>OU342536.1:9860000-11156250 GCA_910589475.2 Bembecia ichneumoniformis | reverse complement strand
GGTTGATTGCTTTTCTAATTGTTTCTTAAAGAGAAAAACGTGACAAAAGTCTATATAAACATTCTCTAAGTTTTTTAAATTTGTTTGTGAAAAGATTTTCTTAAATCTTTCTTGTTATTGTTTCTTTTTATGTTTCAAATTTCGAAATTTGTCAAAAATTCAACTAGTTGGCGAATTCAAACAATGCTATTATCTTTTTTTAGATTGACAACGAACATATATATATGTAGCATTTTTTTAGATATATAGCATTTTTTTCTTAGTTGTGTACGAAATTTGATCTAACAAAAAGTTATAGCACAGTTTACTTAAACTTAAATCGATGAATATTCAGTATTCAGTATATATCATGCTTAGCATGATAATAGGGAATATGCACATTTTTTTTATATTTTCATACGATAGGTTATATCGTTATATAACCGTAAAAAAATATTCTGCGCCAAAAAAACAAAAATTTGGTAACAAAAAAAAGTTAAAATTAACTAACAGCTACGGGTACTTTAAACACCCGCCCTTTTGGCGCGCTTGTCGTGACGCCAAAGTCTACAATACAATCAAATGTTCTTCTTCTTCTTCTCTTTACAAAAATGGCAATTCGGCTCATCCTGAAAATGGCCATTGTCAAGTTAATTTCGGGTTCAACTATTGAGTGCTCCGCCACGAGCTCCGTTTAACGGAGCCCAGTCGGAGCCCACCTCGGTGTGTGCCTTCTTTGTCCCCAAAGCCAATCCGATCGGTCGGGCAAAGGCCGGTGAGAGAAAAGCACCGACCCCTGCAACCGCCCGGATTGCCCAGGGTAAGCCCCCCCACCACGACAAGGCAATCAAATGTTAAAAATCACAAACATCTACACGCGACATTTCATAGACGTTGACGTCATATTCCATAGACTTTGACGTCACATTCGATCTGACCGTTTCAAGTATTTTGAATTTCTCACATTTTTATGCATTTTTTAATAATTATTTTCTTAACGAAAAAGAAATAATATTAAAAAATATTTACATAGACATAATTCTAAAGCAAAAATGTTGATAAAAAAATATATTTAAGCCTTTTTTGAATTAGACGCATATTCTCTATTATTTCTATTTATAAACTCATTAAGGACGTTCTGTCGCAATTATTTCTGGCATTTTACTATTCGAAGGACTAAATGTTGATTTTAAGTTCTTTCTTAATAAGGTATCGGTGTCCCATAACAATAAAAAGATAAAATGGCAAACACCCGAAGTTAGGCGTCCCGCTACAAGCTTAACACTTGAACCGAATCGGCTAGTTAGATGAAACGACACAAATGATAGCAATCGCAGCGGATAAGTAGATACAACTAAATTCCCACTACTTATCTGAACGTGTCCTTGGAAGGGGGTTAATATTAATGTGATTTATTAAGGGGGCTAATCCATCACTCATTCATAGAAATTTTGTTAAAATTAATTTCGTAAAATTTGCAATCTGACTAAATCCACCCGGAAAAGATTTTATTTGTCTAAATATGTAGTATGCACAATTTTCATATCAACTAAATAGTCTAAAAATAGTCTAAACGGTCGTTCTGGTTCAGAGTAAGAGTTCTTGAGTCAGAGAAGTAGTCTTTTAGGCGCTTAACTTATTTTTAGAATATATTTTTTTATGAAAAGTTCGTCAGACAGGCTAACAATCTACTCGATGGCTACCGTCGTCGCCTATAAGACAAGGAACGCCACAGGTGCTGCAAATGCGCTCCTGACCTTAGTAGGATTAAGGATTCAAGATTACAATGGGATAGGGTAATGAGTTCTGGCATCCCTTACTCACTTACTGAAACATAACAGTACAAATATGTTGTTATTTCACGATGGTCAATGTAAGCGGATGGTTATTGCCGCCAGAAATGCAGTGTACCTGCCAGATTGGTCAATACTTGCCAGATCCAAAAATCAAAAAGTTCATTTTCAAAGTTGGCCCAGCCGGATCGAACCCGAGACCCACTAAGGCAAGCAACTCGTCAAGTATTAAACTAAGTAAACAAAACCTCACCAAAAAGTTACATTTATACTTTTTTAAATGAGTAAGTGGTGAATACATACATAGGTAAGCTAAAACCAATCCCTTAGCCCCTTCTCGTCCCTTATTCTCTAACCTATTAATTAAGTGGGTCTACTTAATTAATAGGTTAGAGAATAAGGGACTGCCAAGATTATATTTTAAAAAATCGTTGGCATTTAGATATGTCTAGATATTAACTCTATGGTATTCTTGGTCTGTGGTAATTATTATTATTTGAACGTCGTCGCACAGAAAATTGCGAATAAGTTAAAAACGAGACCCATTTATTGGAGTGAATATGCAGCGATTATCAAAAGGCTATTAACCATCGGTCACTTTTAATGGAAAACATGCGGACAGATTAATTGTTTATGCAAATCGCGGCACTAAATTGTGGGACGAAACATCTTGTAATTTTTATATAAACTTGACGGCAACTCTCGCTGTAATTTATTTAACAAAAACGCTATAAAACTGTCCACAGCGATCCACTTTCCATTGAGCTATGGATTGAGAAAAATGTCTGTTATGGAAAGATGGACGCATATTATATTACTTATACCTACATAAGTTGACATGAGTTTAAGTTTACAATGCTCTCTATTAAAAATATATGGTAAATATACTAGTAATGACCAGTACCACCATATATTATTCTGTTTATGTCCCTTTGAATATCTACTTATCTTCCTTGGTCCGTAATTAAGTATGTACTTGTATTGCCCGAAATATATAATAACAACTTAATTAAAAAACGTTTAGATTCTAATTTTTTTTATGTTACATTCGGCAGACAGGCTGACGGTCCACTTGATGGTAGGTGGTTACCGTCGCCTATAACACAAGCAACGCCAAAGCTGCTGCAAGTCTGCCGACTACAGTAGGATTAAGGATAAGGGATTAGGAGAGGATAGGGAAATAGGCTCTGGCATCCCTTACTCATTCACCGAAACACAACGGCACACGTGGCGTTTATTTCACGATGGTCTTCTGTAAGGTGGTGGTTACTGCCGCCAGACGGGCTGCCCAAATGACTGCAAAACGCAGTGTGCCCTGCCACTGTATTTATTCGTATTTTATTTTTTATTGGCATTATACGACCCCTTGGTAGAGTGGTTTAACTTGCTTGTTTTAAGGCTCTTGGCTCTTCCTATGTGATACCGGGTTTGATAACAAATATTTATGCCGAGATAAATAACAGCATATGTGCGTTTGTCTTCGGTGAGTGATTAAGGAATTCCAGAGCCAATTTCCCTATCCCTTCCTAATCCCTTGCTGTACAATGAACTTTTAACATTTCGGTCGGGTCTGAAGACCACCGTGAAATAACAGCACGTGTGCTGTTGTGTTTCGGTGAGTGAGTTAAGAATGTCAGATCCGATTGCCCTATCCCTTCCTAATCCCTTACTTTTAATCTTACTATGGTCGGCAGTGCAATTGCAGCACTTAAGCAACACTTATTGCTTGTGTTATAGGCGACCGTAGTCACCCACCATCAATTGGACTGTCAACTCATCCACTTAATGGTTAAAAGTAACTTAAAATAAAGTTTCCGAGTCGTAAACCGTGTCAGGTCAGCCTGTCTGCCGAACTTAACATAACATTAGCTATATAACTATATATATATATATATATATATCCAGAGAAAAAAAACCTGTTAGAAATGCATCCGTGCGAAACCAGGGAACGGTTGCTACATTGCGGGCGTTATTAAAGATTATTTTTACTTGTCTCGTCTTTCACGATTATTATTATTTATAACGCTTCACGACAATTAAAACCATAAACGATATGCCCAAAACAAATACGCCTTTTAAAAAACCAGTATTTTTGGTGGAATTTCTGTGAAATAAGACATTAATTTCTGTCAAATCTCGTGAATGGCGTTATTTGCATAATATAATAGGTATTTGCATTAACTTTAAACTGTCTGTGAATTTATGTATTTGAATATTTATGTGATTTGTTTGATACAAATATGTACCACAGCGATATTATTATCGCGAGGAAATGAATTATGCTAACTAGAGATTGATTGACAGAGTAATCAAACAATGCCCAGCCTAAACCGATTAAGGATGTAAAGAATGAGACTCCTACGTCATATTAAAAGTCTTTCGTTTTCTCCAATGAGATCCGTTGATTTTGATTTGATCCATCCTATAGTATTCTATTACTTATAGGATATTTCTCCGGTGTTATACTTACCTATCATACAAGGGATTCAAAATTATCTAAGTATATTCAAGTTGTGATCGAACGAAGTCTTATAGAGATACAAGTAAGTTACAGAATAAGTAATAATTGAGAATTTCGAGACCAAAAATATCACATTGTAAATAAATTTACATGAAGCCTACAGCCACAAAAAGTATTGAATTTAGAATTATGGAATAATTAATTAATTAATTTAGAATTGTGTGTGTTTGATAAGAAAATAAATGTTTTGCCAAAATTTAGATAGACAATGATAGTAATATTACGTAGAGTTAGAGGCATCATTTTTTAATAGATCAAACATAACCACAAATTTTGCAGTTAAATGTTTCGACGTAGAACAATATTGTGTTCATTGCAAGCTCGTTTTACAGTGATATTTGGTTTATTAAAGCTGATACAAATCGCGAAATAGGATTGTTGCAACATATCGATAGGGTTCTCAGCATAAAACGGTCACTACTCTGGTAAGTACAAGCAGTATAAATACCAAACCATTTTAGGCAACAACTGGTATGTTCTGACAAGCGGCCGCGCAAAAAAACTAATGCTTGCACTTTCTACCATAATTATGTTACAACCAATGTGCTTGCGTCGGACCTCGGACGCGGATCTATTGAAATGTCGGCTTGTAAACGAGAAAATTGCTTCATGTACGCTTAATATTTAATAACCTGAGATAATACGTGAAGAATGCTAGGACAAGTTCCTAAGAAGGACGCCTTCAACTGTACCTAGCTGAAAGTTATGAACTAACTAGCTAGGGTTGAAAAAAAATATATAATGGCTGACAAAACATGTGAGCAATAAATTCATTCAATCTTTTATTGCTGTTATAGTCTTGGCGTTGAATTTTTATTTTTATATGATCCCTCGGGAACAGAATTTCTGGATGAAATGTACCCAATGTCCTTGACAATATGTAAGCAATTTTTTTTTTGATGATAGGTTCAGTAGTTAAGGCGTGAAAAGGTAACAGATAGTATTACTTTAGACAGACAGTATAGTATAGAGGATGGATTGAGCGTTAATTCAGCATTTATGTATAGATTTATTCTTTGGAAGTGTTCACCAAGTAGATATCATGTCACTGCAAGCGCCATGGTGCTGAACAGGTAGCGATGATGCATCTCTTGGCGGTCTGAGAGTCCATCGCAAAACTATCATTAAAATAAATTTACTAGAGATTAAATTTTAGCACATATCAACACTGGGAACTCTAGACAAAAAATTACCCCTATTTACTTCCCTCTTACGAAAGAGGAGGTTCAGGACAAGTATGAACTGTCAAAAAGTTTTCTCAGTAATAATACATAACTGAGAGGTACTGAGTGATATACATTTTTATTCGTAGTTTTTTTTTTTAAATAGAAACAATAATTTATTTACTAACATGAAACAAAAGTTAAAAAGAAATTAAAGAAACAGTAATTCCTAATAATCCTAAGCTTTGATCCTATGAGCTCCTTAATGATTGCATCATAATTTAAATTTGGATCTATGAAAGGTTTTATTCCATACAACAATCAGTCGTTGTGAAGTTTGAAAAATGAAAAAAATATTTATTTAACTGAATACATCGAGTTTTATGGCTATAAATACACTCGATAGGCACACAAGCCTATTGAGTGTAGTATCGGGTGTGTCATAAATTCATAAATATACAAAAAGTACTACAAACTAAAACATAGAGGTATTATTTATTATTACAGGATATTGTTTTAGATTTAAAAAAATCATCTAACTTTTATTGGTATACAATATTTGTCTGAAATTTTTGTATAATTTGGAAAAAACATTTATTTTTATTTTTTCCACCCTTTCTACATGGTGAAATCAAAATTATCTTTGACTCAAGGATATTACATGTCTTCCAGAAACTTATATAAAAAATGCCCCTGAGGGAGTCAAATTTTGATTTGTTATTAAATTTTCCTGGACTACTTACTATGATAGTTCGATGGTACATTGGTACATAGCTATTTTACTTGTACGATTGCATCATTTATGCCTCATGTGTATTTCTTGAATAGTTATTCTTGAGTGGGAGAGTAGTTTATTCTTTGATTCAAAGATGTCTGTATAACCTATAAGTTTGCTTTCTTCTAGTATATGAAGTTAAAACATCTACGTTCCATCAATTATTTTATAAATATTTGTTTAATTTTGTAATAATTGATGGATTTTTATGTTAAGGTCGTCAGACAGGCTGACGATCAACTTGATGGTAGGTGCTGGCTACCGTCGCCTATAAGACAAGTAACGGCACAGGTGCTGCGAGTGCACTGAAGACCATAGTAGGAATAAGTGTAAGGGATTAAGAAGGGATAGGGTAATCGGATCTGACGTTCCTTACTTACCCGCCAAAACACAACAGCACGCATGCTTTTATTTCACAGTGATCTTCTGTAGGGGGTGCGGAGGGGACTGCCCAAATGACTTCGAAACGCAGTGTGCCTTGCCACTACTCTCCAGATTCAGACCCGATCCAAACTTTAAAAGTTCATTTACAAAAGTTGGCCCTGTCGGGAATTGAAACTGGGACCCTGAGACAGAGCGTTAAGCATTCGACTAATGGGCTCGTTGATATTGTGAAAAACTCAATTATGTTGGGCCATGAGTTGTTTTCGTTTTGTTGACTTTTTCTATCGACACATCCGCAGGTGTCACCGTCGTCGTCTTTAAGAGGCAAACAGGATTAACTAACCGGTAAGTAAGTGTAACGGGTTCTCGAATCTATTTACAGTGTGTGTGCAACTTCATTATTTTATCGAGCTCCCCATTACCTCAATCGATGTTCCATTTTGTCTGCAATCTTTTCGTGTCTCTTAAAATATATACTTACAGTTATAATTATACTTACAGTTTTGAAATCTATGGATAGTAGGTACGTACATAGTATTATAAAAAAAAATCAACAACTCCTTTAAATCACTGAACAGATTTTGATACGGTTTTCATTAATGGAAAAGGCCATTTTTTGACGTGTATAGACCACGTGTTTTGAGCACTGAAGAATTTTGGACGAAAAAAGTCTCAAACTATGGGACCAATCAGAATATTTTCAGAATCAGGCTATATTTTAACAAATTTTAAAGCCGTAGGTAACTTCATCGCACCTCAACTTCAAGGATATCTTACAAGCAATAGTTATAGGTACATTTAATTAATAATAAACTAGTTGTAAAAACAACTTTTTAATGGGTACTCAGCTACCAACTTCAAATAACAGACGTCCTTCTCTCTAAAGTATTAGTCTTATTATATATTGCGCGCAAGCTATTTTATTTATCTCTGGTGGCTTCAAATATTTTAGGGAACAGAGGAGATTTTAAGGACAGAGGACTGGATGGACGTCCAGTGGCCATTGGCTTTTCTTACTTTGTGTCCTGTTTAACTTACTAATCCGTCGGGTTACGTCGATGACTTTCATTCGTCTACGGATGTCCTCGTTTCTGATTCGATCTCGCCGAGCATAGTAATTCCATAGTTTTCGTACGAGGCCAATAGACCACGTTTCAGAGCTATATGCGATTCCTGGCAATACACACTGCTTAAAAATATTTGTTTTGATTTTTTTACGAGAATTTTTTTAAAAATATACCTACTTTATGAACATAAAGTTGGATGAGTGGTTGGGGTGCTTGCCTTAACGTTCTGTTCTAGAGTTCCCGGGTTCGATTCCCGGCAGGGTCAACTTTGAAAAATCAACTTTTCAAATTTGGCTCTGGTCTGGATTTAGAAAGTAGTGGCAGGGCACACTGCGTTTTCGCAGTCATTTGGGCAGCCCGTCTGGCGGCAGTAACCTTTGTGTTTCGGTGAGTTAGTAAGGGATGCCAAAGCCCATTTCCCTATCTACTCCTAATCCTACTGCAGTCGGCAGCGCACTTGCAGCAGCTTTGGCGTTGCTTGTGTTATAGGCGACGGTAGCCACCTACCATCAAGTGGACAGTCAGCCTGTCTGCCGACCTTAACATAAAAATAATAATAATAATGATGCCGCATGCAATGCACATGTGCATAATAAGGTTATGTAGGACTTTTAAAATCACCCCCCGGTACCTATAGGCTTAGTTCTAGTCCTGAGGCGATTTCATGCAGATAGATTTGAGGCACTGAGGAATTTTGTAGATATCTTTTTTATATTATGTAAATACATTTTTTATATTATGTATAAATCTCTTTTATCATATTTTCGCTTAGCGTCTATCGTCACCAGTGAAACGAATGCCTCATAGAAGCGAGTCGCAACGGGATGCAAAATGTGCAAATTCCGTCCACAACGGACTTAATTATACCGAGGTAGCGCGTACCAGACGCTTACTTTACGATTCAATTATATGGCGATAAAATTGAATGCTACCGAACGATCGAGCAGGCATGTTTGTAACCGCTAACCCTTGATTAGATACGGCACTTGTCTACTCCATTTTACTTGCTGTGTTGCCCTATACGAAATTTCAGTCTGAACTATTGACGCGTGAAACCTAGAACTTCCTACATCCTGCTAGGATCTCTAGCATAATCTCTAACAGGATTGAAAGTGGTGCGTCGCCTCTTTATTTATTTTATTAGACAAGGAATAAAAACTTAATAAAAACTCACAAAACTGTAAAACAGTTTGATTATGGCATCAAACGATTTTACATATATAGGCAATTACATTATAATACATGTTTGTAATTGATTTATGGAATCTAAAATATAAATACGTAATCTTAAATATCATTATCTATGCAATTTGTAACACCAGCTAGACCACTCATCCTGTTCTTGTTCATCAACGCTGAGTGCGTTGATGAACAAGAACAGGATGAGCATAGAGGAATTTGGTTCTTATAAATTCGAACATCAAAACATAAAATCACCCATGTTATTAATTTCCATTTTTGTCTTCTGAAAGGTGATGATTTGAAGCTACGTCTACTTACCCTGCTCCACACAACCTCAATCAGTAATTGAATGGTCTAACAACGATGTCTTTATAATGGTCTAACAAACGATGTCCTACAGTAGGCCTTATTTTTCTTTTTTCAGATTAGTATTTTTCTCTACATGCAAACCGTTGTATAAAACTAAGAGACGCAATTATCAAGTCAATTATTATTTATGGTTACTTAATTGATGGATTCTTATGTTACTCTGATTTTCGTGGTATCAATTTCCAAGTTGTAAACTGAATGTAAAAAAATAATTAAAATAGAACAATCGACTTTCATGTTTCTTTTTTTTAAATTTAAAATGTTATAGTTTTCGTTTGATTTTTTCACTCTGAAATCTGACACCATGCAGGTTTAATATTAATTCAAAATGGCCAGTGCGATAGAATGGCAATTTCATATTTAAACCCCTGTTAATTTATACATAAAAATAAGACTACAATTTATATATGTATGCGGACGAAGTGGCGAGTAAAAGCCAGTCATTTATAAATAAAAATGCATTTAAAATTAAATATCTTTAATGTAACAAATTGCAACCGTTCTTTACATTATCCCTTATTGGTTTAACAATATCCCGTAAAGCGGGATTTTGGAACATACTTATGTGGTCCTTGAATGGTAAAAGACGAAGTAGTGTTAATATTTCAAGCAACTTCTCCTTATTAAGTTTTAATTCTAAAAACTTAAATTGCTTACAATCAATTTTAGCAGCGCTCAATTGTCTTGAAAATGAGTTTATCATCATGCTTTCAAGGATAGTTTTGATTACAACGACAGCCGATTCAATGAGAGCTTTCTCGTTCAATTTCAAAGTTCCAATAACCGCATGCAACCACGACAACAACCCGTAACCTTCTATCATTATTTCCAATGCTCTCGGAATGGCCACCAAAGCTTTCATTACTTCTAGAATCTTCTCTCTTGTTTTAGTATCACTTAACACTGAACAGTAGAAATCCATTATCATCTTTAAGCACATAGTTTTAAAGATCACATTGACATCTGTCATAGTTTTGCAACCGTGGGCTATTACGTCCAATATCCACAACCTTCTGTCGGCAGATTCCACGTCGTTATCGTGGAAGAGACCTAGGAAATCGGGAACTACTGATAAATCTACAAACTGTTTGGCTCTGAGGAAATTGTTGACGGGTTTGTACAGTGGATGAAAGGGTGCCGTGTATGCCATCAGGGCTTTCGCTAGATAGAGCGAGTTGATGGCGGGAAGCCTCGGATTTTTTAGTCCATCGGAGTTAGTGTCCGAGTTTTCCGTTGTGACTATGGCGGACGTTAAACTCTGTCGTAAAGTCGACATGAATTCCGACAGAAGTAGTCTGTCGTTTTTGTGTTTTCTGTAAATAATGATGAAAGGTCGATTAACGTTGACATCAATATAATGATTTCTTATAACAATTATACATATAAGTAACGTGTTGGTGAATTGGTTTAAAAAATGTTTAAGTGCTAAAGCTAAAGCTAAAGTTAAAATCATCTATATTTTCATTGTAGTGTAATAACTTATTCTGTAAAATATGTTAATACCTAAATCTATCTTTTTGAATGATAAAGAAATGTTTGTCAACTGTTGACATATATTTTTACATATATTGGGTCCCCTGCTTTGTGCAAGGTGGTAATGGCTATAGTCTACCACTTACAAGGCTATTATTTCCAATCTCCACTTGAAATTTAAAAAACAATCAGAGGTAAAAGCCCTTCAGGATTCGAACCTACTTCACCCGTTTTAGTAGCCGAACTTTCAACCCGCCGCTGGGCTGAACCTGCCCGCTCGCTCTCTGTGTTGTTAACTTATATTTACTTATAAAACTTCATCTATACAATCCGTCAATATCAATAATAACTAATTATTTAACGCTAATACGTGACAAATAATTTGAATGAGTGTTACTTCAAATAAAATGTGTAATTTTAAAGTAGGTAAATTCAAATAATCTTGAAAAACTATGAAAATTACGTGTTTAAGACAAAATATTCCAAAAATCTCTCATGTCATACTACTATTAAAATGTTTTTGACGCGATTTAGTAGTAGCTGGGCACACAGCGTTCCGCAATATTAAAACTGGGCAGCTCTTATAAAGGCTATAATCACCATCTTAACACTGTGTGACCACAATAACTGTTGTGTTTTCATGAATGATAATAGAGATGCCAAGACCCATTTCCCGTAACCCTACTTATTCCATATCTATCTTATTAAGGTCAATATTGCTTGTGTTTATAAGCGAATAGCCTGCCTTCCAATCTTTGCATTTAAAAAATAAACAACACATAATTTAAAATTGCAATTTTGTCGCAATATTTAACCATATTTGTTTTTAATGTTAAAGTCAACAGGCTGACAGTCCACTTGGTAAGTAGCTACTGTTGCTTACAACACAAGCAACGCCACAGGTGCTGCAAGTGACCGTAGTAGAATTAATAATAAGGGTTATAGGAAGGAATAAGGAAATTGGCCCTGGCACTACTTACCTAAATTTAAGAGCATATATATGCTGTTACTTAGGTGGTCATCTGTAAGAGGGTGGTTACTGCCACAGAAATGAGCTATAATAAAAACAAATCAGTAAAGAGCTTACGTTTCAGTCTCCAACAGCATGCAGAATCGGTGGAGTACGTGGTAGGCGGCTGCTCTCATCATGGGACAGAGCGAAGACAGCGCCATCACAGGCACCGACAGTAGACCGCTCCTTAGCATTTTGAAGCACGAAGCCACCGACCCCGGAGCCAACAGGTGGCCCAGCAGAGGAATCACACACGCGGGATCGTATAACCCTTCATCCTCATCCACATGAGAAACAGAAATCATGTCTCTGTTCTTGAATTTGTCTGTTAAATCGCCATATTTAGCTTTCAACACTAATTCAGTGACTGCTGCCTCATTATCTTTAACGGCATTAGATTTGAACAAACCATCAACTGTCATTTTATCTATTAACGTGGTTATGGAATCATTGAAAGCAATGTCATCCATTGTCATGGGAATATTTGGTGGCAACTCGTAATTGTATTCCAATTTTTGATTTACTGGAAATTTTTCAACGGTTCTCACGATGGTCTCCTTATCAAATAAACTTAAAACTCTATTAGGCGTCGGATGCGACCACAATGATGATGACCTGTTCTTGCGTACAGCGTAGTAATTTGCTGCAGAATCGCCCCATAGATAGGGGTTATACTCATTCAGAGGTTGTCCATGAGACTCATAATAATTTAATATGGACAATAAAAGCCTATCACATGGACTCTTGGTCGCTAGATAAGCGCTCAAATAGACCGGAATCTGTTGAGTTTTCATGACTGAATTATTTTTTACTATAAGAACAAATATGAACTCTATCAATCTGGATTTAATTTCGAGACTGTGATGACTCAAAATCACATTTAAAAACTCCGAATGAGACGTCGCCACGTCGAATAGGGTGACTATGTCTTCATGATCTTGGGGATAAAACTGTTTAACCAAGGTTGAAAGCAAAGACAGTAACTGAGGACCGCAAGAATTTTCATGATTCATGGTGCGGATTTTTAAGGACTGTTTCAAGACAGCTTTATACAAGTTTTGCCACACTGAACTTTCTGTGACCTTTTGGAAAACACTTTTGTCTTCTTCAGATTTTTTACTTTCAGCAAAAATGCATTCCCATATTTTAGTAACGCTATAGATGTTTGAAACAATACAAGTCGTGATATCATCCGTTTTATTATCCTTCAAAGCAACTGTTAAAATATGCAACATATTTATGTGGTATGTGGTGAAGAATTCGCTTTTATCACCTTGCTCCAGTAGACAAATCTTCAAAAACACCGCTTGCATCAATTGAGTATGACTCAAAGTGGCGATTTCAAATTTATGATTTTTTGAATAAAGCTTTTTACAATCGTCCAATGTCATGCATTCTAATATTAACTTCCTTATGAACCTCCAAGAGTGAATATACGTTTGTCCAGCTTTATGGGGTTTCTCTAACACTTTTACAATATTACTTTTATATTCGCTGAATACCGTTGAAAGAAATTCCTTGTTGTCCAACAAAAATTGATTATGATTTAAAATTGCGTCACCAAGCGGCAAAGTGATTTCCCTTTGGCTTAATATTTCTGGTCTACTCGCCTCTTCTTTAAAGACGTTACAAAATTTAAAATTCAATTTCATTAGGGCACTGGCCAATTGCCATGTCGTTTTTCTAGTTGTGGTGACATCAAAAAAATGTTTAAAGTTTTCTTGGGTTATATGTTTAACTTGATTCGACTTATTTTCAAAATACACAGTCAGAGCACTTTCCAAGTTGGACAAATCCGGAGATATTTCCTTGTTTGTTAGTAAATCTGTGTAAAGTTTAAATGCTTTCTTCAGAATGTTGTGTGGTAATACAACCCCTCCTGTCTTAGAATATTTCTCTAACAATACCCTCAATATCTCTAAAACCAGACTCGGTTCCTTGTCTTCGTTAACACATGAGTTAATCTCTACAGAAAAAATGTGTTTTAAAACTGATAAATCATCATAATTCGATAAACCGATAACTTTTAGAACCTCGGCCGTATGACTACTAGATAGATTCTTCTTTTTGTTAACTTTGATAAGAGCATTGACTATTTCATTACAATTTTTCTGTTTAAAAGGTTTCAACATATTATATTTTTTATTCAAATAATTAGTAATGTCCGAATGATTCTCAATTATATGTAAAATAAAATTTGTTGCTATGATTCGAGATGAATCTTTAATTAGATGTAAAGGCGAGTAGATTTTCAATACATGAGGATTTTTAAAGATGGCCAATATTATTGTACGGCAAACATCTATCATGTGATGTTTTCTTCCAAATGCAATTATACATTCGAAATAATCAGTTATTATCTTCTGGTGTCTTTCTTCCAATTGTCCCATATCTGTTAATCTTATGGCACAATAAAGTATATATCTGGCCCATATTAACAATTCAGATTTATCTATATTTTCTGCTATGGCAACTTTGTATCCAACTTCATTTATTGTTACATCAGTTTCATCTGCATTAGCTTTTTCGAGTGATTGAAATACGTCTTTCAAAATGACATCTTCACCGAGAATTATATGTTTGGATATATTTTTTAGTACACTGTCTCTTCCGGCAATGTCGTCTGTGATTTCTGCTGGTTGACTAATCCAACTGGCGACATAACTTCGTACGTCCAATTTTGTGTCTCCTATTAACACTTCTGTTATTTCTGGTGAATAATTGCAATGAAGTAAATTAGCAATGTATGTAGACAAAAAACGCTTCAATTGTTTTCTAGCACTTTTATTATTTTGGACATACTGTATGGATCCCACTATAAAAGATGATGGAATTTTATTTTCCAAAAACACACTTCCGTCTGTAGGTTTGTTTGCAGACAAATCTTCAAATAACTTATCCAATGCTTCCTTATTATTTTCATTTAATATTTCGAAATGAACAATTTGGTTTCTAATATACTCTGTCAAATCCTTTTTGTTCGATAAAATATATTCAACGACATCCACTAGTGATGTTGGATTAATTTCAGAATTGCGTAACGCATAAAGCATTATATGAATCTCATCTTCATCCGATTCAAATATGGCTGTGTTCTTGAAGAATCTATGCAGCGTTTCCTTCGCTTCTATCCAAGTATTGTTTTCGTGATTTGTATAAACTTCCAACATTATGAGGAATAAATCTTTAAATATAGGATTTTTCAATGATATCGCTGAATCATCCAGTGTGAGCCATAATGAGACAACTTTGAATTTTAAAAGGGATGTGTCTGTTGTGAGGCTCGCTGAATAATTTAATATTTTTTTCATGTCCAGGTTTCCTTCCAACGTTTCAAAAAATGATGGATAAATATCGTTGTACAATAACAACAAGTCTATGAGTTTAGTTAAAGAATTTGCAATATTCGGTTGCGGCAGTCTATAGTCTTGAGATTTTTCCAAATTATCTTTAGTGTTATCTTCCATTAACTCATTAATTAACGACACAATTGCAGGTGGAGTACTCATGTATTTAGGGAAAAAATAATCCAATTTATTTTTCAAGTCTTCAATTTTAACTTGGGTTTCCTCCATTTCAAATATTTGGATGTATTTCTTTAAAGATTCCAACATTTTAACTAAAATCCTTATACAGTACAATGATATCGTAAGGTCTTTGCCTAGATTCGATTGGATAAATTTAACTAATGGCACAGGCAGTGTAACGAATCTAACAAAATTCACTGCCTGTATTGAATTCATATTTTTCATTCTAACAAACATTTCCTCGGGTTTAAGAATGTGGAACAGTTTCATGACAAAATCTGTCGTTCTTTCCCAAATCGGGGAATGTTGCGGTTCGAAACTATGCTCCACAATAGTGATGATCGCTCTGTGAAGATCCGGACACCTGTGTACAATTTGCAGAATGACATTACACTGCTGCTCATTTTCCCATGGCCGTTTCAATGTAAGCAATGCCTTGAACAGATTCTGATTTTTATTTACCTCCCCCATACCTAAAGAGTTATCTATGAAATACAGACCCAATTTGTTTGATGTAAATAATGTAAGAATAATATTTGATAGCAGCTCCGTGATTTCACTTCGGCTCTCATTCCTAACTTCATTGCTTAATTCTTGCGGACCCTTCCAAGAGTACAATTTAAATAAATTATGCAAAACTTGATGACTGAATGTTTTTAATTTTAAACTCTTCGATATGAAACTGTTTTCTATTACGTTTTTCTTTAAAATTGTCATAAACATTATAACAGTTTCACTATCATCATACATCAGGCCGGGTATGACCAAAGCCACTAGACCCTGTTTTTCTAATAACGCCTTTACAAGTGTAAGATGTCCTTCCACAAAGAATGAAGTCACGAAATGTACAAATGCTGTTCTAACATTGTCTGTTTCTTTATCATTCGACTTCTCCAGAATGTATTGTAAGTGTTTAGGCGTCAAAGGAGCTTGGTTCAACACTTCAATACCTAAATCTGGATTCAATGTTACCATTGACGTCAACAATTTCAAAATTATTTTCCTGTGTCGAGCCCCGGAGTTTTCGCTAATCATAATTTCAACAGTGGACATAAAAGTGTTTAGAAAGTACCGACACGCTTCTTCTGTGCTTGCAATCATGTGCGGCAATGACGATTGTACCTTGACAATCATTAAATGGAATAGGTGGAAAGCCGGTGTTGCCAGGGTTAAATTTTTCTTGTATTCCTTACTCACTTGACGTAATATCTCATGAGCGTTGCCACCACTTTTAAGGTACTCCAATATGTAGTCTACATCGCTGTCAGGATTGAGGCACACTTGCAGGAATTGGGTTAGCACTGTAATCGTGAGAAAAAAAAATTGTTAACTTTTTAATAATATAAATTTATTTATTGCAAACAAAAATACATAACTCTAGAAAAATTTACTAACAAATCAAAATTATAAATGCTCAAAATAAAAATAAAACAGCCTGGCAAATTATTAATAGAGTAAAACGAAATCGACAGAGAGATACTATTACAGAAATTAATCAAGAAAACAAAATAGTATCTGATCCTGAAATGTTGTCTAACATTTTCAATGATTATTTCATAGATAGAATAAAACCTTTGTCGAGTACTAAACAAGCAAACTCCAACATAATTACAAGAAATAATTCAATGTTTTTAAGTCCTTGTACGCCAATAAACGTTCATAGCATAGTCAATACCTTAAAAAATACAAATAGTGTTGGTTATGATGGAATTGTTACAAAGGTAGTAAAATACACGATAAATAATATAGCAAGTCATCTCAGTCACATTATAAATCTTAGCATTAGTGAGGGTCTGTATCCAGAAAAATTAAAGAAAGGTATTATAACACCAATTTATAAAAATAAAGGAGACAAAGGTCTTTTAATAAACTATAGACCTATAGCACGGATTTCTGTTTTCTCAAAAATATTCGAAAAGTATATTTATAAAGAAATAAGTAACTATATGGAAAAGTATGATATTTTAACAAATGAACAACATGGATACAGAAAAAATAAAACAATAAATGAGGCACTTTATAAATTCTTAGATATAATAATGACAAACGTAGACACTAAATCTCCAATATGTGCTGTATACATGGATATGACGCAAGCATTTGATCATGTAGACCATGTAATTCTTCTTGAAAAGCTCGAAGGTTATGGAATAAGAGGTAATGTACTAAATCTGATGAAATCATACTTACACAACAGGAAACAAATTACTGAGATAACTCGAATAAACAGCGTCAATAAAACACATGAAACATTTCTATCTAAAGAACGTACTCTGAAATACGGCGTCCCACAGGGTAGTGTTTTAGGACCATTATTATTTATAGCATACATTAACGATCTCCCAAAAACTGTTGATCATCCTATGTGTCTTTTTGCTGATGATAGCACAATGATAATAAAATGCAGCGACAAAGAAACCTACAGTAATGACATTAACTCTGCCTTAAGAAAGATTATATTTTGGTTAAATAACAATAATTTAAAAATTAATTTGCTTAAAACAAATGTCATGCATTTTAACCAAAGAGTACGCGCTAAACCATATCTTGACATACATTACGAAGATCAAACTATAAACGAAATCAACATAACAAAATTCTTAGGCCTAACAATTGACAATAAATTAAATTGGAAACCTCATGTTGATAGTCTCAGAAGACGACTAAGTAAACAAGCGTATGCCCTACATGAATTATCTAAAACTGTAAGGATTGAGGTTCTCTTATCAGCATATTATGGCCTCGTCGAATCTGTGCTAAGGTATGGACTTCTGTTCTGGGGAAACTCGACTGACAATAATTTTGTTTTCAAGGCACAAAAGAGATGTATTAGAGCAATGTTCAAATTAAAAGTAACAGATAGTTGTATGCCCTATTTTAAAAAACATAGAATATTAACACTTCCTTCACTTTTTATATATGAGGTTGTTTTATACGTAAAGGCGAACCCTACCTTGTTTAGACGTGTTTCAGAGAATAGTAAAAGAGCGCAAAGAGATCCAAATAGACTATGCATTCGCAAATCACACACAGCTCTTATGCATAAAAGTGTTTTCTGTTTGGCGCCGGTGATATATAACAAGATTCCGGACAACATTAAGGAGCTTAATATGAATATATTTAAGAAGAAAATAAAACAATTGCTGGTTGATAAATGTTACTACAATTTGAAAGATTATATGTCTGATAACTTAGTAACTAGTCATTAATTTAGTGTTGGTAGATTATAATATTCTTAAAATATTTGCACACCCCAAAGGGTAGAATGTAGCGAGCCTTATTCGTTGTAAAACCATTGTAATTACCTATATTCAGCAAATAAATCATTATTATTATTATTATTATTATTATTATTATTATTATTATTATTGGTCTCTCTGGGGTATTTTTTATATAAGTTTTTAGAAGATACGAAAATATCAATGGGTGAAAGAAATTTTTCTATTCCACTGTGATTTTTTTGAAAATTACATTATAAACCCGATCTTCTATCTAACCTACCTAACTCTATTAATTTAATTTTAGCAAAAAAATGCTCTTTTTTTCTAACTCTTACCATTTTTGTATAATTTGAAAAAAAAAATCAACAGGTTATTTATTGCAGACAAAACTACATAACTCTAAAAAAATTACTAAAAAATCAAAATTTAGTCTCTCTGGGGTATTTTTTATATAAGTTTTTAGAAGATACGAAAATATCAATGGGTGAAAGAAATTTTTCTATTCCACTGTGATTTTTTTGAAAATTACATTATAAACCCGATCTTCTATCTAACCTACCTAACTCTATTAATTTAATTTTAGCAAAAAAAATGCTCTTTTTTTCTAACTATTACCATTTTTGTATAATTTGAAAAAAAAAATCAACAGGGTGAAATCAGAAATTTCTTTCACCCATCGATATTACATTCAATAAAAGTTTATTTAAAAAATGCCCCAAATGTGTTAAATGAGTGACTCAAATGTGTTTAAATTGACTCTGGTCTGGTTCTGGAAAGTAGCAACAGGGCACACTGTGTTTTGCAGTCATTTGGGCAGCCCACCGAAAATGTAAAGAAGACCATTTTTTTGTATTTGTATTTTGATGGGTGAGTAAAAGATGCCAGAGCCCATTGCCCTGTACTTTCCTAATCTTTTATCCTTAATCTTTCTATGATTGTCATGGCACTTACAGCACCTATGACGTTGCTTGTGTTATAGGTGATGGTAGCTACCTACTATCAAGGACCACATGGACTGTCAGCATGTCTGTCGACCTTAACATAAAAAAGAACCCATTCATTGGTATTTTTTATTATTATATTAATTTCGTTAATTTACCAGACTTTTCACCATGCATCAATGAAATAAGAATCAGGATGAAATAATTTATATTAATCAAAATATTGATTTAAAATCATTATCAATACACACATTACAACAGGTAAGCTGTTCTGAGTATATATTTAAGTATACACGTAGTTGATTTCTCTTTTTCATTCTATTCCCAACCAGTGTCCATAAAACAACTATGAAGAAATATTAGGTAGGCAGGCCACTAGTGTTTAAAAAACCTGAATAACTGTTTGTAAATAGTAATATAACCAGAACATAGATACTAAAATACTAAAATCTAGTCCTTTAGCAAAAAGAACCTAAATTTGACAAAATAGGTAAAGTACCAAGCCTCCTGTACAACTTTGACAAACTATTAACTCGGCCTGTAGAATTCCTCGATAACTGACCCATGGGTTTTTTTTTATTCCTGTACATGAAATTATTTTCAGATTTTCTAAAACAGTTGCAATATACCTAAGTATTTTCTTTACAACTTTGCAGTCACCCTACGCCATTATATTACATAATAGGAGAGCTTGATTGTTTATCACTCTTGATCATATTCTTTGCTCACCTGGCAGGTAGAATGTTCCACCAAAATACCTGCCTTTAATTACCAATTAATATAGTTTTTCAATCTGTTTAAAATAAAAATTTTCAATCATTTGGCTCATTTTTAGACACAATTAAATAATATAGCTTTTTTATTTCTCAAATCTTTGAATACTAAATTTTTAGTAATTAAAAATTCAAAATATATCTTAATTAAATTAAGATATATTTTGTGGAAAAAATTCACTAATTTAAAAATTTAAACGTCATTTAAGCTTCATTACCCCTGAACCAGGTAGACAAAAGATTGAAAAAGATTAATTTAAAAGGTATATTTATTAGAATATTATTATTAGAATTTAATAGGTGTATTTAAATATTAAAAAAGAAGTATTGTACTAATTTTCATGTCAAGTACCTTCTCTACATTTTCCAACCGCTCTCAAACTATAGCAAAACTGACAGACTGCTGCCAGACAATTTGTACACCCTAAATTCTAAATAGCCTTTTAAAAACAATTACTTTCTAAGCCTCCTCGGCTATGAAAACATTTCCTGTAAATTCTTGTACCTTAAGGTAACACAATGTTCAATTTTAAAATTAAAACAAGCAATCCTAAAAGTGGGTCCAATTATAAATCATAAGAATTAAGTGGGATGCAGACCAAAAGCTAAGCTAACTTAGTTTAGATTAGCTCTCACAGCAGATGCAGTTTTTCATATGTGCACACAAGTTTGCATAGTTTGCGATCTACACACAAGTATGGAAAACTGCATCAGCTATGCTATGCTAGGGCCCCAACGGCATCCCGGGCCAGAGTGGGTGTCAGCTCTGGCTGTCCTTGGGGGCAGACTCAGGCGGTTATTCTCCATTTGTCTTCGCCTGGGTGTTTTCCCCCTCAACTGGAAGGAAGCCAGGTTGGTGCTTATTCAAAAGGTAGGAAGGACCGCAGATTCTCCCTCTGCGTACCGACCAATTTGCCTGCTAGACGAAGCAGCGAAGCTCTTTGAGCGAATTATCGCTGCTCGTCTTAGCGGGCATCTGTCGCGCGTAGGCCCCGACTTATCGGATTGCCAATTTGGCTTCCGAAAGGGGCGTTCGACGGTGGATGCTATCAGGCGCGTCCGCTCTCTGTCGGAGTCGGCAGTCCAAACGGGGGGGGTGGCGTTGGCTATAAGCTTAGATATAGTCAACGCCTTCGGAACCCTCCCCTGGCAGGCAATACGGGAGGCACTCGATTACCACAATGTGCCTCCCTACCTGAGGACGATAGTCGGGGCATACCTGCGCGACAGAACCATCCACTATATTGGTCGGGATGGCAACAGGTACGAGAGGGAGGTAAGCTGCGGGATTCCCCAGGGGTCCGTTTTGGGACCACTGCTATGGAACCTCGCCTACGATGCGGTCCTACGCACCAACCTCCCCCCTGGAGTGAGTGCGTCACTCTGATTCTGGCCAGGGGGATAGGCTTCCGGGAGGTAATCGAGCTCGCCGAATTGGGGGTGGCATTGATCGTCCAAAAAATCACCGGGCTTGGCCTCAAGATTGCGCCTCAGAAAACAGAGGCGTTGTGGTTCCACTCTCTACGTAGGAGAAAGGAGCCACCCATCCCGGTGATAAAGGTTAGGTGACACAGAAGTCCAGGTGGGGTGGTGCATGAAGTACCTTGGCCTCATCCTGGACTCGAGATGGGGCTTCGAAGAACACTTCGAGCGCCTTGTCCCCCGAATTCGAGGAGCTGCAGGTGCTTTACACAGGCTGCTGCCCAATCTCGGTGGACCACGGGAGGAAGTTCGCCGCGTCTACATGGGTGTCGTGCGATCCATGGCCCTCTACGGGGCGCCCGTCTGGTCAAAAGACCTGGCGGGCTCTCGCCGCTGCAGGACTCTCTTGTGCAGTCTGCAGCGGCTGATGGCCATTCGGATCGTACGAGGATATCGAACGATATCCTTTGAGGCGGCGACAGTCCTGGCGCGTTCCCCTCCGACATCCTGGCCGAAATGGACGCAACGGTCTATGACCAGTTGCGGGCCGACGGCCGGGAGGAGCGGGAGGAGCGGAATACGGCAGGACTGGCGCTCGGAATGTTACGGCGGAACGCTTACCGACGGGCTTTGGAGGTTTGGCGCGCGAGGCTGGAAGAGTCTCGTGGTACGCGCCAACGCGCCGTCGGTGCAATTCTGCCGAACTTCGAAGCTTGGACAGAAAGGAGATGCGTCAGTGTCACCTACAGATTGACTCAGATACTCACGGTTGCTTCGGTGAGTATCTGAATCGAATCGGACGAGAAAGGACGGCACAATGCCACCACTGCGCTTCCGACCGGGACTCCGCCCAGCATACGCTGGAGGACTGCCCAGCTTGGGTGTCCGAGCGTCGAGTCCTGGTCGATCAGATTGGGCAAAATCTGTCCCCGCCAGCAGTAGTCGCGGCTATGCTGGCGGGTGAGGGCGGGTGAGGGCGGCTGGAGGGCCGTGGTCGCCTTCTGTGAGGCAGTAATGCTCAGGTAAGGTTTTAGTGGGTATACCTACCTCACTATGAGGAAGGGGAGTCCCACATAACCGCACCGTCTCCCCAGACGGTGTGTGTATGCGTAACGACATTTCCCCGAGTCAAAAAAAAAAAAAGCTATGCTATCCTAGCTTAATTGATTTATTTATTCGATTTTCTTAACACCGATGATTTTAAAATGTACTCAGCATGATAAATAGTTAATTGATCAAATTTATTATTGACATATAAAATTAAAATAAGAGATTTCTCAGTATCAGTATTTGGTTATTTTGAGTGATAATTCTAACTTGGTAAAAAGTTAGAATTATCACATACTGATCATCTAACATATAATAAAATTGTGAATGAGCCATGTCTGTACATTAAATAATTTTCAAAAAAAATAACAATTTGCACACATTGTACATGTACAATGTGTGCGTCCAAGGTCAAAAAAGCAACCAAGGTCTGGGTCAAAAAAGGTGACGCACCAAGGTCAAAAAAATAGTTTTTAGAATTTTCGTCTGTTTGTCTGTGAAACTCTAATCTTTGAAACGGCTTAACCGATTTGAATGCGGTTTTCACTGATCTATAGTAGCAAGCTTTCCGTAGCATTTAGTGTTTGTTTCAATTCAAATTGGTTTTCAAACAAAAAAGTTATGTGCTATACCGAATACCATGTGTACGAAGTTGCGGGCTCTGCTAGTTCTAAATATTTTTATTCATTCGCATTTTAGAAAATAAAGCTATAATAATAATTTTAACTTCATTTTTTTTATATAACACAAGCAACACAGGTTCATAAAATGCACTGCCGACCATAGTCTGATTAGGAATTGATAGGGAAATGGCTTGAATTGCTTTACTTTATATATATACTACTCAAAACAAAATAAGGGCCACTAAGATTTTTTGCTGTACCATGAAAACAATAAAGACATTAAATTGTTTAACTTATGTAACTACAAAATAATGTTATTGGTTATAAATATAGGCTAACAATTGCTTAAAATAATGATCATGAACTGTTTTTTTAAAGTTCATAATGAAATTGGCCATTTTGAATGAAAAACATGAACAAAAGAAATCACCGGAAAAAGACAAAATACTGTTCTTGTCACTTTTGTTTCTTCTTTTTAGTAACGAGTATGTCCTCCTCTCTTAACAATACACTCCTGAAGCCTCGTATGCATACTCTGGATCAAATTCCTAACGATTTCATCTGGAATCTCCTCCCAGACACGTTTTAAAGCGTCAATCAGCTGCTGTTGGTTGTAGACCCCTTGCTCATTCTCTCTAACCCTTCGTTTCAATTGGTCCCACAATTGCTCGATTGGATTTAAATCCGGACTGTTAGCTGGCCATGGTAATACCTCAATATGAGACCCTTCTAGAACAGTTTGGGTCGATCGAGCTGTGTGTGCACGGGCATTGTCTTGCATCAGGATGAGTCCAGGCCCCACTCGCTGTGCAAATGGGATCACTTGAGGCCTGATGACGTCTTCGATGTAACGTTCTGCAGTTACGGTATCCGCATTTAAAATGGTGAGCTCGGTTTTACCGTGTAAACTAATCCCACCCCAAACCATTACGTTGGGACCACCGAAACGGTCAACTTCGTGGATGCAGGACTCCGAAAAACGCTCGCCGCGTCGTCTCCACACCCTAACACGCCGATCATCATTAAAAAAAATTACTTTGCACTCGTCTGTAAAAAGCACCTTGCCCCACTGATTAATCCCCCAGTTCAAATACTGACGGCAGAATCTTAAACGGTTTGCACGTTGAACCCTAGTCAGAGGAATTCGAACAACTCGACTTCTTGACATTTGCTGGTCTTCGTGCAATCGATTAGGTATAGTTTGATCACTGACACGGGTACCCGTTGTCAGCCGTAGGTGGTGTTGTAACTTACGGGCCGTTACTGTACGATCACGACGAGCACTTAGTTGGACGTACCGATCCTCGTGCGCCGTTGTTACACGAACTGTACCTGGACCGGGTCTCCTGGCAACACTGCCGGTCTCTTGGAAGCGATTCCATACATTTTGGACAGCTCTTCGAGAAAAACCCAACTGCAAACTCACGTAACGCTGAGAACGTCCTTCTTGAATCATAGTTATGGCTCTGGTTGCTGTAATTGTATCCATGTGCCTTCGTACTGGTAGCATGATTAACGCGAGATGGTAAATGAATCAATTAAAATTGAAAAAGTAAAACTTTTTTCCTAAAATAACCGAAACTAGTTAAGAAGACAATCGAAGAAAAACATAAGAATAATTTCCAATTATTTTTTTTTCTTAAAATGATGGCCAATATTTTTCAAATTAGGAAGCATAAAAGAGATCAAACACCAAAGAGTTCATAATATCAGTATAATGCTACTTATCAGTTACTTTCAGTTTACTAAAGTGCACTTAAATGTAAATAAACTAGAGGCCCTTATTTTGTTTTGAGTAGTATATAAATGAACTTACCAGTAGTTTGGCCCTGTTTTGTAGCTAGCTCTTTTCTAAATTGTTTTATATCAAAACTGAAACCGGTATGCCTAGGAGGTTCAGCAGTAGTGGTTGATTGCTGTTGTTGAGGTTGGTCTTCAGTGGAAATGTTACCACTGTCATCAATGCCATTATGGTGAAGTTTGTTTTTCTTATTCAATTTATTATCTTCATTTTCATATTTTCGTTTACCCATTGTTATTATCACAATGGAAAATAAATATTTTCAATGCTAACCAAAGTATTTATAAAATACGTAGGTTTCTAGTAAGCCAGTACTAGTCCCAAAATCTCGTTCGTATAGAAACATGTGTATAAACAGAATACTAAATACTTTCAATTATTACTTGTCTGCAATTTAATAGTTTTAAATCTTTTATTGATAAAAAACTAATAACTTCACCAAGAACACGTGCAGTGTGGGTGGTTGACAACTGGTTGTTATTATTTGCATTAACTTTGACAGCGATTGACATTTGACAGTGACATATACTATAGATAATAGTAATAGGTGACATATGTTATTCAGGGTTGCAATGCAAAATGTTGTTGTAGTGTGACCTATAGTTTTTTATATTTGTTTTTTTATAGTTTAAAAAGCTTGTGTCATTTGTAAACTCACACCCTCCTACTTTCGTTTTTAATCGAGTTTAACTTTGAGCTATTTTAAAGGTTATCCCGAACATTTGTGTATACAAAAAAAAATAATTCAAAAACAATAAATGGATTGTAATTTAGGTATTTAAATAGATGTGAAAATTTGGACTCTCAATTAAGTATCCAACAATTTTTTTTAATCCTAAATTACAAAGTATGTACAGTCAAGGGCAAAAATATCTGTACGTTTCCAAAGCGCCAAAATTATCTGTACAGTTGAGAGGCCAGAAATATCTGTTCGATAATTCGGTTAAAAATATGTGAGCATTTAAAGGGTCAAAAAGATCTAGACGTTCTCGTGGCCATAAATAAATGTACAATGTCAGTCAAATATATGCAGGCAAATAGGAGGGCATAAATATCTATATATGAGAACAAAACGCGTACCAAAATTATCGGGCAGCGACTTCGAAGACTTCAGCAACTATGAAAGGATGAGAAATGCTGTCAGTACACAGTGGGCTACCATTGTGGACTATAAGAACATACTATTTTCTCGCAGGCACTAGTGATTCGTGTCGTGTAATTACATCTAATTTGTCAAGAAAATAGGTGGATTAAAGATCACTTTTGAGACAATAAATGGTGTCATGTCGCTCTCGTGGCTCACGCGAGAGTGTAGATTAGGAGTGAGGCGTATTTATCGGAACAGTTAAAAAGAACAGATATTTTAAAAGAACAGGTTGGAACTGTGACGTCTTAGTCGATTGAACTGTTCCTGTTCACCTGTTCATTATCTGTGGTTCTATCTATTCAATAAAAAAATAACACGCGTCATCCTGTTCCGGAATCCGGAACAAGGTGAACAAGCTAGCTTTCTTGTTCCATTTACCTTGGTTAAAAAGAGATACACCTATTATTCAGAAAATTGTACAGTGACAGTAATGACAGCTGACATTTACATTTTAAATTTTTCATCGTTTAAAGTAGGTACAGACTAATACAACATCTTTGGTTTAAAGAACAATCATAGACTTTTTATTACTAAACTAAGTGGTCTTAGATTTATTACTAAGCAAAGTCTGGAATTAAAGATACTTTAGTTTTAATATTTTGAGGTAAAATAACACCTATTATTTGGATTAGAATATATATTTAGCGTATTTTTAGATTAAAATAAACTGTACGAGTATATATAGTGTTCTGTGGTATTATAATGTTTGTACATAGAATAATAACTAAAGCACTAAAGCATTCAAAGATACTAATACAACATCTTTGAAAGCATTATATTCTGTTATTGTACCTTATTTGTCACATTAAATTGTCATTTATTCAATTAAAGGAAGATGTCACAGAACACTATATACCGCTTCACAAGGAGATGTTTAGTCAATTGTATTTCTTTTAAAATTGATATTTATATACGACTTAGACAGACCATTAGTATAATTTGAAAAACCTTGGAAAAATTAGTTACTTCTCTTTATATTAATTACATTCAAAAACGCTTCAAAATTCTTTGAACAAAAATTTCGCCATTCTTTCATTTATTTAGTTGTTGTTGTGTTAAATTTATAGAGGTTCTACATCATATTGGTGTGATGCATACTCCTTGAATGTATATGGCATGTATTCAAATCTGTTTTGAATAATAGAATGGAACGAATCAATTGACACGAAAAAAAAAAAAAAAACAACAGACGACTACGAGCATGTAGACCGGGAAGATAACAGGGTGTTATTTAGTAACAGGTAAATGGAACTGTTATTTCCAAGGAACAGGAACACTCGGAACCAGGTTCCCAATTTTACCTAGTACAGCCCACTCCTAGTGTAGATACACCATCAGAGACAAATCACCGTTTATTTGTAGGTCACCAGGTATAGGCTTATTTATTGATACAGACACAACATTTGAAAAAGTTTTTATTAAAATAATTTAAAAAAATATACACTTTCAATAAAGTTTTCAAATTAATAAATCTCAAAATCAAAGTAAGTATCATAAACTCAGAATCACTGTGAGCCTATTAAAAATTCACAAACGCCAAAAAAACTAAAGGCAGCAGGGGCGTAGCGTCGGGGAACGGGTGGGAGCAGTTGCTCCAGGCCTGGGGGGCGCAATTTTTTTTTTCTTAAATTTTTATCAATAGCCAAACGAAAATGCCCACCTAATTATAAATATTCATAATTCACTTTTTCAGAACATTTTAGTTTCGAACAGAACAAATCGAATAAAACAAATAGATTAAATGTACTCCAGAAAAGGTAGCGGAAAACGGAACTAAAATCAATTTCAAAGCAAAGAAGCGTATTTTGAGCTTTACTTTTAACGCCCTGGAGAAAAATTTTTCAAACGCCTCTCTCTCATATGGGCATGTGAGGAATTATACACAAACCTCGAAATGGATCATCTGGAGGTTTGTGTATGATTTTTTTCAGTTTTAATAAATAATGATAATGAATCTGATGAACTTTCAGCACATTTTTCTTGATAATAATAATACTTTTATTAGCTATATGCATGCAATTTTTAGTTCGCAAAGTTACAATCGATCGCTCAAAAAATGGGAGGGCGCTTGAAAAACTTTGCTCCAGGGCGCTGAAAGTGTAGCTACGCCACTGAAAGGCAGAACTTACCTATGGATTACGTTTAGAATATGCTCTTTTTTTTAAAGGAACACTTTTTGTTCTCTTTATTTAGCTTTTTACGATTCAGCATTGTTAAACACTCTTATCATGGTCATTATAAAACTATAATACAAAACTAAGTAATCTTATTTAATCATACAAAACACTTAGAAATAAAAACACAAAAACAGAGAGAGAGCCAAAATTTATATTGCGTGACATGAACAATTTTGCAGTAGTTACAGGTGAATTCAGTCAGAATTTTTTTTATAAATTATACAGAAAAAAATTTGGTTCTTACACTCAAACTGCACGTTTATTACATCTAATTGAAATCTTTATTTATTCCTATTCGTACTTATATAAACAGTTTATATCGTCATAAAAACTAAAAGGAACATACGACTTTTCATTGAAACAGTACTCAGACATGTGGATACAAATTTCTAAGCATTTTGGAATGTACAGATGGACAAAGAAATTCCATCTAGTTGTACTACACAATAAGGATCTTTTTTTTAATGTTATAGTCGGCAGACAGGTTGACGGTCCACTTGATGATAGGTGGTGACCGTCGCCTATAACACAAGCAACGCCACAGGTGCTGCAAGTGCGCTGCCGACTACATCAGTAGGATTAAGGAATAGGGACTGGAAATGAGTTCTGGAATCCCTTACTCTCTCACCGAAACACAACAGCACACGTCCCATGTCCACTTGAGAAGCTCATATTTTTGTAGAAGTGGTTAAAAATTTGAATTAGTTTGCAAAGATCACGGAGCATATACAAAGAGGAGATGTTGTTTTCTATAGAGTGGCGCGTTACTACTGCGGGGGGCAAGGAGGAAGTTAGACCCCGCCCAATTATCTTAAATTGCCAATGAAAATTGACTGTAGTCTACAACAAACAAGCGCCGCCACACCGTGACCAGTGCCGACAGCAGACTGACCAAGACCACGCCCACAAAAAATGACGTCAGGACCTAGTTTGAAATCAGTGCACAGTTGTTTAGGCCATCTCCTCTTTGTATATGCTCCGTGGCAAAGATTAACAATGAATGAAATGATATTACAGAATGAGACAAGAATTTGAATATTATGAACTCTTTGAAATTTATAAAACTATTTTTAAGATTAAATTTGATTTTTCCTTTGTGCACTATTAATTCATAAAAATAAAAAATTAATCGATTATTGCTATTCCTTATTCTATGAACAGTCAGTCTTATTTGCTAGTTAACAACATTTTAAAATTACAAAGTAGATCTGTCTGACTAAATTAACCATTAGACTGAAGGATGCCCGGTTCGATTCTTGTCTAGGCTAAAATAAAAAAGGTACCTATGGCACCAAAATAAGACTAGCATTATGTTATAATAATTAAATGCACTTTGCACAAACCATATTTTATAAGCTCATACAACGCCAATACTAATCTAAACAATATAATATCACAAGTAATTATACAAATAAAACTTAATTATTCAGTTCTGTAATCTTTTGAGACTACTGCTAAATCTGTAAGGTTATTATTGCGAAAAATTAACTGGTTATGTATCTACATGTATACATGTTTTCGCAATATCCCTCATATATTTTTTCTGTCCTCAATTTTTTCGTAATTTTGAATATTGTCTTTGTACTTATATAGAGCATTTACAAATACCACTTTCACATAACAGGTCATTAGCTCCATCAATTGAAGCACATTTTAAATGGGTCGTCACTAAAATCACTTAGATTCTCACACCGCTAATGACGTAACGCAAATGCAGAATTTTTTTGCTTCAAAGCAGGTACTTTCCTCTATACACTGCATCATGCCATCCTAGTCCACGTCTAAGTCCAGGTTTTCCAATGGGATAACCTATCGTTGTCGGTAGTACCAAAATATTATCTGTTCCCAGTAGGATTAGATTATTTTGCTGATTTATGATTTTGGCAGTAGTGAACATTATCAAGTCCAATTTAACTACTGGGACGAAAAGTCCCCCTACTTACATTAGACTGATTTTCTAAACAGTAGAGTAATGGGAATAAAATTGTCCCAATAGTTACCTCAATGTAACTTCAATGAGCTTCACTAGCCTCATCGACCACACACAGCACTCCTCATAAAATCGGTAACCAGGATACGCATGGACCACAAATACCTTATCATCTCCAGGAGGCTCCACTGATAACCACCGGGGCTGATAGTGTGTAGCCTAAGGCACGAAGAGTTGTGTAATTCATCAATACTTACACTTTTTTTTAAATGTACATGGATATTTAATTAAAATATCTGCTATATAGTTCACCATAACAGAAAACTCATAACTCACCACCTAACCTGTCGCTAACTATCATAATCGAAGTATGGATTCAATTCCTTTATTTTATCCAATAACAAATCTGCTAAGTTATTCTTGGGATTTGTATCTGAAATAAAAAAATATATTGAACATCTAATAATACAAGAAAAAGTTTAATAGAAAAAATCCAGTTGATAGCAAAATTTACGAGCCCACTGGTCGAGTGGTTCAAGGTGCTTGCCTGATCTTTGCTATCTTTATCTAAGATAAGGGATTACCCTTATCTTTACTTTTGTTAAAGGCTACTGTTGCCCCCCATTAAGTGGACCGTGAGCCTATCTGACGAGCTATACGTAAAAAAAATGGACTTACTGTCATAATATACTATAACACATTTGTCTCTAATTTCGGGACTCTTCTTAATGGTTCTCTCCAACATTGCGCAAAAGTCGTTCACAATCTCTGATACGTCGACGTGACCAAGTTCTAAAATAAAAAAAGGAGTTTTATTTAAAATCTAAAAACATTTTAATTTTAATTTCAGACACAATAATTCTACATTCCTCAAATAGGTGGCATGCGAACTTAACAATCACCGTTTACACAAGATCAAACAAGACCAAAATTAGTAATCCTAGATTTGAATTTAGTCCAAGTATATAGTAAAGTCCGAATAAGAAAATATTTATATATAGATTAATCTATACTAATATATAAAGCTGAAGAGTTTGTTTGTTTGTTTGAACCCGCTAATCTCAGGAACTACTGGCTCGAATTGAAAAATCCTTTTTTTATTGAATAGTCCATTTATCGAGGAAGGCTTATAGGCTATATAACATTACGCTACGATCAATAGTATTATATATAAAGTGTCCAGTACCGCGCGCCACCACGCGCACTCCACCGCCGTATGGGCCACAGCGAAGTGTGGCCAAATTGTATTTTTCTCTATCCCTAACAATGTGTATGCAAAATTTCATTATAATCGGTTGAGTAGTTAAGGCGTGAAATTGTAACAAACAAACTCACTTTTACATTTATAATATTAATTAGGATAGATTAGCGTCCACAACTACATACCCATCCGTCTCTGATTGCAAATGATGAATTACAAAAAAAAAACTGTTATGTACAGCCCATTGACTTTTTTAATTAAGCATAAAACATGCATAGAAGTAAGCATATAACCTTCATAGAGATCCCGGTTCCTGAGCACCCGGTAGAGCGTGTTGAGGGGAGAAGAAAACTGGGTGACGAGGTAGACAGGGCTGCGATTCTGCCGGTGGATCTTGTACACCGAGTTGCGGTACGTGCGATTCTTCACGCCGGCCACATCCTTCACTATCTTCTTCAGCGACTGTAACATCAACTTCGGTTCATCGAATATAAGAAAGATCACCAAAGCACCAAAAGTGTCGACATAGTCGAAAGCTGAAGCAAGCAGATAGAAAACAGGGAAATTTCAAAAGCCCACAAAAACAGCTCTGATATTATTGAAAATCAGTGAGCGTTTTGGATTTGGGAAAGAATTATTGATATTGTTTAATTTAAACAATATCTATGACATTTATTTAGACAAAGAAATAGTTGCCATAAGAAGATTTTGAAAAATAATTCAATATTACACCATAAAAAGAAAAAGGTTTGATTGACGGTACTTCTTGGGGGAAATGGAAGCATTTGAGGAACTTCTGAAATATGAGCAAGTGAAAACCTCAACGACCCCAACAGATAAAATTACGATTGAATTAGTAAAAACATATATTAATAGCAAAGCAATAAGATTGAAATTTCAATGAGCAGCAGGGCACACTGCGTTAGGAACAACCAATAATGTTATGAGTGGTTGAAATAGGAATTGACTGAAATAAATCCAAGATTTATGCAACAGTGAATAAATCCAAAAAATAACAAATAATATTACTAAAGACATAATATGATCGTTATCATAAACCCGTAATTCCTATGTTGGACATTGGTCTTCTGGTCAATGTACCACTATCACACTTGGTCTTCTGGTCTTTCCATTCATCTACTGCCAGCCGCTCTCTTGAGGACATCGGTCCAGTGAGCAGTTCTTCACTCCAAGACTCGTCTAACCTAGCGACCATTCCCATTTCCCATTGCAGTAGTAGCAGGGCAAATGTGTTTCACAATCACTTGGGTAGCTATCTGGCAGCAATAACAACCCCCCCCTTGCAGAAGACCACTGTGAAATAACAGCATGTGTGCTTTTGTGTTTTGGTGAGTGAGTAAGGGATGACAGAGCCCATTTCCAATCCCTTATTCTAACTCTGATATGGTCGGCAGTGCACTTGCAGCACCTGTGGCGTTGCTTGTTCTATAGGCGATGGTAGCCACCTACTGTCAAGTGGTCTTTGTAGACCTTGATCTTTATTCATAGGGTGTTTAAACGTATGTACACAAACTGAACTCACCTTACAAGCTTCTAGATATGGTATGTCTGGGCAATGCCTTCTATTAAACTCCTTCAAATCTGTTGGACAATATAACGTTTTCGTTACAACTATAAACAGTTTTTTCACTGGAAATTGTACTTGATTCCTCGTTTCATACAAACTCATGTTGTGATCCAACCCAGCAAAGTTGTCTCCGCTGGGTATAGTGTGGACTAAATAGCCCTCAAAAAAGCTACTGGCTATACCAGCTCCATAGTTCATTTCTATCAAATTTTTACGCTGAAAATCAATAGAATTAAATAAATACAAGTACCTATAGGTAAATCTGTAAACTGATTTTTTAAGTTTTTTAAATTCATGCTAACCTGTTTGGATTCTATTGTTTACTACAAAAATTTGGATGCTTTATCAGATTCCATTCGGGACACATCCTAACAAATATTATTTTATGTGATGTTTTTAAAGTTTTCACAATAATGTGAGAAATTACTAATGCTCTTGGCCATATTAGCAATATTAGCAATATTGGCCGGTGAGGCGAGTTATATTTTTTTAGCAATTTGCAGGGATTATTCTTCATTTTTGTTGGAATATGTTTAAAATTCCCTGCATAATGAGAAGATCATTGGTAGTTAGTGGAGCCTTAATTTAGGTAGAGCTGTGAATTTATACTATTTTTTAACATGATCATGTATGTAGAAAATGCTTAATTACTTAATCTTTATATATATAAAAATGAATTCCCATTTCCCTTGGTCACGGCATCACGCGTGAACGGGTAGACCGATTTTAATCCGGTTTTCACTAATGGAAAGAGAGATAAACGGGGAATGTTCTTATATATAAAAATTGCATCTCAGGCGAAGCCGGGGGCGGGCCGCTAGTCTCTATATATAAAAATGAATCCCTATTTCCCTTGGTCACGGCATCACGCGTGAACGGGTAGACCGATTTTAATCCGGTTTTCACTAATGGAAAGAAGGATAAACGGGGAATGTTTTAGTATACATATAAAAATTGCACCACGGGCGAAGCCGGGGGCGGGCCGCTAGTGAAAATATAAAAATCATCACTAAAAACCTAATTTAGTTTACATAAGCCACTATGTACACAAGTAGTTTCCGAAAAAATTTATTTTGAGTTAAACTTCATCGTTCAAATTTTAAATTGTACCACACAAAGGAGCCAACAGCTAACAACTCAACAAAGATATTAGGCCATTTGACTCATTTCTGTAAACCATATGAGATCAATTAATTTAAATAAATAATCAATCTTTACATAATATAAATTAAAGACCACATCTGTCTGTTATGTTCGCGATTATCTCAAAAACTACTAAACTGATTTTCATGCGGTTTTCAATGTCAACAGGATGATTCCTGAGGAATCTATCTATTCGCTAGGGTTTTATCCTTAGGTTCCCGAGGATTGCAAATTGAAGCATACAAGCAGTTCTACATAACTCCTACAGATATCGCCGCTTCACCTACTTCTATTGTATTATAATACAATAGAAGTAGGTGAAGCGGCGATATAATAGTGTTATATTTTTTATTTTCAATGTGGACGAAATCACGGGCACTAGCTAGTTTTCTTATAAAATAAAATTTGCTTACCGTCTTAGGGAAGTTCATGATTAAATGAGCTATATATAAATATATGAACTTATCAAAGTCAATAGCTTGTTTCCAATAAAACGCGAAACCAATTACAGCTGCAATAACTATTACAAGATTTTTTTTGTTTTCTTCCATGATCTTTGATATGTTTGGTAGACGTTTCACTTTTACAGCATTGATCGTTAAACCAACTTCTCTTTGAAGAAATTGTATTATCACATAATAAATTATGTATTTCACTAAAAAAAGTTAACTTATTAATAAAACATTTCAAATTAGTGGTAAATGTAAATATTTCATTTCTCGAGATTACATAAGCCTCTTTGTGTAAGTAATTATTTTAAGTATTAAATTATTCTAAGTATTCAGCACTTTACAAAAATTAATAAAATTTGCCTTACCAATAAATGGCACCCAGGTTTTTGTGTTTTTAAATATCATTTCTTGCAAAACTGAAAAAGAAAATCTATTACTTAAAAATGTTGTATTACTTAGTAATTAAAACCAAAATGTACAGGAAACAAAAGATAAAAACAATACAAAACATGTATCTATATTACTTTATGTTTTCTGTATTTGCATGTTACATAAGGTTTTTTTTTCACTATTCCTTTTTCTATGCCATGGCTGACAATTCATTTGATGTAGGGGATTCTAGTGCTCAATGTTAAGAAAAAACAAGTTTGGGATAATGTGCTGTGGCATCCCTTACCTACGAAAATACAACAGCACATGTGCAATTGTTTTGTAGTGGTGTTCTATAAAAGGATAGTTAATAAGTTCTGCTGCTCAATTTTAGGTAGGAGGTATTTTCACTTGTAAGGGCAAATTGGGTTTTGCAATCATAAATTGGGCAATCAATCTGGCGGTGGTAACCACCCCTTTAAAGAGAATCACCGTGAACAATTGCATGTATGCTGTTGTGATTCGGTAACTGCACATTTCCATTTCCCTAAAATTCCTAAGGGCAGCAGCATTCTTGCAGCACCTGTGGCGTTGCTTATGTTAATAGGTGATCATGTGCACTTCAGCTTGTCTAACGACCTCGACATTAAAAAATAAAAAACAAGACTACAGAATTCTACAAATCCTACTTATATTTCTACTCACAAAGCATTAATAGCCTATTGGAAAGAACACTTAGTTGTTACCTTAAAATGCACTGGTTTCAATACCTTTGACCTTGCATATCTAAATCTTAACAATTTCAGGTGCAGATGCTCTATGGTAAGGCAAATAATAAATAATGGTGGTTAGTAGTGGCAGGCACACTGCATTCCACAGTCATTTGGACAGCTCTTCCGGAGACAGTAACCACCCCCTTACAGAAGACCACAGTGAAGTAACAGCATTGTTTCAGTGAGTATCCTACTATGGTCGTCAGCGCACTTCCAGCACATTCAAAGGTCAATGACGTTAACTAAAGTTACACCCCATCACAGACCTTTCCAATGGCATCATAAAATATAGGTGTTAATATGGATGCAAACTTTTATGGGAAGTCTTTTCGCCTCAGCGTCCCGTAAAGTACACCCCAACACATGTGGCGTTGCTTGTTATAGGCGGCTACCCACCTAACATCAAGTAGAGCTAGAGAGTACTAATGTTCCTTGAAGTTGAGTTTCAACCTATCTGTCGACCGTAACATAAAAAAATTCTGTAAAATTCGATGTGAAGTTCTGCCAAACCGTAGCCGGCCAACATATTGAACTATAACCTTTTAACGCATAGTTTGACCTCAGCAATGTTATTATCAGTAGAAAATTTATACTTGCCAAAAGTCATGAGATAAATGAAAGCATTCTTAGCTTGGTTGTCCATGTTTGACATGTTTCGTCTAAAAAAGTTGCACGTTATAGTTAATCGCAGTGTATTACTTTGTAATACTAACCGCACTCTAACTAATAATGCAGAGGAGTCTTAGCATCGCTTTTTTTATCTTTTAAATTATTAGGTACATAGAAATATTACTTATTAGTGTTTAAACAGGACGTAAAAAGGGAAATTATATTTGTTTGTATAAAAATACAAATTCAATTTGCTTACCCGCGTACCGTTTTTTTAACGTACATACTCGTGAGTCGATATTATTTTTATTTTGTTGATGTTGCGGGTGTCACTTTTTTTTTATGACTTTTGTGACAGCTAACATAGACAGTGACATAATAGCTTTCAATTCAATGTCTTTCAGGCAGGTCTATGGTACTAGGTACAGACTAATACAACATCTTTGTATGGTACGGTCTGTGTTTGAAGTCCTATAAATATTATAAATGCGAAAAGGAGTTTGTAACAACTCGACCGATCATCATCATATGATATATGATCTTGCATACCTAGATGTTTGCATTTGCATGAAATTTTGCATAAATTTTACTGCATTTTGTCAGGGATACAAAAAAGCACATAGAGTAGGTACCAAGCACGGAGAAAAAAAGTAGTTTCAGAAGATCATCAAAAATAGAAGTAAATATTCATCCCCTGATAAAAAAAAATTGTCAGGAGTTGAAGTTTTACAATTGGTTGGTGTGTTGAGTCTTGGTGAAGCACCTGATGTGAGAGGACCGGGGTGTGGTCTGTTCCATAAGACAAGGCATTTAAAGTTTAGGGAGGGAAATTAAGAAAATTTAAATTCATTACTTATTCTAGACTGAGACCTGCGTTTGGAGTCCCCGAGATGACTCCATGCTTCGATAGGTTGTAAATGTGAAGACAAAACTTTTTTAAATGGTTATGAACAAATGTTAAATAAGTCGTTGCAGCCGCAATTGCCCCGGCGGCCATCACGAATACAGGGGTGTGACTGTGATACACACCTTCGGCTAAGGCTAATTTTACTCTAACCGCGGATACACGCCGTTCCAGCATAATTTGTTCTGGACAAGATTTGATCATAGCCATTCTAAGCGACCTGTCAGAGCTAATAATGCTCTGCCTGCCGGAACGGGTATGATCAAATGACAATAGAGCAAAATTAGCCTTGGCCAAAGGAGTGCTGGAACATACTCCAGGTATGGTTAATAGCGACAACGTGTGGATACATGGCGTTGTTCAATCAAATAATAGAAACAAGCGGTCGCATACCGACCACGGTCGGGTGTATACCGCCAAACAATATTATTTCTAGTAAAATAAGTCCAACATACATTTAAAATGTTTAAACTTAACTATTTTGTGGCACAAAATATGGTGGTACTTGATCTGAACTGATAGTTAACAATGAACCATCTAACAAGCATGGCATGTAAATATTATGTGTTGATCTTAGTATTTGACCTAAATTAGTTTACTCCAACCTTTGTTATTTTGAAACCTTACACATCAAGATTTAATTGACTTCGTGTTTGGTCGTTTGGGAAGTCCATATATTTAATGCAGTTCCTGAATATTAAAAAATCCAATAGTAAGTAACTTTATTACTTTAAGTTTTTAAAATACAATCATATTACTTAAAATTACGGTTACATTTGAACAAAATAACATTTTTTTTTATAAAAAACATAATTATAAATTTTATAAAAATATATTTATAATAGTAATGCACTAATACAATGTATCCAATCATATTATACAGAGATACGCTATATGTATATGTATATGACTGCTCTTCCATAACTGAAAAATGACCGTCTTTTTTAAAACGTTTTAGTGCAAATAATTTCATTGTTCCAAGATATGTTGTGTTCTATGCAGGAAAAAAATCTTAAAATTCTAGTATTATAGCCCCCTTATAGCAAACACAATGGCAGTTGTGCAAAATTAAGCTATATTGTATGCATTATTATTTTAATGGTTTACTTACACCATATTAACAATTTTGAAAATAATAAAAAAATATTTCCATTAAACGTTTAACTGAAAACTTACATGATATTTGTAAGACTAGCAAGTTATAATCACAAATTCAGTGTTAAATTCAGTACGAAAAGTAATAATTATAGTTATTAAAAATATTTACGGACAAAATTTAGTGCTTCATCGAAATTTAGTTTTAGGCGATAAATAAGTCACTTAGACATAAAAACGATACACACAAGTATGTGGTTACGATTCATAATCGTATAAAAGGCACACAGAAATATACTTATATGCTATAAACCTATTCTATAGGTTGCTTACTTAAAATAAATGCAACATCTTTCAAAAACGGTTTTCGAGTTTTTCATCATTGTAAGAGTTATATTTACCAACACAACAAACACAACATGTTTTTATATTTAACTAGTTTCATTCATTGATAACTTTAAAACTACTTACTTTTGGAGACAGATTTTCTAAAAGATAAGATTGCTATTTCAAAAAGCGGAAATTATACTCTACTCGATTTTCGAATTTATTTTAATTATATTGTGAGCGAACACTAAACCTCAAAACTCTTAACTAATCTGTTAACCAAATGATCTGTTTCTCAAAATGTAGCACTTTTAATTCAAAGTTCAAAAAATTAAAAATTAAAATAACATTGGAGTTATCACAATACAAAAGTCTTGAGTTAAGAGTCATAGTCAAAATTAGGATTAAGCTCTTTTATCTTATCCAGCAATATACTCGCTAAGTTCTCATTGGGATCGGTATTATCATAGTGAATGAGGACACATTTATCTCTTGTCTCCGGACTCTTGGCGATGATTTTCTCCAGCATAGAGCAGAAGTCTTTTGTTACTTCCTCTACATTGATGTCAACCAGTTCTGAAATATGAACAATATTCATTTTGTTTTATTTACACGTGGGATACAAACACAAGTTATATTTATAGAGTAAGATCTCAGGCAGGCCAGACATAACTTATTTTCTAAAGGACAAAATGTCGCGAATCGAGTAGTTTTCCTGTATACTTTTAACGTATGGGTATCTGCTAAGTTGGGTAGAGGGATTAGAGCTATTAGGTGAGAAAGGTAAGTAAAAATAGAACTAACTTCACTTATTTTCTAAAAGCTGATTTTTATGTTTTGTAGCATATTATACAAAATAACATTTAGCACTGCCAGAAACTTTCCATGGGCCATAACAGAATAACCATAAAAGAATAAAGTTTAAAAACTAAAAAAGAATGACGTAAAATAAAACTTAATTGATGTATATAAATAACTTTATACTTTTCAAGTTTAACATAAGATGCTTTAACTGCGTAATTGTGCAGGTAAAAGGATCTTAAGATCTAAAGCTAAAGCTTAAGAAGAGGCTATTGTCACAGTCTAACCATACTTACGTCATACAGTCGGGCAACGCTCAATGTTCGAGCCTGCAAACTGAAGCGAGTTCGCCGAACATTGCTCTACCCAAGTACATTCGTTGCCCGACTGTATGACGTAAGTATGGTTAGACTGTGCTATTGTGTTAACTGTTACAGTTCTGTAAGCATATGTGTTGGCCACAGAGCACTTTTTATGGGTGGGATACCCGTGCAAACCTTTTCCAGAGACATCTCAAGATTCTACCTATAAAGTGCCAGTACAGTATTTTCGGTCATAATTTGGACGGCCGTCTGAGGCCATAAATTATTCCCTTTACAGAGTAAGTATCTCCGTATCCCTGAAATTTATGCTATTAAGGTCGATAGTGCACTTACAGCACCTATAGCTTTGCTACCATTAAATAGGAGGCATTGTAGTAGCATTTTATTTACGGTGGTTTCATGAATAGGGAATATGCGTCTAATTCAAAAAAGGCTTCAATATATTTTTTTTAACATTTTTGCTTTAGAATTATGTCTATGTAAATATTTTTTAATAATATTTCTTTTTAGTTAAGAAAATAATTATATAATGTCAACAATCGTGTAGATGTTTGTGATTTTTAACATTTGATTGTATTGACTGATTGCATTATCGATGACATTTTACTCAAGCGATGGGGGATTGAAGTAGTTATGAATTTACTTCATAATTTAATTTAATTTCCGGTTACTGATTGGATTGTTGTTGGTGAGATTGAATTTATATTGAATTTGTATTGTTAGATATTGCTTGACTTATATAATTTTATTATTTAACTGAATTGATTTTTGAACGAATTTTGCTTCTTATATGTATATGTGTTCTAAGTAGAAATAACAACTATTATTTATTATGACATTTTTTTCCAAATTTTTAACAGAGACAACATGACGTAATATAGCTGTAGATACCAGTAATTGGTACACAAATGTAAACGTGTCTATATAATTTATGAATGTGACTTAGTGAGTTTTGATGTGCTGTTGGTGTCTCAATAAAATAAAATAAAGTATTGTAGACTTTGACGTCACGACAAGCGCGCCAAAAGGGCGGGTGTTTAAAGTGCCCCTAGCTGTTAGTTAATTTTAACTTTTTTTTTGTTACCAAATTTCTGTTTTTTGGCGCTGAATATTTTTTTACGGTTATATAACGATATAACCTATCGTATGAAAACATATAAAAAAAAATGTGCATTTTCCCTATTACGCAACCATCATAAGGCAACGTATCATAAGGCTGCCGTTAAATGGACGGGGAAAAGCTGGCTGACCAAATTAATTTTTGTCATATAAAAGCGCCTTAACAATTAAACCAATGCTACACAAGCGCCTTTATGAACCACTGTTTAATGTTTGTAGCTTGACAGTTTTCAGTTTAACACCTATATAAATTAGTTCTCCTTCCCTCCATTGTTGATGGTCATAAAGAAACATAAGATTGTTTTTATGTGATGATGATAAGACTGACCGTCATAGAGATCCCTATTTTTGAGCACGCGGTACAAAGTATGCAGCGGGGAGGAGCACTCTGCCGACAGGTAGATGGGTTGATGGCCCTCCCGGTGTATTTTATATGCCGAGTTTTTGTAACTTCTATTCTTCACTCCCGCCACGTCCTTCTGGATCTCCTCAAGAGGCTGAAGATAAATATTGACCGTAGGTATAGATAGATAAATGTAAGTCTCTCCATTGTGAATACCTATATTTAAAAAAATGACTATATTTTATATTATACCTATATTAAAAAAAATGAAACACTATAAGATGAAATAATACCTACAGTTGAATCCAATCTGATTGTTAAAATTATTTTTAATGAGTTGCTTTTAAATTTTCATAGTTTTTCGTCTTATTGAGCACTAGCTAATGCCTGCAACTTCGTCTGCGTATATTTATTACTACAAGCTATCATCACGGAAGATCAGTGCTGTCCTATGCCAGCAATATGCTGAGTAGGGACCTTTTTGTAACTTTCTTTTAGAAAGAAAGAAAGCATCTTTTATTCCTCTAATAAACACAATATACATATATGAATAAATAATAATTACAAACAAACAAATATATAAACAAGTAAGAAGAGGAAAATGCCGTTACTGTTATTTTTTTCTGTGTGTCTCTTGAATGAATGTTTTTATAAGTTACCAATAAATTGATTGATTGAATATCTAATTAAATAATTGATTGGTAAAAACTTTCATCCCCTTCTAAGATTTTTTGCAATAAAAATTTTTGGATAAATTAATTTTAATCTATATATTTCACTTGTTTCTTCTAGTTCTTGGAGCATATTTCTCAAAGAAACATCATCATAATACCGCACAATAAAGTTTTATATGACTGACTAATGTAATTTTAAGTTATCATGTTAATTGTTAAATAATTAATATTACTACTGGATTTTTAGCAAAATATGTGTAGCAGCAATTTGATAACTTTCCTTACCTGATACCAGAATATTAAAAAAAAAGTTTTGAACAGAACAGATTTTGCCTTACCATGCACGCTTCAAGATAGGGTAAATCTTTACATTCAATTTTATTGAACAACTTCAGATCTGGGGGACAATATAATGTCTTCGTTACAATAAGAAATAGCTTTTTCACTGGGAAACGGACATCATGTGCAGCTTCATAAATTCCTATGTTCTCTTCGAAGCCGACGAATCTAGCCCCGTCGCTAGGTATTATGTGGACCAAGTAGCCTTCAAAAAAACTGCACGCCATGCCCGATCCATAGCTGATTTTAACCGTGCTTTTGTTCTGGAAATTTAAAATGAATTTTTTTGTAATTGGTTCCAGCGGGATATTAGAATACTGATCATCGGGAGTTTGCATCTACAAGTATATGTCTCAAAGATACTAAATTTTGACATGTTTAGAACTGTGAAGAAAAAAATAATAGGGAAACCTGTACATCAAAAGATCAGCAATCTTCAGATACATGTGGACATACTAATCCAAAATAAGATCCATAGAAAATATATGATACTAGTTGTCCCTGTAGACTTCCCCTGAACCCGATAACCCCAACACCACCTATCTATCCATTTTCCATCAGCACTAGCATGGTGAGGCTTTCGAAAGAAATTCCAGCTCACATGTGTATAGAGCCTTCGCCGTATGGCACTTTCTCTTCAATGCAAGCTTGGTTATAGCTTTCTCCTGATTTTCAGTAGACTCTTTGCGTCCCATTGTGCGTGTATAGAACCTCGACTCATCTGAAAACATTACTCTTAACTAGTCATCCAAAGTCCGATTTATGTATTATCTAGTCTTGAATTTCGATGCTGCCTTTCGAGTTTTAGACCACTTGTGGGTCAAAATGGTCTAGAGCATGTAGAAAGTGGTTTTTGACTACAACAGCTGTTTGAAATCAATTTCTTAACACTGTACACCACACTTTATATCGATCCTCCTGCGGTGTTGTGCACCTTATTCTGCCTGTTCCTGGTCTGAGAATAATCTGTCTTTTCAAATCGCTGGAGAACTGATACGGTTGATAGGGACAGTGTAACAGTATTACCGCTGAATAACGCTTACTGTGCCCGTCTTCGAGCATTGTCAGAATTCTGGCACACTCTTCAGGTGTTTTAATGTTTTTAATGAAATTTGGTCAGAATAATGAATTTCTGCACAACAAAAGTCCTATTTATATGATAGAATAGAAACAAAAGTAAAACAATTGGTTTTGAATTTGTTGTTCCAATTTTAAAAATAAATAAAAAGATTCTTCTTCCTATATTTGTATTGAAATAAACTTCAATTTGGTTTTTATTTTAAAAGGATTGCTTAAATATTTCAAAAGTTATAGCATTTTTTATAACCCGCTTTCTTATCAAGCTCCAATAATTATTATTTATTTTCAATTGAAACCATTTATGTAGTTTATAACAATTATATAAAATAACGTGTCAATGTTGTTTTTAAAAAAAATAGCAGTTAAAAAATACTAGGTTGCAAAAAAAGGTTGCAAGAATAATCAAATAGACTATGTCAGAAGAGAAGAGAAAGAATACTATAATCGGTTAAGGTGTGTTTGTTTATATAAAATAAAAATGATCAACATTCACTCGCTACTCACCTCCAGAGGGTAATTAGTAACGAAATGAGCAATAGATAAATAGAAGAATTCATTGATCTCCAGAGGCTCTTTCCAGTAAAACATAGCTAACACTGCTACACCGGCTATGGCCAACTGTTTCTTGTTATCTTCGACAAACTTTGTGATATTAGGTGGTCTCCCTGACTTAACAGTGTCCATCATTAAAGCAATCACTTGACGAAGAAATTGTATCATCACTATGTAAAGAACATACCGCACTAAAAAAAATCACAAGTGTCTTAATAGAGGATCTTAAATTGAGCAGCCAATCTGGTGGCAGTAGGCCTCTTACAAACTACCACTGTTAGGCCAGTCAATGAAAAATTATAGAGGGAAATGCTTGGAACACAATTTTTGACTTCATAACTTTGTTTGGACTAGTTCGGAGGTAAACATATCAAAAGTCCCCACCCGTAGCCCTAAAGCGGCGGGGGGAGGGGGGGTTTGAAGGTCCAATTTTTCGGCTTTTTGCATATATCTCGGAAACCATGCGTCCTGGTGACACGAGGTTTTAAACAATATGAAAGCTGATTAAATTTGCTACAATTTTTATACAGTCATGTTTTTCGATATCTTGTATAGTTTTCGAGATATCCGCTCTTGAAAATCTGTAATTATGGAAAAAAAATTTGCTTTATATTTTTGCTTCACATTTTTGCTCTTTTTGACCAGTTAACTCTTTAACGATGCAACGGTGTCTAAATAGCACAGATACTTATATAAAATATGTACTTGTAGGCCCACTGACGACGGTTTCTCACACTTAATCAAAGAAGATCTAGACCACTTAAATGGGAAAATATTTTGCTACGACTATGAGTGTTGGTTACTAGGTTCTAAAGGTATCAAATTAGATGAGCGGGTTGAATAAGATAACTGCCACAAATGACAGACAGACCACCATAGAATGTCTAACTTAAATGTAAGTACTTACAGGAGATGATGCTGCAAGATCGCTAGATTCGATCATAACACCTTAGGTTGGTACACGTACACACACAGGCACTCACATACATATAGTTCGTTCTTGCTGGCCAGCGTATGTTGCACTTCACAGTAACCTTCAGCGAGCACTCTATGGGTTCTGGGCGATGCGGAAGGTGGTAAGGAGACCACCAGCGTGATGGTACAGCGAGAGGAATTTTGGTAAAAAAGCGCGTGAGCGATGAGTAGCGACCGTCCGGCGGCATAGATCGATCGAGACCAACTGGTTAGTACCTTGCAGCGAATCAAAATAAATTAAAAATATTATGAAGGTGGGTAAATAAAAAATGAGCACCGGTATTGGCGCGAACATACTCCCCGGCTTGAAAGTCCGAAGGATTTCAATGAGCTACATACTGTTTCCATTGTTAAAGTTGAATAGCACTCATTGATAAATGTAAATAGAGACAGACGTTATGTGAGAAACATGCGTAAAGTAATATATACATGAGTTATAACTAAGCTAATGAATAATATGTAAGTAATAATAAAAGGTTAAGACACTATTGATTTGGAAGAGGACACAGCTTTACGTTGGGACGTTTGAATATCTTCCCTTGCGAACGTATTGACGCAACCCGTACAACCCCATCGCGGCCAGGAAACAACTCTTCCACATCTCCATTAGGCCAACGCAGAGGCGGTACGTCATCTTGACACAATAAAACGACTGTCCCTAGTTTGATTGAAGCGCTCTTCTTAAACCATTTCATTCGCTGCTGAAGCGTATGTAGATAGTCCAGCCGCCATTTTTTCCAGTAACCTTGGACTAAGCTATCTAGTAAGCGTTTGCGACAAATTAAAGATTTATCAGCGTCAACATCGTAAGCGGGTAAACTCCTTAGCGGAGTAGTCATAAGAAAATGAGCAGGCGTTAGTATTTCCGGTTGAGGCTCATCAGATAAAAGTCCTAACGGTCTAGAATTCAACAAACACTCAATTTGAGTGAGTACGGTGAGCAATTCTTCGTACGACAATATTTGTTGTCCTATAACGCGATGTGAATGTGTCTTTACACCCTTGATATTTGCTTCCCAAAGGCCACCGAAGTGGGGGGCACGCGGGGGTATAGTTTGAAACTTAATGCGGAATTTCGCGAATTCTGAGTTAAAAGCCGATTTTGTTGCGTTTGAATCTAGGAAATCGTAAAGTTCGCTTAAATGACGTTTGGCGCCTATAAAATTAGTAGCGTTTTCTGAGTAAATGCAAGCGACAGGACCACGTCTTGAGATAAACCGTTTAAACGTATCAATAAACGTTTCAGCGGAGAGATCTGAAGCAATCTCTAGATGGATTGCTTTAGTGACAAGACACACAAACAAACAGATGTACGCCTTTGTGGTACGTACGCCACGATGTCTGGTCATAGTAAGGTTAATGGGTCCCGCATAGTCCACTCTTGTGTTAGTAAAAGCTTTAGCCTCTAGAAGACGCGAAGAGGGTAGACTAGCCATTAGAGGCGTTTGCGAACGCGGTGCACACTTAAAGCATGTATTACAGGATTGAACACGTTTGCGAATAATACTACGAGCGGACAATATCCAGTAACGTTGACGTAGCAAAGACATAAGTAGACTAGAACCAGTATGGCAATTGACGCGATGATGATGATCTATGAGCAAATCAACAATATGATCACGTCGCGGCAACAAAATTGGATGGCGATTCTCAAAGGGAATGTCAGCATAGGTCAGTCGACCACCAACACGTATCAGATCATTATCATCAATGAAAGAATGCAGTCTGCGAATAGCGACAGAAGTTAAAGAATTTGATGCTTTACAACCCTACGGCTGGCATTTATTAATTGGGTGCATCGTTGAATAGTTGTTCGGTCTAAAAGATTAAAAAATTAAAGGCAAAAATGATTTTTTCCGAAATTACAGACTTTCAAGAGTGGATATCTCGAAAATTATACAAGATATCGAAAAACTTGACTGAATGAAACTTGTTGCAAATTTGATCTGCTTTCATTTTGTTTAAAACCTCATGTCACTAGGACGCATGGTTTCCGAGATATATGCAAAAAGCCGAAAAATTGGACCTTCAAAAACCCCCTCCCCCCGCCGCTTTAGGGCTAAGGGTGGGGACTTTTGATATGTTTACCTCCGAACTAGTCCAAACAAAGTTATGAAGTCAAAAATTGTGTTCCAAGCATTTCCCTCTATACCTTTTTTTGAGCATTCATTGCCTGGCCTATGTGATGAAACAGAATGTTGTGTTTGGGTGAGTAAGGTCATAGATAAAATACTACTTAACCAGTATAGATGGTCAACTTCCATATAACGATCTGGAGCCAATTTCATATTGGGATTTCCACTCCCTAGATGTCGCTAAGAGTCTCGAATTTAACATTAATGTGTATTTTGTTAAAAATTATAACCAACAAATTCAATCACGCAGTTATAGTACCTTATTATCGTGGTAATAACTAGAGGGCGACGTTGCTGAGAGGTACTTTTATCATTAATATGTGACTTTTATGTATGATATTATTGCCCTATTTTTTAGAACAGAACCTATACCGTTCATACGGCCCTTTTATCGTTGTTCGTGCCTACTTTTTTTATATTTTAAATAAATTTTAGTAGTGCCATCTCTTGTACATGAGAATTGACTGAATGGTCGACTGCAGCGACTCTAGCGGATTTTTAATGACAACAAATAAGCGACAAACTACACAGGCGGCATCTAGATATAAGCGAAATTTGATAGGGTACGGATTCAATGTACGTGAGTGACCATCTATACTGGTTAAGTAGTATTTTATCTATGGTAAGGTATATCAGTGCCCATTTCGCTCTTAATCCCTTATTATTATTAATTATCCTAATAAGATCTGCAGTGCACTTGGAACAACTATGCCATCGCTTGTGTTAATAGGCGACTGTAGCCACTTATGTACCATCATAGATAAAATACTACTTAACCAGTATAGATGGTCAACCTCCATATAACGATCTGAAGCCAATTTCATATTGGGATTTCCACTCCCTAGATGTCACTAATAGTCTCGAATTTAACATTAATGTGTATTTTGTTAAAAATTATAACCAACAAATTCAATCACGCAGTTATAGTTCCTTATTATCGTGGTAATAACTAGAGGGCGACGTTGCTGGGAGTACTTTTTATGATATTGTTCCATTTAATGCATATTTTAATGAAAATTATAGAAAAATTTTATTTAGATATTTAATATTATTATATCAGAAAACATTATGTTATTAATTTGTTTTACAATTATAATGCATAATGACCATAGTACAAAAATAACAAATTAAAATGTGTGAGTTATAAATCATTTTTTCTTCGTAACACAATCGACAAAAACTGGTTAATTTTTATCTATGTTATAACTAACTGAACCACGTTTTGCTGTAAGCTCATTTTTATTTTCGTTTCCGCTGAATCTTCGAAATAGAAAGTTTATATAAACACTCTTGTGATAAAATGCATCGTTTTGCAAATAAAATACTACTTAACCAGTATAGATGGTCACTCACGTACATTGAATCCGTACCCTATCCAATTTCGCTTATATCTAGATGCCGCCTGTGTAGTTTGTCGCTTATTTGTTGTCATTAAAAATCCGCTAGAGTCGCTGCAGTTGACCAATCAGTCAATTCTCATGTACAAGAGATGGCACTACTAAAATTAATTTAAAATATAGGTAAAAAGGAAGTGGGCACGAACAACGATAAAAGGGCGGTATGAACGGTATAGGTTATGTTCTAAAAAATAGGCCAACAAGGAACTAAAACGTTAATTACTGACCGATTATATCCTATAATAAATAAAAAAACGTCTTGTCAATCGATAAAATATTATTAATTATGTTTTGTGTTATTTGTATACATAATCTTTACATACCTATATAAATATAATTTTGCTTAGGTTGTTGTTGTTTGTGTTCAGAAAGCTGAAAAACTGGGCTATGGATTAACTTCAATTTTTTACACAACGATGCATTTTATCACAAGAGTGTTTATATATACTTTTTATTCCGAAGTTTCAGAGGAAAGGAAAATAAAAATGAGCTTACAGCAAAGCGTGGCCAGGTTCAGTTAGTTATAACATAGATAAAATTAACCAGTTTTTGTCCATTGTGCTACGAAGAAAAAAATGAAAACTCATACATTTTTATTTGTTATTTTTGTACTATGGTCGTAATGCATTATAATTGTCAAACAAATTAATAACATAATGTTTTCTGATATATAATAATATTAAATATCTAAATAAAAATTTTCAATCATTTTCATTAAAATATGCATGAAATGGAATAATATCATACATAAAAGTATTCCCAGCAACGTCGCCCTCTAGTTATTACCACGATAATAAGGAACTAACTTCGTGATTGAATTTGATGGTTATAATTTTTAACAAAATACATATTAATGTTAAATTCGAGACTATTAGTGACATCTAGTGAGTGGAAATGCCAATATGAAATTGGCTTCAGATCGTTGTATGGAGGTTGACCGTCTATACTGGTTAAGTAGTATTTTATCTATGATAAAATACATATGTCTAGTTGCTTGATAAGGGATTGTAAACATAAGGAGATAATAATATAGATTAAATTAGTGTCTGACAAAAGAAATGTCACTGGGCTAAAATGTATTTCCTTCTTCTCTTAGATCTTATAATTCTGTGTAGTTCAAGTATTTATGGTTTCTCAATAAAGTCATGATAAAAAAACATATATTTCTCACCAATTATTGGAAAAAAAGATTTTGCTTCTTCCAAATTCATACTTTGAGATCCTGAAAGAAAATTTATTTGCAAGTTTTATGATGTTACAGAATATTCATATTCAAGGGACCATAGTATAATGTCACTATAATTACACAAATTAAAAAAAAGTGAGACAGAAATTGTTTTGAATACTAGTATCAAAAGAAATATAAATTAATTTTATTTCATTAGTACTCAAGATGAGTTTAGTTAAATTATACAGTCGATGAATTTGGATCTTATTCTTTTTATAAATAACATTGTGGCAATTTACTGTAGTATAGTTAAGTATAGTATATATTTCAATTTAAGCTTGACTGTCCTTCCATTAAAATACGATGATTCTTTAAGCGATGGGCAAGTAACATTAGTCGAGTATCGCTGTCTCGCCAAGATATAGGGTAAGTGTTAGGATTACCTATATTTTCTATGTCTATGGAAAGAATAGTTAACCTATAAAACTAATTATTCCAAAACATAAATTATAAAAACTATAAATCTTACCAAAAGTTATTACTATTAACACTGCAGCCTGAATCAAATAAATATGAAGTTCGTTCAATTCGCTCATGATTCTAAAATAAATAAATATATTTTTAAATAGGTATACATTTTTGATACCTATTATATATGTATATCATTTTATAGGTATATATTATATTGAAGCAGAAAAATACTAGGAGTCAACATGCATACCTGTTATTGTATTAATCCATCGATGTATAAACTGCGATAAGTAAATACCTATATTCAAGAAACAACAATTTCCTTTTTTTGTAGAGAAATAAGATTGTTTGTTTTACAGTGTCTCGTTAGTCGTTTTGATTTATTTAAAGTTTTATGAGGTTTATACAGACCAACGTGAAGACGTCAAGATGTATTTCTGGTTTTATATAGTTTTTCACTAACTTGCCGGTCACCTAAGAAAAAAAAATATAACACAAAACATCTATAAATAAACACAAAAACATTCCCTGATTGACTCGTTCATGTGAGTCAAATATACACACACTTATCTATGATGTGAGTGAGAGTGAGTGAGTGAGTGATTACCGCCACAGATTATAAAGACTATTGTTGTTTATTACCGCTAATACCAAAGATGTTGTATTAGTCTGTACCTATAGATGGATCACAAAATGCAGCAATATTTTATTCTTTCTAACACCTTCAAATTGCCATAAGATTGAAAGAGACATACATATATAATCTGTCGGGTCGAAGTTGAGTGAATGTCTCCATTTTGACTATACAATGCAAGCTAAAGTTATAGCGTATAATAGTGCTGTGCATTTTTATTGATAACTAGATATCGTTGATATAGATTTTAAATATATGAGGGATAAAAAGTATGGCTAAATGCGTTTCGGTGTACTGTTTGGTTATTCAATATAAATAAAATGTGGGTGCGTACTGGTACTCGCCGCATTGCTAATCGGTAGTATGAGATTGTATGCAAACTCTCGCATTTATTTCACCAAAATATTTCAAAAGAATAGTTATTTTTTGAGTAGAAATATTTAGAATCCATCCTTAAGGGGTAGAACGGGAGTAGGTTTTTATTACGAGAGAAAAAAAACTCGATAATCTTAAAATTTTATTTTTAGAAACGATATCACAGATTGGATAATCTGTGATATCGTTTCATTTTAATCTGTGATATCGTTCATCTGTGATTCGTCAACATTTTAATTTAAAGACTTGCAGTTAATGTTGACGCTTGGGTATCCACGTATTTATTAGTAAGTTTTCTTTTTCTGGGTAATTTCTGAAAAGAAATAGTTTTTGATTATTAATGATTCAAAAGATTTTCATAATTTTCATAGATTGAAGCATAACTTCTTTATAACTTATAGATATTACTTACTGGTTTACACGATGGTCGTAATTTTAGGAATATTGTCAGCACTGCATACGAGTGTAGAATTTTACGCTGATATCCTTGGCGAAAGCAAGAATCTTCAAAGTTCATCGAGCATATTCTTGTATATTGCGAAGCTCTCCAATCGTCGGCTTTTCTTACATTTTTTGTCCACGTTTTTTTTTTAAATCGATGTCGGTGGGAAATCTGTTATAAATTGATAAAAATTACTTTCAACCTGCAGTGAATGCTAGAAATTGTCAACACTCTACTAAAAATAAATTAGTTATCGATATCGATAAACTTATCACGATCAGACTACAGCACTATATAGCAAGACAAATGTCAAATATTCCGATTAACTTTGGTTTTTGTAAATTTTAGTTATAAACACCAGCTTTTCTTTAAATAAATCAACCTTAGAGCTGTGTATGCATGTACAATGATTCATTTTTAGTAAATAATTATAAAAATTTGTTTACAAAACACCAAAATTAATGAGTGCGAGCTGTGCGACTTACCGGTGAAATGATATGTTTCCATTATTCTCCTTCAAAACACCCACTCTACTTGGACAAACGGGAACAGTACAAGCCATTCTTGGCAAGCAACAGATTTATGAAATCACACTTTCAGATTTTTAAGTATTTTAAATCACATAAAGCTAAACGCGCTTGTTAACCAGCATGATATAAACAAATATGACGTTGCCTCTTTTATGGCGCGCAGCGTTTTTAGACGTCTTATTCGGCTATTGTTATCTCTTTTTAACATACGACATGCAGCCATTAGAAAGACGGGTATCGAGTATCGAAGGAATCTTCAATTTTTATTGTTCCATCTATACACTAATACAATTATCTTTGGCTAATACAAATTTATTGTAGTCTTTGGTGAGTGACTGACTGACGTTAGCGATGGGCGAGTCGAGTTATTTGACTCGAGTTACTCCAGTCAGATTGTAAACGAGTTAACTTGAGTCAAGATTATTGCAAACCGAGTTGACTCGGTGTGTACGCGGCAAGCGAGACAGCTTCGGCCGACGAGTCCGACGACGTGCGACGAACGAACGATGTCGTCGCGTTGTTCGATCCGCAGTTACATACTGCTAAAGGCGTCTTAGCAGACCGAAGTCAATCTAACAAGGTGGATCCCAACCGGCGTAACTACATAATAGTCTAGGCCAATCTCCAACGAAAGAAATTGGCAACCCAGGAATTGATAATGGAATGTCAAAAAAGAGGCGTAAGCTTTGCTTTGCTCCAGGAACCGTATGTGGAAACCCAGGGTGAAATGGGTTATTTTTCCGGATCCCGCATAGTCCAGGTGGACGGAAGTAGGGTGGGACCAGTCAAAGCTGCAGTGAGCTCCTTGTTAGTATATAGTATAACAAGGATTATATTCTGTACGACGAGTAATTATGAATGATCTATCGATGTCATTCCATTCGAAACGAATCAACCAACCAACCGCCACCTAATTTCTCCTGCAAAATTGTACGAAATAAAAAATCTTCCTACGCATTTTCATTTAATATTAATAGCTTTATGATTTAAATTGTGAAAAAAGAAATGCAGAAGAATTTTATACGCATTTGCTATCGAACTATTTCGGCGTCACTAAGTTTTACTTTAGTTATTAATAACTTAAAGCCCCTTCTTAATTGCTTCATCGGTTTTAACAAGAGCTTCGATTATTTAATTTGTTTAAATCAGAGGTTCCCAGACATTTTTTCGCATAGACCACTTTCAAAATTTGCTAGTTCCGGTGGACCCCCTGCTGCTACATTTCTACCATAGATAAAATACTACTTAACCTAACCAGTATACTGGTTAGTAGTATTTTATCTATGATTTCTACAATATTCCCAAAACTCAACAAAAAATGTGAAGATTAGATCTAACTATGGAAATTTGCGTTGCGGCTGAGTTCCAGCTACGAATGAGGAGTTTTCTAAATTAAGTAAGTGAGAATTGATGGGTTTTTTTTGTCACCCCATTTTTTGTCATGCCAACGTACACCCCCTTCGAGTCTCCCATGGAACCCTAGGGTCCACCTGAACCTCTTTGGGAACTAAGGGTTTAAATGATAAAATAAATTATTGTTATTAGCTAGGGAATAATAATCGGGATGGCCGCCGCCATGTGCTTGTTGACATAACAATCCAGCAGACGAATATCCTCCACCTCTTCCCAAAGTCTTAAAGGAACTAGCGGCGCGCATGCATTGCATGTTGCGTGAATTCCCTAGCCTGTTGTAAGAATAATTGATTTCGTCTTTTAAACAAATTAATTAATCCAATCTGTTGAAAAAACTGATGAAGCAATTAAGAGGAGACTTGAACCTATTTAATGACTCCATTTCGTTGTAACCAAGCAACTAATTCTTTTTTATAATAGGTGCCTTATCTAATTGCACTGAGTGGTATGGTGCATTGTCCATTAAAATAACAGAAGGCTCTGGCAGGCTAGGCAACAATACAGTCTCGAACCATTCTTTATAAATAGATGCATTTATCTCTTCTCGGTAGTCCGTAGTAGTTATCGATTCCATTGGAATTTTCGTTTTATCACTTATTTTGTATTGAAAGCCTATATTTTTCAATATTTAGGATAGACTTGTTTTCCCTACATTGAACAAAGCAGCGTCCCGTAAACTGGCCAAAAACTTTATCCTATTTGGGTATTCATTCCTGGAATATAATAGTTATAAACGTGATTTCTTATGGCATCGGCGTCGAACGTATCAATACGTGTCACTTTCTGGTCCTATACTTCTTATGCATATAGGCAGATCAGGCAACGCCATGAACGCAGGGTTTCCATTTTCTACCACATTTAGTGCCAGAATAAATACTAACGCTTTTGGTAGAAATTAGATAATTAGTACGATTAAACGACCGGTACAATTTGTCAAACCTTCCTCTATTTTTATACAAATGGTTCAAAAATTCAGCATTCAATTAGAAAAGAAGTCGGTTTAGTTATCTTTAAATATTTTGTATAGTCTGCAAATTAAATGTGTTTACATGGGAAATGAATAAGGAATTTCAAAAACCCTTGCCATTTTGGCCTTAAAAAGTGATGACAAAATTCAAAACGACTCTAAACATTATTATTTATAATATAGTTTTTCGACTTATAATATTTATTTCACTTAAACACATTTAATCGACAGATTATAATATTTTCATGGTCATCACTAGATCTACGAGAACAGGCTCCTGGCCTAACCTTGTAACATCGTAGTAAGGATTTGAGAAATACACGAAAAATATTTCACGATTTTCACGAAAAAATAGTGAAATCCTAATTATTAACTAAATGTTTAAGAGTTAAACGTGTACCTACATTTATTGTAAAAATACTTAACTATATCACATTTTGTTTTAATTAGAGATAGAGACAATGTAAAGTTGAAATACTTTCGCCATAATGTGGTCGCCGCTTCAAAGTTATCCCGGACATTCATCACGAACTGTCAAATGTGAACTGTCATCAATCAAATGTCATTCTGACGGTGGGTGGCCGTATAATAAATAATAATTCATTTTGTAATTTTAGTGAATTTTTAATTCAAATATAAGTTCGCGGTTGAATAGGGATTTATTATCTGCATTAGACGTGGGTCGTTACGTGATTTTTGCGAAACGTAACGTAACTAGTGACGTGTAAGGCGTCACCAGTTTCGAAAACACGTGATTTTAGTAACTAGTTATTTTAAATTCTGTTACAGTGATATTGTTTAAGTTAATAAATTCTACCAAATTAAACAGTTATTTACGAAACTAAAAAAAATATTAATTGGATACGTTACTTATGACAAGCTAAGTTTTTTTAATTTGTAACTAAAATAACAAATAAAATATACGCGGAAGTATTTAACTTTCACAATGATTAATTATGAAATACTTATTGTCTCATTCATTAACGAACTAAAACAATTTGTATTTTATCCCTTCCCGCCCGAGTCGTTCAACAGAACCGTTGAGATAACTTAAAAACAAACATCAATTTTTAGTTTCTTAAGTCTATAATAATACGTATCAAATATAAACGGAATTGTATCTGTTCTGTTATTGGTAGTCATGCACATGCTCGTTCGGATTTAATCATCTCTTTCCGGCATTCCCTCTCGCTCACTAGGCAGTCTGGGCCACAGAATACTATATATTTATAAGGAGGCCCCCAGCTTTTAAAGTCATTTAGCGCTGCAAATTTAACAACCACTTTCTAGCGGTAAAAATTTAACGCTTTTTTTATAAGACTAAAATATATAAAGTATAAATAGTTAAAGTACATAATGGCAAATTGAATTGTTTGGTAACCGTATTTGAGCATTCCCGCCCAAATCAATCCAAATAAGGAATAGTCAAATTTAAAATGGCATACCGTTTTGAATCATTACACTCAAGATACCTGATTAAGATACTCAAGATACTTGATTAGGTACCTCATTCATTTTGTTCATCAACGGTATAAACGTGAATGGGAAGCAACCCCTGATTTTAAGAATTGGTTTAAGGAGTTTCCTATAGATTCTACAATAGCATCATGTACAAATTTCAAACGTGATTTTAATGCAAGCCTAAGTAATATATAAAGGTACAGCACAATTTGTGTTTTAATAATAAAAAACTTGACCACTGGTTTCAGAGAGGTTGAGCAGTGATGCTAAAAAATAACATGCACAGAGTACTCGTAAATGTTGCATTATGAAGCATAGTCTATGCCTATTGCAATGACAAAAATCACTTGTTTACGAAAATCACTATTTTATGTCGTTAATTACTTTAACTAGTGAATTGGTTATAGGTTACCAGTGGCGCTACTGGCGCGAAAGAAACATAATGCAATAAGATATTGTAATACAAAAATAAAAAACACATGTTTACGAAAATCACTAGTTTGTCGTTTGACTTGAAACCAGTTATTCGGTTACATGTCACGTAGCCAGTTATTGTAAATAGTGACGTGAAATAACGCCCATACCTAATCTGCATTGCAATACTGGCAATGATACCGAATTTCCTATAAAAAAGCGTCCCAAGAAGTGTAGAATGAACTGATGTTTTTTGTTTATTGTTTACCTTAAATTTAGAGAAATTTTATAATATGGTAGTGTGCAAATTTTTTCGACAAGGCAATTGTCGTTACGGTCAAAATTGTAGATTCGAACACGTCTATGCACCGTGGACCAGTTATCATGGTAAGTCGTTGTGAGCATGTAATTCTTTTTGATGTACAATTTGTGTTTAAAATTAATTTATATCTTTTTCAGCCCCTACTCAGACCGCGCAAGTTGGTTTCACTGATGAACAACTTATGAATCAAGTGCAAACCGATGTACAAACAGCATTGAAAGGAGGGCAATGGATTTTGTCAAGTTATACACCATTTAAGGAGAAACCAAGTGTGCCCGGCATGACCCAGCTGTCACCGGAGGAAGCCAGATTGTTCATTTACGAGGCAAGAGCTAACAACACACTGAATGAAGCTGTAAGTCTGTGTAAAATCTATTCCTAATAAGAACAGGCCTATTTCAATTTTATGGTTGTTAGAAAAACTTAGTTATTTTTCTTCATTTACCTAACTTTTGATGAGCCCATTGGTCAAGGTGTTGAGGTGCTGGCCTTAATACTCCAATTCAGGGAATGTAGGGTTTGATTCCCGGCAGTGCCAATTTTGGAAATGAACTGGATTTGGAAAGTAGCTGCAGGGCAGTAGCCAATCCTTACGGAAGACCACCATGAAATGTGTGCAGTTGTGTTTCTGTGAGTAAGTTATGCCAGAACCCATTTCCCTATCTCTTCCTAATTCCTTATTCTCAACACTACAAAGATTGACAGCACATTTACAGAATATGTGGTGTTTCTTGCCATCTACAATCAAGTGGACCTTTAGCCCTTCTCATGACTTATGTGTAGGTGTGATACTTAAGTTGCTTTCAACATTAGAACAAATGTTCTAATTTTTGCAATTCAAGCTAAACTGAGATTTAATCCATAAGCTACTGTAACAGTTGTGGAGCATGCATGCCACCATTATTCTAAGTATTGTGTTATCCGTAGGCCATAGTTTGCTCCTACAAATGTACTTACTTTATTGTTTTTACATTTTCAGATTGAATACATGAATAATATTTACAAAGAATCAAGATTAAAATATGAATGGCTTTTGCAACCTTCTCCTACACTGGTCAAGCTGCTAAGGAGCTTGTTTAAGGGTGAAACACCTCCTTCCCCTTTCACTAATAATACGAGTATAGACACAACAAATAAAACTGCTTCATCTATCTTTCGGAGCGCAGTACAGAACACAAACCCTTCAGTCTTTAATCAAAATGGAAATTCTGTTTTCGATCGGAACCAAAACGGATTTGCGAACCAAAATTCGGATGCAAAATCTGTTTTTGCAAGAGCTAATCAAAGTGTTTTTGGTCTGAGTCAGCAGACTCATAATGCATTTGCTGATAATAATATGAACACAAATGATGTGGGCGCTCAATCAATATTTAAACAAGCTAACCAACAAGTTTTTGGAAATCAAAACAATGCTGAAGCTAATTCATTGTTTAAACAAGCTAATCAAAGTGTGTTTGACAGTCGGATGCAAAATAATAATTTGTTCACAAATGGTACTAGAAGTGTCAATACAAGTGATCCGTTTGGTCAGAATAAATCTGCTTTTCCTAGTACAAGCGATACATTCCAGTCTTCAATCCCTAAAAATGTGTTTAATATTGCAAATAATGGCAATGTGCCTGATCAAAATGGCAACGATGTTTATAGCCAAATGGAGGCATTGCCACATGACATTTTGAAAATGTTCGAGAGTGAAGATTTCGAACTGGGGTACATACCAGAAGTGCCACCCCCAAAGGCTTTATGTTTTTGACTTTATAAGTTAAATTGAGACTTGAAACTTTTAATAAAGTTTGTGCAATACAAAGTTTATTGGTTCTTATGTGTAGTAATATAAGTGTATTATTACTTTCTTTTTATTTTATTTAGTAATTGTTCACATAATATACAAACAAATATATACATTACACTAGCTGACCCAGCAGAAGTTGTCCTGCTAGAACTCGAAAATAATTCCGTAACTCGATTGTGGCGCCAGCTATCGGGTCAAATTTTATTTTCAAACCATGTTAAGTGATGCGTCACTTCACGTCAATGAACGACAGTTAAATTATTTGAATATTCTTAATACTAAAATCGCGATTTAAAATGGGGGGTGAGGGTAGGAGGGTGAAAAATACTTTACGACCTATTTACGACCTATTCTCATACCTACCAAATATACAAAAAAAAATCATTCCAGCCGTTTTGGAGGAGATTTGTTACAAACACTGTGACACGAGATTTTTATATATTAATGTTGTGTTAGATGGCATATGTACGGATGCTATGTCTGGGCACTAGATGTCGCCCCTAAGTTAAATTATATCCCGCTAACGCAGTGTACCGGTCTGTTCAATGCATTCTCACATATTAAAATAAAGAAGACTTTTTGTTCAAAATATCAGTGTAGTGTTTTATTTTATATAATTATAAGTCAGTGAGTTTTGTGGTTGTGTTGTGTTGGCTATTGTGTTGTTTTGTGGTTGTGTTGTGTTGGCCCTAGCAGTTGGCTATTGGACATGGCAACATTAAAGGGGAGCACAAAATTAATTAATTACAATTAACTGTACCTATTCATTTTGTAATAAAACCAATTATTTTATTCAATATGTATACTACAGACTGAGTGAGTACACATTGGGCATTTTGCAGCGCGCGTTTTAAGAACTATATGAAGTTTGGTGTACACATTCAAATGCGAGAGTCAGATGCGCGTTAACTAACAGTTTTTTGTTCGAACGCGCGTTGCGCGGGCGGTAACCGCGCGCTTCCAATTAAATGAGCCGCCATTTTGTTGTACATTTGGTCAACATAATTTTTTTTTGGAGATTGGAGGAAAAAACTTGAGTATTTATTGATGTTTTGTGTACAAAATTACATTCAATATAGGCACCTAATTATTATTGAAATCATATTGTTTTGGCAAAGTAATTTTCCCTCGCTTACAAAATAATTGGCGAATTTCTCTTTTGAAAAACTGTCTGTATTGTTTTAATTTTGGATACAATGTCACAAATATTCCATGCGTCAGTTTATCTCTTAGTATTTGGTGCACTCAATAATCTCTGTCGCTGTATTTTATAGCGACGGTAGAGGAGCCACACACGAGCAATCACTTTGACATCCATTTTCGAACTCAGCGGCTCAGCCAGAAATATACCCGCCCTGCTAACGCTCCTCGTTTATTAAATTACATTACAAATTGTAATTTGCAATACATTACAAAAATAATATTTAAAAAAAAATGTATTTGAAAAGTAAAGTAGTATTTCTATAAGACATTATTTGTACATGTAGTCTTATTTATAAATGACTAGCGTTCTGCCCCCGGCTTCGCCCGGGATGCAATTTTTATATATAAGAACATTCCCCGTTTATCCCTCTTTCCATTAGTGAAAACCGAATTAAAATCGGTCTATCCGTTCACGCGTGATGCCGTGACCAAGGGAAATAGGGATTCATTTATATATATATAACTAGCGTTACGCCCCCGTCTTCGCCCGTGGTGCAATTTTTATATATATGAACATTCCTCGTTTATCCCTCTTTCCATTAGTCGAAACCGAATTAAAATCGGTCTACCCATTCACGCATGATGCCGTGACCAAGGGAAATAGGGATTCATTTTTATATATATAACTAGCGTTCCGCCCGTGGTGCAATTTTTATATATATGAACATTCCTCGTTTATCCCTCTTTCCATTAGTCGAAACCAAATTAAAATCGGTCTACCCGTTCACGCGTGATGCCGTGACCAAGGGAAATAGGGATTCATTTTTATATATTAGATAGATTAATTTGATTTTATTTTAAGGTCGTCGGACAGACTGACGGTCAACTTGATGGTAGGTGGCTACAGTCGTCTATGACACAAGCAACGCCACAGGTGCTGCAAATAAATGTGTTGCCGACCATAGTATGATTAAGGATAGGGGATTTGGCTCTGGCATTAAGATTAGGAAGAATAATATGAAAATATAGTTTCCTAAATAAAAATTTAATTTTCAATTTCTCCTAAATACAACTGCTTATCACTAGAGGCCGAGAGGATGATGGGTTCCTTGTGGTGGAAGTGCACGTCATTGACGGAGCCATTGTGCCCCGGCAGCTTGTACAAGACTCGGCGGGACGTCGTGTCCCAAATGTACACGTAGCGGTCAGACGAACCGGCTGCCACCTGAAAACACCATCGCATTGACGCCATTATACTGCTTATCTATTATCCGACGTGATATGTTTAATCCTAATATTATAAATGCGAAAGTGATCATGATGAAATTATGCATACATATTCTCAGGGAAACAGAAAAGGACATAGGATACCTTTCATCAAGAAAAAAGTACTGTTCCTGAGGAATCATATAAAAATGAAAAATTCAACGCTTCAAAAAAATATAATGCGGGCTACACACGTTCAATTTTAACTGTGCGATTTAACTGTATAGTCGGACTGTGCAGAAAAATCGTTTGGTGTGTAGAACAAACAGTTGAACTGTACAGTTAAACTGAGATCTAATCAAAATATCAATAGATAAATCTGTACAGATAAAATTGCATCAGAACGGGACGTAAACGCGTATTTTTTCGTGCTCTCTTTTCGACTATGGCTCAACAACGCGAATGGCTCGAGGACTTTATTCAGCTGTACGAATCCGAACCATCGTTGTGGAAGATAAAAACTAAAGCAGTTTATAGTTATTATAGTCTTTTGGAGTAATTCTAAGTTCTTCCAGTAAATTATTATGTGTATTGTTTTCTTTGTAATAACCAATTTTTACACCAAATTTTTTTCGGTCTTTGTCTTTTTTTTTTCAAAAGGCACAATAATCCAATAATTGCCACGTCATCTGATGAAGCCATGGTAATGTGTTACTTCAAACGAAAAGAGATTACAACTGATAAAAGTGAACGTGTGTAGACACTAGGGATGTCAGTTTTAATTGGTCAGAATGTTCAATTAAAACTGAACGTGTGTAGCCTGCATAAGGAATAAAGATTGAATAAATGTTTTAACACCTAAGAAATAGGGGCGCTGACGAACACGCGGGCAAAAGCTACACCTAGTAAAAATATATATATGTATACATTTTCTTTGAGGAAGATCTGGCAACAAACCTATTTTCAAAATCAATTTGTTATTTAGTCAATAAACAAATGTTCAGTTAACATTAAAATAACAATAATTTTTGTCATATGTACAATTATAAAAGAATCTGTAATTGGCAATCTGTTACAAACATGCAAAAGTATGTTCAATTATCTAAAGATATCAAACAATGGATGGCTATTTTTAGAGTTCTTGCTGTAGTAGCAATATTAATTAAAGATGTCTACTTAGTTTTATTTTTGGGAAAAATCTTCTCAAAATCAAGCTAATTTTCTCCTAAATAATTTTTAAAGTAAATGCAAATTATTTTTTAATTAAATGGTGAAAATCATTAAATTTAACCTAGATCATTCATACCGCTTGACAATTTCAACATAATTGTAATCAATCACAGTCAATACAGATTTTTTTAGAAAAAAAAACATCAACAATAAAATCAATAGGCCCATGAAGTCAGCGATTTCCTTTAATGATCAGATACATGTGGGAACCTCAAGTCTCGTAATACTGTACTGGATTGCCAGAAAAATTTAGTTACCTTTGATCCATCGGCCGACCAAGCACACCTCAGCAAATTTCTCTCAAAGTTGTGTTGATGTCCAGAGAGCAGTTTGACACATCGCTCGGATGGAGCGAAAGGTCGCACATCCCATATCCTCAAAGTGTTGTCCATTGAGTTCGAGAGGAGGTAGGATCCATCATAGGACAGAGACATACCTGAACACACAAAAGAGTCATACTGCTATGCACAGTAATAATCTGCAAGAATGCCAACCACGTCAATGAAAAAATAGTATTATTGTCTTTATAATGTGGATAGTCCCACTAACTAGCCCATTGGATGAGTGGTTAAGGTGCTTGCCTTAAGGCTCTGTCTCAAGGGTCCCAGGATTGATTCCCAGCTGGGCTAACTTTGGAAATGAAATCTGGACTACTTTTACACACTTGTGGCAGGGCTCATTGTATTTTGTAATCAGGATGTCCACTATCGCTCTATATAGAATTTTCATTTTAAAACCTCCATTCATTAAATTGCACCATGCCTACTTTTTATTTTTGTTATAGATACAATGTAGTTTGCCAAATTTTTGAAAATTCCTTTCCGACTAGCACAATGCTTGTTTTAGTACAATTACATTGAAAATATTTATATTATTTAAATGAAATTATTATTTATTTAATAGTAAATAACCAGTCATGATTATTCCAAATAGTGTCGTAAGTACCACTTATATTACATTATATTTTTCCCGTTTTTATATTTTATTATTATGCATCTAAAAAAATCTACAAAAATCTCTCTGAACTATTTGCCGTTGTTCTATAAGACATATGTAATAGGTTGGGGAAAAAGTTTTTGCTGAGTGGCCAAAGACATGTGTGGTCTAGCGTTGTCGTGATGAAAGACCACACCCTTTGTATTGATCAATTCCGGCCATTTTCTCTCAACTTCTTGCTTTAATCTCATCAGTTGTTGGCAGTAGAGGTCCGAATCGATAGTTCTGGGCGGCGGTAAAAGCTTATAATGAACAATGCCTTTCCAATTCCACCATACACACAGCATCACCTTATTGCGAGTTAACCCGGGTTTTGGCACAGTTTGTGAAGCCTGACCGACCTTTGAATACGACCTATTTCGCACGATCTTTTCTAACGTGATCCACTTTTCATCACCAGTTATCATACTCTTTAAAAATGGTTCGGTTTCATTACGTGTCAATAAAGAATCGCAAATGAGAACACAATTCATAAGATTGCTTTCAGTGAGCTCGTGTGGCACCCAAATATCGAGCTTTTTTGAGTGCATCAAATACTAAGAGATAAACTGACGCATGGAATATTTGTGACATTGTATCCAAAATTAAAACAATACAGACAGTTTTTCAAAAGAGAAATTCGCCAATTCTTCAGTAATGTCGTAACTACTGATATGCCGATCTTGCTCCACTTCTTCAAAAATTGTGTCCATTTTATCCGAAATAGGGCAACCAGAGCGAGGTGCATCTTCGACAAATGAAAAATAGCTGGAAACAATATTTTACTAACTTGTTTCTTTCTTTGAAATGTAACCTTTTTAATGTCATTAAAACCAGCCAGATACAAATAGTACAGCCAAGGAGATTTTATTACCAGTTTATACACACTATATGCGAAAAGACTTTTTCTCTGACATAATATAAGGATATTGATGATATCTCTATAATATGCGGTGAGAAAGTTTTTAAATTCTTTCCCTCCTCATACCTAGCTGCATTGCATTATCAAGATGGGCCAGCATATTTGTGGTTCATTTCCTCTGGCAGTTAGTTAGGTTAACACTTGTTAGGTAGTTTAAATTTAAATAGCAGTTAGGTGACCCCTAAAATAAGTAAGAATAAAAATTTGCCAATTACCTGTAATTGTGTCTGTATGTCCTTTGATCTTGTAAGATATCTGATTATTTCTAATGTCCCAAACTTTGATTATATTGTCGAGGCCTCCCGTAATAATCTTCTCCGTTGTATCATTGAACAGCACCGACGTTACGGGGTATTCACAGTCAAACGAGGCTATGGGATTTCGCTTTCTGGCATCCCATAATTTCACTGTGCTATCGTCAGACCCAGAAACTAATAGTTCTGGACCTCTTCTGGCACCTGCCAATGATACATTGAAATTTCCTTTAGTTAATTTGAGACAGGTGGGTCATATGTCTATGTTAATTGATTATTTGTTTTACGTTTTTATAGAATTAGTCTGTTTTTGTCAGTGTTACCATACTAACTATAAATTATTTTGTACACATTTAAAAAAATTGTGTTGGTTTTGAGTTTCCTGTTGGTTCTTTGATTATATTTCTCTATTTAATTTCAAACTTTACAAGTGTACAGTTAAAGTAATACTGATCGGATTTGGATAAAATTTGACACACAATTTTTTTATTATTTGGATTAACATACAGGATACTCTTTATCCCGGAAAAATGTTAGGATAAAAAGGGATCGTCTAAAAACTTCACCCACTCTTCACGCAAGTTCAACTCGCACTTGTCCCGTTTTTTATATTAATATAGATGAAGTATACACAATTATGTATTGTGTTATATGCGTCGACGTGTTTTATAAATATATTATGTTGTATAGAAGTTATATACTTACTCACCTGAAACTGAATTAACGAAATTTGCATGTCCCTTTAACTTCTTTATCCTGACTCCAGTTGGCACATCCCATACTGCCACTGTTTGGTCCGTTGCACACGTATACAGGTGGTTGCCCTCCGTGTTGAAGCACAGTTCGAATATCGCCCCCGCATGCCCTTTCATCACCATCACATTCTCACACTGCCCATACACATTCCACACAACTGAAATTCACATATTATGTCTTCATTAAAAACTGAAAATTGTTCATATCAGCAAGTTGGGCCTGTCTACCATATCTTACACTAGAAAGACACAAATCGTCTCATCTGGGATGGTTCTGCCCGTTACCAACTGGCCGCACTGGACTCGATTGTAAGGCGAGCAAAGAAGCTTATTGGCAACGACGCCCTTGTAGATTCCCAACCTCAAAGCCTGCAGCATCGCCGAAAAGTAGCTTGACTATCGATTTTCTATTGTCTACACTATGGAGAGGTGCATCTATTCTGTACGAATTAATCCAACCTGAACCGTTCCACTTGCGGAACACTAGGCGTGGGCGGGGGTTTCATCCCTTAGTGGTCGATGTACCTCGATCACGCACGAAGCGTTTCAGTTCCACCTTCCTTGTTCGGACTGCTAAGGAGTGGAACTCATTGCCTGCGTCTGTGTTCCCACAGAACTACAACCTCGGGGTCTTCAAAACCAGGGTAAATGGGCATTTACTGGGTAAGCGTGGTCCACCTTCGGCCACATTTACACCTCACATCAGGTGAGATAGTGGTCAAGCGCTACCCTGATCTAATAAATAAAAAAAAAAAAAAAAACAGTGCAATGGGGTTCATTTTTAGGGTTCCGTACGTCTGAATAAAAAACGGAACCCTTATACTCATGTGTCCATCTTTCTGACCATTCCCCCCCCCCATCTCCGAAACTACTGAACCTATTTTGAAAAAAATACAGAAATTAGTTTTCTACTTATAGATAATAGGAAAACCTATAATAAGTCCATGATATTAAAATAACATGGTAAATCACTCAATATTGTGCAGATAGGTAACATTGTACGGAACCCTCTTCACGCGAGTTTGTTCTGTTCACGCAGAATTGTTGCAGTTTTTTTAGTTCTATTTGCATTAAAAGAGTATCAGATAGTTATTATCAAAACAACGTAGCACTATTTACATTTTGTCATGCCCTTTAAATTAATATAGTTCTTTAAAATCAACACTTGGCCACCTGGGATTCAGGAAGTATCCATTTCTGTATTGATTATTAGCAGATAGTTTAATTAAAGATACTATTCACCAGTATCTTTTATTAAACTTTTCAAAGAACATTGGGAACTTTTTGCCCCGTTTGTCGAAAAGTAGCAGACACAAACGAAACCTGTTAGAGTTGATAGAGTAGATACCTACCATTACCACACTATATCGCCATGTAATATTTTTTTGTAAATGAGAAAATGATTTTTTGGAATACTAGGAAAACATTTACTGTTCCTTTATTCATGGCTTTGTATCATACATTCTAACAATGAGACGTTGTGCACACATTGCGAGCATAATTATATAATCTTTCATGGGCAAGATACGATGATATCGACCTAACGCCAGCTGCCTTTTCAGATACTATTATTATTATAGACTATGCATAATAACAAAATGATATGCCATGTAATGTAAATTAACATCAAAATTAAAAAAAAAAAATGATTTTCAACTGTATAGATTGGGCAAGACGAAAGAATCCGTAATGTGACATTTAGAACCACGTGGTACTAAATGTCACATTATGCCTTAGTGCTTCTTTGAAGAAAGCACTAAGGCGAGAAGTAAATTTTTCATTTCATATTTAAAATTAAAACAGCTATTACACTATATCATTTAGCAGTAATAAGTTAAGAGGAATTTAATACTAGTGTTGCAATTATGTAATAAAAAAGCTTAGTATACATACAAATTTGTCTGTCAAATCCAGCTGAAGCTAAATGTCTTCCTTCTGGATGGAATTTTGCTGTAAATATTTCTCCCTGGTGACCCTCAAGCAGCATGATGGGCGCGTAAAGATTTGATGTACGAGGCACCTGGAATTGTGATTTGTATAATTAGCTTTATAGATAGATGAGCCGTAGTTGACTACATTCCATGTGTCCATAGTTAGCTTTTATATGCATTATTGTTATCCAAGTAGCTCTTTATATTACATAACACAATAAATATCATAAAAACCTTTTATTGATCTACTACTAGTACACTTTAAATAAGCAATTATTATCACCTAGGTATTTAAGTTTCAATTAAGTCAATTTTAGAGTTCAAATTCAATGTGGGGCATGGTTGGTTCTGGGACTGGTTCATCATAAATTAAAGCTTATTGGCGGCAATACTCTTGTCCATGTGAATGGTACAAAGTGTTGCATGCCATTTTCGATTCACGACTAGATAAGGCCCAGTGTAAGGGCCAATTGGTAGTGGATGATCCTCGCTACTTGAATGTTATTATTATTCTAATTAGGAAGGGCAACTACACAATAGAGGAGTAAGTAGGTTTTCTAACCAAGAGAAAAAAACACTTTAATAATTTATGTATAGGAACATACATTAAGTGGTTTTAAAAACAACGTAGCACTTACCGAAGACGCTACCACAGCTTTCTCTCTAGTACCAACCACGGATATCTCATGACATGTTTTCTTTGCAGGAACTAAAGAAAAGTCGTCGGCTTTTCTCTTTAACTCCATTATTAATATAGATTTATATTTTTTGGATAGAAAAAATGGATACAAATTAACATGAAATAGTCAGCCAAACAAATAAAACTTAAATTTAAATTAAAAGTAATTTACTATAATTTGTTTCGTGTCGTGCAATACAAACATAAATCATTTCTATCAAAGAGTATATAATCACTACGTTTTAATTTCTATTTTCTTTAAATTGTTTAATAATAGTTTCAAAATTTGTTACACAGAACAATAAAAAATAATATCACAGAATACTGTTAAGTGTTAAGGGAGTACAAAGGCAGGTGATGATTTCCTCTTTAATCAACAAGAATTTGTAATATATATCGTTTTTTTTATTCTTCTAAACCTTTTAAACATTATTACACTTTATAATAATTTTATTACATTTACTGAATGCTACGAACGAACGAATGAACACAGCTATGACCACAGAATATCTAAACACATTATGACATTGACATTGTATGATTGTAAATAATATCCATAGATATTCAAAACTCTATATACTCACTAGACGATGCATTTTCATTTTTAAGGATGAAACATATTACACCGGGCCGGGCACTCACCGGGTTTTTCTCAACGTGCCCCGGCCGGGTTTGCTATTTGTCACCGTGCCGCCACCGGGCCACCACCGGGCCTTGCCCGTGCATTGTCATTTCCAAATACTATTATACTATTTTGTATTAATATTACTATACTAGCTGTGCCCGCGACTTCGTATGCGTGGTATTCGGAATAACGCGTAATTTTTTTGTTTTTAAACAGATGTTTTTTTTTGTTTTTCAACGAAAATGTGAATTTCGAAATTTCGTCGTGAACAAAAAATTCGTCTCCCCGAGACCTTTTAAATGAGTACCAACACAGGGGGTCTGCGACGCACCGCTCCCGAGATATTTTTGAAAAAGTCCAAAAATGCGAATTTCGAAATTTCGTCTTCACCGAAAAATTCCTCTCCCCGAGACCTCTGAAATGAGTACCAACACGGAGGGTCTGCGACGCACCGCTCCCGAGATATTTTTGAAATTCTTTTTTTTGAAAAAATATTTAAGCAGAAATATATTAATACCTACCAGAAATATTTTAATATATATTATTGAAAAAATATTATACCTCGAGGCAGTCAACCTCGGGTTAATTTATTTATTTATAATTTTAACAATTTAAAAAAGAAACTAAATAATACATTAAATGACACCACTAAAAAAACTAATACTATACCCCGAGCGGGCCTCGCGAAGCTGTCTCCGAGCGCACGGTGAAAACAAACATTTTATGAAATTTCGCGATTGGAGCGCTCCGGCCGTGCCCCGGACGGGGCAAGGATACGGCCCGGTGTAATATGAATTGGTTCATACAAACGCATACTAACAATATCTTCACCGGGCCCCGGCCGGGGCACGGAAGGGGTACGGCTCGGTGTAATATAAATCATCCTTAAATCTTTTCATTCAATTTGTTTGAATCTTAGTGGTTTTATGTAAACCACCTACACCATTGACAGTAGTAATTTCTTCAGGCCGCGATAGCCCGATGCATGCGTTTACGTTGGAATCTATCAGCGTCGCCGTGGTACCAAAGATGTTGTATTAGTCTGTACTACCATCATCGAGGAGCGCGAAGGTCTTGTAAGTGTCAGCCATGCTGGAGACAATAACTGAAACTACTTCTAAAAAGGTTCTAGTCTCAGTAGGCGATACTGTTTGATCACGCAGAATACCTGTATTGGAAACCGAAACCTTTTCCTCTTATGACCCATCGGGGGCAGGCGAAGAGAAGATGTTTGTAGAGCATCATTAACTGTCGCAGCTACACACATAGTGTTGTCATACGACTGCGTATCGGGTGCCTGTGATGATGCTAACGCGGTGTCCTGCTTGCCGTGTAAAAGAGGATGGTGTCGAATGGTGCAACCGTCGACCACACAAGAGTTCACCATACATGACTTCCATTGGTGTGGATTAGCTTTAAACATTTGTAGCACACTTTGTTGTTATACAACCAAAGCGTCCTATCTTCAACTGTGGCTCTAGCATGAGTTTACGATACTACACTCGCTAGCGAGAGCGTAAAACATTTATATGGAAAATTGATAATTTGACATTGACAGTTTAAGATTTCCCATACAAAAGTTTTACGTTCTCGCTAGCGAGTGTAGTATTGGTGTAGTATCGTAAACTCATACTAGAGCCTCTGATAATATTTTAAATACATTACACAATTTCATATTTTGTGATTTTTACAATAACCACATTCGGTACTTTTGGTTATTTTATTTTTATTATGCGTTAAAGAGTGAAAATTTTCATGTTTAAATGATTTATTTACAGATGAACTTGCATAGGACTGTGAAGCAATAGAAAAATGACCTATTTCGGGTGATATATCGCTCATCATTGCGTGTTAAAAATTGTGATAAAAGCTATAGTTTTGATAACAAGGGCGCAGTCTGAGCATCGCATTTTAAAAATAGGGTTAAGTTTGCCTAAAATGCTGCAGTGAATGCTAAGACCGAGCAACTTAATGACAGGCAGGTTATTACAAGTCGAGTCTACACCAAGTCGAGGCAGTGCTTTAAGTACCTCGCATTTCCCTCTTTATTTATTTATTTATATTTATTTAGCAAGTGCTTTAGCTGCGCTAGCAGCGTCAGCGATTTAGTATTACTGACACACTGTCACTAGCTATTCTTACTCGGTTATCACGTTCTTCGGGGCCCATTAACGAGGGCGGCGAGGCGCGGCGGTCTGCCCGCGCGCCTGGGGAACGGCATTAGAAGTCTTATAGGAAACTAGCGAACCGCACCCTGCTTCGCATGGATGCAATTTTTTCTGCACTTTATATACACAAATCTTCCTCGTTTATCGCTCTATCCTTTAGTGAAAACCATATCAAAATTAGTTGAGTTATTTAGAAGTAAGCGGAGAAACAGGCAGAAGAGATTAGCGAATTTATTTTATAGATAGATACAGTATTTACACAATATATATATATATATATGTATGTGTATATATATATATACTACTCAAAACAAAATAAGGGCCACTAGTTTATTTACATTTAAGTGCACTTTAGTAAACTGAAAGTAACTGATAAGTAGCATTATACAGGGTGGTAATTTGAGATGGGTCAGTAAGGGCAGCTACCTAAACCTTTGTAGCTAGAACAAAACACTCTTAGGAGACTATCCATAATTTTAATAGTTATTCCCATCGGCATTCAAAGATTTTGAAAAAATGGTACAGTCAGCGGGAAAAAGGTCAATTTTCACGTTTTGTTTTTATAGCGCCAATCGATTCTGTTACTTATAAGGATCAATTGACCCTACGGGACCACCTGAGCTTAGAGTACTAGAAACGTCAAAAATCTCAAAAAACTACTGCCATACATTTCTTACGGAATGAGATTGAAAAATAAGTTCAAATGTTGTTGTTTAATTAAAAAAGGCGGCAATCACTACAATTGCCAATCTTTAAAAACAAGTAAAGATCGTAAGTAATAAATCTACGATAGTAGTTGCTCTATTTGTTTGCCGTTTGGACGGTTTCTGCAATGAGCGTGTAACCGCTGATATTTTGTTTGCGTTAACTCCATACACCGTTGTAGTGACAATTCTTGAACTGTAATGTACCTAATTTTTCTTGTAAATTCCATTTTTGAGATATCCCAAAAAAAATATCAAGAGGTCTCAACGACCACAACGACAGCATTTGTATTTGTACTTTTTCCATATCTTTAAAACTTGGTTATGGGAAATGCCTACTTCGGCAGCGACTTCAAAGCTTCTAACGACCGAGTGTTAAAATTGCAACCGCTATTTTTTATCAAGATCATTGTTGTCGTAAGGATTTCTCTTAAAGGAGCTACACTCTACAAGAATATTTAGGAGATTTTTTATAACTTTTGATATAGGGTATAGGGTATTTAATCTTATATCATTCCATGGCAGTTGATATTATTTATAAAATAAGCTTCTAATAAATCTATGCGATCTAAATGAATCAATATTTTCACAATTTAGCTGACATGCAAGAATAATAATAAATAACATTTGTTTCTAAAACAATGTTTTCCTTCCAAATTCAAATTAATTTAAAATAAACATTGCCTAGCCAGTTTCCATTGTAGTGATTGCCGCCTTTTTTAATTAAAAACAATGTTTGAACTTATTTTTCAATCTCATTCTGTAAGAAATGTATGGAAGTAGTTTTTTGAGTTTTTTGACGTTTCTAGTACTCTAACCTCAGGTGGTCCCATAGGGTCAATTGATCCTTATAAGTAACAGAATCGATTGGCATTATAAAAACAAAACGTGAAAATTGACCTTTTTCTCGCTGACTGTACCATTTTTCCAAAATCTTTGAATGCCGATGGAAATAACTATTAAAATAATGGATAGTCTCCTAAGAGTGTTTTGTTCTAGCTACAATGGTTTAGGTAGCTGCCCTTACTGACCCATCTCAAATTACCACCCTGTATTGATATTACGAACTCTTTGGTGTTTAATCTCTTTTATGCTTCCTAATTTGAAAAATATTAGCCATCGTTTTAAGAAAAAAAAATAATCGGAAGTTATTCTTATCTTTTTCTTCAATTGTCTTCTTAACTTGTTTCGGTTATTTTAGGAAAAAAGTTTTACTTTTTCAATTTTAATTGATTCATTTATCATCTCGCGTTAATCATGCCACCAGTACGAAGGCACATGGATACAATTACAGCAACCAGAGCCATAACTATGATTCAAGAAGGACGTTCTCAGCGTTACGTGGGTTTGCAGTTGGGTTTTTATCGAAGAGCTTTCCAAAATGTATGGAATCGCTTCCAAGAGACCGGCAGTGTTGCCAGGAGACCCGGTTCAGGTAGAGTTCGTGTAACAACGGCGCACGAGGATCGGTACGTCCAACTAAGTGCTCGTCGTGATCGTACAGTAACGGCCCGTAAGTTACAACACCACCTACGGCTGACAACGGGTACCCGTGTCAGTGATCAAACTATACCTAATCGATTGCACGAAGACCAGCAAATGTCAAGACGTCGAGTTGTTCGAATTCCTCTGACTAGGGATCAACGTGCAAACCGTTTAAGATTCTGCCGTCAGTATTTGAACTGGGGGATTAATCAGTGGGGCAAGGTGCTTTTTGCAGACGAGTGCAAAGTAAAATTTTTTAATGATGATCGGCGTGTTAGGGTGTGGAGACGACGCGGCGAGCGTTTTTCGGAGTCCTGCATCCACGAAGTTGACCGTTTCGGTGGTCCCAACGTAATGGTTTGGGGTGGGATTAGTTTACACTGCAAAACCGAGCTCACCATTTAAAATGCGGGTACCGTAACTGCAGAACGTTACATCGAAGACGTCATAAGGCCTCAAGTGATCCCATTTGCATAGCGAGTGGGGCCTGGATTCATCCTGATGCAAGACAATGCCCGTGCACACACAGCTCGATCGACCCAAACTGTCCTAGAAGGGTCTCATATTGAGGTATTACCATGGCCAGCTAAGAGTCCGGATTTAAATCCAATCGAGCAATTGTGGGACCAATTGAAACGAAGGGTTAGAGAGAATGAGCAAGGGGTCTACAACTAACAGCAGCTGATTGACGCTTTAAAACGTGCCTGGGAGGAGATTCCAGATGAAAACGTGAGGAATTTGATCCTGAGTATGCATACGAGGCTTCAGGAGTGTATTGCTAAGAGAGGAGGACATACTCGTTACTAAAAAGAAGAAACAAAAGTGACAAGAACAGTATTTTGTCTTTTTCCGGTGATTTCTTTTGTTCATGTTTTTCATTCAAAATGGCTAATTTCATTATGAACTTAAAAAAAACAGTTCATGATCATTATTTTAAACAATTGTTAGCCTATATTATAGCCAATAACATTATTTTGTAGTTACATAAGTTAAACAATTTAATGTCTTTATTGTTTTCATGGTACAGCAAAAAATCTTAGTGGCCCTTATTTTGTTTTGAGTAGTATATATATGTAAATTTTGCATATCTTCCTCTATTTCTTCATATCTCTGGGATCTGTTTATTCTTTATCAATAAAACACTGTAATGTTTCCATCATGTATGTGAATATATATTCTCTACATTACTAAACCACAATAACTAATATATATACTTATCAATAACATTTTCTATATTAAAATAAAACTATCAAACATAATTTTCTTTTACGTTCTCTCAATACATTCTGTTTTTTATTTTATTTACACGTCAAATCAAAAACAAGTTAATTTTTTCTAATTCGATATTTTTGAAAATCAAACCTATTTAGTTACAGCCAGTATTTAACTTCAAAAATTCATTAACAAGAAGTATGCGCACAGTTGAAGTTTGCTGCTGAAGATGGAGCCGTAGTCTTAGGGGCCGTCGGCTCTAACGGGAGCGTCGAATAGCCAGGCTTTAAGACTTCTGGGGCCTTAGACAAAGTAACATTTTAAAAACGATAACGAAGTTCGAAAACAATAAAATGTATGGGATTGACATATGCCGTCGCTAAATCACGTGATACATCCCATACATTTTATTCTTGCGAACTTCTTTATCGTTTTTAAAATGTTACTTTGTCTAAGGCCCCTGGTGTGTTAAGATTCTTAGATTCTTATTTTGTACCCATCTTCGTTGGTACAATTATAAATTAAATAATAATAATATAAAATATTATAAATTCTTGGTGGTAGAATCTTTTTCTTCTGTGCTAAACAGCTGATTGTCAAATGTAAAACAGGAACAATGTCAATTGTCAATCAAAAATCAAAGTCAAATATTTTTTAACCTTGTTTGGTTCTTCTCTCTCAGTCTCACATTCATTCAGCCTTCAGAAAATTATTTTAATGTTTTGATTTCGCAATCACATTTTAATCTTCTTTTCTCTTCACACAATGAAGCAGATTAGGAAAATATGAAAATATATAGATTAGGGAAGACAGACACCATGGACAAATTACAATTGACGTTAGCAATTATAAAGCCTCACGCCGTAAAGAATCCAGTGGCCCTCTCATACATTAGGCATCTTATAAAAAATAAGTTCGTTGTTGTGAAAACGAAGAGAGTCTCCTTAGATTCGGCAGCCGCGGGTTCCTTTTACAAGGAGCACGTGGGGAAATTCTTTTACAACCGTCTCGTTACTTTTATGACGAGGTAAGAGTTTATTGGAATACTGTAAAATCTCATATTTCCCGATTCATATAATGTTTAATATGTTATAGTTACTACCTACATTTAAATCTCCAGTAAATAAATAAATGCAACCCATTTTGATACATACGACGAATAATTTTGATGAGTCCATGGTGAGTGTCTGTTCCAGGGTGTGTTCTAGCACTCCTTCGGCCAAGGTTAATTTTTCTTTATTGTCATTTGATCATACCTGTTCCAACAGGCAGAGCATAATTAGCACTGGTGGCCTGGAACGGGTATGATCAAATCTTGTCCAGATCAAATTATGCTCGAATGGAGTCCTGGAATGACATATATCCACAGTTAGAACAAAAGTAGCCTTGGCCGAAGGAGTGCTGAAAGACAACCTGGGGTCCTGCGTTCATCAGCCTGTCTGTTATAACATCATAACCCCCCCCCCCCACTAGCACTTAAGAAAATAACTTTGAATTTATTCTATCAATAATACTTAAGAAAGCATTTTCTCCTCCCTCTATTAACCAGTCAACATTTTAATTAGTTCTATAATTTACAATAATTTCCACTTTACAATATTAAGCATTTCTGAAAGTGTCAGACCTAATGCTATTTTTGTTTGAACTAGCAACTTTGATTTGAAGGTTTAAAACATTTTACATCTAAATTATTATTTATAAAGCACTTAAATCAAAATAGACACATTACTAAAAGTTGTGTTTAAAATTATGCACACATAATATTAAACTGACATAATATGTCATAAAATAAATAAGAAATAAAATTACCTAGAGTTAGCATTTTTAGATATTGCTTGGTTTTCACCTTGGTTAATTAATGTTTATTTACTTAGTTCCTTCATCTATCAAGAGGTGGCGTTGCCAGGCTCATGTTGTACATCTGAACTAACATTATAAATGTCAAGTGTCGGTCTGTCTGTTACGTCTAAACCAATGATCTATTTTTTTTTAGGAATTTGGTATAGATTTTTGAAAGCTTGGAGGGAAATTATTGATTACATGCACTATTTTAATTTCCTTACATTTATGAAATGGTATGGTTATAGCAGTTGTGGGAAAATGTAACAGAATGAAATATACAGTCCAAAAAATCGATAAAAGTTTGTATTTTAATCAAAATATAAATAATTCATTTGTATAACAATAACTATACTTATTATTTATTACAGTGGTAGCATAGATCTACATATAATAGGACATGAAAATGCAATTGAACTCTGGCGAAAAATACTGGGTCCTACCAGTGTGTACAAAGCTCAATTCCAGGATCCTTATTGTTTGAGGGGAATGTTTGGAATTTCAGACACTAGAAATGTTGCCCATGGATCAGGTAAGGAAATTAATCATTCTAACTAATAAATGCAAAAGTGAGTTTGTTAACTAGTGAGTTGTCACACCTTAACTACTCAACCGATCATTGCGAAATTTTGCATAAACTTTGTCAGGAGTACAAAAGAGGACAAGAGGTACCCCCATCTTTCATCCAAAAAAGTACAGATCTCGAAGCAAAAGCTAGTTTTTAATATTTCAAAAATTTTTAATGGGCATACTTTTTGAGATGCTATTTATGATGACATATCCACCCAGACTGACATTCCGCAGTCATACGAGGGGCACACTGAAATGATCGGGAATAAGAAAAACCACATGCACGGTATAGCTAAATTGTATTTTATTGTTTTTCGAAGTATTCTCCGTTCAACTTAATGCACTTTTCCATTCGTGCAAACCAATCTTTAAAACAGTAATTCCAGTCTGAAGTTGATGTTGACAAAATGGCTGATTTGTACGCTTCCACAGCTGCTTCGGGGTCTTCAAACCGTTGACCGCGTAATAAATCTTTCATTCTAGGGAATGTAAAGAAATCGTTTGGGCTCAGGTCAGGACTGTACGGAGGATGGCTCATCAGCTCAACGTTTTCCTGCTTCAAAAAATCATTTGTCTTCCGAGCCGTATGGGAGCTCGCATTATCGTGATGTAAGATGATGCAACGTTTCGGGTTATTTTTTCGGAGTTCGGCTTTCATTTCTGGCAAACAAACCGTGATATACCACTCGGCGGTAACCGTTCTGCGTTCCTGTAAAGGCATTATAGCAACATGCCCCTTTTTCGAGACAAACGTAGCGACCATTTTCTTTGACACGCTGCGGGAGCGAACCATTTTCGTTGGCTTGACCTCGTCTTCGGAGACCCAAACTGCTGACTGATGTTTTCTTTCAGGTTCGTATGAATAAAATCATGATTCGTCACCTGAGACGATATTATAAACGGCATTTGACTTCCCTCTGTTGAAGCGTTGCAGAGTATTCCGGCACCAATCTACACGAGCCGCCTTTTGCTCTTCAGACAAATTGTGGGGAACCCAGCGGGAAACTAGCTTTCTTACACACAGCTCATTATGTAATATCTGAACTGACTGAATTGCAGTCATTCCGATACTGATAACAGCCCGAATCTGCTCGTATGTCACATGACGGTCATCTAATAAAATTGTTCGTACAGCTGCGATGTTTTCAGGCGTGACCGCTGTTCTTGGTCGACCTGCAGAAGAAACAGTGCTGAGCGACACATGACCGCGTCGGAACTCGGCATACCAGCGGTATATTGTCGTTTGACTCGGTGCTTCAACATCATAAATCGAAACAAGTTCGTTGAGACATTTATCTTGAGATAAGCCGCGACGAAAATTGTGATAAATTATGGCACGGAAATGTTCACGCGTGAGCTCCATTTCTGTTAACGACGTGTCAACTTTAAACCAACATAGTTTTTGTTTTTAATAAGTATTTTTAATTGTTTGAATGTCATTAAGATTCTAAGAGGCCAGTATTCAAATTCTAAAAAAGGTTTTATTGCAGCTCAATCCGAAATATTCTATTCCCGATCATTTCAGTGTGCCCCTTGTAAACTAGGTACCTACCCTAACAGTTCCTTAAAAGGTCTTACCACATGGGCAATAACCACCAACCTTTTACAGAAGACCACAACCATCTAGGTCTTGCACCTGTGCTGATGTGTTTTGGTGAATGATTAAGAGACACCAGCCAGGGTCCATTTCCCCTACATCTTTCTCTTCTTTATGGAGGTAGTTATTGTCTGGCGGCAATAACTACCTCCTTAAAGAAGAGCACAGTACAATAAAAGCATGTGTGCTATTGTGTTTTAGTAACAGACACCTATCAGAATATTTTTTTTGTATTCTTAGTAAAGTCGTCAGCACACTTGCGACACCTGTGGCATTGCTTGCATTAAAAAGTGACGGTAGCCACCTACCATCAAGTGGACTGTCAGTTAATGGTTGTAGTTAAGCCTGTTCAACTTTACACAAAAAAAAAATCAATATAAATTTTTTTCGCAATTCGCAATAGTAACATTGGTTGGTTTTGGAACGGTTCATCAAATCAGATTTATTTTTATAAACCAACATTTAAGTAGTGGTAGTGTACGTATTGCAGTCTTTTGGGCAGACCGTCTGACGGCAGTAACCACCCTCTCACAGAAAACTACCATGATGTTTTGATCAGCGTGTGGGTTGTTGATGAGTGAGTAAGGGATGGCAAAGCCTATTGGCCTATCCCTTCCTAATCTCTTAGCTTTAATCCTACTATGGTCGGCAGTGTTGCTTGTGTTATGGGCTATGGTAGACCCTTAGCCTGACGACTTTAACATTTTTATTTTTCATTTCAGATTCTGTCACATCAGCTGAAAGAGAAATAAAATTCTTCTTCCCCGACTTTTCCTTTTACACTTGGTACCACGATCAGGAGCAACAGTACAGGAAAGGGCCAATCGTTTTCAACAACCACTTGTTCCAACATGTTAGAAAATTATAGAACTTGATGAATTTTAGAAAAAAAAAGTATTAAAATAAATTAACCATTTAAATTAGTGAATCAAAGCATAGAACTGCGATTTAAGGTTTTAACTGTGAGTCCTTCGAAATTGCCTTGAAACCTGATCATCTTACCCATGTAATTATAAGTTACCTACATCGTCACATCATCCTGTCAGTCGTAGGATATCCACTGCTGAACATATACCTCTCCTATAATTTTCCAGTAAGAGAGGTCAGAAGCAGTAATTATAAGCTTAGCAAATATTAAACAACTTTTTTTAAATCAAAGATTTTTAATAGTGAATTTTTTTTTCATGTATTATTGGTTTTGTTATGTTTCAAACAATTTAAAAGGGTCCTAGAACCCTTCTGAATTAATTCTTGTGGGTGTTTATGTACTGAGTTTGAACTTTATTGCGAGTTCTATAAATTTCAATATTCTTCATCAGAAAAATAATGTAGTCTTCTCATTCACTTAATTTTCCCATGATGCAATATTTTGACTGAGTCTAGTCAAAATAATCTAGCAAAGTTACTTGTGCCTCTGGTATTATTTCAATAGTTTGTTTATATGAAAATATGTACTGTTTATATTTGTAACAATTTATTTGCTAAGCGACTGAAAACTAATAAACTTATTAGCATCCTAGACAAAATCTTTGATCATGAAATCTGTCGACAGTCTTAAATTATTCCATAACAGTGGCTCTAGCATGAGTTCACGATACTACACTCGCTAGCGAGAGCGTAAAACATTTATATGGAAAATTGATAATTTGACATTGACGTTCACGATTTCCCATACAAAAGTTTTACGTTCTCGCTAGCGAGTGTAGTATTGGTGTAGTATCGTAAACTCATACTAGAGCCTCTGTATCTACTTTTAAATTAGTTTAGTAGTGATAATTTTATTGGAAATTGTATCATCGATGTTACCTGATCTAGTCTTTTAAAGTGTTATTATTAGAATAAATATAGTTTTTAATTACTTACACAATCTACTTCATTTTTATTTTACCATTTTAGTTGTATAAATATACAATTTTATTTTTGTCACCTTTTAATAAACTTAGATATCATTTGGTTCACAAGTTAAATAAAATTTTTAAAATTTCCATCCTTTACACAAACACCACAATATCTTTCAAATTTCATAAAATTCCATTCAATGGTTTAGCCTTGAAAAGATAGACAAAGAATGTTTCTTTTGCGCTAAGTATTAGTGAATATGTCTTGTTCTAAAATTGGTTGAAAATAAAACATTGGAAATTGGTTGAAAAATAAATATTTAGATGAGCCCCATGGGGTAGCTACATTATAGCTTAAATTAGGATTTTGGGTTCGTTTCCTGTCATGTCGGTCCAGAGTGTTTCCATAATACAACTCCAATTCTATAGAAGGAATGCTTTATTTGTTTTATAAAGAAAAAAAAAACATAATAACTATACAAATAAACCAGTATATTATTACAATAGATAACATACAATAGTAAAATTACATTAACATATTAAAAGAACTTACTCTTATGATGATCACAAGAATTTTTACACATTATTTTTGATCACATGACAATTTAGTGTTGGAACGAGACGGATGGTGACAGATGGTGACTGTTACTCCCCTATCTTGACGAAGACCTTGGGCCTAGAGAACACTTTGATGCCCTCTTCCAGCTTAGCTAGCTGCTTCTCTAGCTCCATCTTCCTGTTCCGCATCCTCAGAGTGTCTGTTTTTACTGGCATTTTATTTAGTTCCCCGACCAATTCAGCAAAGCCTGTAGCATAAATAGATTGTACTAGGTTACAATCATCTGGGGCAGTTTAAGATAATCCTAAACATTGAAGATACAGAGAATCTGTCTTAGAAGGCAAAAAGCTATTTTTATTAAAAAAATTGGCTGCATTTATTTTTGGGTCCATTTTGAGATAGATATAAAACTTAATAAATACACAGTGTACAAACTCAAAATATCAACGACTTTTCCAATTATTATAGGGTACTCCTAGAACAGTGAGATCAATTCTTAGCTAGTGGAGCCCTCTATCAAGACATGCCATTAGTTTATATACATTTATTGATTTCTTTGAATAAAAGAGAGAAAAAGAACAGCTTAGGTCGCTTTCCCGATCTCTGTCTTAAATAATAGTCATAACAAAGTACCTATGAGGCTGGTGTGATCACCCAGTATGTTCGAATTTCATTCAAACATTGTAAAAAGTATCTATTAGGGGATGACAAGACATTTTTTAAATAATTACATGATCAAAAGATATGTATGGAGATATGTAGTTTAGAATTGGGATGAGACCCAGACTTTATCCCAATAACTCATTTCTGTCAACTTTTAAACTGTTTTAAATGATTCAAAATTCATATATCTATTTTGCCAAATAAAAACTTACTATTTCTAAGCATACGTAATGTCTCTTTCCTCTCGGTGTCTGGCAGTGTAACGTGTCCGGCGGGGCAAGGGGCCTGCAAGTCATCAGCCTTAACCCCTTCGGTTTCCTTGGGACCTTGCTCTTTCTTTTCTCGCAGATATTTCGGTAACACTCCTTTCTGATAGCCTAAAGTGAGAAAATTCACTCATCAGGGTTGCTGGATTTCTGTGTTTTGGATTTGTTAACAATGAAAAGAACGTATTATGGGTGTAAGAACCCATAATACATAAAAAATGTAGGTCAAAATACGCATTTATAAAATAATATGAACAAATAATAGCAAATATATCTACAATCAAGGTGGCTATGCGGTCATTTGATTGATTAGAGATTTCTAGCAACATTTTGTAACGTTTTATTTTAGTTCAGACTATTAAAAAGGTAAATTAAAGGCTATTAAAAAACTACAAAATGACTGATTATTTTAGTTAATGTGTTACACCAACAGTTTTATTTGTGCAAATAATTTTTGAAATGTATACTACACTAGTGACCCGCTCCTGGCTTCACACGGGTGCAATATTAAAAGCTTCCTTGTTTAATGCTCTTTCCATTAGTGAAAACCATATCAAAATACGTTGTGTGGTTTAGGAGTTATCGGATATACAGATATGCAGATGTGAGCAGTGACTTCAATTTATGTAAGGATTAGCAGCCCAACTCCAGCTTTGCATGGATGCAATTAGGTTTTATTATTACATATAAATCTTCCATGAAAAATTAGGATGAAATGATGATAAAGTTTGCATTAAGAAACTGCTAATTTTGCACCTTCTGTATATATATCTATACATATTGTAAAATAAAGTCACTGTCTGTCTCTCCACTAACTTATTCTAAAACACCTAATGGATTTTGATATGGTTTTCACTAATTGAAAGATTGATAAGAGGAAGGGTTGCACAAAAAAATGTATCCATGCAAAGCCAGGGGAGTTTCACTAGTTAGATTAATAAATTAATTAATTTATTAACTGTTGGTCTAGTGTCATTGAATACTACCTGATGGAAGGTATGGATCCTTAGTGCTATTTGTATTATTGTCCTTCCTTTCCAATATAGCATTAAGTCTACTGCGATTTCTTTCCATTTCTATGTCATCTCCAGCTTTAGAATGTCTTGGAGTTCGTTGAGAGGGGATAGCAGCTTTCGGGTGATGACCCATATCCCCACTAGCTTTTAACTTTGCATCAGCATCTTCATCATTCTTCTTAGGATACAACATTGTCAATTGAGTAGTCTCTGTTGTGTTTTGTGGTATACTGGACTCCATTGTCTGGCATCCTATGTCACGGAGGCGCCCAGAGGAATCAGTCGAGTTGGCATCTTCTTCATTAGATTCTTTGGCGGCCTTAACTTGTCTAAGCTCTTTTCGTTTTAAAAATTCAGCCATATCACCTTTTCTAATTTTGACTTCTGAATGTTTTTTGCGTGCCATTAAGCATGTTTTTCCAACGTTTAAAGTGACCTTGCCACTCTCAGAGGAAAGCGAAGTCGCTTGCCCCAGAGGTCTTTCTGTGATACCAGCATTGGGCAGACGCGGTCCATTCTTAAAAGATATCTTTGTTTCTTTAGGCGACTTCCCCTGTATAAATTTTAGCTGTTTCATGTTTTCTCTAATAAAATTCTTCTTTTGTTCCTTTTCTGAAACATTATAGCCATTTTCAATTCAATGCGATAGGTACGTCACGGGCTGTTGTTATCGTTACTTATTGACAACAAATGGAGCGATAGCTTTCATTTTAGTTCACACAATAGCCATGACAACAAAAAATAATAATATTTATAAGTAGGTAACTGCTTAATTAATTTGATGAAATGAAGTGACACTTACTTGGTTCAGGAAAAATACCTTTTAAAGTATACATTGTTAACTAACAATGAAAAATATTAAATACAGAAAATATACACTCATTATAAGCAGCACACTTTTACTAGAAATTCACAATCATTTTTTTTACTTTGATTTAATTAAAAGTCGATAAAAAACACCCCGTTTCATAAATAGCCGCTCGGTTTTTGTCAACTTTGTGTTTTTAAACAACTGTCATCCGTTATTACACTATGGTCCAAGTTGTTTCTGGCCAGTTTTGTTTTCGTTTACGTAGACTTTAGCGTTAAGTAGCTCTTTCTGTTAAGAGTTAATTTTAATCAACGCAAGAGTTGAATAAATTAATTATCTCTCCGTGTTGTTTGTACGGTGATATTGCCTAGGTGAATAATCCTCAAACTGATAATGAGAATATTTGACTGTTATGTACGCATAACATTTTATAACAATGACAGATATAGGATTTTGAAAAAATAGCATATTTACATCTGTGCTCAAAATTCTAATTTATATAAGTAGGTACTTAACTAAACCTAACAAGTAAAAGAGAAAAAAGAAAACGATTTTCATAAATATTATAGCGCCTATTAAATATATACTTAACATATGTATTATATAAAATTATTGTAAAAATGGATCAAATTAAATCAAAAATATTAATATTATAAAATCATAAGTCATAGGGCCAATAGTGACGCTACTTTTGCCTATTTCCTTTGTAGACTTTATTAAGAAAACAGCTAAATATATTATGAACTTAGTCGCAAATAAATTTAAATTTTATACCTACTTGTACTTATATGTTTTTGTAGAGTCATAATAGTTTATTAGTAGATCGAGATGAAACTGTAAATACGTTCACATAATTAATATCTTATTTTAATAATTATTGTTACTGTGAAAATATGAAATAAAATTGTCAGAGCAAAGTAGCTCTGACTTCAAATTTATTAAATTCGTAATTCTACTTGCTGAATTTTCAAAATATGTATCAATGATCTTAATGTTTACAAAGCTTGAGACGGTGCGGCATTATTCCGAGGTTCTACGCTTTCATATAAAAATAATTTTTTTGTGGCGTATCTTTTGTACTGCAGCGCGGAATGATCACCTCTCATCGATGTCACCGCTAAATTATACATAAAAACAAAGATTTTCAACTGTATAAATCGGGCAAGACGAAAGAATCCGTAATGTGACATTTAGAACCACGCGGTACAAAATCGCTCAGTCCATCACCAAATTTACAAGGCCATGCTATCCTGATTATGGCGATCAAAATCAATGTTTTTGTAGGAACATTTTCCAATGCCCTCTCTATATATTCTATATATTTAATCTTTTTGCATACAAATGAGGTTTAAAGCATTCGAGGCTTCAACTTTTTAATATTTGTGTAATTGGAAACGTAGGTATTGAATTTTTTTTAAATGACATTTTAAAAATGAAGTAATTCATAGAGAAATAGATTATAATAATGAGATTTATCTCTTATGTTAGAATCGTGAAAATCTATCGATTTATTACATTACAGACCTATTTATAATATAATAATATTCTTGCACTTGACAATTTTTTTACTTTTAATATATTATAAAAGATTGCAAAAACAATTTTAATATTTTAATTAAAATTGTTAATAGAATCAGTGATGACAAGTAGTGCTGCCGGCAGAGCGACGTCGTCTCAAAGGTTTAAGATATCCAGAAGAGGAAAGAAATTGCAGTTATTAGATGATCAAAGGTTATTGGCTGCTTTACCAAAAGATGTACCGGAACGAACATGGTGATAGTAATTTTATTTTTACTTAAACGATTTATATTCTTTAATTTTATTTTTACTTAATTGGTTGGGCTTGTGTGTTGTGCTGGCCTTCTCGCAGTTTCGGGCGAAAGAGGTCAGTAGTTGTTCTGTTCACTTGTCGCCGTCCATTGCGGACGGGACCTCAGTCGCTTCGCTTATAAACAACAATTTACTTAAAAACGTTTATGAACCTAGCAACGCGCTACAATTTTAAAGAAGAGTTTTCATTGTGGACAATAAATTGTGTTGGTGACTGGCGCCGAGCTGAACTTGCTCATCTGGAGGACATCTAAACCTGGATGCATCCGTCTAGCAGATACTGTTACTCGATCGCTCTTAATTTTGTGTGATGCGCCAGCCAATACCACAGGATATCCACACGCATTACAATGGTGGTTATTTACACACCGCCATGCCTCTTAATAGACCTACTAAATACTTAAATTTTTACAATTGTAGGGCTGAAATATTTCAAAAAGAAGAGAACGACTTATTAATTTTTGATATTCGAGAGGAGATCATAGAGGAAGCTTACAAAATTGTCTATGAAAGTTACATGGAGAAACAGAATGTCTTCTTCACAGTGTATTGTGCGTCGGAAGCGTGGTTACAACTTATAGATTGGTAAATGACGAAATTGGCTTATTATTATCATTGTAATTAGCTGGTACACGCTTACAGCAGGACTGAAGCTTCTCCGTAAAGCAACCAAGGCATCTATTGTTTCGCTCTTTTAACGATAATTTTAATTTTCAAATTAATGTTGTAATCGTATTTCGGATAATTTGGTTTTTCTGTCAATCTCCCATGAACTCATTATCTATTTACAGAAGAATTACGAGCAAAACAAAGGTTGCCTCCCTTGTAAGACCAAGGCCATCGCTATTCGCTATGTAGATTATAAGCTCAGAATACAGAAAAAACCAGAACCCTCAATCGCGCGTAAAGAAAATGAAAAATACTCTTCTACATTATTTACTATTGTAGAGAGTAGTCACTTTATGGATATAGATTTTAATAATTTTAATTACCTACCTTTACAATTCGTGAAAAATAATGTAGAAAAAAATATATACTTAAAAAAAAAATACGAATTGCTTTCTCTGCCACCACTAAATCTTTAACAGTATTGCAAATTGATTCAAAGGAATTTCTATCGGCATGATCCGGGAGAAGACCCGACAGCGTATCCGCCATGTTTCATCCCGAACCGAGACGAGTCGTGGGTGCCAGATGAAATGCCTGAACCTTCCCCCAAGGACACATGGGGAAAGCAGAATTTGACTGTCATAGAAGATACTTCCGATGAGAGTTTAAAAAACTGGCCAAGTTCTTCGTCTATTGATATGCCTGCTGTGCAAGAAATCCCACGGGAATATTGGTTACATCTTTATCTTTACATATTATAAAACAAAGTCCCCCGCCGTGCCGGCGCGTCTGTTTGTATTTTGTATGCATGTTCGCGAACTACTGTAACGGATTTTCATGCTCTTTTCATCTGTACTGTTCTCAAGGGATCGTCTAAAAATAAAAATAAAAAAGGGATCATTCCATAGACTTTTCTCTTTTTTTCCGTTGGATGAGTGGCAAGGATGCTTGCCTAACGTCTCAGGGGCCCCGGGTTCGATTCCCGGCGGGGTCAAGTTTGGAAATTTTAATGTAATTTTCAAAATTGACTGGTCTGGATTTGAAAAGTAGTGGTAGGGCACACTGCGTTTCGCAGTCATTTGGGCAGCCCGCCTGGCGGCAGTGACCACCCCCTTACAGAAGACCACCGTGAAATAACAGCATATACGTGCTGTTGTGTTTCGGTGAGTGAGTAAGGGATGCCAGAGCCCATTTCCTTATCCCCTCCTAATCCCTTATCCTTAATCCTACTGTAGTCGGCAGCGCACTTGCAGCACCTGTAGCGTTGCTTGTGTTATAGGCGACGGTAGCCACCTACCATCAAGTGGACCGTCAGCCTGTCTGTCGACATAACATAAAAAAAAAAACATAAATTGTCTTACTATTTTGTTCTATTACTCATCGATAAGGTTTCCGGGGAAGGTGAACTTTCCGCAGAAGGAATCTGAGGACAATTTGGATAGAAGTGTAAGCTATGTAAGTAGAAGTTTCGATTATGCCATTTGATGGCTAAAATTAGTCTGCATTAGATTTAAAAAAAAGGTCGAAATGATACGATATATATATTACTAGCGTTCCGCCCCCGGCTTCGCCCGTGGTGCAAATTTTATATACATAAACATTTCCCGTTTATCCCTCTTTCCATTAGTGAAAACCGAATTAAAATCGGTCTACCCGTTCACCTATGATACCGTGACCCAAGGGAAATAGGGATTAATTTTTATATATGTATATAGATTTACATTGCGGATATATAAACCACAAGTGTTAAGTTATAATTGGCCCCCTTGATATCGTAGCTATTACATAATTTTTTTTTTGGTCATATAAAATTGAAGAATCCAAATGACTCATAGCTAGACTTTTTATTGTCTAAGACGGGAGTTTCCTTTTCACGTAAATAATATAAGGCTACGTTAATCCGGGAGAAGCGTCTTCTTATGTTATCATTCAGGGTGAAACTGTGAAAAATCGCAATACCAGATAAAGCTTACTCGCAGGAAATTTAACACACAGCTGACAGGCGTTAATTCGGCCTTTCGCGCCGATGACGTCATGAGAAATGGGCGGGATTGTGGAGGAGGGGTTCGCATTCCAAGTTCGAAGTGCCGAGTTGACTTGAACGAGTAGCTTACTAAGATTAAGGATTGATTTACTAAAAACTCTAAGGATTCATTTGGACGTTGCGTTTGCTTTTAATGTTGGAATGAAGGGTTCAAATTTAAAGAAGCTTTAGGGATTATCCATTCCTATGGGTAAGATGGGGTAGGAAATGAAAATGCTAGGCGTTCACTGCTAGACAAGGGCATCCTTCATGATTTTCCAGTAAGTTCGATTGGTTCATCTTGTGGTTATACCATACATTTGCCCTGCCATTTAACTTAATAATCCGCCGGGTTATGTCACAGTGATTTTCGTTTGTATCTCCTCATTCCCGAATCGATTTCGCAGAGTAATCTTGACCATAGTTCGTCGAGCCACTTTGATCTTTCTTACGAGGCCAAATTTAATTAGACGTTCCAGCGTCATAATAATAACTGGAAGTATAGTCTCGTATTGACGTAACGCAACCCAAAAATCCAGAAAGTTTGAGGTGAATGCGATTGTAGAAAATAATGATGATGCAGGGTGATAGTCTCCGTTCGACATCTTCGGAAGGACAACTTGGAGCCGAGAGCGAGGTTCTGCAGAAGGTCATCGACTATATTACAGAGGAAGTAATGGAAAAGGTACAACTTTTCGGATTTCACTAATTATCATCATCAATTACAATTATCTGTTTTACAATTTACAGTTAGTTCCAATTTACCTATTTTTAGACAGGCTGACGGTCCACTTGATAGTAGATGGCTAACATCGCCTATAACATAAGCAACACCACAGCTGCTGCAAGTGTGCTGCCGACTACAGTAGGGTTAAGGATAAGAGATTGGATAGGAAAATGGGCTCTGGTATCCCTTACTCACTCACCGAAAAACAACAGCACACGTGCTGTTGGGGGCCTTCTGTAAGGGGGTGGTTACTGTCGCCAGTCGGGCTGCCCAAATGACTGTGAAACGCAGTGTGCCCTGCCACTACTTTCCAAATCCAGACCAGAGCCAAATTTGAAAAGATAATTTTTCAAAGTTGACCGGGAATCCAAACCGGAAACCTTAGAACAGAGCTTTAAGGCAAGCACCCTAACCACTCATCCAACGGTTTTGTTTTTTAGTCCCTTTATATTTGTGAATTGAATAGTCATCTTTATCCGAAAATGATAAAGAAAGAAAAACAAGCCATCGTCTACAAAAATATGGACTTAATTTTGTTTCGTAAGTTATCTATATTTCACTTTACCTATATTTCAATCGTGAATACAAATAAACTTTCATTTCAGAACAAAATTTACTTTTTGTTAGGTTGGGGATGATTATCTAATTATGTACCTATATAATTGGAATCTTAAGAAAATTTGTAGGAATGGCAGTTGTAAAAGTTGAACCTTGAGAAATTTGGTGTCGTGCAACAAATACCTACCTACCTAATCATATTTTTGGTGTAAGATTAAAAAAAAAAGCCTTCAATCTTCAATACGATCTGTTCATATAGAGATCTTCGGTGAGTGTCCAAAAGCACCCGACTCCTGCGGAAGGATCTCTTCACGGCGCCGGAGACTCTAGTGTGGACCGATCGAAGGCAAAAAGAAAAAGCAAGATTGGAATCAGTAGACAGTTAGATTCAACAGCCTTCGTTACTTACTTGTTGTTGTTGTTGTTAGTTGTACTTGTAGTTGAAGATACTCTTTTAAATTATTACGCTTCATTTTAATCCCTCTAATGTTTTAACACGTCACTACCTACATAATCAACTTTCAGGCTGCTGTTAGGAAATGCTATTTTACAAAATTTTACAAAAGGATATCAGTGCTTGTAGTACTGTTTATTCTCCCAAGTCTGTTTTAAATACAAGAACATTCAAATAATATGACTAGCCAGATGGCCAGTTATAACTGATTTTCGACTCTGAATGCTCAGATTTGAGTCCCTATTTGGGCTAGCCTTATGTATTTGTTAATTAGAAATGACAAATACATAAGGCGATGATGAAGGGGAACATCGTGGGGAAACTCGTGTGAAAAAAAGACTAGTTTATTTAAAGATGTATTATGCCATGCCAATCTACACAAATACAGGTCCAGAGGTTCCCTTCCACCGCTGGATAGAAGCAGCAGCGGTTCCAGGTCTCGATTGAGCATCATCTCTGATTGTCGTCTCAGGAATCCTAGGTGAGTCTGAAAGTATGACTCAGTTGAGGTTTGTTTGTTACACTTTCACACTTTAAGTATACTCAACTGATCCTCATTAAATTTTGCATACACTTTGCCAGGGATACAGAAGATGACATAGGGACACATAATCAAAAATAAAAATAAAATATACAACGCCTGATAAAAATATATGAGCAATAAATGTTTGACAAACCTGGAAAAAGAGCGCCGACGAAGTCGCGGACAAAAGCTAGTTTGTAATAGGTACCTATCCCTTTGCTAGACTAAAAGACCTTTTTTTTATAAACAGTGACAGCAATCCTATAGTTCAAAAATTTATAATTTAAAATCTACAGTAGTGAGATTTATTATTTTATATTAATATTACACATTAAAAAAAACGGGACAAGTTCGAGTTGAACTCGCGTGAAAAGGGTTCCGTACGATGTTACCTATCCGCACAATATTGAGTGATTTACCATGTTATTTTAATATCATTGACTTCTTATAGGTTTTCCTATAATCTAAAAGTAGAAAACTAATTTCTGTATTTTTTTTCAAAATTTTAGGTTCAGTAGTTTCGACAGACAGCAGGACAGTAGGACAGACGGACTCACGAGTTATCCTATAAGGGTTCCGTTTTTTTTATTCGGACCTACGGAACCCTAAAAACCAATAACAGACTCGTTTTTCCTAGTTTCAGGTTGCATAAAATAAAAAATAAAGTAATTTTTATTTTATAATTAGGTATATAAGTGAGTAAAAGGCCATTTGTACACAGTACTGCAGTAAGTTACCAAACGATACACAGCATGTATTTATAAATAAATATTGTAGAAATGCGGAAGTTGGGAAGATCCTGGGCTGATGGTGTGTGTCGGTGTCGATAAATGAGATGCTTCTTCCTTCCGATTACGATTTATTTAATATTTAGCTCAACAATTATTTTTATTTTATTATTATTTACAAATTATAACAATTTACAGGGAGATGATGCTTGCTTTCGTTTCTTCTTTTCTGCGGTAATTGCGGTAATTAATAAAAATTCGCGCCGGATCAATAGGGGCGATGCGTCGCGTCCAGGGCGCACCGTGATTTAGTTAACGATGACATAGGTGTATGAACAATTAATATAAATCATAAGTCAAAAAATCATAAAATTGTGTAGGAAACCATTTTGCTGACAAAAATGTCTAAAGATTTATTTAAAATTAGCGGCCCGCCCCCAGCTTCGCCCGTGATGCAATTTTTATATATACTAGGTCATTTGAAAAGTTCTTAGCCTAACATACTTAATGAAACCACACGATTTTGAGTTTATTTTTATTTTTCAACATACTCTCCTCCGAGCTCAAAACACTTTTTCCATCGACCCGGTAAGGCTTCGATACCCGTTTTAAAAAAATCTTCGTCTAACTCCTCAAAATAAGCGTCCACGGCGGCTATGACCTCTTCATTTGTAAAAAAATGTTTACCACCTAAAAAAATTTTCAGCTTTTGGAACAGATAAAAGTCGGACGGTGCTAAATCCGGTGAATATGGGGGATGAGGTAACAATTCGAAGCCACATTGATGGATTTCTGCCATGGATTGCACAGAGGTGTGAACGCGCGCATTGTCCTGATGAAACAAGACTTTTCTTCTCAATAAACCTGGACGTTTTTCTTTGATTTCTTCTCTCAAACGACGCAACAGGTTGTAATAGTAATCGGAGTTTATTGTTTCACCCTTTTTTAAATAATCTACGAGAATTATATCCTTTGCATCCCAAAAAACGGATGCCATGACTTTGCCCGCCGATAAAACCACCTTTGCCTTCTTTGGGGTGGGCGATCCTGCTCTTTTCCATTGTTTCGACTGTTCTTTTGTCTCGGGTGTATTGTGGTGAACCCAGGTTTCATCCATGGTTATAAATCTTTCAACAAATTCTATTGGGTCAGCTTCATATAACTCTAAACAGTCGCGAGAAGTTGTGAGTCGGTTGCGTTTTTGTTCCACTGAAAGCAGTCGCGGTACCCACCGCGCAGACACCTTAGAGAATCCAAGTTCAGTGGTAATTATATAATGTGTTCGCTCAGATGAGATGCCTACAGTCTTAGCTATCTCCTCGACAGTCAATTTTCGATCAGATAAAATTAAATCACAGATTTTTTCTTTGTTTTGATCAGTGGAAGCAGTCGAAGGCCGGCCACTACGGGGCTCATCTTGAATGGTCTTACGACCACGTTTAAACTCTGCCACCCAGTTTTTAACAGTCGCATACGAAGGAGCGGACTCACCCAAAATAGCAGACATGTCTTCATGTATAGCTTTTGGAGTTAAACCTTTCAAATTCAGGTATTTTATCACTGCACGATGTTCAATTTTATCGATTTTCAAAAATAGCTCTGACTTGACTTACGGTATCACGTGTAAACGAACAATGAGTTACTGTGAATAAACTAAACTGTGCATACTTGTTGCTAAATAATGTAACTACAAAATGAGGGTAGTTATAAAAAAAACCAATGACTTTAACCATGTTAGGCTAAGAACTTTTCAAATGACCTAGTATAACACCGTTTATCCCTCTTTCCATTAGTCAAAACCGAATTTAAATCGGTCTACCCGTTCGAAAATTATGGGCATACATACATTTCGAAGATCCATTTTTATTTATATAGAAGAGTAACTATAGAGGTTTCTTGCCCAATCTTAATCCCCTCCCTTCAATATGGCCGTTCTTTTTCTATCGCTGTTATAAAAATTTAATAGTTCTGGTGTCTAAGTAAATGGTCTACTTTTTATCTTTTCTCTTGGAAACCATATTTAACCTGGTGTCTTATCTGTCATCAGGTCTTCGTTTCTTATTCTATTTCCCTTTGTATTATTGATCTTACTTCTTCTCCATAACCTCTCTGTTTAATTTCAATAAAGAATGTTAAATATTTTCAGTCTTATTATCAATATTTCTTCATATGGTTTTATGGGATTCAGCATTAACTATTGCGTTGATGGAGTGTTCAATGTCTTGTATAAAATTTCACCTATAAAATGTTTTGTTGTGTGTTTTCTATAAGTTATTTTGGAATTAATTGTAAGTACCTTTCAATACCGCTACGAAGGAGGGTTATCCTGGGAAAATTTCACATTAAGCACACGTGCACTTTGATAGTGGTATCCCTTAACGTCGTATGACACAATGACACTTCACACGTGCGAGCTCATATACCTATGACCGAAAAATCTATTTTATATTTTTATAAAACAGTTCAGTACTTGACCTATTTCAGTGAATATATTTAAGCATTTACTTAGGTCCATATTTGTGGGTGTAAAAAATATTTTGGACAAATAATAAAACTAATTGATTCAATTGCACTTTTGCAATATTTGTTTCTTGAAATGATGGTCTTTTTTGCTATACACCTTAGATCAGGATACACTGTAATTATTTTAAATTTTACTAGAGATCCGCCCCCGGCGACATTATTTTATAATATTTATAGAAGATACCTATACTTAAATAGAAGTAAATTAAAATAATAGCACGAACTCATGAGAGTGGTTTCAATGATTTCATTAGTCGATGTTGTAGTGAGGATGTAATGGAGAGACTGCTCCATGATATGACTGCCGCATCCTGATCCTACTGAATAAAACTATACACACTTACACCCACATTTAAAACTTTAGATTAACTTTTTCGGACTAACTGTTCTGTTAATTATTAATTTTTTTCTTGTATCAGGCTGCAGGGTATTGAAGTAATCACCACATTTGTATATATGATATTTAATTTACAAGATAGTGTAAAATGAGCCCATGAACTCTACTAGTCTGAAGTAGACCTTATGTTGTGAGGGCATTGAATTTTGGAGCTTTGTCTCTACCGGAGTTCCAATTTGAATTACATGAAAAACCTGAATAAATACATGGGGGACACGAGAGTAAATAAAAAACTTTTATTTTCCAATACGTCGTTTTATGCACGTGTTATTTAAATGCGAGGGACTCGTGAACTTCCTCTAGGGTTGCCACTTTATTGCACGATTATTACATACAAAGGAAACCGATCTTGCGGCAGCAACCACTACCTTACGGAAAACCATAGTGAAACAACAGCACATCTGCTGTTGTTTTTTTTTTATTTGTAATAAAACGGATGGGTAATATCTATCTCATCATGTCTCCATTTGTGCTTTAATGCACGATACGCGGTTCTGGGTCAGGCGAACTCCATCTTCAACCTCATCTGCATTTGTCATCAGGTGAGATCGAGGTCACTCGATTTCCCGTATACAAAAGAAAAGTGACTCAGAAGCGAGCTTTTCATGCTTTCTATAAAATTAATCCCAGTGAGTTGCTCAGAAATAAATTTAAAGAAATCAATTACCTAAGTATATTTTCTCAGTACATTTAAGAGAAAAAGTCTCGACAGTTTCAAGGTCCCAGTATACGAGATAGCTCACGAATAAAGTCCTGGAAGGTCCCGGGACTTCGACACTAATGAATAAAATTATAATCAAGTTTATTTTTGGCAAGATAAATAAATAAAAAAGGTATTTTAGTAAAAAATCTATATTTGCTGAACTTAAAATCAAATATTGACATTTCTGATTTAACCAAATTGTATGTTTAATTCTTAAAAACTCATATTTTTAAGAATTAAACATCCAATTTAAAAAACAAATATCGGCAGTAAAATCTTATAATTATAAAACAAACTTTGTAATTTTACAAAGCTAATAATAATCATTTGTCATAATCTTAATATTAAGAATCAAATTATTAAAATAATTTTATTAAAATGTTCTAAATATAAAACAGACTTAGAATTTAGAATCATCACCTAGTCTCTATAATTATCAACCCTATAAATAATATAATGAACCTTTTGATAGAATTGACTTTTTGCTGATTTAATAAAAATAGACTTAAAATATGAGACCGTTAGTAACAGAATAAAGCAAATAAAGTTTATTATGTATGAATATTAATTTGAAAATGACATGATTACCATACAATTTTAACTATAGTGTCTCGTCTCGAGCCGCGACTCAAAAGTAGCGGGACTCGAGACAGTAAAATTTTCTAAAAGTCCCCGGACTTCGAGACACGAGACGTGCCGGACCCAAATCCTAGGTACGGATACTCTAACAAGCTATCAGACTATGCACATTAATTATCTATGACTAAATTAAAATCATTAGGAAATTTTATGCTAAGGTCTACCAAAGCGTAATAAAATAAAAAAATGGAGTTTGCAACTAATTATTACTAGCACCAGGAGCAACTAGGAAGGTTTTGTTTCTTCCCCATATAAACAGCTTTCTGCATCGGTGTTTTATTGTATTCAATGATATAAAAATTATGTAGAGAAATAAATAAATATCAAAATATTAAAGGGTCACTTTGGCGTTGTTTGTTTTTCTGTCAGATTTGATAAATATAACGTCTATATTGAGGTTTACTTTGGGACCTAGATTCCAAGGTAACTAAGAATAAGTTAACAGAATAACTGCAAAAATTGTCTGTAGGTATCACAGACAGTAGGGCGTCGTGAAATAAATAATTTATTTACCCTTACTGAAAAATAGGCGGAAGTGACAACCCTAGGGGTAAAGGTGAGTAGCCCAGGTGCGGTCGGGTCGTCGACCGTAAACTGTTCTCCATTCATACAACTGGACACATCTGTCATTGTGCAGTTCACTGCACTTTGCACTTACCACACTTAGTCCAATGGAGCAGGTCATACCAAAAATCTACCTTACTTGGTACTTGGTACCTTACTGTTACTAAACAGGTGTATTTTTATTTATTGCTATTTTTCGCTATTAGGTTCTTATGTACTAGTTGGTGCCCGAAACTTCGTTCGCGTTGAAAAACGAAAAATATAACACAGTACGTACTATAACGCCTGATATCTTTATCGCTGTGTCGATACTGGCACCAAATTTTTTATATTTTTAAACGATCCCTGTGGAATCCAAAAAATTTTTCAGGATAAAAAGTATCGTATATGTTAATCCAGGTAATAAGCAATCTCTGTGCCAAATTTCATGAAAATACGTTCAATGGTTTTTACGTGAAAAAGTAACTTATATCCATACATTCAATCTCACAGCCTTTCGCATTTATTACAGGATATTAAATATTTACTATATGTACTATATGTTACTACTATACTATATGTTATATGTTTACTATATGTTATTTGTTTTCATGACTGAGTTTTAGATATGTATACTAAGTACGTTATTATTAGAAAAAAGTTTGAAAAAAAAAAAAGAAAACTATTTTGTTTTAATATACCTACTTATTACAATAATAATATAATATGAAGGCGCATTTCAGAAATAGACTGGAAATTAATATTTATTTTTTAATCATAATTTTAATTACAACCAATTGGAACGTCTTGATACTTACATGTAGATATGCTGTTAGATTTCAAAAAGATTAAAAAAATTAAATCGTTATATATTGTGTAATAAATTGTAAAAAAAACTTATTTTTACAATTTACTACTGTCTGTGATACCTACAGACAATTTGTAAATTGTAAATTTTATGGGAAATTTTAACTCTATACTTATTAAATAGTTTGTCCTGACTGACTATCAACTTACAGGCAAAATTACTACGTCTAGAAAGCTGAAGAAATAGATTTATTTTTAAATATCAGCTAAGAAAGGATTTTTGAAAATTTAAACTTCGCGCGAAGCCGGGGGGCGGGTCGCTAGTTTCATCAAATAAAATAAATAGGAATAAATCCGTCCAACTAGTTGAATCAATGTAACTCTAAATTCAACTAGTGGAACAGATCGTTACACCTGTAAATAGTAAGATACTGTTAATAAAGCTAAAATTTCATTCTTTATATTGTTTGATTATATTGAGAACTTTTTCCGTCATTGAACCATAACACAAAAAATTATAGTTCTTTAAAACGTTGGGGAAAGACATTCATAATAGGCTCTTTATAACTAATCAGTAGGGCGAAACCGCGGGCAAAAGTCAGTTTAAAATATATTCTTAAATTTTTTCTTAATGTCAATATTTTTGAGGTGTTAGAACAAAATTTATAAGGAAAGCTCTAAATTTTTAGCATTCACAAGTGATTTGTAGAAAATTCGCCGAATCGGATCTCTGTGAACTTTGTATCTTATGATAGAGCGCCCATTATAACTTTATCGTCGTAGCCACACATTATTAAACGATCCGCGATCCCAACAAATTTAGATTTGCGTTCCCTAAACAACAATTCCCTTTATGTCCCCATCGGGTTAGCAGTTTTCCGAGAGCAAAGTTAATTATTTCGTTCTGGTTGAGGCGCGCTTTGTTGAAACTAAGAACAGATCGTTTGTTGATTAAACTCTCTTGTGTTGGGGCGATTGAATGGGGAAGACCTTTCAGAGATGTGGGGTCCCGCTCTATTGAATGTGGTAAATTATACAGGACCTCAACGCACTAGTGGCGTTCAATGGGTGTGATTTAATCATCCAATGTGTTTCGCTTTGAACTAGTTTCCGTCTTTGTGCGAATTGTATAGCTTCACTTAAGCTGCACGCAAATTGGTTGTTGAATTTCAACTGAAAATTAGGGGTTTGTTGCTAATTATGCTTTCGTCTCTTAGGGCTATAGGGAAAATTTTGCTGCTAGTAATAATATATTTGACAGTCACTAGTATAAACCCAATTTCTGTCAAATACTCAAACTAGTGGTTCTCAGACTTGAACTGCTGGCGATCGACTCGGCAGATACATATTTAAGTAGTGTAGGCAGGTAAAGTGTACCGTGGTGTAGGTAGGATAAGGTGTAGATCACTGCCAGAAGTTTCTAAAAGAAACGGCAGGAATCAAAGAAGTCGCGCGGGGCCACTGATCTCTAGCTTGGAGGTCAGGGGATAATCAACAAAAATTTTTGAAGCCTATATTACTATCTGGCTTTGTTATAAGTTATAATGTTCTCGATCGAATGTATACTGGCTTATAAATAAAGTATTAATTACTTAATTACTTATGAGCACCACTGTCTTAAACGTTATATTGAGACAGAAAAAAGAATATTTTCATGTCAGTCTTGAGATAAATTCTACCATTAGCTTTAAACAAATGAGCACTAGGACACCCTAGTAAATAATACTAAAATACCCTCAGGTATTTTAGTGAATTTTTAGGTTCATCAGAAATGCAAAAGAGGTGTGTACGCATCGAAGCTCATCAGGAAATTATATTATTTTTTATTCATATATTTTTTAATATAAATGTATAAATATGATATAATATATCATATACATATGTATGTAAATATTGCACTCACGTAATTTAAAGTATTACTTGAATATAATAATATAGGGATGTAATCATTCCCTTATGTTCTAATTAAAGAAACTAAATAACCCCACTGTATATTGTATAATTATATTCTAAATTGAATAAAACAAACAATTAATGCTACAACAAAAAAATTCAAGAAAAATGCACCCATTTCATTAATTAATTTCAAAATTATCATTTTAAATTATAAACTATATTGTTATATCTTTAAATATATTTATCTACCTAATATTTTCTTAAAATAACCCCCATTCTATAGGTATTTTTTATTAGCTGTAAAAAATGTCCACATACTAAATAAAATCTATTTGTTGAAGGTTGGATACGCAGTACGAGATATTCTCTGAAAAAGTGGAGACTCCTACACCTGATATTGTCAAGCGAAAGTAGGAACAGAATGGGAAAGTTCGAAAACTCTAGGACTTACTTGCTTGTTATGAATGTCGTTTTTTATGTCAATAAATTAAACTTAAATTATAGTCAAACTGATTCCATTAAATAACACGTTTAAAAATCTTGTTATTTTTATTTATTTTGTTTACATCTTTTGCACAAATAATTATGTACTCATTTGCATATAGAAGTTTTGCAGAGTCCCGATAGTGGCTCCACAAGTGGAAGTTTTAAGAATCAGTTTTGCATTGGTAATTATTTCTACAAAAACAGCCAGGGTCCTGGAGACGGCTCGCTAGCATACTTACCTATGGTCGCTAGTGATATTATATATGCATACGTATAAAAATGACATGTCACGACGTTCTTTCCCGCTAATCTCCGATGTCGCCGAATTTTTTCTGCAAATTATATGCACAAACATTCCTCGTTTATTGATCTTTACTTTAGTGAAAACCGTATCAAAATCGGTTAGGTATTTTAGAAGAATCTAGCGGAGAAACAGACAAAGGCGGACAGTTACTTGATTTTATAATATTATAGATATCTTGTAGAGAAGATATTAAAATGGAAAAAAATATCAAAGTCCAAAACCAATCATACCTGTATTTATATGAGCCTATCTATTCACATTTAATAATATTATATTTTTCATATTACTTACGTTACATCCTACTGGTAGGTAACAAATCCCCTTATCTCTCGTCCACAGATATTCTTGGAAACCAAGGAGACGTGAATGAACTACAAATGAATTAAGTCTTGATACATTTTTAAATGAATTTCAATTTAAAATGAAGGGATATTTGTGTAGCCACTGAATATGTTGATGTCTGAGTTATTATATTCCAATCTACTTTATAGGAGATCACATTATGCGCATAATCATGCAAATGGCTGTCACCGCTCGGCGTTCACCAATATCTCGTGATAGGTGAAGCGTTTTTGCTAGCCAACAATTTTTACGCGTAGGTTTTTTATAAAATGGTTAATGTTTTTTTTTTTTGCTTTATTTTTAGACATTACTCACGCCAAGATTATAACTCCTATATTAGTGTCTAAAAACGCTTAAAAACGAATACAAAGAATGGTAAACAAGAACATTAAATTTAAAGAACCAAACATCAATATAATGTCTGTACCCATGACATGGCATGTTTCGTTTGTACAATTTATTAATTTATATAGGTACAATTTAATTTGCATAACATTTATATAGGATAATTAATTTCAATGTTATTATTTAGTTGTTTAAAATAATTATTCGATTGTTGTCCATTATTTTTTTCACTTCATTTAATTTGAATTTGGCTTGTTTTAACTTTTTAATGGCGGCTACACACGGCAACGATTTATCGTAGCAATTTCAAACTAAACAATTAAACAGTTAAACTGATAGTTAGACTGCCGTTTGTTGCCACACGCAACCGATATCTGGTCGATCGTCATTTCGCTACAGAAGCTTGTGCGAGAAACATGGCTCGCTAATATGCTCGCTAAGACACATAGTATATAAACTATAGCATATAACTCAGTATAAACTTCAAAATAAAAAAAAACGGGACCAGTGCGAGTTCAATTCGCGTGAAGACGGTTCCGTACGATGTTGAATGATTTACCATGTTATTTTAATATCATGGACTTCTTATAGGTTTTCCTATAATCTATAAGTAGAAAGCTAATTTCTGTATTTTTTTTTTTTTCAAAATTTTAGGTTTAGTAGTTTCGGAGATAAGGGGGGGAATGGTCAATTTTCGTCTATTTTCCATTTGATATGTCACACGATGTAGTTTTCAAATTTTTTATTTTTATTTTCCACCTTCCCCCCCAAAAATGACCTCCCATATACAGATTTCATCTATTCACGTCACACCTCTGCGTTTGGGCCACAGAAATTGATATGTGTACCAAATTTCAATTTAATTGGTCTAGTAGATTCGGAGATAATTGACTGTGACGGACGGACAGACGGACACACAAGTGATCCTATAAGGGTTCCGTTTTTTTATTCGGACGTACGGAACCCTAATTAGCTGAACTAGTAGCATTCAACTACTTATATTAGAAATTGGTACCACTTAGAATCCATCAGGAAGAAAATGTACGGATGAATCTTTAACGAGTCGTGAAAATAAAGATAAATTTAATAAACAATTTTATAAAGTATTTAAAACAAGTAAATTTGAAAAATACCATTTCTTGATTGATTTTTTTGTTGTCTTTGATAAATGATCATAATTTTTTCTTCAACAGCCTATAACAGTCCACTGTAGGACTAAAGGTCTGTCTAAAAAAAAAAAAGATAAAAATCTACTCTCATTTAGCTTTATCCTGTGACCTTCTACCCTTGGTAGTTGTAGGTGGAAATTTATTTTTTGAAGGTCGCGTAGTCGACGAAAACTAGAATCAAATAACTATAAAAATTATACCCAGGAAATGCTAAATTTAGCCGTTTTTATCTTTTATACCCAATTAATTACTCATTGTAATAAAATAAGTATATATATAATATTTTTTGAAATTGTGACAACCCTGGCCACATTAGCTGACTTTTTATGAAAATTTCTAATTCTAAAATGGGTGATCAACTTCACCAATATTTATGCCGTTTATTTTATAATAATATATCAATAAGGGTAAATTCCTGAAGTACTGTATCCCAGTTATTGAATAATCCCTGCTAATAATGTAAGTACAATCTGTATCTGATTGGCAAAGTTACCACATGGTACCTATAGGTACGATACCTATAGGTATCGTTGCCAGTTTTGTTTTTTTATCTTAACCTTATTATCTTTAATTTTATTTAAAAACCAATTTATACACGCACTGTTATACATAGGTACTTCATGTGCCCTTATGAATTGTATAACTAGGAAGGAGGTATATACAAGAAGTTCACACATAAAAATATGTGGCTTTGGTAACTTGTAAAAAATCTTTTAGTTTCTGTTTATTCCTCTGAATTGCTAGAACACATACCCGCATAGCTATCAACCTTTACGCTGGGGAAATCAGAAATTTACTCCAGAAAAGGCGCATAGGAAAACTAGTTTGTTAAAACAATAACACTGTTGAAATATTTCTTTTTATCGAAGCAATATTTTCTGTCGTCAATACTCCTAGTTATTCAGGTGCACCGACGCTTAGAGTAATATTTCAATACTAAATTGCCGTATCATTGGCGATAACTTCTTGAATCTTAGCGTCTTTATTTTAAGGGTTAGTTTATTGTGTATTCCAAGCTTTTCTCTTTCCATTTCAAGTTTTCAAGATATCTACAACAAAGCCGTGGAACTTTTGCGTGACGAATTGGATGGTTTCCGGGAAGCGTGCCACTACAAAACGTGCGCAAAGATGATTGATATACTTTTGACGGATGCGTAAAAACCTTAAGGGTTATTTCAGAAGAGCATGTGTTTTGGAAATTAATGGCAGGGCACACTGCGTTTTCGCAGTCATTTGGGCAGCCCGTCTGGCGGCAGTAACCACCCCCTTACAGAAGACCACCGTGAAATAACAGCACGTGTGCTGTTGTGTTTCGGTGAGTGAGTAAGGGATGCTAGAGCCCATTTCCCTATCCACTCCTAATCCCTTATCCTTAATCCTACTGCATTCGGCAGCGCACTTGCAGCAGCTTTAGCGTTGCTTCTGTTATAGGCGACGGTAGCCACCTACCATCAAGTGGACCGTCTGCCTGTCTGCCGATCTTAACATTAAAAAAAATGGCGACCATAAAAAATATTTAAAAAAGTTGATATTTCATAGTTTTAAGAAACGACTTCGTTACCAACTCGTATTGTTCTAATACAAAATCGTAATTCTAAAGAAGAATGATCATGTCGTAATAACATTTCAAGATAAGGTTTTTCAATAAATTTCAACATTTGATTCGATTAGAATGTCTATATTTGCACACAGAATATTTATCGGTTGATCGTGAAGGAACAGGAAAGCTAAAAGTCATCTTTGGTAAATAGTTACACATGGTTATAGTAAATAAAATTTTATCATTATGTGCGAAGCATGGCGGGATGATAGTTTTAAAAGATAATGCTAATGACACCTTTTATTAGGGGTCAGAATTTTTTTTTTACGTTTTTCATTCATTATTCATTCACGCTCCATCATGTTATTACAGTAAAAAAGATGTTTTTTTTTTCATTGGGATCGATTTCTTTTTCTGACCCATCATCAAAAGTGTCAAACATTTATATTTATTTATAATATTTCCCATCCAATAGCGATTGTTCGTACTATCTGTAAAAAGAATCTTAGGAATAAATTTAAGGACTTCAAGAACTTAAAGTAAGAAATAAAAACCCACTCGTTGTTTCTACTTTTAGGCTCCATCACAAAAGTAATTTTTTAAATATCAATGTATGCGGTACTGCAGTAAGTTACCAAATGATGCACAGCATTTATCTATATTTAAATTTAAACCATTTATCAAAGGAAAGGTATACTATATCGTAGGAAACTATCTTCCTGACAAAAGTGCCTAAAGAAATATTTGAAAAGAGTAACTACAGAGGTTTCTTATCAGTTTATGTCCCCGTAAAAACAGCTTCCGAACCGTCGCGTTAGTAGATTTATTTATCTATAAATAACTAGTTGTGCCAGCGACTTCGTACGCGTTGAAAAATGAAAGTAGGTAGTATTGGATCACGAGCCATCATTTCCACTCGGGCGATAACTCGTAAAATGCTTGTGAGAATTGTATCATGAAGCCTTGTGAACGTCAGCTGCGGCTCCGTGGGTGGGTTGAGCAGCGGTACCCTCCCATAAACGTAAAAAAATAAAATAAAAATAAAAAAAACTTTTAGTCATTTCCTCCCGATTGTAATAGTTATCAAATTATTTTAAAGTTTTCTCTAAATTACTTCAATTTCTATTCTTCCCTCATAGGATATTATTCAAAAAAACTTTTCTTGACGGTGCATACATCTAGTTTATATCTTTATTCATTAAATTTAATTATACAACATATCAAAATATCCAAAATAACTTATAAACATATTTTACTACTATTTCTTCAGATGTAGGTACAATAAAAAACTCAAATAAAAAACTCTCGTTTTTTTCTTTTTCTATGTTTGAAAACAAACCTATTGAAATACAGCCAGTATTTAAGTTCAAAATTCATTAACAAATTATAGTTAACCTAATCTTGAAAAAAAAAAAAAAAAAAGTTTGCTGGCTATAAAGTGATGGATTATACGTCAGTTGAAGAAATTTGTCAGATGACAGTATGCTATTATGAAGAAATGTTAATGTCAGCTGGCTGCATCGCGGTGGAAACATTGCAAAATGATGACATGAAAGGTGTAATGCAGGAGCCAGACGCAGCTGACATTTACAAGGCTTTATGATAACAAGGCTCACAATCGTTTTACGAGTTATTATCTGAGAGGAATTTGGTAATGGAAAATATTTTAATTGTTTTTTTTTTTTACGCCACTGTTCTCGTGCGACATAATACAATTGAAAACAAATAAATTAATATTGAGCATCTTTTGAGAAAATAAGAAACGTTTACTCGTCCGATGTATTTACTTTCCCGTGCCTTGGCTTTGGCGTCACCATGCTTTGGTCTCCGACCAAATTTCATCATCAGATACTAAGAGCGAGTCTAGTCGATGATGTTGTGTCTTTCCCGATTTAGTTTTTTTTATTATGTTGCTGCAAAATCTACTTAATGTGACATCATGTCTGGTGTCTTAACGATTCCTTTCGGTGAGAGATCACCATGAAATAAACGCACGTATGAAAGATGATATTGTGTTAGTAAGGAATGTAACAACCCATTCTCCAATAGCCTCCTTATTACTAAGGAGGCTATTGCTATTTTGTTATTTCCCATATTGCAACTAAATAACAATATGGACATAGGGTATACATACAAAATACGTCAAGTGTAATATTTGTGCACTTTTAAAAAAACATTTCAAAATATTGTTTGGAATTTTATCTAATTAAAATAGATATGCCCAAAAAGCGGATATAGAAGTCAACTACTGAACCTAAAATTTTGAAAAAAATAATACAGAAATTAGTTTTCTACTTATGGATTATAGGTGAACCTATAATAAGTCCATGATATTAAAATAACATGGTAAATCACTCAATATTGTGCGGATAGGTAACATGTACTGCAAGTGTGTGACTGTAAGTGGACAAAGCCAATACGATCTAATTTTAAATTTATAACATATTTTTAGGTGACTGTACCCTCTCTGCATTTCCCAGGTGTGCACCCGGGAATAACATACGCGAAAAAGGTACAAAAACACCTGCCAACCATGTTACGCATTCTAGGACACTGATTTTGTTCTCTACAATATTCGCATCAAACAAAAAACAGCATGATTGGAGATGTTCAAAAAGGACTATTATGGGTAGGTTTATAACAAGCATCTACTTGCTTAAAATAGTAGAAAAAGACACTTTTAAGAATAAACTAATTTAAGTAGTGGCTAGGGTTCGCCAGGCGCCCCCCCTAGGTGTGCTGGGACCTTGTCGCGGTGGGGGGGCTTAACCCTCGCCAATCCGGACGGTTGCAGGGGTCGGTGGGGTCACCGGCCTTCGCTTGGCTGACCGGATTGTCGCTGGGGAACTAAGAAAGCACACCCGTGAGGGCTCCGAGCGAACTCCGAACATCGGAGCTCGTGGCGGAGCGTTTGCTGGGAGGCTCCAACGGTCAGTTGGAGCTTCCCCGGTCACCGCTCGCTGGGCCGAGGATCCGTACTCGGCTCATGCGGGTGTGGGCCGGTGAGAGACGGCACCCCCGGTCCTTGTTCGTCGGACCGAGGTATGGGTCTCGGTTTTGCGCATGAGGACCGGCGCGGGTCGCAGCGGGCGGATTCTCTCGGATGGCTCTGTCGCTCAGTGGTAGTCGGGCAACGCACGCGAAGACGGAGCTTTACGGCAGGGAAGGACCGTCTGGCAGAGTACCGCAATCGTGGCCTTGTGGGGGGTGGTGAAGACCCGGTTAGGGCCACCGGCCTAGTAACCGCCCTTCGCAGTCGTCCGGAAGAGTGAACACCCGGCCTCGTCACCCGGCCTAGTAACTCTTCCGCGACGACAACACGAGGTGGAGTCCGTCTCTCGGGCTCCCGCGATTGCTGTGGAAATGTCAGATGGAAACCCCCCTTGGGCCGCCCACCCTTAATGCCGTAGAGATGAGCGGCCACATGAGCAGGGGTTATCCGAGAGTTTCAGGTGGAAGCGGCCTCCGACTCTGTGGTAGGTTGTGCCGCAGAGAAGAGGTAATGGGGTGCTTCAGAGGTGAAGCCCCTCGCTGACTGCCCGCTGCGAGAGGTGAGAATGGGCGGCTCGTGCCGCTTCGCCCGGGGGCGGTGGACATGGGGTTGTCCGCCGTCATCACAACACCGGGCAACGATGGAAGACGTGCTGTGTGTTTCCGGCACGTCTCTCCACGGCGCGGAGATCAAACTCCGCGCCTAATCGAGGTGGAGCCCGCAAGTGCGCGGGCCTCGTCTGGCGGGGGAGGCAGATGCATGTTTTCCACGATCCCTTACCCCCCCGCCCATAGACGACGCGAGGAAGCACCGTGGGTTTTTAGTGGGTAGAAGTCCCACATACCCCACCGATGTCCCCTTGGTCGGTGGGGATCTGGCTCGCAGATTTTCCCACGCAAAAAAAAAAAAAAAAGAGTTCGCCAGGCGGCGCAGTAACTAAGCCCATTTCCTTTGTGTTATAGGCAACGGTAGATCATCGGTTATACCATCAAGTAGACTGTCAGCCTGTCTGACAATCTTAGATAAAATAATCAATAATTTATATAATTACAAAGTTAAAATTGTTGTAAGGTTTTATTAAGATTTACAACTTAAATGTACATGAAAATCTGTAAATATAATCTATGACAAAAATATCTCCAACAACGTTATATTATTTCGATGTCTCCAACTGACTCTCAACTCGCTCATTGGCGATGGTATACTAATAAGAACTAAGCTGCAGAGCCTGGCACATAGACGCAAAATTCCCTTTCTCTGTATTTTATAAGATGTACTTCCGAGAGTGTGCTCTGGAGCTGCATGAGATCATACCGCCTTCCCATTTCTTCTATCGAACATGGAGACGTACGGCTGGTTACTATCCCTCTAAATCGGATCACAAGTGCTTTAAATCATCTTTTATAATGCCCACTGCTAAGGACTGGATCTCTCTGCCGGCGTCTGCGTCTATAAAATAGGTTAATTTATATAGTATAAAGATATTTTTTGTAATATTCTTCTTGATGTTGGTACAATCTGACGCGATTGTTTTTTTTTTCATATTATATAGTATAATGTGCCTTATTATAAAAATATTTCATTTACCTAAAACGTTAGAGATATACATGTCCAATTAAATCGGACACCGTCGGATTTAATCAATTTGTGTAATTGATAGCCACTCTCAAAGGATCTCCAACTATTTGACAAATTACGCCGCAAATTTGCAATAGGCCTTCCGACTTCTTGCCGAACATATTCTCTGAATAACGTCCATTGCTACCTTAATATGAGCTTGAACAATACCCTTTCTATTCGCCGCGGCAGTGTACATCGTATTTAAGGTTTGTACACTGCTATTGTTACGTGTCTGCTCTCAGAAATTGGATTTCGTTTATTACAAGCTGTGGTCTGTTCTGAAATTAATGGCCGCCATTATTTGAAGCGTGGACTATATTGGACGGTTTTCAACCTCTTGGTATGGGGTTGAAAGGTATTTGATTTGATTAGGTTGTTAACAAATTCTTTAACAGATTTACGGTTTCGTCTAATTCGTCTGCGGATTAGAAATTGGCTTTTGGGTTTGAATATAATATAGAAAACAATATAAGTAAATAGTATAGCCAATTTATAGGAATTTTTCAGTTTATCTTTTTAATTAAAAAAAAAGTATCAGTAGATGGTGTCGCTTAATAAAATACCAACCGACGAAAAAAGTCATCAAAATTTTTCAAATGTTGAGTGTTGAAAAAATGTTGAGCATTGACGAGTATGAGTGGTTAAGGTGCTTGCCTTAACGCTCTGTTCTAGGGCTCCCGGGTTTGATTCCCGGCAGGGTCAACTTTGGTAATGAACTTTTCGAAGTTAGCTCTGGTCTGGATCTGAAAATTTGTGTCAGGGCTCACTGCGTTTCGCAGTCATTTGGGCAGCACGTCTGGCAGCAGTAACCAACCTCTTACATAAGACCACCTTTTAATTACAGTATGTCTGTTGTGTATCGATGAGTGAGTAAGGGATAGCAGAGCCCATTCTCCTATCCTATCCTTTATCCTCAAATCCACTATGGTCGGCAGCGCACTTGCAGTAACTGTGGCGTTGCTTGTGTTATAGGCTACGGCAGCCACTAACCATCTAGCGATCGTCAGCCTGTCTGTCGAACTTAACATTTAAAAAAAAGGTCAAATAATAATAAAGCTTTGCTTTGATCAGAGTTATTTTTTCATTCTTTCATTTCTTGACTGTTTTTTAATCAAAGAGAAATATGAAAGAAAAAGTGATTGTTTCGCCCGCCCTCTACACATCCTTGCAGTGATAAATATTAACCATTGACACAAGCGAATATTCCGAGTTCCATCCCCTAACGTGGGGTGGCCGTAAAAATAAAATATGATAGGAATGCGGAGCTTCCCCTGTTTATAGGCGAGAATATTGCGTGGTAAGAGTGGGCATAACAATATGCCTATGTGCCTTGCAAACTTGCAACACCGAATTGCTTGCCGGGTTCGAGGAGTTACAGCACAAAGATTTTATTAAAAAAAAAACTTTTGACACGCTAACGTCACTTCTTTTCAAAATTATCTTTTAATTAATATCTGTACATTCTTATTTTATCCTCATTCGCATTTGACATGTTTTCATTAAAAACAAAAAAAAACTTATTTCAATTAAGAAACAAAAAAATGATTGATATAATAAAATAAAAAAAACGGGACAAGTGCGAGTTGAACTCGCGTGAAGAGGGTTCCGTACGATGTTACGTATCCGCACAATATTGAGTGATTTACCATGTTATTTTAATATCATGGATTTCTTATAGGTTTTCCTATAATCGATAAGTAGAAAATTAATTTCTGTATTTATTTCAAAATTTTAGGTTTAGTAGTTTCGGAGATAGGGGGGAATGGTCGGACAGACGGACGCACGAGTGATCCTATAAGGTTTTTTATTCAGACGTACGGAACCCTAAAAATAAAATCTAACCATTGTAGCAACTATATTGTTTACTCTATGAGTTTATTATTATATTTTATAATAAAAAGATGTTTTTTTAAACTGCTCTAATAATTATTATTTATTGCATTAAAAACATAATATTTAAAGAAATCACTAGATTGAATATTCTAAAACTTTTAAGAGCATCGTTTTAAGGTGAAAATTAAATGAAATTTTGATAACATGTAGCTATTAATATTACATTATTTTAACTATTTTAATTGTTGTAAGTATTAATTATGTTTTATGGATACCCTGTGGTATTGGCTAGCGCTTCACACAAAATTAAGAGCGATCGAGTAACAGTACCTGCTCGACGGATGCATCCACATCTAGGTGCCCACCAGATGAGCAAGTTCAGCTCGGCGCCAGTCATCAACACATATTATTGTCCACAATGAAAACTCTTTTTAAAAATTATAATGCCTTGCCAGATTATTGTTTATAAGCGAAGCGAGCGGGGTTGCGTCCGCAATGGACAGTGACAAGCGAACAACTGCTGCTCTCTCTCGCCTGAAACCGCGATAAGGCCAGCACAATACACACGCCCAACCAATTAAATTATTTCAAAAATACACGATAAATTAGTAAAATATAATCCGGCGTACTTTAACAATATATCTTTTTTTTTAAATTAATATCCAATGAATTTTTAAATTAAAACCTTAAAATTTTCATAGAAAAAATTAAAGAACCAATTTTTGGGCAGACTTTTTTTTTTCAGCAAATTTTCCCTCATTTTGCGTGACTCTTGAATTATATCTGTCTGACCTGAGGAGGACGTAATATTTATGATTTCAGGGCCCTAATCAGGGCTGGTCTCCATCTTGCGAGAACATTGTTAGAGTTTCTTCCACTTATACCTGGTAGACGAAATGAACAGCCAAGTGTTTGTTGCATATGAGCCATGTCCATACATTTATCGTGCTTACTTTTCCACTGACACTCATATGCGGAGGTATGCGTTGACTGAAATATAGCAGTTTTATGTCAACTACATTTTATTGTTGTAGGTTTGTTTTTGAATATTATATTATGCGGTTACATGCCCGTCACACCTTTATGGTTGTTTTCATTAGGTTTGTCTCAAACTAAAAGAATAAAAGAATAATTTATTTATAAAAGAAAGCTTATTTCCCGCCAGAATATTTGTTTTATCACAAATGTAGCTTTGTACGCGCGGCGGAAAAATGGATGTTAAGGGGTTACTAACTTTTGCTGATATATATATTTTTATGTAAAAGTCGCCAGACAGACTGACGATCCATTTGATGGTAGGTGGATACCATCAAACACAAGAAAAACCACAGGTGCAAGTGCGCTGCTGACCATAGTAGGATTAAAGATTAATGATTAGGAATGAATGGTGGGAATAAGCTCTGACATCACTCACTGTCTTCTGCCGCCAGACGTATGCCCGCCACTACTTGCCAGATCCAGACCAGAGTCAACTTCTATCGATTTTTTTAAAATGTTTACCAACTTTTGCTGGTATCTTATCTTTATAATTTTTTTTTATCTTTCATTTCGCTCTTTAAATCAAACTGGAAAACCACATCTATACTAATATTATAAAGAAAAAAATGTATGTATGTATTTTTGTATGTTGTAATAAATAAACTCAAAAACTACTGGACCGATTTTAAAAATTCTTTCACCTATAGAAAGCTAAATTATCAGCGAATAACATAGGTTACTCACCCTCCCCATCTCCATTCCTTTACCTCCCTCCATACAAATCTATGTTTGTAATGAATAAACTGAAAGACTACTGGACCTATTTTAAAAATTCTTTCACCTATAGAAAGCTACATTATCAGCGAGTAATATTTTATAAAGAGACGTAGACGAAGTCGCGTGCAACAGCTTGTATAATATAAAATCACACAACATTATGTTGCACTAATAAGACAAATATGTATCTCACAAAATATATCGAAATGGATAACATGTGTTTGTTATCTGTGTAAAATTATAACATAGCATTTTCGTGTATATGCAACAATTAAATGTATAGAAAATATATAAAAATGGATGAAGAATTTCTACATTATTCTGAATAAAAAAGAAATCCATGGATTACCTATATATACAAGTTTGTGTAGATTCCAGCCAGAGCCATATAATAGAGGTTGGAGAAAAGTTGCTTCGCATTTTATATGAAAACTCAAGACATTTGTTTAAAAGTTTAATTACATTTAATTACAGTATATATAATATAATGCTTAAACATTATTGAATATATGAATAAAATACATTCCTTCTTCATAATCCTGAATAATGCTTCATTTCCTACTTTCAGTATATCTTTTTCAACTACTATATATCAGTGTGTGTCAATCAAAAGTCATTGATAATTTTAAAGACAGGACATAGTCTAGGTAAATAATTTGTGGCAGCTAGGCCATCCCTTATTTCTTTTCTCTATACAAAACTAAGTGTGTTCTAAGCAATGTATATTTTTGTATGAAGTAATAATAAGTTTTGACAGCTAATCAGGTTCTGTTTTGTATAACTAATGTTAGACACGCCTGTTAACTCGATTCGTGAGTGGTGGAAACTAATTAGTGAGTTTATAAGAGAACGCCTACGGGCTAGTTATTAGCAGGCGAACAACTCTACCCCTGTGCAATGGGACAGCTAATTTTTCAAATTCTTTTTATTTAAGGGTTTCACTGAGGCAAATGACATTTACTATAGAACTCGCTGGCGGCGGATCCAATTCAACAGGCTTAGAAATGGTGTTTTTTTGTTTTTACCATTAGAACATTACACAAAATTTTTTTTTTATTAATACAATTTTTTAATCTGATTTTAACTTATTAATAGGTACAGGATTCATATGCGTGCAATAAGCCGTTTTAGAGACAATTTTCAATAAAGGTCAAATTCTTCTTGTGTTCTAACTTTTTTTGTGGAGTTTCTATTACTTTAACGAAAATTCTAATTAATACAATTGGTTCTTCACATGTTAAAGTATAATATATATTTTTTTCAAAGCAATTGTCTTGTCCATTTCTTGTAACATCTTCATTAAACAATGGATATTTTTTGTATTTAGCGTTTGTCTCCCCCTTAAGAATCGATTTTCATAAAAGGCCTTCGGTATGGATATTTTATGAGTAAAATTAATACAAGCGTTAATTAAAGAACGTTATGTTCTCTGCGTAACGTACCTGGCGCACTAAGCAGTTCTACCCAAATCCGATAGATGTCGCCGCTTCACCTTATTCAAGGGTAAGTAGGTAATCAAAGGGAGTAAAGTCCAGGTCGTGCATCGGGCTAACACACACACTTTTAAATTGTACATTACACTTATTTCATTTAAATTGATTGACTTAATTCCTTTTTTACTTAGGACCTTTATCTATACTAAACAATTTACACTTAAAATAATAAGTTAAAAATTATTACGGTAATAGTCAAAATCTTTCGTTCCAAGTCTAAATCATGTACAAAATTTATAACTAAGAAATGTTAATAATAAATACCTAATGTATTTAATTTGAAAGCTGTCATATTATACAGTAGTTTACTTCCGAGGCCATCAGGCCACGCACTATCACGTGTTACTTCAAACCTTATTTATAGTAACGGCTAATTCAGATTCAATCGTTTCTTATTATTAATAAATTCACATTTATATGTATGACCTCCTTAGGTTGCGAATTGCTTGGACACCTTTTTGCAATGATATACGTTTTTAATTCGAACAGTAGAATTCAGATACGAATCGCGGTATGATATTGTATCAACTTTGAATGTTTTCAATATATATATATGTTACCTGTGTATTAAAAATGATTGATGTAAGGATATAAATACATTTCAATGTTTTTTTTGTCCCAAATATGTTTTTCATTTTATTTTTTACTAGCGGCGCACCCCCCGGCTTCGCCCGTGGTGCAATTTTTATATACAAAAACATTCTCAGTTTATCCCTCTTTCCATTAGCCAAAACCGAATTAAAATCGTTCTACCCGTTCGAAAGTTATGGGCGTATATACATTTCGAAGATCCATTTTTATTTATATAGATTTCGTTTTCATTAGTAGTTTTGGTACACAGAAAAATCGGCGACGTACACTCCTCTATGTACTCTTTACTAAATACCTGAAAATGTTATGAGTTCATTACCCAATATAATTTTAATTCGATTTTTACGACATCCGTTACGACTTCCAATTACAAAGTGAAAGTAATGCTTCGGTTTTAATTTTGGGTCGCAGTGACTGCGCTGTCATGTAATAGGTACATCGCATGTTCCACCACTCTTCCTGTGGCCCTAAATAACTACTGAAACGATTTGTTCACACGCGACGTTCTACCCACACCCCCTTTAAGTTATACGAATGGGAAATCCGATCCCACTACTCCTACATTGCTTCTTCAAAACTGAGCCGTGTTTGAGCAGAACATACTGTACAATTATAGCAAGGTGGACAGACAGGCTGACGGGCCACTTGTTTTTAGGTTGATACCTTCGTCTATAACACCAAGCAACGCCACAGGGGCCACAAGTGCGCTGCCATTAGTATTAAAGACTAGCTGAACTCGGCCACGCTTCAGCTCAGGAGATGATGAGGCTGACAGCTGTTGGGAAGCAAAAGTCCCTAAAATAAAAATGAATAAAATAATATCGAAAATAAAATAATCATTTTAAAATACTTGACTAGGGAGCTCGGCAAACGTTGTCCCGTCTGAATATGGCTTGCCTGCTATTAGCGGGTTCAGCAATTGTCTTTTAATCTGAACACAGCGCTAACTAACGGGTTCAATTGTAAATTTTAACCATTCAGGTTCTCACTTAAACACACACGAGAAACACACAGTGATACATGCGTACAGCTGAATAATATATACATATGTATAAAAATCTGAATAGTGTAGACAAGTGCAGTCCACGTAGTTTTGTTCCTAGATTATATGTATATGTTCTGGGACAGGTAATCTTTTATCTGAGGATTCTCATGCAGAACAGGGCTAAGCGGTACTTAACTCCGATATTATTTACAACTAGCGACCCGCCCCCGGCTTCGCCCGGTGTGCAATTTTTATATACCCTAAAACATTCCCCGTTTATCCCTCTTTCCATTAGTGAAAACCTAATTAAAATCGGTCTACCCGTTCACGCGTGATGCCGTGACCAAGGGAAATGGGGATTCATTTTTATACAAGGGGTACACTGAAATGATCGGGAATAGAATATTTCGGATTGAGTTACAATAAAAGCTATTTTAGAATTTGAATACTGGCTTCTTAGAATCATAATGACATTCAAACAATTTTTTTATTATTAAAAACAAAAACTATGTTGGTTTAAAGTTGACACGTCGTTAAAAGAAATGGAGCTCACGCGTGAACATTTCCGTGCCATAATTTATCACAATTTTCGTCGCGGCTTATCTCAAGATAAATGTCTCAGCGAACTTGTTTCGATTTATGATGTTGAAGCACCGAGTCAAACGACAATATACCGCTGGTATGCCGAGTTCCGACGCGGTCGTGTGTCGCTCAGCACTGTTTCTTCTGCAGGTCGACCAAGAACAGCGGTCACGCCTGAAAACATCGCAGCTGTGCGAACTATTTTATTAGATGACCGTCATGTGACATACGAGCAGATTCGGGCTGTTATCAGTATCGGAATGACTGCAATTCAGTCGATATTACATAATGAGCTGTGTTAAGAGAGAGGCAGTCCGAAGAGCAAAAGGCGGCTCGTGTAGATTGGTGCCGGAATACTCTGCAACGCTTCAACGGAGGGAAGTAAATGCCGTTTATAATATCGTCTCAGGTGACGAATCATGGATTTATTCATACAAACCTGAAAGAAAACATCAGTCAGCAGTTTGGGTCTTCGAAGACGAGGTCAAGCCAACGAAAGTGGTTCGCTCCCGCAGCGTGTCAAAGAAAATGGTCGCTACGTTTGTCTCGAAAAAGAGGCATGTTGCTACAATTCCTTTAGAGGAACGCAGAACGGTTACCGCCGAGTGGTATATCACGGTTTGTTTGCCAGAAATGATAGCCGAACTCCGAAAAAATAACCCGAAACGTCGCATCATCTTACATCACGATAATGCGAGCTCCCATACGGCTCGGAAGACAAATGATTTTTTGAAGCAGGAAAACGTTGAGCTGATGAGCCATCCTCCGTACAGTCCTGACCTGAGCCCAAACGATTTCTTTACATTCCCTAGAATGAAAGATTTATTACGCGGTCAACGGTTTGAAGACCCCGAAGCAACTGTGGAAGCGTACAAATCAGCCATTTTGTCAACATCAACTTTAGACTGGAATTACTGTTTTAATGATTGGTTTGCACGAATGGAAAAGTGCATTAGTTGAACGGAGAATACTTCGAAAAACAATAAAATACAATTTAGTTATACCGTGCATGTGGTTTTTCTTATTCACGATCATTTCAGTGTGCCCCTGGTATATAGAGATTTACTGAATTAAAAATAGAAAATAAAAATACAACAGTTTACTGCGAATAATGGACATGATCTGATTCCTAAGTTGAAACTCTGGAATGAACTCTAAAGTTATATGGTTGTTAGGCAGAGCGTTGTGGCTGAATGCTGTATCATCGCGATTGACCTTGTCCACACACGGGCTCGGCATTGTTCACACACGGCATTGTTCGAACGTTCAGAAATGGACAGCCATGTATAGTTTAAAAAAGAAAAAAAGGCACGATTTAAAGCAAAACCAAGACATTGATGGATTAAAAAACACGCACTTAGTACGGAAATAACTTTCTGTATATATTTTCAAAGTCAACTTGAATTGACTCGCGAGACAATACAGCGGCAATCCTTTGAGCACGATCAGTTTACTGACAACGCATGGCTCGGGTCCGAGGCACGCTCGGCCGGAGCCCATGTGCGCCCGAGGCACGTCCACACCAATCGCTTCGCGAGCCGTGTGGCTGGTGTGGACGCGGCTATGAAGATAGCGCAGAGACTTAATGCTAGGAGGTTTATAACAGCACGAAAATCTCTGGTGAGGTGTTTTCATGTTGCTTGGCGATTTTCAAGCTGCAAATATTTTTTTCAAGTTCGGCAGCACACTAGGCGACGGTATAGCCACATATTACAGTTTGAATGAACCGTTAGTCTATCTGCTGTCTTTACGAGTAAGTAAGATTGTTCTGAATGTGTGTATTGTCACTGAACTCTCCTAAACCGATTTTTATGAAATTTTGTGTGTGATTGAGATGGTTTATGGAACGATAGGTGGGGCTGCAATAGCGTTACTGATTTTTTTTCAGGTTCGGGCCGGATAAGCATGGTCATAATCTGGTCATGATTTCAATAAAATCATAACAATAACATGGGCACATAACCACTAGTTATTGTTATTATTTACATTAAAACAAGAATATATGATATATTTTTGTACACTTCTTAATCAATTGACAATGACGACTACTACTTTCTTTTATAATATTTCAAATTTAGATTTTCAAATGCGGTACATATTATAGCAAGGAGTTATTTACTCAAACAACACATACTTAGGAAAGGCCGCAGACCCAGATATGTAGAACAAAAGATAAAAGGTGGTTTCTGCCACCAGACGATTTATTCAGTTTATTACTGCAATCATAACTTCTAATACAGATATTCAAATTATTTTGGATAGATAAAAACTCATAAGCAAAAAAACGTTGCTTTTAAGTATTTAGAAATAGTTGAGTAACATTCGTTAATGTTCATCGTTATAACAACATGGTGTTTATATGCAAAACTGTATTTGACGATAATTTACGCCTTAATGAATGTTAGATAATTGTAATGTGTTTATAGTAACGAAGCAATGTACGTGTGACACATGGAAAATGTCATTTATAGAGCAGCGCGGTTGGCAACACCATAAACTTTTACGAGCCATCAACTTTAGCGTTTCCGTTTCCTTCAGCGGCAACTTTTTAATTACACTCGTCGTGTTACGTAGATCTCGAAACAGGCAGAATAGACAGTATATCAGTATATATCTACCTATTTATTTACTTACTCTAAGTATAATATAAGCACATATAAGTCCTAAGTTTTTATTTGATGACATGATTATAACATGATAGTTAATTTAATGAACTATTTAAAAAAAATGATTCAACAGAGTCTCAGTAAAATAAACAAAATGTTCTGTTAAAACACCTGTGCCACAAGATTTCTCCCCTTTGTAGCCATATATATGTGGGATTTGTTTTCTTTTGAATTATAAGGCACTAGCTTCGTCCGGTGTTAAAAAATAAAAAATTTAACACTGGCGCCGTCTATTATACTACAATAGAATTAGGTGGAGCGGCGTCATCTATCGGATTTGGGTAGAACTGCTTGGTGATACACCTATGCATAGTATGCTCCAATTTGCAAACCCTCGGGAACCTAAGGATAAAACCTCAACGAATTATACACCTATAGATTCCTCAGGAATCACATTATTGAAAGATTAAAACCGCATAAAAATCCGTTCAGTAGTTTTTTAGATTACCGCCTACATACACAGACAGATGCGACGGGGGACTTTGTTTTATAATATGTAAAGATATGGCTCGATAAACTGCGTCTTTATTTAAATCAAAATTATACGGATAACCATCTGAACACACGAATACTCTTCCGGCCATCTTATGAACTATCTATCTATATCACTCACACTATTCGTCTTCCTCTGTTAAATGATGCGTTTACAACCAGTTCCTTAATTATGAATAAGTATCAAACCCTTTTCCCACATATATTTATCTAGTTCATAAATCACACGTTAATTTTTACAAAATAATGAATGAATTTTTTTAGAGTTTTTAAAAAGAAAATATACAGCGGTAATTTCAGTCCTATCTAGTTAATATAGATATCTACAATCGCACCTCATATTGCACGCGCACCATTAAATTTTAAATTGTACAGACCGGCGTAGTTTTGCATTTATTATGTTATATGGGGGTTGATTATGTTATGTGTTGCCTTATAAACGATAATACAGATAACTTTCCAGATATCTTTTTACGAGGTTAACACTGGCCCAAAATATACTTCTTTTCGCCGTTGTTTGGGCCCGGAAATTACTCAAATGGTAAAGAGCTGGTAATAATTCTGAATGTGGGTTTTCTTAATACTTTAATCGGATCTCATCATAGAGGATTGGCCAGCCCAGAGGACAGAAGACCACCATAAAAGACTGCAGAGCCTTTTGTTCTATGGTTATCCGTCTTTTAATATTAATACCATTTCTACCCTAAATCGTAGATCAATCAACCTTCAATCTAATGCTGCCTATTTGATGACTAGGGTTAGCTTGTGACAAGCTGAAAAAGCGAAAAGCGTTTCTCCACATATGAAAAATGGCAAGAAGAAACAACAAGAAATACTACACGTATGGCAATAGTGGACGTGATGTTAGCTTCATGGCAACAAACATCGTACAGCTGCAAAACTTTTTTAGCCAAATTCAACCTTAACGCTAAGGGTTAAGGGTGAACTGCGATAGGGTGAAAGGAATTTGTGAATTCGCGAAAAAGGGATACCTTTTTACACGAGCGGAATGCATGGAGAATATTAGGTAGGTAAGTATAATGTAAAATGTAGGTAGTATTAATAGATGACGACCCCTCTTTTTCGCCCACTTTTATGTAAAATAAACAGCTGCGGTGGCATGGTCATCTGATGGCGACACTAACCACCCCTTGCATATTACCATGAAAAAAAAAACTGTATTAGTGTAAATATTTATTTATTTAGTTTTTCCGAAATAATAGACAAGTGCAATTTAAATGAATGATTAACTGTTTTAATGTCTCTGTAAATTTTGCTAGTTGATACTTAGAAGTCAAAACGAAATAGGAATTTTAGTAACTCATTCACTTGTTGGATTATTTTTAATTATTTTGACTTGTTCGCTTGCTTGTTAAGTACGGTCCGTGATTGTTGTTACTTATTAATAATTTATAATGAGACAATTTTCGCATACCAATCCCAGACGATAACGGTCTACAACCGAGTGACCAAACATTGAAGGTGCAATGCTATACTTTGCAAGAGTTCAGGAGAAATATCTGGTTAAGATTTAACAGATCCTCATTTCGATAGGTTTTAATTCATACTTAGTTTGGGTTTCAAAATCACAACCGATGTGAATACTAATAAAACACACCAAATATTTACATTACACACAGAGAGACCACATGTTTAAGTTCTATTTTAGTCTATAAGTTTATGAATATTTTTTATATATATTACTTACTTAGATAAAAAATAAGCTGAAATATTTGTACAATAAAAAAAAATAATCTTTATATTATTCCTGAAATCCTGAGTATATATACTCAGGATATAACCGGTAACTATCCGATATCCGGCAATAAGTGAGTATTCGGCCGGATACCGGATTTTAAAAATAAACGAAATATCAAATTTAGATAATTATTGGTTGTTATAATTATCAAATCAGGTACATTATTTAATCCACATAATAAATATATTTTCCGTAATTTTATTTAACAACAAAGAGAACATAGTATTAGTACGGAACTAGAGACAAATTGTGGTGAATGAATACCAATTTTTTTTACATTTAGAGACAACAAACGGTTTCGCTCATCTCCATAGACGAGGATAGCCGTAGAAAAAAAATTTCATTGTTCCTATACGCTGCTGCAAGATGCTGTAAGAAACATTCTGTCAAACTTTGTTTACTCGGGTATTGTGTAGTACTTAGGTGACCACCAAATTCAAACCCTTTTCAAATAAACATAAATCTCACATGCAATCACGTTTTTATCTTGATGTTGTTCTACCGTTGTTTTCATTTGCTACCTCATTAAAGCAATTCCAAAAAGTGTCATGAACTTCGCGAAATACACCTGAAACATTCGTTCAGGTTCGTTGAAACATGACTGCTGCTGGAGGACACGTCTCATGACTTTTTATTTTCAATAGAATCTTATAGCGAGTTTGCGACTTTCGGCAAAGTGCGGTCGAATATTCGGCTGCCTGATATCCGGCTATCCGGCTTCAAGGTTGGCCGAATATTCGGTATCCGGTATCAGGCTAAACAACTATCTGTTACACAACCAGTTGATTTGAAAGAAAAAGATGCCAATTTAGGGTTCCATTCTGCACAACTTGGTCCGTTTGGTTGGAATGGAATGACTGAGTACATACATTTGCATGCATTTATTTCAATTGCGACTCCAACCAAAAGCTTGAAACTTTTTTCTTTAGCTACGCCAGCATCTTAGTTATAAGATCTCAGTAGTTCCAGCAGCTAACAGTGAGTGTGCCGTGCCGTTGCAGAATAACATGATGTTTTTAAGTTAGTGAAATTATTTGCATTTACAAGAAGAGCAGGCTCACTCTTAAAATAAATAAATAGCCTAGACTAAATACATAGATAAAATTGTATAGCCCCTAAAATATAACGAATTGGGGCAGTGTCAACTTTGACAAGTTCATTTCCAAAGTAACCCTACCGGAAATTGAACCTGGAATTTTGAAACAGAAAAGCACATTAACCACTGGGTCCTCTAAACACCATCAACAACACTTATTAACCAAAAATGTCTAATAAATGTTATCGTACTACGTCTATTTAAAGAGAAAATTGATTTGATAAATTATACAGGAAACTCGTGAAATTCGCAGCAAAATTAAGTTTTATTTTAATAGCGGAGTATTTAAGTCGTGAATGACTCACATTTTCAACTTGGTTCAACTTTGACCGTTCTTCCCAACGACTTTACTTTCATTGTTTTAATCATTTCCGGAATGTTTAGAAGATTGCAATCAGTATAACTTAGGATTGTTTGACTTAGTTCAGCGAGACCACTTCACCATGTATTTAGACAAAAGTAATTTTATTAATACCAGATTTTTTAGAATAAATTCAGTTGTTTCAGATAGGTATAATAGGATGGGGAAAAGGTTTCTTCGCATTTTATATGAAAATTCAAGACATTTTTTTCAAAGTTTATTTACATTTAATTACAGCATATATATTCTATTTTGTTCGATGACTTTTTGCCATCTTGTAGGTAGTGACATGATCCCGTTGCTGTAGAAATTTTGGGACTTCTGATCAAAAAGTTTCTGATCAAATAGTTTTGGCGGTCCTCTCTTGATGTTAACCTGACACTGCCTAAAGAATTCTGAAGAAAACGAAACAGGTAGAAATATGAAGGTGCAAGATCAGGGCTATATGGCGGATGCATTAACACCTCCCAGCCAAATTCTCTTAATTTTTGCTGAGTGGCTAAAGATGTGGTAATTTAGCGTTGTCGTGATGAAAACCTTTTTATTGATCAATTCCGGCCGGTTTCTCTCAACTTCTCGCTTTAATCTCATCAGTTGTTGGCAGTAGAGATCCGAATCGATGGTTTTGTCCGGCAGTAAAAGCTCATAATGAACAATGCCCTTCCAATCCCACTAAACACACAGCATCACCTTATTGCGAGTTAACTCGGGTCTTGGCACAGTCTGTGAAGCCTGACCGTCCTTTGACCACGACTTTTTTTGCACGTTCTTGTTGTACGTTTTCATCACCAGTTATCAATCTCTGCGAAAACGGTTCAGTTTTCATTAGGTCTCAATAAAGAATCGCAAATGAGTATACGATTCATAAGGTTTCTTTCATTGAGCTCGTGTGGCACCCAAATATCGAGCTTTTTTGTGTACCCAGCTATTTTCGAATGAGTCAAAACTGTTTTGTAGTCAATTCTTTAGCTATGTCGTAACTACTGATATGCCGATTTTGGCCCACTTTTTCAAAAATGGCGTCCATTTTATCCGTAATAGGACGACCAGAGCGAGGTGTATCTTTGACATCAAAATTCCTGGATTGAACATGCTTAAACCAACTTTGTGCTACACTTACTGACATTGCATAAACATCACAAATTTTTTTCGCGGGTTGCGTTGCATGTTTTCATTTTTGTAATCAAATTTTATAATGTATCGAATTTCTTCATTAGATTCACTCATTTTGACAGAAAGAAAAACAATTGAAAAATAGCTGGAAACAACATTTTACTAATTTGTTTCTTTTTTGAAATGTAACCTTTTTAATGTCATAAAAAACATATAGAAATTTTATTACAAATTTATACGTACTATATGCGAAAAGACTTTTCCCCGACCAATATATATTATCTATGAAGCTACTAGCACTTATTCTAATTTTTAACTTACTAAATTTATTACTTTTTCTATATGTTTTATCTATATATGATAAAATAATAAATTGTTTATTTATACTAACAAAATATATAGTTTGCAAAAAGGTTTCGTCACAAAGAATTTGGGCAGATCCTTAATTTTACTTAACAAATAAAAAAAAAATTTACAATTTGAAATAATGTTACAGCCACGATTGTGATGATAGGTAGAAATTACCAATACATTTAGGTTAATTGTTTTATCCAAACTACGAGTATACCTATATTATTTACATGTTTGACTTTGACTAGTAAAGTTTATCGTTTACTAGCGGCCCACCCCCGGCTTCGCCCGGCGTGCAATTTTTATATACCCTAAAACATTCCCCGTATATCCCTCTTTCCATTAGCGAAAACCGAATTAAAATCGGTCTACCCGTTCACGCGTGATGCCGTGACCAGGAGAAATGGGGATTCATTTTTATATATAAGATAATTCATTAAATAGTCCAGTCATTTTAGGTTTTATCTGCGGAAAAATTCCTAGTGAGCTGAATTTTTGTATACAGCTTTATTACGGCGTTGTAATGAAGATGTGAAAAATCGTGCCGGCTAAAAAAGTTATAAAGGTCAAAAGGTCGCGAAAATCAGTTTTTCGCAAATATACCGTGATCTATTGCTCATAGGTCAATAAAGGTCATTATAAAAATTGTTTATCGTGAAATTGTCTACAAAAAATGCCTGTTGCATTTTTCTGAAAAATTAACCGTTTTCGAAGTATAGCGCTGAGTTAGCGCTGAATTTTTCCGCAGATTGGGGTTTAAAATGCCTAAAACGACTGGACTAAAAGTAAATGAATTTCATTTCATTAATCCTTTCGCGTTTTAACTAATAATGAGATGTGTGAAATAGGTATTAATATACATATATTTTCGATACATATAATATTAAATATTAAATGTTGGGTAAGTATAATATCCCTTTTTACTACTATTTGAATGTGTACGTAAGATAAGCATGAATAGACATACAAAGATCCACCAAGTCTATTTCTGGAAACCTTATTCTTCAGTGAATTGTGAATTTAAGAAATACTTAAAAAAAGTTAGCGTTTAATATCAGAATGGGCGTAGGAGGGAGGCGGCTCGGTCCCTTTTGCGAAAACTTTTTAATATAGGGTACGCACGAAATTAAATAATGCAACAATGCTCGTTTTATGGCAGGCTTGAGCTTTCACTCGGTTCTTTTTTTAACTTTTCCCATAAAATCGTGGAGTTTCAACATATTGTATTCACTTCGTATTTAGTACTGTTATTGCCGATTTAATCTTGGAAAGTGGAGTTGTCTCTGGCCTCCTTTAAGCAGACTGGAATCCAACAGTATTCTGGAAGGGATAGTTATAATATGCACTATAAATGTACACTGTTAGTACATAGTTTTATCGTTATATCTATCTTTTTCTCAGTCAGTCTATTTGTATATGCTAATCTAGGAAAGTTAATGGATTTCGTTTCTGTTTGCATCTTTGGATAGACATATTTCTAAGGGTTACGTATATATTATTATTAATGTTTGATTGTTGTATGCACTTGTGTATTGTGTTTGTATGTGTATGTGTATATGTATATGAATATAACTAATAATAATAATTATAACTAAAACTAAGAAGTCAAAATTCCTCATTGTTATAAATTGTTTATTTTATTAAAATAAAGATTAATAAAATTAAAACAACCTGTAGAAAGTGTGCATTGTGCATTCTTGTTGTCAACAAGGATGCACTTATATGTTAGCTGCATGTTAGAGTGGGACGAGCAGGTTTGTTGTATGTTAGTGTTAAAGTTGTATCTACCTACAAATATTCACTTTTTACTTTTGTCTGTATTTGTAACAAAAATTCTGTTTATATTTCTGCCATTGAAGACAACTCAGGTGTACGATAGAAACTTAATTGAGTTTATAGTACACCTAAACTGTGTACCGCCCAATGTATTTTTTCTTTGTGTAAATAAATAAAAAAAAAAAAAAATTAATGTTAAATTGGTTGTTTACGTATATAATTACTAACTGTGCCAGCGGCTTCGTACGCCTGGTTTTTTTTTTTTTTTTTTTTTTCAGTAAAAATCGCGTTCTAATTCGTTAAGCCGTATCTGAGATTAGCGTGCACAAACGCACATGCAAACAGACAAAAATTCTAAAAACTATTTTTTTCTCCTCGGTAACGTAAGTACAACGTGTACAATTTTTTCTTTAATATTTGTTGTACAAACACGACTCGTTTACGCTATTATCATACAATTATGTATTGATACATATCTCCCTATGTATATTCTCAGCTGTAATAAGTACCTAACATACGAGTATATTTTATCTTTAAATAGTTTTATATGCTTCAAACATAGATTAATGATTAGTCTTGGCTGGCACTCCAATCAGATACCGACTGACTAACAAAATTATTTTTGTTACTTGTATGAGTAAAAAAGGGTTGAAGCGTGATAACTTATAAAGCACGTATACAGAGGGGGGGGGGGGGGAGTTGGGATTTATCCCCCCCCCCCCCGAAATCTGACTGAAAAAAAAACGATAGATGTCATTCATTCAGAAAAGAATAAAAAAGTGAGTTACTCAAACCTATTGTCATTACATTGAGAGAACTATCCTGCACAAACAGAACTGTTGCCCAAACTGCGTCTACATTCATAGCTGCGATGGAAAAAAGTAGTTTCTTGATTTCTCTAAAAACCTGTGAAAGATTTTTCAGAAAAATTAAAGTAAAGTACAGTGATTACAGCGATTTTTACACAATTCACATGATTGTTTCAATGTTTGTCCCCCCCCGAACCAAAAGTCTGGATACGTACCTGTAACTTATATCCAAATTATGTGGAATTTAATATCAATAAAAGAAATTGTTTATTTTTTACACCAAAAAAGTGTAACTTTTTATGTCTCCACCGAGACTGGAGCCGGGTACGCCGACTCCGGCGTAGTATTAATTGCCGTATAATAAGTATTTGGATCGTGCAGTATCTGGTTGGAGCGCCAGCGAAAACCAATCATTAATCTATGGCTTCAAGATAAGTATATTTATGTATTGTCATGTTTAAACAATAAACGGACGAAATAATTCATCATTTTATAGAATAAAGGTATGGTGCTATGTTTCAGTGAGTAAGAGATGTCTGCGCCTTTTTTCCTATTGTCTCCTATCCCATTATTCTACTAAAGTCGGCATCGGCAGCGCAATTGCAGCACTTGACGTTTATTTTTATAATAAGAGATTTTATAATAAAAAATAAGCCCAAACATTGATAGAACGGCCGTAATAATTAGCACACAATCAGTTTTGTATTAGGTAAGAAGAAATTATGGATTTTACTGGGAAAATATCTTGTACTTTCGTAATGGAGTTTCATAGTAATTTAAGTTTAAAAGTTTTAAAAAATCCAATAAAGTAATAAGATTTTAAAATTTTTGAATGTTATTATGAAATCTGAAATATTCACAGGAAATGGTTCTGAAAAATTCACAGGAAAGAAAAAAAAATGGCTTGGTTTTTAACGACGTCCTCTGCATTTCGCATAAAGTTTCCAAAATTGCCTGTTTCAAAAATAGTAAAATTGTTTATATAGTAGTACTAAGTTTGCCGGGTACTATAATAGTACCCGGCAAACTTCTTGGCCATCGCGTGAGGTGGTGGGGGAAAGTTTGCGCATGGTAAACTCACGTGCAAAAATATTGTTTCATTGAAAAACGCTATTTTTTTATTACTGGGTTTTTATTGATTGAGCTAATAACGTTTTAGTTGGTGGTATAGAGAGAAAAGAGATCATGAGAGACAAAGATTCGTTTGTTCAAGGTCGTTTGTCCAAGAAGTTTGCCGGCTACTATACTGGCAAGATAGCGGCGAAAAACATTACTTGCTTTTTTTAATTTAAATTTCACTGAATTTTTCAAATAATATTCAAAGATAGAGACACTTTTGACGGGCCCGTTGGATGAGTGGTTAAAGTATTTCCCTTGCTCTGTTCTAGGGTTCCCGGGTTCGATTCCCGGCAGGGTTAACTTTGAAAAATTAGCTTTTCAAATTTGGCTCTGGTCTGGATTTGGAAAGTAGTGGCAGGGCACACTGGTTTCGTAGTCACTTGAGCAGCCCGTCTGGCGGCAGTAACCACCCCCTTACAAAAGACCACCGTGAAATAACTGCAGTGTGCTGTTGTGTTTCGGTGAGTGAGTAAGGGATGCCAGAGCCCATTTTCCTATCCAATCCCTTATTCCTACTGTAGTCGGCAGCGCACTTACAGCAGCTATGGCGTTGCTTGCGTTATAGGCGACTTTAGCCACCTACCACCTGTCAGCCTGTCTGCCGATCCTAATATTAATTCTTAAGCTGAGTTTGTTATACTTTTTTGGTTAAAATAAATTATTATTAGGTATTAAAAAAAATATTAAAAAAAACATTGAAAAAAGTAAATACCAGTTCATTTCCATGCATTTTTCTCACTAATATAGTTGGCTACACCATACTTGGCCTTAGTTATACACAATTTTTCAATCTAGTTTTCACATAATTATTTATAGACAGTTTCTGTGCAAAATTTGGTAACTTTTCCCTACCTTATACATTGACCTTTAAAAGAATTACTTTTTCATGCAGCCAGAAACTGAGAACAACGAGCTTATCTTTGTTTTTTAAGTTTAAATGTAATCATTTGTATTAACCCTTTTAAATTTTAACCCTTTTATAAAAATGGCATATTCATTGACGCATGAATTAAAATTTGCTATGAGGTTTGCATCAGGCGTATAAATAACTGGGACTGTTGATATTGTTTCTTCGCGTATTGTATACACATTAGTAACTTCTTTCCTTATCCGTAATGAGACATTATTAATATGTCTTAATTATTATCGTTTGTTAATAATATCTATTAATAAAAAATTAGACCTTTACTACAAGCCATACCTTTTTTTATCAATATAATTATTACGCTGTCAATTACTGAATTTCTGAAAAGCTCAATCTAGAACTATCTAGATTGTGTAATTTAGTTTGATTTATTCATGGTTTTATAGTTTATTTAATTGTTTGCAATGTAAGAGTATTTAAAAGGTATATATGACAGCGATTACGGGAATGTCGTTGAATAAAAGATAAAGTTCCATTAAACGCCTCTGCAGATAGTCTTCAATATAAAACCTGTCAAAAACCGGATCAAATACTATTAGTGGCGTAAATACGCCATAAAAACGTTGCGCTTTCCACAAAATTGTCCCTGAAACTGTCAATATTTGGGGATATTGGAGAACGTTATGATGTAGGTGGTAATGCTACTGAATCATAACTAGGAAATAAAAATATTTCGTATATTTTGCGATTTCTTTTGGCCAAATTGTAGCTTTTATTGTAATATTTTAAAATGTATTCAGAAAAATGTAGCTTTAGAAAACACTTTTTTTGTGTAAATTTGTGAGGGATAGGCAAACAGCTATAAATAGATCGAGACAGGAACGACTAACTAAATATTATATTCATATAGAGAGAGCTACTAGTTTTGCCTGCGACTTCGTCCGCACCTTCTTTTCTTAGATGTTAAAGCATTTATTCAATCTTTATTGCTCTTATATTCTAGTCAGGCGTTGAATTAATTTTTAATTTTTAGATAATCCCTCGGAAACAGTGTTTTTTCTGGATGAAAGGTACCCTATGCACTTTTCAGTATCATAGTTAAGGCATGAAGGCTTAATTAACAAACAAACAAACAAACTCATTTTCGCATTTATAATATTATTATAGGATATATCAGTTAAAAGGGAGTTACAGCAAGTTCACCATAAACAATTATTATTTATTTCCTTTATTATTCTCAGTGATTTTTATAAGAGAGTGGTTAGAGTCCAGTAAGTCCAAAAAGGCTTGTAATTAATTTTAAATCCAATATATCGTAGTAATCAAACCAAAATCTGCTATGTGAACTTTTTTAAGATTCGATCATTTTGACCTTAGTGAAATTCTTTGATACTGTCTTATCTGTCGTATAAAAAAACTGCTAAGTACTTATGAACACTATTTGTCGAACCACGACTCATGCTATGTGCAGAAGGTGGAATCTTTTATGTGCAATATTTACTCTATTATCAATATAATAATTAAACTATTAAATTTTCACGTTTAAAAGACCAATAAGTTTAGGTATAACAACAATTTTTTCCGGGAAACGTTTTTTGTCAATATCTCAAAAAGTATACTTTTTGCACATAGCAGATTTTGGTTTGACAACGACGATATGTGATTGATTAAAATTAAGCCTAGTTATACAACTTGTCAAGCCTCCGAATCATCAATATAAACATAAAATATTTAAACATAAATGTACATAGGTGAAGAAGATGTAATATCCTGCAACCGAGTTATCTGTCGAAACAGTGTTAAAGTATTCAATTTGTTCTCGCAACGCGAGCATTATTATGCAAGTGTATGGGGGAAGGCGGGCTGTTTCAATTTACTGTATTTATCTACTTCGGTTTGAATATTAACCGTCTATACTTTTACACAGTCAAATTAAAAACGTTTCAGGTTATTTAATTTAAGTCAACATAATATAAAAATAATTGTGTTTGGTGCAAAAATGTCACAAAATTAAAATTTTGTCAACGCACAGCCAGGACTACTAAATCTATAAAGCTGAGAATTGGAACATGTCTTATTTTATAACGAAGTTTCTTATAAGTCATTTTATTTCTTATAGTTCATTTGGGCAGCCCGTCTGGCAGCAGTAACCACCCCCTTACAGAAGACCATCGTGAAATAACAGCACGTGTACTGTTGTGTTTCGGTGAGTGAATAAGGGATGCCAAAGCCCATTTTCCTATCCTTAATCCTTCCTTAATCCTACTGTAGTCGGCAGCGCACTTGCAGTTAGCTTTGGCGTTGCTTGTGTTATAGGTGACGGTAGCCACCTACCATTAAGTGGACGGTCAGCCTGTCTGCAGATCTTACATAAAAAAAGTGTCATGTTAGAAATTTTTGTCGACTCTACTATTATTTTTGGTAGTAACTAATTTATTATTACTATTAACTTGTATTCTAGTTTTATAACTAACCGATTTTCTGATTCTCAAGATACCTCTTTCCACCTATCGCCGGCAAGTTTTTCTTCATCTTTCTCCATCAGCGACCACGTTTGGTAATATACTCGTATTTTAAGATATAGTTTAACTTGGCACAATTATGAGACACTATGTAGTAAAGTCATAGGAGATAAATCCCATTATTTAGAAAGGGCGGGAAACTATTCTCCATTTCTGACTCCGACAACCCTCGAAGATGTAGACTTCCTTTTGTAGCATGAGTTGTTGCCTCTGCATCCGTTAGCTACGGTGTGATACGCGGTCGGCCAAGGTAAACTTTGAACGTTGGAACATATTATTCATAACTTCCTTTTCCGGCACGGGCGGGTTTCATGTTCCGCAGAATCTGTTATGAACATACTTATTTATCTGTATTTATAAATAAAGATACTCTGTGGGATTAAAGCTCGGCTTCCAACATGACATGCCCTGGTTCGAATCCCATTCAGACCTTCATAAATTTAAAAGTTTAAATTCAAATAATTTATTATTTTCACCATAACACGTTTACCGTAATGTTTTCGATTTTGTGAATGGATCAAAAATTTGTATCTTTTAATTAATTTGTAAATTATATTTTTTGATTAATTATACAAATAAATTTAATTAAAAGGTGATTGCATTTAACGCTACATTTATTTTGTTCAACCCCTCGTGAAGCACTTGGTTTTTGAGCCGTTAATCATCGACAAAAGGAAGAAAAGAACAAAGGGATAGGTATTTTAATTTAAGACGAAACAAAGAAGTTGCATAATTAAATATTACGATCTAATAACAATATCTGTATAAAAATAAAGAAGATATACACAGTACAACCTCGTGGTTTTTTATTGTGTAAGTACATGTAGGAAAGTTGGTTGCTATGAAAGCGCTATTGTAGGTCACACTATTCTATTGTACTTGTACCATGTATAAGGCCCTTTTCACACTAAATGTAATACGTGTTATAATATAATATAATTAAAATGCTTTTTCACGCAAGGTCCTTTTTCACGCAACGTATATAAATTCAAAGAGGCAACACCGCGAGCGTCCTAGGTACTGCGGAGAATCCGGCTGAGCTAGACGAGTTATTCTTCTTGGCCAATTAATCTCCGCCACGCCTCTGCCTCTCCAGCGTGTAGGCATTTTTCTACTAAATATTCTAAACTAGATAGGCAGGTCTGTATAGATAATTATTGTTAATATTATCTATTATTGTTTATACATTTAATATATTAGTAGTTTATATTTTCAAGTTATCTTAAGTTGTTGGTGTGTAAAATAAATAAAATTTTAAAGATAATATGAATTAAAAAAAAAATTAAATGCTTGTAAAAATCGTAATTATACAGATTTTATTTTATTTATACCTATTTTTATCCGTGAAAAACAACGAAAGGAATAAAAATATTTAAAAATATAATATTTTTATTTTTAAATACCACATATAAAATGTGGAATAAAAAACGTTTTTAACGACATAAAGATTGAATTTACAACCACTGTTGTAAAGATTTTGAGATTACACTGATTTTGAGATTGACCAAGAAATAACATGTTTTTGGGTATGGCTTGGTGAGTTTGGGTAGAAATTGCTTAGAAGAACATAACGCTTTTAGTGAACGCTTGTATTAATTTTAATAATAATAATACTTTATTTATCAAACCAGAGGTCCATTTTTGAGTATTAGTACATATTTGAATATTGGTACAGCTTTACTTATATTATATGTTGGTAGCCACATAAAAATTACAATTTGATATTTTTTGACACACTCGCATTTGTGCCAAAAAATTTACTCATCATAAAAATTCCTTACCGAGGGGCTTTGTATGAAAACTCCAAAAAGTTATTATATTTTATTCCCCGCCATGGTCGAATTTTGTATAAAATAAAACGACACAGTTGTGCAAAGGTGTTTGTCTGCGTTAGATTTGTTACAAATCAGTGGTCGTACAACCTTTCTAATGAGCACTGGCGCCACGAAGAAAGTTTATGCCGGCGCACTCCGCGCCTACTCTCAGTTGCGCAACCAACTATTCTTTTCCCCAAAGGGCACGCCTCTTCATCTCCATCAGCCCTTTTGTGGCCTCTTCTAATGAAACGTCATTTGGCATGATAGTGACCTATAACCTTTCATTCCTTTTCACTTACTTACAACTTCTGTCAGTTATGACTTAAAAATAAATCAAAGGCTATCATTGAAATGATGTGCTAAATATTGAAGTTTTGGTTAATTAGTTTGTATATTGCTTAGAGTCAATATAATATATTGTCATATAGATTTCATAGCTAATTAAATATATCTCAGAAAATATGACTAACTAGCTGGTTAGTAATATTTTCCGACTTTGCCTGCGTTAAAACATGAAAAAAGGGAAAAACAACACTTGGGAAAATATCTGACATCTTTATCGCTGTGACGACGGTGGAGCCCATTTTTTTATATTTTTAGACGATCCCTCCGGAGTCTAACATTTTTTCAGCATAAAAAGTATCCTATATGTTAATCCAGACAATGATCTATCTGTGTGTCAAATTTCATCCAAATCCGTTAAGCCGTTTTTGCATGACAGAGTAACAAACATCTATACTATCTATACATCCATCTTCACAAACTTTCGCAATCTCTATACATAAAAATGAATCCCCATTTCCCTTGGTCACGACATCACGCGTGAACGGGTAGACCGATTATAATTCGGTTTTCACTAATGGAAAATTGCACCCCGGGCGTAGCCGAGGGCGGGTACTAATACTAAACATAGTGAGCTCAGAATCATTTAAATCCAGGCTATCGCTTAAATAATCAGCAAATAACCTTTCGAACAAAGTTTGGTTTTGATTACACTTTCAAATTTATCTCGGGAGGTTTTTTTATAAAATCGTATACATTGACCCATAAAAGAATCACTTATCTTGTGGAGACAGACGCGTTTTATATAAATCAAAATCATGTACAAACCTAATACCTAATTGAGTTTGTGAATATTATAACACTTTTTATTAAATTGACTAAAATTTTTATGTGCATAGATTTAATTTTCACACGTAACAGTTAAAATCTTTATTTCCTTGAATTTTGCTCGGAGGGAAGACTACGGACCCAGATGGTAGATGGCTCTAATGGCCTTTTTTGTAAAATGAAGATAGTATTTATGTCTGCAGCGTTACCCCAAAGAAGAATCCCATAATCTGTTTAACGGCATAAGCCGCAGAGCTAAGCTTTATTTTTTCAATATGGGGACACCATTGTAGTTTAGAATCTATTTGTACAGTAATACCTAAAACACTGTCGATTCAACGGGCACCAATTTTTCTCTACCCCAAAATCACTTTCATTCCAATATCGTTAACATTATAGGGGTACTGAATTTAACAAGTTTAGTTAGATTATTTAAACTAAACCAATGCATTACGTCAGAAAGTGCATTATTTATTTCGTTATAGCACGCAAGTTGTCTTTTTATCTTAAATGTCAATGAAGTGTCATCAGAGAACAATTATTAATATTTAAATAACACTATGTTATGTCAATGTATAACAATGCTTATGTATAGCTAACATAAACTTTACAACTTGTAAATATTATTTTTATGCTAATCAATTACAACCAACAGAATCTTGCTGACCAAGTAATTGTAAGTATTTAAATAAATATTTATTTTGCAAACGAATACAATACTAAGCTAACAATGTTGAAATTGTCGTCAGAAACCATGGAAGTAATAAGTACTATATACAACTTCCATGTCAGAAACATAGTATGATATGTCAAGAATGATTTTTCTTGCTATCCAATATAATTGAATTCTAACATGAAATGTATGTTATATATAAAAAGAAAGTCGTGTTAGTTACACCATTTATAACTCAAGAACGGCTGAACCGATTTTTCTTGAATTTGTCTCCACCAAAAATAGCAGAATAACTATAAAAAATAGCAAATGTTCACGACAAAAAAAATTGTTAATAAAATTCATTTTCATTTCATTCAAATTCATTTCATTCATTTTGTAAGGTAGACCGATTTTAATTCGGTTTTCACTAATAGAAAGAGGGATAAACGGGGAATGTTTTTATATGTAAAAATTGCATCCCGGGCGAAGCCGGGGGTGGAACGCTAGTTTTTATTATACATAATATATAAATTAAGTGGTATGCGGAATTGTATTGCATTTAAATATTATAAATATCTAATCATAATTAATTGCTTAACCACTTTAACCGAGTGGCCAATTAACATAAAATATACATTTAAGTATGATGATACTGGTTGGGCGTGTCGATCTTTTTTTTAAGTTTACTCCTTAACTTACGGAGTAAAATGAATACAAGCGTTAATTAAAAAGCGTTACGTTATCTGTCACTTTGACATCTGTGCTACAGCCGACGCATGTATTTACATATGTTCTCTAATTCTATTGTATAACAAGCAACACCAGAGGTTTTCTCTGGGCTTATAAAAGCAAACGTCGAATAAATCTTGTATGCAAAGTCCACGTTGAGTCCAAGTTGTTCTATCAAATAAACTAAATTTGAAATAAACTAAACTAAAAATAACTAACTAAAATAACTAAATCAAATAACTGTGTTCAAAAAAATAAACTATTTGAACTTTTATCTATTGACAGGAAGAAAGTTTTATACATTTAATTTTATACGTTTATGGGAGTAAACTCCAGTCCAGTTTTTTATGTACATGTTTTATAGTAGATACATACTTTTTATGTGTATTCACTGATTGGCACAGCGTACACCGATAATGCAAATATCGGTGTTGTTCTTTTTTCAGACTTTATAAATATTGCGATATCGAACAGCAAACATACTTTTATTTACCAAAATAAAATGCTTGTTGTTTGCTTAATCAACGACATCAAAAGAGTTTTATTTGTTTTAGTGCCTACCTAATTAAATTTAAAATATTCTGATTTAATAACTACTTATTAAAATTAAATTAAAAATAATAATTTGTTGACGAATACAAGCCACGAACATGGACAAAATAATAAATAATATTACTGTTCAATAATATTACTAAAGAAAGATATAAAATTATTTTTTCAATGAAGAAATACTAAACAAATGAGAAATAACTTTGAATCAACTACAAAAATGACCCTGGAGACATATGTATATAAAGAAACATTTTTATCAAAAAGGTTCATTAGCTATACGATTCTGCTGTAGAAAATATCAAGTGTATTAGTACACCTTTAGCCTGTATAATGTTTTTTATGATAAAAAAAAATCTAATTCAAAGCAACAAAATGTAGCCCGTGTCACATTGTTGTATATACAAAATGGTCACGCGGGGCAATTATAAAGGTGGACTGTATTTTTTGTTGGTGGTGCATGTAATTAAAGGACGAGGAAACGAAGGAAGTCTGTCACTTACCTCTACCTTGGTCCTGCAGGGGCGAAGACTGCAACGGGCCCGTCACACACAGAGTCCAGAAGCTTCAGCACTTCACCACCTCAATGTTTACACTCGCGGAGCGGGAAGCGTGACCAAATAGATAAACTACAAGCACAATTGTCTGATAACATGAGTGGATGAAATAAATTCAAATAATTCACGGGATCGGCGGATGAATCTACGCGCGTAATTGGTGCGATGTTTTTTCTAGACCCGCGGTTTCATAAAAATGAATGACCGTTCGCACAGACTATGAATGGGTAATTTAAATTGACAATTGGCGTCAACACAAAATATTCTTTAATTTTTATTTTCAAATCAATTTCTCTGTACACCTATTTAAAATACTGATAATAGTCTCAATTGTAATAGAAATTACACTAGATAAACACTAGAGTTTGCGAGACGCCGATAATGTAGGTATTCCTCACGCGATTCGTTTATTTATTTTTTCTAAACCATCAACCGAAATAAATGTATTACAAAAGGCATCCCTTCCATCCTTTCCTTATCTCCACCTCTTTGAACATCAAACGCAGCCTGTGTGCGTATTTTTCTTCTCTCTTATTAAATGTAAACACGTATGAAAGGACTTTTCTCGAACAAACATTGTGCGTATGAAACGCACTTCAAACGGAATCTTCAATATTGTATTATGTTTCACGTGTTATTTTTATTACTTGTATACTATATAGGTGTTTATTTGTATGTTATGTTCATTATATTATACTTCCTACTGTTAGCCGTAGGTGTACCATCCGCCCCGTTACGGATTATAAGGATTTAACATCACTTCAATAATTGGTTTATATATAACTTCAAAAATGGACTTTATAAAACACTTTAATTTGAAAGAAATAAAAAAAAAGAAAAATGTTTTTTTTTAAAGAGGATTAGTTTTTTTTTTCTTCAATTTGATTACTTACATTATGCGCTTTTATACTGGTAAGTATAAAGTAAGAAATAACTAAGATAGTCCGGTCAAATTAGACCAAAAAATGAGAGTGAAGTTACATCAATTCTCAATAAGCTGAAAATCGGTGAAATCGTTCAAAATATGATTATAAACAAAATCAGAAAGTTCCCCATCCCTCCCCTTTTTGCAAAAAATTTTATTCAAGGTCAAAGGTCGAAAAAATGAATTTTTTGCAATTTTCAGCAAAACGGTAAGTTTTATCATAAAAATACCTCAGACAAAAATTGTAGATCATAAAATTATCTATAAAAATGTATAAATACTTTTTTCCTACGAGCCACCGTTTCTGAGATATAACGATTCAAAAAGTTGTAAAAGTTGTAATCGTCATAATATGCATGAGTACGCCACGTATATACATCTCCCGAGTTGTAATATATGTTTAAATATTTTTCTATCGATCATTATAACTTACACTTAAAATATAAAATATACTTAAGTTATAACTATAAGAAAATCAGGTAGAAAGAAACCCAGTCCCTTAAATTATACGCCAATTATGACCTTGAGAGAACATCTGTCTTCTGATCGACTGCGTGAGTGGCTAGGGTCTTATACCTGCTATAACAAATGAAATACCGTTAGTCTTGAATGCTACTCTGTATATTACCAGTTTCGGGTATATTACCAAGTTCAAGTGTGGCTTGGTAATCAACTAGACCCTACAGACTGGGGTTGGAAGTTGGTGAACAATGCATTAGAACCAGTCCAATCTTTACTTCCACCTGCGCCGGAAAAACTGCTGAACACAATTTTTTGCAACTGCAAAAAGGGATGCAGTGCAAAATGTGGTTGCAAAAAAGTTGGACTGTTTTGTTCTCTGGCATGTACAAATTGTCAAGGGCGGTCGTGCTCTAATGTTGAATCACCAACAATGGAGGATTCGTTTGATTCGGACCAGGTGACATGCGATACATCGCTTTTGACGCAATTTACATGCACCTCGAATGAAGATGAAGAACAAGAACAAGAAGAAGAAGAACAAGAAGAAGAATTTGAAAGCTACGAATCTGATGATTAAACTTCACTATTTTGTTTTAACTTACAACGCTTTTATCTTTGCCAGTCTTTGCTGATTTTCATTATTTTGCAATAGTTTCAAATTAAACGGGATCATAACTGACCCGTGGAATAGGCCTATTGGGGAAACCACGTTAAAAAAAACGCGCTAAGTACACTACCTCATAGGTGGCGTGGAAACGTGTGCATATTATGACGATTACAACTTTTTGAATCGTTATATCGCAGAAACGGTGGCTCGTAGGAAAAAAATATTTATACATTTTTTGTAGATAATTTTATGATCTACAATTTTTGTCTGAGGTATTTTTATGATAAAACTTACCGTTTTGCTGAAAATCTCAAAAAACTCATTGTTTCGACCTTTGATCTTGAATAAAAATTTTTGCAAAAAGGGGAGGGATGGGGAACTTTCTGATTTTGTTTATAATCATATTTTGAACGATTTCACCGATTTTCAGCTTATTGAGAATTGATGTAACTTCGAATGTCTAAATTGACCGGATTAAAGAATGGACATTTTATCGAAAAGATACGGGTAGGTTCCGGGACACCTTAATAGGTAATTTATTTTATTGTTTTTTAATCAAATGAAATAAATGTCGTAATATAAGCTTTTTATAGTCTTATTTTATACTTAGCTTTTTAGTCTTATATCGAAACATGACAGATACAAGCTGCTGGATACATTATTGTTGGGGAAAATAGAAGAAAAACGTAAAATAGGAAGAACATTTTCATGGCCTACGTAACATCAGAGAGTGAATCGGTTTTAAAATGGTGGAACAATTGTTTCCGCTTTCAAAGGACAGGGAGAAATTTAGGAAATGGACTGCCGACCTTCAGTAATAGAGAAGCACAGAAAGAAGAAGATATTTATATAGTTACGTTGGTTCATATGTGTGTCACTTATATGATCATTGCCTGAAATTCTAAGGTGAATATTTTTTTTTGGTTTTCAAGTTTTCAATACTTACAGCTCATATCAGGATTGGAAGCTGCATGCATAGCATCCAAAAACTGCTAAGAAATTAATTTCGTTGAGTTCATATATCAATCAATTCAATATATAGTTCAATATCAATTAGAAAAGTTAAGGTTTCTTCATAAAATAATTTTGAAAACAGTCTTGAATGAAGACAATTTTTCGATTCTACGATTCGAATTTTACTGAACATTGTTCGAGCGTTATAGAGTTTATAATTGTTTGAAGTAATATAGACATGTCATTGTAATAAATTTTGGAAACGTTACGCAACCAAAAAGATGAGAACTGTGTCTCGGAGACGGAGACGGTAGCGAGTGTATCACGTATGCGGCTTTATTTATTTTGTGGTACCATAAAAAGATTTCCATAGAGGTATCGTTCGACCAACTCGAAGTACAGACGTGCACGAAACAATATTGTTGGTTATTTTTTAATTATATGGTAATTATTTATTTATTTTTTAGATTACAGACATATTTAGTTGATCCCCACACCAGGAATAAAAAATACTCTACTGAACTACTTTCTGGATTGTTCTTTATTCTAAGGGTAAATTAGTGACAAGTTTGACATTTGACCTGTCAAGATGGCCTCTAATCACTAACTTAAAATAATTATTTTGACTTTAATATTTTAGACTAGCTAGTATAATGTAGCCATTTTGTCCGTTTTTTTTAAATGTTAAGATCGACAGACAGGCTGACCGTCGCCTATACACAAGCAACGCCAAAGCTGCTGCAAGTGCGCTGCCGACTACAATAGGACTACAATAGGATTAAGGATAAGGGATTGGGAAGGGATAGGGATGATGAATTGATGTCTCAATTCATCTCAAAATAGCTTTTACCTCGCGATTTTACCTTCCGTGCAAGTCAAACTAACATAGGCAGCACATTTAGGCTATTCTCGGTAATGCTCGGGCTCAAATTCTTCTGCTTTACTATATTATTATAGATAGAATCGATTATTTCACTTTCCAAATCAAATGAGATAACTCAACCGGTGGTGAACAAAATAGCTACGCTGGACGACCTAGACTAAGTGGCCCCAGGACTCAATCCAGGAGTGCCTATATCCAGCAGTGTGCCTTGACATACTCGATTATGATGATGAACCAATTGAGAATTTATGAGTAGCTCTGTCATATCTTAAATTCCAAGTACAGAATTTGAATCGTAAGTTGTATAAGCGGTTTTCTTTCCGAGTGTATGGTGTTATGGGCGTGGGTTACACACGTGTAAGCCACCATAATATGCCATAATTCTACGACGTTCGCGCCCACGCGCTCGCGCATCGTAATGGTCGTGTTTATCATTTACCATGCACCGCTGACGGACATGTGCACCCATGCGTGATACCATCAACATTTGTTCATACACAAAAATTTTAAATATAAGTACAGACAGATAGATATTCTTATAAATACCTCGATTAAATCAAAAAACATCCAAAAAAAGTACAATTTACACAAGTAAATAATTTGTTGGATTAAATGTCAGTCTCTTATAATAGTCAATTCTTTTGCATTTACTACCAGTTAGAGGAGTATATTCTATCTCAAGGAACTAGCAAGAAACCTCATAGTTGCCAATATCACTGTTATACTGTTTTAAATTTAAGTTTAAAATTAATCTTCCTTTTTTATTAATTTTGTTTTGCTACATTTTTAAATTTATTTTAATCTTAAAAATTGCTTGTATTTGAGTTGGAACTCTATTATAGACTAGACGAGTCCGCAGCTTCGTACGCGTGGTTATTCGGTAGAGCGTGTAGCTTTTATTGTTTGTAAACCGTGTGTAAATAAACCGATTGCAATGAACCAAACCAATACTGTTACTTCTCGGTGATCTTCTGTATGGTTTGTGCCCTGCTACTACTTTCCAGTTTCAGACTAGAGCGAACTTTGAAATGTTCATTTTCAAAGTTGACCCTACCGGGAATCGAACTCGGGACCCCTGGATCACACCATTAAGGCAAGCACACTAACCACTCATCCAACGGGCTTGTCAGAAAGTTACAAAAATATAATAAGGCTTTTTGTTATTGTCTGACTGTCTATTGTCTATTGTCTTTTTATCTAATAAATAAAAAAATAAATAAAATAAAAATAGCCTTTATTTTCTACTACAGTTAAAACTTACATGAAATAGTGTAGATTATAATAGTTTAATATTTTATGACATGTATGATTATATTATATGTATGCTGTATATAAGTTAATTTATATTGGTAGTAGTCGCCTCTGCGGCGTAGGCCTCTCCTAAACCTTTCCATACATTTCTTTCTCGCGCCTATCGCATCCATAAGGGTCCACATCTCTGGTTGAAAATGTCTCTCCACCTTTTACTTGGTCTCCATTTTTTCCTTTTCCTGTCTCTTGGTACCCATTCTGTTAAACGTTTTGTCAATTTGTTATTATTCATCCTACAATATATGCCCTGCCCAATGCCACTTGAGTAATCTTATTCTTTTAATTACATCTATTTTTGTTCTTTTTCTGATATTAATCTTAATCTTATCTAATAGTTTCAGACCAAGCATGCTCCTTTCCATTTTACGTTGGCAGATAGCAATTATTTCTTCGTCTTCTTTCCTTAATGACCACGTCTGGCACGTCTGTCTTTTTATCTAGTAAAATTTAAATGTTTTTCTTTTTTTTTTCAACTGATTATGACGTCTACGGTTTTCTACTGGTAATGGATAAAAAACCTCGGACGAAGTCGCGGCCCAGTGCTAACACGATACAAACAGTTAGCCTGAAGGGCGGCATTGTATTGTATGTAATCTATTGTGATAGCAATAACAATGACAATCTATTTATCTGTACGTCAACAATGTAGTCTGTTTCGAGTAGTTAGTGTTTAGTCAAGTAGTTACTAGACACTTAGGTATCACTTTATGATTAATTATTATGACAATCATTGTTCACTATTACGTGACACGAGAGACGCGGGATGCACGTGTCGGATCTAAATCCTATATTTAGATCCGATATACCTATACGTAATAAGCACAATATACCTACGCGCCTCCGTTTTTGGCATCATTATTACAGGGAAAGTCTATTTGCAACAGAGGAAATGCTATACTTAGATAATATTTTTATACAAAAATAGATAAGTTGTCAGCAGTACTGCGTTTACATTAACATAAAACATAGGTAATCTTTGCACATCTACACATATATGCCTAGCTTACCATTTTTCTGGACACATTAATTATTCTCTCATTATACCGTTGTTTGTCACAACCTCATTTGTGAATTTTTTTTTCTTTACTGTACAAATATAAAATAAATCTGTAAATTTTTAAAATCTTTATATATTGAACCTTTAGGAGCTGTGGATTTAGAACAAAATAAATACTCTTCAAGGTCAGCAAAATCTAGCCCAAGTAGATGTTGTGCTAACTTCTATAAAGTCCAAGCAGATCTCGTGTCATCTGCTTTAAAATCAGCGTACATAATTTTAGCAAAGCAGATGTGTGATCTGCTGTAAAATCAACGTAATCTAGCCAGAGCAGATCTCGTGTCATCTGTTGTAAAATCAGCGTACATAATGTAGCTAAAGCAGATGTTGTGTGACCTGCTGTAAAATCAACGTAATCTAGCCAAAGCAGATCTCGTGTCATCTGCTGTAAAATCAGCTTAGATAATTTAGCCAAAGCAGATGTTGTGTGACCTGCTGTAAAATCAGCATAATCTAGTCAAAGCAGATCTCGTGTCATCTCTCCTGGACACCATGAGCGTACCACGCGCGTCCTTTAAATGATTGCGAATGCGACAGTATTTATCTAATGTAGGAATAAAGTGCTCGTGTATTCCACGTGCAAATGTTTTTATACTGTGTTGAATTAATGAGTGTTCAACTTTAAAGGGACGCCGGTCGACCTTGTATTTCCAGAACGGTCGTTACAAAGAATACAACTATGCCCTAACCCACTGCTGCATATTACGCGTAGTTTATGACCGTGTCCAATGGTATTGTTTACTTCGCCACAGAATTATATTGTATATTAAACGCTAAACAATGGGCAGTTGCGTAACGCGACTTGACTTGAATGAACAATGTCTTTATCAAAATGTTAGTTTAATTAACGAATAGTAGTTGGATAATATTGATGAAATGCTTTTTTCGATTATAGTTTTTTTAAAGATTTTATGATATACTTACGTCTTAACAGTTTAGACAATCTTAATTTATTCATAGGTTTTACCAAACACTTTGCCTGTGATTAATATAAGCGAAGGCGTTGGAAGTAAATAATGATTTGATGATATTCGATGTATGATTACTTGTAAATACTTTAGTCTTTTGTTGTGGGAGAAACTTAATTTCACCTTAAAAAATCCGTTCCTAAAACTTGAAAAAAATGGTTTTTTCTTTACAAGTCACTTGAAGGTAATTGTTTTTAATAATACAAATTGTTTTATTTCATTTCTCTTTTTATCTTAATTTTATTACGTCGGAGTGACGTCATTTTTGGCAGAATTCCAATTAACATTTTGTTTGTTAGACGAAAAACTTCTCCATTCTCTCGTTTGATGACGTCACTAGAGCCAAGTATTTAGTATAATTAATCTATGGATTATATATTACGTATTTTGGATATACTTAGTATATTTTGAAATAAACTTTACAAAGCAAGAGTACCTATGTGGAAACGTAGCGTAACGATATTATTCAAAATGGTTTATTTATTTAACTTATTTTGGAAAGAGTTAATAGCATACTGGCAACACAAGATTACAAATTATATGTGAACTTCAGGTAATTTATTTCAGCAGCACTGTTGCCATTAATCTCTTAGTGAAACCCACATTTTAATGTAAACAGATTAACAAGCAGTTCTCATCTCACAATTAATTACATTCAGGCCGTGTGAAATGGATTTATTTATTTTCATACATGCACCAAATGTGTTCATGTTTACACGAAGAACGCAGCAGACTGATGCGGACGTTATTAAATAAATTACCTTTCAACATTATTTTTTTCTCTTTTATTATATACCTTCGTTGAATAATTGCGAAAATTAACCTTATTCTTTGAGGGAATAGCAAGATATTTGGTTACTTAAAATTTTCGAATCAAGTCTAGCCTGCTTCGTGGGGAAGACTAAAAAGTGATAGTGGGTTACCGTCGGATTACTTATACTCCCTCACGCGCCTATAATACAAGCAACGCCAAAGCTGCTGCAAGTGCGCTGCCGACGGATAGGATAGGAAAATGGGCTCTGGCATCTCTTCCTCACTCACCGAAACACAATAGCACACGTGCTGTTATTTCACGATGGACTTCTCTAAGGGTGTGGTTAGGTTACTGCCGCCAGACGGGCCGCAGAAATGACTGCGAAACGCAGTGTGCCCTGCCACTACTTTCCAGATCCAGACCAAACCCAAATTTGAAAAGTTCATTTTTCAAGTTGACCCTGCCGGGAATTGAACCCGAGAACCCTAGAACAGAGCGTTAAGGCAAGCACCTTAACCACACGGGCTCGCTGTTAAATTGCAAAATTAATAAAGTTTTTGTTAAGGAATGACAGGAACTGATTCTAAAGAAACCCAAGACTATATTTTTCATCAAGCGAACTACAGATTGTAATTTAATTAAACCTAACTAAATATAAGTAAACATATTTTTAGAATACAGTACATGCATGTTAGGGACAGGCAAACAGCTCACGTACTCCTCCGAAACGGCTAGACCGATTTATTTGTATATTTGGTAGATATGACAATAGGTCGTAAAGTATTTTTCACCCTCCTACCCCACTCTTCATTTTTTAATCGCAATTTTAGTATTTTTGTACTTCACTTCACTTCTTTTAAAGATGGCGATTGGACTCATCTTGTAGATGGCCATTGTCCGCCAATGTCAAGTTAAAAAGAAACTCTTCTATTGGACTCCGCCACGAGCTCCGTTTAACGGAGCCCGCTCGGAGCCCACGTCGTGTCAGTATTTTTGTATGAACAGTATCTAAATATTTTAACCGTCGTCGTTGATTGACGTGAAGTGTCGTGAAGGCTAAATTGCAGAATTATTTTCGGGTTTGGGCAGATGGGCAACCCCGAAAGCTAGTTATTTTATATTATAAAATTCGCAATATGTCGCAACATCCTGACTTTAAGGCGTCCAAATAAATAATTAAAAAAAACAATCATAAAATTAATACAAAAGATTACACACTTCAAATTAATTACATAGGTAATACATTAATTGACTACAAATTGTTAATTTAAATATAAAATACATCTATATTCTCTAAACTTGCATTCAGCAAATAAACAATTATTTATTTGTTTATATTTTAAATAAAAATATGTCAATCCAAACGCAATAGCCGACACAACTTATGGTTGCCTGTCCAGAACACACTGTCTTGACCAACATGTAAATGGAATTCAAGGGTTGGAGCTTGTGGACGATGGCCAAGTCTCGGCCAACGTGTAAAAATTATAGATAGCTAACACATTACATATATTACAAGCACATTAAAAAAAACAATACTTAAATTTTTACGTTATTTATTAGTAGGTTTGGCAGAAAAATATGTACTTATCCATTTGTATGTATATTTGTACCCATTGAAAATATGTATACTTATTTGTGTGCGTGCCTGTTTGTGTGTTGTGCCTGTGTGTGTGTTATGCATGATGTTGTATATAATATAATGTGGGATACCATATTATATACCTACATAAAACATACTTTTTATGTACTTATACAAATTATGTATTTGTAATGAGGAAATATTGCAGGAAATAGGTTCTGGCGTCACTTATTTGCTCACTGAAGTCAAAACAGCACGCGTGCTTATATTTTACACGAGAGCGGTTACTTCCGCCGTACGTTTACCCAGTTTAATATTACATTTGCGCCACGCAGTAAAATTGATTCTTGTGAATGAATTATGTTGATAAACTGTGCTGACCTATGGGCAAGAGTATGTATTTTGCTTGCAACGTTGAAAAACAATAATATTACCTAGAAAAGGTTATTTGAAACCTTACAAAACAACGTGCCAGTGTTGTTTTCACTAGCTCATTAAATAATATAGGTGTACATTTGTAGCAAGCTTAGTTGGAAATAAAGGGTCCACCGCTCCCACGCTGCGGGGGGACTGATGAATTTTCAGCGTTAATTAATTCAAAAGATCATCTGGCAAAGTGGAAAGTTTAATAAACAAACTCGGGGCCCGACGAACTGGCAACACAATTTTGGGTGTTGGCAACCACTGTGCGAGTATATTTTGAGGCTGCGTTCCACTGATAGATATAGTCTAAAATATTATAGCTATTTACAATCCTTAAAATTAATATTAATCTTAGTTATATAATAATGTAGCCAGTGATAACAATTTTGCAAAAATATAAAAAGCACAGAACTACATGCTAAAACAGATTTTTTCCAACTCAGCCTGGTTCGTCAGAAACTCAGAGATTCATGAGTGTCTTAGTAATGCCTAAAGTCAAACAGGAAATCTCATCTTGTGGCAAGGAATACAAGAATACCCAAACGAGCTAGCGTACAGCTGACCTTACCCGACAAAATGAACGCAAAATACCCAAATTTGACCACCTGGTCTAATGTTGCCGCGGCCATGAGCCACAAGGGCCTTTTCTCAATGGAGATCTGGCTCCTCAACCAAAAGTAACCAGCACATCTGCTCATGGTCTGGAGACCGATCGCATCATGAGAATAAAAAATAATAATAATAAAAAGTATAATATTAACATATTTAAGGAAAATAGTCGTTATAAGATCAGGATTTTGTTCCAGTAGCGTTAAAATTTCTATACATTACTAATTTATTGTTATTTTTTCTGTAAAAAACGGGACAAGTGCGAGTTGAACTCGCGTGAAGAGGGTTCCGTACGATGTGTTGAGTGATTTACCATGTTATTTAATATCATGGACTTCTTATAGGTTTTCCTATAATCTATAAGTAGAAAACTAATTTTTATATTTTTTTCAAAATTTTAGGTTCAGTAGTTTCGGAGATAAGGGGGGGGGGGAATGGTCGGACAGACGGACACACGAGTGATCCTTAAGGGTTCCGTTTTTTTATTCGGTCGTACGGAACCCTAAAAATCATGTTAATCTGTTAAATAATTGGATGTGATTTTTTTAATCATCATATGTATATTTTTCTGTAATCATACTTCCTTTACTAATATTATAAGTGTGAAAATTTGTAAAGATATTTGGATGTTTGATACTCAATGCATTACCTTTTCACGCCTGAACTAATCAACTGATCATCATGAAATTTTGTATACACATTGTTAGGGATACAGGAAAGGATATAGACTACCTTTCATCCAGAAAAACAAACTAACTTTCCCAAGGGATCATATAGAAGTAATTATCTAACACCTGACAAAGTTATCACAGCTATAAATAATAAAATAAATTTTGCTCATAATTTTTTTTAATTTTTGAACGCGTACGAAGTTGCGGGCAACAAGCTAGTATTATATGGAATGATTGAGTTAGCCACGCTTTCTATGTGCCGCATGGCTCTATGACGAAGGACGCTCGCTAAGATAAAAGCCTTCGTCCTCTTGGAAGTAACGATAGCGTTTAAGCTCTGTTCATAAATGGAAAATGTGGTTACTACAAGCGAACACTGCCGATGTGCCGCCGCATTAGCAGCTCTAACAACTATCCATTTCTTGATTAAATTCTATTTTTAGCTTGCTCGCATTCATGACTCATGTCACCTTATGTGTTTACTATTTGTTGTTACACGTAGGAATAACACATACAATACTTTTATTTTATAGAGATTGTTGTGCTTACTGAGAGTATAATAATGAATTGTAGCTATTTAGCTTTTTATATACGATATGATACTTGTGTAGATTTTTATTGACATACTAGCTGGAGCCCGCGACATGACGCCGAATTTTTTATATATTTAGACGATCCCTTGGGAACCTAATATTTTTCAGGATAAGATGTGTCCTATATTTTAATCCAGGTAAACTACTTGTGTGCCTTTGATCCAAATCTGTAGTTTTTACGTGAAAGAAAGAGTAACAAGCATTCATCCTACATCTGATACATCCCATCCATCTTAAATTGAATGTCTTAAAATTGGTCTTTTATTTTATAATTAGATACGTAACTGTCAACTCTATGACAGAAGCGTCTATAAGGATTACAAAGAAGATAAAATTAAAAACATTTTTTGTTTGCATGTTTATTCTATAAGTGGTACAGATAAAAAGTTAGAAGGGGTTGAAAAATAATCTATAGGTACTAATATTATAAAGCTGAAGAGTTTGTTTGTTTGTTTGAACGCGCTAATCTCAGAAACTACTGGTTCGAATTGAAAAATTATTTTTGTTTTGAATAGTCCATTTATCGAGGAAGGCTATAGACATCACGCTACGATAAATAGTATTATATATAAGCAGTGTCCAGTACCGTGCGCCCCATGCGCACGCCGCCGCCGTATGGGCCGCAGCGAAGCGTGGCCGAGTTCAGCTAGTTATTAATAAAATACGCACTAGAGCGTTTAGCAAATCAAAATTTATAGCAAAATTCCGGAGCAACCCGGACTTTATTATAGGGAATCAAGCTTTAATCCTTATCTTAACACTCATGTGATAGGACGTTTTCTACTATTAACAAAGTGAGTGGGGCGGTTACTCCCAACGGTCCCACTAAAGTCCCCACCAGTGGGGAACTTTTTTTTTGCTCACGCAACTACAATACATGTGACAATACGCTAGTGTGTATAGAAGCCCCATTTATTGAACTTGTTCCGTGATTAAAAGCATCCTATGTTTTAAATCCGATCATGCTCTTCAACTGCGTTCCATGTTTTATGTGTTACTTATGGTATATTTATTCAATCTTTACTACCTACTCATATTTTCTTGTTAAGCGTTGAATTTTTTAATTTTTATTTTTAGTTAGTATCCCTCGGGAATAGTATTTCCAGAAAAACTGGATGAAATTTACCTTATATTCTTTCGCTAACTAACTCACTTTCGCAGTGACAAATATCTCAACGCCTTTGTAAAATTTCTTTCCCCTACTATACGAGTAAGGTAGTACGTATCTATAATATGTATAACATCACAGACACTTAAATTTAATTCATTTGTGTGACATTGAAGTAAGTAACTGGTTATGTATCATATCAGAGCAAAAAATAAGTAAAAAATGCTTTTATGTTATCGTAATTGTATTTTTTTTTTCATTATGTATTTAATTCATTGATATAAATATTTAGCGGTTTAGCAAGAAGGGAGGTAAGGTTACGCTCGGATGATAACCTTCCGATAAAATTTCAATGCAGTTAAAAAAGTCTTTATTATTAAAATGCCGATTTTTAATACAATTACCGAGTTGTTTACTAGTTTCGGTATCAACGTTTGGCTATTATAAAGCTTATTTGAACAGGGAAGTGTGACCTCGATCCCTCGCGAATTTTGTTGCTTGCCATTACTATACAAATGATATTTAACCTTACTTATATAGATATGGAGCAGTTTTTACAATGTCGATTCATTAGCGTAATAATCCAGTGAAAAACAGTCGGTATTGGAGAACATTTAAAATCCCTATTTGCCTTTTCGTCTACATTTTAACATTTTGCACGTGTCTGAACGAACCAAGTGATATGTTGTCCCTCGTCTACAAATTTGAACCTTATGGTGTTACATATAAGATATTCAAATGTGACGTAGGCTTTGGCATATATTTTTGCCTCAAGGTCGGTTGTTATCAAACTGTTTAATAAACAGATGTTGTTATGTATATTGCATCACGTGTGTAAAATAAGAAAATAAAAAATATTAATTGCATTCATCTTATTCAGTTCATAACTGGCTTCTGCTCGCGACTTCATACGCGTTTTTTTCTGAATGAAAGGTAAGTAAGTACCCTATGTTCTTTTCTGTATTAGACAACATATACCTACCTAGGTATGCAAAATTAGTTAAAGAGTATAGTTTAAAGCGTGAAAGGTAATAAATAAACTCACTTTAACTTTTATTAAACAATTAAATTATCTAAATAACAATTCTGTATAATTATTAAAGAATTCTGCAGTTCTTAGACTGCCGCCTCCTCAGAGAAGACCACATTGAAATAACAGATTGAGAATTACTAGAACGCACTCCCAAAAATTTTTCTATTTATAGCAAGGGTAGCCAGATTATCATAAAAAAAGATGCTAAACTAAATTGGAGTTGGAACATATGTGCCTCTAAACGTTACTTGGTTATTATTATCAGGAGAACAGTAGGTATATTCTCTGGGGTTTGGTTAGGGGTCACTTTCCATAATTACGACTGCTATTTTCTATTCTGACCGTCGAAATTGAAAAACTCCTAACAAAATTTTTAATTCGCTACTTGCTTGTAACGATGAATTATGCCTTTGTTTTCCAGAGTTATTCAATTTCAAATTTATTTATTTTGTGACCACTTTTCATGAAATTTGAATTTTATTGGCACCATGTACGGTCTGCTTGGATGGCGTACAAAACCATATTAATGACTGAATATCATTTAACAAATTTGAAACAATTATATTACAATTACGTGTTAGTAATTACTAATAACAATAAAATGTGAGTACAAAACTAAAATGCATCAAAATGTTATGTTAGTTATGTTATGAGTGGCTAGGGGGATATTGAAGTCCAGTCCTCTATTCCCATCGTCTCCTTTGTCATTAATTACATCATTGTCAGCAGGACACTTGCATTTCCTGTGGTGTTGCTTGTCTTTATCGGCAAAAATAACCACCTCCTAAAGAGTGATTCGTTAGCCCGCACGCGATACTTTACTATTAATAATAATAGTAAAGTACTTACTATTAATACTTTACTATTAATATTATTATTCATTTATTATTATTATTATTATTATTATTATTACTTTACTATTATTATTAACTAACTTTACTTTACTATTTATTAATTGATTAAAAAGCTAACTTCTTTACAGTAAGCATTTTGTACAGGCCTGTAAGCTCCCGTATATTGGGATACGGTAACGGCTGTGTACCTGCTAGTGGGTAGTGGGTAGTGGGGATTCGGTGGGTTAGGCCGAGGAGAGTGGTTAAGGTTCCAAGAATAAGTCTGCACTAGTTACCATAGGTCATGCGGTGAAGTATAACTATTCGTGTCCCTGTCACTTTTCTATTGTTGTCTTTCTCACTATCTTCGTTTATATGGGCCAACATTCACTGCGTTGTTGGCCCTATTTCTTTACGAACACTTTACACAAACACTTATGTTTACAGCATTGGGCTGTACGAACTGCAGGCTGACCCGAACACATTTCATTTGGGTAGCCCGTCTGACGGCAGTAACCACCCCCTTACAGAAGACCACCGTAAAATGAGCCGTTGTGCTTCGGTGGGTAAAGGTTACCAGAGCCCATTACCCTATCCTTTCTTAATATCCTATCCTTAATACTACTATGCCCGGCAGTGCATATGCAGCACCTGTGGCGTTGTGTTAAAAGCTTGCGTTGCTTGCATCAAATGGACCGTCAGCCTGTCTGTCGATCTTAATATAGAAAAAAAAAATGGTAAGAAACAAAGATTGTCTATTTGTAGGGTTTTGCGTATTGTTTTTCTAGACTGTTTCACGGGTTTTGATATATAGTTTAGCTGTTATTTAGAGAATTGCCTCCTGAAGATTTAGGACGGTCCATATGATGGTAGGTGGTTATCACCTATTAACACAATTAACACTACATGTGCTACAAGTGTCGATAAGGGATTAGAAGGAAATAGAGTATTAGGAGATTAGGGCTTTGTCATCCCTTACTCATTCATTAACTTAAATTAGGCGTGCTGTAATTTCATAATGTTCTTCTGTAAGAAGGTGGTTTCTTCCACGAGACGGGCCGCTTTTCTGATTGCGAAACGCAGTGTGCGGCGCTAACAAAATCAAAAACCTAAATTTTTCATATAAATATTCGTACTTACCTGTAATATGGTTTAATTAAAATTATAATAAAAAAGAAAAGAATTCTCGTGTTCTTTTGGTATACGCTGGCTTTGATCCAATTATTTTGTGAATTTAATTCAACGTAATTAAGATTCAGTCAAAGAAATCGGGAATTAATATTAGGGAGTAATAATTAGACGATAATTAGACAAACAATTAGAGGATAACGTTGTTCAAAGAGAGTCACGACCCTTAGGATTGAGGATAAAGAGAGGACGGGCATTATAATTATCTATGATAATACATTATATTTTGATGAAGGAGGTTGCACATAGCATTGACGCAATTCGTGATAAAACAGCTAATAAAAATAAATGATCTCAATATCAATTTACACATTTTTATATATTTAAAAAAAATGCGGAAACTCACGGAGCTCGAACAAAGTACAATGAATTCCTAAAATAAATAAATAAATTAAAATCAATGATCGTTTCTAAAACACAACGTTCTTATTAAAATAACGACACAATAATATTATGATAATAAAATTTTATATATAAAATTATTACTTACAACAACATTTACAAATCTATTCTTCTTCTGTAACTGTACATAATCTATATATAAAATTCTCGTGTCGCAGTGTTTACTTGTAACTAATCTCCTCCGAAACGGCTGGACCGGTTTTTATGATTTTTTTTGTATATTTGGTAGGTATGAGAATAGGTTGTAAAGTATTTTTCACCTAATTTTTTAATTGCGATTTTAGTATTTTTGTATGAAGAATATTCAAATAATTTAACCGTCACTTTAACATATGTTTTGAAACGATAGGTGGCGCCACAATCGGGTTACGGAATTATTTTCGGGCTCTGGCAGGACAACGTCTGCTGGGTCAGCTATTAGTATATATTAATAAAATCGTAAGCGAACCGTGTCTGTAGGTACATTAAATATTGAAAAAAAAAAAAAAAAAAAGTATTTGTACCGTTGTACCTTCTTATGTTAACGAAGTAAAAAAAAATAGTTTTTAGAATTTCGGTCTCTTTTTGGTGACGGGTGACGGTCCACTTGATGCTAGATGGCTACCGTCGCCCATAACACAAGCAACGCCACAGCTGCTGCAAGTGCGCTGCCGACTACAGTATGATTAAGTATAAAGGCCCCTCTTCATGATGGCCCAGCGCTGGCCCAGCGAGATGGCCATGCGATGGTTGAAAACGCAACTACACGACGATGGCGACATTCAATTGTGATCTTAACGTTTTTCGCATTAGCTGCTGCGGCAATATATCTACAACAGCACGTACCATTATTATCCTAATGTGGAAGGAATGGGCCAACGTGTAGATGCGTACCGCCATTGCTGGTCTACTTTTGATGTGCGTCCGGAAAACCGACACCGACGCCATTCCACGACCATCGCACGCGCCATAAGCCATCCGACACCACTACGCCCTCTTCACGCTGGCCCATCAGAGGCCTTGAAGAGTGGCCTTAAAGGATTGGATAGGGAAGATTGTATAATTTCAGAAACGGTTTAACCGATTTGAACGCGGTTCCCTTATGTATTGTAGCAAGCTTCCCGTAACATTTATTGTTTGTTTCAATCCAATCGGTTTACAAACAAAAAAGTTACGGGCTATATCAAATACCACACGTACGAAGTGGCGGGATTAGCTAGTATTCTAATAAGCGCCTTTTCCACGAGAAAATACTTGCTTGTAATTTTTGTTTAATCTTACCTCTACGAAGTACAAATCCTGGAATGTAATAAGGGTGCGTTCCCGTTATAATATCCTCATTTCTGGCTCGAGTTGAGCGGGATGTGTCATGCGGCGTCAAATGGGCCGTGTTAACTCACGACTGGTCTGTGGTTTAAGTCACAAGGGGCTCACGGGCTCTACTATAAGGAATGGTCTGATTCTGAGTGAATAGCTCAGAGTACCGTCAGCGCAATTGTACCCTGCGCTGGTGTTAAAAAAAACTTTTTTGCGAAACGAAACGAAGGTGAGCTAATAAATATGTATACAACAAAATTATAATACCATGTCTTTATTACTTACTAGCTGAGCCCGCAACTTCTTAAGCGTTAAAGCGTGTAACTTTTTGTTTATAAGCCGATTGGAATGAAACAAACACTAAATGTTACGGGAAGCTTGCCACAATACTGAAAACTACATTCAAATCGGTTAAGTCGTTTCTGAGATTAGCGTGTACAAACGCACAGACAAAAAGGTAAAAATTCTAAAAACTTTTTTTTTACTTCGGTAACATAAGTACAAGTTACAACGCGTATAAATTGTTTTCTGAAAAAATATTACATGTTTACGATTTTATTATATGTATAGATGTTATATTTCTACAAAGATTAAAATAACGCTTTAGTGACTTAATGATATCTTGAATATATTAACCACCCGACAATAATTAATAACCACAATATCAAAAAGTTGTTTTTAAAGGATCAATGTCACTAGCTCCATTTAACAGTTTCATGATGGAACTACTGAGAAAAAAGTTCTCGTTAGTTCCATACTTTAAAAGATAATGGATCTTTTAAACCATCGGCCAGCTATAATGGATCTAACGAGAATGGTGTTAAAATAGGTGCTTTAACGGTTTCAACTCCTAACTTGTGGCACACGCGAAGCCCTACGAAATTTCAGTTAAATCATAATAATTTGGAAATAAATGCGGGCAAAATTCAAGCGAGCAGCTAGAAATTCGCTCCGAGGGAAACTTGGCAATGTTGTGCTGTTATTTGGGGCTAAGTTTGGACCAAGTTTGAATGTGTATAGAATTACAAGTAACATTTAGTCCCAAGTTGCAAACTTTAGATGATGTCGGTAAAATTACTTCCTCCAGTGTAACTTGATTTTGAAATTCGTAAACACGCACCGAAGTAATGAATAAGTAATAAAAGGGAAGATTTCTTTTTTACATTTCAGTACATTTACTTAGTTGTAAGGGTTTCACAAAAATATCTTTAATGATACTTTCAGATACCTAATATTTATTACTAATTAATAAACATTGTAAGAGAAACATTTTCTGAGATGACAATCACAGCGTTTGGAAAACTGCCCAAACTATTATTAGATCGTTGGTTGAATATGTATGCAATCTTTACCTTGTAAAAGACCTGATAAAAAAAGTTCAAAAACGACACACCAAGTTACCGCGAAAACTTAAATACAGAAAGATTAAGGAAAAAAGAGAAGTTATCTGTACTTACAAAATCGTCGAACTAACTATTAAATCCAGTAAGCTGAAATTCGGAACATGGATTTATTTTCTGCGAAGCCGGAGCGGGTCACTAAGTCTTATAAGAGAGTAAATCACATAAAAAGAGACGAGAACGCAGTAACCTAATTGAAATATTGACCATCTTAAAACATCACTATAATGCGTATTATCCGGACTCTATATTCCAGCTGAAAAAAGGAACCACGACATAGGCAGACTTCACTTAGTTCTTGACAGGAGGGCGAATACGAACCCATTCTACCGCTTTCTCTCTGACACAGTGGTTTTGTCGTGGAACAGGCTGTTAAGAGAGATGATATCGGCGTAGACTTTGAACCAGTTCTGAAACAAGTTAGAGAAACACTTAGGAGCTCAAAAATAACCACTAGCTAAAGCTGCTAGTCTGTTTAAGAAATGAATAAATCTAAATTAAATTTAATAAAACAGAAAAGATTTATATGAAAAAAATATGCAAAAAAATTTACTTGACTATGCAAAATTGACTTAGTAGTTTTAGAGATTGTCCCTTGAATAAGTATTAACTATTACATATAATAAAATCGTAAACGTGCCGTGTCAGCACGTTAAAGATTTTTTCAAAAAAAACATGTACTTATGTTATCGATGTCAAAAAAATAGTTTTCAGAATTTTTATCGGTTTGTCGGTTTGTCTGTGCGTTTATGCACACTAATCTCTGAAACGGCTTAACTGATTTGAATGCGGTTTTCATTTGTGTATTGTAGCAAGCTTTCCGTAACATTTAGTGATTGTTTCATTCCAATTGGTTTACAAACAAAAAAGTTACGTGCTATACCGAATACGACGCGTACGAAGTTGCGGGCGCAGCTAGTTTTACAATATATTTCACTATTAGCTTTTGCCCACGTAGTCATTGCTCAATCTTGCTCAATATTTTTGTCAGACTTAGATTTTTTATTTTTGTTTTTAGATTAGCCCTCGCCCTTTTTTCTGGGTGAAAGGTACCTATTGTTTTGGGGGTACTTTTTCTGTATCCCTAACAATGTGTATGCAAAATTGAGTAGTTAACAACCACAGACAAAAAAAGAAACAAACAAACTCACTTTCGCATTTATAATAATATTTACCACTGGCGACCCGCCCCCGGCTTCGCCCGGGGTGCAATTTTTATATATATGAACATTCCCCGTTTATCCCTCTTTCTATTAATGAAAACCGAATTAGAATCGGTCTACCCGTTCGCGCGTGATGCGGTGACCAAGGGAAATAGGGATTCATTTTTATATATAGACTAGCGACCCACCCCCGGCTTAGCCCGTGGTGCAATTTTTATATATAAGAACATTCCCCGTTTATCTCTCTTTCCATTAGTGAAAACCGAATTAAAATCGGTCTACCCATTCACGCGTGATGCCGTGACCAAGGGAAATGGGGATTCATTTTTATATATAGAGATTAGTATAGATTGTATCTAAAAATTCTTTAGTTACAGTTATTACTAATAATAAAATAATATTGTGGTATTTAATTAAATCTAAAAGATGTACAATTCTAACACAAAATATGAAAATTAATATACTGTGACAATATTTTGATACAAGCATCGCGCCAGTTTTCGTGCAGCATCGTCCAAGGTAAAGACAGCAATGATCTTAGAGTAATAATTTCAACAAGTTATAAGGTCTAAGGTCATGAGGGTCGTCAATCTTCATAGAGAAGTGGTACCCAAATAAGAAAGACTATCAGACTGTTATGCTTTGTAGGTATATATTATTTGGCACAGACGTCTTCTTTGTGTGATGGTCTATTTTCTTTCTACACGGGATACATATAGGAACGACTTACACTGCAAATGGGAACGACTTTACAATATTTATACACATAATTACGTAACACAAGAATTCGAAAAAAATACTAATTTAAACAAGTAATAAACTACTAATAAAACAAGTAGGCAATATTTCTAAACGTTATTTTTGTCGCCGAAAAAGCGTTAAGAAGTCAAATTAGATTTCAGAGTAAAATTAAAACTTCTATAGAAATACAGTGCATAATAGATATTTTTAAAAAAGTTTGAATCGGGCAGATTTATACAAATAATTCTATTTTTGAGGAAAAAAATAGGGAATTACTGCCCAAAAAACCTTTCCTGTCATAATTTTCAGCGACAACTACCTACTTTTGTTTTTAAAGGTTATTAATTAACTTAAGTTCTACACTAAAGCTGATTTTATTTCTTTTTTCATATTATACACAATATTTAAGAAAATCCTTTCAATTTTAATTCTATTCGGTTATCTCCAAGAGGCTACAATTTGTTGTGCACTTTAATTCAGTTTAGTAGAAATTGTGTTCGGTCTGATGGTTAGTCCTTGCGTTAAATTGAAAATACTTAGAACTGCTTGACCCAAACGGGCTTCGAAATGGCACCTACCACGGTGTCTGCCGATCATTTAGGGCCGGCGCACATTGAAGGACGATATTGTGAAGTAGTTAATTTTTTTCATAGGACTTTGTACCCCAAGTGCTTCCAATATAAATCAAAATTCATTGTTTATGCTACGACAACAATCAGTGTGCATCGGCACACAATACAATGAAATTTGAATTATATTAAACGCACTTAAGATATAATTTTATGAGGAAAAAAAATACTTTGTCGTGCCGTCCTCCGGTGTGCGCCGGCCCTCAATCCACTATAGTATGTCAAATCAACAGAAAAAAATAATAATAGAAATATCTATTTACGTGTTTCCAAAATAAATAATTAATCATCTAATTCGCTCTTTCGTGAGTCCTTCATTACGAAAATATTCCCCTCGATGACGTAGTTACCCCATGGGAGGGTGACTAAGCCAAACGAAAATAACCCTACACTACCTAGTGCGCATTACCTTCTAAATCATAACCATGTTACTATTAATGACTTATGGGAAGTAATGAAATAATAATTTGAAGTTAATGATACTAATTTGGTTATATTGAAAAGGTTACACGGATTCTCTACTAAGGGGCGCATTTACAACAAATGAAGGAGAAAAAATTCTCGATCTACATGTTAGAATGAGACAGATTTATTTTGATAAATTCCACTATAATATTATTTCTATGCAGGAACTATAATATCATTTTCACTATTTATGGTGAAAGTAAATGGTCAGGGCAATGAAAGCTTAGCCAGCGTAAACCATGTAAGCATTCAGAAATCGTTTTTCTAAGACTTCATAATAAAACAATGTATTTTTTGTAACTATTTATTAATTTATTTTGATTATTATAACTTGTGGTGTTTATGGTGCTTTTATTGGTGCCAGAAAGCGGCTTCGTCTTGTACTCTTTTTATGTAAAGATCCACTTTTATTTAGATCTCTAATTACTTTTGAAATTTTTCATTTTAACTTAATAAATAATCCGGTAAATTAACTATCTAAATATGTGTTTCTATTATTTCAATGACTGTACCTAACAATTATTATGATATAAATTCGTGGGTGCCGAGATGGGAACACCCTTGATGTTATGTGGCTACCGTCGCCTATTGATGCTGAGATTATTATGGAAAGGTAGAGAAATGGGCTTTGGTACTCCTTACTCACTCACCAAAAGACAACGCTGTTAGTTCACGGGTGCTTCACAGTGATTATTGCCGCCAGGCGGGCATACCCAAATGACTGCAAAACATAACATGTATATCAGAAATTTAATCAGAAATTTCAGAAATACAGAAATGTAACGTAAATTTTATACAAGAAATATTAGGCATGCATAATTATATTTACACAAGTAGAGATCTAAAAGCTGGTCAATATCCAGTGAGAATCAACATACTGGCCAAAACTGCTGAGTCTAGAAAGCTGAAATTTTATAACACAAGCATGTGCTAAGAAAGGATTTTCGAAAATTTCCACTCAGTGCAACCCGGAGACGGGTCACTAGCGTTCTATATAATCTAACAGCATAGTCTTGAGTATTCTGGCGTGATTAACAAACATCCAAACTGTCTTACTTATAATATTACTAGAGATAAAAGAAAAATATGAATAGCGAATTTATACGTCCAGTAAAAAAGGCAACGTTTCAGCGAACATTTTTGTGAAATATTTGAACGCCGAAAGGCAAGATAAAAACACAATTTTTCACCTTCAAAGTAGAGTTAGCCAGTTGTATTTTTTCAAAGTTAATTTGTTTGCAGAGCACCCTTCCGCTTCCGTCGTTAATGAATTCCACTAAACTTCATAACTTCGCCGGATTAATTAAAATTTATTCAGGCAAAAACGTTCTAACAAAGACTACGCGACCGTTCGGGCCTTTACAAAAGTGTAGGTATTGTGTAACGTTTGCTGCTCTCTTTTGCGGAATTAAAATACGTCAGCGCAAAGCTCTTGTGCCTTTTACGGAACGCTTTCAGCACAAATGCCTATTCTTAACGATCACCTGCGGTTTAGTCGACGAGCCACAGCTTTCATTTCATTCGTGACCCCTCAACATTTTGTTCTGCAATTAATATAACGGCGATTTATTAACACAATTATATCTAACCCAATTCTGGACAAGTTATTTACATACTGGGTATTTATTTATTTATATAAACTTTTACAATTATTTGTAGAAAGTCAAATGAAATTTTAAAAAAATGCAACCACTGATTCGGAAACGTTACCTCTTCACGGCAAAACTTCTCTTCTCTGCATGGAGTATTGCTGTCACCTATGGCTCAGCAAAATACCAACTTGCTGCACTCGACTCCGTGGATCGCAGAGCTAGGAGGCTCATTGGCGACGGTACACTAATAAGAACTAAGCTGCAAAGCCTGGCACATAGACGCAAAATTGCCTCTCTGTATGTATTCTATTAGATGTACTTCGGAGAGTGTGGTAGGGACTCGGGAGCTGCATGAGATCATACCGCCTTCCCCTTTCTTTTATCGGACATGCAGACTTACGGCTAGTTACCATTTTCACCTTGTCGAAATCCCTCTAATTCGGACCAAGCGCTTTAAAATATCTTTTATAATGAGCACTGCTAAGGATTGGAACTCCCTACCGGCAGCGTCTGTATTGCGTAGTCTGTATTCTGAGCTTGCGGGCAGATGAACAGACGACCTAAAAGGCTTCGCGGGAAGCGGCTGGATGAGAAGGACAGAAGACCGTGCGTGGTGGCGAGCCTTAGGAAAGGCCTACTTCAGCAGTGGACAGACACAGGCTGATGATGATTAGGAAAGCTGTTTCCCCAAGGAAGAAATCTTTGTGGCTGTTTCAAATTAATCTTTAATTACCAAGAAACAATAAATTATACATTTTTAATATAATTTGTCGAATTATTAGCTTGCTGCGCTATATAGTAGGCCGAAGTAGACAATTTTCTTTTGACAAATGATTAGTTATAGATACTGTGCATCGCCCTATATACCGTATTCCAATGTGTAGAAATCTTTAAAATAATTTCTTATTTTATGTACTTCCGAGTCAAAGGAGATCAATCAGTTTTGTATGAAGATAGGGCCATTTTCATACAAAACTATGGTATTTTCGTTTTAACTGTTGAAACTGGTACCATACAATTATAGATTTTACTGGAAAAATATCTTGTAGTTTGGTAATGCCATAGATATTTAAGTTTGATTTAAATTCAAATTAATTTATTTGGTATGCACAAATTGTAAATTTATTTTTATACATATGTGTCCAGATATACAACCGACAAGCGGTATGCAAGTCTAAAAGACTAATTTAATATCATTTAATAAATTAATGTATTTATGTTAAAACATTAGTTTGCATCATTTGTACTTATAGTCTCATCACTTAGAAATTCGTTGAGTATGCTTTTTTCACCAGAAAATTAGGTAAGCGTTCCTTGAACACTGCCACATTTCTTACGTACATATATATTTATTGGGAATTTTACTGTACGTATAAGAGTGGTGCCACACAAAAGACGCTGAAAGTATTAAAAAATCAAATTGTTCCAACTAAGTAATAAGTTTTTAATTTTGGAATGTTAGGACCATTTACAAAATCTGAAATATTCACAGGAAATTACTGAAATGAAGAAAGTCTTTTATTACCAAAATCTCCAAAGTGTAACATAAAAAATGGTCTGATTTTGAAAGATGTCTTTTAAATATTAAATATAATGACCCGGCAAGTAATAGATTCCCTCCATGATAGTTATGAAGGTGGATCGTTTATTATTATCTACCTCGAGTCCTTTGTCTCTCCTTTTTCATTTTAAAGTATCGATTGTAATACAACCAACGGAATCACGTTTATAAGACTTTCGATTACTCTATACTATAGCTATAGTGTAATATAGAGTCTATAGAGAAAGTAATTGATTTTAACTAATATTATAAATATGAAAGTGAGTTTGTTTGTAACGCCTTAATTACTCAATCTATCATCATGAAATTTTCATACATGTTTTCAGGGATACGTAAAAGGACACAAGGTACCTTTCATTCACAAAAAAATGCTGTTTCTGTGGGAATAGATAAAAATAAAAAATAAAAATTCAACACCTCACAAAAATATACGAGCAACACTTAAGAATCTTTAACACCTAAGAAAAAGAGACGCGGATGTTGTTGCGGGCAAAAGCTAATCGCAAAATAAAATAGTCATCATCATCATCATAAGCGTCTAGCACTGTTGGGGTAAATGCTTTTTAATCCAGTGTTGCCACATAAGGTTCTCTTATCATCAGTCCAGCGAGCAGACGGTCATGGTTTCCACTCCAAGACTCCAAAACGACAGATATTTCCATTCGGCTGACTGACTCCTTGGGCTATGTCAACTACTTTGGCTCTATGACGGATCCATATCGTCCAATAAAACAGACAACAGAGAACTACATATATTTTCTTATGTCGTATAGAAGATACATAAGCAGCCTTTACAAATCCTCATCTACAATTCTGATTAGCATCACGTTTCCGTAAAAGTGCGCGTAAAATTCTATGTAGACATTTGTATAATTTCGTGTCACAGTCACAGTCTACATAAAAGCAGTAACAATCTTATTAATATTGTTAATAAATAGTTGCAGGGCATACTGTCAATACTTTCAATGTCATTTGGGCAGCCCGTCTGGCGGCAGTAACCACCCTCTTACAGAAGACCACCGTGAAATAACAGCACGTGTGCTGTTGTGTTTCGGTGAAGAAGTGAGGGATGCCAGAGTCCATTTCGTTATTCTTTCCTAATGCCAGAATGCCTTATTCTTTACCCTACTACGGTCGGCAGCGCACTTGCTCCACCCGTGGCGTTGCTTGTGTTACAGGCGACGTTGGACCGTCATCAGCTTGTCTGACGACCTTAAGATAATATAAAATACATGCGTCGCTGTCGCACAAATGTCAAAGTGACAGATAACGTAACGCTTTTAAGTTAACGCCTGTAGTAATTTTACTCCTCATAAAATTTCCATACCGGGGTCCTTATAAAAAATCGATTCTCACTATATTTTTTTATGTTAAGATCGGTAGATAGGCTGAAGGTCCACTTGAGGATAGGTGGCTACCGTCGCCTATAACACAAGCAACGCCACAGGTGCTGCCAATAGGCTGCGACTACCGTAGGATTAAGGAAAAGGGATTGGGAAGGGATAGGGCAAATGGGCTTTGGCATCCCTCACTCACTCACTGAAATACAACAGCACACATGTTGTTATTTCACGGTGATCTTCTGTAAGCAATTGGTTATTGACGCAGACAAATTAATAATTAAAAGTGGTACGGTTCCAGTGAATTCTATCACCTCCTTACAAAAAATAATATAAATGTCATATGTTTTGTCCAAAAAAAAAAACTCCCAAAAACTCTAGGTACTTATATACTCTCAGAATGATTTGGATGATAAAACTACATATTTTTTTATAAAATTTAAGGTCATTATTATAATTTTCAGTTTGAGCTGACATAATATTTTAGATTCATTACTGGCACTAGACTTGGACGGATTAGGGCTGCATGTATTATGCATTGCAGAGTGCTCAAATAATGTCATTAAGAGTAATGGGGAATTAACCGTCTCTCGAGAATCTTCCCTTGCTATGAGTTTTAGTCATATTTAACACTAGAAACGCGGCCCGGCTTCGCACGTATGCAATTTTATTTGCAGAAAACCTTCCTCGTTTATCACTTTTGCTATTAGTGAAAACTGTACCAAAATCTGCTGCATGGTCTAGAAGAAAGTGTCTGGGCAACCGATCTGGCCTCGATGGATTTAATATCGCCACAATAATTGCATTAGAACCGACTTCGATTAACACAATAATTGGTTAAACAATCTCACAAAGAACAATTGATTATCATCTATTAGCAAGAATACAAGTATCACAAAATTGACGAGATGACGTAATTTTATGTAGGTATATTACGGCGTTTTAGTTTGCTCGTTTAAAGTTTAAGAATTGCTCGTTTAAAGTTATTAGACACAGACAGGCGGACAGGGACTTTGTTTTATAATAGATATCTATTTAGAGACTAGATAATGTTTTGTCATTTCATAGCAAAATAAAAAATAAAATGATCTATTGACAAGTTTCTATTAATAAAGTTTTATTATTAATTTAAAAAAAAACACGTTTTGCTTTTTGATAATTTTAAAACCTACTTTAATATCATAAATGCGAAAGTTACTCTGTCTGTCTCTCTGTCTGTCTGTTACCTTTTCACACACCGATCATCATGAAATTTTGTATACACGTTGTGTTACTGTTCCCGAGGGATCATCTAACGCCTGGCAAAGGTAAACTGCAATAAAGATGTTAAGAGTTACATTGCTCACATATTTAGTCAGGCGTTATTATTTCATTTGGCCCCCAGCCAAGGCGGGCGAAGCCGCGGACACCAGCTAGTATTAAAATAGATTAAAATATTAAAATATTTTAAGATAGTCATTTAAGGGCATTAAATTTAATGTTAGGTACCGTTTATAAACAAATTGTGTAGGTACTTATGTGTTTTAAGACTTGTTTACATAAAGCGTACCTAATCGTAAAATCAATAAAGGAAAATGAACAAATAACAAAAATAAAGGAAAACGGAATCTTCTAAATTTTAGTTATCAATTTAAATAAGAATTTAAACAAATTTTATTAATAAAAATAAAACTAAAAAAACAACACAGAATATTCGTATGGCGCCAGTTTCGTTATCAAAACGATGATTAACATACAAACGACTTATTGAATAAAAAAGCTAACATCAACGCAGATTTTATAGTCCATGTGGTTCTGCAGAAAGATTTTAAGATTGTGTGTTTGACTTTGTATGGGTTAGTATGGAGTTGACAATATTTGTCATACGAACTCTCTTCAGAATGAAATCACATGTGTTTTATAAGGATTTATGGCCATACCTCATAAATTTTGCCATCTTGTATACCAGAGGTTCCCAGACTTTTTTCTCATAGACCACTTTCAAAACTTAGCTGGTTCCAGTGGACCCTTGCAGGTACATTTCTATCATATTCCCAAAACATGACAAAAAATGTGAAGATTAGATTTAAATATGGAAATTTGCTTTGCGGCTCAGTTCCAACCACGAATGGGGAGTTTTCTAAGTAAAATAAGTGAGAGCCCTGGGGTTCCACCTGGACCACTTTGGGAACTAATCATATCATATAATCATATATAGAGCCATCTACCAACTAGATCCGCAGTCTTTCCTCCGAGAAAAATTCATAGCAATAAAGATTTTAATAACTTGTCAGTATATTTATGATATTTATTTTATACGCATAAAAATATTAGTCAATTAAAAAAATGCTAGTTTAAAAATGATATTGATTTACATAAAACGCGACTCCACAAGATAAGTAATTCGTTTATGGATCAATGTATACGGTTTTATAATAAACTTCCCAAGATAATCAGAGCCTTACCTATAAATAAATTTGAAAGTGTAATCAAAACCAAACTTTGTTCCAAAGGTTATTATAAAATTGTTGATTATTTAAGGAATAATGAAGCCTGGATTCTGAGCTCATACTATGTTTAGTATTGTATATTATACTGTAATTAGTTTATAATAATAGTAATTGTTGTAGATATTATTTTTAAGTTAACAAAAAGAATGGTATCCTGATTTTATTTCTGGCTATCTTTTCAGGGTCGTCATAAATGATTATTTAATAATAGTATTTAGCAGTAATCTAACTTTATTTTAACAAAGCAGACATAACTGGAATGAACACTTTCTTATAGACTACAATTTTTGCATCTGATACTAGAAAAACTTATTTTTAAATAGTTATTTGGTTATATGTGACTTAGTAGACTGTCGGTCCGTCTGCCGCCAAATATCATAAAATAATTCTACATAACACGTACATACATAAATTAGCTTTTAATATGTAAGATATTTTTTTTGCTCAAGGAACCCTAAAGCCGTGGGCTTCAAAACTGGCATCCGATATGAAAACAGGTATCCATAATTGGTGGCAATTTACTGTAAAAAGTCGTCGTATACGCAACCTCGGAACTCGTTTGGGACTTTATTAACTAACAAATATTAATAGTTTTTTAGTTGCCGTCTCACTTAAGCCGCTCTTTCACAAATGCGGATAACAATATTTTTTTTTAATTCATTTGCGAAATTTTTATGAATTATAATAAATGTAGGTACCTATATTTAAATATTTACCTAATCTTATCCACTTAACACCAAGATTTTTTTTATTTTGAAACAAGTCCCAGTGACCATAGGATACTAAAGCGATCAAGTTACCTACCAAATAAAAATCTTATCATATTTTGTAACATATATTTCTTTTACACGCTTATAACTGTGTATTGTTTTCCAAATTATCGTTTTTACACTTATTCTTTACTAGTTGATTCACTTCGTCCGCGTAAATTTATAAAATATAAAGGGGAGAGATGGGGTGGTGAGTTACTCGCTGATAATGTAGCTTTCTATAGGTGAAAGAATTTTTAAAATCGGTCCAATAATTTTTGAGTTTATTCATAACAAACATAAATAGTATAAATATAAAGATTAATATAAGTATAAATGTTAATTTCAACGAATTTGTAATTAATTGTATTTCTGTTTATTTTGAGTTAAAAATAGAATAACTTTTTGATTATTTGAAAATAATTATTATATTTTTGCATTTGATACTAGAAAAACTTATTTTTAAAATTACACGGTCGAAGCAACGGCTCAAAGAAAATAAAAATTACGACAAAGGATAGTCCATTTTAATCGTGGCAGTCTTGTCGAAGGAACTCCCCCTTTAAGTGAAACCAAAAAAAATTGTCATTCGAGTCACACACGTGTGGCCCGTTACGGGTATACCGATTACTGATTAGCAGTGTTAGTATTACTTAAGGCGATACAGTACCTAAGGAGATTTCTAAAAGTCAGCTGGTAATGGCCTACAGAATAAATAGGATTCTGTGGTTACGTAAGTTTAGGAAATTTTTTTTTTACTTCTAACTACTTTCTAACTCTACTTCATGAAATGTCAGAAATTATTTACTTTATAAATAAGAATTTTGAAAATGATTGATTTTGATCTCTGAAACAGAGTTACAAAATTAATTGTAAGCTGTCCAGCATTTTCTAAAAATATTCGGCTTTAATATTTTCTAATAAGCTGTTGTCACGAAAACCTTTTATTTATTTTTTACTAGCTGTGCCTGCGATTTCGTACGCGTTGAAAAATGAAAAATGATATGACTTATAACGCTTGTCACCTTTGTAGTTGTGACGACGGTGGTGCCGAATTTTTATATTTTTAGACGATCCCCCGGGAACCCAACACTTTTCCAGGATGAAAACATCCTATAGGTTAATCCAGATAATAAACTATTTGTGTGCCAAATTTCATCAAAATTCGTTCAGCTGTTTTAGCGTTATTAAGGAAAAAACATCCAAACACATAAACTTTCGTGTTTATAATATTTTATTTAAGGATTTTTTTTACAAATAATACTATTTTCTTATTATACTATTTTAATACTATTTATAAAACTATTTTACTATTTTCTTACTAATAATACCATTAGTAATATAGAAAATAGTATTAATAAAATAATATTATTTTCTTATTATATTATTAGGATTTTGTTAATAATACTAGTTATAATAAACTAGTTGATAGCTAAGTTAAGTTTTTGATTCTTTATTTTCTGCTAATTTTAAATTATTTCAAATTGACAATAATGTTTGATTTTATATAGTTCTAGTTTTAATTTTTATTCTTTTATTTATTTTAATATAATTAATATTATGAAAATTTTTATACATAGCCTAGAAGCTTGAACCTTTATTATTTTAATCGATTGCAAATTGTTTATACACAATTTTATATTTTCAATTTTTTTTTTGTTGTAGGTGCAGAATGACTTAATCTGACATAATGGTCTAAATAAACGATTTTTATACACCAGCCTGAATGATGAGTTTTCCAATTTCCGATTCAAAAATAAATTTTAAGTGTTTTCTAAATAATAAAAAAATGTTGGCGTATACTCGCCTTAAGCTCAAGTGCTACTGTTTCAAATAACGTGTTGAGTACCTACGTTTTAAACAATGTATTAGAAGGCAGCCGATACGTGCACGAAATCACTTTTCGTGCGATAAAAATAGACATAATTACCATAACAAACGCTTCCGTGTTCGCCGTTCAATCAGATGGGAATTGTGAAATTATCCTACTTTATATCCTCTAAACCTTATTATACGTGTATAAAGGATAGAAGCACCCTTCAGGCGTTGCAAAGGGTCCTCAGACGAACGAACCCCTGTTCTCATCTTGATCCTAATCTTCGTAGTATGTTTGTATATACATATCTAACACAACACAATAACAAAACTCGCCTATTATGATACTACTTTTTTATTTAAAGGTTGGCAGGCAGGCTGACGGTCCAATTGATGGCGGCTACTGTCTATTAACATGCCATGGACGCTGCAAGTGCTCTGCTAACTTGTACACTTACGCCCATTTTCAATATCTTACCTACAGTTAACAATGGATAGCCATCTGCGATAAAAAGTAACGTTTACTTTATCTCGCATTTGCATTTCACAACCAACAATAGGGGCTATCTACAGTTTGAAAACCACGGATAACATTGGCCCTCAAACTTGTCAGTGTCAAAATGTTTTATGAACAATTTTGAACATTCGTTTTAACATTTGAGACCAGACTAATACAACATCTTTGTTTGAGACATATTACAAATTTAGCTGTTCAAATAATACCTAATTTTAATTATATGGACGAAGTAGAATTGTCATAAAATGGATTTTTTCAATGTTACGCAGGTTTTTTGTAGTTGTCAATTTGTCAAAATTTTGACGGCGGCCATTGTATTATATCCTCTCTGACGGCAGCGCCGCCGGTTGAAAATTTGTAAAAACGTATACCTATGAGTTTTTAATTTTAAATTAAATATTTTCAAACATTGTTGTCGTAGAACTTCCACATCACTTTCTTCGCTGCTTGAATATACCATTTTAACGCGATTTTAACACAAAAAGTACAAAATAGGAAAATTACAAGCGCAAAAACGATAGCGGTTTCGGTTATCTGTCAATTTCGGGGGACAAGCAACTGACGATAGTAATCTACTTTCTATAGATGTCAAAACAATATTGAAACGCAATCTACTACAATTTGTACCGGAAAGCTACCCACAGTAAGCTACCTGCCCTCTCAAAGATAGATAGGAACCTTCGATAGGAATTGTTACTTGCAGGTAAGTTATTGAAATGAAAACACTTACGGAAGGATAGATATTTTTACCTACAGTAGGCAAAACGATGGATAGATACTTTATTGAAAATGGGCGTTAGTGGGATAAAAGATTAGGAAGAGATTAGAAAATAGGCTTTATTCAACAAAACACAAAAGCATGTATACAGTTATTTCACGGTGGTCTTCAATGGATTAATTATACTGCCTCCAGACCAACTGCTCCGAATTTATGCGAACCGCAGTGTCACTACGAAATTTATAAAAACAGGTTGACATCATATAAAATAAAAGGTAGGAGACAAGAATTACAAGAAAATGAGTTCTTGTATGGCGGTGGTTACTGCCGCCTGACAGGCTGCCGTGTTTTTTTTTTTTTTTTTTTTTTTTTTTTTTTTTGCCAAAAAAAAACACTTATTATGGCAAAGAAGTTGTAAGACATAACAATATAAGATTATAAATGTAGTCAAGTGGCTTTGTTGCTTGTGTGACCTCACGAAACGGTTCGCGTCTTGCATAACTTATTCACATATAATTTTACCTATTCTTTACCTAATGCCATTTCATTCTTATTCGATACACGAGCACATGTCATAAATATGAGTGTCGGCTCTTAAGACATGGAGCTACGAATTTTTTTAATTATAGCCAGAATTTTAAATAGGAAATTTGTTTAAATTAAAGTTCTTAGGAGGAGGTCAATCATCGAATTCAGCTTGGGGCAGCGCTTGGGAAGACAAAAATTCCTCAGTATCATAAAACAAAAGTTTTCGACAAATGTGTGTTGCAGTATAGTGCTGAAATGTGGTCGCTAACTATGGGCCTCGTAAGAAAGCTCAACGTCAATGAGCTATGGAGAGGTTATGCTCGGGGTTACTTACACTGCGAGATCGAATCAGTAATGAGGAGATCCCTAGACGAGCGAAAGTTATCAACTTAACCTGGTTGGGACGCATAGTACGGAGAACCGACGGCCGCTGGGGCCGGAAGGTTCTCGAGTGGACCGGCAAGCGCAACGGAGGACGTTCATCCACAAGGTAGACAGCGGGTCGATGGTTGATCCTGACTGTTTCTGATGAGTACTTATGGAAATTTAGGGGGGAGGCCTTTGTCTCGCATTGGACGTCTTACGGCTGAGATGATGATGATGAAAATTCTTAGAATTTTGATATTAGCAGCAGGAAATTCGTAGTCTTAAGATACGCTAGTACTCTTTATTATACTGTGCTTAAGATGAATTTGCGTCTAAGCACCGTTGCTTTTTAATGGATGTACCGACTAAGTTGAACTAAGTTGAATTGCAGTTTTATATTATGTCGATGTATACAATAAGGTTGACCCAAGTGGTATTCAAGACCTACATTATACAAAATTATAGAAATTTAAAAGAAATTATGTACTGAAGGCTATTATTATTACTAATGGCTGAATATATTTACAATAAAACACTTGTATTGCAAATTAATATTGAAAACAGCAACTATAGGATATCTTGTCAGTTCTTCGTCCTAGAATATGCATTCCCAACTGATGGTATAATAAGTAAAAAGAATTGACTTTTAAAATAGACTAATTTTTGGTCCTAAACAATAAATTTATTTATCCTAATCTATATCTATTCTATTTTATACATATATTATAATCATTAACGAGCCGTATATTAAAGATTTAAAAAAAAAAAACAATTTGTACACATCAAAAAAATAGTTTTTAGATTTTTTGTCTGTTTGTCTGTGCGTTTGTGCACGCTAATCTCTGAAACGGCTTAAGCGATTAATAGAATGCGGTTTTCACTGATGTATGGTAGCAAGCTTCCCGTAACATTTAGTATTTATTTCATTCCAATCGGTTTATAAACAGAAAAGTTACGCCCTCAAATACCACGCGGGCTCAGCTAGTGATATAATAAATGCGAAAATTTGTATGTTTGTTCCTCAATAACGCGAAAACGGCTGAACGCATTTGGATGAAATTTAGCACACAGATAATTTATTATCTGGATTAATATATAGGATCCAGAAAAAGTGTTAGGTACCCGGGGGATCGTCTGAAAATATAAAAATTCGGCGCTACCGTCGTCACAGCGATAAAGGTGTCAAGCTTTATATATGTTATATTTTTCATTTTTCAACGGTGACGAGGTCGCGGGCACCAGCTAGTTTATTGCATTTATTCATTTAAATTACACGAAATACTACATTCCAAATAGTAACAGAACAACCGTGAAATAACAAGTATCTATGTATGTTATTTTTCTATGCGTAATTGAGACTAGGCTCATGGTGCGCTTTATAGCTAACAAGTACGAGTTGAACTCGCGTGAAGAGGGTTCCGTACGATGTTACCTATCCGCACAATGTTGAGTGATTTACCATGTTATTTCAATATCATGGAATTCTTATAGGTTTTCCTATAATCTATAAGTAGAAAACTAATTTGTGTATTTTTTTCAAAATTTTAGATCCAGTAGTTTCGGAGATAATGGGCGGGGAATGGTCGGATAGACGGACACACGAGTGATCCTATAAGGGTTCCTTTTTTTATTCGGACGTACGGAACGCTAAAAAAAACATTTGCAGATAAAACATTTATTCGTGAATCGTGTGACATATGCTACAGTCGTGTGTAGGATTGCTTCGCATACAGAGAGGCTGGCCGATTGTATTGTAAACAAATTTAATATTCCAATCAAGCACCATTAGGTGAGCGACTGTACTTGCAGCAGAGCAATACTTTCGCACTGTTTACGATTATCCACTCATTAATATGTAAACGAGTGACACTTTGTTTGTTTTTTAAATAAATATGCATACATTTAAATATTAGAACGATAACATTATCTATATATTATTGGTTTATTTTACTTTTATTGAGATATTAAAAACGACTAGAACAGAGGACAATGTATTAGAAAAAAACGGGACAAATGCGAGTTGAACTCGCGTGAATTCCGTCAGGGTTCCGTACAATGTTACCTATCCGCACAATTTTTTTAAATCTACGCACAATATTGAGTGGTTTACCATGTTATTTTAATATCATGGACTTCTTATAGGTTTTCCTATAATCTATATCTATACACCTTTTTCACAAAAATGAAGCTTTGTGACTCTTTGATAAGATACCCCCCACCAAACCATAACTGCCGTAGGATGATGATCACGTTGTACCTTTCCTACCACTAGGGCAGCTTCTTTAGAACTGTGAGCGTACACTTGTGTCATTTTGCTTGTTGTAGTGTTTTTCAATCGAGGAAATTTTTTCATCAGTAAAGAGGATAATTTTGTGTATTTCATCTACGTATCGGAACAGAAGGCGTTTTGATCGATCCACTCTCTTTAACTGCCTCCAGTTTAGGGATTGATTTAGGGCGTGTCCTTTATATCGACGATAAACACCGAGCTTCAAATCTTGTTTTAATATACGCGACAGAGTCCTAGCGGGAATCTTCATTTTTTGTTTCCTTATGGGATTACAGCGAAATCTGGTTTTAACAAATAATAAAAAAAACATTAACAGTTTGTAGTTCTAACAGCAAGCACCGCCCCGATCTCTTATGGTCATCGACAGAGGAAGTGTTGGTATATTTGTCAATAATATGTACAAACACACGGTTGATACCAAGTTTTTGAAGTGTCTTGAATATGACGGACGGCTCCATACCCCACTCTGTGTAAGGCAATCACTGCAATCCTATTTTCTGTAAAACCCATTCCATATTGTAATTTTTATAATAAACACGATAAAATATGTAAAATGGCCAGAAATCAAAAGAAGTTTTTGACATAATAAGCGCTTTCCAAATTCAAAATGAATAAAGAGTTGAAAAAAGAAAAAGTTTTTATGTAACAGTATTTATGGCCAGACTAGTTATAATATTGTGTTTACTAGGAGCAAGAAATCCTTAAGACCACAAATTATATTACGATTACACTAGCGATCTACTCCCGGTTTCGCACGGTTGTAATTTTGTTCTGCAAATTATATATTTTTATATAACGCTCTTTCCATTAGTAAAAATTGCCTGGCTTAGGAGGAGAGCAAATTCGTAGCAGATACAGATAGAGAAATGCGGACAGCACTTCAGTTTATACTATGTTTATGTCAGGATTATTGACAAATATATACAACCTCATTTTATGTATAAATAGTTTATGAACACTCACTTTCATAGAAATAAACAAGCAGCCACGCGCATACACCAACACACTAACAGATACATCTTGGTATCCACACAACCTTCTTGTGAAATAATGTACATGAACTTTTCTTTTAATTTTATTTACTATGCACATTTGACGAGCCCGTTGGATGAGTGGTTAGGGTGATTGCCTTAACGTTCTGTTCTAGGGTTCCCGGGTTCGATTCCTGGCAGTATCAACTTTGAAAAATCAACTTTTCAAATTTGGCTCTGGTCTAGATTTGGAAAGTAGTGACAGGGCACACTGAGTTTTCGCAGTCATTTGGGCAGCCCGTCTGGCAGCAGTAACCACCCCCTTACAGAAGACCACCTTGAAATAACAGCACTTGTGCTGTTGAGTTTCGGTGAGTGAGTAAGGGATGCTAGAGCCCATTTCCCTATCCACTCCTACTGTAGTCGGCAGCGCACTTGCAGCAGCTTTGGCGTTGCTTGTGTTTTATAGGCGACGCGCGACGGTAGCCACCTACAATCAAGTGGACCGTCAGCCTGTCTGCCGATCTTAACATTAAAAAAAGAGACGTTAGGCGCTATATTCAGGCGTTATTTTTTTATTTTTCAACGCGGGCGAAGCTGCGGGCACCAACTAGTTTTCAATAATCCTTTCTTAGCGGATGCTTACGTTATAAAATAAAATAATGTTTCAAATGTCAGTTTTCTAGTTTTGGCTGTGCTTTGAAAGTCAGTCAGGAGAAACAATTTTATAAGTATTGATTATAAAATAAACTGTAATTGGCAATAGGTTGCATTCTATTAATATTTTTTTTTTCAATTATAAAAAAATATGCTAAATCAAATGAGCATAATAATAAATAATATGTGTCGGTTTAGATCGACGCGAAAAGGTCGCGGGTTCAAAGTTGGCCAGTGAAAGCAGCCATTAACATATTATTGTATTTGTATCTATGCAAAACACGCGAAACTTTTGAATTATTATTATTGGTCTATAATCTATAACGTCATTGCTTGTTTATTATTATTCGATTCAATTCGAATCGTTCTGTTATCGTTCAAAGAAGTTAACAAAATACTTATTGACTACTTCATAAAGATATACTTGGCTCATTATTTCCATTTATAATGTCTCAGAAAAAACATTAGTAAAAAGTAAAATAAATCTTCGGTTATACGAGATTAGTGTACTTTTTCAACTACAAAGGTCATTTTTTAATTTTTATCTTATTTTACTTATCTTACTAATATAAATGTTATTAGTAATTTTAAAAAAAATGCATTCGACAATTCTCATCTATTTTTTGTTTGCACAGAAATTATTAAATTCTATTCGGGATTCTAGTTCTAGTGCCCCACAAAATTGTTTGTAGTCCCTTAACGATTATTTTCATTTTATTTTTTGTTTAAGGCCACAATTTATCCTGCCCCGGTGGTTATAGACCACGATACCATCTTTCATTTGTCTGTCTGCTTGCCCTTCTTTAGTATAATTAAAATAAAAAAAATGAAATACATTTATTTCTGACTAGCTGTGCCCGCGACTTCGTACGCGTTGAAAAGTGAAAATAAATGAGTTTGTAACGTCTGAAATCTTTATCGCTGTGACGACGGTGGCGCCGATTTTTTTATATTTCCAGACGATACCCCGGGAACCTAACATTTTTTCGGGATAAAAAGTGTTAATCCAGGTAATAAACTAAATAAATGCCAAATTTCATCCAAATCCGTTTAGCCGGTTTTGCGTGATTGACTAACAAACATCCAAACATAGAAACTTTCGCATTTGGTAATATTTATAATGTGTATATCAATGATGACTAGCTGAAGTCGGCCACGCTTCGTTGCGGCCTAATACGGCGGGGCGGCGGCGTGCGCGTGAGGCACGTGGTACTGGACACTGCTTATATACACTATAATACTATTGATCGTAGCGTGATGTTATATAGCCTATAGCCTTCCTCGATAAATGGACTATTAAACACAAAAATATTTTTTTCAATTCGAACCAGTAGTTCCTGAGATTAGCGCATTCAAACAAACAAACTCTTCAGCTTTATAATCTTCTATCTATCTTCTTATATATAAAAATGAATCCCCATTTCTCCTGGTCACGGCATCACGCGTGAACGGGTAGACCGATTTTAATTCGGTTTTCGCTAACGGAAAGAGGGATAAGGGGTATATAAAAATTGCACGCCGGGCGAAGCCGGGGGCGGGCCGCTAGTATATATATAAAAATGAATCCCTATTTCCCTTGGTCACGGCATCACGCGTGTACGGGTAGACCGATTTTAATTCGGTTTTCACTAATGGAAAGGGGGATAAACGGGGAATGTTCTTATATATAAAAATTGCACCCCGGGCGAAGCCGGGGGCGGGTCGCTAGTATTAGTATAGATTAGATCATTATACAAATGTCAAAACACATATTAGAAAGAAAAATAAAATAAAAAAACATTAAGAAAGTTAAAGTTAATAAAGAATAAGAGATGCCAGAGCTTCCGTTATACTCATGCGCCGAAACATAAACAGCACATGTGCTATTATTTCGCAGTCTTCACACTCTTCACACTCACAGTAGACTTTTTTAAGACTACGTTCTATGCAATTCTATATTATATAGGTAAAAAACACACAAATCTTATTGCTGAAGACGAGATATCTCGTTCGTAGTTTGTCCAGCAGTGAGTGCCTTTCAGCCGATTAAGATGATAATGATCTTAAAACGAAAAAGTAGATCCCTATTTAAGAGTCGACGTGTAGCGATCGTCTAGTAGCGAGTACATACAAGAAAAACCGGATCTCTCTAAAAATAACAATGAATACTTAATACACGTGTAAACGACTTTGTTTATCTCGAAACCACCGACGGATATAGCAAATATACTCTATCCACTTGTACAAAACACTGGCTTCATCGCAGATTATTTTCTAAGGCCTTATCATTCATCATTTTTGTTCCAATTTCGGAAATGTCCAAAAACGTTGTGATTGTAAAACTTGTAGTATTATTTTTGATGTGACAAGTGGCAGGTTGACTGAACGTCCAGTAGATATGTCGCCATTGTCCCGTGTTAATACAAGAGAAAACAAGAAATAAATGCACAAGGGCAGGAAAGTGAAGATTCGAGGAATTGGTTCTGGGATCGCTTCAGGGTGAGGGTGGTTACTGTTATCAGACATGCTGCCTAGAATTGCGAATTGGGAGTCAAGAACTGTTGTTAGTTTTTATTTATCTATTCTTTGTTTTGTTGTTAGGTTTTTTCTTTTGGCAATTATGTAAGCGTTCTATGTGTACATACATATATGTTAATTAATATGTACATAACTAACAATATATTTTTATTTACTATTTATTTGTAGACTTTTTTATTCATTCATATTATTGGTGTTTACTACTTAAGAATCTATTTTCATATAAGGGCCCTGGAATGGAAATTTTATGAGGAGCAAAATTAATACAAGCGTTAACTAAAAAGCGTTACGTTATCTGTCACCTTGACATTTGTGCAACAGCTGACGCATGTATTTATGTTCCCTAATTCTATTCTCTGGGCTTATAAAAGCAAACGTCGAAACTTGTATGAAGAGTGTAGTCCTCGTTGAGTAACGAAACGATAACGCGTTTTAACCCAAAGATAATTGTATTAGTGTATAGATGGAACAATAAAAATTGAAGATTCCTTCGATACTCGATACCCGTCTTTCTAATGGCTGCATGTCGTATGTTAAAAAGAGATAACAATAGCCGAATAAGACGTCTTAAAACGCTGCGCGCCATAAAAAAGGCAACGTCATATTTGTTTATATCATGCTGGTTAACAAGCGCGTTTAGCTTTATGTGATTTAAAATACTTAAAAATCTGAAAGTGTGATTTCATAAATCTGTTGCTTGCCAAGAATGGCTTGTACTGTTCCCGTTTGTCCAAGTAGAGTGGGTGTTTTGAAGGAGAATAATGGAAACATATCATTTCACCGGTAAGTCGCACAGCTCGCACTCATTAATTTTGGTGTTTTGTAAACAAATTTTTATAATTATTTACTAAAAATGAATCATTGTACATGCATACACAGCTCTAAGGTTGATTTATTTAAAGAAAAGCTGGTGTTTATAACTAAAATTTACAAAAACCAAAGTTAATCGGAATATTTGACATTTGTCTTGCTTTATAGTGCTGTAGTCTGATCTTGATAAGTTTATCGATATCGATAACTAATTTATTTTTAGTAGAGTGTTGACAATTTCTAGCATTCACTGCAGGTTGAAAGTAATTTTTATCAATTTATAACAGATTTCCCACCGACATCGATTTAAAAAAAATGTGGACGAAAAATGTAAGAAAAGCCGACGATTGGAGAGCTTCGCAATATACAAGAATATGCTCGATGAACTTTGAAGATTCTTGCTTTCGCCAAGGATATCAGCGTAAAATTCTACACTCGTATGCAGTGCCGACAATATTCCCAAAACCCCAAACCACCATCGTGTAAACCAGTAAGTAATATCTATAAGTTATAAAGAAGTTATGCTTCAATCTATGAAAATTATGAAAATCTTTTGAATCATTAATAACCAAAAACTATTTCTTTTCAGAAATTACCCAGAAAAAGAAAACTTACTAATAAATACGTGGATACCCAAGCGTCAATATTAACTGCAAGTCTTTAAATTAAAATGTTGACGAATCACAGATGAACGATATCACAGATTATCCAATCTGTGATATCGTTTCTAAAAATAAAACTTTAAGATTATCGAGTTTTTTTTCTCTCGTAATAAAAACTTACTCCCGTTCTACCCCTTAAGGATGGATTCTAAATATTTCTACTCAAAAAAATAACTATTCTTTTGAAATATTTTGGTGAAATAAATGCGAGAGGTTGCATACAATCTCATACAACCGATTAGCAATGCGGCGAGTACCAGTACGCACCCACATTTTATTTATATTGAATAACCAAACAGTACACTGAAACGCATTTAGCCATACTTTTTATCCGTCATATATTTAAAATCTATATCAACGATATCTAGTTATCAATAAAAATGCACAGCACTATTATACGCTATAACTTTAGCTTGCATTGTATAGTCAAAATGGAGACATTCACTCAACTTCGACCCGACAGATTATATATGTATGTCTCTTTCAATCTTATGACAATTTGAAGGTGTTAGAAAGAATAAAATATTGCTGCATTTTGTGATCCATCTATAGGTACCTACAGACTAATACAACATCTTTGTTTTAACCTGCTGGCGCAGCGACCTCTGTCGTCGAAAAAATGAACGTAACTAACATAATCGTTGGAACAAGTAACATCTGAATATGCTGAATGTAACTAAATAATATAAAGTAATTAGGTATCCAGTTATCTATTGAGACGAAAAAAAATTTATACATTTAATTCAATGAGTTTAAAGTAGTAAACTCAAAACGTGCGTCGGAGCTGATATACACACTTTTATTTTATTTTATTTTCTACAAATGTAAAATCCCTTAGCTATTTGATATAATTTGAAGATTATCTTTTAAATTGAGCAATTAAGAGCTGTGGATTTTGAATAAACTGTGGTGATATCTTTAAACAATTATTTAAAGTGAATTTGCGAGTTTCATATTAATTTTCTTCAATATAGATAATTACGTACTTAACTCTTCTGAAATTGCGATAAACGTTTTAAAATCTCTTTAGGAATGTCTAATGACGTCTGCCAGACAATAAGCGTAGGAGCATAAAATAAAAAATCTTTAGTGACACATTGAAGCATTCGTTTACGAGAAGTAGGCACTCGACTTGAATCTATGACCCGTCAACTGTCAATGGGCCAAGTTAATGGTTTATTCAACCATTTTTACGGTTTTCATTTATTTTTAGATTACTAACTGTTAACCTAGCATTAACCTAGCATAAGCGTAATGTTGTCAATTCTCCGTGAATTGACAACATGCACACTGATTTTACTGGTTGTCCAATTTATTACCTGAACAGGTATCTTTTTTTTTTTTTTTTTACGAGGAGAAATCCATTTACGGATTCCCTACCGCTGGCTAGACAGTAGGGATATGTGGGACTCACCCAGTCAAGGGACTGGTCCTACCCACTAAAACTCCCCGGTGTCTCCTTGCCCTTTGAGCGGGGTGGACCGGGTTCTGCCGAGGCAACAACTCCGATCCACCCCAGGGCAGCCTAGTCATTGCTGACTAGGCTTACTCCAATGGGGAATTGCCCGGAGACACCCAGGCAATCCCCAGACGGGGGGGACCTTGTGCAGACACACATAGCTCGCCAGCCATGTGTGCAGGTCCCCTAGGGCATTTGAAGACGAGCTTGGTATGCCCGCCTTCTCCTGCCCAGCCGCCTGCGTCTGAGGGAAGCGAGACCGGCCTCTTCCTCTCGCCTCCTCTCAGCTGCCTCCTTCTGTGATATGACATCACCACAGAAGGAGGCGACCGCTTTCCAGGTGGTCACACTCCCAATCATGGCTCTTACCATGATTGGCAATGTGACCTCTCCACCTCCCAGCGCCGCCCTCAACTCCCGACGCTGAGATCTCCAAGCCGAGCACTCCTGGAGTGTGTGCTCGGCCGTGTCATCCGGATCGCCGCAGTGGTGACACTGCGGCGACTCCTCCCTTTTTATATTGTGCAGATAATGACCGAAGCACCCGTGTCCGGTCATTACCTGCACCATATGGAAGGTGAGGTCACCTCGTGGGCGCCTCACCCATTCCTCCAAAACCGGACGAACCGCGACGATCGTCCGGTGACCTGAACAGGTATCTATAATCTATTACATATAATAAAATCGTAAAAGAGCCGTGTATCTGTACATTAAATATTAAAAAAAAAAACAATTTGTACACGTTGTACGTGTATTTAAGTTACCGAAGTCAAAAAAATAATTAGAAATTTTGTCTGCTAGTGCGTTTTTGTACGCTAATCTCAAAAAAGGTTTAACCGATTTGAATGCGGTTTTCACTATTGTATTGTAGCCGTTGGATTAGTGGTTAGGGCGCTAGGGTTGCCGGGTTCGATTCCCGGTAGTGTCAACTTTGAAAAAATGAACTTCCTTTTCAAATCTAGATCTGGAAAAGGGCACAACAGGGCACACTGCGTTTCGCAGTCATCTGGGCGGCTCGTCTGGCGGCAGTAACCACCCCCTTACAGAAGACCACCGTGAAATAACAGCATATGTGTGCTATTGTGTTTCGGTAAGTGAGTAAGAGATTCCAGAGCCCATTTGCCTAACCCTTCCCAATCTCTTATCCTTTAATGCCACAGTAGTCGGCAACGCACTTGCAGCACCTGTGGTGTTGCTTATGTTATAGGCGGCGGTAGCCACCTACCATCAAGTGGGCCGTCAGTGGAAGTGGAAGTAACATTAAAAAAGTTAACTTCCCGTAACATTCAGTGTTTGTTTCATTCCAATCAGTTACAAACAAAAAAGTTACACGTTTTACCGATTACCACGTGTACGACACTAACTGAGTTGCGGGCTCAGTAGTGTGCAATATTTATTATTATTATTTTTTCTTTATATTTAATGGACTGCAGCTGCAAGTTTTTAAGTAATAAAGTTTTTAATAGAGTTATAATGAAGATAGGTTGGTTGAAACATGAAAGCGTCACCCCTTAAGCTTTCACGAGTCGCTCGTTGTAAACACGGAGTTGTTCAAACGGCTTTCCAAAAACCACACAACTCCAGTTATGTTTATTTTTGTGTTTCAAATTAAGAATGCATTTGCACTTAACTGTGACTTTAAACTCTTTTATTTATTCTCATTTCGTTTTTTTTTTTATTAAAGATGGTTATGCTCTTGGCTAGTATCTAGCCGTGTAGGAAAGATGAGGCCGACGATGGAGCGAGCTCACCCAGAAGCTGCCTATTCACTCGAACCTTGAATAGATTTGGGTTGTATAAGCTCGGAAATACGGACAGGGAGTTCCAATGCTTAGCAGTGCGCATTATAAAAGATGTTTTAAAGCGCTTGGTCCGAATTAGAGGGATTTCGACAAGGTGAGGATGGTAACCAGCCGTACGTCTGCATCTTATAAAATACACACAGACAGGCAATTTTGCGTGTCAGGCTCTGCAGCTCAGTTCCTATTAGTGTACCGTCGCCAATGAGCCTCCTAGCTCTGTGATCCATCGAGTCGAGTGCGGCAAGTTGGTATTTTGCTGAGCCATCCCAAAGGTGACAGCACTACTCCATGCAAGATCGGACTTGTGCCTTGTACAAAGAGAGGAGCTGTCCAGGTGTGAAGCATCGCTTCACCGTATTTAGGATGCCCAGCTTGTTCGCTGTTTGGGCTTTGGACTCGATAGAAGTACCGAAGTTGAGATTTGAGCACAACCTCATGCCAAGAAGCTCGAGATCATTGGCCATAGGTACGGATGCACCTCCGGTATTGATATAATACATATTACACCGATGAATGATGTACGCTATTTTATACATAAACAAAGGGCAAAGTTTTTAGAAACTAGAAAACTAAATAATGTAGGAAGCTGTTTGTATTCTTATTGTTTTTCGAAGTAGTCTCCATTCCTTTGTAAGCACCGTCGCATGCGATGGAATCACTGACTGAATCAGTGGGCCAATTCTTCTTTAGGAGTCTTTCCCACCCTTTTCGAACGCTTTCATTGTATCTTCAATACTCATAAACCCAATTTCTCTAAGTTTATTTTTTGATTTTGGGAATAAATAGAAATCACATGGTGCCAAGTCGGGACTATACTACTTACTAAAACCACAAACTTACTCGAACTGCTATCTCTCTTCTATTCTCTTCTCTCACTTTCTGTTTATAGGTAACATCGGACAGACTATCTGTCTGTGCATAAATATAAATTAATTAAGTTCTGCTGCATTTTCTGAATTCAAATTAAAAATTCAAAAAAACAAGTAACACTGCGCTTCGCAGTCAATAAATGGGAAATTCACCTGGCGGAAAAACCAGCATTTAGGATGCCAAAGCCCATTTCCTAGTCCCTTATCCTTTATTCTTCTAAGATCAGCAGCGCATTTACAGCACTTATGATATTTTTTATATTGATAGGCGACGGTTACCACTTATCACCAAGTGGACAGTCAACATGTCTACCGACCTATACTTCAAAAATATGAATAGATGTCACGTATGGTGTAGTTCACACGAGTTTCTTCACGTTAGGTACACAAAATAAAAAAAATCAATTTTTACACATATTACTTATAAAAACATTTGGCGTGTCATGTTACGTGACAGTGTGACAGGCGGTCATTTTAACGAGACACCCGTATTTTTGTTGTTGACGTTAATTACATGATACATTTATATTTATACTTCCTCGCTGAGCCTACGTTGATACGAGTTCTTTGAAACCGTTTTCTACGATATGTTGCAGTTGACAACGACGAATCCGTCGGATGAGTATGCCTTAAAGCTCCCGGCAGGGTCTATTCCAAAGGGAAATGTGCTTTTAAAGTTAGCTTTGGTCTGGATTTGGAAAGTAGTGGCGCACACTGCGTTTTGCGGTTATTTGGGCAGCCCGTCTAGCGGCAGTAACCACATCCTTACAGAAGACCACCGTGAAATAACGGCACGAGTGCTGTTGTATTTCAGCGAGTGAGTAAGGGATGGCATCCCATTTCCCTAACCCTTCCCAGTCCCTTATCCTTAATCCCACTGTTATCGCCGTCGCACTTGCAACACCTGTGGCGTAGCTTGTGTTATAGGCTACCGAGCCACCTATAAATATATAAACTTTAAATATATAAAGTGATTTGAAATTAATGATATTATTAATTATTAATAATATCAAATTAATAATATTATCATTAATTTCAAATTTACTCTTTTCATTTCTTCCCAATAACTACTTGTATTATTATTTATTCTGTGCCATAACTAAGATACAGTGTAAAAGATAGATCTCTATATACCTTTCGCACTATATTTTTCATTAATGTTTTTATAAAGCAAAAAAACGTACCTATTTGGTTGAAATTTATCTCAAAGATAGTACAATTGTGGATCAAAACAGATGATTCTAATATAGATACTTGTACATACATTGTATAGTACAAAGCCATAGGTGCTTCAAGTGTACTGCCGACCATAGTAGGATTAAGGATAAGGGATTAGGAAGGGATAGGGAAATGGGCTCTGAAGAATAATTAGTAAAGCAGATTATTTTCTTCTTTATTTAACGTCCCATTAAATAAAATTAATTAGACCGAAGACTAAATTAACCTTAAGAGAGAAATCTAAACTCTGCTGCCATCATGACAGACTTATATTTGAATCCAGGTCTTGCAAAGATGTAACTTAGGTGTACTAAAACATAACAGAATTTTTCAAAGCATATGAAGCCCTGTTATTCTGCCAGTGGTCTATCTATAGCAGTATATCATTAGCATAATCCTCTCCATACAATTGTCGCCTACTTGTCGAAATTCGACTTTATACATTAAAACCCTATTGAAACCCAGAAATTTTACGCTGTCTATACATTTTCATGCATTCTATTTTGCCTTGGGTTGAGTCAGGTCCCTCTTTTCCATTGGCCAGTCTGGGCAAGTGCCTTATCGATGGGGCCACCTAGTTCCCGCCTAACTGCAGTGACGAACGCTCCTTCCCCAAACTGAAAATAATAAAAAATGAATTAAGAATTACAATGCTGTAAGAAACGTTGACCAGTTTGTCAATATCATATCCATAGAATATGATGTACTCAAAGACATAGGTCTTTGAAGACATCTTATAGCTTGAAGGGTACCCTTCAAGTTATAAGATATCTTCAATCAACATAGGTATGGTTTTTAAACACTAACTTGCATATTATAGTGAATTTTGAAACAGTTACTATTCTGGATTATGGTATAATTACCTATTCCTATGAAAATATAAAGAAATAAAATAACGGTTGAATAAATGTAAAATTTGACTTTAATATTCATTTTGCCTATTTTAATAAAATATTAGTCATAGTGGCCCCTTATTCTAAAGTGCCCAAGACCTCCATTAGGTTAAAGGAGGTCCTGGAACACATTTTGGGCTTTCTGAGGAAAATAATTAAAAAATTGTAATAGCCAGAGTTTGTGCCGAATAAGGAATTTTATACATTTGGGATAAGTTTTCATGGGACGAGTACTTACGGAATAACCCCTATAATCATTTAGAAGGTGGGACAAAAATACTACCTTTTTTACTTCTAAGGCTTCTAAGTCTTATAAGAAAATTAGTTGACAACGAAATGAGAAAAGTTACTGAACTCTTATAAAAATCTCATACAGTAGTTAGGTTCTGCGAAGCTGCGTGTAATAGGTAGTTTAAAATAAAAGATTTAAAATTCGAATTGTTAAACTTTTAAAAAGTACACAATTGATTCACAAAATACTGCAATTTTTTAAGCATTTCTTTAGCTCTATTAGCCAACATTTCCAAACAACAGTAACAAAAGAGTTAAAGAAAAATATAATAGGAAGGTTCTCAAAGCAAAACAATGTTGCTTTCAAAATATCACAATATGTAAGTTGAATGCGTACTGTATAGAAATGTGTCGAGTTGTGTATGTATGCTACTCAGCTGTTGACGAGTGAAGCGAGGCCTCGAACCGAGTTCGACGACCTACCATAGACTAACTCGGACGGATGTCATTATACAAGTTACCTATTCTCATGATTACTTTTTATTACCGAGTTGCCTACCTATAACCTGACACCTTAGTAGACGCACTTTCGAATCCAGGTGGGGATTCGAACCTGCGTAGGGCAGCACCTCTGGAAGACGGTTTCTTGAGTTGATTGTAAAAAAAATTTCTGGATGAAAGGTACTATGTTTTTTTCTGTATCCACACTATGCTCCTCGCGCTGCAGCGATGTTGCCCTTTGCATTACCTTTGCAACAAAATGGATGTTGAAACTGTGGCAGCGTGAGCGCTATGCATTTTTAGTATAAGTAATTATGTCATTTTTGTTATTTATTATAATTTATTATAATTAGTATAATTATCATATAAATAAATATACTAATTATTTTTTGTTAGACGGCGGCGGCATGATTTTAAAAAAGTGTGTTTAAAAAATAACTCATGACGTGCTTATCCGTAACGAGCACTCAATTAGGACTGCGTCCGTGCGATTATGTGGCCGGCTACTCGCGTTCGTGTTGCCGATCCTTGGGTTCGCGCCCAAAAAACCGACAAAACAGGGAGCGGTGGGCATGACGATGAAGCCACACTACGTCTTTCCTCGCTACTTTCCTCGCTACTTGAGTGTGTGTGGCAGGGCCATAAGAACGTGTATACAAAACCTTTTGATGATTGGTTGAGTAGCTCTTGTCGCACATAAACTTTGGGGTTCCTCGTCGAGCGCCCAGGCCGGGCAGATATACGTCATTTCGTTTGAATTACTTCAGAACCAACTTGGGCTGTTTTTCTCCATTGAATCGTCTTATGAGCGTTGCAAACTCCTCAAGTTACGATCTCGACCTTTATAAAGACGCGTTTTCGAAAACTAAATGACACATCCATTTAATTATTGATGACATTATATTCTAATTTTTTTTTTTTTTTTTTAGTTATTTTTATTATTATTGGAATGTTGCTCTGGACTTTTTATTGGTGCAAGCTGTGCCTCCTGTAATTACGGCGGCATCTGCAATGTGTGGCGTCTCTTTATTCCTTGCTGTGTGTTGTCTGATGCTTGCCTCATTGGAGGCCATGTAATAAATAAATAAATAATAAATAAAGCATGAAAGCGTAACATACAAAGTCACTTTCGCATTTATCATATTAGAATAACCGACTATTTTAGAATAAATGTCGAATAACCGTCAACTGGAAATTCGTAAACCGTAGAGCAGACGTGTGTACCATCTGTTGGCAATGTGTGCTCTATGTGCCTTAGCAACAGCGCGGCGTGCGGCTGTGCGGGTAGCGCGGTAGTTTGCGCCGAGCTCGTTGCGTAAAACGCCGGGTTCGATTCTAGTCAAGGCAAACGCATTACAATAAACAACTTATTGTTCATGAAGATTACGAGCTGATGTTTTTCTAGATAAATATGATTAATGGGCTCCTATTAGAATAAGACGTCAACTTTACGTTTTGTTTATACGTATGATACCTGAATTCAGCGAGGACACACGTTATTACGAATTATTTTGTGCGAAGCTTTAAATTATTTAAGTGTTCCTTCATATACCTATGATACTAAACTGACGCGCCCCGGCTTCGCCCGAGTGCTATTGAGGGGATTATTATGCATAATTATACCCTATGTCTATCTGGAATAATGCACCTTTCAAGTAGTGAAAGAATTTTTCAAATAGGTGCACTAGTTCCGAAGATTACCCTCCACATATAAACAAACATACAAAATCCGCTCTCTCTTTTTTTATATATTAGTATACCTCGATTATTAGAAAATATTGCAGACAGTCCGATTATTTGTAAGTGGCCACTGTCGTCTATAAACCGAAGCAAGACAAAAATGTATTTCTACTCTAATATTATAATAATGTGAGGAGTCTTCTAGGATTAGTCTTCTATTAGAAAGTAGTTACTTCAACCAGATGGTCTGCCGAATTTATGACTACAGAACAATGGTTTCCCAGTCTACTATTTCCATGGGATTGAGTTCGGGATAACGACTACTCGAATTGAACATTTCTAAAACAATAATATCTTACCAAAACAATATAAACCATTGAATGTCCAAATAATTCCTGTTCAATGTATTTTTACAACCAATAACGATCGGGATTTCAGATAGGACTGAAAGCGTTTTATTTACCATTACGGACGCCAATTTATTTATTCTCGCCGGCGGCCATATTGTTTTTATCCAGAGAATAATTTGTATTGCTGTTATAAATGTTAGATAGCTAACTGTAGCTAATTATTACTGAGCTGTATAAAAAAATCTATTATTATTATTATCTCTCCTAGTTTTATGCGGGGAGTTAGTTATTCAGCTCTGAACAAGTTGTAAACCTTAAGTTTTAATAAGAATAAGTATTTTACTTTTAAAAAACTAGTTAGAAAATCAGTATTTATGTATGTACATACTTATGTATTTAAATCTGCACTGTAAGAAATAAGAGGATTGATTTCGTTGATAAAAAAGTAACTAAATAAATCCGAAAAGTTGTTTTCATACTCATAAATTGGATATGAAATTTTAAATATATAAAAAAACGGTACGACTACATATTTCAAATAAAAAAAAAAAACAAAAAAAAACAATTTGTACACGTTGTACTTATGTTACCGAGGTAAAAAAATACTTAGTTTTTAGAGTTTTTGTCTGTTTGGCTGTACGTTAACCTCAGAAACGACTTAACCGATTCGAATGCAGTTTTCACTGATGTATTGTAGCAAGCTTCCCGTAAAATTTAGTGTTTCTTTCATTCCAATCGATTTATAAACAAAAAAGTTACGCGCTATACCGAATACCACGCGTACGAAGTTGCGGGCTCAGTTAGTACATAATAAAAACGTGTTTGTCTGTGCCTTTGTGCACGCTAAACTCAGAAACGGCTTAATCGATTTTCATGTGGTTTTTTATTGATGTATTGTAGAAAACTTCCCGTAAAATTTAGTGCATATTTCATTCTAATCTGTTTACAAACAAAAAAGTTACGCGCTATTCCAAAAACCACGCATACGAAGTTGCGGGCACAACTAGTTAGTAAAATATTGACTATGATAGAGTGGCGTATTCTAATTCTTCAAGCAAAAAGGCTGTAACTACTGACATAATTATGTATGTATCCTATGTATTTTATAGGTTATTTAAATAATTTTTAAACTATAATTTACAGGGAATTTTCGATTGTTGAGTTACGTTTTGTTTTATGTGTTTTAGTCAAAATATTATTTTACAATATATGTACATATTACAAAATTACACAATTTAAATTTAACTAATTAAGGCTGACTGTCCACTTGATGGTAAGTGGTTACTACCATAGTAAGATAAAGGAGTTCGGATTGCATCTTAGTGTCTTAACTTTTTTTATCATAAAACATAAATGGTCAACAATTCTCGGTTGGATTAGAAAAGGGCAATTCTACTTGGTCTCTGCTCTGGCGCCTCGAGTAGTCATAGTCATTAGGTTGCGAGGTCACGAACTTTTTATCTGTTTCAGTAAATAATGGCCGCGTTCATTTTTGTGAAAGGCTTTGATCCTATCAGGATTGGGGTTGAACACTGAAACACGTTAACAATTGTTTGTTAATAGCTTCGGGAGGATTTAATCTAATTTTATTGGCATAAAAACTTTTTAAATAGTTTTTAAAATAATTGAATGCTAAATAAGGACAAAAATAAGTGGACATCGATACAAAAAACGAAAATGAATAAATTTTTCATCATTTATTGACATTAGTTAATCATCTCTGGTATGAATAAATTCGTCATGAAAAAAACTATTCAGGTATAATAGATTATAACAATATTAGGATAAAGTGAAAGTTATCAGATTATGAAAAACGAGACATACAAAATAAAGTGGACACTAGAAAAAAAAAGTTTAATTAATATTTAGTAGAGCCTCCCTTAGCTGCTATAATGGCTTGTAGTCGTCGAGGTATACTTTCCATTAATTTATGTAAAATATCTTTATCTAGATCATTCCATGAATGTCTAAAATTATTTAAATCACATCTGTTTGTCCGATTGCATGTAGGTATATTTTTATCCAATATTGCCCATAAATTTTCTATGGAGTTAATGTCAGGTGACTGTGGAGGCCAGTCTAAAACATTTATTTTACAATTTTTTAGAAACTGCTTGGTCTCTTTTTGCAGTATGTTTTGGATCGTTGTCCATTTGAAATACGAAATGACCAGCAATATTCATTTTCAATAAAGATTCTTCCAAATTTTCATTTAAAATATCGATATATGAATCGGCGGTCATTCTACCTTCTATTTCGACTAAATTACCAACAGCACTCCGCAAGAAACAACCACATACCATTACTGAACCCCCATCATATTTAACAGTTTTCGCAATAAATTTATCTTCCAAAGCCTGATTCAATTTCTTCCACACTTTTCTTCCTCTCTTGGTCCCAAATAATTCAAATTTACTCTCATCACTCCATACAACCGTTTTCCAGAATGATAACGGCATTTTAACAAATTTTTTTGCAAATTGAAACCTCTTACGTTTGTTACACTTACTGATATAGGGTTTTTTCCTAGGTACATAGGCTTTCAAGTCATTCTCATGCAACCGACTCTGAACAGTTTTATAAGAAATATTCAATCTGAGTTCATCGACTATTTGCGATATTATGAAGTCTACCCTCACTCCCTATCCCACCTTATTTATACTGGTAATGGTTGGCTACAACGAGCTTGCGCTCGCCTCATATATTTTTAAATTACTGAGAAGGAAAGCATATAATTATGACTTATTAAATAAGATTAGACTAATAAAGTTCCTGACAGATTTGTGTGGAGGAGACGCAAACCTCAGCTGTTGACCATACCACAGGCAAGAACTGATTTGCTTGGCAAGGCTCCTCTAACGCCAATACTTAAAATGGCCTTTTCCATTGCACACTGAATGAATTCATTAGAATGGGATTATTTGAATAGTCCCATTAGAATGGGACTATTAGAATGGGACTATATATATATCTTATAATAATTAAATTAATTTTAATTTATAATTTCTTGTATACAATATTTTAATTAATAATTAAGGAACTACCACATCGTGTTGGGTCACTCACTTCTTTAATAATGTGTGTGTTATATATGTTGAAATAAATAAATAATTTTAACCAGTTTTTTTCAATTTAAATTTACTACAAACATTGAGCGATACAATATAAAAATATATAAAGTAAAATGCAAATAAAATAGGTACTTACTTGCTTATTTTATATATAATAATTAATATATACGCATTTTTATATTAAGTTTCATTTTTGTACTCTGGTGACAAAAATGGAGCTATTTCTGACAAATCTAATTTCATAACGGCTATATGCAGTAATAGTAGGTAGTACGCTAGTACTATTTTTTATTCTGTGGTACTAGTGACTAAAAATAAAAAAAGTGAGTTTGTTTTATTGTTGTACAACATATTTTGTTTTAATAATTGTTGTTTTATTCATCATTCTGAATAATAAAGAGAGAATTATCATATAAATTGTCCTTCAGCATTATAAATGTATATCTAACGGCCGTAACTTATTTATTCGAGTTATCATTTAAAGGTCACCCCGCAGTAGGTGAGCTATTATAGTTATTTATAGATGATAACAGTTTTGAAGTTTTTAACACTTTTTGAAGATACCTACCGTGTTGTATATGGTAGAGCAGAATTAAAGCTTTTTACATTTCTGTTAGGTACCCTTTACATGTGGGATCTGAAAATGGGTTTCAGGCTCCGGGATTTTAACCCCTTGTTGCATCAAATTAAAAAAAAAATATCCTAAATTCGCGCACTTTGCTTTGACTAGATACCGAAGTTAATGAATATAGGTACAGGGCGTCCTACAACTTTGCCACATGGAGGGAAAGTACCTTACATACAGTAGATAGACAATTTTATTGAAAGAAGACTTCATTTTTATTTTAAGTAAAAACAATACGAACTGCATTCACAGAGTTTTAAATAATCGCTTGTCTGGACCAGGAATCGATTAATTTTAATTTTACTATACCGAAAGGCTAAATAATAAGCACAATAACAACATAGCATCTCAAACAAAAAAATTAAAAGGGTCAATCAACTTTTATTTGTCCGACGACAGTCGCACCCTGTCCCTGACCGAAAACATAATTTATAATTAATAATAATGAGTGTTATTTATATGTGTTGTATTCTTATTACTATTTACTAACATATTAATACAAAACATTTTTAATTTGTATGCAATTTATCTGTTTTTTTATGGTTGTCCAAAGGACCAAAAGTTAGTTTTCAATAGTATCACATATTGTCCCCAAGCCAGAGATCACCACAAAACTTAGTCCCATGAAAAATATTACTATTATGGAATTAGTACCAATTACACAAATTCTTTTAAATGGGTGTGTATAGTCCAGAAACATGACGATTTCTTATTTACTTTAAACAATTTAAGATTTTTTTACATTCTACTTTTGTCCCCATAATATTTTACTCAACGTAGGTCACCCAGACAACCGTAAATTAGTTGTAAATCCAAAATATAGAAGGCGTGGTACGAACATAGACAACAAATCTACGTTTCTAGTAAGCTGACAGGGGTAGCCGCCATTTTGATTTCACGAAAACTCCGGCGTTAGTCGGCCGAGTTCTGTTTGTGAGAGTGGGTGGCTTTATTGTCAGTCCATGGGACCACCGGAAAATATACGTAAGTACTTATTATATTACAATAAATTCTAGTGCACTAGATGCTATTTGTAATATATTTTACCATAATGGTGAAACGAAATACAAAGATCATTACTATTTTATTTTACAGCTCAATATTTCGGAAATATCACACGGACAACCAGTCACTTGGACAACGAATGGGTTGTCCCTAGGACAAGTTTGGTTGTCCTTAGGACAAGAATCAAGTAAAGTTAAATTGTTTTATATAACAAAAGAAGAATATGACGATATTCAGAAATATATTCCTAAGAATCTTGTCCCTTAGCCTGGAACCAAAGAGGTGCACCAAATCTTTTCAAGGATTTCTTGCCAAATGATGTACAAAAATTTAGGCTGTTTCTGCTCAAGATGATTTTGTGACTGCTTGCATCCAAAGTTTTAATCACCTACATCAAGAAACATTTCATGCCTTGCCAATACTTGTGAAGACCTACCTGGAGTCGACATACATGGAGTGGACATACCTGGTGCGGACATACTTGGAGAGATCATGCCTGGAGATGGCTTACCTGGAGACGACTTACTTGAAGACGACTTACCTGAAGATGACTCACCTGAAGATGACTTACTTGGGGATGACTTATCTGGAGACAACTTAACTGAAGTTGACTTACTTGGAGAAGATGACTTATATACCAGCTTGGTATTCAATGTTAATGTTAATGTTTAATGTTTAGAATAGTGTTAAAGTTACAATATTATAATCCCTAGCAACTACATTTGAAATTGACACTCTTAGACTGCATTAAGTAGAAGAAAAATATCAAACTAGTTGATTAATTACAAAGACTGTTTTTATTTTGTAAGACTGTTGATACCTTGGAAATGACTTTAGAAATAATGTTGACAGATTTTCAATGTTTTTGACATGCAAAACCTCAATAATATATTTTAGTACTTTCTTAATTACTTACATGTTTTATTCAGTACCCCAACATTCAAGAATAACAATAATATTATTGTTTTTTGGATTTAAGTGTTTCCTATGGATGGACAACCACATTGTCCACTGGACGACTAAATTGTCCCCACATTGAAAAACTATTAAGATCTAATTTTTCTTTTTAAATGATAAAACAATTTACTAAAATTTATAAGATAAGTAATACAATATAAAAGAAAATTAGGGCAAGGAATTTCCTCTTAATAATTCTAATATTTAGCGTTTTAATGAAAAGTTTTGGTTGTGTGAAGTAACATGTTGTCCGGAGGACAGCAGTCACACAGATATTTATGAAATTATAAGATATTTTATATTTACAAAAACGGGAAATTAAAATATATGCTTTAATTAATTAAAACAAGTGTTTGTTTTTATCATAATTATGTTTACAATATTTATAAAATCTATTGAGTTAGTTGTCCAGGGGACAGATGTAACTTGAGTTGTCAAAGGTATTTAGTAATATTTTGTAAATAAACGAAAAATACGGCTCTGCTCTTTGTGGAATTATAAATAATAGAAAATTATCTTTTAAATTAAATATTTAAAAGTGGACATTTAAAGAAAAAAATAAAAATCAAAATATTCATCATCGGGACATTTAAAAGTTGATTGACCCAAAAATATTAAAAAAAAAAAATAAAATTCAACATTTACTTAAATTAGCTGAACCCGGCCACGCTTCGCTGCAGCTGCAGTGCGGCGCGGGCGACGCGGCGGGCGGCATGCGCATGGGGCGCGCGGTACTGGACACTGCTTATACATACATAACTATTTATCGTAACGTGATGTTATATAGCCTATAGCCTGCCTCGATAAATGGACTATTCAAAACAAAAAGAATTTTTCAATTAGAACCAGTGGTTCCTGAGATTAGATCAAACAAACAAACTCTTCAGCTTTATAATATTAGTAAAGTATCGATAATAAGGCACATATAACAGCAACTTATAATAAATTTAATTTATTAAATGCTCAAAATGTGTCCTTTCCTGTTGTATACAAATTGTAACTCTTTTAATAATTTCGCTTCCTGTTGATTTATTTATTTTTTCATTGCGAATGCTTAAAATAATATTTCTAAGCTCGGTTTGTATAATAACTCCTTTGCACTCTCATACTGGTTCGTGTAAATGAAATATTTTACATAAAATATAATCTAACGGGGTTAGCTGTGGAGTTCTCGGAGGCCATCTGATTTTGTTCATTAAGATCTACAGTATTTAAGGTACTTTCCTTCCATGTGGAAAAGTTGTGGGACGTGTATAATTATTATATACACGTTTATTTACAAAATGTTACTTCAACATAAATCGACCCCAAAGTTCAGAACCTAAATACACACTAGCTGGTGCCCGCGACTTTGTCCGCGTTTAAAAATAAACTATATAACGCCTGACAAAATATATGAGCAATATAACGCTTGACATATTTATTGCTTTTACCAGGCGTTTTTATTTTTTTATGATCTCTCGGAAACAATATTTTTTTCCGGGTGAATAGTACCCCCATGTCCATGTATCCCTGACAACGTGTATGCAAATTTTTTATGTATGGTCAGCGGTTTAGGCGTAAAAAGGTAACAGACAGACAGAGTTATTTTTACATTTATAATAATTAGTATGAATTCTTTGGTGAGTGACTTTTAAGATACCTATTTAAAGATATTTTATTAGCATTTACTCTTTTTTGTTTTTAGGGTTCCGTACGTCCGAATAAAAAAGCGGAACCCTTAGGATCACTCGTGTGTTCGTCTGTCCGTCGCTCACAGTCAATTATCTCGGAATCTACTACACCGATTAAGTTGAAATTTGGTACACATGTCACCCCCCCCCCCTTATCTCCGAAACTACTGAACCTAAAATTTTGAAAAAATATAGAAATTAGTTTTCTACTTATAGATTATAAGAAACCTATTAGAAGCCCATAATATATCACTCAATATTGTGCGGATAGGTAACATCGTACGGAACCCTCTTCACGCGAGTTCAACTCGCACTTGTCCTCTTTTTTTTTTTTTTTTTTTTTTTTTTATTGTATACTAGCTGGTGCCCGCGGCTTCGCCAACGTTGAGAAATAATAAAATAACGCCTGAATAAATATATGAGCAATGTAACGCCTAACATCTTTATTGCACTTATAACTTTGCCAGGCGTTAGATGAACAATACTATTTGTCTGGATAAAAGGTACCCTATGTCCTTTCTTGTATCCCTTAGAACGTGTATGCAAAATTTCAGCGGTTTAGGCGTGAAAAGGTAACACACAGACAGAAAGACAGAGTTACTTTCACATTTATAATATTAGTATGGATTCATTTATTGTTTATATACAGTGCTAATATACAGTGCTGGTAGCTTCGATTTAAATTAAAATAGACTAACATCAATTTGTAGTAAGTACCTATATATTTTGTTTTGATCACTGTTGACGAATGGACTGTATGAAATGAAATTATAATGATTTTACTAATAATATATATTTAAATTATACAATAAAACTGCTAAACCAACTGACACGCAACTCTTCTTTTTTTACAACTGACGTATATATCTTATCTTTTTTATTATTACTTGTGGCCACTAACCAACCAGTTGCCAACAATCACCGTTTTGTGCTACCCAATTTAATGACAGGCGAAGCCACAGGACACAGCTAGTATATTACAAACTCCCAATATATTATTATAATAGTATAATATGCTCAAATGAAGTCTCACAGAGTTCATTCTTTACTCGGTCCAATAGAGTCCGACTCTACCGCGAACCGATCTCAGTTAACTGACCTCTGACTCCGGTCCGATAACATCCTGATTTATTACCGGTATACGTTGTATTGCAAAGCTCATTAATTATATTCTACTAAGTACATAAAACTCATAAAATATCTAATTTTGAACGACACTATAACAAAATGCCTATAACATATGTACATAAGAGATTCCTTAGTTATAATTTTTAATTTCAAAACGACATTTACACATTTACAGAAACGGTTGCAGTATTCACGTTATTGAAAATGTATAATATAAATACTTGGGTAAGGGATTATAAATACTTCGCATATATTGCATTTTAGTTATATATACAGGTGTCCCAAAATCAACGTCAAGCGTGTACGGGGTGATAGACTAGGTTGTACCATTCAGAAATCTTGATTAAATGAGCCACTTTTTTAAATAACTTGCCAACAAATATAAAGATTAGCACTAACTTTCTTTTTGAACGACGAAGTGTCAAAGTTGGCTGAAAATAGATTTTTAACTATGACTCAATCAAACTTTATTTTTTTTATAACATAACTTACAGAATCAATTATTAAACTTATAATTGCAATTAATAGCATTAGTTATTTAGGATTACATTAATTTTTTAATATAAATGGATAATTTTTGTCCACTGTACCCAAAATTGTCGTCCAGGATATCGTTTTTCCCGTCTTGAAATATATTCTATTATCTCTTGACCAAGTGACTTGAATATTTTTTTAATTTTTTCAGAGCTGGTATTAACCTAACCTATCGCCTTGATATTTGGTACAGCCTGTATAAGTCTTTCTTTCTAATATGAAATTCTTTCTAATAGCTGGAGCTATATATTGAATTATAAAGTTTTCAAGCCCCGCTGCATACCGAAAAAGTGCCGTAATAACTACCTTAAGTGGCGATTCACATGTGGTTTTATGGGCGGATCTACGCATGCTTGTCTGGCCGAATAAAGTTTCATTCTTTCTGTGCCACAAGTGTCAAGTTACCAAGTGAAGTTACCAACAGCCATGATGTTTTTGATTTGCGGTTGTAACCATGGATACTCGACCGTATCCAAGACGACGTCAGCGGTTACCACAACAATTTGACATCATCAAGACATACCGCCGTTCGCTTTCTTGGGAGTCTACGTGCGCGCGCAGATTCCATTTTTACACTGACTTTTTTCCAGTTCTATTCTATTTATTTTTCTATTACTGTTTTCCCTGTGATTGTATGTTAATCTTAGTAAGTATTTTTTATTACTAATGTTAAGCAGGAGCCAAGATGCAGGGACCTCTACCGATAATGCGACCGTGTCCTCGGAAAATCTAGTACAGTGTTTACAATGCCCTCAAATCCGTTATTTTAAAAGTGAGAGGGGCTTACGCATTCACATTGGCAAATGTCATAAGCAGCGCTCCGTCCAAACTGCTATATTAACTCCACCACACAACTCCACTCCGCATCAACAACCCTTTTGGCAAGAAATTTCCACCTTAAAACATTCCATACCCATACTCAAGCGGATTCCTAAAGGTGCAAGGGTAGCTGTGGCTCACAACCTTGCCCAGGCAGTACACAATACCGTGCGTGACAACTCGAGGCAGGCTTGGGAGAAACTGCTTTCTTTTCCATACCGCATTCTACACATTACGAGGGATCCTCATAATAGTGCCTCTCTCACATCACGTGTTAAAAAAAACTGTAATTCCAATAATGATCTCAATCAATCTTTTTCTTTTTCTTCTTCACCAAAATATAACCTTTTCAAAAGTGTAGAAAATAAAATAAGCGAGGGAGACATTAAGGGCGCAGCTCGACTCCTTTTTTCCAACGACACGATCGCTTCCAACTGCTCAGAGACTCTCACCGCCTTGCAAAACAAACACCCTAGATTTCAGTCTTCTAAATTTCAATTACCACCTAACTTTTTTCAAGCGAACGATGACGTAATAACGCTACCTTTACAAACCTCTGCAGAGAAAGTACGTGGAGCTATCATCTCTTTTCCTCCGGGTTCAGCCGGTGGCCTCGACGGTCTCACCCCGCAACATCTGAAAGATCTCACCAGCGGCTGCTGCGGAGAAGCTGGCGAGACTCTCCTACAAGAACTCACGAGCCTGTGCAACCTGATGCTGCGCGGCGAGGTTACATCAGACATCGTTGATGTATTGTACGGAGCCAACCTCTGCGCTTTGAGGAAGAGAGATGGTGGCATTCGCCCGATCGCTGTTGGATCGACATACCGGCGCCTCACGGCTAAAATAGCATGTAAATCTGTTAATTTTCTCTCCTCATACTTTCAGCCAAAACAGCTAGGCTTCGCCTGCAAAGGGGGTTGTGAGGCAGCCGTGCACTCTTTCCGATCCGCTATATTAAATCAAGACGGTGATGTTTTTCTAAAAGTCGACGTTAAAAACGCTTTTAATTCCGTTAACCGAGCCGCCATGTTGGCTCAAATAAAATCAAAAGCTCCTGCAATTTTGCCTTTCATGATCCAATGCTATAACGACCCCACTAAACTTTTATATAAGAACCACCTCATCTCATCTGAGGTTGGATGCCAACAGGGCGACCCGCTGGGTCCAGCAATTTTTAGTCTTGCCATACACCCGGTCATCGAACTTCTAAATTCCAAATTTAACGCTTGGTATTTAGATGATGGGACTCTGGGAAGCGATGCATCCATTGTACTGTCCGACTTTCGTACTTTAATTCTTGAGTTCCAAAATATCGGTTTAGATTTGAATTTTGCGAAGTGTGAACTTTTTGTGACAGATAATTGTGTGGACAGAGACGCCGTTATATCAAGCTTCAAAGAAATAGCGCCACAACTGTCTGTCATTGATAAAAAGTCGTTACATCTTTTAGGCTCTCCGATTTTAGACGAATCTCTACCAGATTTTATAAATTCTAAATTACAAAACTTCAGTGAGATATTAGATCGCCTTTTGAAAATTAATTCTCACATGGCTTTTTCTTTAATACGTTATTGCCTGTTTGTCCCGAAATTTACGTATGTCTTGCGGTGTTGTCAACTGTGGAAGTTCCCCCAGCTCCTTTCATGCCTAGATAACACTATAAGACATACGCTTTCTTCCATTTTGAACATCAGATTTGATCACCGCTCTTGGACTCAAGCCACGCTTCCAATAAGGTTCGGTGGCCTGGGCATACGCAAAACATCCGATGTGTCCTTACCGGCGTTCTTGTCCTCGACACATGCAAACCATGCACTAATCTACCAAATATTGGGGCGCTCATCGTGTTCAGTACCAGTTCCATATACGGATGAGGCCAAGGATGCCTGGAGAATTGCGTGTGCAATACCTCTTCTCAGAGGCTTTGGGATGAGCCTCTCTGCAGACTGTTGCAAAATAATCTTATTAACACGTCTTCTAGTCCTGCAGAGCATGCTCGTCTTTTGGCCGTTGAGAAGTGGGAATCAGGCCTTTGGTTAAAGGCACTACCATCACCGAATACAGGCACTTTGCTGGACCCCACTACCTTCCGTTTAGCAACTGCCCTTCATCTTGGTGCCCCCCACGTCATCCCCCATCGATGTGTTTGTGGCACAAATGTAGACAGCCTCGGACACCACGGGCTGTCCTGCCAACGAAGCGCTGGTCGTATTTCCCGACATCACACTTTAAATGATCTCATTCGCCGGGCTCTTGTCACCGCCGGGGTGCCAGCTATACTGGAACCCTCTGGTCTGGCTCGCGACGATGGCAGGAGACCAGATGGAATGACACTGGTCCCTTGGAAGGCGGGACGGTCTCTCGTATGGGATGCTACTTGTGTCGATACGCTTGCCCCGTCCCACCTCCAAGGCACTTCTAATATTGCTGGCGCAGCCGCAAACCATGCGGAGAACCTCAAGCGGCACAAGTACGAGAACCTCACCGGAGATTTCGTTTTTGTTCCGTTTGGGGTTGAAACCTTAGGCACATGGGGCCCGGGTGCACATAAACTTTTTAGAGAAATTTCAAAAAAACTAACGGAAACCACCCGCGACCCCAGAGCCGGCAACTATTTGGCACAAAGAATAAGCCTCACTATCCAGCGAGGCAATGCCCTTAGCCTGCTAGGTACTCTGCCAGATGGAGATGGCCTGGGACTTTTTTTTAATTTATAGCATTTTCTAGTGAGTAGTTTTTTAATTTCTTAATTTTAAATCCATTGTTATAAAGATTTTATGAAATTAAAAAATATGAAATTTAACTTAAAGTCGAAATAAAAACATAGAAGGCTCATATATACTCAATGAACGAGTAAATGGTGGCTTCAGCTTGCCCACAAAACCTTCCTAAAATCTACCTCATAATCTATCACTGCATAAGAATCTTCTTTATTCAAACAGGATTCAGGCATTGAATCTCATCCTCCTGGCTGGTTTCTCGTGTTTTATGTACTTACATACGTATTTTAAATCAATTACTTATGTATTTTGTAGTGGCATTTCCCAATTATAAATTGGTCAGCTCGTATACAGTAAATAGTACTTATAGTCTACAGTAAAACTACAGCTAAATAACAGCATATGTGCTGTTGTGTTTTTATCACCACACTTGAGGTACCTATCGTTTTCCTTCTGTTAATAGGCGACGGTAGCCATTTAACGTCGAGCGGACCGTCAGCCTGAATCTAACCTTGCTTTAAAACGTACTGTTTTGTATGTAAACATGTCATTGTCATATAAAGTCAATGCAATGATAAAATTTAATACATTTTTCTTCAAATAAGAAGGATTATGAGAAATTGAAAATAAAGGGTATATTGATGTTTTTAGTAAATAAAATAAAGGAAATAGTGACGAAGGGAAAAAACACATAGAAATACAATTTGGAATAAGATAACAACTAAACATAATTTTTAATTATACTTACCAAGTTAAGATTAAATTATAAAAATGTAGAAATTTTTTTTTTTAAAACTACAAAGTAGTAGGAAAAAGAAAAAAAAAAGAAATACTTCTATATGTACTTCGTTAATGAACTATTAATAACTAATAACTTCTATATTTGTATTAACTTGTACGTGTTTTAATTATCCGTAACTCTATAAACATATTTTAATAGATACGGAGTTCACTATTCAGGTAGATATTGATTTAGGCCAAATTTAAAATTCAAATTTCAGTCTCATGCAAATTTAATCGTATTATTTGCAAAATTATGGTTTGCACAACTGGTTGGTTGCACTAGAAACAGGTTTTTTTTTAAAAAATAATAGCTATAAATAAATTTTAAAAGAAAGCTACAATTTATAAATTCTTAATCTGTCAATTAGTTTAGTACATTTTTAAATAATTTCTCAATTTATTTAACTTGAATTTTTTTATCAAAAATAAAAATTTGTAATTAAGTACATATGGAACCTGTGTTTATTAATTTGGAAAATAAATGAAGTTATAAAAATATAATATGATTAATCTGATATGTAGGTACATACTCGTAAATAATCCTTACGTATAATAAAACAAAGTTCCCCGCCGCGTCTGTCTGTATGTATGTTCGCGATAATTTCAAAAAATATTTCATACGGTTTTCATCTATCAATAGAGTAATTCCTGCGGAATCCATCGGTGTATAATTCGTTAAGTTTTATGCTTAGGTTCCCGAGCAAATTGGAGCATACTATGCACACGCACAGGTGTGTCACCAAGCAGTTCTACACAAATCCGCCAGATGTCGCCGCTTCACCTGATTCTATTGTAGTATAATAGATGGCGCCATCAATAGTGTTATCAGACAGGCAACGAATGTACTTGCGCCGAACGTCGCTCTACGCAATTACATTCGTTGCCTGACTGTATGATGTAAATATGGTTAGACTGTGATATTAGTATAGATAATAAGGCAGTTGAACTATTCACTAAGGTCAAAATGTTGGAATCTCAAAAAGAGATTGACAACGACGCTGCTTTTCATTTGAAGTCCAAGAAGCCAATTTCCAAGAATATGTTTGGTGTCGTTAACAATATAGAAATTACATAAAAACCCTTCTTAGCGGTCTCTACCGCCAAACGTGTCGCCCTGTTAAAGACCAAATTTGAGAGCAGCTTTTCTAAAATTCCTTTATCGAAATAGATTTTGACTGAATTACTGTTTCAAAGTAATTTACCCACTTTCCTAAATAAAAACATAATTTATGAACGAGCCGGCCCATAGATTAAAACGAAATAGAAAATTGCAACTGGCGTCGCGTCAAAATGTAAAATTAATAACCTCGTTCCAATTCCCTTCAGTGTTCGTATTAATAGCGAACGCGGAAGTTCAAAGTGGCCACTCTACAAACAACTGCCGCTGCTATTTTCATAATTATTATTGGCCTATCGAAGTAAACTCTAAGTGTTGATGCAGTAAGAACACTTTAGGGTCTGGCAGCAGTAACCATACCCTTAAAAACCACGTTTCTTTCTCAAAAATAGGATACAATATCACTTTTTTGAAGTCTATTAACATTTTACAAAGGTTTCGGGGAAAAAATAGCAAAGATGATGACGGTCGTGAGGAGAAACCCTGAAAGAAACTCAGGATACCATTCTTTTTGTCATCTTTAAAATAATATATTATAACAATTACAATTATAGCATATTCAATACTAAACATAGTTTGAGCTCAGAATCGTTTATATCCATAAAAACCACTAATGTGTAATGTCTAAATGTCACTAATGTTTGTCATAAAAACCACAACAAAATAACAGCAAGTATGTTGATGTGTAAGGCACGTTGAAGTGTATCCTATATCTTCAGATTTGATCAATTTCCGCTTGACAGAAAATCTTTTTGCGACAGGTCACGTGTTATTAAAAAAATTATTAAAAAAAGGACTAAGCTTTATAGCGATTTCTTCCAGGCAACCTTAGGGTAAGGAAAATTAAATATGGAAAATAAAACAATGTGGGTGGTATATTAACTATATTATTATTTATATTAACTAAGGTCGCCCAGTTGTCGAAATTCGACCATAAACAAAAGAGTATATACAAAAATCACATCCGTAGTCAAACACGCGCTAGTGTGTATAATCTTTATTTAATGCATATTATATATAAATATTAGCTTTCTTCAGTCATACAAAATTGCACACTCCTCCGTCACCCCAATTTTCTCAAACAGGGATTTAAATAATTTCATGTATACAGATTATACTGAAATTTTGCTAAAACAATATGTATTTTCACAAACTTTGACGTTTATAAGAAAAATATTAGTAACATTAAGATTTTTAGCTATATATTTAATTTAAATGTAGCTAAAATGTAAAATGAACTTACTTCAAACCGTATAAAAGAAAAATTCCAGGAATCGAATCCGGCATGTCCAGTTAGAGAGCTTGCATAATAATAATCAATCGACCACCGATCAATCGTAAATCTAATCTCCTTTAACATCTCTATAGAAATTGCTAACTAATGCTAATAGTTAATTGCTCTCTAGTTTCTTCAATAGTTTATTCAAATAAGGCTTTACGTAAACATCCATTAAACTATTGGATATAAATTTTTAAAATGAGGAAATCTCGCATAAGATAGATACCCTTATGTCTTTAAAGGCACAAATACATGAGATAAGGTATTTATGGCATAAATACATGGATGAGGCCTATAAATATATAACGCGATGCAGATTCTGGTTCACTAAAACCTAAACCCCGTATTTGACCTTTTTTTCGGTCTTAGAACTTTTAAAGTTTTAGGATCTTTTACTTGACAGGGTGTCAAGTAAAAGATCCTAAAACCATATATTCCTCATTTTTTTAATTGCATACCTTTGGGTTATTCGTGCTAATAGGCGACGAATATAATCTTCCATCAATCAATGGGATAAGCAGGATTCCCTTGCTGTTATTTCATTCCTGCAATGGGATGGTTACTGTGCCTTGCCACTAAATTGATACTATAATCTAATTGCTCAAATAGTAAATATTATCAGTCTTCAAATAACAGATCCATGGATTGCCCAAATGAATCAATAAAATCGTACAAATATGCGATTTTATGGCAAGTTGGCGTGGAAGTTGGTAACAAATGCACCACAGAATATTTGGCAGTAACTATGGAAGCAAACAATTGAACCAGTATTGGTTCCAATACGCTCAACAATTACAAGGCCATTGGTGTTTGTTCAGTTTTGTGCAAATATATATAATATATATACACGAGTATGGATTAAGTCGGCCACATGCATAGATTACACTAATTCCAGAGGTGGCATGAGAACTACACAACACAATACCTATTTGATTATATTTTACAAAATGTGGCTTGGGCCTATTTATTTTTGTGGACTGTATTTTTCCTGGATAAAATTTCACGAATAGTTGAGTAGTTAACAATTCGTGAAAAAACATACAAACTCGATTTCGCTTTTATTTATAAATATTAGTAAGGATGTCAAAATGAGATGAGATTCACTAAAGATGTACTGAATAGTAACTTTAGTGCATCGCAATAAAATTTATATTTGTTCAACAACAATGAAAACACCTTTTATCGAATATTGTGGAATTGATTGCGATGCATCAAATTTTAATTACAAATTACAAAATTTACAAAATACGCTTAAGCTTACGAGTATTTAAGTTTATGAATACGTTTAAATGTATGGTCATATAAATTAGGGTCATTTAAAATATCAATTAGGATTATCTAAAGTAGTGTCGCTTCTGTTAGTTTGAGTAAAATATGTAAGCTTAAGGCAAGTTTAGGAACGAGGCGACCTTGCGCTCGGTAAATAAACTTATGCAGTCATTGTGTAATTTAAACCCGCCAGTGTACACACGCCCTAATGTTTACTCACGTGTGCACACCGCTTAATATTTAGTACAACAAAGTTGTGACTCTGCAAACACTTCTAATTGTTGTTTATTTGTGATTTATTAAAAAAAAATCAAAATTTTCAAAATTTGATATTAAAAATGCTATTGTTAGTATTTTTAAAATAAATTATATTTAAATAAAATTAAATGAGACAGTTTATATAATTATATTTGTAAGATTGTTTTTGGTATTTGTTTTTTAAATATTAAAATAAATTAAATTAAAATACTTCCAGTTATTTTTAAATTTATTAATAATGTTTCTTCTAACAGTACAAATTTCTATTACCTACTTTAAACACCATTTATTTTATTAAATGTAATTTTATTTATTTACTGAATTAATTCATAAATTATATCAAGTTTGTAAAGATCAAATACAAAAGTCTATGGTCCTATGATTTAAGTATTTCCAGTTGAAATATAGACTTTTTTAATGATAGGATCGGCAGACAGGCTGAAGATCCACTTGATGGTAGGTGGCTGGCTACCGTACGCAGCTTATAACACAACCGACGCCCCAGCTGCTGCAAGTGCGCTGCCAACTACAGTAGGATTAAGGATAAGGGATTGGATAGGAAAATGGGCTCTGGCTTCACCGAAACACAACAGCACACGTGCTTTTATTCCACGGTGGTCTTCTGTGAGGGGGTGGTTACTGCCGCCAGACGGGCTGCCCAAATTATTGCGAAACGCAGTATGCCTTGCGTTTACTTTCCAGATCCACACCAGAGCCAAATTTGAAAAGTTCATTTTTCAAAGTTGACCGTGCTGGGAATCGAACTCGGGAACCCTAGAACAGAGCGTTAAGGCAAGCATCCTAACCACTCATCCAAAGGGCTCGTCAAAAAATTCGAATTGTAGTTTCTACCCAACCCTCTGACACCTGTTATGTACGTCGTGTTATCTTATTTTATATCAATTTTAAATTAATTGTGACTTTAATTATGACTTTAATTAACCCTTTAATATTTTAAATGTGAATAATAAGTAACATGTTTACTAATGTAGTAACCAATTATAGTCGAACCTTAATTAAGAAATTTAAAATTTTTCGGTATTTTTTAGGTGAACAGTTAAGAAAATTATGGAAATTTAGGACCTCCAGAATATGAATCCCGACATAAAAATATGACTTCATCTGGCTTGAAGTTACCCAAAAGGTATATGTGAAAGTTTGTGAACAACATATTTGTACACTATTAATGAACAAACTAATGTAAAGAGGCACATAAACAAAATGAAGAAACACCATAAATGTCACGGGAAATAATAAAATGAAAAGAAATATTATCGAATTATACAGATGTGGCGCCGAGACGTTATAAAAGGGCCGGGGCCTTTCTACTATTATTAATGTTAAAATGCGATCAAAGATTACTTTTAATCAATTCATTTACCAAATTTTATACTTTTTATGGTACGATGGCGATCAAATAGAAAGGCTATTTATAAAAAAATAACTCCTAGTAAAAGCCATTATCGCCTGATAAAAAAGTTAAACCGCCTAGGCAAATATTTTACACTGAAATTGGTGTCTGGTCGGTAACAAGTATTTATATATTCATAATAATATCTGTAACCATTAAACGGTTGTAATAACAAAACAAGGCTATCTAGTATTGGCATTAAATGAAACGCTAAAACGTTTCGTACGTCCTTAGCGCGTCGTAAAATTATTGTAAAAATGCTAGACTACGTACTCGTCGGATAAGGTGATGCTGTAACGAACAATTTTATTCAGCTCTCTCTAATATAGGTAAGTTTTGAATTCGTGGCCTAAATAAAAAAAATGTTTTGTTAGATATCGTTATATTAGTACGTTAGCGACCTGCCCCCGGATTCGCATCGATGCATTTTTTCCGCAAATTATTACCCTGGTAATCTGAAAAGTTTCCGATTTTAACGTGAAAATGGCAGCTGAGGATTTGGTTGCTCATCTTTTGAAAGGCACTCACCAAAGTTTCAGTAATTTCTTTAATTTTTAGGGTTCCGTAGAGGCAGGGTCAACTTTGAAAAATGAACTTTTCAAACTTGTCTCTGGTCTGGATCTGGAAAGAAGTGGCAGGGCACACTACATTTCGCAGTCATTTGGGCAGCCCGTCTGGCGCCAGTAACCAACCCCATACAGAAGACCACCGTGAAATAACGGTGTGGTGTTGTGTTTCGGTTAGTGAGTAAGGGATGCCAGAGCCCATTTCCCTATCCCTTCCCAATCCCTTATCCTTAACCCTATTGTAGTCGGTAGCGCCCTTGCAGCTGCTTTGGCGTTGCTTGTGTTATAGGCGACGGCAGCCACCTACCATCAAGTGGACCGTCAGCCTGTCTGCCGAAAAAGGAATGGTGTTTCCTGCCACTACTAAAACTTTTAAAAGACTGATGGTGTCGTATTGCATAACATCGTCAGAGCAAATGTTATTTGTACATTCGGTGCGCACAGTGTGGCAACGCACTATGTTTATTATCACATAAATTGGGAGCTCTCGAAAGCCCTACCCCAGTTACATTTACTATTAATAGCGTTGTGAAACTATCGCTGAATACACGCACTTTACTTTGAATACTACAGCGAATTAGTTGCATACCGTAAGATTATTTTAATCCCTTTATTCACGGGACTGAATCCGTAGTAAATCTCAGTAAATAATGAGAAACTATACCGCTTAAAAAATTATTTAAACAAAAAAAGGTTTCCTCGGTTAAGGTTCCTGCATAATTCTGGAACACAACACACTTGGTGCGGGATCTCATTGTTTCCGTACGCTGTTGCATTTCCTGTTTTGTACAACTGTAAAATGTAAAACTAACCGTAAAATGTTATGACGTTATACGTGACCTACACTTCCAGATCTTCGTTTGATAGTCGGCATAATATTCTGTTGTTCCAATATCGAAATCGAGATTTAAAATTCGAGAAAAATCAACTAGTCATAGTAGAGTTAGTACCTACTTCAAGCACAAAAGTATTAAATGTATAGAAAATTCTAATTTCTTAAGATTTTTTAAACTAAACTAGAAATTTATATAAATGGCAAAATATCTTTAACTACTTTCATGAAAGAGTTAAACTACTTCATGATAGTTAAAGATTTATCTGATTATAATGTGGCGGTTTGGTAATTAATTATACCACTACTAGCTTTTGCCCACGACTTCATCTGCACCTCTTTTTCTTAGGAGTGGAAGCATTTATTGCTCATATATTTTTGTCAGGCTTAGAATTTTTTATTTTTAAATGATCTCTCGGGAAAAGTGCTTTTTTCTAGATGAAAGATAACTTATGTCCTGAGAACGTGTATACAAAATTACTTATTAAGATTAATTGAGCATAACAAATTTTCGCATTATAATACTAATTGGGTTTAATGATCGAAATTTGACCATATTAATTTTGAAGTTTACAAAACTTAAGACACAAGTAGCACAACTGGGTGGGAAATAGCTCGTATATCATATCTATTTACATACTTAAGTGAAATATATAGCCATGATTAAGTTCTATATAGGTGGAAAGAACCCTTAGGCAACCAATATAGAACCACGGGGAGAAAAATTGCAGCCTATTTTTGGTTCTAAATTGAATCCATAAGAGATCTCACGATTACCTTAAGTGTCTATTAGAACTATGGATGAAAGTTATGCGCAGTGAACTATTTATTCACTCATTGACCGAATTAATAATTTTAGTTCGGTCAATGAGTGATAAATGAGACGCCAAAGTTCCTTTGAGTGGCGTGGCAACTTGTCAATAAGTTGTTTTTTATAAGTGAATGTTATCTGCCATTTTAATTTTAGATTTATACCTCTGTTTGGGTAAATGATTAAAACTTCACGTTATACAAGCAATGAAACAAGCACGAAAATCCTGCGAATTTTTTGTTACTGTGAAACTATAGTATGGTTTCTTTGTAAATTTCGATGCGCCTTTGATTTGATCAGGAATATTTAAAAAGAGAGTGCTAAATCAAATAAGGAATTGATACTGATAAGAAATAAAACTGTTAAAAACCTGACCTAATGATTGTAGGTTACGTAAAGTAACATCGTCACAACTATCAAAAGTCTGTGATTATGCGCAAGTGTGATAAAATTCTGTTTAAAATAATTCATTTTCAAGGACTCCAATTTGTAAACATGGCGAAACAAAAAAGATCTTACAGTGTTTATTTTCACTTATTTGTTCTCTATTTGGAACTATCAGGTCTGAAAATCATTTATTTGTATCTTGCGAGTGACAAAGCAGTGAATGCTATTACCAATACTAAAGTAGGGCCAATTTAATAGATCACATTTGACATCTGTCAGCTTAGGTTCATAGTAAAGCTTCATTGACAGCTTCTGTCATTATTTCAATTAACGTTCAATAAACATTGAACGCTATTCTTTAATAATAGCGTTCAATGTTGCACAGTAATTTTTTCAGATAAAAATAGACGTTTATTGAAATAATGACAGAAGCTGTGAAGTTAAGCTGAAAAATGTCAAATGTGATCTATTAAATTGGCCCTATTTTAATTATTTGCTCTTTTGTAGGACGAATAATGTTATTTTGACAAGAGCAATAGAAATAATAAATTTTGGATCGTTAGTGGTTTGAAATAAGTGAAAATAACTGCTTTTGGTTTCAAAAACCTCCTATTGAGACTTTTATGAGTCTATTGAGACTCCTATTTATGCGTTGGAGTGGCAATAAGGTACTTCTAGGCCTTAAAAGTTGCAATCACTTTAGGTTCCAAAAGAGCCGTAAAATTATCTTTTTAGCCACTATTGGTGATATACTACTCTATTATACGTCTTGTCATTTGGAATTAAAAGTTCCAAATAAGGGTATGTTCCCACTTATATGTAAACGTTGCTTATAAGTGACTTTAGGGCCTTATATAGCACTATTGCTTCTTATATAGTGACAATTAAAACCTGCATGCAACTTTAAGTAGCAAAATCTATTTTACCCAACCATAAGTAATAAAACAGAAACAAAAAACGTTCCTAAGCAACTACAAGTGAGAGGATTAACTTATATACAATTTTGAGTTGTATTTAAAGTTATAAGTTTTATCAAACACTGTTAACCCACTCATTTAGAACATAAAGCTATAAGATAAGCTGCAAAATTCACTAATGTGCTGCTTGCAGTCAATCACTATTGATTAAAAAAGAAAATCGGCATTACATGACACTGTTTGCTGATGGCAGTACCATTTTGTTTACCAAAAAGGATGAGGATACAAATTTAGAGGTTAATATTAATGATTCATTAAAGTTCATTATAAAATGGCTTCAAAATAATAATCTAAAAATAACTATTGAAAAAAACAAAAATAATGAATTTTAAGCTTAGAAACAAGATGCAAACCAAAGTTAATGTTAATTATTTAAATGAAACTATATAGGAAACTGATGTGACAAAATTCTTGGTACTGCACATTGATAACAAATTAACATGGAAAGTTCACATAGATAATGTATGTAAGAAATTAAATCAGTATTCATTTGCTTTAAACAAGTTGAGAAGAGTAGTAGAACAATCTGCAGTAGTTACTGCCTACCATGGCCTAGCGGCTGCATCATAAGATATGGTGTTATTTTCTTAGGAAACTCTACTGATAATCAAAGAGTATTTAAAGCTCAAAAAAAGTGTATTAGAGCCATCTGCGATTTAAAACAAAGAGAATCATGTAAAATTTATTTCAAAAAGTATAAAATTTTGACTGTGCTTTCATTGTTTATATTTGAGTGTATAATGTTCATAAAAGAAAATTCTAACATATTTAAGTTCATGGAGCGTCCCACGACATAATGATAAGCTTTGTATGGTCCCTGACAAAACTAAAATGGAAAAAAAGTGTCTTTTGTATGGCACCACTTATACAATAAAATTCCAATAAATATAAGAAACATTGGAAAACTGGCAGTGTTCAAGAAAAAATTACGTAATTTTCTGGTGGAAAAGGTTTGAGTGATAAATTTGTGTTTTAGATTTGCATACCGCTTGTCGGTCGAACATGTGGACATTATATGTATAAAATTTACAACTTGTATACCATATTCAGCAAATAAATTAATTTGAATTTGAATAAAAAGCGGAGAAATATATACTGAACTGTTTTTACATATTTATAAATATATTTATTTCAACATAGTTTATATATGATTGACTTTTAATGAATCTTTCACACACTGCGTTCCGTCTGTTCCGTAGTCAGCAACTGAGTAACCGGTGTGGGGGCAGTATCCAACCTCTTGTAGAAGACCACAGTAAAATAAGACATTAGTGTGGTGGACCGTCAGCCAGCCTGCCGACTTCTCCTTTATTTCAAACTGACTTAGTTCTAGATAAATCTAAAATTCCAAAACTCTATATAAATTAGACGTTATTCCAACGAGGAATATTCCTGGAATGTACTGGGGAGGGGCCCTAGGAAGGTCACATAAATTGAGGCGATAATACTTACAGATGAGGTTTATAACAAACAATGCAAAACCCTCGAAACCTGTTTGTTTATAAAGGACCGTATAATTTAATACAAATTTGGAACGGCTCGAGTGAGACGTATGGCGAACTGCGATGGATCAACTTTGTTAATATACATTACACAGTGCCCTTACCTTATGCCATAAACGGAAGGTCCATGTCGTAATCGACGTATGCAATTTGTAAACTGACAGCGACTAACCAAGAGTTAGTAAAAACTTAAATTTATGTTAGTAAATTTATTGAATTAGTAAAACCTTTATTATTAAAATTTATTAATAACAATTTAATAAAAAGATTATACTTAATGGTTTACAGTATAAAATAAATACTGTAAAATTACTAATGATAGTATCAATTTGATATAATTAAAACTGTTGCCTTTGAACTCAAAGAGAAAATAAAATTTATCCCACAGGGGTAAGGAATAAAAGTGATGTTTCGAAAACGCTCACCGCTTTTGGCTTGTGATACGTCGTGAGTAAGTAAAGATTCTATTAGTTTAGAGGCCTTACCGCGTAGACTACACAAGGTCTCCGATCATTTCGATTGTTAATATAATACTCGAGTTCATATTTTGTTCGTTCTTTTTGTATGTACGAGATGAATAGAAGGGCTCATTTCCGCGTACTATGTCATGTTTTTTATTCAACGTCAATATTAGCCGAGTAATTCTTATCGAGGTCGAAATAATATTTAAAGATTTTGATTGTGTACACCAGTATGTTTCATGTGGGCCATACCATAAGGCACCTTATGGGCGATTGAGGTCTCCCGGCGGGATATTAGCGGGCGTGGTCTATTCCCAAAATGTCCCACAAGAAATGTCCAATTTGGGACATTTTGGGAATTACAAAAATAAATATTTTTACTGTTCCCAAAATGTCCACTTATAATTATAATTGTGGACATTTTGCAACTTTCAATAAATATTTAGTTTACTATTCCCAAAATGTCCCACGCATAATTTTAAAGGCTATTTATTGGGTTGTACAGTCAGAAACGATAAGATGTAAGAAGATAGTTATTTATTGTAAAAAAAGAACAAATTAGTTTTAAGCTAATCGTTTAATAAAGTCTCTCCTAATTTGACTAATTACGGCAACATTTCTGTGCTCGAATGTAATAAAATATGTAAATTGTTCAATCAACATGTAAATAAAAGAAGCTATTTAAAATATTTTAAGACATCAAAATTATATAATTTAGACTGATATTATTCATATGAGACTGAATATCTGTATCAATTTAGTTGATTCTGTCCATTCCGCAAGAAAATGTGAAAATGCAGAACTTGAAAAAATACGAAAAACATCAATTTACATTACTGTAGTAAAGTATCATTATAAAAAAAATAACAGGAAGATACATAGTCTAAAAATATACCCTCAACTCTAGAAATCTACAAGCTTACAGTTTACTATAGTAATGTTACTATTCCACTTTCAAATTTCAACAAAATGGCTTCTATTTTTTTTAAACTATTTCTTTAATATTTTTCTGTCTTTTTGATACATCTAATATTAAAACCTTACCTGCATCTCTTTTCACTTTACTTAAAAAGTGTGTAAGAGGAGGTTTTATTTTACCTATGATCCTGTTGACTCGGTAATGACATCCTTCCAATCTATTATTTGGCTTATGTATTTATAGGTTTATGTTTGATACAAATATATAAGTTAGTATATAATACAGTATATATATAAGTTCTGTATTTTTCCTTATAGCAGGGCCATGTCTTTGCCTGCACCATTTTGGATTCGTCAGAAAGCCATTGGTTGACAAAATAATCATTGAACTGTGAATCTTTTGAACAATCAGCCATGATATAAACCCAAGTAACAATGACATTATGCGGTGGAATATGGGCAAGAACTGAACAACGTTTCACATGGACTTTTTCGACCTTTGATTTCAAACTGCATTTCTTAGCTTTCTTCCACAAACATTTAGTAAAATGGTAAAAACATTTTTTAATTTCCACATTAGGGAAAATATTGGTCAAAGCGGTCATGGCAGCAGCTTCAAAGTTCATTTTGATTTTTACTGCATTCCAAGCTGGATTTTTACTGCATTCCAAGCATTCCAACTTGGAACTTTAACTTTTTATTAGGCCACAAGGCATATACAATAGGGGTTATGTTCGTCTCGTTTTTGTTACTTATGAACGGTATACATTTGAGAAAATGATTGTGGACAGCATTTGAAAGTTCCGTCCATGAAAAAATAGGCGAGTTCGGCTAGTATTTTTGTACATGACTGTACAAAAATTAAGCATGGGACATTTTGGGAATAGTAAACTAAATATTTATTAAAAGTTGCAAAATGTCCACAAAGATAAATTAAAGTGGACATTTTGGGAACAGTAAAAATATTTATTTTTGTAATTCCCAAAATGTCCCAAATTGGACATTTCTTGTGGACATTTTGGGAATAGACCGCGGGCGTTAAGTTAGTCTTAAAAGGTACTAACTAATGTTATAAATATGAAAGTATGTGAGGATGTATGTTTGTAACTCTTTCACGTAAAATCGGCGGAACGGATTTGAATGAAATTTGGAAAACAGATAGCTTATTACCTATATATAGATATAGGGTACTTTTTATCATAGAAAAATATTAGGTTCTCGAGGGATCGTCTAAAAATTTAAAAAAAAAATGGTGTCACTGCGATATCTAACGCAGATGTCAGATAAAGATGTTAGTTAGTTATACAATATGCTTTACTGATATTATTTTATTACGAAAGTCAACAGGCAGGCTGATTCATTTGGTGAAAAGTGACACCCGTCGCCACATTAGCTACTTAAGCAGGGATTTAAATGTCAACTTAATGTCCTGTTAAAAGGATAAGGGTAAGGAACAAGGTTAAGGAAGGCATAAACAATGCGCCCTAATACTAATCAATAATTAGAAATAATTTCGCAGTTATTTGGGCAGCCCGTCTGGCGGCAGTAACCACCCCCTTACAGAAGACCACCGTGAAATAACAGCACATGTGCTGTTGTATTTCGGTGAGTGAGTAAGGGATGCCAGAGCCCATTTCCCTATCTCCTAGTCCCTTGTCCTTAATCTTACTGTAGTCGGCAGCGCACCTGCAGCAGCTTTGGCGTTGCTTGTGTTATAGGCGTCGGTAGCCACCTACCATCAAGCGGACCGTCAGCCTGTCTGCCGATCTTAACATAAAAAAATACTTTCACAAATTTACATAAAATAAAGTTAACCATTATACATGAAATAATAAAATAATCTTTTGAGCGTGATAGACCTTACAGTACACCCTCTTTGATAATTTAAAGGCGACAACCCATCTTATTAGAGTGTCTGTTTATCACACTTGCATATCAATATGTGTATTCTTCTGGCAATAATGTTTATTGTTGAGTCAGTCAGAGTTATATTATAGCTCACTGACAAGACGGACTTTCAAAGTCTCTACAAGTTTAATATTACAATGCAATAATTTACTTAAAATTAAAAAGAAAATAAATAAAACAATTCATAAAAAGTGTGTGTGTCAGCTTCGACGCACGACTGGAGTTGGGCAAATGACATTTATAAGAACTCGCTGGCGGCGGAGACAATTCAACAGGCCTACAAAAAAAATTGTATTAATACAATTTTTTTAACTGACATTAACTTATTAATCCGTACAGGATTCATATGCGCGCAATAAGCCGTTTTCGAGAGAATATTCAATAAATTCTCCTTGTGTTCTAACTTTTTTTGTAGAGTTTCTATTACTTTAACGAAAATTCTAATTAATACAATTGGTTCTTCAAATGTTTAAGTATAATATATATATTTTTTCAAAGCAATTGTTTTGTCTATTTCTTGTAACATCTTCATTAAACAATGGATATTTTAGTATTTAGCGTTTGTCTGCACCTTAAACGTATAAAATTAAATGTATAACATTTTCCTCGTGTCAACAGACAACTGGATACCTAATTACTTTGTTTTATTTACATCTGCATACTCAGATGTCACGTGTTCCAACAAAAGTTATGTAAGTTACGTTCGGTATACACAGATTTATAAGTTCAAATAGTTCATTTTTTTGGACGACAGATGTCGCTGCGTCTGCAGGTTATAACGCGCTATCGTTTCGTTACTTAACGCGGACTACACTTTTCCTACAAGACTTCGACGTTTGCTTTTATAAGCCCAGAGAATAGCATTAGGGAGCATAAATACATGAGTCAGTTGTCGCACAAATGTCAAAGTGGCAGATAATGTAACGCTTTTTAGTTAACGCTTGTATTAATTTTACTCCTCATAAGATTTCCATACCGGAGCCTTATATGAAAATCGATTCTTAAGGAGTAAACTCGAAAACTGCTTGATATTGATGGACTAATTATTCTTACTTTATTTTATTGTCTATTCTCTTTGTTTTGTCTTTTTGAGCGATTGCTATTACGTGTGCAAAATGTGTTTTATATTTTTATAATGTTTACCTATACTCTAATATAATTTCTGTTTGCGTTCCAAATGGAAATAAAATCTATATAAAAGAAAGTTGTCTTAGTTAACCATTTATAACTCGAGAACGGCTGGACCGCCCCGAATAACAGAATAATTATTGAAACATCTCAAATTTTCACGAAAAAAAAGTGAATAAAATTCATTTTTTATGGAAGGGGTTTTTATTCTGAGACGGCACGAAGTTCGCCGGGTCAGCTAGTAAATACATAAAAATAAAAATAAATAAAAATATAAATGAAAAATTTCTTTAATTTGGTCCTGTCTAATAAAGAATATTTTCTTTTCTTCTGATCAGTACGGAGACAGCCGCTGAGGCTGGAAGATTTTCGAGTGAAGACCACGGACCGGCAAGCGCAGCGTAAGACGTCCACTCACAAGGTGGACAAACGACCATATAAGGGCCGCGGGTTGACTGTTGATCCAGGCTGCTTCTGACCAGTCCGTTTTGGAAAATTATGGGGGAAGCCTATGTCCATGTCCAGCAGTGGATGTATGACAATTATAGGTATATCTCACGTTTAAATTATGTAATAAGAAACTGTTTGCGTCTACTCCTATCGGAATAAATGCACGCTTCATAGAGCCCAAAATAAACAAACACACAACTCTGCTACCAGATTTGTTAGGGCAAATCAACCATGAAATATGAATATTAGACTTTGCTACTAAAACAAAAAGTGTCTTCGCATACCGTCTTCTGCTACATTTCTAACTTTGAGGGCCCTCGTTAGTATCTGAAAGAGATAGCTATAAGAGAAGAAGTATTACTCGTCACTGTTCGTTCGCCTCTCAGACGATTCAAAAGGTCCTTAGTGCTAATATTGTCCCAAATCTCAAACGGCCGCCATTCGCGCCGGTCCACATAAATCGAAACTAAATCAACGTTTCTTTTGTCTCACGACACTGATACAAAACTCCATACAGTAAACCGTTACAAAGTTGCACAAAAACCGAATATTATTAACTTTCAATAATTAAAATTCTTCTCGATAAAGAAACATGCTCTTTGCGTTCAAATAAATTTCGCCATCATGTTTTTCACAACTCACCACAGACCACCGCAAGTCAACGCAAGTCAGTGATATAGAATATATCGAAGGCTAGAGTGATAAAACCGAACAGAAACATTGTATTATTTCCTAAGATGGCTTGTGCTTGCAGAGTAATATTGGCTAGTGCAACATTTCAAAGAAAGAATAACACTATTTATGGAGACTTAAATGTGCAAGTTTTTTTTCATCACTTCACTAGCCTGCGATTGCGAACACGTCTGTCTTATGTACCCTAACATGGCAAACTTTTTTATTTCTCCAGTAACCTAATCATATTATAAACTGTTAGAAATTCTTACACTAGTAAGTTTCGACACTTTGATCTACCTACGAATGGGCATTAAATTTTTTTTTTTTTCATTTATCTGTTTAAAAAAAAACATAGAATTGAGGGCATTAACATTTACATTTTTTATAATAATGGATATAACTTATTAAGACTGTATTTATATGAATTAATAATTTTATTAAAACTTACATCTATACTAATATTATAAAAAGAAAAGATTTGTAAGTAAGTTTGTAATGAATAAACTCAAAGACTACTAGACCGATTTAAAAAATTCTTTCACCTATAGAAAGCTACATTATGAGCGAGTAACATAGGCTATACACCCTCCCCACCTCCCCCATTTACCCCCTCCATACAAATGTATGTTTGTAATGAATAAACTCAAAGACTACAGGACCGATTTAAAAAATTCTTTCACCTATAGAAAGCTACATTATCAGCGAGTAACATAGGCTACTCCCCCATTCCTCCATTTACCTCTCTCCATACATAACTCTCAAAGACTACAGGGCCGATTTTAAAAATTCTTTCACCTTTAGAAAGCTACATTATCAGCGAGTAACATAATATATTATAAAGATACGCAGACGAAGTCGCGCGCAACAGCTAGTACTTAATAAAATTAAGGACATGATTTATAATATTTGCATTTGTGTGTGAGCGTGTCAGCTTGTGTTTTCATCAGTTCATATAGTTTTTAAAAATTATTATAAAAAAAATTACTTTTAGATTAAAGGTGGATTTATATTGCACCGGACCGTGTCTCGGCCGGAGCCCGGTCAAGATATTCATAGTTTGCTTTTTTATGAACCAATTCATACTTCACCGGGCCGGCCGTGTCCCTGCCCCGGCCTATGAGAAAAACCCGGCCCGGTAGCGGCACGGTGTAATATGAATCATCCTTAACATAAAGAAACAGATAATGGCCCCTGGTTTGATGTAGACTGTTATACAGATCACAACATTGATATTCTATCAGAGGCCGAGCAAATATATACCCACATGAGGACAGTATCCAATTACTGCCTTTTACATAAAATAAGACTATTATATTATAGTATTATAGTAACTGTAGCACATGCTAACACGAAAAGCTGACCATTTTAATTAATGCTAACTAATAAATGTTAAAGTAAGTTTGTTTATTTATTTGTTACGCTTTCGCGCCTTAACTATTCAACCGATATGACATTTTGCATACCTACACGTTGTCATACAGAAAAGACATAAAGCACCCCTCTGAGGGATCATCTAAAAATAAAAATAATAAATTCGACGCCTGACAAAAATATATGAGCAATGAAGATGAAAGATGATTAACAATGAGAAGAAAGGTCACGTACGAAGTTGCGGGTTTTGCTAGTATACTAAAACGCCTCTCACTGACTTATTGACATAAACATAATCGCTCTCCCAGAAGGACTCACAAAAAAATTGGACACGTAAAAAAAATGATTTTTCCTCATCTCAAAAATCAGGAGTAAACAAGATAACAACAAAGGGGTTTGGGGTGATTCAAATTACGAGTGAAGTGTCGGGTTGGTGCCATTGGTGCGTGCAGACCGGAAAATTATGGCAACATTGAAATTATTGACGTTAGGTTTTTTTATTTATTTTTATAGGATCAACAGCTTTTATACTAATAAATGAAAGAATATGATATGTCCGTCACAGATTCTCACATAAATATTTTTTAGATTAATGCTAATTAACGCTTGAAAATAAAAAGAGACAAAAGTAAAGACATGCATTCTTTGTGTACATATAATATGTGGAAGTGTTGAGAAATCTTGGTAAATATATTTACATATATTGGTAAACAGGTACGGCCTTTAATTTTATTTGGTTAAATCCAGTCTCAAATACACCGGAAATGACAAGTCCGTCCCTCGAGCTACGCCGCCGCCCGCCGTAGGCACGTAGGCCAAATTAAAAAATAATTTGTTTTTTTTTTTTATGTCGAGAAGAAATCCACTCTCGAACAACTGGCTCATCATTTTTCCGTCTTGTTTTTCCTCACTACTCAACAACGAATATATTATTATACATTTTCTAGCTGTGCCAGATTTCAACGGCAATTTTATCTAAATTGACATAAGCATGCACGTTTCGGCTATTACTCGGTATTGCTCGGTTATGTTAGTACACAATAGCTCACTGGTTACCGTCGGTCTTATAAAGGTCTTAGCGTTAAATAACGTGTAACAAATAAGTTTGTAACATCAGTGAGTAGACCGGGATAGCTAACGCAGAAGCTGTTCCGACGAGCATGAATCAGAACTGTTCCAAGCTGATCGCCAGCCTACACTAGTTTGAGACGCGCCACAAGAAGAAGATGAAATAAGTTGACAGTTCCGAAGACAAAATAATGAACAGAAATAATAAAAAATTATAATCTTCGAAACTACTTGTTACCAATATTTAGAAGGGACCTCCTTTTTAAATGTTATGCGAGCGCTGTTGCGGGCGAAACTATACAATTATACCCACTTATAAAATAATTTATTGCGACTATAAAATAACTATCAACGCACAGCCAAAATTACTAAGTCCACGAAGCTGAAATTTGAAACATAGGTTTACTTCTAACGTTAGCATCCGCTAAGAAAGGATTTTTAAAAATTTCAGTTCCGTGCGAAGTAGAGGGCGGGTCGCTAGTTTATATCTATACATATAATAAAATCGTAAACGAGTTGTGTACATTAATATTTAAAAATAATAATAATAATAAATTGTACACGTTGTACTTATGTTACTGAGGTCAAAATACAGTTTCTAGAATTTTTTTCTGTTTGTCTCTGCGTTTGTGCACGCTAATCTCAGAAACAGCTTAACCGATTTGAATGCGTTTTTCACTGTTGTAGCAGCAAGCTTCCTGTAACATTTACAGTGTTATTACAAAAAAAAAAAATACTAAACTATGTCTCAACACGTGTTTTGTCAAACAGCGTCTAATGACATTTGTGTACAATTTCACAGTTTAAACCCTGCCTCAAATAATGTTTAACCTTCGCTATTACAAAATAGTGTTTGTCCTTTGACTAACCAAAACATCGCTAGGCAACCTATAGGCAACCAATTGTTGCTATTTTATAATTATAAAATAGTAAATAGTAACAATAAAATAGCAACATTACTAAACGTTCGTTCAACTTCATTTGGTTCAATCCGAAACGTTCCTTTCTATGCAAATTTGTTATGTGCTAATAGAATATCCTATGCAGAAAAATATTTTAAAATTATCTATATATAAATAAAACAGTGCCGTGTGTGATTATAAATTAATTATTGCTCTAAATACACCGCCATAAGTATGTTTTGGAACCAAAACTTACGTATATAATGAGTACATTGTACACATAGAACAGTGATCAGTTGAGAGAATGGAATGTGTTTATCAAGACTTGTCAATCGTCATTACTCATTGTCAAATGAGTATAATATAAATAAAAATTATTTCAAGTAATATGGAAAAAATGGACAATTGCAATATTAAAATAAAAATTCGTGAACGTGAAGAAAATTGGGTTCAAGAATAAAAGGTAAAACAACCCGATATTTCATCATAAATTATGATACCACACCACTAAATACAACTTGCGAAAATTAGAGACAAAGTAGTTTAGACTAACTTTGAGGCTTCGACAAGCATTGACATGTATTTAAATATGAAAAGTAATATTTAAACCGTGCCTAACTCTAACTGCTTAAACACGCTTTTGTAATAAATTTTTTTAGACACTTGTTCAATGTCTGTTTATCTTTTTTGTAATAACACTGTTAGTGTTTGTTTCATTCCAATCGGTTTACAAACAAAAAAGTTAGGCGCTATACCGAATACCACGCGTACGAAGTTGCGGGCTCAGCTAGTATATTAAATATGTACGTTTAAACTTTTAAAGGATTATTCATACTATACCGTGCCGCCACCGGGCCGTGCGCTTGTCGTGTTTTTCTCAAAGGCCGGGGCACGGCCGTGGCACGGACACGGCCCGGTGAAGTATGAATTGGTTCATACAAAAGCATACTATGAATATTTTGACCGGGCACCGGCCGGGGTACGGTCCGGTGTAATATAATCCACCCTTAAACTACAATGTTATTATATTAATCAAAGATAAAATTTTGTATCTGTCCTTGACGGTGTGTTGTGCTTGTTGACACGTGTATCCCCTAGCAGGAGTTTTCGTTACAATATAACCTTTTTATAAATAGGCTTCCGAGGCACTTACACAAATTTAATCCGCGCCCTAATAGCATTAAAAATGTCAACACTCCGGTGTAACATAGGCTTGTCTTCCGGTAGGCGATAAGCGATGCGAAATATATATATAATGTACTAGCTGAGCACACAACTTCGTACGCGTGGTATACAATATAACGCATAACTTTTTTGTTTGTAAACCGATTGGAATGAAACAAACACTAAATGTTACGGGAAGCTCGCCGCAATACTTGAGTAAAAACCACATTTAAATCGGTTAAGTCGTTTCAGAGATTTGCGTGCACAAACGCACAGACAAACCGACAAAAAAATTAAAAACTGTTTTTTTGACTTCGGTAAATTTTTGAAAAATATTTAATCTACAGACACGGCTCGTTTACGATTTTATTATTAGTAATAAATAGATTAATAGATGAATATGGTATGAAATGAAAATCTGCTAATGTTGTTCAATGTTCAGTTACAACACGGAGTATTTATGTCTTTACACACACGGAGTTTTTAGAATATTTGTTTGTGCGTTTGTGCACTATAATCTCAGAAACAGCTTAACCGATTTGAATGCGGTTTTCACTGATGTATTGCAGCAAGTTTCCCGTAACATGTAGTGTTTGTTTCATTCCAATCGGTTTAAAAACAAAAAAGTTACGCTCAATACAGAATACCACCCGCAGGAAGTTGCGGGCTCAGCTAGTATGTAATAATGTTAGGTAAGTATACCGTATAATATATTATAGTCTCGCTTCACTGTAACTGATTGCGAACGTTAAAATCAGGATGGAATTTCACCCTCGGCACTTGAAGGGGAATCTTTTTCGCATCTTTAATTAGAGAAATATGCTAAACAGGGTCAACTTGGCGGATGGCTTTAATCTCAAGTGACAGTCCCAAATAAAAACAAGGAATTCGGAACTCTTCCTCGAGAGCCTTCTTCAGATCAAAGAAATACGATAGAGTGCACTATACAGGAACAATACAGTTAACATATAAATTATTTTATTCCTTTTTTTTGTTTTTATTAAAAACAACATCAGTCTCACAGCCTAGTGGAAATTCGCATCCTCTGTTTTTTTGTTTTTTTTTTTTTTTTCCATTTATATTGTCAGACCATGTTGAGCTCCAACGTAACCGGTACGTTCTATGAGCTAGGTCACTTCTTAATCCATATTTTCGAGCAGTCTGAAGAGACCACGCGTGGTGCTTTGTCAATTTCTTGTACAAATAAATAAAAATTATTTTGAGAAAAAGTAGCTATAAAACTGAAGTAACCATTCTTTTAAACATCACTACTCATTTTTTGACATTTTTTCGTGAGTAAAAGTGTTATAAATTATAATTACGACCGGAAAAACGATCAAAATTTGACTGTTATATTTTATGATCGGGTAAAGTTGTAAATATCATGTTTTGAACCATAAAATCATCAAGGATGTTTATTAAGCTAAGACATATTTTTTTCCGATCAAAATTACGAATATTTAATTGTTTGTCGTAGAGTTAAAAATAGGTTGACTTCGAATATTCGAGCTTTAATAGCGCTTCTTAGGATATCCTCCTTATTTAGGATTCTGTCTCGCAAGTAAACACCTCAAGTAAAGCACTTCTCAAAAAGAATTCTACTGAGAGAAGAGCAAACAACATATTGATTAAGTCTTTAGGCGGGAGATATAAGGGATAAGATGTTTCGCTATTTCCCATTATTGCGATAAGATTTGTGGACACACATCACTTTAGATTTATCTAAATAAAAACCTCAGATTTATCATATGAATGCCGAGTTTATGTCCCTGAGCATTTTACTAAGGCCAACCAGAATATGTTGCCACGAGAGCTATGTCGTTGACATATCTAGAATTTGTCTTCCAGCGAAGTTGTGGACAGTTCCGCGGAGATCTCACTTCTGCAGTTTAATAGACTCTTAACTTAGAGCTGGATTGATAGCTATATATATGTACATATGCATATATACCTCAAACTTGGTTTTTTTTTTATAACTGGACCTGGCCACTAATAAATCTAACGACTTTTGATAGTCCACAAAAGTCAGCCATAATGGTCGATTCTTTGCTTTTTGTCTTCTGCGTTAATTATTTCTTTATTTAGCGTTTCAGTTAAATTTAAATTTTGAAAGATTAAATTGTAACTCGAATTAATCTTTTGGGTTTTATTGTCCCGTATCTACTCTTAGAGTTTAGTCTCATTTCCAGCAGACACACAAAATGAATGTGCTACAACTGTTACTCAATTCTAGAATAGTTATTCTCTAAACTCGTATATTGTTGCCGACTGTACTAAATAGGGCAAAGATTAATTATGTAGAAGCGATTCTGCTTAACAAGATTTGGATTTAAAAGTTAACCCCAGTTTAATTGGTATGTTTTGTTTGCCGACGAAGAGGGAAATAATAAATAGTTGTTTAGTTAACAATATCCTTTTATGTGGATTAGAAGCTAGACAGAATATCGCTTACAAACCTGTGAACATCAACAGAATGTAAGGAGTAAAAGAATAAAGGGTGAAAGACTAGATGAGGATTCTTACAGTCGGAGTACGGAAACCTTCGTCAGTTCTCAAACTAATTGCTTTATCAAGTCGTAGACTCTTAGTACCTTTTGAAACTAAAGCACTAAGCAGACAACTGAAGAAATTTGCAATAAAATTTTTGGCATGACTGATAGTTGTCCTGGTTCAAGCAAATGTCGGGTTTCAGGTGACGAACCTTTTCTTACCCTGACTTTACATTAAATAGTAATTAAACAATAAAGTTCTGAGCATGAGATATTACACCCTATTCTCTTATAGGAGATACATTTAAAGGTACATTCATTTAGATGATATTTAGAAACCATATCCAACACATCAGGACTTAATGAGAAATGTCAAAGTAAGAAGACGCCTGAAGAAAAGATTGCCGACAGACTTGCTATAACTATAGAAACTCTATGCTACTTAGAGGGAAGTATGATGGGAGTGCATCCCGGCATGCCTACTGAATAATCCACATAATTTCCTAATTGTGACAGATTGCGATGAAAAAGGAGTCACTATGAATTCAGATTTATTATATATATATATATATAATTTCTAATACATACACAATCATTTACACATCATTTACAAATTGTAAATTAACCGTGTCTGTACATTAAACATATTTAAAAAAAAACATTTATACACGTTGTACTTATGTTACCGAAGTCATAAAAATAGTTTTTAAATTTTTTGCCTGTGTGTCTCTGCTCAGAAACGGCTTAACCGATTTGAATGCGGTTTTCAGCAAGCTTATAGCAAGCTTAGCAAACTTCTCGTAACATTTAGTTTTTGTTTTATTCCAATCGGTTTACAAACAAAAAATTTTTTAAAGAATCACGACCAACATTTTTTCAATAAAAATACAATAAAATAATTTTAGTTAAATATATATTATCATCTGTAAAACGATGATGATTGAAAGTTTATAAAGTTCAAAATAGTCAGTTCAGGCGTTTTTGTGAATTACAATTTAAGTTGACCTCAGATCTATATTAAGTTGGGTTCTACTTAGGCTGGTGATCTTCATATATAGTAAAACCGATCCTTGACTACTATGTCTTGGTGCACGCTAATCTCAGAAACGGTATAACCGATTATCATGTGGTTTCCACTGATGTATTGTAGCAAGCTTCCGGTAATCTGTAGATACACTACAGATTTCCTTCCAATCTGTTTACAAACAAAAAGGTCACGCGTTATTCCGATTTTTTAAACTTTTATATTGAAGTCGGTAGCTAGATACTGTTCTAATATTTGTTATCACTGTTTAGTTATCTATATAAACTTTTACAAGTATTTTATGAGTCGTCAAATACAATAAAATTAAATTAATCCACGACTTATTAGGAAAGCTGTTTCTACGCGGAACAAACTGGTAAGAAACCTCTCTAGTTGCTATTTTAAAATAATTTTTTGTCAAAAAAGTTGCTAAACTATGGTACATAACTTTCTTATGATAAATGATTTCAATTTGATTATACATAATTATAGTCACTGTTAAGTTTTGTAAGTTGTTGTGTTTTAAATTTGTCAATATTTTAATGGATCTACATTATTCTTTTATAAATGTACAGTGAAAATTATCAGTAATTCATCTCATATTGAATATAGTGCTTGCTATCTGTGAAGTTGTTAATCTATGCGTTGATTAAGTCCAGATCGCATAGAATTGGGTCAGCGCGATGATAGTCGTGCGCCCACGCATCTTCACTCCCGACCACTGAATACGTGCTTCCCCATTATAATATAACCCACTTGGAACTGAAATCAGGAAGATTTTCTATATAATTGATAATCCAGTTAGAACCGGCTCGCCTCAATGACGGAATATTTCGCATTCCACTGCCTGGCACTTAACTCGCGATTCTCTTAATAACGATAAAAACGGCAAATTTATTTACTCATTCTTTTTTCTTACACTGTAATTTCTAAATGAACGTACAATGAAATTATCTATAAGATCTTTTCACTTTTGTCAATAAGATCCATGTTTTTTACTCTTTCTAGCAACATGAGCATGAGTCGCTATTAGTAGAGTTAATCGTTTGTCTGTCTTTTGAGAAGGCTGTAGAAATCTTCGAATATAATTTTTAAGCTATTATATAAGCTAAGCTTATAGACTCCTAGATATGTACGCACATATGAAATGGTCTCAAGACTCACACCTTAGAAAAAAAATTAGACTAAGTCTTATTACGGCATTTGAGAAAACATAAATATTTTTCCATCATTGAAAGAAATAAGAAAAGTAATTAAATATTTCGTTAACAAGAAAAATCCACTAAAACATTATTTTGACATCATACTATGTTTTTGTGGACAGTAAAAGAAAAGAAACCCATGACGTGGTCAGCTAATAATATTACTTAATACAAAAAAAATAAGTAACTTGTAAGTTTGTTAGCATAAAAATTATAATTATTTACAAGCTGCAATAGTAGGGGAGGCCAGGATGCTAAATTTGCAGTTCCTCGAGCGTCATGGGGACCTATTGGATTTGAAAGTTTATGTTCTAAAAATAAAAAAAAAGTTTATTTCAGGTTTTCTATTTTAGTGGGGAGGAGAGCGTGTATACATTTTTAAAAATGTAAAAAAAATAGTTGTATAAAAGTACTCGAGCGCGTCAGATATTGATAATGTAAATGGCCCACATGTTCCTGATGACGGATATATGTTAATCTGCCGGTATGGGTGGTGGGTTCTCCCGTACGGAAGCTTTAAAAATGGAAAAAAAAATGTATTTACTCGAGCGCGTCAGATATTCAGAAGGGATGTTAAGGAACCCAAACTAAGCTTACATATAAAAAACTGACGATTCGGATGTGATGCAAGCTCGTGGCAGATTTCTGAAAATGCAAAAAAATTCGTCATTTTGACATACTCGAGCGCGTCAGCTTTTCATACAGACGACTCGGCTTGATGTCCCGGTTGTACTGATCCTTAATCTGAAAATTATATGGAGGGGTTTTCTTAATCTGACGGTTTGAAAAAAAAATCACGATTTTGTTGAAATTTGTAAAACAATAGGGATGAATTTAATAAAAAAACCATATTTTTTAATTATTTTTATCGTTTTATTGATGGTTTAAAAAACCATAAATAAAACGAGAATGTAAAATTAAAAAATGTACGATTAAAGAAAAACGTTGAAATTTAATTTCGTTTCGTTTTCTTCTTCTTCTTTCGGCTTGCGCAAATTGTCAGATTAAGGTTTCCCGTTATCCTTGAATTATTTCCTTTAAAATAAAAATAAAAATTTGACCTCCGCTTGAGAATGTCGAAGTAAAGATTGCAACTTTTTTTGCAACTTTGTGACCCTCCTCTATTCCCTTAAGTCACACTCAAATCGTCAGATTATTAAAGTACACACTTATCAGCATGTATTCTGCCATACCTTAATCTGACGCGCTCGAGTAAATCCCGAAATCCCCTCTTGGGCTCCCCTACTATCACCTTTTCTCCACGATTCTACCGACATCGCCCCATGGAAACCGTCAGATTATTAGTTCTTCATAATTCTAACAGTGTTTCCTTCAATTTAAAAAAAAATTTAAAACGCGCTCGAGTATTTCGAGATGACGTTTTTTTTACAACTTCAGGACTCGCTCATTTCTCAATGTCACGCTCAAATTGTCAGATTATTGAGATATACACTCTTCTGAATGTAATTAATCTACCTTTTCTTAATCTGACGCGCTCGAGTTTTTCTGAGGATTGATTTTTTTTTTACTAATCTGACGGGTTCCCCTCAACACAACCCGCCATATAAAGGTTTCGTTTGGTAGAGGTACATTAAAGGGTGCAAGGATTCTCCCTATATAATTATCTGATACGCTCGAGTCACTTCAAAAATCCCCGCTTGGGCTCCCCTTCTATAATGTTTATCTTGCACTTTCACTTAGTTAAATTTAACGAGCTGGCGCCAATAGAATCTTAAAAACTGTTGCTGATAGATATAATTCTTTAATTTTTAAACACTTAATGAATATTCAAAAATAATAAGTTTTGCGACATTGTACCTACATGTAAATTAATTAATAACTAACAATGGATCATGTTAAAAATAAATAAATAATAGACTCGTGTTGTGGAATAATCACACAACGGGCTATAAGCGAAACCACCTAGACCAGAGTAAACTTTGAAAAATTCATTTCCTAAGTTTTCACTGACGGGAATCGAACCCGTGACCTCTGAGTCAGAGCGCTTAGGCGAACACCTTAACCACTCGACCGATGGACTTTTAAAAACATTTACCTACTTTTGTACTTACAATTCTTATTTATATAATTTTGATGAAAAAGATATTTATTCCTAAGATTTAGTTTATACACATATTTGTAATAATACAATAAAAATAAAATGTGTTTCAAAACTAAAAGTGCCTATGCAAATAATTTGTTCGTAGTTGCTATAATATTAGGTCGGCGAAAAGTGGGCGAAAAAGTCTTTTCGCATAAGTATGTATAAACTTGTAATAAAATATCTGGCTGGTTTTGATGACATTAAAAAGGTTACATTTCAAAAAAAGAAACAAATTTGTAAATGTTGTTATTTTTTATTTATATTAGCTTACCAAGTAATATTACCATAAGTTAGTGATGTCATAATTCATTGATTAAAATTCCAACAAAGTTTTTAGTTAATTTTATCCAGCTTGTCAAAATTGGATTAAACATGACTCACCATTTGCATGTTCATTAGTGCTAGTCAAAGATTTTCGACTGTATAGATCGGGCAAGACGAAAGAATCCGTAATGTGACATTTAGAACCACGTGGTACAAAGTCGCTCAGTCCATCACCAACATTACAAGGCTATTTACTTACGCCATGGCCATCCTGAAATTTTTCCCAATGCCCTCTCTATATAATCTATATATTTAATCTTTTTGATTGTAGCTAAATATATAACTTAAATGTAGCTAAAACGTAAAATGAACTTACTTTACACTCTTTTTTTAGTGGCACTGCGTTATTTGGGCAGCCCGCCTGGCGGCAGTAACCACCCCCTTGCAGAAGACCACCGTGAAATAAAATCACGTGTGCAGTGAGTGAGTATGGGATGCCAACGCCCATTTCTCTATCCCCTCCTAATCCTTTATCCTTAATCCTGCTGTAGTCGGCAGCGCACTTGCAGCACTTGTGGCGTTGCTTGTGTTATAGGCGACGGTAACCACCTACCATCAAGTGGACCGCCAGCCTGTCTGCCGATCTTAACATAAAAAAAACTTTAAACAACATTCCAGAAAAGTTAGTTCCTTACCAGGAATCCTTTCGTGCGATTTTCTTAAAAAGCAAACTAAATTTTTCGCTTCATGTATTAAATTTATTGTTTGTTGTCATTAATTTTTGATCAATTTTGTATAAATTGGTCATTCTGAGTGGTGTATCAACTAATTTCACTGTACACAGAAATAGTCCAAGTGAGTGAGTGAGTTGTCCAAATATATCTGTTAGTGAACGAAAACATACGAATAGAGGTGACTTTGGCGGACGTCGGAGGTGATGCCTTTTTTCTAAAAGGTAATATAAAAAAGTGTTAATACAAGATTCGCCCGCGCAGCGTGCACTGTATAGTGCTGTGCATCTCAAAAATAGAGATCACTCAAGACTCTCTCATTAGTTCACTCTGTCACTATATTAAACTGTCAACTGGATGCGAGATGTCATTAAAAATTGGATTTATCGATGGTCACGTGTACTAGAAAGTTCGGAATAGAACTTGTAAAATTAGAGTTGTTTTCGACGAATTTCTTAACACCGCCTAACATGCTTGAAACAGATATTCTTCCGATTTGCTTTTCGTAATGTAATTAATAAATATTGCACGGAGATTGCAGTCGTGATAATATGAGGTTTTAGCCGCATTCTTTCTCCTAGAACTAATATTTCCAGTTATTCAAACTTCAAATTATTGACTTGAATAATTTAAGTTTTAGTATTTTTTAACTCACGTTTTGGATTTTCTTAGAAAATAAAATGTTATTTTTTAACAAAAGCTATAAAAATAAAGTGTTGAAACAGTTAAATGTAAGTATTTAATTTGTGTTTTGTTTGGTTTCGTTTCAAATTTAACTTTAAGAAAACTCTAATCGACAAAAAATGTAATTTTTTTGGCATAAATTTTGTTTATCTGATTAAAATTTATAAATTTATAAACACTGATGGTCTGATCTTGACAGCAGTTTTATACATGAGGCCCAGATCAGTCCTCATTTGGAGTTACTGCCTTCATCTCTGGGCTGATGCATCAAAATTCCTGGACTCCACTCCACTACTCAAACAACACCAGAATAAACCTTTTAGTTAGAATGTTAAATATATACGAGTATTGCACTAGGCAACGGGGTCACCTTTTTTTTTTTTGCATGGGAAAATCTGCGAGCCAGATCCCCATCGATCATGGGGAGATTGGTGGGGTATGTGGGACTTCTACCCACTAAAAACCCACGGTGCTTCTTCGCGCCGTCTATGGGCGGGGGGTAAGGGATCGTGGAAAACATGCATCTGCCTCCCCCGCCAGACGAGGCCCGCCCACTTGCGGGCTCCACCTCGATTAGGCGCGGAGTTTGATCACCGCGCCGTGGAGAGACGTGCCGGAAACACACAGCACGTCTTCCCTCGTTGCCCAGCACCCCATAATCTCTTCTCTGCAGCACAACCTACCACAGAGTCGGAGGCCGCTTCCACTTGAAACTCTCGGATAACCCCTGCTCATGTGGCCGCTCATCTCTACGGCATTAAGGGTGGGCGGCCCAAAGTACGGATCCTCGGCCCAGCGAGCGGTGACCGGCGAAGCTCCAACTGACAGTTGAAGCTAACTGACGTTTGCTCCGCCACGAGCTCCGATGTTCGGAGCCCGCTCGGAGCACTTCCGTGTGTGCTTTCTTCGTTCCCCAGCGACAATCCGGTCAGCCAAGCGAAGGCCGGTGACCCCACCGACCCCTGCAACCGCCCGGATTGTCGAGGGTTAAGCCCCCCCACCACGACAAGGTCCTAGCACACCTAGGGGGGGGGGGGGAACGGTAGCCACCTACCATCAACTATTGAGTTCATTTCAAGTTATTTTTTTAGTAATTAACTGCTACTTAGCTGCGACTGCGTATAATTAAAATTATATTTTTTAGCTGCAGAGAAAACTGTGGGGGAAGGAGCCATCCGTTCGCGGAAGATCACACAAGAATAAGCACTTGTGCTGAAATCATTCACACATCTAGCTTTCACCGTTTAAATCAATAAAACAGCCTACGGATGAAGATTTTGTGTTCGTAAATTAAATTCATTTAAATAAAAAACAAAAGAAAAATGCAAGGTTGAAATCCTACCGGTTCAACCATCGAAGTGTTTGTTCACAATTTACTGTACAAAGTTGACATATTTATGTGGTTGAACGTTGCTTCCTGTTTTTTGTAAAACTATTCCGTGTCGTTTGAAAATAGATGAAATGTAGGTATGTTCGCTGCGTTCGCCATAGAAAAATGCGTTCGCTTCGTCTTTTGGTTGAGGAAGGACGGGACATTTAATAAAACATCACATAATGATCGCTACCGGCTCTTTGTTTCATCAACAATGAAATTTTACTCAATTATGTGTTATTTTATTGGTATGCATTTATTTCTTCTACAGATACTCCAAATCTTATATATAAAAATGAATCCCCATTTCCCTTGGTCACCGCATCACGCGTGTATGGGTAGACCGATTTTAATTCGGTTTTGACTAATGGAAAGAGGGATAAACGGGGAGTGTTCTTATATATAAAAATTGCACGCCGGGCGAAGCCTGGGGCGAGTCGCTAGTCTCTATATATAAAAATGAATCCCCATTTCCCTTGGTCATGGCATCACGCGTGAACGGGTAGACCGATTTTAATTCGGTTTTCACTAATGGAAAGAGGGATAAACAGAGAATGTTCATATATATAAAAATTGCACCCCGGGCGAAGCTGGGGGCGGGTCGCTAGTCAACAATAAATATACAAATTTCAAACGGTGTTGGATAAAAAATACACAAAAATGTTAGCACAACTGATACAAATGAATAACATTGCTCATTTAAGAGCGCTTATAAAGAGAAATAGCTAATCCTAGAATTGAATTTTATCTAAGTATATAAAGTACAAATAAGAAAATATTTATATATAGATTAATACATTATAAATAAAAGTGAAATGTGGACAGAATGTGAGATGTGAAATTTCCTAAAAAAATATATTACAATCCTAAAAAAATATCACTAATCTCACTTCGCAGATTATCTAGGCCTTTGAGGATTAATTTTTCATTTGAAATTGTAGTTTACGAGTAATTAATATTTAATACCTTTGGCACTGATCAATCACTTACAATCGCTCCACTGAGACGCGAAGACTATGTTCTGTTTCTGTGCGCAAGAGTACTTAGACGTAATTTTTTTAATAAGACTTGTTTGTGAGTAGATTATTACGTATAGTTGTGTATAGACTGTTTATAAATTGTTTAATATTATTTTAACAAGAATATGTAAACAATGGCTAATAAAAGGGATATTCGATTATAGGGCCACGCGGGTTGAAATTAGAAATATTTTTTGCTTTGTACGCCCCATTAAGATATACTGTATAGTGAGCAATCACGTACGCACACGCACGCCTACGCATACACATACATACATGTCCTATAATTTATACACATACGAGTATATAAATTATAGTGTTGTTATTTATTATTTTCTTTTTTTATGTACCAGTCATGTTTACAGCCTTTAAAACAATACTGTCAAACCTAGTAAGTATTTTTGGAAGGTTTGCTAAAATAAAAGAAATAAATATTATTAGCTAAAATATACATCTAGAATTTATAGGTTCTGTGAACACAAGATCTAGGCTCTGGCATATTTTACTCACTCACCGAAACACAACAGCACACGTGCTGTTATTTCACGGTGGTCTTCTGTAAGGAGGTGGTCACTGCCGGTGCCGCCAGACGGGCTGCTCAATGACTGCGAAATGCAGTGTGCCCTGGCACTACTAAACCACTTCTAAAGAAATAGAAGTTGTTACTGATAATTGGTCTCATGAAATAACGAATATTCTGACATTTATGAATAGAAAAGACTGTCGGAAGATTTACGATTAAATATATTAGGTCGGGGAAAAAGTCTTTTCGCATAGTAAAGTATGTATAAACTTGTACGTTAATAAAATCTCTTTGGCCGTACTAATTGTTTCTGGCTGGTTTTGATGACATTAAAAAGGTTACATTTCAAAAATAGAAACAAATTAGTAATATGTTGTTTCCAGCTATATTTAACTTTGAAGTAAACAAACTTTGAAAAAAAAAGTCTTGAATTTTCATATAAAATGCGAAGATACCAAATCACATTAGTATAATAATATTCTAACTTGAGAATATAGTATATTCGACATTCTACTTGAGAATATAGTATTGAGAAATACTATATTCGACACGAAGCTTTCGATCGATTCGGATCTTATTCGATTCGATGCGTATCATGTCAGTTTACTACATACATCGATAGGGTTACCAAACACACTTTTAAAAGATTTGATTTCACCGCTGTTCAATAGGAATAAAATAGTAACAAATTACTTTTCTTGTCAGTAATATATTTAGAACCTATTTAATAAGATAACTACGAGCCATTGTAATACGAGACGAGACGACTACGAGACAGTTCAGGCAATATGAATCTTAGTATTATCAGGGTATTTATATAGCTGTCATAATTGTGAAGCCCGTCTGGCGGCAGTAACTACCCCTTTAGAGAGGACCACAGTGAAAGAATAGCATGTGTGCTGTTGTGTACGGGTCATTTCCCTCATTTCCCTATATCCTCCTAATCTTATCCCACTAAGATCTGCAGTGTACTTGCAGTAGTTATTGTGTTAATAGACAACGGTAGCCACCTACCATCAATGACCCATCAGCCTGTCTGACAGCCATCATATAAAAAATAATAAATTTTAGACATTTTTTAAAATTTATTATCACAATTTTAACAGAAATGACAAAATATACTGGGTGGATAAATCATGGGCATACACACATCCCAACTGCCTCCTTCCTGGTGTTTCCAATTGCCACCTACCATCAAGCTACCGTCAGGTTCCCTCAATATATTTTATTTTTTCTACACGATGTTGACAACCCTATTGCTCGCCGTTCGTTCTTTCGCAACATCCGGTGGCGAACTTTTTACGGTTATTATAATACGTTTCCTGTTTGTGACGATAAAAATTAATTGCTACGAATTTATCTTAATGTGTATTTGATTACATCGAATTTAATTTGAATTTGGGTATGAAAAAAAATGTCTAACACCTTTATTTTATAAGTGTTATCTATAGTCACTAAAGGAGCCAAGGATATTTATATATGATTTACTTAAGATATATGATTTTATACTTAAGATAATAAAGAGTTCAAGAGATAGATATTTACCTTGCATTATGTTAGACAAAACTCATTCCCTTTTTTTATTTTGACATATCAAAATAATAAAAAGGGTTGATAATATCAACCCTAGCAGGTAAAGGACAGAAGAAAAGTAAAAAAAAAACATTCTTTACTTTTAATATTCATATAATAGCAAACCAACGTCATTTTGTCTGTCTGTCTATTTTAAAAATTAGTAGTACATATTAATTTATTAGCATCCCGTCCCGGCTTCGCACGAGTTATACCTCAACTCGCGGGCAATAAATTCGCGGATCCACGGGTATACATTATTTTTTAAACATTTTTGAGTTTATTCGTGAAAAACGGCAATTTGTAGTATTGAGAGGAGTAAAGGGCGGAGATGGGGGGAAGGTGAGTAGCCTATGTTACTCGCTGATAAATGTAGCTTTCTATTTTCTATAGGTGAAAGAATTTTTAAAATCGGTCCAGTAGTTTTTGAGTTTATTAATTACAAACATACATTTGTATGAAGGGGGCTTAAAGGGGGAGATGGGGGAGGCTGAGTAACCTATGTTACTTGTTGATAATGTAGCTTTCTATAGATGAAAGAATTTTTAAAATAGGTCCAGTAGTCTTTGAGTTTATTCATTACAAACATACAATTGTATGGAGGAGGCGTAAAGGGGGAGATGGGGGGAGGATGAGTAGCCTATGATACTAGCTGATAATGTAGCTTTCTATAAATGAAAGAATTTTTAAAATCCGTCCAGTAGCTTTTGAGTTTATTCATTACAAACTGTTGAATTGGCAACGAAACCAAGCCTTAAACATATTAAATGGTCTCTATGGTTTGCTCTGTGGTCAAGCCGTAGTGCTTTCGTGTGTGTGTTGTCTATGACACAGAAAAAGATCATTATTACAGATTTATAGAGGAAAATAAGATTAGATTTTGTATACAGAAGTTTTTTTTTAAATAATTTAATAAACAACAGCGAATCATTTAAAAGGTGTATCTATCGAAAATCTCCTGCTCCCCATCAGGTTACGGGACCAGACACCAATAAATACAGAGATATACTCAAAAGGGAAGTTGATCACCGAGATTGAGTTTGATTGTCATCGGTCTTTTAAGCCGACATTACGGTGAGGCAAAACTACGATTTCACAAAGAAAAATAACTACACGGTTTTAAAGAGGAGCATCACAGAAGATGGAAAGAAAAGACGGGTCTTTGATTTTAAATATTAAAAATTGGGAGGCGTGGAAATTTCAGACGTCAATTGTGTTGAAATCTAAAGGCCTATACGACGCCATTGCAGAAGCCCCATGTGAAATTAAAACAGAGTCGATGAGGAACGACACTCGTGCACAGGAAGTAATAGTTACGAGAGTCGAAGAAAATATTTTAACCTATTTGTTGGCTTGTAAAAATGCCTATGAAATGTGGCAAAAGTTGATAACAATTTTCGAGTCCAAGTCAAAAGTCGGCGTACACCTGTTGCAACAGAAATTTTACAATCTACAATATGAACCTCCAATGATAAACTTTATTTCAAAAACAGAAGTATTGGTTAGTGAACTTAAAATAAAAGGTGAAAATATATCAGAGAGAATGATACTGACCAAGATAATCATGAGTTTGCCAGAGGATTATCGACATTTTTCGTCAGCCTGGGAATCGGTAGCTGAGTCGGAACAGACATTAAAAAATTTAACAGCGAGATTACTTCTAGAAGAGGAGAGACTATCAAAAACGGAAGAAAAGCCACAGTCATCGGCTTTGCTAGTCAAGGTGCCGCACAGAAGTGAAATAAAGAAGAATAATGGTCAAAGTGAGTGCATAAGAAAAGTGAGTGTATGTTATCAGTGTGGTAAAAGTGGTCATATAAAAAGAAACTGTCGCGACCGTAAATGTAACTATTGTGGTAAAAAAGGACATTTGTATAATGACTGTCATCAGCGTTTAGGTAAAAATAAGGACAATAGAAATAAAAATTTTGAGCCGAGAGCTTATGTAAGTAATATTTGTCAAATATAGGTTGGATAATTGACACAGGAGCAAGTGAACACATGTGCTGTCAAAAAGATTATTTCACAGAATATATAGAAAGTACAGTTCAAAATTATGTAACAATTGGAGATGGGTCAAAATTAAAAATACAAGGTATAGGTAAAATAAATTTTATATCAAATAATAATGAACCTTCAGTTCTCTCAAAAGTTCTTTATATCCCGGAATTAAAGGTAAATTTGTTTTCAGTTTTAAGTGCAATACAGAAGGGTAATTACACAATGATTACCAATAATAAAGCTTGTAAATTCACATTGTATGGTAAAACAGTACTTGCAGGTTATAAAGAAGGAAATGTTTACAAGTTAAATTTTAAGCCGTTAAAACCTATTGCAATGACATCGCTGACAGTTTGGCATCAAAGATTGGCTCACCAAAATTATAAATTTATTAAAGATATTTTAAATAAAAATAATGTAAAATATGAACAGCGGACTGATGATTGTTGTGCATGTTTAGAAGGGAAACAGCATAGGTTACCTTTTCATAGCAGTGTCTGTAAGACAACTAAACCGGGAGAATTAATTCACATGGATCTATGTGGTCCTATGGAAGAAAATTCTATAGGTGGTTCTAGGTTTTTTCTATTACTTAAAGATGATTATTCAAATTACAGACAGGTGTATTTTTTGAAGCTTAAAACAGAGGCTGTACAGAAAATCATAGAATTTATAAAAATTACAGAAAGACAATTTGGACACAGTATAAAAATTCTACGGTCGGATAATGGAAAAGAGTTTGTAAACGAGGAATTACAGGATTATTTGAAGTCTAATGGTATCATACATCAGACAACAGTCCCATATACACCGGAACAGAACGGAAAGGCCGAACGTGACATGAGGACTATTGTGGAAGCCGCTAGAACTATGATAAGAGCGAAAAGCTTACAAAAAAATTTATGGGCAGAAGCAATAAACACAGCGGTATATATACTTAACAGAACGGGAAAAAGCAAAGAAAACAAAACACCATATCAACTATGGGAAAACAGGGATTATGACATCACAAAGTTGGACAAAGTATTTGGAACAGAAGTGTACACTCATATACCTAAAGAAAAGAGAAGAAAATGGGATAAGAAAGCAGAAAGAGGAATCTTCGTTGGCTATGAAGATTCAAAGGGTTACAGAATTTTGAGTATAGATAGAGAGACCATAGAAATTAAAAGAGACATATTCTTTATAAAAGATTTGATAAATAAAAATACAATAGAAGAAAATGCAGAAAGAATTGATAATGAAAGTGATGATATCATACAAGAGGAAATGGAAGGAAATACAGCACGAAGTACATATGACATGATAGAAGACACAACAGAGAATGCAACTACAGGAAGGGTAGCAAAAGATGACTCGGAGGATGACATAGAAGAAACAACAACATGTGAAGACTTAAAAGATGAACAACTGCATAACAGAAGGAGAATACGACGAAGACCGAAATGGATGGAAGACTATCATACTGGGTTTGTTACAATTGAAAATGACGAATTGGCTTATAATAAAGTGATGAAAGGAAACAACTCGCAGGAATGGAAGAAAGCCTTATACAGAGAAATAGAAGCTATAGAAAGAAATAATACATGGATAGAGGTAAAAGAAGTTGATAGAAATAGTGAAGTGATAGAAGCGAAATGGATTTTCAAAATTAAGAAAGGGGAAAATAACAAAGACATATATAAAGCAAGACTTGTCGCAAGAGGATTCCAACAGAAAGACAACATAGATTATTCAGAAATTTATGCACCAGTGCTTAAACTGCCTACATTAAGAGTATTGTTAGCTGTAGCGGTGAAGCACAAATTAGAGATAACACAGATGGATGTGAAGAGTGCCTTTTTATATGGAGATATTGAAGAAGAAGTGTATATTAAAATACCTGAAGGACCAGAAGAATACACAAACAAAATCTACAAATTACAGAAGTCACTGTATGGCTTAAAGAAGTCACCTAGAAACTGGAACGACACATTTAACAAATTTATGATGGAAGAAGGATTTAAAAGAAGTAAGGCAGACTATTGTTTATACTACATAAAGGAAGAAAAGTTTTATGTACTTCTATTTGTTGACGATTTACTTATTATATGCGAAGATAAGAAAAAGATTGATAGACTAAAGATATCCCTACAGAAGAAATTTCAAATGACGGACTTAGGAGAGAATAATATTAAATATTTAGGTATAAATATTAAAAGAAAAGGTGATAATATAGAGCTGGATCAGATACAGTACTTACAAGAAATATTGCAGAAGTACCAAATGGAAGATTGTAATCCAGTTTCAACACCAATAGAAGCAAGATTAGAAATAACAAAAGAACAAAGTACAGATAAGAATATGGAACATCGCTGTAGACAGCTGATTGGCAGCTTGATGTATGCTATGTTAGGCACAAGACCAGATATATGTTTTGCTCTATGCTATCTCAGCCGATATCAAGCATATGCAAATGAATCTTTATGGAAAGCTTTAAAACGAATTCTTCGATATATAAAAGGAACATTAAACTATAAACTTGTATACAGAGACAATAAAGAAGACTTACTTACTGGATATACGGATGCAGACTGGGCGGGAGATAAGAATGATAGAAAGTCAACTAGTGGATATCTAATGAAAGTTTATGGTAACACGGTTTCATGGTGTTCATCTAAGCAGCAGTGCATAGCTCTCTCATCAACAGAGTCGGAATATATAGCTTTAGGCAAGGGAATCGCGGAGGGTTGTTGGATTAGAAATATTATTAGGGAGTTAGGTTTTGAAGTAGGAATATTTAAAGTTTATGTCGACAGTCAATCCGCTATTCACATTGCTAAAAATCCAGAACAACATAAACGATTGAAACATATAGATTTGAAATATCATTTTGTTAGAGATAAGATTAGTCAAAATATAGTGTCTTTAGAATATATCAATACTGAGAGACAGATTGCAGATCTATTCACCAAACCTCTCACAAAGATATTATTTCAGAAGTTATGTTTAGAGTTATTGTAATTTAGTTTTGTTTTGTAGAATAAGGTGTAATAGCGTAGTGTAGATGTAAGAACAGTAGATTAGAATGGTTAATAAATACAAATGTAAGAGTTAGGTTATAGAAGTTATAGATAGCTATTTAAGTTTATAAAGTTTTGTATTTTTGTAGGATGTTTGAATGCATACAATGGCAGTGTTAGTATGATCATGGGTCATGGTTTCATTGAGGAAGGGTGTTGAATTGGCAACGAAACCAAGCCTTAAACATATTAAATGGTCTCTATGGTTTGCTCTGTGGTCAAGCCGTAGTGCTTTCGTGTGTGTGTTGTCTATGACACAGAAAAAGATCATTATTACAGATTTATAGAAGAAAATAAGATTAGATTTTGTATACAGAAGTTTTTTTTTAAATAATTTAATAAACAACAGCGAATCATTTAAAAGGTGTATCTATCGAAAATCTCCTGCTCCCCATCACAAACATACAAAAATACATACATACAAATCTTTTATCCTTATAATATTAGTGTAGATAGTATAAATTACATACTAGACATTTATTTTGACCACCATAGATTTTTAGCGTTAACTTTCTGACACTCTTCAATCTGATTAAAAACTAATCATCGTTCGCGTACAAATTTTCAATACTTGAATCGTTGAAAACTTGTACGCGTTCATTGAATCATTGAAAGCGACCAATGTTTTCAAAGATTACATTGGAACTATTCATTACCTACTATAAGAAGGCGTCTCTCTCGCTCTGCTAGTGGATGCTGAACTATTACGCGTAAATATGCAGCAAAATATATTTATTAAGTTAAATAAAGTCACCAAAAGTAGTCTAAAGTCTTCTCTGAGTAGCCATCGACTAAATGAGCAGATTAAATCTGTTTATCAGTTTCGGTGATTAGCCTGAACAGATAAAAACAGACAATAATTAAGTAAATTCATTATCTATTTCGTGAAAAAGTCTTTATTTTTTGCAAGCCGTTAATTTGACATTAATATATTTAGTTCAAAACCAAGTTAAATACTGAAACTATAAAAAGCAAGGCAAGCAAGACTATAATACTTTTGAGGTTATTTGAGTAACTTCTTTGTGCATTGCCATTGCCAAAAAAGCAGTTAGTTCTACGTAGACAGATTTCTTTTGTCATACAAAAAATAACTTTTTCACGAAAGATGATGAATATTCACTAAAACAATGAAATTATTGTTGCAAAACAATTCAATTCAACACTTGACTCCAACTTTCGAGGTGCATCCGTACCTGTGGCCAATGATCTCGAGCTTCTTGGCACGAAGCTTCAGCACTTCTATCGAGTCCAAAGCCCCAACAGCGGCCAAAAAGCTGTTCCTCTCTTTTTACAAGGCACAAGTCCGATCTTGCATGGAGTACTGCTGTCACCTTTGGGATGGCTCAGCAAAATAAATCGCAGAGCTAGGAGACTTATTGGCGACGGTACACTGATAAGAATTAAGCTGCAGAGTCTGGCCCATAGATGCAAAATTGCCTGGCTACTTGTTTTTTATAAGATGTACTTCGGAGAGTGTGCTCGGGAGCTGCATGTGATCATACCGCCTTCCCTTTTCTTCTATCGGACATGCAGACGTACGGCTGGTTACCATCCTCACCTTGTCGAAATCCCTCTAATTCGGACCAAGCGATTTAAAACATATTTTATAATACACACTGCTTAGGATTGGAACTCCGTACCGGCCGTCTGTATTTCCGAGCTCATACAACCCAAATCTTTTCAAAGTTCGAGGGAATAGGCATCTTGTGGGTGAACTCGCTGCATCGTCGGCCTCATCTCATCTCAAAGACCAAAAGTGGGTTTGCTCTTATATTAATAAAAAAATCACACTTTATTCACACGTGTTCCTACTTAAAAGAAAACTGTGTATGTTGTTTGTTGTGTTTCGGTACGCGAATTAGGGATGCCAGATCTCCTATCCCTTTCTCAGTTATCAGTGTTATCAGTTATCACAGTAGCCACTTACTACAGAATAGTTGTGGACCGCAGCCTAGTTGAAAAACATAAGGCAAGGACTTAATAGATAAAGCGGTATTTTCGTCGCCTAATTAGACTTGTTAGAGTAAAATTAAAACAGAGCATATAAATAAACTATATTTAAAAAAATTGAATCGAGCAGATTTATACATTAAATTATATTTTCTGAAAAAGAAACTAGTAAATTACTGCCCAGAAAAAAGCTTTCTCGTCACAGTAATTCAGCGACAAGTACATTATTTTTTAAGCTTATTAATTAACTTAAATTTCTGTTACTGAAGTCTTAATCGGCTACATTTATTTCTTTTTTCAAATGCACAATATTTAAGAAAATCATTCCAATTTTAAATCCTGTTAGGTTATCTCCGGGAAGCTACAGGAATTTGTTGTGCAATATTGAACCTTAATTCATAGGTTCGGTCTGATATTAGTACTTGTCTTAAGCGAAGAAAAATTTTACTTAAGCTTGTATAGCTGTGTGAAAAATATAGATTAGTTATGAAAAAAGTCGTTTAAATAATAAATAACGAAACGCAATGTCTGGCGGGCTACAGATTCTATTAATATTAAAAAAGGTCCGTCCGTTGTCCGTCCCACAAATGGAATATTAAACAATCCATTAGCCCTTTGCAGTGTTTTAAGCGTTCGCAACTTATGATTACATTATAAAAGGAATTTCGAGGCCCTGTCCACCCTTAACGTATATCAAAACATAACCTCGGAACCTTTTGAGACTGTTTCATCCCTTTATCAGATTTCTCCCACCAAAAAAATATTTATATAACTTTTACAGAGTTATATAAATTAATTATACGTATTTTTCTAGGAACTAGCTGTCAGTTAAAATAACAGATGTAACGCATTGCCTGTTCAGTTCAAATTTTTGTGCATGATTAACTTTTAAATTTATGTATTATATAATTCTACACTAATAATATGGAAATATTTGATTTTTTTGTGTGTTTGTTTGTAATGGATAAACTTAAAAACTACCTAACCGATTTTAAAAATTCTTTCACTTACAGAAAGATACTTTATCAGCTTTCTGTAGGTGATAATACTTACTTGTAAACATAGGCTATATTTTATTTGAAAAAATTAGAAATCCCTACGTGAATTACAACAATGTAAAACAAGGTATCAAAAAATTGCCTATAAAAGTAATTATTTGACGTACGCCACAAAAACGATTGATGATACATAAAATGATGTAGGTACTACGAGTACATGTTTATAATACTCATAATTACCCACAAAAAAGTTCGCGAGGCTATATGTCTAATTAAATGTTATAGGTAGGTACTTATTAAGTCATACTAACTGTTTTTTGTTCAAATTAGTCAATAATTGAAACACGGGTAGAATGGAAACATGGTGACATAGCATGTTATTAATCCTTATCCAAATAATTAGTTTCATAATCAAAGTAGATCTTTAAATTATTCGGATCATACATTTCGTTTAGAAATTATGACGGGTACAAAAATGCTAAACAGCCTAATGCTTACTCTGTTAGTTTTTTGTTTAGTTTATAAAATTATAAATTCATATCTTAAGATGAAGTACATGCGAACGAAATCGCGGGCATCGACTGGTCACACGAGAAACATTCTACAATTCAAATACCCTTAAAAATAATTTATTCAAATAAATATACCTACTCTGTGTTTAGTATACTTCTAAATTTCTATAGTCTTTAAACTTTTTAGGGTTCCGTACGTCCGAATAAAAAAACGGAACCCTTATAGGATCACTCGTGTGTCCGTCTGTCCGACCATTCCCCCACCCCTCCTATCTCCGAAACTACTGAACCTAAAATTTTGAAAAAAAATAATACAGAAATTAGTTTTCTACTTATAGATTATAGGAAAACCTATAAGAAGTCCATGATATTAAAATAACATGGTAAATCACTCAATATTGTGCGGATAGGTAACATCGTACGGAACCCTCTTCACGCGAGTTCAACTCGCACTTGTTGTTATTTTTTTGCATATCATTGATAAAAAATCAAAACAGCAGTTCAGTTCTATACAAATTCAAATATCAACTTCTTATATTTTAACAAATTTTGTTCGGTGTACACCAAATTTATAAGTATTCTGAAAATGACAATAGTACGAGTAAGTATAAAATGTTTGTTAGATTCCTTTTAGCATTTTATTAATTCAACTGTTTCAATATAGGCACTTAGAGGGACATGGTGACTGATGGTGGAGACAGATTCTACCTTCAGACAATATTGATGCTAACCAACTCCTCAACATCATGAATATGGTGAAGAGACTTATAAGCACTAAGTAGTTTCGAATTAATTTAGTGAAATGTTACTGAAAATTTAAATATAATAATTTGTAAACACATGAACAAGTGAAGGCCTTTAGCGGAAATAAACTAAGAAATGTCATTATATATCTATAATTTAGGTTAAAATAATATTACTAATTATCTGTATTGTAAGGTCCTATGTCATGTAAAGCCGTACAGCAGAATGCAATTAACTAAAATAGACTAACGGTGCATTGACTATACTTGAGCCGTGGTGTTTTAGTTCAAAGTAATGTAACAGGTTGTTGAAGCAATGAACTCTATTAAACTGTGGCCCTCACGAAAGGTCCACTTTCTCGAGCCATTAGCCACTTATCAACCCTATAAATCGATTTAACAAATAACTGCACTATTAACTTCTAAATTACGCTCAAAGACCACCCGTTCAAAGCGATACGGCGACATTAAAAAATTATCTGAAAACATCTGTGTCTAATAATTAACTGCAAAAGAAGAGACACACAGTACAACGCCATATGCAGTAAGTAAACTCTCTTCCTTGTGTTAAATTATTGCATTGAAAATTATTAAAAAAGAGAATGGTCCTCATATACGTACCTGGTGACCCGCCCCCGTCTCTGCATGGGTTAGCAATTTTTTATGCAGATTATATAATCTTCCTCGTTTATAGCTTTTTCCATTAGTTATAACCGTATTAAAATCCGATGGGTGATTTGCACCCGTACCAGACATTGACAACAAGCCTCTTTGCAGAGGTGACCTTGTCGGAGCTCGATTGGCCAGTTACAAACACACTGTGGTTGGCAATCGTGTAGCCGACACGCTAATACACGGTCACTTCTGCGGAGAGACCTGCTGTGGATCGTCTGGCACAGATGTTAGAAGAAGTTATCGGAGAAATTTAGAGCGTGGTAAATACTTCTCTTCGAAGAGCAACTTTAGGGTAGCCAAAATGTTAACTGGAATTACTAGTAAGGTTCGGGTCATTGATGCTAGTTTACAGACACAGAGAAAGAGAGAGACAAACACGGCGGGAGACTTTAGTTTATACTTTGCTAAGGTGCTGTTCTTAAATGTTCATAAAGTTTCATTTACGTTGAATAAGGAAATAGTCCGGGATAGTGGACTTGTACATTGAACAAGGTTTACGATAATTAATTAATAGTATATACATTCCAAACGGTAGTATTATTGAAAAATTTATTCGTATAATAATACAAAACAATAAAAAATGATTATTTTTTATATACATAAATATGTAAAGAATATGTAGGTATTTCTTTAGTTTGATATTTTACCGCGTCCGCGTAAGTAAAATACTTTTTGATGTTGCCTACTTACTGTAACAATATAGTGTCAATCAAATATGTCATGTTAATTTATTTTTATTTTTATTACAGAGCAACACAATAGTTTATTTTGCCAAATTTAATTAATAGAAGACGAATAGTCTTATATACGAATAGTTTTATATATACAAATATGCAAATACGTACAATCGGAGTTCTTTTGGTAAGTAAACAGATTGAATTCGCTGAAGTGAACATTATTTGTTACTGGCATCGGTATACTCTGACGAATAGTTTATGGGCCGCGTCGGTCGTCGACCCGTCCGCGCTACTGCGATCGACCCACATTCGTCATCTACGACAACTGCCGACCACCAAATACTTATTTTCACTCATTTCGACACAACACAACACATTAAATTATCTGCACTTAAAGATTAAACCGCGATTTATCTTCCACGAGAGATATATATTTTTATATTATTAAAGGTAGCAGGCAAGCCGACCGTTCACTTGATGACAAGTGGCTAAGCACTCATAACACTAGCGTAGATGAAGGTGCAGCTAATTGTTTAAACATCTCTTGAAGAAGCAGCGAAATCACCCCAGAAATGTGATTATTACAAAGGTTTCATCTGACCGGAATGTGCGTTGCGAACTTATCAAATCCCTCACCATTGTACTGGTAGAACACACAAAGGGAGACAACATTTCTTCTTAAACTAAGGAGTACTAACCGAATATGGTATTTTAGAGCGCTAGCCAAAATACCTGCTATTTTGATATTTTGGTAGAACAGCCTTGTCCTCCAAGTGACACTTAAATTGGAAATGTTCACAGCCAGGATGCCTATGCTCTCTGGTATTCCAAGAAAAGTACCCTGAAATTTAAGACATCCTACGTTAAACACAACGTAATCATAATATACGAATTACTGTACGTGTCATACGTTTTGATGTGTATTATTATACTATATATTTATGAAACATAATATTATATTTATGATCTTAAGGTGTTTTATGGTGTAAGTAAGTACTAATTACGGAAGAGAGAGGCACAATTTACGCCCGAACAGTAGCGTCCGCGAGAATTTGTTGCGAATGGTCACACTAACGCATTTTCTAATATCGTCGGTACAGTCGTCCATATAAATAAGTAAAATGAAAGATATAACTTCTATATAAAACAATTCGTAATAAGAAAAATAAAAATATGTATAATTAATGGTTTTCAACATTTATGCAATTCTGCTTTTTTGTGTTTATAGCTTTCGCCTGCGTAATCAGTTAAAAAGCTGTCATTCCTCCCCAAGTCTTTCCTGAACTATTCCCCACTAATTATTGATAATGAATCCAGTTATGGTTAATTTAGTTGTAAATACTTAACGCAACATACATAACTCTAATATTCAAGGCAGGCCCGAATTAACCATATCAGGGTCCCCAGGCAATCGTCTCAGGGTTCCATGAAATTCTACTTATAATTATGCTGTTTTTACTACACCACCAAGATATGCTATCACCTTATTAAAAATGTTGCAAAATTCTGAAGCGCATTAGTCTCTAGTCTGTTAAAATCGTCGCGATAAATATGATAAAATTATTCTTCAATTGAAATACGTTCCGAAATTTACTATGTTTATGGTTTATGTTCTATTCACTGAGCTCGGGGGCCCCTTGCCGAAGCGGGCCCCTTGCCGAAGCGGGCCCCTATGCAGTTGCCTATACCGTCTAATCGATAATCCGGCCCTGTTCAAGGCCTAATTTAATTCTATCGGAATTAAATTAGGCCTTGAACAGGGCCGGAATATTTTACAATGAGTATTTAATTCCCAGGTGACTGATATTAATTAATTTAGCATTTTAGTAGTTCATGTATGACTGATTACAAATTTAATAAATACAACTGGAAATATCCATATTCAAAAATTATTGCTCAAGATATGTTAAACTTTTGAACAAACTTTGAAAGAAGTAGTATTTTATAACAAGAATAATTTTTAATTATTTACTTACCAGCGACTCGCCCCCGGCTTCGCCCGGAGTACAATATATGTGCGGTAGACCGATTTTAATTCGGTTCCTCTTTCCATTAGTGAAAACCGAATTAAAATCGGTCTACCCGTTCGAAAGTTACGGGCGTTACATACATTTCGAAGATCCATTTTTATTTATTAAATATAGATAAAAATTTACATTTTGAGTTCGATCAAAAATTACCTGTCATTTCGTTTAGTATGGCCTTAGTGGGGAAAGCAATCGTATGGGATGGGTGCGAGTGTACCCCAGAGCGTGTTATTGTAGGGCATCTGAGCAAATTGCCGGCCGCCGCCTAATAGGCGCCTAGCAACACCGGTTCTGTACTTTTGGAGAAACAACATCGTTTATCACTACTTTTCCGATTTCATTTATATTCATTATTATCTGTTTTTGTAACTAGCTTTTTGCACCCGACTTCGTCCGCGCCTCATGTATATATTTTCATCTGGCATTGAATATTTTTATTGTTAACAATGAGAGATCCTAATTAACGTATAAGTTAGAGGTTAGATGAGTAGAAATGGTTATCCCGCGAAGGGACAACGGGGATAGGTCGTACCGTTGAGCAGCTACGGGGATTCAAAATTTCCAATGTATGGAGTATGTATGGAGTGTAAAAAAATGTATAGGTCGCGACGTGGTAACCCCCGATGACCTTCTATAACATTCCGCAAACCCCACCTTTTTGTCCCTGATAGTTTCCGAGATCCCATAGCCGACTTTTTACCAGATCTGTGTACCGAGGGTTCCGATTTAATTTGTAATCACCGAGCCACCCCCTCCACTATAGGCTATGAATGTAGGAGGAGAAAGGAGAACTTTATTAGTGAGTGAGTCAGTGAATCGGTGAGTGAGTGGTATTTCGGTTTTATTTCTGTATTTATGATGTGCCATAGTGGCGAGACCCAAAAAGTTTTCTCGGTGCAATTTTCATGGTCACAATTTATAATATTCTAAAATAATTGTCAATTCAAAAAGCAATTTCTTTGAGGAGGAATCCGACAAGAATCCTCAATGTGCTCTCTGTTCCGTAACTATGAATTTGTGATAATTAACAAAATTATTCAACCATTAATCCTAAGTATTTCCACCAGTCAAATAATCATAACTTAAGTAAGTGGTAAACATATTTTCTACATAATATTTGTTTCACCTCTCTTATATTTTTATGTATAGGTGAGTAATGATAAGGATTGTTATGGCTTGCGATCTTGTTAGAAAGAAAAGTATTCAATAATTTGCTGCTCTTAAGAAGCATTGTTCGGTGCACATTATAGCCACTTAGTCGTCTTAGCAAGTAAAGGTTTCAATTAATGTCGGTCGGCTGTTAATTGCCTATCAAAGAATGCCTAGCTCTCTTCATAAAGACGAATTTTTGTTTGTAAATCAGCATAGCCCTAAAGCAGTTTGGAATGGGAAAAGATTCTGTTAAAATAGTTAAAGTATTCCACCCTACTGAAGCTTGCTATGCAAAATGATTCCCAAAAAACAGCGCTATCTCCATTCTTTTCTGTTTGCACGGTGGCGGCAATGTCCAAGAGGACAATAATTGCTGGACAGTTTTAAAGCGCGACCAACTAGATTAGGAGAAGACGACCGCCATTTTGTTTTATTCATACGTTAATTTTATTCTGAATTAACAAATATCTTGAACATTTTTACATTTAGAAGTTGTTACATAAAAAAAATAGTATTTCATCGGAAGAAATGGATTTACGCCGCCTAGCATAATTTAATATATTTTCAGAATACAATGAATTAAGAATTAAAAGTTGTCTAGAATAAAATAAAATAATTAAAATTTATGAGACGCAGAGAGAGACGAAATATCTCGTTCACAAATTAATAATCGCTCAGCGAGCTATGGAGAGAACAATGCTTCAAAGTAGTCGACATAGCCCAAAGATCAGTCAGTTGAAGTGCGAATATACGGGACATGTTTTTCGCAGATGGACGTTGGGGAAGACAAGTCTTGGAGTGAAGATCACGACGCTGGCAGTGAATGGATGCGGCGGGCGGTAGATTCAGTGTGTTGCCGCTCAAATAAAAATACTTATAAGCTAATGATGATGACGATGGACTTCTAGACACATTAGCGACCAAATAAATGATTGTCTTCATTTTAGGATATAAGCAATACCAGTGCTCGTCTCTGCGAGATAAATCTAATAAAAACCTTTGTATAATAACATTCATTGCAACGGTAGACATCATTGCAAAGACTCATCAGAGCACTTTGTGCAGCCATTTGTACAGCCATTGTACATTTGAGCAGGTGTCCTTCGTTTGCGCATGTACAATTTGGCGCAATTGCTTTCTCTCTTGTACAAATGTTTTATCTTTGCGTCTCGCTCATTGCGTGGCTCCTCTCGGGATCGCTCCCTGGCCTCTTTGCCACTCAGGGTCGCATCACAGAATGCCTTGACGGCATTCCAGCCGTCCCGTGACTCCGCCTGCGTCACAATACCTCACAAACAATCCCAAAATAGCTTACCGTGCATATTTGTCACGTGATATTGCTAGAGCCCATGAAGATTTGCACCGATTATACTCTGGAATAAATATTTTTAGCAAGACATAGTGAATAACTGTTATAGGCGTAGCCATAAACAAATAACAATAAATTAACTTTAGCAATTAATGTAATTTGCAGGTTCTACAAACGTAACTTTAATGACCCTCCACTATTGTTAAAGTTGTATTTTAAAACACAAATAACTGTCGAACACACGACGCAGCCCATAAAAAAGTCGTATATCTGTCATTTAATATATTCACCATTTTATTTCCAATTTACAGGACTCGCATAAACAAACGAGTTGACACACATTATTTATTGTGACGTAAACCTTGTGCCTACAACAGAAATTGAGTGGCCATGCCCAGCAGAATATATTAATGATATATGCAAAAACATAGGATAAACTGAATAAATCCTATCTTTACACGACATAAACGAAAAATAGTTATTTAGTAAAAAAATATTTTATAAATATGTCATAATAGTTTAAGTTGAGATAGAAAGATATGAAACAGGTATTCCAGTATTATTATTATTTTTGGGATAAAAAACCCATTTTAAATGCCTACAATTTTTTAATATCCATACCATCGCAAAACTTTTGGCATTTTATTAATTAAGGAATTGTCCATTACTTTAGTTGTGTCAAAATTCATTCGCAGAAGATTAAGATGCATTGGGAAAATTTGTTTAGGCTACCTTGGCAACTCCTACATATGACAATATTCATATTTATCTAGCTCTTTTTTCTAATTAATATTCTATTGTGATAAGTATATTTAGATTAAGTCACTTTTTTCAAACTTGTTAAGGGTCTACCTAACCCTTTTTTACTAGGGAAATTATGTCTGAAGCCCAATAATATATTGATCGTAGACTAAAAATAATCATATAAAAACTCTCTCCTACAAAAATAACTCAAATTAATTTTGACTGTTTTGAGAAGAACCATTTATTCAAATCTTTTTCAAGTAAATGAAGCTACGATTTCTGTTGTTAGACTACATGATATCGAGTACTACTATCATCTTTTCCCAAATGTAATCTTCCGCCAAGACTATAATAGATACTGGCACTGTAAAAAAGATTGACAATACCGTTTCAACTGCCAAGAAGCCTCTTCTCTAAGTGAGAAAGTTTAGATCATAATTCATTAACATCACACTTATCCACTGGACGTCACCATCTCTTCAATGATTGCAACTCGTTCACCAAGGCTGCTTTATTGATATCGTTTTTAATCCACATATAAAATTTAAAAGATTAAAAAAATATAAGATTTACATATGTAAAAAAAGACATGGACTTTTAAGTCATGTCCTTTAATTTTATATTTAGTCGTAATATGTAAAAACAATAAATATCAAGTTACGATCTCGCCGTGCCCTTAAGAGTCGACAGATTATTGGCTAATAGCATAAGTGACATGATGTTGTAGGTACGAAAATCGATTTGGTCTGTAGGAATTGTTTTACGTTGCCTCGCTTATCTAATGCCCTTTAAAAATGCAATAAAAATTGCTCTCGGCCAGAGAAATCGATTTATTACATCAGTATTTTTCCAAACGAAGGTTATATGGATTTATGACTTCTGAACTTTACAATATTTGGCTCATGCTCCAACACTCTATTGCCAAAAAAATACTACAGATATGACGTATTGTGGCACGTGTTACGTTTTAGTTGACAATTTCGCTTTTAATCAAAAAACATATTTTTCTTATACATATGTTCAATGTTGTCCTCAACACGTCGTGTTGTTTACGTAGAATCCAGTAATCCTTGTCGTTGCTGAAAGGAATTTTCCACACCTGGTGTTTTCATATACCTATTCCTCATATTAATATTAATGCATACTGATCGCTTTTCGGAATATTTTAATAAAAAATCATGATTATCCGGCGGGAATTCATGATGGAAAAAAATAAAAACTAAGCTAAGTGCATAAAAGCTAAGTACAGGATTTCTTTGTGTAAAATTCGGTAAACAGGCTGTCACTTGATGGTAAGTGATTATTGACACTAATTAACAAATAGGACTGCACTAGTAGGATAAGGAAATGGGCTGTCACATATCAAATTCACACTATGAAACACAACAGCACAGATGCTGTTATTTTAAGAGGTGGTTTTTGAAGCAAGACTAGGTATCCAATTTGTGACTGCAAAACACAGTATCCTGCCAGTTTTTTTTTAAATTTTTTTTATTAACTGATACAGGCAGGCTTTGATCAGGCCATGATTCATCGGCGATGCTTGCGTTTTGCGAGTGCGTTATGTATGTCGTGCAAGGAGGCGGCTGAGAGACAGCGGTAAGACCCCTGTCTCTATTCTCCTAGCCAATCCGCCGGAAGAGACTCGGGTGTAGGAGGCTGGCCTATGTCCGCCTGACTGAGACCTGGGAGGTAGTCTTAGGGGAGACTACCACCCGTCGTGAGAAAGTTTCGGACTCCTACCGGTCCAGCATAACCCCGCAGCGTCTTCTTCGCAACCGGGTATCCATGATGATTTCCCAACGTTAAAAAAAGGCTATGATCCATTAGATCGTAAGTGGCATCAACATGAAATGGACTAGATGATGACCAGAAGGATGCCATAATCATCATGAATGTTAGCCCAGTTCTTGGCTGCCACAGTAAAGTGATTGTCTCTGAGTTTATCTTCGATCGAGTGTACCGCTGTTGCCTAGAGCTATGAAATCGTCGATTGCGTAACTGCCTAAAATGTAAGTACTCTTTCCAAAACTAGCACGAAACAAAATTACAACATTTATATTTTTCGCATTGGGGTAGGTTCGTTCGAGATAGAGGGCAATGACTTAGCAGTACTAGCTGGCGCACTAATACACCAAGCTACTTTTATACAAAAGACAAAGGTAACTTTGTACTATGTTCGTAACCTCGAATGGTATTCCTCATAGAAATACGGTTTAGATTGTCTCTGGTACTATTTTTTAAACTGCAAATATAAATTTGTGCAAATCGAATGCACGTCGCGTTGGTGTGAGTACAACTCCAAACACACCTCTAGTGTTGTACGCTTAGAACTTTTTTGTGGATATATCTTTAGTTTTATCGCGATATTCGATCGACGCCCGCCCCGAGACCACGACCAACGATGCAATCAATTTAATTGGTTTATTTAATAAAAGAACAGATTAATTGTTTTGATTATCTCTTAACGCTTTTCTCATTTAAGGAGTTAGGTTTTCAAATGCTTTTTTTTCTTTTATGAAACAATTTCCTTATGATTTAATTTGTTTATGTGTAATATTAAAGGTTGATTTACACTAAAAATATTTCACTGACAACGATTAAAAAATGAAAAATATATTAGAATGCTATCCAATATTCTAATACTTATTACAATGTTCCTAACAGGATTAAAGAAAATAATAAACAGATAACATTAAAAAGCCATTTCCCTATCCCATCCTAATCCCTTATCCTTAATCCTACTATAGTCGGCAGCGCCCTTGTAGCAGCTTTGGCGTTGCTTGTGTTATAGGCGACGGAAGACACCTGCCGTCAAGTGAACCGCCAGCTAGTCTGCGGATCTTAATATAAAAAAGTACACAAATTTTAAAGTGATAGTGATTATATCAGATTTAGACTAAAGTGGGCCAATGAGCCCCGGCTTCGCCCGGTTTCAATTTGTGAGTTTAACAGTAATAAAATATGTCCATATATCTTTCAAATAAAGAAATATTTTTAAATATATTTAGTGGTACACAAATTCTCTCTCTACGTGTAAACAAATTACTTCCTTGTTTATAATTTTAGAAGGTATGGATTTAAAACAATCTCTCTGTAATCTTTTTTATTATAAAAATCTATGTAAAATCTAACATTATATTAGAAATGACAGAAATAAATTTGATACCAGTTATATAATACCAATTTTAAAAGTGCAAATAGAGAAATAGGTATAGAATGAATTGTATAAAATTCAACAGCACATTTAGTCGTAAAATAGAATAAAACGTGAGAGAATTATATTTCAAAATTATTGTAATTAACATGGGTTATATATTATAATATAAGTACAGTAACGTGATATTTTGTGATTCTATATATTTTTAAATTTCGCCATATGTTGCAAAAACATAAATAACTAGTTTGCATTATTATGATTCGGTCAGCTATCTCCCATCTCCAGGTATTGTAAGCGAAAGTAAGCTTGCCTACTGCTTTTTATCATAAAATAAAACATAATCCACTGGTTTTTCGATAGTCTAAATAGAACATCACTAGAACCTCGGGCGCTGCACTCACTCACACTGACACAGTTTCGCCTAGCAACCGAAGTGAAGGCAGATAGATCTGGACCCTTACCTAGATTCAATGGAAACGTTCGTCATTGCAACATTTTAAATCAAGGATCATATACATTGCTTGGATTGTAAGGGAACAAGCTTTATCGATTACTAAAAAAGCGTCAATGAATATTAGAGTGCGGCAGGTGAATATTTCTTAGTAAGTGGCAGCGTTAGTGGTTCATGGAATCGCGTTTGTTTTCTAGCCCGTTTAGCCGTACTGTGGTATAACTACAATGTTGGAACCAGTTGGCATCATGTGCTAGCTGTTATACGGCGGATGTGTCCGCCATTTAAGACGGGAGTAGGTTTTCTAAACGCTATACAAATGTATATTACATACATACAATGTAGTGATATGAAGTTTCAGTACCTACGTGCATACATCGACCACTTCCGTAATGAATCTATTGAGTTGAGGCATGCTTTTAAAAGTGTAGATAGATCTATCAGAATTTCTTCTCCTAAATATCTCCTTTTTTCTTTGATATTTCCTTTACAGGCAAACTGACGGTCACAAAGACAAATGCCTTTTATTGCTTACAACAACAACATAAATCCAAGAACAAACAACCTTCAGTTTGACAGATAAAATATTAATTTGTTATTTATATAAAATATAAAGATACTTATAACAGCTTACACCATTAATCATCATCGTCATCATCATCTCACCCGTAGGACGTCCAATGCTGGACAAAATCCTCCCCAATAATTTTCTACGAAGACCGGTCAGAAGCAGTCTGGATCCTTCCCGGCCCTATCAGGTCGTCTGTCACCTCGTGGATGGACGTCTCACTAAGCGTTTGCCGGTCCGCGGCCTCCACTCGAGAACTTTCCGGCCCTAGCGGCCGTCGGCTCTCCGTACTATGTGTCCTGCCCACTGCCACTTCAACTTCTGCCGGGTTATGTCGGTAACTTTTGTTCTTCTACTGATCTCCTCATTCCTGATTCGATCTCGCACTTTAACTCCGAGCTTGTTGAGCGATGTTGAGCTTTCTTACGAGGGCCAAAGTTAGAGACCACGTTTCAGCTCCATTTATAATCACTGACAACACACATTGGTCGAACACTTTTGATTTAAGATACTAAGGAATTTTGGATGAAAAGATGTCTCGGAGCTTCCCGTACGCTACCCATCCGAGCTGGATTTGACGATTGACCTTCCTCTTGAAGTTGGTTTTACCTAATTGGACTGTTTGTCCCAAGTAGAACAACTTCGAGAGTTGAAGTTCCAACTGTTACTGGGGTGGGCGCAAGATGGACATTAGACATAACTTTAATAGTTTAGTAAAATTATACGATGGAGCATGTGATTGGGTTGTATCTTGTACCTACACTGCTAGGATAAATAAGAGACGAAATCTTTTATTTCATTGTAGTCTGTAAAAGGGTGGTAACAACCGCCTGGTAGACTTTTCAGTAAATGACTGCAGAACCTATTACCAGCATCTACAAAATGATTCAGGGTTTTGTAGAATCGAACAGTTTTCAAAAGCAGCGTTATATGTGCGTTAGTTCCATGTGTGTAAAAACGTGAGAGATTACGATTAATGGGTCGTTAAGGTCTCGTACAATTTGTTTATGCAATCTTTCTTTAATAACACTGCTAGTTAGTCTCTAAGTCTAAGTTTTATGAGTAAATGCCTATACTAGGTGGAGAAAGTAGATTTAAAGAGACCAGAAAAACGATGTTTTTTTTCTTTCTTTTAGGAGAGGTCGCAATATTTTTTCATTTATCTATTAAATGAAAGAGCAGCAATTATGTAATTAAATTGGAAATCTAATTAGAACTTGAGTATTGCAAAATAATATGTAGATCTGGTCCGCTGCAGAAAATCAATCAAGGAGTTAATCTTCGGGCGTGACGCTTTCTCATATAAATTTGGAACAATCTGAATGGACCTTGGACTTTGTAGCCTGGATGTACCAGTCTGTAAGTAACACCTTGAAAGGCATATACACCAGCACTTACAGAAGGTGCCCCCGTTCCTCTGATGTGACCAGCACCAACAACCTCAGGGTTATTATGTGCCGCGTCTGTCTCATAATCGGAACAATATCAAATTAAAATAAAAAAAACCCTGAGAAACTATATTTACCTAAATATAAATGAGAAACTTAAATATAAGTAAGTAGTACGAGAATATGCCCCCGTGCTATGCAAAGGAATAATAAATCAAACTATGTATAGCCACTAAATGCGATTCAGTGAATTAAGTACATTACTCATAGAAAGTATTTTTACGATAATTTTTAATAAAACTCCACGAGGCGTCAAGTTCATAATTTAAAAAAAAATCTCATTAAATATTACACACTGATATAGTCAGTACATGAATCATGCAGCAACGGTCCAAGTACTGCCCATCCAATCTCCCAGCCAAGGCTAAATAAATTTTTAATAATATATAGATACCTACTTTTAAAAATGTATATTGTTTTCAACGTTCGTTTGACCACGAGGAGGGAACCTTGTTCTTGTGTTTGCGGTGTAGAGTGCGAAATACGGATTGCTTAGCAACAGTGTTGAGAAACAGAAGAGCCGTAGCGGGTGACGCAAGTCATAAAAGGTAGCGATTACACCTCTAGTTTTATATTAAATATTACATTAAAAATAATATGCTATATATATTTATATCCTCCTCACCTTGTCGAAATCCCTCTAATTCGGACCAAGTGCTTTAATACATCTTTTATAATGCGCACTGCTAAGGATTGGAACTCCCTGCCGGTGTCTGTATTTCTGAGCTCATACAACCCAAATCTTTCCAAGGTTCGAGTGAATAGGCATCTTCTGGGTGGCTCGCTCCATCGTTGGCCTCATCTTTCTTTACACGGATAGATACTGGCCAAGATTAAATTCATCTTATACTTAATATTATAAAGAGAAAAGATTTGTATGTATGTTTGTATATATTTATGTATGTATGAACATATATTATACATATATTTTTTATATGTATGTTGTATTTTAAATTATATATTGATAATTTAAAAAAATATGTAAAAAGGCCTAGTCAAAGTATAAATATTGAATATTTTGTACTTTGACTAGGCCTTCGCGACCTTCGAAATACTGTTATGATTTGTAATAATAAATTATGTATCACGATAGCAATAAATAATAAAAAAAATTACAGGCAGCAATTCTATGTTGCACTGAGTGGGCTCTTTTATTATACACACAAATCTTCCTCGTTTAACGTTTAACTCTTTTTTTCACTGGCGAAAACCGTATCAAAATCCGTTGAGTGATTTAGAAGAAGTTAGCGGAGAAAAAGAAAGAAGCGAAGAGAAATAGATTTAGATTATGGCTAAGGGAAGCTCAACCACTACATCCTTTAGATGGCACGTCTTCAAAGATTATCATTTTTGTACTTAATATAAGTAAGTTTATAAGTAATAACGTAAATAACATAACTAAGTTATAAGTTTTCTGTACAAGACTCTCAAGAGCCTCAAGGAAAAAAAAACTTAAACCACCATAGATAATGTTATGCAGTTAAACATATGCCTTCCAGATGAATGCTAAGATAAATGATGTTGAAATCCAACCTCGATATGAGCGAGGTCAGGAGTTAATTTTATTAATTTATTTATTTGTACCAAACGCTGTTAGCATGGAAGCGAACGCTTTGCGGCATATTTGCCAACACTGTTTGACTTTCTGTCGGTTACGCACTCAACACTAAACATCCGCACCCACGGACCCCTCCCACCACATCTCACTCAAGTGATAACCGTACGAGTCTTCATTTAGTATTTGTGGAAAACAATCGCATTCACATCGAAAGATCACCCTGATAGTTTTACTGACAAAGTTTTTTCAAAATCGAATTATCTGCACACTTATGTTAGTATTTTATACAAAATCTGGATTTTTTTGGTTAGCTCTTGAGATACAATCATTGATGAATAGGTTACAGATATATCGTGTGTTATCCAGGGTTTTAACGCCAGATTGATAAATTCAATTAACTAATAATATTCGCTATGGTATTTGCTGTCTCACTCCCCACTATATATCAGTCTGTTTGGAATAGGTTCAGTAATTTTATTACTGAATATAAAAATAACCGTATGTATATATTTTTTTTTACTTGGGAGCTCCATCGAGATACTTAATTGATTCACCGATTTGCACATTAGACGTTGAAGCTGGTCTATTCAATATTATGTATTTTTATTTCAATATTAATATTGTTACTAATTAATTTCGATGAATATTTGTAGTTTTAATGTAAACCCCATAGACTGAGTTGTCTGAAAAGTGGCGGTGGTGGTGGCGCAGGAGAGCGTCGGTGTCGTAATGGGAAAGACGTGGTCCATCATATAGAGAGGTTTGAGTTCGGTCCCCGGTTATGACATGTACCAAAGGGTTTTTTCTTAAAAACTTAAGTGCATTTATTGACTGCTTTCAAACTATGAAGAAAAACATCACGAGGAAACCTTCATACTCCAAAGAAAAAATTCCAAGGGCCATACGCCCCTGATGAGAGGGTAGGCCTATGCCCCTGCAGTGGAGACATATAATAGGCTGTTGTTGATATCAGTGTACAATTCAAGCCTTGAGTGACTAATAAAAACTTTAAAACAATAAGGTGTTCGTGGTAGGGGACAGAAGGACAGAAGCGTGTGTTTTACGAGTCACCAAGTTTTATGGCCGCCCCGCCTTTGTGTGGTAGAGCACTCGAGACTCGAACCGCTCTCGTTTGCGTAACGAGCGGCTTTTAAACGTCCCGTGCGTTTTATGGCTTCGTTTTCTACAAATAGTCTCCTGGCTAAGCCACAAAGCACGGGTTTCTTCTCTATGTTAAGAGGAATCGATTGGCTTATAATCAACCACGCTAGTGTTGCGAATTGGTTAGGATCTTCAGTTTAGAATTTAGAGCAAGCTACGGATATCATCATTGCTATTTAATTCATTAGTTCCAAAAAAATTAGATATGCAAGCTGACTAAAATTGGAAGTTTTGTAGTTTCTAGAAATATCTAGAAAAAAAAGCACGCACAAATTCAAAACATCACTTTTATCGCCATACCGATCCAGTTTTGTTTTAGAATAAGATGCTTTAATATTTCAAACATTATCAATAACGAGTTAGCTCACTAATTACTTAAGGCTCAGGTGTATATAGAAATTTAATGAATCTAAAAAGTAAAATTTAATTGAAAAATTACAACGATTTTGAAGAATTTCCTTCAAGTACATAAAATGAGTCTAACTCTTGACTGTATTAAAGGTACAGAAGTCCGCAATGGAATCATAGCACTTGTGATAATTTGAAACATAAGTAAGGGATGTTCGATTGAAACATAAGTTGTGATAATTCGATAGTACAATGCATCTTCTTGGTGTTTATGTCCGGACAATTTAAATATGTAGTTCCTGTACTAGATAAGATTTTTAATTAGGATACAACTGAGAAAATATATGAAAGGTTAAACAAAAAATGCCAGATCATTGAAACAAATCTTTTGAATAGGCTTTTTTATATTAAAACGTCAAAAATAGACTATTTATCTGCGTATATAATCTTCAATTTTTTTTAAAATATTTGTTTAACACTTTCAGAACAACTGTATCCTCTAAGATAGTTATTAGAGAGGCATGAATTGTGTGGAATAGATGTTTAAACAACAATCAGTATAGAGCTTAGTATATTTTCTTGAAATGTCACATAAAATTGATGTATTATTTTCATTTCAAATATATAAACCTAATTATTTGCAATGGCAACAAAAAGCTCAGGATGTACAGAAAAGTAGTCTCCAGAGAGTGCTAAATTTACATAAATCAAAAGGAAGTACATAATTTGAAATCAATCAAATTTATCTGTTCGTTCTTAGACAAAGCTTCGGGTAGGGGCTTTAAGCTTAAGCTGTGGGGCTTGTGATCGCAGAAGCGAATACTACACCGCTTCAGTCAATATCGTCACCTGAATTAGGGCTGAACAAAATCCAAGTTATCATTTTATACCTCTGAATAAATTACATTTAAATGTCTCGGAAGACTATACTTTGAGACGATTCTTAACTATAGCAACAGCAAACAATATTTGGCACCCGTAGAAAAGAAAATCAAAGGAAGCAATTTCAAATTCGATGCATATTTATATGGTTCTTGACGAGCCAGATCCAGTTCATCTTTTGATAATGCATATGTAAGAGGCTACAGTCGCATAGGGACTAAGAAAAACCAGAAAATAATACCCACTTTCACCGAGAGTCTGATGTATGTGCTAGGTACATTTGACGAGCTCATTGGATGAGTGTTTAGGGTGCTTGCCTTAACGCTCTGTTTCAGGGGTCGATTCTCGGCAGGGCCAACTTTGGCAATGAGCTTTTCAAAGGTGGCTCTGGTCTGAATCTGGAAAGTAGTGGCAGGGCACACTGCGTTTCGCAGTCATTTGGGGAGCCCGTCTGGCGGCAGTAACCACCTCTTTACAGAAGACCAGTGTGAAATAACAGTATGTGTGCTGTTGTGTTTCGACGATTAAGAGATGCCAGAGCCCATTTGCCCTGTTCCTTCCTAATCCGTTATACTTAATCATTCTATGGTCAGCAGCGCACTTGCAATAACTGTGACGTTGCTTATATTATTGGCAACGATAGTTACCTAGCTACCATCAAGTGGAAACAGTCAGCCTGTCTGGCGACCTTATATAAAAAAAATAATGATGAGTCAATCCACAATTTTTTTCAGGTAAAGGATGATTTTAAACCCTTGGAACTTTTTTGTCGTTAACGGGGCAACCCTATTGGTCGGGGAGATATTTGCGTGCAATCCATCACAGCGAAGCGCATCAATAACGTTCTCTCGAAGCATCCCCGCGGAGGGATGTGGCGTGGTGATAGAGCGCAGTTGACACCTATGTCTCTTACCTATCCAATACACTTAATGCGTCTTCTCTGCGAGAGGGTGAAATTATGGAGTCTGTTGGATACGACTCAGTTGATAACGAATCATTGGTTCGCATGGATTTTCTTTTTATTTCTTAGTATAATTAATTAATTTCATAGTATAAGGGTCCGTAAGAATTGTCTCGCACTTCACAATATTGCAGTTTTTAATGAAAACCCAAACAAAAATAATTCATAAAAAACCCAAAGATGAAGAGTCTGTCCGACGGGAATACCTTTACCGTAGAATCATTCTACTGTAGAAGATTCAATGGATGTCTATTGTCTTATTATGGTCAGCAGTCTATTCTTTACGAATTAATCCAACCGGAACCGTTCCACTTGCGGACCACTAGACGTGGGCGAGGGTTTCATCCCTTCGTGATCGATGTTCCTCGATCACAAACGAAGCGTTTCAGTTCCACCTTCCTTGTTCGGATTGCTAAGGAGTGGAACTCATTGTCTGCGTCTGTGTTCCCACAGGACTACAACCTCGGGGTCTTCAAAACCAGGGTAAATGGGCATTTACTGGGTAAGCGTGGTCCATCTTCGGCCGCATCTGCACCTCACATCAGGTGAGATAGTGGTCAAGCGCTACCTTGATTGAATAAAAAAAAAATATCTCGTGGTGTGACTACAGAGTTTATGGATCTTTATAAAAAAATTAAAAAAATTCTTGCTAATCTCGAATATCGGTGGCAGAATTTGTTTTTGTACCCTTGTCTCGAAGGTTGTGCTTTCGCAGTCCTCACTGAATGGATTAATGATAATTGAAAGTGTGTTAATGCAGGTCTGATGGTCGCGGCCGAGTCACGTGCGAAGTTCTTTGCACTCGGCCATTTTTATTTGCAAATGCGGAGTAGCATCACAATGTGAAGTGCCATTTTGCAAACAGTATCCATGTTTTCATATTCAATCGGTTGTTCTATTGCGCTATCGCGGTATCCATAATGCATGACCATTGTAATGGGACACATTGTTTGATTTAATTACTATTGACGTTGTGATGTGTTGGGCATCACCATTGAATATATGAAATTCAATGTGCTTGGCATCGCTTTGCTCTTTCATTTAGTACAAATTGAAATAACTCTATTTTATACGAATTTTATAGAACAAAATTTATTTAATTTGGTGACTATTTTTATTATAAGTTCGGTAGACTTTTTACCAATATGGCAGCAATGGCGATTCCCACCTATAGGCAAATACCTAGACTTTTTACGTTTCTGACAAGTCGTCTTGCGAGGGAGACATATAATTAAAACCTCCACAATCCTAAGAGAACCCTGAAGACACTGTTAAATTGGACATGCAAGTGTAGAAAGATTGACAGAATGCTCTGAGGGGTAATAAAGCACAGTAAAACTGAAGGTTTGAAAATGATCAGTTCAATTTTGTTGCCATCGTACTTGAGTCCATGGGCCACACCACCATAATATAGTCAGCATAGCTGAAATTGTTCACTCAAATCCCGTATATGTGACACCCGTATGTGACGAGGTCATTTATGTAGAAGTTGATGAGCAGGGGTGAGTTCAAACACCCCTTGCACGCTCAATACTCTAACTTTTCATTCGTTTCAAATTTACTCCACTGTCCTATCCCTTTCTAATCCCTTATCCTTAATTCTACTACGGTCGGCAGTGTACTTGCAGCACATGTGACGTTTTTTGTGTTATAGGCAACGGTAGCCAGCTACCATCAAGAGGAACACGTTTAAAAACCTTTAAAAAAATTTAAATAATTAAAATTTTTTAGATTTTTTAAATTTACATTTAAAAAAAACGGAACAAGTGCGAATTGAACTCGCGTGAAGAGGGTTCCGTACGATGTTACTTATCCGCACAATATTGAGTGATTTACCATGTTATTTTAATATCATGGACTTCTTATGGGCTTTCCTATAATCTATAACTAATTTCTGTATTTTTTTCAAAATTTTAGGTTCAGTAGTTTCGGAGATAAGAGGGGGGGGGGGAGTGCTCAGACAGACGGACACACGAGTGATCCTATAAGGGTTCCGTTTTTTTATTCGGACGTACGGAACCCTAAAAATCAAGAGAACCCATTTCAACCTTTTCCTTTAAGAAGGTAATAACAATAATAATAAACTCTATATTCACTAATAATCAAATGAATGAACCACGAAAGGGAATTCCTTTTAAGAAGTGAACAGTGGAGACTTTTTCCACAATCCTTACTTTATAGACATCATCTAGTTGTCACATAAATTATAAGCAAATTGAATAAGCGTATTATCTATCTCATTATACAACGGAAATGACTACCTTCTTCTTGCATGATGCAATGAACACAACTCGCTTGTTTTTCTAGCTGACACATTAAAATCGGTTTATGTTTTGTTGACACTTAAGGCGACTGCAGCCGCAAAACTCGTTCTGTACTGAATTGACGGGACTGCTGACGCAAAACTCGTTCTGTACTGAATTGCCGCTACTGTACGCTACCAGCAGGGGGAGTAGCGACTCTATTTATTATCTATTTAAAAATTAAATAAATAATTAAAATTTTTCTTTTGATGAGCCTTCATATAGTGGATCTTAAAATTTATCTTAAGAATTAGCTATTTAAAATATTGATTATTAAGCAAATTGCACGGTTACAATATTGATATTAGACCGCAAATTAGTAATTTTTTTATATAGATAATTAAATATAATTTAAAAAATAATTCTGATGATCCCCTTTCATATATCCTGCAGATGATTTGAGTATTTTTAAATTATAATTATTATGATAATTTAAAAGGAAAGCGGTTAGAAATAAGGGCATTTTTTAACATTAGGGGCTGGCGTCGCCTTAATGAAGTACAGCTCTGAGCAAGCTTCGCAGCATCGTGTTACGTTTGTATCGTAATACGAACACGAGTCTGTCATAAATGTCAAAACGGATCAAACGCAGCTGCCAAGATGTCAGTAGTGCATACACGTGGCGGGCAATGAACTGCACGTGTCCATTCTCTATAGATTTTCTGGCGATGGCAAAGTAAATAAGGTCGTCTGTTTTAAATTTTAAGCAATCTCACTTTCTACGCTTCGTAGAAAAGGATTGGTTTGTGTTACCGGGAACGTAATATTATTGTTACAACTATATTTTTATCCCATTATCTAGCATCTACAGACGGCTGCTTGCAGGTAGATTCATTGCGGTCATTGAGATCTTTTATAGTAGTAAATCTACTTCAGAGTTTTTCTGAATTCACGTGTGAATTAGAAATTAGGATCATAAACTCTTAACGGTGCTGTGATCAGCACACACAGCACATCAACCAGAAATATACCAGACATTGGTCGAGCTTTAGGGCTCCTCTGAGTCAGGGGTCCCGGGATAGTTTATCGGCAGAGCTAACTTTTAAATTGAACTTTTAAAAGTTACCTCTTGTCTGGGGTGTTTAACTAGTGGCAGGGCACACACACTTCGCAGTCCTACATTGGACAGCGGCAGTAAGGATTCATTAATAGTAAGTCGACTGCTGAAGTCAAGTAGACACATTTTATTTGAGTATACCTTATAAAGAGTGCTTAAATTGTTGTGCTTAACTAGGGTAGTCTTCGGAGTTCTTCGGAGAGCATTTACGATAGTCACTGGGCTGACTACCCTTTTTTTTTTTTTTTTTTTTTTTTTTACGAGGAGAAATCCATTTACGGATTCCCTATCGCTGGCTAGACGGTAGGGATATGTGGGACTCACCCAGTCGAGGGACTGGGTCCTACACCACTAAAACTCCCCGGTGTCTCCTTGCCCTTTGAGCGGGGTGGACCGGGTTCTGCCTAGGCAACAACTCCGATCCACCCCAGGGCAGCCTAGTCATTGCTGACTAGGCTTACTCCAATGGGGGATCGCCCGGAGACACCCAGGCAATCCCCAGACGGGGGGGACCTTGTGCAAGCACACATAGCTCGCCAGCCATGTGTGCAGGTCCCCTAGGGCATTTGAAGACGAGCTAGATATGCCCGCCTTCTCCTGCCCAGCCGCCTGCGTCTGAGGGAAGCGAGACCGGCCGCTTCCTCTCGCTCCCTCTCGGCTGCCTCCTTCTGTGACATGACATCACCACAGAAGGAGGCGATCGCTTTCCAGGTGGTCACATTCCCAATCATGGCTCTTACCATGATTGGCAATGTGACCTCTCCACCTCCCAGCGCCACCCTCAATTCCCGACGCTGGGATCTCCAAGCCGAGCACTCCTGAAGTGTGTGCTCGGCCGTGTCGTCTGGATCGCCGCAGTGATGACACTGCGGCGACTCCTCCCTTTTTATATTGTGCAGATAATGACCGAAGCACCCGTGTCCGGTCATTACCTGCACCATATGGAAGGTGAGGTCACCTCGTGGGCGCCTCACCCATTCCTCCAACACCGGACGAACCGCGAGGATCGTCCGGTGGCCGGCGGTAGGCACACGCAGAGCCTCACTCCATTTTTGCAAGGCCCACTCCTGCGCCTCAGCGCGGACCCGTCGCACTTCCTCGGCGACGGGTCTCTCTCCTTGGGACCTTGCGGCGACCCGATGCCGATGCATCTGGGACAGAACCAGGGCATCGACATCCCACGGGAGCGTGCCTGCTAGCACGCAGGCGGCCCCGTGGCTGACAGTGCGATACGCCCGCACTGCCCGGATCGCCATGACCCTTTGCGGCCTCCGCAAAAGGGCCCGGGTGCTTGGAGTGAGGGACTCCGCCCACACCGGGGCTCCATAGAGTGCCATCGACCTTACCACCCCGTGGTAAAGTCGACGACACGCCGAATTCGGTCCTCCCAGGTTTGGGAGGAGACGTCCGAGTGCGGCTGCGGCTTTCGTCAGCCGTGGAGCCAGGAGCTTGAAATGCTCCTTGAAACTCCAGCGGGGGTCCAGTGTTAGGCCGAGATACTTAATGTGCATCCCGACCGAGATCCAGACCCCCTCCACTCGGACTCGGAGCCCCGGAGGGATCCTGCGGCGTGGGGGATGAAAACCCATGGCCCTAGTTTTGTCTAGGGCCACCTCCAATCCTAGCAGGCGGATGCGCCGGACCACCAAGGAGGTGCCGACCGACGCTAACCGCGCTGCGTCTTCCCACGTCTGTGCTCTTGCCGCGACCAAGGTGTCGTCGGCAAAGCAGACAACCTCCATCTTTGGAAGTAGGTTGCCTCGCAGGACCCAGTTGTACCCCAGGTTCCACAATAATGGGCCTAAAACAGCCCCCTGGGGTACGCCTACCGCCACTGGCCGGCGATGGACCTGTCCGTCCGCGCCCTCATATAGCACTACCCGCCCACCAAGGTAGTCGCTGACAAGGGCGCGGAGGTAGGGCGGCACCCTGTTAAATTCTAGTGCCGCCCTTATGCACTCATGAGGGAGGCTGTTGAACGCGTTGCGGATGTCGAGTGACACCGCAACAACAGCCTCCCCTCTACCAGTGGCCTCCTCGGTCCATCTTTTGAGAAGGCCCACCGCGTCCATCGTGGACCGACCGGCTCGGAAGCCGAACTGGCGATCATCCAGATTCGGCCCCGTTGTCTCTAGATGCTCGACTATCCGGCTTGCTATGATCCTTTCCATAGCCTTGCCGGAATCGTCGAGCAGGACCACCGGTCGGTACCCCGCCGGCGAGTCGGCAGGGCGACCCTCTTTGCGCAGGAGGCAGAGTCGCCCCACCTTCCATTTCGCCGGAAACTTACCCCGGGCGATACAGGCGTCCAGTATCGCCCGGAATCTCTCCTCCATAGGTCCTAGCGCTATGGCTAGGGCCTTCGCCGGAACTCCATCCGGTCCTGGAGCCGTCCTCTTCCCCCGGATCCGCTCCCTCACCGCCACAAACTCTAGATCGGAGACGGGAGGGCCCACCATTTCGAGCTCCGGAAGTGGTTCCGGAGCCACCATTGGGGGGGGGCTCGAATTGGCCAGGGGTCGGGAAGAGCGACCCCATGACCTTTTCGAGCAGCTCCGGGTCAAGGTTGGCCGTAGAGGGGGAGTTGGACGAGAATTTCCCCCTCACAACCCTGTACGGACGACCCCAGGGGTCGGCGTCCAGGAGGGCCAGGAAGCGCTCGTGGGCCTCTTCTTTGGCCCTGCAGATGCCAACCTGCAGGGCGTTGTGAGCCTTCCTGTACGCCTGACGAAGGAGGACCTCTTCGTCAGGCGTCCTCCTGGAGCGTCTTCTCCGGCAACGGAGGAGGGCGCGCCTGGCCGCCAGACAGGCTGAGCGCAGGGAGGCGATCTCCTGCGCCCACCAGTACACCCTCCTCCACTTCGGGGGAGGGCGCCACAGCGGCATGGAGGCATTGTAGACGACCCTCAGGTCTTCAGCAAAATGCTCTGCCATGCCGTCAGGATCCCCCGCGAGGTGAGGGGGGAGAGACGACCAGTCTCTCACCATCGCTGCCTCCTCCGCCACATCCGGGCGGAGCTTGGCAAGTGCCCACCTGGGAAAGGCGACACTTGCCGTGGAATCCCGACGCTGTGGCGCCCTATTGGCCAGCGTGGAGACCTCGTATCGGATATAGAGGTGATCCGATAGGGTCTCCACCTCTTCCTCCACCCGCCAGCCCTGGATTTGGGCAGCAAGGGCAGCGGTGGCAAAGGATACGTCAACTATGGACGTACCTTGCCACCGTACGCACGTGGGAGAGGTACCGCAGTTGAGTACCTGGAGCCCCAGGCCCAAAGCCCAAGACTCCAGAATACCCCCCCTCACGTCCGTATTAGGGGACCCCCACGCTTTGGATTTAGCGTTTAGGTCCCCCGCCACCAAAACTGGGAGTGGGGCCGCGCGCCTCACCACACCCTCCACCGCGGCCAGGAAGGTCTCAAAGTCCGCCCGACCGCGGTTAGGGGAGAAGTAGGTCGACACGACCACCATTCTCCCCCAGTTTGCTGCCACAAATCCCCGACCTCTCTCCCTTAGGGAGAGGGGAGGAGCTACACCGCCAGGCCTCGTCGCAATCGCAGCGGAGTCGTCCAGCGCCCCTAACCAATGGGGGTTTTGGGGAACACAATACGGCTCCGCCACCACCGCCAGGTGGATCTCCCACTCCGCCATGGACTGACACAGCAGGTCCTGTGCCCCGGCAGAGTGGTTGATGTTCGCCTGGAGGATTTTAGTGATGGGCCTACCGGGCATTGGCGGTGTCCATCGGCTCCTCCCTGGTTACACTATTGACCCCTTTTCCGACCGGTCGAGCCGTTGGAATTCGGCCCCTAGCAGCTGGGGGGGAGCATTTCATGCCCCCCATGCGATGATTGGCCGGGAGACCAGCGTCGGCGCATACGGCGCATTTAAAAGCCGCCTCGCAAGCGTTGGCGGAGTGTCCATCCTGGCCGCAGCGGTAGCACAAAGTGCTACGATCCCTGTTGGATGGGCATCGGGCCACTGGGTGACCAAGTCCCATACACCTGTAGCAGCGCATCGGTCGCTGCTCAATGAAATGTATGGAGGCGGAGCTCCATCCCACCGTTAGGCGGCCGACCGCTGCTAGCTTTTTTGCTGCCTCAATGGGGCAGGAGGCGAAGGCCGAGCCCACACCTCTGAGCCCAGGGTGGACTTTGCCCACCCTTAAGAGCCCGGGAGAGCAGCCCGTGGCTAGGGCCAGAGCTGCCTTGAGCTCCTCGGCCGACACCGAATCGTCGAGTCCGGTGACTCGGATGTCGACCGATTTGGTGGGGCGTGTGACCTTCGCCGAGTCACCCAGTACTTCACCAATTTTTGCTGCCAAGATATCCGCTTGCGCGGCGGTGGTCTCTCTGGGGAGTTCGAGAATTCGAGCTCCCGTAACCCCTGTGCGGAACTTAGGCGCTCCAATCCCTAGGGCCCCCAGTGAAACCGAGGCCTTGGCCTTCTCGATGGCCTCCTTATAGGTGACGCCCTTTTCAACCGCCTCCGGTTTAAGGGCCACCACGACAGCCAAGGATTTTGGCTCCTTAGGGAGTTTCAGCGCCTTGTTACCCTTTTTGGGGGTCTGGTCGGCAGGTGTGGCCGAAGTAGCAGGGAAGCGTTTCTTGCGCCTCACCACCTCCGTCCAACTTCCTGCAGTTCCAGGGCCAGATGTCGGCTCCGGGGCCTTGAAAGACGGGATCGTCTTTTTCACCCTTGCTTCCCTTGGCAAGTTAGCCGGGGGAGCAAGAGTGGAGCCCGATGTGTGCTTGGGGGCAGTTTCCTGTCGCCCCTGTTTCTTGTCCGCTTCCAGTGGTGGCCGTAGGCGCCGCGCTGGGAGCAATCTTCCATCCACTTCAAGCCCTTCAAGGTGGGCGTTGACCACCCCCCCTACATGGGCCGTTAATTGTGACTGCAGTGCCGACAATGCTTCCAGGAGTTCTGCCCTGGATATTGACTGAGGTTCAGCCTGAGACTGAGCCTGTTTCCTGGCCTGCCAGTCGACCGGGTTCTTTTCCGGTAGGGACCTTTCCGAGTAGGCCCTACGAAGCGCCGATACCTCCTCGCTGAGGGCATCTACCTGACCGCGGAGTCGCAAGTTGTCGGCCCGAAGACGTCGAATTTCCTTCGACGACTTGCGGGCTGCAACGGAATCAAAAGCACCCAGAAGTGAATGGGTGGCCTCCTTAATTTCCCGATGACAGGTACCTTTGAGGTTGCCCGACTTGCGAGCAACTTCCAGTATTATTGAGGCATTGGCCTCCGCCTGCTGTCTCAGTTCTTCAACTGAGCCTCCGGATGATTTGGCCGAAAGGTAGGTCGTGGTGGACCTGACGGAGTCAGAGTCCGAATCCAATTCCCTTAGCTCGCGCCGAGCTTGTGACATGCCAACGTCATGGCCGAACTCTTTCCCGGCGCGGCCCTTGTTACCCTTCTTTTTTAGCTTGGGTGGCACAGCCGGCTCCACAAACTCCTCCACCTCCGACCCCGATACGGTCGCATAGAACTTGCTGGCTACAGGTTCGTTCCTCCCCTCGGCCGGTGCCTCTTTAATTAATGAGCGTTTGCGTGCCACCGAACGCGTTAAAACATTTGAATAAAGCGGCTTGACTGCTCCATTCTTCTCCATGGGGCCAGGCCCACTAGTCTCGTTGGAGTCCGACATTGGCCAATTGATGGCCCTGCCGACCTCCGAGTCAGTTGGGGAGTCCACCCCTGATAGAGGGGGGACAGCGTAACAAAACTTATCAGAATAGATAACGAAAACAAGAAAATTTTAACCAAAACAACAAAATCAACAATAACAATGAAATAACAACAAACAACAACAATTGTTGTGGACCACCCTGTAGAGCCTTACGAAAGGCTTCTAACAAAGTAATCCACAGCACAATCTGTTGGAAAACAACGAAATGACAACAAGTTCAAAATTTGTGAATAAAATTAAAAACTTTAATAACACCAACAGTTCCAAACGTACGACAACAAACAATACTTCTGCAGTAGCCCTGACAAGGGCCCTTTAAAACTGCAAAAGAAAAACAGAAGAAAACGAAGAAAATTTCCAACGAAAATTTTCCGGATAACACCTTAAATTCGAAATTTCGAGAACCGATGGTGGAAACCACATCGATTAACCAATCAAAATACTCGTCTCGGTGAGGCGCAACTTTTCTCCATAGATGCCGTAGCAATCAGAGGGAAAAATTGCAACCTCCGGGCTGACTACCCTAGCCCAGACTACTTGTGTTGATTATTGGCGACGGTAGTCACGCCTACCAATAAATCCGATAGGGATAGTCCCAAATGCTGCCGGTCCCAAAATTTTTATTTTTTGTTATTAGTGACACGACTCGGACGACTGAATAAAAAAATAGTACAGTCGGGTTCATTTTATAGTATACGATTTGCATATGAAAGTTTATAAAACAACACCTACTGACCGCGACTCCATCTCTGTTTTTGCCGGGGAAATTTATCAATCATAATTTAAAAAAAAATTGTTGTTAATAAAAATTTTAAATTTTTAGTCATTAAAAAATTGTTACTTTTTTAATGTTAAGATCGGCAGACAGGCTGACGATCCACTTGATGGTAGGCGGCTACCGTCGCCTATAACACAAGCAAGGCGAAGGTTGATGCAAATGCGTTGCCGACTACAGTTAGGATTACGAATAAGGGATTAGGAGGGGATAGGGAAATGGGCTCTGGCATCCCTTACTCACTCACCGAAACACAACAGCACTCGTGCGGTTATTTCACGGTTATTGTATTATTGTGTTACTAATGTTTAAATTACCTAGTTGATCATGTAAAACACCGAAGCTTACTAATAATGCCATATTTTATAGTTCACGTTGTTTTAGAATATCAAACTATATGGTAAGAAAACAAAATTTTATTATAAGTTGATTTCCTTGTGCAGTGACAAATTCAAAAATAATCTCTTTATATTTTAATTTCAATAAAAAAATAACATAAAGTCACCAAAACATATTTATATCTATGCGTTTTCTTCGTTTCCTTTACTTTAACTGATTTATCTGTCTCCCATCCAACAACCATCAAATAATGCAAGATTAAAATTGTCTAAAACTTTTTTAGTCACCTGTATTAAAGTTGGTCAAGCGTGAGATGTGAGAGTTATTTAATGCTAGCTGAGTCCGCAACTTCGTACGCGTGGTATTCGGTATAGCGCGTAACCTTTTTGTTTGTAAACCGATTGGAATGAAACTAACACTAAATATTACGAGAATCTTGCTACAATGCATCAGTGGAAACCGCATTCAAATCAGTTAAGCCAGATTAGCGTGCACAAACGCACAGATTAACAGACAAAAATTATAAAAGTAAACAATTCTAAGTACAGACACAGCTCGTATACGATATAGATATAGATTTTATGAGCAATCAGGAATTAACCTCCGATAGTTGCCTGGATATGAATTATTGCATAAACTCATTCAACTTCACTAGAAGGTGTTAACAGGATTCAAGGGAAACTGGTTGTGGCAATGGAGGATTCCACTAAAATGAAGAAAATCGGACACGTGTTATGCGTACCGGCATTGGCAGTTGGGATCTCTGCGCGTAAAAATAATCCGGTAGCACGCACGCGCCGATTGAAGCAAAACAGATAGCTGGCTGGACGCCAAATCGTGGACTTGTTATTGAGATTGCAGATTGTGTTTTTTTTCAACTTCACATCATAGTATTTTTCATCTAGCCGCAACGCAATGTTTCCTTTTTTTTTCTTCGCCGTGAATATGGCAAAGGAACAAATTTTTTTGCGAGCATTACGTAAGCCGCTTTGGCCGCAGCGATCCTCAAGAGTTGGCAATTCATCAGATCATTTCATATATTCATAAAGTTCAAAAGTAAACAAGAATTAAGATGGACGAAGATTTATAAATCTCCTGCGACTCTCTGTCATCGTCTATCAGACGTGCCAACGTTTCGGGAGGTGCAAAAAAACAAAAAAAGTTTTGATTCACAGATAAAGTTGTCTTATATTCATACCTACTTACATTTGAAAACAATTTGTGTTGTTTTTTCCTGTAAAAAGAAAGGAGCCTGTGAAATTAGATTCTAGAAGATGACATAATTATGCTCATTAATTATTATAATCATTCTATAGAAGTCCACAGCTGAGGTTGAGCTAGATCTCAACCGTGATTCCTAATCTCCGGTTATCAAGAAAATCAACGAAAGATGCAGAAAGTAAGAACAAAAGAAAATTCTTATTCTGTAATCTGAAAGCTAATAAAATATAGTTTAGTATATTTGCTATAGCACTGTCTTTATTTATTTACTATAGTATGCAAATGTAATATAAGCAGTTTTACTACTATTTATTTATTTACTACTAGCTAAGTCCGCAACTTCGTAAGCATGGCATTCGGTATGGCGCGTAACTTTTTAGTTTGTAAACCGATAGAAATGAAACCAACACTAGATGTTACGGGAAGCTTGCTACATATTAGTAAAAACAGCATTCAAATCGGTTAAGCTATTTCTGAGATTAGTGTGCACAAACGCACGGACAAACAGACAAAAAGTCTAGTAAATACAATTTTTTTTAATGTTTAATATACAGTTTACGATTTCATTATTTGTATAGATATAGATAGCACTTGTGAGTGGATAAACAGCGATATGTGGTACTTTGTGACGTCAAAAAGATTAAATATATAGACAGGGCATTGGGAAAATTTTAATACAAAAATACTGATCCTGATCGCCGTAATCAGGATGGCCATGGCGTAGCTAAATAGCCTTGTAAAGTTGGTGATGAAATTCTTTCATCTTGCTCGATCTATACAGTTGAAAGTCTTTGGTTTTAGTTTAGTTGACAAATTTGAAATTTGTCAAATTTTTGGCTACATAAATTCCGCGATTATGTTACGGGAATTATGGTAAAAAAGTTTGAATATTTACATTTTAAGACAGCATTTTTTAATAAATTAATAAATTTCTTACTTGTGTGAAATTAGTATGCCTGTAGCTTCACTTATAAAATGCTTTCAAGCAAATGATTCCTTCGCCGTCGTTATTAAAGGTGGAAAATTGGAAAATGTTTTCATGGAGATAGAATGACGGAAGAGAAAATGGAGTTTTGGCCCATGTAACATTATTATAATTTTTTATTTATACTTATTTTTTTATGAAAAAGTAACACAAGTGGCTATAAATACAAGCAACCATCGAAATATAATATAACGTTCTCAAGCAACGCAAAGGGAATGAAACCGGCTGTGCTTAACCTTATTGAATTAAAGGTAAGAGTTTGTCCCTTACCCAACAATGGCTCTGTCATCCCTTTCTCGTATAATTGGCGCAAATCTTCATGGGCTCTGGCGACATTACTGACATTTTCAAAAACCTTTGTTAGCGGATGTTTACGTTTTGTTACCTATGATCCAAATTTTAGCTTTCTGGACTTAGTAGTTTTGGCTGTAGTAGTTTTGATAGACAGGATAAACGATTATATAAGTACAGATTATGGTAAAATTACTATAAATGTATCTGTATAATTACAAGTATGTTTTGTTCTTGTATGTTTTGTTGCATTCGTAACTGGAAACCAAGACCGGTGCGGTGCAGCACACGCGAGCCAAATGACCTGTCATAATTGCATTATGTTCTGGTTAATGGTAAGAGATGACGTTTTATTATTGTTCAAAGTCCTAGAATACATTTTCGTTTATTCAAAACTATTCGAAGTTTCTAATTTCGTAATAACATCATGTCAAGACTTGTTCTGGCAAGTCTGTCAAGTGAACATTGAACAGTGGGGGACAACCGAAAACTAATCTAATAAATTGAACGAGAGTCGCCTGCGTACAGTTAAACGTTTATTTAGTGTTATTATTTCGCAGACCGATAGTTAAAATTGAAAATATGGATTCAAATATCTAAAATAATGCCATTAGATTATGTGGTACTTTACACAAAAAAATTAATACTATGATGAAAGATGCGGACTATCATGTCGAGAGGTCCGAGTTCGATTCCGGGTTGTGCAATGTTTTTTTAAACTTAAGTGAATTTACTGACTGTCTCAGACGGTCAAAGATTTGAATCGACAGACGGTGAAAGAAAACATCATGAAAAAATTGCATACGCCAAAGAAGAAATTCTAAGGCGCATTGGGCTAGCATGGTGAAGTCCCACCGACCCGCACTGGGCGAGCGTGGTGGACCATATTAGGCCACACGCCCTTGTTGAGAGGATAGGCCTGTACCCCTGCAGTGAGCGCATATCCTATACATATAATAAAATCTTTAACGAGTCGTGTCTGCACACTAAATATTTTTTTCAAAAAAACAATTTGTACACGTTGTACTTATGTTACCGAGGTTAAAAATATAGTTTTTAAAATTTTTGTCTGTTTGTCTATGCGTTTGTGCAAGCTAATCTCAGAAACAGCTTAACCGATTTAAATGCGGTTTTCACTCACATATTGAAGCAAGCTTCCCGTAACGTTTAGTGTTTGTTTCATTCCAATCAGTTTAAAAACAAAAAAGTTATGCGCTATACGGAATACCACGCGTACGTAGCTGCGGGCTCAGCTAGTAATATATAATAATGATGATATCATCAACATATTATATTACTGCTCGCATTTTACAAATGGGTGAAGTTAAGTTTTTTAACTTTTAATAAAAGATATTCAAATACTAGCCGATAAGATCTCCCAATATTATTTTACACTAGCGACCCGCCCACGGCTTTGGTTAGCGGTTGCTTACGTTATAAAATTAACATATTATGTTCCAAATTTCAGCTTTCAATAAGTAATTTTGGCTGTGCATTGGTAGTCAGTCAGGAGAAATGATTATAAGCGTAAGAAGTTCAATTCAATTCAAGAAGATACATGTGAAATTATGGTGTTGACTGTTGACGTCTTTAAAATGTATGTAGAATGTGTATGTGAGAATAGACTTTGATAAAGAAGAGACTACCGTGAATTATTCGAAAATTTGCTCTAGATAGCAAATTAATTGAAGATATATATTTTATACTGATGCCGCATGCACTTTTTGACCAACCCTATACTCAGTCAGACTTAACTCTTATTTGATTTAAAATTAGCAATACATTTTTCGGCCATTATTTTAGACAAAATCGATGATTTTTGAATTTTTAATACGCATTGATTTTAGGAAAAAAGTCATAATTTTTTTATGTTTTCGTCGTAGATTTGTCACTTTAACACGGAAGTGAAAAAAAACTATAAAGCCAAACCATAGAACCAAAATCTATCTGCGAAAAATGGAATTATTTAAGTCCGATATTAAAAAATTCTCTTATAAGTGCATTTTATGTCATTTTAGTCACGAAATCCAGTGCATTTTATGTCTGCTAGAACCCACATTTTATTTTGATTTACATTAAAATTAAATTGGCATAGGCAGCACTACCAATCTATGAATGGATATACATAGATAAGTGGATTGACTGTACTTATTTTGGAACAAAAGATGATGTCAACATAAAGCCCATTTACTTAGTGGGTCATTACCCCCCGCGTGTCAAGTCAAACTTCGCCCTAAGAAATTACCCCCAACAACTTTGACCGACTCCATCTATAATGAAATGCCATGCCTATCATATAATTTCATACATATTTATTGTCGGACACTACAAATAGATATATTTATTGTTAAGTTTTTTATTTTCTAAATCAATAATAACAAAATCAGTCCTGTACAAGGGAAGGGTAAAAAAAAAGATATAATAATAGTAAGACTTGGCTCACGAGGTGACCGTGAGTCAATTGGGGATGTCCCGATAGTCAATTCTGCGAACGGTCTTATAGCGAAGAGCCTCGACCAACATCTTCAGAGGCTCTCACTATAGATGGTTGGATCAAGGGACAGATACGTACTTCTTGACACGGCACGAATTGTCAGGAGGTTCTTCACTCTGCAGCTCTAACCACCAGTAGCTTGGGCTTTGCCTCGCTACCTGCGGAACTCTAGTTTTAGGTCTTTTGTAATATTTGTTGTTTTTATAATTAAGTATATTGTAAAAATTTAAAACTAAGATTGTTTTAAATTCAATTATTAGGGTGCCTAATAATTGATGAGTGCGAACCGCAGCGTGTCCTACCGTCACTAAATTCCCCGTGATCGTTAAGAATTGAAAGTCTCGTCCATTCGTTTTATTGTGTTCGGAAAACTCCCAAAGGCCACATGAAAAGTTCTCTCCTGATTTTACCTTTGCCGTTGTTTTTCAGCTTCAACTTCCTGCGGCTCGTCAACAGGGCCCTATTCGTCACCGGAAACGGAAGCGACGCGAGCGAACGACATGTTTTTCTTCGGCGCCATTTTGTTTTTTCTTTGACGTAACATGTAGGTACTAATTAATCGCTTTAAGTAAGCGCTCTGTCTTCCTCTTTGAGGGTTTCAGTAGTTTTTCTCATTTCTTTGTGTGTTCATGTTTAGTCATTTAAATAAAGACAGTATAATCATAAGTATAATCTATTCGGTACAAGCAAAATAAATTCTATGCAATTGAATTGAAATTCTATGGCTCCTTTGATAAGTTTGCTTTACCTATAAACATTTTGTAATAAAACCAAATTAGTGGCAGGGCACACTGCGTTTTCGCAGTAATTTGGGCAGCCCGTCTGGCGGTAGTAACCACCCCCTTACAGAAGACCACCGTGAAATAACAGCACTTGTGCTGTTGTGTTTCGGTGAGTGAGTAAGGGATGCCAGAGCCCATTTCCCTATCTACTCCTAATCCCTCATCCTTATAAACTAAATAGATGGTTATAGGCGTGTGTTATAGGCGACAGTAGCCACCTACCATCAAGTGGACCGTCAGCCTGTCTGCCGATCTTAACATAAAAAAAATATAACCTTCAAGAATCAAATTATTTACTCAAAAGGTGTAATAATATAAGATATAGGAGTAAGTTTGACTAAGGATTGCGTCATCTTTGTTTTTTTTTTACAATATCTAATTATATTGGAGCCAGTTACGATTGGGTCTTACCTACCTAACCTAATCGTTATGTTATTTCGTCAAGCTATAAATATCTATTTATTTGTAACTAGCCGATGCCCGCGACTTCGTCCGCGTTGAAAAATAAAAGATATAAGATCAGACGAAATGTGTAAAGCTGATAATCTTTATTGCTGTTAATACAATTGCCAGGCGTTGAATCTTTATTTTTAGGTAGTTGGTCTCCACGTGGAATATTTATTCTGTTCTAACTATTGGTTAAAGAATTATTTAAATCGGATGAGTAGTTTCGAAGGTTACCTCCTACATACAAACATACAAACTTAACCTCTTTATAATATTAATAAAGATATAGAAAAATGCAACGCAGTTTAGTTGGGAAGAATAACTTTACCTGTCAAAAAAACGGGACAAGTGCGAGTTGAACTCGCGTGAAGAGGGTTCCGTACGATGTTACCTATCCGCACAATATTGAGTGATTTACCATGTTATTTTAATATCATGGACTCCTTATAGGTTTTCCTATAATCTATAAGTTAAAAACTAATTTCTGTATTTTTCAAAATTTTAGGTTCAGTAGTTTTGGAGTAAGGGGGGGGGGGGGGGTTGGTCGGGACAGACGGACACACGAGTGATACTATAAGGGTTCCGTTTTTTTATTCGGACGTACGGAATTTCAATTTCAATTTACAAATAACACCCTCATAGGATACAATGGCGAGTCCATTGGTCGCGCGTTAAGATCTTACCTTAGCGCTGACTCAGGGGTCCCGAATTCTATTCTCAGAAAGGCAAACTTCGGAAATGATCTTTTCACAGTTGATTCGGGTTTGGGTGTGCAGGATACGTCTCCTGTCCGTGTAGGTTATCCCATAACACAAACCAACATTGGGGACCATAATTGGTGTGTTTAGTTAATCTTGGTCTTTCTTTAGTGGTAGAGTCCAACTGTCTTCAGTATACGGGGCGTGAGTAAGGGATGCCGGAGCCCATTCACCTCATGTACATTATCTTCTCTTATTCAAGGACGGTGGCGCATTGGCGTTACCTACAATCAAGTAGACTACAATTTTGCAAAACAACGATTTTGATGTTAACTTGCAGTTAGTAACGGCTCGACACTCGGCACGCTTTATTATACGCGTGATCGTGTCCAATCGACTAATGCCCAGCCTAAGCTGAACCTTATTTAATATTATTGATCATATAGAACTGAGGTCAACTTACATTGGAAAATTCAAAATATCCGAAACAGTCTATTTTTAACTTTCAATCGTCATAATTTTACAGATCATAATATATAGTTAACTAAAGTTTCATTAAACTGAACAGTTATTTTATAACATTTTTATAGAACAAACGTTAGATGTAATTCTTTAAATTGATACATATAACTTTCTTGTTTGTACCTCGATTGGAATGATATAAATTTTACGGGAAGCTTGCTACGATACATCAGTGAAAACCGCATTCAAATCAGTGAAGCCGTCTCTGAGATTATCGTGCACAAACGTAAAGACAAACAGACAAAAATTCTAAAAACTATATTTTGACCTTATCGAGGTCATACTATATTTTGAAAAATATTTAAATATTTTTCACGGCTCATTTACGATTTTATTATATGTATATATATTTGTCAGCAGATTATTTCTTTATGTTCTGACTACGATTGTTGATCGTAGTGTTCTGAATACTTTTTGTTCTATAATTGTTCTATAACGTCAGTCCTAACACAGTGAAATTTTAACTAATAGGATAAAATACTTTCCTTAAATTAGTTTTATTAAAATTTATATCAATAAATTGAAATTTTTATTGTAAGTAATATTACATGCGAACATAATTACGTCTGTTTGTTGGGTTTTAAACTCCAACAGTTTTAATTGAATTTCCTATGTAGCTTGAATTACATCGGCTCTGTAGATGGAAATACTATACGGTTTCTATAAATAATAATTTAGCTTTGGCTAAACATTAAACTTAAACCAGATTGGAATTACTGTTCATACGAGACCCTCGTTAAATGAGTCCGTACCTACACAGATTTTAATCTTAAAAAGTCTTTAAAAGACAAAAAATTTCTTTTGTTTATTTATGATAATCTCAAAAACTACTCTATTCTAAAAAATATTTTATTAATATGTTAGTAAAATATATTATCTTCTATATATATAAAAATGAATCCCCATTTCCCTTGGTCACGGCATCACGGGTGAACGGGTAGATCGATTTTAATTCGGTTTTCACTAATGGAAAGAGGGATAAACGTAATGTTCATATATATAAAAATTGCACCCCGGGCTAAGCCGGGGCGGGTCGCTAGTTTCGCTATAAATAAGTAATTTTTTGGCTCAACATTTCGATATCTGCCATTCAAGTCGTATTTTCTGACAAAAATTCTTGATGATATACATGACAAACAAGGTGGGAATATATATTTAAGGCAGATGAAACCAAAAAGCGTGGCTAGTATTTTATAATTCGTAGCTTGGATAAATAATGTTTATTTAACATTAGATGTCTGAATGCGACGCGAAGTCATAATTATGTCTGCGCACGATAAGTCTTTTTATTAAACGCCTTATCAAAAGAGAAGAATTATGCAATTGAAAGTAATTTAATGATGAAAGCGATCGGAAAATTGCATCAGACTTATTTGTTTTCTCGTTCAAGGTGATAATTGTACAAAAATCGCGTTGCAAGTTTCTTTTCCCTTATGAGAATGTTTAATTCTTATTAAATTTTTACAATTCCACTAAATTGTTTTATTTTAATTGGAAAGACTACTTCTTAGGTCATCAGATAAATAGAATGGCCACCGTAAATTAATAGAATGTGTACTTTTTTCTAATACTATTTCTTGTATATATTTTTTCCACGATCGTCGACGCTACGGCGATCACTTATTTATTGGGATTTTCGACAATTTTGAATCATTTTCAGATTTACAACACATTAGGCTATATTCTATGTATTATAATTATAATTAATTATGATTTATCATTATTAAAGTGTAACATTAATCATGAAATGTAACATGTAAGTATAGATCGGGCAAGACGAAAGAATCCGTAATGTGATAATTAAAACCACGTGGTAAAAAAATCTCTCAGTCTGATAACGGCGATCAGGATCAATATTTTTGTAGGAAAATTTTCCCAATGCCCTCTCTATATACTTATTCTATATATTTAATCTTTTTGCACAGCAGTGATAAGTGATTAAATTTCATTTTAAATTAATTGTAATTGTAAATAAATTTGTATGTAAATAATTATAAATTTATAATATTGTACATTGTATAGATAATTGTAAAAAAATATGATTCTGCGTAACTCGAATAAATAATATTCTTATAGGCACTTCAGCAACTAATCTCTTTGTAACTTCTTTTCTATCAAGACACTCTTCATGAGTGCAGATAAGATTTCAGTCACAGACTTCAAAGTGAACGAAACCCCGGACATAGCTACTGTAAAATATTTCGCCGTGTTACTGACTAACTGAGCCCGCAATTTCGTATGCGTGGTATTCGGTATAGCATGTAACTTTTTTGTTTGTAAACCGATTGGAATGAAAGAAGCACTAAGTGTTACGGGAAGCTTGTTATACAATACGCAAGTGAAAACCGCACTCAAATCGGTTAAGCCGTTTCAGAGATTAACGTGCACAAACGTACAGACAAATAGACAAAAAATCTAAAAACTATTTTTTGACCTCGGTAACATAAGTACAACGTGTACAAATTGTTTTCTTGAAAAAATCTTTAATATACAGAGACACGGCTCGATTACGATTTTATTATATGTATAGATATAGAATAGATAGATTGAAACTTGATTAGACGTATTCGGCCTTAGACACGATTATCTATGGCACCAAACTGAGAAAAAACGAGAATATTCCATGGAGAGCCTCCGAATTGCATTAAATTGTATTGACTTTAAAGAGGCGTCGAAGACCAAGTAACAATGGACTATTTGGTTATGTAAGCAACTGTGGCGAATCGTCTAATTGAGGGCAAAAGAAATAAATCATTGTTAACATACGCTGCTTCGCCGTAATGGACCGTGAATCGAAAACAAATTAAGTTTGTACAGCGTCGGGAAGCTCCGAGATATCTCGTCCAAAATTCCTAATTTTTCGACCAATTTGTGATGTATTATGGCGCTGAAACGTGGTCTCTAACTACGGGCCTCGTAAGGAAGCTCAACGTCGCTCAATGAGCTGTGGAGAGGGCTATGCTCGGGGTTACACTGCGAGATCGAATCAGGAATGAGGATATCCTGTAGACGACATAACTCCTCGGATAGTAAGTTGAAGTGGCAGTGGGCAGAACACATAAGTAGAGAGAGTTGACTGGCGCTGAGGCCGGGAGGTTCTCGAGTGGAAACCACGGACCGGCAAGCGCAGCGTAGGACTTCTTCCCACAAAGTGGACAGATGATCTATTATGAGCTGCAGGTCGACGGTGGATCCAGACTGCTTTTGACAGATTCTATTGGAAAATTAGGGGAGTAGCCTCTGTCCAGCATTAGACGTCCTAATGATGTGTTAAAAACTCCAGTTAGTTTTATTCTAAAATTAATTCTAAAATGGATATAGTTATTTATTTGGTAGTAAACTGTTCTCTACTTCACATAGAATTAGGATGCGCGATTATTAATGCAAATTCTATTTGAAAAGTTCACGATTGATGAGTCCCTAAGAATTTAATCCCAGATCCAATCCAATCATTTATTAATTTATTAAATTTAAACTTTTATGTCACGAAAATGTTTAGTGTAAAAAGTAACTTATGGATTTAGTCTATCAGTGTGTCGGGTTTCAATCAAATCCATTCAAAGGTTTCTGCATATTGAGTATTAACAAACACAGCATCGTCATGAATCCATATACGAGTAATTGCAATATAATAAACCATCTATTTAGTTTATACGAATTTTTATGAATTTTAATATGAATATAGACGGGAAGGGCATGACAGCTTTTAAAGTCTTTTCACGAAGACTAGGATAAGTGACAATTTATAATATAACTAGCTGTTGCACGTGACATCGTCCGCGTCTCTTTATTTTTTTAATTCTCAACAAAAAAAAACCTACAGCCATACAGCAGAAATAACATACAAAAGAGACATCACCAAGCGCATTGCCACTTACAGGGCTTCATTATGTACCCAAAAAAATATTATTCGTGGCAAACGGCAATTACTCGTATGTAAGGGAGGAGGGTGAGGGGGTGGGTGAGTAGCCTATGTTACTCGCTGATAAAGTAGCTTTCTATAGGTGAAAGAATTTTTAAAGTTGGTCCAGTAGTTTTTGAGTTTATTCATTACAATCATACAAAAATACAGACATACTAATCTCTTCTCTCTCTTTATAATATTGAGTATAGATTACAAAAATTGTGAGTATACATGATTGTGGTCTTTAAAAGGTGACAGATGCCTATGCTATACTTGTAGGCCTGTTAGACTAGCGTCTCCTCTGGCACGTGTTTAACACCAAAAACCTTTTCTCGCTTCGGTTAATACTTTCCTCTGGAATATTTAGTTCATTTTTTATGAAAACAAAATAATAAATAATGTGAAACTACGCGTAACTTTTTGTTAATACTACGCTCGAGGAACCGCGATAAGAACTTTTTAAAACATGATTATTGCGCGCACACCGACTTTGACCTGCGAAAAATGTTATCAAATGCGACGCAGACGTGTACACAGACAGAGTCAATGAGGCACTAGTTAAAATTAGTCAACACTACACTCTGAGTTTACGGTGTTGTGGATGAACCTTTATTTGAAAAGGTCAGAGAGATAATCGTCATCCAGGAAGAAAGCAAAAGCGGGTCAGTGCTCCGAAAAAAACTTTGAATAATTACGGAAGTTTTTTACTGGGGTACATCATCTGTACACAAGGACACTCAAGCCTCGGAACATTCAAGCCTCAATTTTACGTCAGCCGTCGAGGTTAAAAAAGGACCAAAGTTTTTTTTTTAATATTTGAAAAAGATTATAGAGAATCCTTCTAAATTATAGAGACTCCTTATAGAGAATTTCTAAATCGACGAGCCCGTTGGATGTGTAGTTAGGGTGCTTGCCTTAACGCTCTGTTCTAGGGTTCCTGGGTTCGATCCGGCTGGGTCAACTTTGAAAAATCAACTTTTCAAATCAGGGCACACTGCGTTTCACAGTCATTTGGGCAGCCCGTCTGGCGGCAGTAACCTTACAGAAGACCACCGTGAAATAACAGCACGTGCGCTGTTGTGTTTCGGTGCGTGAGTAAGGGATGCCAGAGCCCATTTCCCCATCTACTCCTAATCCCTAATCCTTAATCCTACTGCAGTCGGCAGCGTACTTGCAGCAGCTTAGGCGTTGCTTGTGTTATAGGCGACGGTAGCCACCTACCATCAAGTGGACCGTCAGCCTGTCTGCCGACCTTAGCATAAAAAAAATAATTAAACGTGGAATGAAACTAAATTAAACCGGGCGTAGGTAGAGTTGATTTATAATAATTTATTTATTACATTCTCAAGGAACTCGCTTCATACCTAATGTGGTCCTACTGCGTATTATGCTTACAAAATGGCTTTCTTTTTAATAATCGTTAATAGCCTGTAATGAACATAACTCCACTTGCGTATATCAACCACCCCAAGTGCGTGAGCACTAAACACTGAATCATTTTCGTGACTATGGCTCGTTTCATCGCCTTACAGCGAAAATACACCATGCGGCATTGTTTTTAAGTCGTATATCAAAAAACATATCAACCGAGTCATAGTGAGGCGAAATTGTAAAATCAATATTTAATCAAAATAGATTAGTTTGTTTCGTATTCTTGCTTAAGATTTAGTTTTTATTGAACTTTAACACGCCAAGGACGTGAAATCGATCAATAATTTAATAATAATAATTTTCTGAAGATATTGGATAAATTTTTAAAGTTTATTAAGACTCATACTTCCAACTTTCTATTTTATTTATTTTTTCATTGCATACCGACCAATCAAATTAGCAATATCCACTGCAATGACAATAATATCACTATACCGCGATGGATAAAAATGTTAACTGTCGTAAAATTAATTGTAAATATCATAAAAACAGTTACATTTAAATGATAATTGAGGCACCCTAACTACTCATCCAACGGGTTCGTCAACTTAAAAATGAACATTACAAATTTGGCTTTGCTCTGGATCTAGAAAGTAGTGGAGGGCACAGTGCGTTTCGCAGTCTTTTGGGCAGCCCGTCTGGCGGCAGTAACCACCCCCTTACGTGAGACCACAGTGAAATAACAGCATGTGTGCTGTTGTGATTCGGTGAGTAAGTAAGTGATGTTAGAACTCATTTCCCTCTCCCCTTCACATAAGAAAACCTTTGACCTTTTTTTAGCAGCTAACATGGCAACCTTATTGCTATGCGTCTAAAGTGAAATTACGTCACTTTAGGCGCATAGAAACAAAAACGAATGCAATTATGCATGAGGTGAGGTTAGGGCTGCCACCATCTAAATTACGGACCCAGGACAAAAACTTCGAAAACCCCGGACATTTGGGTGAAATAAAGATTTTCCCCGGACTCCCTCGAAAAAAAATACAATAAAATAATAACGAATACATTAATAACGAATACAAATAATACATATACGAAAATGGGTGCTCATGTCAAAACACTATTATCCCATTGGTTGGTTTTGACACTAGCGCGCAGCGTGACCACTTTTTCGTCAGATAATCTACCAAATACACTGCTAAAATCTACCAAAATCTAATTCAAAATTCTACTAATGATATTTAAGTCGTTCTAGATAAAATAGTTTATAAACAGCACACATGTTTTTATATTTTAATATCAATATTTATCATCCACTTTTTTTTACATTTTTATATAGTGTTGCATCACTTTTCATAACTTGTACCTAGCATGAATGATTCGGGTTTAAAATGAGTATAGTTTTTGCCTCTTACACACTCCTTGAGGTGTAAAATTGACCGCACGTTTTCGATTATAAAATCTATTGCGATCGTCCCTTTTGATCCTGTTTATTGCCGAGAATATGCGTTCGCATTTTGCGTTCGACACTGGAAGACAAAGCATCTGCATCGCTTTTGCTTGCTTTTCACGATTTTAATAACGCACGCAATTGTCAAACAAACAACTAGACTTCTGTTAATGTAATAAAACAAACTTACCAACAACAGTCAACAACTTACCTAAGTATAAAATGTTTTAAGTGCCATAACTAATTTGATAAAACAACCTTAGTTGTTAATCAATAAAGTTTATTTTCCAAAACCTTAATAGAAGTATGGGGAAGCCCCTTCCATCAATGCTTCTAATCGTTCTGTTTTGGCCTGGATTCATACATTTTTCACCAAATTTTCTTAAATATCGATTTTCTACTAGAATCTACTATACAATTTTACACTACTAAATCTTTGCTTGTATATAAAGATGTTGTGTATATTTGTTAGAAAATATCCGAATTGTTTTGTCGAAAATAACGAAATAGGAACCAAAATAACTAGGCAAGGTAATTTATTGCAAAGACCAAAATGTAGATTAGAACTATTTAATAGAAATGTTTATGTTATGGCAATTAAAACGTACAATAAACTACCTAATAATATAAAGGAATTGTCGGATCCTAAATTTACAAGAACATTAACAAAATGTTTATTAAGTAGATTGTTGTTATTATGATGTTAAAGAATTTTATAATAAGAAACATTAATTCATTTATTAATATAGTCTACAAACAATTAAACACAAATATTTGCATGCCCTTGGCGGGTAGAACATACTTTGTACTGTAACTGCTGTATACAAATTAAAATCCTGTAAATTGCCCCCTTGCCCTTAAATCTACTAAAAAAGTAGAAATCTACTAAAAGTGGTCACGCTGAGCGCGCATTTTAACGTCAGAAATACACCCGTGGAAACGGTGCCTAAAAAGTAGGTAGGAACTAGGTATTTTAAGGGCTTAATTTTACCTGCGGAAACTGGGTGTTTCCAATTAACGAGAAGTCCGAATTCTTAGCAACGAGTTTTAGTGCTAGATGTTAAAGAAATACAAAAATGTTCAACAAATACAAAAATTTCAAAGCCACTAAAAATACCTACCCCTAAACATATAAAGCCCTTAAAAAAAATCCCATCCCTCTAAATTGGGGGGAGGACCCGATAAATTGGGAACCTTGTTTTAGTTAGATCACAGACTATAGATACATTGATGCTGAGTTAGATACATAGTACTTACTGTACACCCACAAACAAAACATGCTTGAATTCGCAAATCTTGCGTTTCATTTTACTCAACAAATCTTGAATAACGTCTATGATGACTTGAAATCTAAAATAATATTGTATATATCATAGTTTCATATTGGGCTAAAGTTTTTTCAACAACTTAGGCATAATACTTCTACTACGGTCTAAAGCTTGAAAAATTTATAATTTCGCTCTGCTGTGAATCGGAACGTCTAGCAATGGTTGTCATATCTTCCTCGCTCGCACTTATTCGATGTGCCGTTCATTTGTTCTCACTCTGTACTAAAAACTGAAGACGAGGACGAGGATACATATAATTTTAGTAATTACAATATTGCCAATATGATGCAGCGCAACTCGTGGAATAAATTGACGCTGGCGACAGCAGCGCTACAGCAACAGATGGCACTGTTGCTGTAAATTTTTTAATGTTGCCACCTATTAATTGTTTTGTTTTCCGTCCAAACTGGGTCCTAATGTTTCGTCAATCTATTGAAGTACGCAAACTGGCCACAGAGTACGCGAGTACGGTACACCATACCATTTAATAGTACGCAATGCATACTAATGCGTACCCTAATGGCAACCATGCTTATGCCTAGGTCACTGAGGTGGTTGCGCGGCGGCGGGGCGCGCGGAGCGGGGCGACTTTAAAAAGTGTCCGGGTTTTACCCGGACACTTTCAAAAACCCCGCCCGGACGCTCCCCGGACGCCCTCCAAACTAGGACAAATCCGGGGAAACCCGGACGGATGGCAGCCCTAGGTGAGGTGTATATGCATACAATACAATTTCAAAACATGTCATGACAAGCTGCACTTAACAGTTAACCGATCGGTTAGGAGTGGCTCAAGTGAGAGCATGTGAGCGTTTTTTCTCCCACAGTAAAAGTCAACAGTGCTTTTAGATACTGCGACTAAAATGAGATAAAATCACTATGAAGACTAGAAACAAAACTGTCTTAAAGGCATCTCTCGTAGAATACACATGACTGCTTGTACTTGTTTATGTTGGTATGATTGAAGGTTAACAAGTATATTATTCACATCCCTATAAATATTGTTATGAGCTCAAAACGTACATAATATATTAAAAAATATGATAAAAATAATCTACTTTTGAAAGCTGCCTGTAAGTAAGCAGTTATTCAATGTAATTCTCAAATGAAAGCGAAAGATAACGGACTGTTGTATGAAGAATGTATCGCTTATGAATTGGGTCATCGGCTGAACCGCTTGATTACAATTTATTACATGTTTACGCGAAGCTAGTTAACAATCGCTGTAATTTTGCATTAATTGAACGCAAACGTTGGGAAACAATCATTTTATTGATTGCGATTGTTTTTTATTTACAAACGATTGTTTATGTATGTATATAGGTAAGCAATTGCGCATGTGTTGGTGAGTGTGCGTATTTGCATTAATTATTGATGCAAATGAAATTGGTGTAATTTATTGCGTATTTGAGGTAACGTTAACGAGTGTGGTCATTTAAATTCGCTTCACTCTTAATGATTTATTTTAAATTATTTGCGGTTTTAGAATCATCAAAATCCATATATGAAATTTATTGCGATTACTATAATTAAATAAAATAACTTACAGCCATTTTTATTAGAAATAATAAAATAAACTAAAACAATTTTAAATTTAAATAGAAACAATGCATTTACTATTATATATAAAAATATATATGTATATACATATTTATACAAAAAAATTCGCTTTTTCTTTTCAGTAATTATTGTATTTAATATAATATTTTTGACAAAATTATATGTAGATTACATGAATTGTTTCCATTTTGGTCAACCCAATAAATGATTTTTACTGAAATCAACCCTGGATTTATATCTCTGCCGAACGACCGTTCGTCGACCGAGCGTGAGGCGGACAGTGTTTATGGGTGTTTTTTTTTATTATCTAGCGCACTGAATTGATTTCTCGGGTTGAGTTTTTTTCGCGTCTCGACTAAAGACAAATTTCTTGAAAATTCTCAAGCAGAAACCCTACACTCAGGTTTGCCTGGAAGTTTTAGTGAGTGCGTAAGGGATGGAAGTGGCCCATTTTCCCATTCCTTCTTAATGCCTTATCCTTAATGTTACTATGATCGGCAGCGCACTAGCAACATCTGTGGCGTTGCTTGTGTTATAGGCGACAATAGCATCTTACTATCAAGTGGAGCGTCAGCTTATTTTACTTAAACATAAAAAAAGATAACTGCAATACCTGAGGACACTTTTAATAGAGGTAAAAAAGAAATGTTTATGATGACAGTAGCATCATTCAAAGCAAAGTGATATCGGAAAAGTTGAGCCGAACAAAAGAGACGGCAGATATTGAGTTTGGTTGTGCGAGTGGGAAGAAGCGAGGTTTTTGTTTTTCACAACAATGGCGCGACAGATTTACGAGCATCACAACTCGGACCTATTGTTCCAGGGATCGGCAGAACAAAGAGATGCGGACCAGTTATTTATTATTTTATTTTGTTTTAGCCGTGTGTGCCTGTCATGAACATTCTGATCTATCTTATCTGTGTCAGCCAACATGTATTGACACAGGATGTATGAGCTCTGTTTGAGGAGTTACGGACAAGAGTTAACCACGGTATCGTATTGTGGATTGTCACCTCAGACTTGACGTGTCGTCGAATCTTGTCTACATTACTGTAGCTTGTATGTAGACGACTATCAAATGGACCGTCTGCCTGTCCATCTAACAGCAGCCATTGGTTGACGGCGTCTTCGATGGCTGTATCGCATGGTCGTGCCTTGATCGCACAGCACGCAAATGGCCGGAATTGACCGGAAATTAACGAGTTTGGAAATTTATGGCCGAGCTATAAAACCAGAGAGCTGTTGTAGGTGTGTCATTACACTTTTATTTTATACTTTAACCGCTAACATTGAGCTTTGTTGTGCCATTTCATTCCAATAAAAAGTTTCAACTGCTGTTTCATAACTAATTTCAAATCGCTTCTATTTTTTCTTTACAATGAATAGAAATGTCAATAAATGTTAAAATTCTTCATAAGTTCGTATCAGTTTTTAGTAGTTTTTTTAAGATAAGTTTCCTAGTCATTCTATTAATTTTCTATACGTATAAATTTAAGTCGCTGTCGGCGTCTGTCTGTTTGCGCGAACTTCCTATAAACTACCAAACCGATTTTGATATGTTTTTCACTAATGGAAAGAGCGATGAACGAGCGACGTTTGTGTATATAATTTTTTTTTTATGTTAAGATCGGCAGACAGGCTGACGGCCCACTTGATGGTAGGTGGCTACCGACGCCTATAACACAAGCAACGCCAAAGCTGCTGCAAGTGCGCTACCGACTACGGTAGCGGACCTCCTAATCCCGATAAGGAAAATAGGCTCTGGCATCCCTTACTCACTCACCGAAACACAACAGCTGTAAGGGTCTTCTGTAAGGGGGTGGTAACTGCCGACAGACGGGCTGCCCAAATGACTGCGAACGCTGTGCGAAGCCCCGACTTCGGTAGACTGCTTTGTAATTTTATACATAAACTAGCTGAGCCCGTACGCTGTGGTATAGCACGTAACTTTTTTATTTTTTAACCGATTGGAATGAAACCAACACTAAATGTTATGGGAAGCTTGCTGCAATACATTAGTGAAAACCGTATTCAAGTCGGTTAAGCTATTTCTGAGATTATCGTACACAAACAGACAAAAATTCTAAAAACTATTTTTTTGACCTCTGTAACGTAAGTACAATGTGTACAAATTGTTTTTTTTTTTTTAATATTTAATGTACAGACACGGCTCGTTTACGATTTTATTATATGTATAGATAAGTAAAGACAGATCAGTTCAATAATTTTTCTCGTATGTTCGTGAGTCATTTTTTTAAACATGTAGCTATCGACAAGAGTGTTATCAATAAAACAAAATAAATTGTTTTCGTTTTCTACCTTCGAAATGTGTAATTACGGTCGAATTTCGGTCAGTGGACGAGTACATATTCTGGGAGTACAAAAATATTCATTTATCGATTTTTATATGTACAATGTAAACTTAAATAACCACAAATAAACTTAAGTTAAACTTTATACGTAAGTATTATTAAGAATCGCTTTACTGTTACCCCGAAGTCCTTTTTTTAAACCTCAAACTGTCACATAAGGACGTTAAGTGATGATTTTGAAATATTTTTGAAAAGAGCATGCCAGTAGTGCATTCAAGTCAGCTGCCAGTTACAGCAGGTCTGCTGGTACTCTGAAGTCTTCTTCATTAAATCCTTTGCCAAAATATTCGAATGGGAGTCTATCCTATCCTTATTCTTCTACCGTTGGTACTTGGAGATTTCTGTGAATTGCTTCATCTAAAACACTGAAAGTCTGGTTTCTCATACATAATAATGCAGCGTTCTGCACTGTAAGTTCCCCTCATCCCGTCGGGATTTATATGCGCCTCTTCTTATCTAAGTGTTAGATACACTACGATCAACGAAGTGATCAAATCGTATTAAAATAATATTGAAGAGCGCAATGTGGAACAAATTTCACGGAAACGGTTTTTAAGTTAAAATTAAAATGTACATTAACACGAGTGTTATCTGACCTATTATCGTAAATAGGCATAATTCATTTGTTGCCAGATAACCATCGGTGCGTATGTGCCGTCTCCATAACACCATTGCCAGTTGCATCTACTCTATCTATATATATTACTAGCAGCCCGTGGACATTTATTTTTTAAACATTTTTGAGTTTATGGAAAAAAGGCAATTTTATATGGAGGGGGGGGGGGGTAAAGGGCGGAGATGGAGGGAGGGTGAGTAGCCTATATTACTCGCTGATGAACTGTAGTTATTCATTTATGCATTACAAACATACATTTGTATGGAGGGGGTAAAGGGGAGAGATGGTGGGAGCCTATGCCTATGGAGTAGCCTATGTTACTCGCTGATAATGTAGTAAACTCGCTGATGTGATAATGTCGCTGATAGTAGCCTATGTTCCTATAGGTGAAAGAATTTTAAAATCGGTCCAGTAGTCTTTATGTTAATTCATTACAAACATACAAAAATACATACATACAAATCTTTTCTCTTTATAATATTATTATAGTAAAACATTATAGACTAGTATAGATAAACTAAAGTAGCTGTCCGCTTCTGTTTGTTTTGATACAGTTTCTAAAGGGTTGTGATACAGTTTTCACTAATGAAAAGACCCATAAATAAGGAAGGTATATTATGATTTGCAGAAGAAATTACCTACATCCGTGCGTAGCCCGAGGCTGGGTCGCTATTCGTATATAATGTAACTTTATATACCTAACGCAAGGGAATGCGTCAGATTATTACTCGTCCTTCAGGACGTTATTCGCAGTGTAAGTTTACAGAGTTTCAAACATTAAAAGGATATCAACAAAAGTTACGGAAACTTCAGCCTGCTTGTTGCCCTTTTCATAAAAAAATTCTTCGTTCCAGAAAACTCCTAAATTAAAGCCACGTAAACCTCATCAAAAGGCATATAAACTGCACAAATTAGAACGTGAAACGGGTTTCTATACAATTTTGTAAATCCATTCCTTCGCGTTGATGTCATGAATGGGACGACACATTATAGTTATCGTCCGATATGTCTCTGATGCCGTGTCGTGTGTGATAATGGCGACGCGTTAAAAGTAAGGAGATACAGTTGGCTGGTCACTTTCCCCCGAACCGCGTCCTTTGTTGCTACCTACGAGTATCATGGTGCGTTAACTTTATCGTCCCTCGGATAGTTTCAATTCACTATGTTAATTATTATAACCTATTTGATGTTTATAGACGCAAGGCTATAACTGGACAGTAATCACCCCCTTGGACTTTCATCTTATCCTTTAACCACACAACATCGAGTGATACTTCCGCCTACTTGAAACCATTTCTCACACGCCAGCATCTCTAATCACCCTTGGGTGTAATACATATATATTGTATTTTATTATGATTTTATTGTAGTCTTAATAAATATTAGTAAAGAGAATTTTATGTTTTCTTAAAATTATTTAAGAAAACATAAAATCATGGAACTTTTTTCAATGAAAAGTGGTTAAAAGGAAATTAGAAAATTGTATTCAGAAATGTATGATATTTAATAAAAAAGGAAACTATTTTGTAAGTTTGTATATGGAGGATAATCTCCGTATCCATTGCAACTAATTGAAAAAATATTTTACTATTTGAGAGAAACATTATTTCAGATTGACAAAGTTTAAATTTTTTTATATGAATTTACGCCTACAATTGCACGCGAACGAAGCCGAGACGGGTCGGATTAGTTAGTGATCAGTGTTGTAAGTACCTTTGTATACTTACTGTAGGAATATGTCAAAATAAATTAACTTAACTGTCCTACGGCTGAGATGATGATGATGATTAGGAGAATACGAACATATCTTTCTGCTAAACCAGATAGTGACTAAAACAATAATTACTATACCAATAATAGGGGATCGGATAAATTTTCAGAATGTGTTTTAAATTAATCTTCATGAATATTTATTCCCATAAAAAATACTATTTTATTTATTTATAGCCTTTTAGGTACTCAAAATCATGTTTTAATATTGTTTGTTTGAAAATGCCGCCAAAACGCCACGATAGTTCATCTGAGAGCGCGTAACGTCATTTGTGGTCATATCATAATAAAACAGCTGCATTTGCATAAAAGACAATGATTGCCCACAAATGTCGTCACGCACTGTGATTGGTGTTTCAGTATAGATTAAAAATATTGTAAATAATAAAATTTTATTTCTTCATTTAAAAGTATTTAAATGAATTATATTAAATTATTATTCGATAAATAATCGTAAAAAATTATATATTTTCTTTCTAAGTACATTTTAGATTTTAATCTGATTACTGTCCGATCCCCTATTACTTCCCATACTTATGTAATGATGTATTAAATTTGGCAATGGTGTCGGCAATCGTGTATATTTTAAACCGACTCGTGTGGTTAATCCTGTGAAATAGCAAGTATCGTGGAAGCATTAACTTTTATGATAATTACCAAGCTATCTTATTCGTGGTTATGATGTTAAGGCGCAGCACATAAAATTTAACGAGCGAACGTTAAGAGCCTTAAGTGAGAATTATTTGTGTTTAAGCTGTTTATTGCACGGTTATCGAACGAATCATCGTTTAGCTGGGGCAACAACGATGATACGGGCATCATTGCGCCCCTCCACCAGTCACACCCCTTGTACAGATAAATTGTATTCCACATTTCTTATCATTATGAGTACATTGTATATAGCATAATAAAATTTGTTAGAATTTAAAGTAAATTATATTCAACTAGACTTCACTAACTTTCACATAGTGAAAGAATTTTTCAAAGAAACTTTTTTTGTATCTACACATGTCTATACATTAAAGATTTTTTCTAAAAAACAATTTGTATACGTTGTTCTTATGTTACCGAAGTCAAAAAATAGTTTTAAAATTTATGTCTTTTTGTCTGTGCGTTTGTGTACGTTGTTCTCTGAAACGGCTTCACCGATTTGAATGCGGTTTTCACGGATGTATTAGTGTTTGTTTCATTTCAATTGGTTTACAAACAAAAAAGTTACGCGCAATACGGAATATATATCACGCATACGAAGTTGCGGGCTCAGCTAATAATAAATATTAGTGTAGATATTTAGGTACCTAAGTACATATTTGTTTTTGGAGATTACTTATTTTGACTCCTTTTAATTTTTTTAAAATCACAAATTAGGAATACCAATAATCTCTATATATAAAAATTAATACCCATTTCCCTCGGTCACGGAATCACGCGTGAACGGGTAGACCGATTTTAATTCGGTTTTCACTAATGGAAAGAGGGATAAACGGGAAATGTTCATATATATAAAAATTGGACCCCGCGCGAAGCCGGGGGCGGGTCGCTAGTCTGTATATATAAAAATGAATCCCCATTTCTCTTGGTCACAGCATCACGCGTGAACGGATAGAACGATTTTAATTCGGTTTTCACTAATGGAAAGAGGGATAAACGGGGAATCTTCTTATATATAAAAATTGCACGCCGGGCGAAGCCGGGGGCGGGTCGCTAGTAACTAATAAAATTCATATCACCTCTTCATTAATTTTATTATCAATTCTTATTAGCCGCAAGGCCCACTGTGTCGGTAAGTCATTAAGTGGGCAGCCGTGTGCCTAAGAGTAGGAGATTCCAGAGCCCTGTCATGATCTTCTCTCACATATTTTATCACGGTATTACTTGTGTTTATACATGACAGTCTACCGTCAAGTAAACGGCCAACTTGCCTGTCAACCTTTACCTAAAAAATACGTAATCGCTCTAATAAGCTGACCAATTAGAGCGACCATATTTAAAAGATATAGAAAGTATATTTGTATGAGAAAGGTAGGTACTTATTGAATTAGGTTATTTCTTTGGTTTGTATAACCACGGCCCGTAAACTATCTAACTTTATTTGGTACATATTACGTATTAGGAACTCTATGTGTTATTGTATGGTGATATTGAACTGAATTTCTCTCGAGGAAATAAATCCCTAACTATAGCAGTAAAACTTTGATCATACGCCACCGGGGTTCAATTTACCCCAGCCCCGTTTTCCCGCACCTCCCTTCCCGCCCCGTAATTACCCAATTTCCAACGAAGGAAACGACAAATGGACAAACAGACAGTCATCAAGTAAATTACAAGTTAGAGTTAAATGTAGAGCTCCAACGAGCCGCCGCCGCCCCACAGTATAAATTAAATGCTAGATTAAACACCCTTCGACCGGTACACTCAGGGAAACTCGGAAATTTGTGTTTAAACGTTTAAAAAGAAGCCTATAATCCTATATTACCTTATTCTTTATTCCTTACCCTGCATCAGGAAGAGCAACGTATTTGAATTCCATCTGGTGTTAACGAAACGACGGTACTCGGTAACCACATACCATCAAGCCAGAGTGATTAAGATAAGGTAAAATAAATTATTATACATAATACAGGGGTTATTAATACGTTTCATAGTGTCCAAAGGTTTCTCAATTCGGATATAATATACAATTTAATATACAATTATATGTTTTTAATTCATTATTTGTTATATAAAGCTATTTTATGTAATGAATGATAAATTCTTTTAATTATATAGTGTTATTGATATAGGTATATATTCATCCAAACTATAGAAGCATTTTATATATTAACTAATAGAGCGCCCTCTAGTGACTTGTTACTTTCTGATAAATGATTGAATGTTTTGCTTTTCGATATTTATGTATGTACTTTTGACATAATATTTATGATAACAATATTTATCATTATGTATGCTATATTATATTGTGATCGTATGTTTAGTTTAAATAACTCTTTTTTATTAAAGGATTTAATAAAAATTAATAAAAAAGTTTTTTTTAATAAACTATTTTTTAGAAAGTATTGACACAACACAGTTAAGCTTGTTGTGTTCTATCGGACAAAATAAAGTTTTTCCCCGAGTGTACCGTGACTCGTATCTCGGTCGTTCATAGAGTACAGTCGAGTAACGACGAAAGATTTTAATCAATATGACAGTTTTATTGCAATCGCTTTTTTGTTTTGAACTCAAACAATAGTTAATGAGTATGCCGAATGGCCATTGTTCAGCAGTTTTAGAGACCTTAGAGCACGCCCACAATAAAAAGGCTGTTTAAATACAATTCATTTCAACTACGGATTATGAAAATTAAACATTTAAAAACGTTATACCCAATGACATTGATTCAAATGATTCAAAGATATACATAAAATGTACGAGTATTGCCATTTTTGATTCTTTCAATTTGTTTTTTATAGCAAATGATTTGTACATGAAAACTAACACAATATAATATATTATATCAGTATAGAGAAGAACTTACGAATTAATTCTACATACAAGTACAGAAGAATTACTTCTACAAGTATATATGAAAATATTATCATCGATTATAATATCACAAATAGATAAAATAACTTGAATCCAAAAATTGAAATTTATTGAAAACTTACTTATATGTTTTTAAGTTATTTTCTTACCTTGTTCTTGTCTAATTGCTCAATTTCTATTATGGACTAGCTGAATCAGCAACTTCGTACGCGTGATATTCGGTATAAAGCGTAACTTTTTTGTTTGTAAACCGATTGGAATAAATTAACAAACAATAAGTGTTATGGGAAGCTTGCTACAACATATTAGTGAAAACGGTATTCAGATCGGTTAAGCCTTTTTAGAGATTAGCACGCACAAACGCACAGACAAACAGACAAAAATTCTAAAAACTATTTTTGACCTCGGTAACATAATCAAAACGTATACAAATTTTTTTTTTTTGAAAAAATATTTACTGTACAGAGACAGGGTTCGCTTACGATTTTATTAAATGTATAGATAGAGATTACCCATCTGAAATGTGTGTTAATTTATATTGTTAGTATAACTTCTGATTGTGTCGCTATCCACGCCTAGATGTCGCTAATTGCAAGGAATGTTCACGGTATGGAGGTTGGTCTGCGTTTCTGTGTCTTTGTTGAATTGAAAAGGTGTCTTTGTCGAGGGTTTCTTGTGTCAAGTTCATTGTCTAGTTCAAGTCTTGTTCTGTCAAGGCTTTTAGTCCAAATACATAGATCAGGATACTTTATAAGTAATTCATTTGCTTATAATAGTATCCCATCAGATCAACCGAGATCAATAAAGAGTGAGCTATCGAATATAAAATACAATTAAAATAAATCAAACCTAATTTTGATGTAATGTTTGAAAATTTTAAAATAAATTTTTAATATTTATTTACTACTAGCGGGGTGCAATTTTTATATATAAGAACATTCCCCGTTTATCCCTCTTTTCATTAGCGAAAACCGAATTAAAATCGGTCTACCTGTTTACGCGTAATGCCGTGACCAAGGGAAATGGGGATTCATTTTTATATATAGACATTTCAAACAAAAATTGACGTTTCAACGCAACGTTTCAACAACGTTAAACAAAAAAAAACAACGTTTCAACGCTTAAGAAAAAGGGGTGCGGACCAAGTCGCAGGCAAAAGCTAGTATGAAATAAATACGTATGAAATTCACATTAAAAAAAATTGAAATAATAATGAAATACAGCCTTAAAGTTACGAACAAAAGGCTCCGTTTCCGATAACTCGGGGCTCGGTGAGAGATAACGCTCGTCCGTCTTCCGTCTCGCTCACAGGCGTCCGTCACCGTCACGTGAGTTACGAGTCAGTGTCGGACAAAATCGTTCCGAGTGCGCTCGTACCACTCTGACTGTTGAACAATGGCGTTGTATATCGAAGCTGAACACCTAATCTCTCTAGTTAAAGCTAAGCCGGTTATATGGAACAAATCTTCCGCTTCCTACAAGGATAAATCGGTCACCAAAGAAGCTTGGAGACAGATATTCAGAAAGCTCGACTCGAATTACGATTCAAGAAGCGAAGAGGAACGGACAGAGTTCGGTGAGTGTGTTCGTTTTATTTGTCTTTCATTTCATTCGTTTTTTGTTTTTGTAAGTCTTGTTATTTTCCTGTTATGGTTATACCAAATAAACATTTTTTCTTTCTTTCAAATAAATGGTCATCTCCTATTCCAATTTATTAAAATGAATACCTACTTTATATATGTTTTCAATTAACTGAAGTCTTAAATACCTATACAGAATGATAGACATAATTAAGACTTATTTCGTAGTTATTAGTCGCAAAATAATCTAATCCATTAAGATTGAAAATGGCCATTACTTATTCTGTTGATGTTACAATTTAATTATTTTTTTATGTTATATGTATTCCTAAAATCTGTCAATCCGTCAAACGTTATTTAAAGACAAAAAGATTAAATATATAGAATACATATATATGGGAGGGCATTGGGAAATTTTTCTTATATTGATCCTGATCGTCGCAATCAGGATAGCCATGGCGTAGCTAAATAGCCTTGTAAAGTTGGCGATGGACTGAGCGATTTTGTACCTCGTGGTTCTAAATGTTCTTTCTTCCATTGGGCAAAATTCTTTTGTCTTGCCCGATCTATAATATACAGTTGAAAATCTTTATTTTATTTACTATAATATAGTAAATAAAAATTACAATATTTTCTGCCATTATAACGAGTGGTAGCTGTACCCTGCGGTTTTATACTATATTTAATTTCTCTCTTACTTCTCGGAAATGCTAATTAAATTCTGAAACTAGTTAATTTCTTTTTTTTCTTTAATTTTTACGGACACGTTTGGTCAAAATAATGATGATTATTTTTTAATATTATTGAATACTTAGACAGCTTAATTGTATTTCCTAGAATATAATATAGGTTCACAGTTATTTCACTACTAAAAATATAGAATTTAATATTATGTATGTAAAAAAAAAAAAACCATAACAAACAACACGTTTGGAATTACAGGAAGAGAAGTCGTTAAAAAATGGTGGAACATTCGAGACACTTACGTAAGATCCTGTAGGAAGATACGCACGTGCAAAGTAACCGGTCAAGGACACAAAATAAAGAAGTACGTGTTCGCTGATCAGTTACAATTCTTATCCAGCAAGAAACAGGAAACGGAAGAACAAGATGAAACAGAACCAGATTACACAACAGAATACTTACAGACTAATTCTGATAATGAAGAAGGATTAGATACGATAATCGATAATGAAGAAGAAAGCCATTCAAATTCAGCACCTCTCAAAAAGAGAAGAAACGAACATGAATATTCTCCCAGAAGAGTCCTGAATGTTACCAGTAACCAGAAAAGACATCTTTGCTTTTTTAAAGGTATCGTTCCTTCTCTGCACGACTTTGACGAAGATGAAACTATCGAATTTCAAATGGGCGTTCTTAAATTAATCTCGGCTATTAAACGACGACACCATGCCAATAGCGATGGGAATTGCGTTGAAATTAATTGGTTGACGACAGAAGGAGGCATTTGCAAAGGACCTAAACGTGAGCCCTTTGTTACATCGGACACAGAAGTAGATCCATTTTGAAGTTAAGTGAACGTATATATGGACGTATACCAACTCCTATAATAATTCTGGTCATGTACAAATTAACGTCAAAATCTAATAAAGTTTTCTTGAAGTTATACTTGTTTTAGTAGCGGCAGGGCACACTGCGTTTCGCAGTCATTTGGGCAGCCCATCAGGCGGCAGTAACCACCCCCTTACAGAAGATCACCGTGAAATAACAGCACGTGTGCTGTTGTGTTTCGGTGAGTGAGTAAGGGATGCCAGAGCTCATTTCCCTGTCCCCTTCCAAATCCCTTATCCTTAACCCTACTGTAATCGGCAGCACACTTGCAGCAGCTTTGGCGTTGCTTGTATTATAGGCGACTGTAGCCACCTACCATCAAGTGGGCCGTCAGCCTGTCTACCGATCTTAACATAAAAAAAGCAAAAAGAACATACCTATGTGTTTTTAATATATTACGTAAGTTGCGCGTGCTGATGTAAGAAATCATGAAGTTATGTAGTTTCGAATAAGAGTTATTTGTTGATGCCAAAGAAATATAACTTTTCACATATCAGTTGTAAACCGATTGGAATGAAACAAACACTAAATGTTACGGGAAGCTTGCTACAATACATCAGTGAAAACCGCATTCGAATCGGTTTAGCCATTTCAGAGATTGGCGTGCACAAATGCACAGACAAACAAACAGACAAAAATTCTATAACCTATTTTTTTTACTTCGGTAACATAAGTACGTATAGAAATTGATTTTTGAAAAAAAAAAATTATGTACAGACACGGCTCCTTTATGATTTTATTATATGTATAGAATAGATAATCTCCGGAGCCGCAGAACTGATTGCAATGGAATTTTGTGCAAGTGTATGGAGAAATTAATTTTGAAAGTAAAGATATAAATTAATTCACATGCAAAATAAATTAAATTAAGAAAAGAAGAATTATCTATAATTGGTTTGGTCTATAAAGTTTTAGTCCGTGTTACATAGATGGCACTATTTAAAGTTGCAATGTAAATTGTATACAGATGCCGCAATTACGTGGTTTCAATAAGGAGTTTTCAATTTAGGTATTAATAAAAAAAAAATTAACGTCAAGTAGATAAATTATGTAAAAAATAAAACTAATCTCACTGTAGGTCACGGCTTTGAATATTAAATATTATAAATAATACATTAATAAATAATACATTATACAGTAACATATAATACATTATATACATATAAAAAAAAATATTATAATAATATCAAACAATTTTATTGACAATAAAAAAAATGTTTGCATATTTGAATGTTTTGTATTTTGACGAGGCCTTCGTGGCCTTCGAAATACTGTTGTAATTTTGTAGTAATAAATTAAAAAAAAAACTTGGAGTATTCATATACATATACTTAATTCTTCGGTCTCGCTTCTATTGCGCTTCCGCGCCTAGCCTTTTTAGGAGACTGGGGGCCGTTAATTTTTACATAACCTTATGTTTGTAACTCTTAAATTTACCAGTCAGTTGTCATTAAATCTTATCTTTGGAACTTATTATCAGGATTTTTTATTTATGTAATTATTGGGATGTCTAATAATGCCTACAATAATTATAAGAAATACTTTTATTAGTATGGCACTCTGGACCCTTAAAAGACGTATATTAAATATGGAAGTCGGTTCAATTTTACGGGGGTCCAGGTGGGCATACAAACAACGTTTCTTAGGTGTACGGTTCGAACACCCGAGTGTGTTAAGTCCACTTTTGATTGTTTCCATAAGAAAATAAAAAAGATATAATGAAAATTGGCGTTTCTATTCATTATTTAAATTTGTCATCGTGGTATCATTATCATTGTATCGTTATCGTAATTCGCACTTGGCTACTTGAATATTTAATAAATTTAATAAAGTAATTTTTAGGTTTATTTTTCTTAAATATATTATGTAAATATATAAAAAGTGTATATTTCATTTAGCACATTCATTTCACTTATTAAATATTAGCGACCCGCTCTCGGTTTCGCACGTATGCATTTTTACTACAAATTATATACACAAATATTCCTCGTTTATCGCTCTTTCCTTTAGTGAAAACCGTATCAAAATACGTTGGGTGATTTAGAAGTTAGTAGAATAACAGACAAAAGCGGACAACTACTTTATTTTGCATTATGATAGATAGAAAACATATTTTGGATATAGATAAATTGGTAAATAAAAATGGCACACTTCATAGAAAATATAGACAGAATCGGCATTTCTATTGCCATTTAGCCGAACGAGTGATTCGATCAAATTCAAATTTGCATCCCTTCGTGGGGCTGTAAATCGAGTTCACCCCGCATTACGAGTTAGAGCATGAGTGATGAAAAAATGTTTTTCCTTATTATTATTTTTTAAGATTCTTTGCTATTACGGGATAAATTTTAGAAGAGTGTACTTATCTGTCATCATCGTCATCTCAGCCGTAGGACGTCCACTGCTGGGCAAAGGTCTCCCCCCTAATTTTCCAAAATGGTCCGATCAGAAGCAGCCTGGATCCACCTTCCAACCGTGGCCCTTATCAGGTCGTCTGTCTACCTTTTCGGTGGACGTCCTACGTTGCGTTTGCCGCTCCGTGGCTTCCACTCGAAAACCTTCCGATTTCGGCGGCTGTCGGCTTTCCGTACTAAGTACTACATAATATTATGTGTCCGCTAGTATAATATAAAACCACACAGATTCATACGTAACTGTATGAATCTGTATATGAATATAAATAATTCTTTCCCACTTTTGAATATATTTAGTTTATGTGTTTTCGGATGCAACCCGAATGCTTGGGACGCTGTACTCTTACAAAATTACGAAAGTCAATATATCCCGTATGTAAGCCAGCGGGAGTCCTTTTCAAGGTGAAGGCATAAATAAACACGGTCGTGCTATTTTGTTTGGCAACACCTCGTTAACAACAGTGCCGAAAATATCGTAACGTTACTATAATTATAATGACATAATTCAGAAGCGGTGCTTCATCTAACTTTAGAGGTGTTTTCTGGATAAAATATCAGTCAACTCGCAATCCGCAGCATACCTGCTCCTGTAAGGGGTTAAAACAGTTGTCGGACGTGACGCCTACGTGTGTATAATAACTATACCTAGACCACTAGCTATACTTCAAAAATATCTAGTAAGATTCAAATTGCAAAAAAAATATAGAAATTCTTTAATATCTACTATATACATAATTATAATAAAACCATAAATATACATTGTCTGTACATTAAATTTTTTTTTCAAAAAATCAAATTTTTTTTCAACTCAATTTTTCAATTATTTTTCAAAATACACGTTGTGCTTATGTTACCGAAGTAAAAAAAATAGTTTTTAGAATTTTTGTCTGTTTATCTGTTTATTTGTCTGTGCGTTTGTGCACGCTAATCTCAGAAACGGCTTAACCGATTTGAATGCGGTTCTCACTGATGTATTTAAGCATTTAGTGCGAGTTCCATTCCAATCGGTCCACAAACAAAAAAGTTACGCGCTATACTGAATACCACGCGTACGAAGTTGCGGGCTCAACTAGTATATATTATAACTGTTATTTTAGTTGTTGAATTGTTTCCAAATGATCATATTACTGCGAGCGAGTAATACATTACTTTTGCTTTTACGTAATTGATGCGGTGGTCAAGTAGCGAGCATCGGTAAACAATATTCATTGTGTAATATAATATGTTATTAATGCATCCCGCACTACCGTTCGCCATCCATTACCCGCTGACAACCGGCGCTACCCACAAATTTACGACTTTACGCGCCGATGGATCCCGACCCGAATACATTACATAAATTGCCAACGTTGCTGTAATATTAACGTGTAAAATCTAGCTTTGCCTGCGGTTTCGACCGTCTAATACAATTTGATTTCTGACAAAATTTACGTATCTCAACAAATTAATATACTTAGAAATTCTTAAATCCAATAATTACACCCGAACTATATAATACTGTCTTACTCCCATTTGAAGTCTGATTTAAATAAACGTTGCATATATTTTGTGTTATAAGGCAGTATAATAATAGTTTTTTTTTATTTACTTGTACTGAAATAACAAAAAATTCCGACCTTAAGGTTGCGGTCTCGCTTTGTGACTCTACTGGAGTCATCGATGACTAGTAAACAGAACTGAGCGAATTTTCAAGTACATAAACATTTAATTTTGTATTTCTTTTTTATTAATTTATCAGAAAATAGTTCCTTTTAAAGCGGGTTTAAGAGAGACTGCGTTAAAAAAAAAATCATGTGTTTATATTAAAATTCATTAAATTACAACTTTTTAAACCACTTTAAAGAAGAAACCTTTTCACTTTTCATAACCGAACCAAAAATAATATTTTCATGCCCCCCCTTAAGTGTTCAACAAAAAAAAGAAACACATTTTTTATTATTAACTAAATTACAGTACAGATACAATATATTTATTTATTTATTAAGGACATTTACGCCCCCCCCCCCCCCTAGGGGGCGTGCCTCCTCGGTTGGGAAGTCCCGATTTAGATTATTGTCAACGATGTGGGAATAAATTTAAATTGAATGTATTTCGTATTTTTGTACTAATTTTTACGTAGCATGTGCTTGAATGAGAACTTCAACGCGTTTAACCTAAATATAGGGCTGTTTAACGCCTATTAGAATTAAAATGTGAATCAAAATAGAATTAAAAAAGTGTTTTGGAAATTTCAAATCTCTAAAATAAGCTCTAAAATTTTTTTAAGAGACTCGAGCCATAAGCTACAAGGAAATGATAGATACATCTCACGTACGCACATGTTAATATTCTGAAGGGACAGTTTCTGTCGCCAAATGCGTTGCCTAATTTACTCCTGTCTGCCACTATTCAAGGAGCTTCGTTCGAAGTGTCCAGAATTCCAATTGTAATTATTATGACCTGCTCCAATGGTAAAAGAAAATTCATTATGAAACCAATCATATCCGCAGGGGGCTAACATCGTGATAAATATGTCCAGAAATAGGACGTAATATGAACATGTTCATGGCCGGTTATAAATTGCCGTAACTGACGTTGGTTTTTAAAGAACTTTAAATAATATTTATACAATTTTTACTGAATATTCTTATTTCCTTGACATTTATAAATACTGTTATTGCTATTAAGCTGTCTCGATTATGGGAGATAAATTGATAAAAGCCAGCAAAATGATTGCGCGGATTGAGGAGGGTTGCAGCCAGTGTTTCGTGGCTCAGGGAATAAATGTGTGTCGTTCAACAGTTAAAAGGAAAGTAATGTATCGAACTACAGGAGACCCATTGGTCGAGTGATTAGCCTTAGCGCTCTGCCTCAAGCGTCCCGTATTCGATTCCCCGCAGGGCCAACTTTGAAAGTGAACTTTTCATAGTTGACTCTGATGTGGATCTGGCAAATAGTGGCAGGGTACACTGCGTTTCGCAGTCATTTGGGCAGCCCGTCTGGCGGCAGTAATCATTCCCTTACAGAAGAATAACAGCATGCGTCCTTTGCTAGTATTTCGGTTAGTAAGGGATGCCAGAGCCCCTTTGTCTTTGTATCTCGAATGTTTTGTTATTCGTATTTTTATTTGCTAAACTGCTCGATACCATTTCACCTGACCATTAATCCGGCTAAATATAGCATAATAAATCAAAATTATCCCCCCGGCTCCTGATCCGGTTGCCATGCCTACAGGCGGGCTTGCAGCACTCATCGACGCACGCCGTCTCCAACCAAATGTACTGGAAATAGCCCGGGAGCCATACAACTGATTTATTGCTTCACTGCGGGAGAAGGACACGCTAGGGTTGTCAATAATTAGATTGTCCCGCAAAATTTTCAAGAAATATGTGACAAGGTGTCTAAAAAATATCACGACTTGAATTTATATAAAACTAGCTTTTATCTGCAACTTCTTCCGCGCCTTTTTTAAAACATTTGTTCAATCTTTTATTTTATTTTTATGTGATCTGTTAAAGTTCGAGTGAATAGGCACTTTCTGGGTGAGCTCGTTCCATCGTCGGGCTCATCTTTCTTGCACGGAGAGATGCTGGCCAAGAGATAACCTATCTTTAATAAAAATAAAAATAAAAATAAAGAATAAATAAACCATTTTTTATAGATAAAATATACTCTATGTTCTTTTCTATATTCTTGACAACGTGCATATAAAATTTCAGGATGATCGGTTGAGTGGTTAAGGCGTGAAAGCGTAACAAACAAACTCACTTTCGCATTTATCCCAAATTCCTTATCCCCTCCTAATCCCTTATCCTTAATCCTACTGTAATCGGGCAGCGCACTTACAGCAGCTATGGCATTGCTTGTGTTATAGGAGACGGTAGCCACCCATCATTAAGCCTGTCTATCAATCTTAACATAAAAAAAGTTAGAATGTCCTATTCATTCATTCATTTCCATACTCACAGTGACTATTGCTTAGTTATACTTAATTCTTCTGCAATCATAATCTAGACTTGGTTGTATGTATATATGTATTATCTATTGTACTAGCTATGTCCCGCGGTTTCGGCTCTTATTTTACTTACTCCATGTCAATAAAACACTCATGTTGTAGTCAGTCAGAAACGCATTATGTGTCTTCTCTTTTAATACATTAATATGTAGGTATAATCTCAGTCAATAATGTTATTAAAATATCTATAAAAATAAACTGGGATCAAAATGCAAAATGACAACTCACACAATATTAAATATTCAGTTACAATAAGTGACGATGTACAACCCTAAGTGTCATTTCCGCGAGGAACAAACTGTTTGCGCAAAATTGAAAGTTCATTGTAACCTTTGCAAATGTCGAGGGAGTGGCCTACATGCGAACCGAAGCCGAGCGCACTCGTGTACCAATGCTCTGTACTACAAATTATTTATTAAGATTGCCACTTCTGGTAAGCGCAATCCTGACAGATTATAAGGAATATTCCTCCTATCACAATCTGGCAACAATGACCACCACTCAGAGAAAACTATTTTTTCTATGTTAAATAATGAAAATGCTGCCAGATCCCACTGCTCTATCCGCTCCTTACTGACAGAATATAGGGCAAGGAATAATAATAATCCATTTATTTGCTCCACACAATCACATTAAACCACACAAATGATACAAACAATCTTAATCTAAATTGACACATACAAGCAATGGTTGTAACTGTGTGAGAGTATTACAGGTCACCGGGTCTCACTCCGCAGGTTGTACAAAGTTAACACCCACAAATTGCAAAAAATTATAATTGACTTAAATACTAAAAATTGTATAATATAATATAAATATTACTAAAATATATTGTACCGTGGACCAATATTTTTTTTTGTGACTACTGCTTTGCATCTAGGAAGTGGAAGAGGATATATTGATAGATTGGAATTGATATTGTTGTAAAGTTACTGCAATTTAGATATTGTTGATATTACTGCAAGGAAACAAACTGGGCAACTAATCTGGCGGCAATGATCTCAAGAAAACTTATCTTTTGTATTTCGGCAAGTGAGTAAAAGCTGCCGGATCTCACCTATATTCTTTATTCTTTATAGGTTCAGCACATTTGCTGAATGGACCGTAAAATAATTATAAATTTCTAAAAAGACATTCAAAGTGTGCATAGTTTTTTATTGTTAAAGACACATCCGCTGTCCCAATAGGTGTCAGCGGATGTGTTAATTCTGAGCGCAAACAAAATACATAATGTGAGCTAATGGCACTTATGTAATATCGACTTGACCTAATTGTAATGTTTATATTAATCTTGAGTTATGCCGGTGTGTGTGTCCGAGTGTGTGTGTTACTGTGAACGAACACACGCATCGAGTTGCTGATAAATTAACTCAGTTTTAATTAACGATACCGTTTAAACCTACATAATAAGGTTTTGTGTAACTTTTTTTTTCATTTATTTATTGCTTTGCATATGTAATATATCGTCGTTGTCAAACCAAAATCTGTTATGTGCTTAAAAGTATACTTTTGAGATACAAAAAAAGTTTTCGTAGAAAAGTTTATAAAAGGTTTATTTGTTAAGGTTTATTTAAAAATAAAAGTATTATAATAGAAACTTAGGGTTGACAAAGCCTTGACCATACCGGCTCTATGTAGGGGGCGGTGCGGCAATTCTTTGCTCTGTAGTTTAAGATTACACTATTTGGAAAAATGCTTACTCGCGAAAGCTATTCGTAGTAATGGGGACTATCACAAGAATTAAGGATTTGTTTGTGAGCAAATAAATCCAGAAACGGTTTTCGAAGATAGCGACTGCACCTTGCTATATTTATTTTTAAATTCTGTTGTGACATTTAGTTTTTCTTCAGCACTGATTTAAGGATTAACCTCTGAGCTCTTCCAATTTCTATCATAACTCAAAACTGTTTTACAGGAAATTTAAATTTAAAACTAAACCCACATTAATAAACCCATAATTTACTCTATTTTATATATTTTTATTTATTAACTAGCTGTGCCCGCGACTTCGTACGCGTGGTATTCGGAATAATGCGTAACTTTCTCGTAAAAGAGATTGGAATGAAATATGCACTACATATTACCGGAAGCTTGCTACAATACATCAGTGGAAACCACACGAAAATCGGTTAAGCTGTTTCTGAGATTAGCGTGAACAAAGGCATAGTAGGCAAATAACGATTTTATTATATAAGAAGCACCAGACTAAGCTGAACCCTACTTAATATGACTGAACATATAGATCTAAGGTCAATTGGAACCTTCAAAACCACCTGAACTGACAATTTTTAACTTTATATAAACTTTCAATCATCCTCATTTTACAGACGGTAAAATACATAGTTAACTAAAGTTTCAACCAATTCAATCGAAGAGTTATCTTATTGCATTTTTATGGAAAAAATGTTGGACATGATTCTTTTTTACACAACTTTTTTGTTTGTAAACCGACTGGAATGAAACGAATACTAAATGTTACGGGAAGCTTGCTATAATACATAAGTGAAAACCGCATTCAAATCGGTTAGGCTGTTTCTGAGATTGTCGCGAACAAACGCACAGACAAACAGACAAAAATTCTAAAAACTATTTTTTTTATATCGGTAACATAAAGTACAACGTGTATAAATTTATTTGGCGAACTTATAGGCTGACTGATATGACCATCTTCTTGCATAGAAGATTTGTCTATTGATAACTAAGTGTTTTGTAAAATACAAACAGCAAGCAGGGAAATCGTGAAAGGCGATAAATTATGAATAAATTATGTAGGGTCGGTGAACGTCGATAACACCGAAGATAGTGTTTCAGCATTACGACGCCGATCTACCGATGCTCGTACGACGAAAACAAAGTGATAAATGACTGCAGAACAGTCGAGTAACCAATAATACACGAACACATACGCGATAATTATACTTTATTTATGTAAGTCCGCTTCCTGGCAGCCGCCGCCGATATGGGTCATATTGCTTGCGTTAAATTACTCTTAATAATAGTAATAGTAATCTAACCACGCCTAATTAAACTCGTTTTTTTTTATGTTAAGATCGGCAGACAGGCTGACGGTCCATTTGATGGTAGCTACCGTCGCCTATAACACAAGCAACGCCAAAGCTGCTGCAAGTGCGCTACCGACTACAATAGGATTAAGGATAATAGATTGGGAAGGGATAGGGAAATGGGGAACTATTCTTTCTAATTCTTACGTTTTGCATTATTTGCTTTTGCACTAAATTGAATTTATTCATTTGGTCTGGGCCATACTGACCCGTTTATCTATCATTTGCAGAAGACCACCTGAGGACATTTTACATCATATACTCTTACACGTGTGAAGAGCACTGAAATCCTGATGCAATAGTTGATGCACCATCGATACTTTTCCTAGTTCGTTCAGGACAAGATATGTTATAATATCATCATCATCTCAGCCGTAGGACTTCCACCTTCCCCCTAATTCTCGAAAAGGACCGATCAGAAGCAGCCTTTATCCACCGTGGACCTGCGTCCCTTATCAGGTCGTCTGTCTACCTTGTTGGACGTCCTACGCAGCGCTTGCCGGCCCGTGGCCTCCAACTCCACTCCAGAACCTTCTGACCTCAGATGCCGTCGGCTCTCCGTACTATGTGCCCTGGCCTGTGCCCACTGCCACTTCAACTTACTGATCCGTCGAATTATGTCGTTAACCTTCGTACTTTGCATGGATGAGTGGTTAGGGTGCTTGCCTTATCGCTCTGTTTTAGGGTTCCCGGGTTCGATTCCCGGCAGGGTCAACTTTGGAAATGAACTTTTCAAAGTTGGCTCTGGTCTGGATCTGGAAAGTAATGGCGCCAGTAACCACCGTAACCCTTTATAGAAGACCACCGTGAAATAACTGCACCTGTGCTGTTTGTTGTGTTTCGGTGAGTGAGTAAGAGATACCAGAGCCCATTTCCCTATCCCATCCTAATCCTTTATCCTTAATCCTGCTGTATTCGGTACCTGTGCAAGTACCTGTGGCGTTGCTTGTTTTATAAGCGACGGTAGCCACCTACCATCAAGTGGACCGTCAGCCTAAAAAATAGCCCTCTCATAGCTCGTTCAGCGACGTTGAGCCTTTTTACGAGGCCCATCATAGTTAGATTGGTCGAAAATTTTGTTTAAAAGACTGAGGAATTTTGAACGAGTAGAGATGTCTCGGAGCTTTCCGAACGCTGCTCATCCGAGCTGGATTATAGTATAATATATAATATAATATAATATAATGGGAGACTTGCACTTCAAGCTTTGATTTTAGGCTGAAAATCTAAATTATTTATTTTGGCAAATAGAAAGACCCAAGCAACAGTGGATTTGAAATGATGTAACTGCTCGAAGATAGATCCAGAAATAAGTCCTGCAAATAACTGAAAATGAAAACTCATACAAGCAGTGCTCGTGTGTGCGTCAGTTTATTGACCTGCCTCAACGTTCGCTGTGGAGTTGAGGAAACATTTATACAATGTCATTATTGTATGCAATGTAATCATTTTATTTATAACGCTAAAAGGTAATTAACAATAAATCACGTCCATTAAACATTTTTATTGCTGTTGTAAACGTTTTAAGATTCCTTTTTATTGTAAAAAGTCGAACAGTGACGTCTCTATGTCGCAATATGCAATAATGTTTATTAAACACTAGCTCGGCCCGCAACTTCGTACGCGTAGTATTAGGTATAGCGCGTAACTTTTTTGTTTTTTAATCGATTGGTATGAAACAAACACCAAATGTTACGGGAGGCTTGCTAAAATGCATAAGTGAAAACCGCATTCAAATCGGTTAAGCCGTTTCTGAGATAGCGCGCACAAACGCACGGACAAACAGAAAATAATTCTAAAAACTGTTTTTTTGAACTCTGTAACATAAGTACAATGTGTTTTCTCTTTTTTTTTTTTGGAAAAAATTATTAATGCACAGACACGGTTCGTTTACAATTGTATGTATAGAATAGATTTGACACTGATTCGTAAAATCAACACTTTCTTTATCTATACTAGTCTATAAATTTATAAAGGTTTGTGTGTATGTATTTTTGTATGTTTGTAATGAATAAATTCAAAAACTACTGGACCGATTTTAAAAATTCTTTCATCTACATTATCGGACCTCAAAGAATATCTGAAAAAAAAAATATTGGTCGAACCGGTCCAGCCGTTTTCGAGTTTTGCACTTAGCGATGTACTTCGGAGAGTGTGCTCCAGAGCTGCATGAGATCATACCGCCTTCCCCTTTCTCCTATCGCACATGCAGACGTACGGCTGGTTACCATCCTCACATTGTCGAAATCCCTCTAATTCGGACCAAGCGCTTTAAAAGATCTTTTGTGATGCGCACTGCTAAGGATTGGAACTCCCTGCCGGCGTCTGTATTTCTGAGCTCATATAACCCAAATTTTTTCAAGGTTCGAGTGAATAGGCATCTTCTGGGTGAGCTCGCTCCATCGTCGGCCTCATCCTTCCTACATGGATAGATGCTGGTCAAGAGCAAACCCATCTTTAATAAAAAAAAAAGCGATATAGTTTAGTAATAACAGAATTAAACCAAAGTTTAGTTAAATGTTGTTAGTTTAAAGTAGTTTAAATTAAGTTGTTTAGTTTAAAGTTGAACTAAACAAATGTATATAATTAAATTAGATTTATATAGCTGTTCAGCCTTATTATCTCGTTTAAGACCTGTACTGTTTTCGATGACTGTACCTAACAATTATTATGATACTAGCTGGTACCCGTGTTGAAAAATAAAAATATAACGCCTGACTAAATATTTCAGCAATATAACGCCTAACATCTTTATTGCAGTTATAGCTTTGCCAGGCGTTAGATGATCCCTCGGGAATAGTACTTTTTCTGGATGAAAGGTACCCTATGTCCTTTCCTGCATCCTGTGATAACGTGTATGCAAAATTTCATGATGATCGGTTCAGCGGTTTAGGCGTGAAAAAGTAACAAACAAACTCACTTTCGCATTTATCCCAAACTCCTTATCCCCTCCTAATCCCTTATCCTTAATCCTACTGTAATCGGGCAGCGCACTTACAGCAGCTTTGGCATTGCTTGTGTTATAGGAGACGGTAGCCACCCATCAGACAGACAGAGTTACTTTCACATTTATAATATTACCTAGATGAGAACACAAAGTTAAAGTAATTTAAGATAAATAATTGAATTTATCCCTACTAGTAGAGATAAGGTATACCTGGAAAGAGATATGTACACAGATCACTTGAGACAATCAATCAGAATTACATTTAATCCGAATGTTTTATTTACACACGACTTAATTGTTTTGATATTAATATTTGTGAAATAATAATACAAAAATTGACATAATAAAAATTACATGATTTTCAAAAATACATTAAAAATGTAATTTATGTAATATTAGAATATTCTGCTTCGATTATAGAGATTGCAAGTACGCTTTCTCGGGTCGCTGACCTACCCCAAGGATTGATACCTACGGCATAGATAAAGCAATAATATTACCTACGGAGTTATTGATGGGCCTTTTAAAAATACCCTTTATAAAGTAAGGCATTAGAGTTCACTTTAGATTGCTTGCGAACTCTGTTTATGTTCGATTAGTAACACGCCCGTTGCAAATTGCATGTTTTTAAACATAAAAATCAAAGTGGTCTGACACAGAAAACATACTTACTCATTTCTGATATATGTTTCTATGTCTAATTAGACGTAATGCATATATATTTGTATTAGGAAGAACAATTGGCTACTTCACAGTGTCAGGTGTTCCTGGAGACAACAAAGAGATGATATCTTCCTTTCTGAGGTTTTTTTTTGAGGCTTTTGGAGAATTTATTTATTTAGGAACTGGGTCACTAAATCGCTAGTATTAGATGCATTAATAATTGCATCAAGGTACATCATAATTTGATAAAGCAGATGTCAGTGATGGATACATGACTGTAATTTTATTATCATCTTCCTCCACTAGTGGATGTAGCCTCTACCAATGCTCGCCACCGTGCGCAACCGCTTCTATAGGTGAAAGAATTTTTAAAATCGGTCCAGTAATTTTTGAGTTTATTCATTACAAACATACATACATACACACATACAAATATTTTCTCTTTATAAAATTGTTGTTGTTTTGACATTCCAAAGGAATTCGGCGGACATATTATGATACGAGCAGTGATAACACCGGTCTCTTTCGCTTGGTACAAATGATTGGTGACGTGATCAAATTTAGTGTTTTATAGTCTTCAAAGACAGCTCAAATACTATGGCAAACTGTAACATGTACAAATCTAATATAATTATCTACATTATTAAGCAGGCTATAAAAAAGGTCGCTAATTTCGAATGCTTTTTATGCAATTCTTTATAATAGGCATGATGACGGTATTAAAGAATCAAAAAATAAATGGTTTTGGAGAAAAATATGTGTTGAAAGGAATCTAAAAAATTACTAATTTTTGTATTAAAATTGAGATTAATTAGATTTTCAATAAAATATAAGTATAAATAACTGCAATCGGCCATGTTAACTGAAACACCAATCAGAGCGAATGACGTCACGCCCAGGTAAGTGCCATCGTGTTGCTTGACTTTGCTTTGACAGAATGAAAAATCTGATGAGATGTCGGTGACGTCACGGTTCATCAGACGCGACGCCATGACACCTAAGAGCGTTTTCGCGCGTAATTCAAAATAGATTTAAAAACATTCAATAATTCGCGTTGAAATTTAGTTTTTTGCTGAAATATTATTTTTTTCGGATATGGTAGACGTGTATCTACATTATGGAAGAGAATTTCAAAATCTGTCATCATGCCTATTATCTTTATTTTTATACGAACTTACAAAAATGCTCCTTGTACTGGTAGTTATTCACTAGTGTAAATCTAGTAATATTAAATGAATTCACTAATGAAGATTACACTAGTGAAAAATGAAGTTATGTATATGAAATCGTTGGCTAATGGCACTTCGTCGACGCGACAGGTCATGGACCCTAGAGTATCAGCGTTTACGTCACAACTCGATAGCGAATGCGATAGCTAATTATAAATTAATGTGTATTAATTGTAGAAAAAAGTCTGTTTTATATAAAATTAGCATCAACTGCGTAATTTCTAAAGAGTCTGTTTCCCCTTGTAATTGCAAGAACATTTTTATTTTTATTTTTATAAAGGGTATGTATGTATATTGGGATGTTTTATGTGGGCAACTTCGTAACAGATGAGACCAATTGGCCGACCTTAAGAGGTTATGAATTTTTTATCCAAACTAATCCAATTTACCTATTGATTAACTAACTGAACTCAGCCACGCTTCGCTGCGGCCCATATGGCGGCGGCGTGCGCATGGGGCTCGCGGTACTGGATACTGCTTATATATAATACTATTTATCGTAGCGTGATGTTATATAGCCTTCCTCGATAAATGGACTATTTAAAACAAAAGGAATTTTTCAATTCGAACTAGAAGTTCCTGAGATTAGCGCATTCAAACAAACAAACAAACTCTTCAGCTTTATAATATTAGCATAGATTTAATTATAAAAAAATATTAAGAAATTAAGAGTACAACCTCGGATTGAAATAAAAATGAAAATGGAATATTATTTGGAAAGAACTGTCGTCATAGAGGTCCCGACGGACATTTTAAGAATGACACGTTTGTTGAAATCGGTGTATTTCTAAAACTTATCAACTTTTAGCATAAACTCGTTGTTAATTCTTATAAAATAAGCAATTGTTTACTGTGCAGTAGGTACAAAGTTACTAAACGAGCAACTGTCGGGTCTAAATAAACGGAAAACATTTATCAAAAGGAAACTATTTTGTACCACGCCTTAGGCCTCTCCGCTCTTTCTGTCCGTAGTCTATGTCAGACGCACAAAGAGATAAAATATGGGTCGTGCGATATCTCGTGACATTAAAGCTCTGATTTTTAAAATGGACGAATATCTCAAGTAAAGCAGACAAAGAAATGAATGTAAAAGTTACACAAATATCGCTAAAATTATTAAACGTTTTAAAATGTGTAAATCGATATCGTAAGATCTGTCCTGCAATTTCGCTCCTATTTGAACTCATGCTTTTTTCCTCACTTCCCCTCGCCCCGCATTTCTAAGGAGTTGTACAGCGATTTCGGCCAAATTTAAGACCTACTATGCCTAAAGATTTATTTGAAAAGAGCAACTACGGAGGCTCTTCCTCTAGAAAAAGCTTTCCAAACCCATGGTATATTTATTCAATTTTAATGTATTTGAGGACCTACAAATATTTATAAAGATTGTATATATAAATGTTTTAAATTCCTCTTGGCACAACTTCGTATAATTATACCAATTTCTAATATATTTATACTACGAGCAATATAGTCTAAGATCCCACCGTAAAATTCTGCACCTACCTATTATTTGATCGAGAGGTGATTTCAATTAAATATTATATGTATTTTTCTATGGCATTTCATATAGTTTCCAAACAAATGAGTGCAATTTTTAACAAAAAGGTATCAAAAATAGTTATGATAAAGGTGCTTGCGGCAAGATTTTGTTAGGCAACTCTGTGCCGTTGTATGACCCCACGTGTAACCTTTTATTCAAATCACATTTCTATCAGATAACAGATAAGTGCAGAATTTTACCACAGTGGGATCTTACACTAATAAATGTCCGAATTGCATGGAATATGTTTCTTTATGGCGGTTAAACCACATTCATTTACATTCTAGCTTAAAAAAAATTGTAGTTGAAATAAACACAAACCTGAATTAACTTGTACCTGAATTTAGAAGTCATTTTTATTTTTTCCAACTGAATGGTCGCCATGCCTATACGAATTGACTGTGACTTGTCTATTTGTTGTAATGTCTGACCATGGAATTTTAAAATTAAATGCATCATTGCATATTTCGTTCTTTATGCAATAGCAGAAATTCTGCACCGAGACTTATAGGTAGTCTTCCCTTGGAAATAACCGTTCAAAAATTGTAATATTGACAATTTTATTGAATGGAATTCCCCAACGCTGAATGAATGTTGGTTCAGGTGGCTGAAAGAATTTTAAATTACAAACATATTTATATATTTTAACCTATACATGAGTAATTCATTTTCGCCTCGATTTTAATTAATAAACAGCTACAATTGTTGCTAACTTTCAGACATGTCGTCTGGTGGTAGTAACTCATTTATAAGCACGTGTGATGTTCCTTTCCCAAACTAGCCAGTAGACGACACTACAATAAAAGCTTGTCTGTCTAACTCTATGCATTTACTCACTGAGTTGAAATATTTTACATTGAAAAGGTTAGCTGTTTTTTGTTCTGAATTATTTTTATTACAAATATATAAATGTAGCTAATACAAGCTGCAGCTGTCCAAACACAGTTCATGTTTGGTTCAACGCATTTCCAAGAAACGATGAGTACATTCTTTGTTTTGTCACAGTACAATATTTAAGGTAAACGAGACAAAAGTTGACAGCAGCTGCTGACAGATTCTTGCTGTAGCAACTATTTATTTATTATTATTATTAATAGTATACTTTTGACTTACCATTTTTAAAATATACTGTTGGCCATTGCCCAAAAACACTTTCAAAATTACAACAAGGGTACCCATAAGGTACCTATGAATACTATTCAACCTATTCCAATTATTATTTAATTATAATAGGCTCGACTAATCCTATGTGATAACGTTTCACCCTAGTACCACTAGCCAACATGTAATAGCTATAATAGCTATGCTATTGCACTTTTTATGGTTTTTATTGTGATACATATACATATTAATTGAGTCAAGTTATCAAACACGTAATAATTTTTTTAGCCGTTAAGACCAGGACTAACATCAGACCAACACATTTTTTACCAAAATGAGTGCAACCTAATAACCTACGCATTAAGGTGCAATATTGCACAATATATTTTTGTAGCTTCTTGGAGATAACCAACAGATTTAGAATTGGATGATTTTTCTTAATATTGTGTAAAATATGAAAAAAGAAATAAAAGTAGTCGTAAAACTTCAGTACGGAACTTAAGTTTTATTAAGTTCTGTTCTATTTAAAAAATGCTGTAGTTTTTGCTGAAATTTTTTGTTACTATAACGAGAAAGCTTTTTTCTGGGCAGTAATTTACTAAGTATTTCTTTTTCTGAAAATATAAATTGTATAAATCTGCCCGATTCAAATTTTTTTAAATATCTATTATGCTCTGTATTTTTACCTAAGTTTTAATTTCGCTCTAACAAGTCAAATTAGGCGACAAAATTAACGCTTTCCTGCTAACTCTATGCCTTAAAAAAAAATTCATCGTCATTTATTAGGTTATATCATTTTGTGGAATATTATGTGACAAGTAGGTATAGGCTTTAGGCCTTGACATAGATGCCTGAGGATTGTAGAATTAGGTTAATACTTTGTGTTATTCCCAACACTCTTTATTTTGTATGTCAGTGACGTAAGTATATTGATAGCGCCTCTGGGATAGCGCGCCAACATAGCAGCTAAATCTTTTTTATCTTTCTACATGATCTATTGCTTACACAACAGCGGTTACTACTCTTTAGTATAAGTGATTTTAGCTTTATTTGTGTATTCTACCGACTGCAAAACGAGCTGATGTTCTGATTTGTTCCGACCTGCGCGCCATAGATGTGGAGTTCATCGGTATTATTCGGATAAAACACAAATGCTAATGGGCAAAAACTTTATTCTTAAGACAAACTCCGACAACCTCGCCTCTGAGATGTTTTTACCTATGGGCTTCATCAAGCGAATTGCAAACAAATTCTTGCAGAGTTGGTAGCGATTTTGCACCCTCTTGGTGTTGCTTGTGTCCTTAGACGACGGTAGTAGGCCACATACCATCTAGTAAAGTTTTAGTGCTATGTAAATAGGCGCATTTACCCTACAGTGAAGCCATGCGAGTGTACTCAAGTGTCGCAATTCGAAGCAAAATGTGTGAAATTATGAGTGAACTGAGTGAGCCACACTCATTTGTAATTACATGTAAATAAAATGTTGCCCGTTCATAGTGGTGGTGTGGTCCGAACGAAACAATCATTTAGGTTGTCAGCTTTCTGCTCGTGGAAACTTGTCGAATCGTTCGTAAATCTTTCCTTACTTTTTCTTAGCAGGAGTCACCTATGCACCTTTGGAAAAATTAATCCACGACTCTACAAAATTTTACTTTCTTAAAAGTCAGATAAATAAACTCCTTGGAAAACTGTAGTTGTACCCTCAGACCTAACAAGAACTAAAGACAGAATGTTATGTACTGCATAGTTACTGCTATAAGTTCAATTTTTATTTGTTTTATTGAAAATATTGGTTACCAAGTTTACTTACGTGTGAAATGTGATTTTATTTTTTGAATGCTGGTTTTCACCTCCTTTCGCTAAATTCGGCATTTAGCTGATGTTGCTCAACTAAAGGCGAGGCGTAGTTGATTGCATTTGTGTGCGTGAACCGTATATGTACAAGGGGAGGCGTAGTTTTACCGGCTTCACTACGCCGTTTACAGGACTTTATCTTTAATTCTTATTTTATTTGAAGCAACAATCGCCAATATGCCTGTTTGCTCGGGGTTCACGATTTGCAGTATTTCACACCGAAGGATTATTTAAAGGAAACTGCAGAGACATATATCAGTGTAGGTAAGCCTTAGGCATACAATCACTTTTTTGTCTTCTTTATTTGGTTTGCAAAACAGCACACAATCTAAGATAAAAAAGAATATCAATAATTTTGAAAGAAAACTCTACAATGTTGTATGCCTTTCACAATGAAAATACAACATAAAAAACAAAGTGACAGTAATAATAAACAATAAAATAATAATAAACAAAAAGATCTCCCCTTATCCCTTATTATATCATCGAAAGGAAGTGTAGTCCCTACACTTTCTTGTCGATGTATCTTATTGAGAATAATCTCCTTAACATAGACCACGTAATCCCTCAACACGATTTGGAGTTGTCAGGTTAATCGCAACCAGAATAGAATTTATACAATTAGGAAACGGCGGCTACGTCTCGCCCACAGCACTACAGTCATTTGCATATTCATAGTAAAGAGCATAATCCGAGTTTGGCCGGATTGTATCTTAATTGTAGATCTAATTAATTCGACCTTGTAACGCTAGCGATTCAATTTATTTAACATTGTTACCGACAATCGTATCAGTTTTTATGCGATTCACGTGCCCCTGACTAACTTCGCAGTCGTTTGGTATGTATACATACTACTCGTACCAATCCGTTGACTCTTTTATAAAAACAGACAGCATTTTACTTAGAAAATATAAAATAATAAATTGATATTTTTAATTTAAAATATAGATTTAGCACAAAAGGTTACAAATAAATTGTAATATTATCAAAATAGGCAACTTATTTCTAAAATATAAATAAAATAATAACAAAACGACATTTAACTACAATGAAAATATAGATGAAACTGTTGTTAGCTTAACAGTAAATATCTTTTAAACCAATTTAGGCAACACATTACTTTAAAATGTGTATTAATTTTATAAGAAATAATTAAATTTTCTTCATTAAAATGTTAACTGAGCCTGGACTGACGTCATCTTCTTGTGTACCCATCAATAATGTGACTATTAACGTTTTTTATTCATTAAAACATAGAACATGGTTTTCATTTAAAATAGTGAAAATTGACTATCATTGATGGTAATTGACTACCATCATCTAGGAATACAAGCAAGTTAGGGGCGCGAAGATTTTTGAGATCCAGAAAGATCTCTGAAAAATTCTTTAAAAACAAAATATTTTATTTGAAAATTAGGGTTGTTATGAGTAAATTTATTTTTCTTTTAAACATGAAAATTTAATAGTATATTTGATAATTTGAAAATAGAATAAATTTTGCACATTTTACAGATTCTAGCTGCTGCACATAGCACATTTTATTAAGAAGTTATAGTTTGACAAATAGTGCTCATAAGTACCTACCAACAGTTTTTTTATACTATATATGAGGCAGACTCGACTCAGTTGATCGCAGATCTAGGAGCCTCATTGGTGACGATACACTTACATATAAGAACTCAGCTGCAAAGCCTGGCACATAGACGCATAATTGCCTGTCTGTGAATTTCGAAAAGTATGCTCGGGAGCTGCATGAGATCATACCACCTTCCCCTTTTTTCTATTGGACATGCAGACGTACGGCTGGTTACCATCCTTACCTTGTCGAAATCCCTCTAATTCGGACGAAGCGCTTTAAATCATCTTTTATAATGCGCACTGCTAAGGATTGGAACTCCCTGCCGGCGTCTGTATTTCCGAGCTCATACAACCCAAATCTTTTTAAGGTTCGAGTGAATAGGCATCTTCTGGTTGAGCTCGCTCCATCGTCGGCCTTATCCTTCCTACATGGATAGATGCTGGTCAAGAGCAAACCCATTTTTAATAAAAAAAAATATTAAAAAATGCAATGAACTATTGTCAAAATGTTGAAATTATAAGAAAAAAGCACAACGATACGAGTATCTTACTGATAAAAATTCGTAAAATTTTTTCGAACCGTTAGTAGATTTATTTTATTTAGTTGCGTTTGAAGATCTATATAAATACAATATAAGCCAAGGGCTTCCCAAACTTATTTTTACTGTGGACTCGCTTTGGGGAATTTGCCATTTTTTGCGACGCCCTCTAGGCAAAAAGTACCTACCAGTTGTAGTTTTATCCTAGTAACAAATTATCAGAAAAAATCCAATAACATTATTAATTAAAAAAACGGGGCAAGTGCGAGTTGAACTCGCGTGAAGATTCCGAACGATGTTGAGTGATTTACCATGTTATTTTAATATCATGGACTTCTTATAGGTTTTCCTATAATCTATAAGTAGAAAACTAATTTCTTTTTTTTTTTTTTTCAAAATTTTAGGTTCAGTAGTTTCGGAGATAAGGGGGGGAATGGTCAATTTTCGTCTATTTTCTTGAATAACTTGGAAACTATTTTTTTTTTAAATTACAAAAAAAATACATTGAAGATCTTCACAACAAGACCTTCCATTTGATATGTCACACGATGCAGTTATAATTTTTTTTTTTTAATTTCCCACCTTCCCCCAAAAATGACCTCCCATATACAGATTTCATCTATTCACGTCACACCTCTGCGTTTGGGTCACAGAAATTGATATGTGTACCAAATTTCAACTTAATCGGTCTAGTAGATTCGGAGATTGACTGAAAACGACGGACAGACGTACACACGAGTGATTCTATAAGGGTTCCGTTTTTCGTTTTTCGAATGTTCGGAACCCTAAAAATGAAAATGAAAAGAGATATTCATTTTACTTTTTGGCTGGCTTTTAATGAGAAGGACGTGTTTGCTTTTCTGAGCATAGCTTCTCAAAACGGTGAACCCGGAACCCCGTTTGGAAATTCTCATCTCTTTCTCTACATTTATTTTCGATCTATATTTATTCTTTATGCAACTGCAGTAAAGCCTGTTTGGCACAAGTACGATGTCGCAAAAGATAATAGAACTCTTAATGCTGCAGTGCTGATGATGGCACGATATTCGTGACAAACTGAGCTCCAAAACTCCAGCAATTTGTCTTTATCATATTGGAGCTTAAGGCTGGAGACACAGGACAATTATATTAATTAATTGTTTTTCAACCTCTGTCGAAAGTGTTGATGGTGGAAAGGTTTCTAAACCAGTAATATTGCTTCAAATTATAGGAAAAATATCTTTCAAAATGTTGACAAGAGATGTGTAAATAATATTATTTATAAAGAGAGATCGAGGAAATTGATCTTCTAATTTTCTCTTCCATAAGTTCGACACAGACAGCCAATCTATGTGGATTGCCTCATGACGCACCTGGAATAATACCGCAGCACCACAGGGCGTCGCGGGCACAGTTAGGGAAGCCCTGAAATAAGCTGTAATCCACCGCGTCAGCCCACTGCTGGTTGCTGATGGTGCATTGCTATAATCATCATTTCCTTTCACACTATTGCCGAAATTGTATCAGTTGTGTAAATGAAATTATAATAAAGATGGCTGGTTAGCAACAAGACAAATTTTGTTGTATTTGCATATCGCAAGCAATCAACTATTGACCTAAATATATAGTCCATAGGTACGGGCGGCTCGTATTACATATGCCTCGCGATAGCGATAGACGTTTCAAATTAAACATTTCCTTTATTATTCTTATCGTAATTTGCGTTACAATTCCAAGGCTGCGCTTGAACTCAGACAGATTGCCAACTCAGCGTATGGGAAATGAATAGGTAACCATTCATAAAATAATGGCTTTAACGAAAAATTCTTCATATTTTTTAGCTTTTAATTTTTCCCTTACTAAAAAAAGTGCGAGTTGAACTCGTGTGAAGTTTCCGTACGATGTTACCTATCCGCACAATATTGAGTGATTTACCATGTTATTTTAATATCATGGACTTCTTATAGGTTTTCCTATAATTTATAAGTAGAAAATTAATTTCTGTATATATATTTTTTTTAGGTTCAGTAGTTTCAGAGATAGGGGGGAGGGGTGGAATGGTCGGACAGACGGACACACGAGTGAACCTATAAGGGTTCCGTTTTTTTATTCGGACGTACGGAACCCTAAAAAGTCGATACCAAAAATAAGACACAAAATTATATTTAAAACAAATAAGATGTCATCATCATCATCAACATCTCAGCTGTAGGACGTTTACTGCTGGACAAAGCCTCCTCCCTAATTTTCCAAAAGGACCGATCAAAAGCAGACTGGATCCACCGTTGACCCGCGGTCCTTATCAGGTCATCTGTTGACCTCTGTCACCTTCACTCGAGAACTTCCGGCCCCAGCAACCGTCGGCTCTTCGTACTATGTGTCCTGCCCACTGCTACTTCAACTTACCAATCCGCCGGGTTACGTCGGTAACTTTCGTTCGTCTATGGATCTCTACACTCCTGTATCGATCTCTCAGTGTAACTCCGAGCATAGCCCTCTGCATAGCTCGTTGAATGACGCGACGTTGAGATTTCTTACGAGGTTCATAGTTAGAGACCACGTTTCGGCGTCATATGTCATCACTGGCAACAAACACTGGTCGAAAACTTGTTTTTAAGACACTGAGGAATTTTGGACGAAAAGATGTCTCGGAGCTTCCCGAACGAAGATGTATTTGTTTTCAAATATTTTGCTAATTAAGGTTTATTTCTTTAAACATTATTTACCCCCTTGAAAGTTGGAAATGTGTGAAGAATTTTTATTAAATGGCTGTAAAAGTATTTAACCATTTGCTTCCCCTAGTTTTAAGAAATGTTTTTTGACATTTTTATATGCAATATTATATTGTTTTTTTAATTTAGACGTATTTTAGATGTTACTTGTACAATATTAAAAATAAATTTCCAACAGAAAAGTCCGACGTGATAGAACTGGGAAGTCAATTGTCATTTTTGGTAATTAAAAAGCCTTTTGAATGTCTACATTTATTAAATTTCTGGTAAAAGTCATAAAGAACTGCTTTTATGGTCCCTCTTTGGACATCCAAATTATGCATAAAAAGTTTGTTCGCAAAATGACACGTTTATGTTAGATTATACATTTAAAATTAAAATACTGAATATAGGTCTTCATCAGGACTCTCGAGACCCACATCCACTCTCATCTCCAGTATGGTATAATTTTATTGGAATGTCATTTATAAATAAATTAATCTATACTAATATTGCAAAGAGAAAAAAATTGTATGTATGTATAATGTATGTATTTTTGTATGTACAATAATGAATGAACTCAAAAACTACTGGACCGATTTTAAAAATTGTTTCACCTACCTATAGAAAGCTACATTATGAGCGAGTAACATAAGCTGCTCACCCTCCCCCCTATCTCCGCCCTTTACCCCTCTCCATACAAAGTTGCCTTTTTATACGAATAATATTTTATAAAGAGACGCAGACGAAGTCGCGTGCAACAGCTAGTACGTATATATTATAATTGACTAACCCATATTCCTGTTATCAGCACAGATACGTAATAGGATCCCCGAAACCGGCTCGCTCCGGTCTTATCAACCCACTTTTATTATCTTCCTTTTTGCAAATCGTTGTCATTGTACAAAAGATCTTCATTGAATAGCCGATTCTATCGTCAAAATGATAAAATATGTTTTCGCATGTAGGATGTTAATGTAGTTGGGCCGTTGCAAACACCGTGCACTAATTTATTCAAATAGTAGTATATATAAAAGGTACATAATATATCCTCTGTGATATAGTATTGCAAATGGAGGTCACCAATGGTCTTATCTAACGTCTCCGATTCTGTTATGCCCATTGGCCGATCTAAGTTGCACATCTTTTTTTTTATGTTATGATCGGCAGACAAGCTGACGGGTCCACCTGATGGTAGGTGTCTACCGTGGCCTATAAAACAAGCAACGCTAAAGCTACTACAAGTGCGCGTCCGACTGCAATAGGATTAAGGATAAGTGATTAGGAGAGGATAGGGAAATGGGCTCTGGCATCCCCTACTCACTCACCGAAACACGATAGCACACGTGCTGTTGTTTCACGGTGGTCTTCTGTAAGGAGGTGGTTACTGCCGCCAAACGTGTGTCTGGACAACACTGCGAAACGCAGTGTTGTCCTGCCACTACATTCACATATCGTTGAATAAACTTAATGTAACTTATTTTTAGGATCTAACTAAGTAGTACAATTAGTTAATAAGGTAAATGAAAAATAATTCTACCAACAGAACTTATAAATTTCATTTAAAAAGCCATGCCTACAACCTTATCATTTCTTGTTTGCAGACATCATAAAAATAAGCTGTTAATAGCACAGTGAAGTCTTAACTTTTAGTGCACTAAATGATAACCGAAAATTAAAACGAACAAATAAGGTATAAGGCTGTTTGCAAAGGAAGACCGACGACGTGGTATCAACAAATCGCGCTTACCTGGCAACACTGTAAGGCTTCCGATTAAAATTGCACAGTAGCAACTTTGTAATACGCGGAATTAATGCCGTTACATTATATAATGAGATTAAAATCATTTTACACTTTTATTTCAATGTTTTAGTTTTATTACTGGACGACAAAAGAAATTCTCTGAATGGTTAAAGAATTCAAATCTGTTACACAGAGTTACAGACGCGGATTTAGTTATTCTATTTAGAATAATTTCAAAACACATACTTTGCGGTCCTTCGGTTAGGAAAGTTCGTAGCAGGTACGATGCAGGACCTCGGCTGCTACGAGGTGCTACGACGCGTAGACTTTCTACATTTGTTACATTCTGATAAAATTGGCGCGTGGCACACAATATCGTTATGAAAATAATGATCGAAGCAGCCTTGAAAATACTGATCGATCAGCCTAAACTTGTACAAAATAAATGTTTAGGAAAAAATTTAAGTGGACGAAAATCAACTCACTTGACTTAAGTTGTCGTGGAGCAAGTCTAAATACAAAGTCAGACAGACCATATTTGTCTAATAGTAAGATTATTTTGGCTGTGCTGGAGAAAATGCATTGTTTTTGGAGCCGTTTCTGCAATAAACCCACACACATGCAAACACGCATCACACACATACAAACATTCGCCTCGCACTCTTAACTACCTACATATTATCTATTTTTTCTTACCTTTCCTACTCTCTAAATCAAGACAGACCATTCCAAGTCGCTCGCATTTTTTAAGACTATCCGCTATTTTTGCGTGTAGTGTGTAATAATTTAGCCAAATACCTAAACGCTGTGTAACAAAAAACGGGCCTTCCGGATGAACGCTTTTAACCAACAAAAAACTCTTCGAGCATTGTGATGGACAACGAACCGGCGCGAGTCGAGCAGGCGAAGAAGCAATTCCATCTACCGGTAAGTATGTCTTGACTTCTCTCCAGAGTCCACATAAATAGTCCACAGACCATGACTTCTGTCATTATTATCTATATTCTGTCACTATATTATATTTATCTAGGCCGTTTGGTATCTTTCAAAGATTGTACAGAGAATTATTTTACAATAAAAACATAAATATCAATGTAAAGCTGAAGGGTTGACGAATATCGTGGTGGCCCAAAAGGGTTGCACGGAAAAGGCCAGGTGGAAAAGAATGCAGAGAAAGGCTGGAAACTTTCTCCAGTTTTAAATCTTTATTAAGTACCTGTAGTTCTAAAGCTATTTCGTAAACAACTTTACATATTATGTGCAAATTGAAAGTGCTGGATTTTTTATTAATAATAAAATAAAAATAATTAAATTGTTAATAATAATAATGGAGTATTGCTAAAGAAATAAGTGTATTCCACTTATCCAGCACGTGTTTTCCAGAACGTTCCATAGATAATTAGTCGTAACATTATTAACAACAGCAATTAGCAAGCCTAATCCCAATCTCTATCTTCTATATATAAAAATGAATCCCCGTTTCCCTTGGTCACGGCATCACGCGTGAACGGGTAGACCGTTTTTAATTCGGTTTTCACTAATGGAAAGAGGGATAAACGGGGAATGTTCATATATACATCAAAATTGCACTCCGGGCGAAGCCGGGGCGGGTCGCTAATAATTTATAAAACGAAAGTTTCTATTTTTGAATGTTTGTTCCTCAATAATGCAAAAACGAGTGAACGGATTTAAATGCAATTTGTTGACGCTGAGATACTTTATTACCTGGATTAACATATAAGATACTTTTTATCTTGGAAAAATGTTAGATTCCCGAGGGATCGTCTAAAAATGCGAAAAAATCCGAAGCCGCCTACGTCACAGCGATAAAGATGTCGGGTGTTATTAACTCATATATTTTCATTTTTCAACGCGCACGAAGTCGTGGGTATAGCTAGTCATTAAATAATTTTAAAAATTACTCTTTTGAAGTTCATTGAAGTCTCATCCAAAATGATTCAGAAGTTTTTGAACTGAGTCGGCTAAAAATAATAAAATGACATTTTTGGATTTTGACACGCACACGCATATAAATAGCATACATTGTAACGCTACCTGCATACCGGTGTTTGTCACAAAAGAAAAAATAAAACACGAAACCGTTTCTTTTCACACTGAATCATATATCGAAACAGATGTGCCAATATTGACTAAATTCCTCATTAGTTGACGACAGGCGGACGGCCGACAAAGCAATTGTGCACACAGTGTGCACGGCGCCGCCGGTTCGCGCCGGATACCACCGGATACCACCGGACGCCACCGGAGGCCGAGAAAAATATTATCTATCCGTGTCAATTTTATTATTACTTATCAATTGTTTAATGTCTATTATTACACTGTCAATTGTTTCCACAATTAAACGGTGGCTTGCTATTTAGACACTGTAGATTATGCTATGCTGTTCACAGATACAACGTAGCATGTCTATGCCTTATAAAAGGAGTAACTAAGCCAGTAGTCCATTTAAATCTATTCTAAAAAAATGTCCGATTAATAAGAATTCTATTATAGAATTTCCAAAATAAATGCTTTGATTTCTCTTCGTACTTATTTTAACTTTTTTTGTTAGCTGTTCGTGTAATTTTATTTTCATGTTAAGTCGTCATGTTAGTAACACTAGCAACATGGCGTTGGTAGTGTTGCGCTTCCGACAGTAGGATAAAGGATTGGGAAAATGGTTTCTGGCATTCCTTACTCGCTCACCGAAAAACAGCAGCACAGATGCTATTATTTCACGGTGATCTTCTGTAAGGGAGTGGTTATTGCCGCCAGACGGGCTGTAATAACTGCAACAATAATGTGCTTTTCAGATCAATTCAATTGTCAGTTCCAGACCAGAGTCAATTATAAAAAGTTCATATGTTATTTCAAGTTGGAACTTATCTTCTATATTATCTTCTATATCTATACACTAGCTGAACTCGACCACGCTTCGCTGCGGCCCATACGGCGGTGGATTGCACGTGGGGCGCGCGGTACTGGACATTGCTTATATATAATGGTACTATTGATCATAGCGTAATGTTATATAGCCTATAGCTTTCCTCGATAAATGGACTATTCAATACAAAAAGAATTATTCAATTCGAACCAGTAGTTCCTGAGATTAGCGCGTTCAAACAAACAAACAAACTCTTCAGCTTTATATAATATAATATAATAAAATCGTAATCGAGTCGTGTAACTATGTACATTAAATATTTTATATAAAAAAAAAAAAACAATTTGTACACGTTGTACTTATGTTACCGAGGTCAAAAAATGAGATTTTAGAACTTTTATCTGTTTGTCTGTGCATTTGTGCATACTAATTTCGGAAACGGCTTAACCGATTTGAATACGGTTTTCACTGATGTGTTGTAGCAAGCTTCCCGTAACATTTAGTGTTTGTTTCATTCCAATCAGTTTAAAAACAAAAAAGTTACCCGCTGGAATATACTTATGACATTATATGGCATGGGACAACGTACAAAGACAAATGCCTATCTCTTTGTAGACTGGTAAGATATTTTCTTTCACATATAAATTCTCATATGAAACGAAAAGATTCAAAAATCCAGATCCCTCCATCTGGTACTCGAGCTACTGCAGAGCCGCAGCGACCGCCGTATCAATTATACGGGGTTCCCTGGGCTACAGGAGCCCCAAAGTGTGTAAACAAAAAATCGTAAAATTTTAGGCCACTAAAGTCTAAACTTTAGAGTTTAGAGTCTAAACACATTGAGTCTGAAAACATGCGAACTCATTTGTTCCCTTTGTAAAAAAAAATTTACTCTCCATTTGGGTAGAAGGTAGAAGGCTACTCTACAAAATTTGATACAGGGTCCACCTAGGACAAGCTACATAACTGGTTTGCTGCGGTGGAAATCGTGCATCCTATTCAATAGGCTCTCACTGGTTGTGTCAAGTGGAGGACTAAGCATGCCAGTCCACCGTGGGTCGTGGGCCTTCTCACAATAATGCAAAATAGGACATAATAGTAACAAATGAGCAAACACACTCAGAATGGACACCAGTGGTAACCGGTCTCCGCGCGTAACGACAGAGTCGTGATCGGATGATTGTAACCGTGGTGACGTCACGGCGCTAACCGGACAAATATAGATAAAGTGCATAACGACCGATCATGACGTATCACTGTTTATGTTGTACTGCAATTAGATACATAACGCAATAGGTATTAACATATTTCTTCCAAAAATAAGAATAATGCTGCCTACTGCATATTACTTAAAATAATAATCATTAAGCAGCACCCAGATTCCTTGTCTAAAACAGTTATTGAAAAATATATTATTTCAAATTTAATACAAAAACCGCGCTAAAAATTATTTTTCTGAGAAATTTTAGACCCTTAGTTCCCAAAGTGGTCCAGGTTGACCCCCAGGGATCCATGGGAGACTCGACGGGGGTCTACGTTGGCGTGACAAAAAAAAACAACCATTCTCATTTATTTCTTTTAGAGAACTCCGCATTTGTGGTTGGAACTCAGCCGCAATGCAAATTTCCACAGTTAGATCTAATAGTCACATTTTTTGTCGAGTTTTGGGAATATGGTAGAAATGTAGCATTAGGGTCGACCGGAACCAGATAAATTTTGGAAGTGGTCTATGAGAAAAAAAGTCTGGGAACCTCTGTTCTATAACAATGTGTGATAATTAGCACACCATAAGTAATTGACATTCATGTATTACCTGACCAAAGTTACATATATATTTGAATTTCAAGTTTACAATATTATATACACCGGTATTGCTTTTTTGCATTTTTCTAATTGATATAATCGATCTTGAATCTTGATTTTTTTAAAGTTAAGATCGTCAGACAGACTGACGGGCCAGTTGGTGGTAGGTAACTACCATTAATAACAGCAACACGGTAGGTAACTACCGACTCCTATAACACAAGCCAAGTCACAGATGCTGCAAGTGCGCTGCCGACTACAGTAGAATTAAGGATAAGGGATTGGGAAATGGGCTCCGAATTGCCGCATAATGTGCATAGGAATATAAGCCTTGTAAAACCAAGTATCAATAAAAAAATATTATCTTGCCAGGAATTGAACTGAAACTATTAACAACCACTCGGCCCACGGTCTCCTCGAGGTGTTTGCCTTGGTACTTAATATAGTAAAAAAATAGCTGGACTTCGTTTGCCTTGAAAAATTAAAATATGTGACATATTTATCGCTATGACGACCGTGGCGCCGGCCACCACTGTTATTGACAGTGGCACCAATTTTTTTATATTTTTAGACGATCCCTCGGGAACCTAACATTTTATCCAGGATAAAAAGTATGCTATATGTGTGCCAAACTTCATCCAAATCCGTTCAGTATTTTTTACGCAAAAGAGTAACAAACATACATACGTACAATAACTCACTTCCTTGTAAAATATAGGCTTTCCCTCCTTCTAAGGTTTACCTTAAAGCTGAGGGTCTTTATCACAACCTTTCAACGGATTATTCCACTTCGTCTCATAGCACCCTATAGTGTTTTGTGAATCTTTATTTTAAAAATGGATGGGTGTATTATTTTGTCTATGGACTCGAAAACTGCTTAACAAATGTTGATGAAATTTTCAGGTAATCTTCAGGTTAGCCCAGCAGATGATCCTGTGAAGTTTAGTAGCGATCGGATAAGAAGTCGGGCTCGATGAAACAGAGTTCTAATCTTTCTTCAACTATTGCCTAAAACAATGAGTACCTTCATTAGGCAATAAGTTATTGGGGTCGCACGTACGCGAACCCAAATTGATAAACTAGAACAAAAGCGAACAATTATATTTTAGCCTTCGCCGGCTCGATTCACGAAAAAAAAACACATTCTCGAAGCACGACCCGCGACCCGTGACCCTCGATTGTATGCTAACTACCTACTGACTCACACTACTGCTGATAACTCCACTGGCTCACGTAGACGCCGTGACGTCATTTTCAACTTTTATTGAAAACCTCAGCACTCGAATTCATCAGCGCAGGTTCAAATCCCAGTTTAACTTTCACATATAAACTATTTCGTTCAACTACTCTTGAGAATATACTGTTTTTATATTTAAATTTAATCTCTAAATACTAATAAAATAAAGATCGAGAGAGCAGTGTTATAAGTAAAATGCCATAGCATCTTACATTTTTGAAGGCAACACCTTCAAAACCCGATCGGCCTTCCGAGTATCTTTGAATTTATTATATGTGGTGGAAGTCTGTATCTCTTCACACAGAGGAAATGCCTGTACAGTTGAGTTCATTAATATATTAAACATTGTTATGTGTTCAAAATATGTTACCTTTGGTAAACTCCTAAAAGTTCTGAACAATTTCGGCTAACATAATATTATGAATATTTCATTTCTCCCTAAATATGTTAACACATCTAAATTAAAAATATCCCGGCAAATATAGGCTCGTAAATATGCGAAGAATATTCCGGCGTATGAATTATTTATTTATTTATTTATTTTAAAATTTACAGATAGTTTACACATATGAATAGTTTTTCGGTGACCTTTACACTAAGCATAGCTTGTATTGTAAAGGCCAGAATTTAATTGAATATAAAATTTTAGAATTAAAAATTAGTTACTATACATCAGATTATAATTTCATTATTGGCTGGATAATCTCTATTGAAGAATCAATGTGACATAATTATGTCATTGCAAATATTTCTGTTCTTTAAAACAAATTTCTAAAGAAAATATATATAGGACTAACGAAAGAACGAAATATAAAATAATATCTATGCGTGAAGACGGTGTTTTGGTAACGAATATCGCAGAAGTATGGTGGGATTGAATGGGCATTGTTCTTAGTGTCGGGCAGAATCATCGATTCAGATCTCTACTGCCAACGACTGATGAGATTAAAGCAAGAAGTTGAGAGAAAGCGGTCGGAATTGTTCAATAGAAAGAGTGTGGTCTTTCATCACGAAAACGCTAGACCACACACATATTTAGCCACTCAGCAAAAATTTAGAGAGTTTGGCTGGGAGGTGCTAATGCATCCGCCATATAGCCCTGACCTTGCACCTTCAGATTTCCACCTGTTTCGGTCTCTTCAGAATTCTTTAAACAGTGTCAGGTTAACATCAAGAAAGGACTGCCAAAACTACTTGACGCTTTTTTTTTATCAGAAGTCCCAAAATTTCTACAGCCACGGGTCATGTACAAGATGGCAAAAAGACACATATTATATACTATAATAATTAAAAGTAAATTAGCTTTGAAAAAAATATATCTTGAGTTTTTTTCCCCAACCTATTATTAATGAACTCGACTGTACAAGGGCTGATGCAGACAGATATACACTTATTACACATATACACACTATATACATGCATGTGAACACGTTCATTGAAAAAATAAACAACTACAAATAATTAAACAAATTCGCGTCTTAGTCCGTTAGGAATAAAGTACAATTTGATTTGTAAAATACTTGGTAGCTGTTATTTGAAGAGAGATAAAGAAATTTTACCTCGCTCATAATCCACATCGTATGTTTTGTTATGTAAGTAATTTTAAATTGTTTACACTATAGCTGAAAATGGACTTTTTATAAAATAATTATTGTCATATAATGCTAAAAAGTATGTTTGTTTAGGCGATAAAAAGGGCTATAGGTAATTCCCTATTTGCTAATCCGAGATTATCCTCTACAACAGGGTTTTCTGCGAAAAATGGCTTGTATATAAATATCTTTCTGCGATATCAGAGAAAGATACTTCAACTTTATTTATTCATTAGCTGGTGCCTGCGACTTCGTCCGCGTTGAAAAATAAACGTCCTATATTTTTAGATCTAAAAATATAAAAAAATGGGGGCCATTTTTTATATTTTTTGACGGTCCTTCGGGAAAAAAGGATAAAAGAATCCTATATGTTAATCGAGGTAATAAACTATCTGTATTCCAAATTTCATTCAAATTCGTTCAGCCGTTTTTGCGTTATTTGTGTTTATTTTGAACTTAAATACTGGCTGATTTAAAAAGGTTTGATATTCAAACATGGAAAAAGAAAAAGAAGTGAATATACATATATTTTGACGTGAAAAGAAAAGAGTGTGTTTTTGTACATCTGATGAAATGTTTATGAAATATATATATGTATATATAAGTTATTTTGAATATTTTAATGTCCTGTAAAAAATAAACTGGATGTGTGCACCATCATGATGAGTTATTTTGGATGTTTTATTGAATAATATCCCAATGAAAGAGTATTAAAATTGAAGTAATCCGAAGATTACTACAAGAATCTGTGCCTACGTAAATAATAAAATCGTAAACGAGAGCCGTATCTGTACGTTAAAGATTTTCTTAAAAAACAATTTGTACAAGTTGTCCTTATGTTACCGAAGACAAAAATTTTTTTTTTTTAATTTTCGTCTGTTTGTCAGTTTGTCTGTGCGTTTGTGCATGCTAATCCTGAAACGGCTTAACCGATTTGAATGCGGTTTTCGCTTACGTTTTTCAGCAAGCTTCCGGTAACATTTAGTGTTTGTTTCATTCCAATCGGTTTACAAACAAAAAAGTTACGCGCTATAGCGAATACCATGCGTAGAAAGTTGCGGGTTGAGCTAGTTGAAGAATAAACATCCATACATCAACCCTCACAAACTTTTGCATTTGTGATATTGGTAGGATATAATACATTAAATTTATTTCAGTAAATTATTTCTCAGACTAGTCGTTTGTTAGAATATGAGATAACAAACATAAACTCATACAAACAAACATGAAACTAGCAAGGTCATTTAGAAATTTCGAGCTGAGAGATTACAAATCAGTATTATGAATGCGTCATAATATGTAGACAAGTAAATTATCTATTTTTTTAGGTGATATCATCACTTATTATTTATACATAAAGAATAGGATAAAGATGACATCGTAAATAAAGTGAGTTGTCTGTCTGGCTCCAGCGACTGTTTACTGCCGATTCTGGAGTTTGTAGACGATGATTCCCATTTTTGCCATCTAGTTGACCGTCAACCAGCCCCGGCCTATTGTCACAAAAATATACATATAAAATTGGATCATAATGATCAAATCAAATTGATGATATATTTTCGTAACATCCATACATTTTTATAAAAGCTAAAAGCCCTTCGCGTGCTTGAGAGATATTTTTGAAAAATATTTTAAACGTTACCTACCACACTTATAAAAAGCTCTTTATTTTAAACAAATTGCCTATAAATTTCATCTTGTTTTTTTCAACAGACCGATGACCTTTCTGGAACATGTGTTTCGCAGGGAACTTGCCAAACAACATCGAGGCGAAAATAAATGCGGAACCTTCGAGCGTTAATGAGCTTTATTTTAAAGCAGATAAGAACCATTTTTTGTGTACTTTCTATGTGTCACTTGCCAGTATATTCTTATGCACTTACTATGATCGCTTGTAATAGATATTTCCTATTCTCGTGTTGTCACCATCCTTTATCCTTTCAGAGTCATTTGCGACAGTTAATATGATGGCCATCGTACCACTGGATAAGGCGCCGCTTCCCACAGTTCGGATGAATAGAAACTTTATCCCGCAGACGCTTGAATTTGGTGGCAGGGATTTAGATTTCTCTCAGCAATGACTAACTTATGAAAGTGATGTTTGGTAATCTGTATCTTCATGTTTCTGACTTCATTTTGTCAGTTGGATTACACGATTAGTAAACTTTTAAAATAAAGAAAAAAATTCAAAGTAACCTCTTTTAAAACACAGATTTACATTTTATAGGCAAACCGGATCAATTTATACCTCCAAATTTTCTATGTACATTATAGTATAAACATACACTTTAATTTTAAAGTTAGATTTTTTTAAATACATTATAGTTTTTTAATAAAAAATCGTTTTGTCGCATACAACCTTACGACATAAACAACACGCTCTCTTTTTCGTATACAATCACAGCCTTATTAATTGTTTATCGCTGCGTCGCTTTAACCAATCTCCTTTCTGAGGTATTTTTTATCGAGTTTCAATATTCTTTAAAACAAATTCCTGCAGGATCGGAAGCGCACCTGCACTACCCCTGTTAATTGTGTCCTTAGGCAACGTAATCACCTACACTCAAGAGGACCGTCACTTGCCTGCTATCCTTTATAATATTCACGAGCCCGTTGGATGAGTTTGATGAGCCTTAACTTTGGAAATGAATTTTTCAAAGTTGATTCTCGTAAAGTAGTGGCAGGGCACACAGCGTTTCGCAGTCATTTGGGCAGCCCGTCTGGGTTACAGAAGATCCATCCCAGAAGACCGCCGAGAAATAACAGCATGTGTGCTGTTGTGTTTCGGTGTTTGAGTGAGGGATGCCCAAGATCAATTTCCTATTCCTTCTCAATACCTATTATAGTCGTCAGCGCACTTGTAGTACCTATGGCGTTGCTTGTGTTACATGCGACTATAGCCTACCTACCATCAAGTGGACCGTCAGCCTGTCTGTCGACCTTAACATAAAATTTAAAAGAATATTTTGTCATGTGTTTTTTTTAAATGTTTTTAAATGCCAACATTTTTTTCTTTCTTTCTTTCAGTTGTTAGCTCCAAGCTCCATCGGTCATGTTATTAATTACTCTTTCAAATTTGTGTAATGTTTGTACTTGAATATGACATATTAATTTTCTTAAACCTCGTTCGATATTACAGTCAATTAATGACAATTTTTTCTTGCGTTAAATTACAGTATTTATAACATACAGCTGCATTATTTGTATATACATATGTATATCGGCAGCATCTCCCCAAAGCAGAACGCAATTGCAAAAATATATCAGACTTGCAGATACAAATCCAAAATCAAAGATAGAAATATAAAAGTTTGGATTGCTATTATAGGTTAAAGTATGTTTGATTCGCTTAATGAGTTTTTTTTTTTTTTTCAAAATTAATATAGGTAGGTCAATAGGCACTTATATTTCCTGTAACTGACATCAATAATATAGGTACGTTTTAGACCTTAGTTCCCAAAGTGGTCCAGGTGGACAACTAGGGGTCCACAGGAGACTCGATGGGGTCTACGTTGGCGTGACAAAAAAATGAGGGTGACAAAAAAAAATCTCACTTATTTCATTTAGAAAACTTCCCATTCGTGGTCGGAACTCAGCAGCAACGCAAAGTTCCTTAGATCTAATCTACAAATTTTTTTCGAGTTTTGGAAATGTTTTAGGAACATGGTAGAAATTTTACTGCAGGGGAACACCGGAACCAGCTAAATTTTGAAAGTGGTCTATGAGAGAAAAAGTCTGGGAACTTCTGGTTTAAGACGAGGACTAATGTCAGACTGAACACGATTTTTACGAGAATGAGCGCAACCTAATAACCTTATGAATTAAGGTGCAATATTGTACAACAAATTTTTGTAGCTTCTCCGAGGATTCCAATTTAAAATTGGAAGATTTTTCTTAAATATTGTGTAAAATAAAAGCAGCCTATTAAAACCTTTGTACATAATTTAATTATTAATTAAAAAATTATATAGTCGTCGCTGAATTTTTTTTTTAAATATTTAAAATTATGCTTTGTATTTTTATCTAAGTTTTAATAAGTACGAAAATAACGCTTTTCTGCTAAGTCCTCGCCTTAATCAAATTTAATGAAACTTAATACGTGGGTAGACCATTTCCTGGATTAATTATCGCGGCTATTATGCCAGCGGAACAAAAAGTGTTTAATTCTGAACTCCCTCAACAGATGGTACGAGCGAAGAAGCAAATATTTTTAGTGGAAGCGTATGACTCGTGGAAAACAATCCAACTTTAAGATTGATTATGAACATTAGCGATTGTGCAGAAAACATGTTTACTACGCCCGAACACGAAGTGTTATTTATAATTCTTCAACCTTGAGATAACACTTATCTATATGATTCGTTTTTCTGTCTGTGTGTTAGGTAACTATTCGGTTTATCTAGCTATTTGAAATTAAATTTGGCAGACATGTCGTCGCTCATGGCAGTCTTAGAGTGGGTGAGTGACTTACCACTGCATCATCGCTGTATGCATCATGCTTCATGTAATCATCGCTGAACATGCATACCCTGCAGGACCACCCTGCAAGACACAGTAGTGGCAGGGCCACTGCGTTTTCGCAGTCATTTGGGCAGCCCATCTGGCCACAGTAACCACCCCCTTACAGAAGACTACCGTGAAATAACAGCACGCGTGCTGTTGTGTTTCGGTGAGTGAGTAAGGGATGCCAGAGCCCATTTCCCTATTCCCTCCTAATCCCTTATCCTTAATCCTATTGTAGTCGGCAGCGCACTTGCAGCAAGCAGCTTTGGCGTTGTTTGTGTTATAGGCGACGGTAGCCACCTACCATAAAGTGGACCGTCATCTGCCGATCTTAACATAAAAAAAGGACTTTTCCACTGAGACATATAACCTTGTAATTATATTAATTGTGAAAAAAATATGTTAATCTTTTTCCATAATTACATTACGGTTTAGTTACAATGACAACTTTATTTCATTACTTACTTCATTCGTCAAAGTGTGACGAAATCAAACAACACTTTCTAACACTGACATGTCAATACATTTTAGAAATCTGAATATTTGTAGAAGAGTATAAGTACTGAATTCTTTTGCAAAAAAAGTCTCTTTTCTGATCGCAATATAAAAATTATATACGTAGTGATAAGTACGGGAAAAGCAGGTGCTTTTCCTAATATTTACCGGAAATAACTGTAAAACCATCGATGTTTGTAAAACATTTCGGTAATCAAAACTCATTTACCAGAACTTTTTAAGTCACTAGAGGGCGCTCTATTTGAAGGAAGGCTGAATAAATTATATAAATTGCCTTGTATATTTAAAAAAAATGTATGCCTACACATATAATGAAATCGTAAACGAGCGTGTAAAAAAACAATTTGTACACGTTATACTTATGTTACCGAGGTCCAAAAAATACTTTTTAGAATTTTTGTCTGTTTGTCTGTACATTTTGTGTACGCTAATCTCAGAAACGGCTTAACCGATTTGAATGCGAAACGGCCCGTTTACGATTTTATTATATGTATAGATATACAATAGAAGATAACAATATCTTCTGGCATGAACTTCAATAAAAATATTCTATTTCCCTAATCTAGAATTTTAATACCTATTTAAGTTAAGTTATGATACTTAAGTTTATGATAACCTAAGAATACCGCTAGAATTAGTGCAATTCTGCAACACTATGGTGTGAGAGTCACAACTTTATAATCAGAGGCGTAGCTACATATATCGTTTGAGGTCCGTTGCAAATTCATGGGACGGATAAAAAAGCTCTTAACGTAAAAAAGCTTTTGACTTTGTAGTTTAATTTTTATAAATCATAAGTAAATTTGGTCCAATAAATAGAAAACTAACTATGTTTAACGAAAAAGAATGTCACAAACATCTAATTTTCATAACAATCCAATTACATGGGCGAGTGAAATTCTTACTTAAAAAATAAGTTTTTTTTTTTTACAATAAAAAATAAATAGAGCCCGTGGCATTATGCCCGTTCCAAGACCCTATTGTTACGCTACTGTCAAAGATTTTCAACTGTATAGATCGGACAAGACGAAAAATTCCGTTACGTGACATTTAGAACCACGTGGTACAAAATCGCTCAGTCCATCGCCAACTTACGGCGATCAGGATCAATATTTTTGTAGGAAAATTTTCCCAATGCCCTCTCTATTTATTCTATATATATTTAATCTTTTTGGCCACTGTTTACAAATTATTATTACTTTTAATTTATTGAGTCATTCAGAGAATTGTTGTTAACAGCAATTTTGACGAGCCCGTTGGATAAGTGGTTAGGGCAGGCCTCTTTCACTTCATGTACTTGCGCGCGCTAAGTGCCTACGCGCCGCTGTACTTTCCAAGGTACACATTCACGCGGTTGCCACCGACGCGAGCGCGCGCATTCACATTTATTTTTTTCTTCTTTGATCTCCGCCAGGAGTAATTGTGTTCCGTGTCTTTGATTTACATTTCGGAAAGAATAATAGGTATTATGCCTCGTAATACGTGTGCAGTGGAAGGATGTAAATCCGTGAAAACTAAAAAATATAATACGGAGAATTTAATATTTTTTTAATACTTTAACTTTAAAATCCATTGAATGACATGCACCTACCTAAATATTCTTTGTATTTAATAATTAATAGGTATGTATTTAATTATAATACTTGAACTTGTGAAATCCGTACCTACCTATCTACCTACGTATCTTTTCGGGTCATGTGCATTGTTTATGTGGTTGTACAATAAATAAATTTCACAACTTACGAAATGGAACTTTTAAAGTTACTAGTGCAAACGAAATTTTAATAAAACAATGTTTAGTAAAAATAAACTCAAGTAGGTAATAAGTATTATTAGCATTCGCGCGGCAACGCGGCAAGTGGCGTTGCTATGCGGTCTGGCAACAAGGCACGCGCACGCTGTCCGCTACATAGTTTGAGAGCTGACTACAAAATTTATCACCTAGTTACCTTTAAACGAAATTATTTATCTGTAAAAAAAATTTGTACCTATTAAAGATAGATTAAAAATAAAGAGTGTATTACACTTATTTATGCATTGTTTTTTTAATATGATTTAAATCTGTAAAAACAGTTTTATTTAGTAACATAACAAATACTTACTTTACTCAATACTTACATACTTTACATAAATACTCTCCGCCGTTGTTCAAAATTTTTTTCACTATAGAACAATAATGTATCGCCAAATAATTTTATGTCGAGAACAATTTAGCAGCGAGCTCTCCGACTATTTCATCAAAACTCGATGTTTGGTCGACTTTGTGTTGTGTGGATTTGTGGACTAATGATATACACAATTTAAGCTTTTTTATTTGGTCTCGTCAGTGGAAATAGGAATAAGTACCTACCAATATGAAAACCTTTAGGTACCTACAAGGTTTTTTATCATTGCTCGTTACCTACTAGTACTTATTTACATCTTAAAAAATCATGTTATTCTGATCAACTTGAACTGAGAAGTTGTAAGCTTATAGTTACTAGTTAATTACTTAATAAATAGTTACTAGCGGCTTAATTAGCTTTGTATTTTGGGACGGCCTAGAAAAACTCAGTAGTAGTAGCCCTGACTTTATTACTATTATTTCAATGTCACGCGGGCGCGTGCGGCTGCAGAGCAATAACAACTCAACGTTTGAACTATAAGGTATATTTTTCCGCTAAGCAGTTGGCGAGGCAAAACAGTAGGCATTTATAAAAGTTGTGATGGTCTTTTTGTTAGGGAGTGATTTATCTGTTACGGTAGTAACTACTTATTAATCTGTGGTTAGGGTGCTTGCCTTAACGCTCTGTTCTAGTGTTCCCGGGTTCGATTCCCGGCGGAGTCAACTTTGAAAAATCAACTTTTCAAATTTGGCCCTGTTCTGAATTTGAAAAGTAGTGGCAGGGCACACTGCGTTTCATGTCATTTGGGCAGCCCGTCTGGCGGCAGTAACCACCACCTTACAGAAGACCACACGTGAAATAACAGCACGTGTGCTGTTGTGTTTCGATGAGTGAATAAGGGATGCCAGAGCCCATTTCCCTATTCACGTCTAATCCCTTATCCTTAATCCTACTGCAGTCGGCAGCGCACTTGCAGCACCTGTGGCGTTGCTTGTGTAATAGGCGACGGTAGCCACCTACCATCAAGTGGACCGTCAGCCAGTCTGCCGACCTTAACATAAAAAAAATATTGAAATATTTTGGAGACTAAGTCCAGTGCTTGGTAGATAATACAGATAGCTCAGTATTTTTCTAAAAAAAATATCAAATGGATGGACTGGCAAACTGACTGCGGAACGCAGTGAGCCTTCCACCACTAAATGTAATAGTACATTGCATTTGCCAATCGTGCATAAGAGTTCATTCACACGAGACCTTGACATCGTTCGCTCGGTAAGATTGAAAATAGTGAAATTGCGCAAACGGACCGCCATCGCCGTCAGATAAAGGTAATATTCAGTAAAACATTACCTAACCCGTTCATTCACCCAAAGTAAGTACCTACCTATGCGCATATCGCAAGATGATATGGAATAAGGCCACAACTAAACCACGTAACTAACTAATAACATAAAAATTACCTAACAAAAGGAAAAGCGATGAAAAGTGACAGATCGAACGTGTTTGAATCCCCACGTTCGCTAACTCTTAAAAGGCATTTGATATTCGCAGGCTATATTAAGGCAACGCCAGCCCGTAATGATAAAATAAAACCACTTATTTGTAACCGTTTTCCTTTTAAATTATCATAGTAATTATAATTTAAAAAATACTCAAATCATCTTCAGGATATATGAAAGGGGATCATCACAATTATTTTTTAAATTATATTTAATTAAATATATATAATATATATTTTATTATATTTTAGAAACGCGCACAGTGTTTACAAAAAGTTAAAATGGCAATGGACAGGACATATTTTGCGAGAAACAAAAGAAAAATGGACTAAAATAATGTGGTACCCCAGGGGCGAAAAAAGAAGTAAAGGGAGACAGTTTAAACGTTGGGAAGATGAAATAAGGCAAGTAGCAGGTCCTTTGTGGACCAGATTAGCCAAAGATCGAGCAACATGGAAATCTTTAGAGGAGGCCTTTGTCGTAAGACAAGCTGTTACAATTGGACCGATTGCCGATATGTAAAGTGTTAAATATATTTAAATTTAAATTATAGTCGTAATAAGTATATAGGCATAATAACTGTAGATATATTGTTAACCTAACAGCAATAAAGGCTTATTTATTTATTTATTTATTTATTTTATATAAAAAAATTACTAATTTGCTGTCTAATATCGATGTTGTAACCGTGCGATTTGCTTAATAATCAATATTTTAAATAGCTAATTTTTAAGATCCACTATCTGAAGTCTCTCAAAAGAAAAATTTGAATTGTACTTTATTTAATTTTTAAATAGATATTTCCCAGATTTGCAAGTAGTGACCCCCCCTCAGCAGTCCCGTCAATTTAGTGCAGGATGAGTCTTGCGGCTGAAGTCGCCTTAACAAGTATCAATTTATTGTTCTTTTTAATGTTTTTAATGTTAATAGTTAGTATTGTTAAAGTTTACACAATTTAATAACTCCATAGTTACTACTAGCGCGCTGCCGACTACAGTAGGGTTAAGGATAAGGCATTTGGAAGGGTTAGGTAAGTGGGCTCTGGCATCCCTTACTCACTCACTCTACACTTGCTGTTATTTCACGTGTGGTTTTCTGTAAGGTGGTGGTTACTGCCGCCAGACCGGCTGCACAAATAATTGCCAAACACAATGTGCCCTGCCACTTCTTTCCAGATCCAGACCAGAGCCAATTTGAAAAGTTCATTTTCAAAGTTGGCCTTGTCGAGAAAGAGTGGTTAAAATGTTAAGGCAATCATTTTAACCACTCTTCCAAAGGGCTCGTCAAAATTAATTGTCAAAAAAGGTAGTGACCATCCGTGAAATAGCAGTACATGGTATGTTTATGCTAATAAATTAAAGCCATGTTGTAATAGGTATGACATATAAACCAATTGATTATGTAACCATGCTCATTGGAACTGTTATGGTAGTACTTCAGTTATTCCTCAGTCTTCAAATTGAAAATAGGCATGAAATTATAATTACTTGTGAAATTATATCTTACTAGCGACCCATCCGGCTTCGCACGGAGTCGAAATTTTCAAAAATCCTTTCTTAGGGGACGCTTACCTTATAAAATAAAGCTACTCGTATGTTCCAAATTTCAGCTTTCTAGACTTAAGTAGGTTTGGCTGTTAGTCAGCCAGGACACACAATTTTATAAGTACTAGCTGAACTCGGCCACATTTCACTGCGGCCCGGCGGCGGCGCAGCGCGGCGCGGCGGTGTGTGCGTGGGGCGCGAGGCACTGGACACTGCTTATATAATAATACTATTGATCGTAGCGTGATGTTAAGTAGCCTATAGCTTGTTAAATAGCTTCGATAAATGGCCTATTCAACACAAAAAGGACGCGCTAATCTCAGGAACCACTAGTTCCTGAGATTAGCGCGTTCAACCAAACAAACTCTTCAGCTTTATAATATTAGTATAGATTATTATCTGCAAAGTTAAATATCTTCTCACTAGTTTGATTAGTGCCAAAGGATAAAAATAAAATCTATTGCCGTTGGTACCAATGAACTCTTTTAATGAGTAATTATTATCACGTTTGTAACTATTATTTATTATTATTTATTATTTAACTATTATTATGTTTTATTATCACCAATAATTTATATATTTCATAATTCATTGCAATAAATGGTTATTTTAGCAAGTGTACGTTAATGCCCGGTTTACATTTCAATAAGTACAGTAGCGAGTTAACTTGCCTCATCGGCGAGCTAAGTCTTATTGTCGTTTGAACGGCAAAAGCGAGTTAAGTAGTAATTATTGATTAAGTCGAGTTGAATAGAACGCGATCCTATTTTTCGGCGAGTCCAGTGCAAAGTAGCCCCTCTCTCGCGTCTCCCGCACCCCGCTGACTTAACTGGCCGGCATGTGAACCGGCGAGATTAATTTAGTATCTACATATCTGCAAACACTGTCCGAGGACTGGTGCTATTTTATTATTGTAAAAATAAAGTCTGTTAAAACTACTTTTGTATGTGTACAAAAATACCTCAAACATGAGTGTGTTTTTAATTCAAAACGCAATAAACTGGATAAAATTTGTTAGGTTATGATCACAACTGATTTCGGACCGAAGGAGTGTCTCCCTCGAAAATAAAAGGTCGACATAGTCAGGGATTAAAAAAATGAATCTACTAAAAGTAGAGCAGGAACAAACGATACTGATATCATTCATATCATACCACAATGTTATTATTGCACGTAAATTAGTGTTAAGTAATTCAACGTAAATTTTCTGGATTAAACAGCTGTTTTAGAGGCCCAGATCCTCTTTGAGACGAGAAAAACAACCGTTGACGCGACTACTCGTCATCTTGTTCAGGCAACTTATGACTACTCACTCACCTACGTTTAAGCGCTACTTACTACTTATTACTTAACTCGCTACTGTACTGATTGAAATCTAAACCGGGCTTAACAGACGCTAGTCCTGCTCGTAAGTGACCGCCTTCTTTCGTAACGTAAACTTTTCTGGTACTTTTAATGTTATGCAGCTACAAATCCACGATAAAGTCCGACAGATGACCTTTTCTCTAACTATTACATGGCACGTTCGCAACAGTGTATGTGCGGGCAACGCGTGCACAGACGCAAATAAATCTTGGCAGGAGCGACCTCCCTTGTATGCACTCAGCGGAGAGCTCCCCTCCCCACGCTGGTCTCGATCTACAAACCGCATCCCCCGTGCAACCTCTTCACTGACAGCACAATTTCTAGTGATGATAATTGCAATGACAATTGCAGTATTTAGCCATGCTGTAGATAGGATATGCTGCGGGGAGCTGGCCTTTTTAAAGTGAAAACTTCTTTAGGCGCGTTGGACACTTTTTGTGTTGGGAAAAAACACTGAACTCGCGGGACTACTGTCACATTTTGACATACATAAATAGATGTGTGTGTGGGTGTGTGTTTGTGTGTGTTTAGGCGATAGGCTAGGTTATACCAGCTCTGGACAAAAAAAAAACAGGTCAGTTGGTTAAAAAGTAATAGATATATTTGAAAATGGGGAAAATCGACACGCTGGACGACATTTTTGGGTATTGCGATGGTAAATTCTCCAATTATGCAGTTATTTTTTTTGTGCATTCCTAAATAACTAGCTCTTAATCGCAGTCATAAATTCAATTATTGATTCTGTAAGTTTTGTATAAAAAAATAAAGTTAATTGAAACGTAGTTAAAAATCCTATTTCAGTGCAAAATCCTATTCCAAATCCAAAAAAGTGCTGTACCCCTTCGCAAATTATTTAAAAAAAGCCCCATTTAATCAAGATTTCAAAATGGTACAATATAATAAATAGTATATATATACAATAATATATAATAATATATATAGTTTCTTGGTTTGTAAAAGTTTTCACCGCTGACATGCAATCCTAGGATTGACAGTTTTTTTTATTTTATCACTCACGTTTTGAAATAGTGCTTCAATGTTGATAAAAACAATTGTGTTTTAAAAATTAATTAATTTAATCAGTATACGCATGATTTACACCAAGGTGTATACCATGTGTGTCCAACTATGGTTTCCTACGGAAGATCAGAACTCGCTTATGCCAGCAAAATACTGACGGACCTTATTGTAACTTGTATTCTTCCGTTAATGTTTTATATGTATTTAATTCTGAGTTTTATTAAGTTGCAAATGAATTATTAAGTATTTAAGTAAGGGCAAAACGTTTGTAAGGGTTTTGAGGTTTTCAGATCAAAGTGATCTAAGCTAGTGAAGTCGCCTTTGCTGTGGATGTACCTTATGCTGTGCTGGAGCTTAAGTCAACAAGAGCATAACTCATGTCAATACGTGATTGGCTCAATTGGCGAGTCGAGCGTACATTGGCCAATTGTAAGATTTATATTTAGACACGGAACACAATTTTTAAATTGGATTAGGTTCGGGGCCATTAATTAATGTCCCATTTCAACTAATTGGGGCAAGAGATACTTTATCTCGCATCAAAACGCGAAACGTCGTAACAAAGGGAATATTTATTAAATATTAGATATTTTCTCTTAGTATTTATCACTCGATCGAGTTTTCCAAAGGGCGGACCTTAATGAATATGGACACGATGAACAAAAGACCATGTTGTAACCATACCAATAACCGTTGGGAACTCAATTATCCAGATTCGTAATGAGTCCAATTAGGTACACCAATTTTGAGAAGGAGGTCACCCAACTTGGATTAGCAGCGTTCGGGAAGCTCTGCAGCTAACTGTGGGCTTTGCAAGAAAGCTCAATGGCCTATGTAGATGACTATGCTAGAGGTTACTCTGCGAAATCGAATTGGAAATGAGGGATCCATAGACAATCGAAAGTTACCGACATAACCCGGTGGATTAGTAAGTTGAAGTGGCAATGGCAGGATACACATTTGGAAAAACTCTACGTCATCCCCTAGGAACACAAACTACACCAGTGGTGATTATGATGGGCACACATGGCAATAATCTTCTATACATATTATAAATTGAAGTCGCTGTCCGTTACTGTCTGGTTGATTTTGATACTGTTTTGACTAATGGAAAGAGCGATCAACGAGAAAGGTTTGTGTATATAATTAGCAGAAAAAAAATTGCCGTTTATGTCTTCTAAAATGCAAAACAATAAGGTTCAAAAATTAAACTAAAATCTCTATTCCCACAGAAGTGAATAATTAATTAATAGTATTATCTATTATTAAGGGATTCACTGAGGCAAATGATATTTACTATAGAACTTGTTGGCGGCGGATCCAATTCAACAGGCCTAGAAATGGTGTTTTTTTTTTGTTTTTACCATTAGAACATTACACAAAAAAAAAAAATATTAATACAATTTTTTAATCTGATATTAACTTAGTAATAGGTACAGGATTCATATGCGTGCAATAAGCCGTTTTTCAATAAAAGTCAAATTCTTCTTGTGTTCTAACTTTTTTTTGTGGAGTTTCTATTACTTTAACGAAAATTCTAATTAATACAATTGGTTCTTCACATGTTTAAGTATAATATATATATTTTTCAAAGCAATTGTCTTGTCTATTTCTTGTAACATCTTCATTAAACAATGAATATTTTTAGTATTTAGCGTTTGTCTCCCCCTTAATAGAATTATCACGAATTAAGCGACTGTATAGGCATAATACTTATTACTTATTCACAGCTAAACCACTGAGTTTAATGAATTTGTTACAGAGGAAAGAGTTTTTGAATACTAACCTTGGACACGTCTTAGTCGCAGGCATAGATAAGAGTAATTATACTGAGCAATACCCGCATGAAATTGACCACTCTCTAGAATGAGAGAAAGCGATTGTGGGGCCCATACCTATCTCTTTCCTGTGGGTCTAATCTAAAGCATAGACATAGAATATTACTCTCTGTTTGCTTCATCTTTCTCACATTTTTCTGTCCGTATTATTCTATGTCTATGTCGCAGGCAAAGCCGCGGCTAATAAAGTATGGGTAAGTAAGTCCAGAATTGAATGCAAAAACAGTCCTGTAAGACTCCATGAAATACTTAGTTGATGAAGGCGCAAGTACGACGAGAAACAAGACTGATTACGCAACACCGCGTTACAAATCGAGGTAGTTTTCATCTAAAAATATTGATATAACTAGCGTACGTGCAATGAACTACTTTTGCTAATTGAATTTGACGGTCGCCACTTGTACACTTGGCGGGATAAAAACTATTATTAACTGCGTGCAGTTTTGTCAACTATCTTTGACCCGAAAACGAATCAAAAGAGATTTTTTTCACTATTAAATTATTTAATAAGCTTTATTACTATTATAACAATAGGTAGGGGAAAAAGTTTCTTCACATTTATATGAAAACTCAAGACTTTTTTTAAAGTTTATTTACATTTAATTACAGTACTTATATGTTTGACTTTCTGCCATCTTGTAGGTAGGTAGTAATATGATCCCGTTACTGTAGAAATTTTGGGACTTCTGATAGAAAAAAAAACGGGACAAGTAGTTTTGGCAGTCCTCTCTTGATATTAACTTGACACTGCTTAAAGAATTCTGAAGAGGTAGAAACAGGTGGAAATCTGAAGGTCAAGGCTATATGGCGGATGCATTGACACCTCCCAGCCAAACTCTCTTAATTTTTGCTGAGTGGCTAAAGATGTGTATGATGGTCTAGCGTTGTCGTAATCCCACCATACAACAACATCATCTTATTGGGATTTAACCCAGGTTTTGGCACAGTCTGTGAACCTTTGACCACGAGCTTTTTTACACATTCTTGTCGTACGAGATCCACTTTTCATCACCATTTCAAAAATCATCAATCATTTCAAAAACGATTCGGTTTAATTACGTCTCAATAAAGATCGCAAATGAGTACACGATTCATAAGTTATGTTTATAGTAAGTTTATAGATACTATATGCGAAAAGACTTTTTCCCCGACCTAATATACCTAGGATCGCACGGTTGCAATTTTCCGGGCAATTATTTCAATTTTTCTCTTCATAGAAACTTTTCTCGGACTTCAACGGATTCGTTTGCACCTCTTGCGCTTAGTAACTCGGGTTTAATATTATTTTTTAGGGTTCCGTACGTCCGAATAAAAAAACGGAATCTCCGAAACTACTGAACCTAAAATTTTGAAAAAAAAAAAATACAGAAATTAGTTTTTTACATATATATATGTAGATTATAGGAAAACCTATAAGTCCATGATATTAAAATAACATGGTAAATCACTCAATATTGTGCGGATAAGTAACATCGTACGGAACCGTCTTCAAGCGAGTTCAACTCGCACTTGTCCCTTTTTTTTCATTTATCAGCTCTATTAGCGAATAGGCAAAGACAAAACAGTTTAGTAACTTTTTCATGAACCAATTTGCTTGTTTTTGTTTCGTTAATGTTATCTACCTATAATAAAATCGTAAACGAACCGTATCTGTACACAATTTTTTTTTTCAAAAAATAAAAAAAACATTTGTACACGTTGTACTGATGTCATCGAGGTTAAAAAAGTTTGTAGAATTTTTGTATGTTTGTCTTTGCGTTTGTGCACGCTAATCTCAGAAACGGCTTAAGCGATTTCACTTATGTATTGTAGCAAGCTTCCCGAACATTTAGTTTTATTCCAATCGGTTAATAAACAAAAAAGTTACGCGTTATACCGAATACCACGCGTACGAAGTTGCAGGCTCAGCTAGTCATTAATTAAAATTAAAAAGAGTTCCTATTGCAAAGACTACTTGCAAGTTTTCAGAATGTATTATTTATTATGTTCAAAGCATCATAAAATACAAAAATTGTTTTTAAAAATTCAAAAACCTAACAATAATTTGACGAGCCCATTGGTCGAGTGGTTAAAATGCTTGCCTTAGAGGTTAAAATGCGCTCTGACTTAGAGGTACCGGGTTTGAGTCCCCGGTGTGCAAGGTTGTAAGGTTAAATGCTATCCCATAACACGAGCCCAAGAGTGCTTACTAGAATGGAAATACAGTTGTACCGAAATATTCATGTTTAACTATACATATAAAACGACTCGCTCTATAAATAACCCTATGAGATGAAGGGCCATCATACAATGAGTTCCACCACGTTGGCAATAGCACTCGGCGGCAACAATCTGGGTCATATTGCTACCGCTTAAAGTTCACTTTACTTTGGGAGATAGTAATGTGGCGTCCAATAAAAGTTTGTTCAATTTATTATAGTTAATTTATTTGTTTGTTAGTTCATCTCGCTGTCACGACACGACTCGATGTGTACAAGTATATATGACAAGCTTAATGTGATCAATTAGAAAGTTTGGAAAGGGGTCTTTTATAGTCTGCCTCTAGTAGTTTCGAATGCCGAAATGCCCGCTATCCTGAAAAACACACACACATGTTAGATAACTTAATATTTAATTATTTATTTACAAATAAAACCGTTTCTATGGGAAATAAACCGAGTACTACAAACCTCCGTAGTCGCGTTTTTTTTTTTCAAACAATTGTAATCCTAATAATAATATCATAAATGATTGTTCTTCAATAACGCAAAAACGGCTTAACGGTTTTAGACGAAATTTGGCACACATATAGTTTATTACCCGAATTAACATATATGATACTTTTTATCCTGAAAAAAATGTTAGGTTCTTGAGGGATCGTTTAAAAATTTTGCATTCGACATTTACTTATGTTACCGAGGTCAAAAAATTGTTTGGAATTTTTATCTCTTTGTGTGCTCAAACGCACACTAATCTCTGAAACGGGTTAACCGATTTGGATGCGGTGTTCACTGATGTAATGTACCAAGCTTCCCGTAACATTTAGTGTTTATTTAATTCCAATTGGTTCACAAACAAAACAGTTACGCGCTATACTGAATACCACGCGTACAAACTCATATATTTTCATTTTTCAACGCGTACGGGCACAGCTAGTGTAAAATAATTATAGAATAATTCAGCGAGACAATAATTCAGTTATTCAAAATTAGTTGTTGCTGTAGGTACATCGTTTGGTATTTATTGTGGCACTGTATCTACTATAATATTATAAAACTAAAGAGTTTGTTTGTTCGAATGCGCTAATCTCAGGAACTACTCAGGAAAAATTCTTTTTGTTTTGAATAGTCCATTTAATGAGGAAGGCTATATAACATCACGCTACGATAAATAGTATTATATAAGCAGTGTCCAGTACCGCGCGCCCCATGCTCACGCCGCCGCCGTATGGGCCGCAGCGAAGCGTGGCCGAGTTCAGCTAGTTACAAATAGAACTCTTATTTTATGAATACTTATTTAATGGAACCTGAAGGGACATGCATAATTCTTTAAAAAAAAATTAGTAGACATTTGTTGTGCCGAATATACCCACCCATTAAAACAAAACCACCTTGTTATGTTAAAAATTGACTTTCTAATGCTCGACCGAGCAATTGCTATTGCTCGTACATAGTAACTCGATCTAAATTTACACAGAATGCACACGCGAGGGTTTCCAACAAGACGCCGTGCAAAGTAACTGAGGCTGTGCGGGGGCGCAGAGCAACACTGTGCGCCACGCGTGCGTTCGCCGGAGGCAGTACGTCGTCAATTGAACTGTGCCTTAATTGTGTTGTTTACCACTGGCTACTGGCAGCAGACTTCAATTTATTCTCGCACCCTATACGCAGCAATCCTTCGATCTCGTACACGGACGAATCTATCGCTTCTGCGCTGTACTTTGATGTTTACTTTGAAAATGTTAAGCTAGACGGACTGCACTCAACAGTCAATGTACTCCGCGCAATAAGATACGTTCGTGTTGCCGCAGCGCTGCTAATGAAGGAAAGTGTGCCGGGTCTGTTGCCATTAAATTTTACAGTGTTTATTCTGTTATTTCCAGTTCCGAAATCTGTGCGAAGAAGGGATTTGGTTAACGCCGTTTTATTGTAATGGAAATCGGACTGCAGTTTCCAATCTCCGAGAGTCTCATTACAATATTCATTATTTGCTCCATTTTAGAAATGTATATTATAATTGCTAGATCGTAAATCTTGAATGGTTGCGATTCGGTAAATAAACCTGGCTTAGTGCTGCAGCCATAACAAACTTTGTTTAAAACGATTTATCTCCAAGGGCTTCTATCTGATTGGATAAATGTATCAATAAGTTGTACTTAAGGTATAAATTATAATTAAAGTTTAAATTTACGATTAAAATTAGAGCTACTTTTAACAGTCTTCAGTGTAACGTTGCGATGTGTAAGAGCAATAAAGTATTGCAAGAAATGTTGCGAACTCTTTATATTTTTAATTCTATTTTTTTAAGGAATTTGTCTTTGTGTTCTTTTTGATTTAAAAAAGTCATTCATTATATTTTTTTGGTAAAATACAATAAAAATAACATGTAATATAACATGTTATTTTCTAACAAAAAATCTTATATATAAAAATGAATCCCCATTTCTCCTGGTCACGGCATCACGCGTGAACGGGTGGACCGATTTTAATTCGGTTTTAGCTAATGGAAAGAGGGATAAACGAGGAATGTTCTTATATATATAAAAATTGCACCCCGGGCGAAGCCGGGGGCGGGTCGCTAGTAACTAATAAATCCCTTTGCACGGTTGAGTCGTACGCACTTCTTTAACATCAATAAAAAATGAATAAACTCATTCTCGATACACAATTTGATCTATGTACATATAGACTCATTCGAAACTAATTCATGCAACTTCCGTAATCTTTATTAGGTAGAATTACACTTTTGATCTTAATATAAAATAATAATGTAATCAATAATAATATATAATAAATTAATAACGATGTGTAGAATTAGAGAGAGAATGGAAGTGCTATGAGCTATGAGCGATAAAGGAAATGAAGCTGCAATATTGCGGGCACGTAATGAGGAGCGAAAGCTCCCGAATTCTTCGACTACTGAATAGACATATGAGATATTTATAAGGAAAATTAATATGATAAATAATATCCTAATCACTAATCTATATCTATACTAATATTATAAAGAGAAAAGATTTGTATGTATGTTTGTATTTTTGTATGTTTGTCAAGTAATGAACAAACTCAAAACCTACTGAACCGATTTTAAAAATTCTTTCACCTATAGAAAGCTACATTATCAGCGAGTAACATAGGCTACTCTCATAGGCACAGCTCGGATTTCCACCTGTTTCGGTCCCTTCAGAATTCTTTATACAGTGTCAAGTTAACATAAAGAGAGGACTGCCAAAGTTACTTGTCGCGTTTTTTATCAGTAGTGTAAAATTCACTACCTACAAGATGGCAAAAAGTCATCGAACAAAACGGCACATATACGAGTATATACTCTAATTAAATCTAAATTTTTAGAAATGTCGTTAAAATGCGAAGAATCTTTTTCCCCAACCTATTAATATTTTCTCATGTGTTCAGTTTAATTCAAAATCTAATTTTAACATCAGCGCGCGCAAATTTTGTAAAGGCTCATTTGCATAGCATTCGCTTGGAAAGAATGGTAATTAATAAGCGTACGTACCTATTGTAGATCAAGAAATAAACAGTTGTATAGAGCAATTTTAATTGTTGTGATTTATTTATTTATTTATTTATTACATGGCTAATATATATTCAAACAACTGTTTGTTATTTATTGCACTGAGTTGTGAAATGAGCGCTCCTAACATACCTCACTATAGATGCAATCTAATCAGTTTACCAAAACTTCAAAAATATCAAACGAAGCTAAATGGGGCCTGAGGATGGCAAGTCGAGATAAGTCACAAAATTCATATATTTATCTCTATATATAAAAATGAATCCATATTTCCCTTGGTCAGGGCATCACGCGTGAACGGGTAGACCGATTTTAATTCGGTTTTGACTAATGGAAAGAGGGATAAACGGGGAATGTTCCTATATATATAAAAATTGCACCACGGGCGAAGCCGGGGGCGGGCCGCTAGTAAACAATAAAATGAACACCTAACGGCGTCCCTAATTGTTTCAATGAAGTTGTTATAATTGCGGACGGTATTATAACACTCATTAGGGTCAGGATAATGATTTGCCACAGCACTTAAAGTGACATTAAAATGTAATAAGTTGATAGTGTTGCTAAGGCGAACGCTGTTATGTTTATTCGGGGCTAAACTTAATGGCTTCAATACCCGGCTGCCCATTCTTTGCTGCTGAAATTCTCATTATATTTAATACTAACTTTTGCTCGCGACTTCGTCCGCTTATCTTTAGAAATTATTACTCGCTGATAATGTAGTTTTCTATAGGTGAAAGAATTTTTAAAATCGGTCCAGTAGTATTTGAGTTTATTCATTACAAACATACATTTGTATGGAGGGGCGTAAAGGAGTGGAGAGAGGGTGAGTAGCCTATGTCAGTCGCTGATAATGTAGTTTTCTATAGGTGAAAGAATTTTTAAAATCGGTCCAGTAGTCTTTGGGTTTATTCATTACAAACATACATTTGTATAGAGGGGCGTAAAGGGGGGGAGAGGGGAGAGGGACAGTAGCCTATGTTACTCGCTGATAATGTAGCTTTCTATAGGTGAAAGATTTTTTAAAATCGGTTCAACAGTTTTTGGGTTTATTCATTACAGACATACAAAAATACATACATACATACGAATCTTTTCTCTTTATAATAGTATAGATTTATTTCACATACATTTGTTTTTCTTCAAAGTATGAGTAAAGTTCTACAGAAGAGTAAAAACACAGAAGGATTTTATTGTTAATAAAATGTTCGCGAATCAATATTAATTAATATAATTATGATAAATTTCGTACGTCAGGCTCTCGACAAGTTTTATAAATAGATTATTGCAATTAATATGCACATTTTTTTCATATCTTTTCATACGATAGGTTATTATCGTTATATAACCGTAAATAATATTCAGCGCCAAAAAACAGAAATTTAGTAACAAAAATGTTAAAATTAACTAACGACTATGGGCTATTAACAAAAAAAAATTAACCTTTTTTGAATTAAATTAGACTTTGATTTACGCTTTTTAGATTTATAAAGTCGCGATTACAATTCACTTATTCTGTAATCCTTTAACTAGCGAGAACTTTCTATGAGGAAAAACTCAAATAGTAAAGATAGGAGAATAAATCCCATCATTCCCAACTTACGCACCAAAACAAAACAGCACAGGTGCTGTTCCCTGCCTGCAGGTAATAATTACGCTAATTCCGTACTTTTGTGGAGGCATCGTCGAAATGTCATAGTACATTGCTATACATACCTAGTACTCAAACATATCAATGATAAGTAGTTCTACAAACCGTTTGGAGATGGCGCGACTAATACTTACTATAAATAAGTTTCGACTGAAATACCAAGCATCGGCCGCCCTTAATTTTTGTTATTGTGATAATTAATTCTTTTTAATTAAATTGTTACTAAAATGAATAAATCTGCAAGAGAACTAAGCCCATCTTCCTAACTCTTTCCAATCATCTTTAATCCTGCTGTAGTCGGCAACGCACTTGCAGAAGCGTAGCTACACTTTCAGCGCCCTGGAGCAATTTCAAGTGCCCTCTCTCATTTTTTGAACGATCGATTGTAACATTGTAACTTTGCGAACTTGTAACTAAACATTGTATTCATATAGCTAATAAAAGTATTATTATTATAAAAATTACAAAAAGATTACAGATTCATTATCATTGTTTATTAAAACTGAAAAAAAATAATCATACACAAACCTCCAGATGATTCATTTCGAGGTTTATGTATTTCTCACGTGCCCAAATGAGAAAGAGGCGCTTTGAAATTTATTTTAGTTCCGTTTTCCGCTATGGAATTTGTAGATTTGTTTTGTTCATTTGTTTCATTTGTAGATATCTGTTCGAAACTAAAATTTTCCGAAAAAGTGAATTATGAATATTTATAATTAGGTGGGCATTTTCGATTGGCTATTGACAAAAATTTAAGAAAAAAAAAAAAATTGCGCCCCCCAGGCCCCGGCGCGGCACCCTGGAGCAACAGCTCCCACCCGCTCCCCGACACTACGCCCCTGCCTATAGCGTTGCTTGTGTTATAGACGACGGTGCCACCTACCATCAAGTGGACCGTCAGCCGTCAGCCTGTCTGCCGACCTTAACATAAAAAAAAGGAAAAGGAGTTGGTGTGTAGTGACCTCTGCCTCTGACAGAAAAAAAATTTAAACCAAATATTAAAAAGGCTGTTATTAGTACCAGTAAAACCATTGAAACTTAATAAAACTACTTCATGTAGCACAGAAAACCTTTTGAAATCTATACATATAATAAAATCGTAAACAAGCAGTATATGTATATTAAATATTGAAACTGTATATTAAATATTAAAAAAAAATATTATACACCTACTTATGTTACCGAAGTCAAAAAATTGTTTTCAGAATTTTTGTCTGTTCTTTTGTGCGTCTGTGCACACTAATCTGAGAAACGGCTTAACCGATTTGAATGCTGTTTTCACTGGTACATTGCTCCCGTAACATTTAGTTTTTGTTACATTCCAATCGGTTCACAAACAAAAAAAGTTACGAGCTATAGGTAGCGATTACCACGCGTACGAAGTTGCTGGCTCAGCTAGTTAGAAATATGGTAAACTTTAGCAATATGACAGCACTACCGAGCGTATGCCGAGAGAATTAATAGGATATTTATATACATACATATATTAATACGGGACTTGTGCCTGTGCTCCATACAGGTGCGCCTGCGGCAGCGAGGTTGACGAGTTGGGTCACCACGGGCTTTCATGCCAGAAAAGCGCCGGCCGCTTTTCCAGACACGCCGCACTCAATGATATTATCCGCCGGTCTCTTGCCACCGTCAACGTGCCTACCTTAATGGAACCAACTGGAATAGCCAGGGACGACGGCATGTCCCTGATTCCCTGGAGTGTGGGAAGGGTTCTAGTGTGGGACGCTACTTGCGTGGACACACTGACTCCTTCCCACATCCACGGAACGAGTCAGCAAGCGGGTGCGGCTGCTAAAGCGGCCGAAAAATTAAAGACGGCCAAATACCGGGGTCTCGGTTCCGGATACACTTTTATGCCGTTCGGAGTCGAGACCCTTGGTCCGTGGGGTGCCAGCGCTCGCCAACTTCTAAAAGAAATTTCCAAAAGGCTCACCGACACCACTGGTGACCGACGAGCTGGCAGCTTCCTCGCGCAACGCATTAGCATTGCAATACAGCGAGGAAATGCTGCCAGTATCCTCGGCACCATGCCGCGGGCGCCCAATTTTTTACATATTTTTTAGGTTTAATTAGTTTTAGGATTATTTAGTTTTAGATGTAAATTATTTACTTTAATTATGTAATATTAAAGTGAAATAAAATAAAAATATTAATACGAATAATATATATTTATAGGAATTAATAGGCATTAATAGGATATTTATATACATTTAGGTACTGTTCTTGGTAAGTATGCGTTTAGTAGTGGCACTCATAAATTAGGCATCCCTTTTGGCGGCAGTAACCACCTCCTCTTACAGAAGACCAATATGAAATAAAAGCATTTGTGCCGGCGTTACATGACTTATAGCAACGTACCTAAGTAAAAATTACCTAAGTAAAATATTTAGCGTAAAAAAAAAACTAGTTAAAATTTGCAGTTATATTGACAAAAACTATAAATGGTTTTTAAAACTAAACCAATTTCTTTTTTAATTTAACACGTCAAATACATTTTCAATTTTTTCATTAAATTATAGCAGGTTACGTTATACCTGTGGTTATACGATATTAACGCCCTGTACTTGTAGTAACGAATTGTAATTGCGTCTAGAGATTTTTTGAAAAGTGCAGTACTACATTGAGACTCAGAAGTAGTTGGACAAAATGTTTTCCGTTTTTGTTTGTAGAATTTATTGAGTGTATCAAAAACGAGTTCGAGGTATAAGCAGCTTTTGCTAAAAAGGTCTTCCTAAGGTAATACAATTATTATTCTCTGTTGGCATAGATTGCTTGTCACATTACATGGAAGAGTCCCCGCGTAACTACGGGAAGCTCTTCGGCTACATCGGCTCCACTTGGAAACCAGTCTGCTATCTGGTCATCTGGTACGAACCAGTTTGAAACCGGTTCCATAAAAATCAATTACTTCGCCTCTTTGGTTTATTTTTCATTTGGAACATAAAATTATGGTAATTTATGGAAATCTCTTGTTTTCTTTGTTTCGACAAGTTTCTCGTGTTTTTGTTTATTGCCTGACGTCGAGGACGCTTTATATAGCTATACCAGATATAGATATTATGATTAGATGTGGCCATATAGGATAGGCTAAGATAGGAGGATGAACACTTGGGTAAAATTAAAACAAAACAGTTCCATTATTGAATCTATGTATTTTTTTTTCTACAATTTCTTTTACCGTCTATCAAATAAATATCAATAATCATTATTTTTGTATATTTTGACAATCCAAGTATAGAAAGAAGTGAGTAAAAGGTTTTTTGTAGCATTTTAAAATGTTTTACGGATGAGTGAATCTAGAACTATGATATTGTGCGTTTTTTTAACACTGGACCCTACAAACATTTAGATTTCGTTTAAAAACGTTTAGTCTATGGATTTACTTCAGATGCAACATTCACTGGCTGAAATGCATATCTCTCGCTTCCACTGGACTACATACGGGACGCTGCTTCGCGCGCTTAGAAACGACTTAAAAAAGTACATACAATCTTTATAATATAACTTAAATAACTTAATACTTTTTATTATCTTTATAATATAACCTGAGATCTTTGCAAAGTTGATGCCGGACGGGGAGATGCCGGCGGCCGGTGCTGGCGACCGTGACCGGCGGCCGTGGCCCACGCCGGTTCCTCCCCGGCCCGCAACTGCCCCTATCGCCTCCATCCATTTCTTATATAATATATCTTAATACACCTCTAACACGATCTGCGCGCTCGCTCATTCATCAATATTCATTCTGTTCACGCTTATAATTACAAAAGTAGTATCACAAACAAATGTACAACTCGTACAATTACAAAAACGCACTCCGACCTCCACGGAGGTCGCTAGTTAACTTGAGAATAGAATTGAACTCGAAACAAAAGTAAAGGTACTAACAGTACGCCGAGCGGGCGTCTTATCACAGGCGCAGCGACGGCTGAGATCAAAGGCTGCGCACCACACTCACAATCATAAAAATATAATATATCGTACAAACATTAACATATATTATATGCTGAGGCGGCGCGGGGGGCGGCCGCAGCGGTGGGCAGAAGTGGGAGTGGGGCGCGGGATGCGGGATGCGGGACGGGTGGGGGGAGCGATGAGAGATCGAGGCGCGTCGCCCCGCGCCGTCGCCAGCGCGTCTTGTGCGCCGACGGCGCTCCGACTAAACTCTGCGCTCATCCGAGCGCTTACTCTACAACTATACGTTACATATCACGCTGTGCTTTTTTTTCTCTTAATAAAAATATATAGTAATTAATATACATATAGATAATAATGTTGATATTTTTAAAGTAACGATACGTAGATATCGGGGAGGGCAGTCAGTCGGCTCACGGCGGGGGGCTTCACTCGGCCTGCCCGCGAAACAGCTTCTGTTTCTCTATCGTGAACTGGGGGTTGATGATGATGGTACCGCTTCTCGTGAAGTTTCTGCAAACAAAGAAAGCACGGTTAGTCCGATTTTTAAGCGCGTCTCCACTTTCGAATAGTCAGTAAGACGGGATGCCGGGATACTTACTTGATGAATTGCGGCAGCAGGCTAGTCCAGCTCGTTGGATCATGTTGTAGGTGCAGATGTATTTCGTGCGTCGTGAGCGTGTTGGGATCCACTTTGAAAGCTGCTAATCTTCTCCCGGTGACGTCGACGATTATGGCCGCCCCTCGCGACCCACAGGGCTCGCCCTCAGCCAACGCCAGGATTTGTCTCGAAGCTCTCACTAGAAGTTCCGTCGGCACTAGCACCTCTGCGGCGGCTAGCTCGCTGGCCCCCTTGGCAGCTCGAAGCTCCCTCTCGAGTCTTTGCGCCAGTGCCGCTTCAGTCGGCACCGGCATCGGCGCGTCCCGCCATGTCGGCCCATTCCATGCTGTAACAAGACAAAATCAAATTAAAGCTTACTGAACCGTCACGTCAGCTGATCGCACAGTGCGGCCGGGGAGCAACCGGCGATAACGAGCGGCGGCCGGTGCGCGCGCCGCATAGCAACAGCTGACGGCCGCCAGTTTAGAAAGCCGCTAACTCCCCCGACTCGACGAACGCGCAGAATAGAAAGTCAAAAGAACTCACCTTTCTCACTGTTAAATCCGACGTTAAACTGACTCGTGACCGGCAGGATCTCCATGTTTTCCAAATTTTTACTTATATTGTACACTTTTAAATACGAAAAATTAAAGCGTTCCGCACCGGAACTTATCTAGAAAAATATCACAAGTGTCTTTTGTACTGCGATGCGCACTGAACTACCGGCGACTAGTTAACGCGAAGAAGAGATCGATGGGAAACAACCGAAATTGTCCACGGGTGTATCACGACTGCATCAGATCTGATCTCGTAACCACAGGGCTTCGTCTCTCACCCTCGGCTCACCGTTCGACCCACCCGATGTCGCTATCTCTTGACGAACTGACGAAATCGGAAAGCCTTCGCCGCTTATATAGAGATCCGCCGCGGGGGGGTGCGCGGGGACACTCCGCAGGCGGCCGCGGGTGCCCCGCGCGCCAGTTTCGCCCGTCCGCCACCGGTGATGGACGCTTCGCGTATCGGCCGTTCGCCAGGCTCGACCCGGCCCGACGCCGGCCGGCTTCTTTCTTTGTTCTCCGTTCCACCGTTGGAACTTACCGAAGTCATTCCAAATTGTGATCTAATTTTCAATTTCTTCGTATCCCTTGCATTTGTTGTAAATTCCATTGTTTAGCGTCTGATCCTTCAACTCTTTGTTGTCTTTGTACTTACACCTATGTAAGAAGATTATGTATAATTTGCTTTGTGTACAATCGACATCTAAACAAAATCCATCTAACAAAGCGAAACATCTGTTAAGGAATAAAGATTACTTATAAATTTGTATTTCAGTGAAGTTTTGGTAAAATAGGTAAATGAGCGATCTCTTATGTTAACATAAATTTGTTAACTTTCATAAACTTTTCGTTACCTTATGTTTAAGTACTTACTTATTTGTAATGGCTGAAACCTCTACATTTTCCCTAAGATGTTACATTTTGAAATTACATTTACAAATAATTATTGTGAAAAGTGTAAGTTTTACAAATAGGTATAAATTCTCTGTTCAATAACAAAAATTATTACTTATACAATTTGTACTTTATTTATGTACCTATATAAAAAATAATTAATAATCTTATTACAATTATTTCCAAATAGCGTATCATATTAAGATTATTATATATACCTATCATATCAACCAAAGTATATGTTTATAAATGCCAAAAATGTAACATTTTATATTTTAATGAGCTAGGTGATTGGAGAAAAATCGTATTTATCTTTTTTCGATGTTGAATGTTTAGAACTTTCTATTTTTGCATCAACGCACAGTAACGTAAAAACATTTATTGTTGCATCACGCTGTATAAAAAAAGACTAATGGGTTGACACTTTGCTGAGAAAAATGTATAAATTGATAAACATTATTGTGATATACTTACTAATGCTTTAGTGTTTTTTTGTGGATGCCTGCGTAAATAATAAATTTTTTAAAATTAAATCTTGTCATTAAAGTGATTTTACGAAAGGTATTCGAAAGGTAAAGAAAAAGGTATATTATGGCTTTAAAGAGACAGTGTAAATTTAATTAAAAAGTTAAAGTTGAAATAATAAATAGTACCTATCTTATGGTTTAAAAAACTAGTTCCAAATTAAATTAAAATTAAATGCCGGAGTCGATGCCGGCCGGCGAGTTGGCCTTGGCCAAACGTGACTCACGGCCACGCTAACTAAACTCGGTAACTAACCAATCGAACGACTCGGAGACAGTCACGATTTTATCCAATATTCCATCTTCAATTTTATTTTAATGGGCATGTACCTACCCAAAGTTCACGGGTCACAATCCTTTGTTTTCTATTTTCGTACAGTTAGGTAATCCACGTAAAAATAAATCTACCAAAATACATTTAGACGAAATGACAAAAACAATCATTTTACATTCTAAAACAGATATTACAACTTTAACTTTTTTTTTGTTAAGGTCGACCCGTTCTAGTAAGTAACCGTTCCAATCTAATAGCATTTTTAATTTATTTTGAGTACATAATATTTTATTTAAAAGGTAATATAATTTAAACACTCATGTTTCAAGTGTGATTATCATCTTACAGTTGTTGCTACAAATGTTTTTTCCGTTATGATATAATTATATAAACAAAAAACGCGCCTTATGTTGTAAGTAAATTTATCGATACAAAAGAAATTATTCAATAATCTTTATTATTATTCTTTTTAAACACTACTTCATTTACATTTTTTTTAATGTTAAGATTGGCAGACAGGCTGATGGCCCACTTGATGGTAGGTAGCTACCGTCTCCTATAATACAAGCAACGCCAAAGCTGCTGCAAGTGCCGACTACAGTAGGATTAAGGATAAGGAATTAGGAGGGGATAGGGAAATGGGCTCTGGCATCCCTTACCCACGCGCCGAAACACAACAGCACACGTGCTGTTATTTCACGGTGGTCTTCTGTAAGGGGGTGGTTATAGGGTGGTTACTTCCGCCAGACGAGCTGCCCAAATGACTGCGAAACGCAGTGTGCCCTGCCACTACTTTCCAGATCCAGACCAGCGCCAACTTTGAAAAGTTAATTCCCATTGACCCTGCCGGGAATCGAACCCGGGAATCGTAGAACAGAGCTTTAAAGCAAGCACCTTAACTAAAACTACTACCCAAACTAAACTAAAAACAAATAAACTCAATTTTATTTGAAATAAAAATCATAAATGGAATTCAAATTTTACAAAGCAGACCTTGAAGGCTTATTAGATTCATTATTTGCTTATTTTGGTCTATTGTGTGTTAATTTGTCATTATTTTTAATATTACGAATCCTTTTATTTTAAGATATTCTGTTGCTAATTGCCTATGAATCTAAAACTAGTTATAAATTTTTAGTGTATTTTTATAGTAGACGGTCGAAAATCTTCGATAAATTTACTGGCTGCATTCACGCTAGCATTGAGAGATCGTAAATAACTAAACTCCCATTGTTTAATTATAAACAATGATTTATTACAAATTCAACTTGTCACGCACGATTTGATAATGACTATTGATTGGTCTTGAAGAGAGGAATAAACAATACCTACCATCCCCTCGCGTCCCGGCTACGGCTCGACCTGTTTCCAAACCTGTTTACAAACTGCCATACTCGTTCTCCGCTCTGAAACTACCAAACAAATAATTGACGCTTTCTTCGCCTAAATATATTTTAATCAATAGTTATGTATGTATTGTTATAAATATTTTGAAATTATTGTCTAACGTTTGATCAAACATTAGATTGTTTATTTGTAAGGAAATTGGCAAATGTTGGCACAAACTTCCAATTAGTTATTCTACGATCGTGCAAACGTAGCGCCTACTTTGGGCAAACGCTCATTAGCAATTTTAAAGCGGATTTTCTTGTCGACAGTCTTATTGGCAATGGCAACACGTGCCATAAACCAAACATCAGTATCATGATCGTCTAGAGACGACCTTCCACATTTGTCGCGATTGTCTCCTGTGTAATAGGTAATTAATGAAATAAACGCTTTGAACCAACTTTATTCTGTGTTTCATTTAGTCCCTCTGCAGGTTTTGTCTCTGGTCTTTATGATATAATATGGGTTAACATTTGCAAAGTGTGCCAACTTATCTCTCGAGTCGTAAATTCAGTCTGCGACATGCTTCTGGACGTCGAGATAAATTTATCAATGTGGGACTTGATTTTGACGAATCTGCCTGCTAGATAACATCTGAACTTTGATTAGACGACATTAATTAAATGCAATTTAGATATCAAAACGTAAATGTTTTAAATTTATCTAATTACTAAAAATTATTTTTCATTTAACATTAGAAGTTTATTTGTTACCTAACCGTCTCTTTAAGCGGTGGGCGTAAACTTGTTCTTAAAAAAAATATACTAATTTATTCAAATATTAGGTAAGCGTAGGCGAAGCAAAACTACACGTTTCGATTTTTTTTAAATATAAACACTGTGCTATAATTATTTAAGTAGTTAATATTCAAATTGAAAATGATTTTTGAAGAACTGCTCGCTCCATTAACATAATAACAATTGAATACGTTGTCCAGGCAACACAGTAATTATTCTAATAACACAGCAGCAGCGTTACGAAGCTTTCAACCGAGTAGCGAAACATACAATGCTCTCTTTTCACGCAACCATTTTTTCTTGAATGGAACTGAAGCGGCAATGAAATGAATGGAAATGGTTGCCGGTGGCGAATGGCTTTGGCGATGGCGTGTTGGATACTTTTTGGGTCATTCGCGATGATTTATGAAAGGTAGCTGTCATTTGAACGTAATTAGATTCTGAATGCGGTTGGAAAATTACATCATGTTTACTTCAGCCTCAATTAGTAGATTCGTTTTGTTATGATAAAGATAGTCCACTAGCGACTCGCCCCCGGCTTGGGTTGGATATTTTTTTTCTGCATATTATATACACAAACCTTCCTCGTTTATCGCTTTTTTCATTAGTGGAAACCGTATCAAAATCGGTTGTATGGTTTAGAAGAAGATGCGGAGAAACGGACAAGCGGACAACTACTTTTTTCTAATAAGTATAGCTCGACTTTTTGTAAAAACTTCTACCTCATTTACAACGTAAGTAACTTTAACCTAGACAAGAAAGTATTTTTTATGTTATGTCGGTAGACAGACTGAAGGTCCACTTGATGGTGGATGGCTACCGTCGCCTATAATACAAGCCACGCCACAGGTCCTGCAAGTGCGCTGCCACCACAGTAGGATTCAGGATAAGAAATCTCTATAAAAATATCCCCAAATATAAAAATGAATCCCCATTTTCCTTGGTCACGGGATCACGCGTGAACGGGTAGACAGATTTTAATTCGGTATTCACTAATGGAAAGAGGGATAAACGGGGAATGTTCATATATATAAAAATTGCACCCCGCGCGAAGCCGGGGGCGGGTCGCTAGTAGAAAATAATTATTAAAATTTATTTTCTACTATTAAAATATTATTACAGTTTATCGAATTTTTAAAGTTACATTAACGAAATAAAAGGGAAATGGCTTAACTACTTTTTAAAGTCGATTATAAGATACAGTATTATACCTATAATTCAATTTTAAAATCTCATCTACTATCGGGTTGATTTTAAACGAAATAAAAGGACGTCGAATGTTATTAAATAGTCGCAAAATTAATATTCGTAATTAGATAGAGGAGGATAGGCAACATCGGAATGATGTCGCAAACCAATTATGTGTCGGTAGCTATTCCTGTCGCTGCCCGACTCTCCCCCATTGTTAACTCGTCAACAGTTGGCTGAATGGGACAATCACATTGAATTAGTAATTTGATTAATGGTTGTACAACAATAAGACGTCAAATAAACGTTTAGCGATCGGATTGTAGACAAACATGGAACTAGGAATTTGGATGTGTTTGACCCGAGTACAATACACGCTTTCAACAATAGCTTACTCGTTTACTACTTACGTGTTACACAGGATGCCCCAAAAATAGTGCCAGGCGGAGTTAAAAAGCTAAACATTGTTTAAGATGCTACAAGTGTCCCTTGCTCGGGCACCAAACACAGATCACACATAATATTATTACACAAACTGCATGCATAGAATAGAAAAAATCTCACATTATGCCCAAGAAAAACTAGTGAAAAACAAAAGTGAGTTAAAATCAAACACGGATTAAATGTTTTTGGACACCCTGTATACTCTTCGCTTGTGAATCGAACTGTATTTGCAAAACAGTACACACACCTTTTTTGTGTACCATGAATTTACATAAAATTGAAAATAACAAGGTAGCATTTTTTTTTTTTTTTTTCAATTTAAAAGTAGGTAGCGATAGGCTGTCTTATATTATATGAGGTGATTCACTTCAAAAGTCCTGAAAATTGACTAGTTTTAAGCTCTTTCAAAAGACTGAGTACTTATATACATACCTATTTTGAGTGTATGTATTGTACGTATTTTTGTATGTTTGTAATGAATAAACTCAAAAATTACTAGACCGATTTTAAAAATTCTTTCACCTATAGAAAGCTAAATTATCAGCGAGTAACATAAGCTTACCACCCTCTCCCCCTCTCCCCCTTTTACGCCCGTCCATACAAATGTATGTTTGTAATGAATAAACTCAAAAATTACTAGACCGATTTTAAAAATTCTTTCGCCCATAGAAAGCTACATTATCAGCGAGTAATATTTTATTAAGAGACGCGAAAGAAGTCGCGTGCAACAGCTAGTCTATAATAAAATCGTTGTTTGCCTATTATGCCTTTGTGCACACTAATCTCAGAAACGGGCCCGTTGGATGAGTGGTTAGGCTGCTTGCTGCTGTTCCCGGGTTCGATTCCCGGCAGGGTCAACTTTGAAAAATGGACTTTTCAAGGTTTGGATCTGGAAAGTAGTGGCAGAGCACTGTGCCTTTCGCAGTCATTTAGTTAACCCGTCTGGCGCAGTAATCACCTCCTTACAGAAGACCATTGTTAAATAACAGCACGTGTGCTGTTGTGTTTCGGCGAGTGAGTTAAGGGGTGCCAGAGCCCATTTCCCCTATCCCCTCCTAATCCCTTATCCTTAATCTTACTGTAGTCGGCAGCGCACTTGCAGCAGCTTTGGTGTTGCTTGTGTTATGGGCGACAGTAGCCACCTACCATCAAGTGGACCATCACCCTGTCTACCGATCTTAGTATTTAAAAAAATGTGTTAACCGATTTTCATGTGGTTTCCATCGATGTATTGTAGCAAGCTTCCGGTAACATTTGTTTCATTCCAATCGGTTAACAAAAAAAGGGTTGATACCGAATACCACGTATAGGAAGTTGCGGGCTCAGCTAGTATATTATGTATATTTAAAAAAGCAAATTTTTTTTGACCCAAATTTTTTTTAGCGGTTTGAAGAAGAAAACTCGGATTTTTTTTGTAAGTATACACAGCCTAAGGTACAGTTGTCCCTTTCACCCAGTATTGGGAGGGTAACTATTCTTCGACCACCATGTTTCCTCTTAATAGTGGTTATTTTTAAAGAGACGGCTTTACACCAGTGACTCCTGACTCCCCATAAGTCGTAAACAACTCAATGCCGCCCGGGGGTGCGAAGGGACAGATGCATTTTATTTTTATTTCATTCACGCTTCGCTTCAACTCTAATAGGGGCTCGTAATTACGCTACATTACACAACTAACTATTAAACGGCTATTTTTAAAAAATTATTTTTGTTTTAAAAAATTAACCCAGTAGGTACTCAATATCTTCTAATATATAAAATTCTCGTGTCACACAGTGTTTGTAACAAAACTCATCCGACACGGCTGGACCGATTTTTATGAAACTTTTTTTGTACATTTGATAGGTATGAGAATCGTAAAGTATTTTTCACCCTCCTACCCCATTTATAAATCGCAATTTTAGTTTTTTTTTTTTTTGTATGAACAATACCCAAATAATTTAACCGTCGTTGATTGACGTGCAATTTCGCGTCACTTTGACATGTTATGGTTTGAAAATAAAATTGGTTACTCGATAGGTGGCGCCACAATTGAGTTACAGAATTATTTTCGGATTCGGGCAGGACAACGTCTGCTGGGTCAGCTAGTAATTTATAAATGTTATTGAATATTAAATTAAACAAAAGGCTAGTTATAATTACCTTTGCCTTCAACGAGTAATTTTCGAATTAAAGATAATCCTTTAGTTACAAACGGTCCGTAAAAGTGAAAATTATAACAGAAGGCCACTCGAAGCAAATTCAATCGATAAACTATTCTGCAGAAGTTCTGTTGCTATGCGGCGATTGAAATATTCAAAATGCCCCTCTGTCCCTGCGTTGAGGGGTGACATCGACAGCTGACTGCTTATTATTTCATCAATAGATATACGTACACCCCTTTATGGCAAATACTAGCAGAAATTACTAAAAATATCGTTTTGTAATGTATTTACTATAGGAAAACAACATAAGACTGAACTGTCCAATGTTTGAAACATGTTTATTCAGACTCATTACAACGGCAGCTTTTTTACGATAAAAGGCGGTAGACAAGATGACAGTTCGTTTTATGGTAAATGGATGCGGTTGTTTGGGATACAGAAACGACACAGATTCCTTACTTGAACACCATTGCTTTTTAGCTTTTTTTGGCGCTAATGCAAATTTTCTTATAGTCTATAAGAAAATATATACAATACGCCTCATACTATAGTGGCAGGGCACACTGCGTTTCGCAGTCATTAGGGCAGCCCGTCTGGCGGCAGTAACCACCCCCTTACAGAAGACCACCGTGAAATAACAGCACGTGTGCTGTTGTGTTTCGGTGGGTGAGTAAGGAATGCCAAAGCCCATTTCCCTATCCCCTACTAATCCCTTATCCTTAATCCTACTGTAGTCGGCAGCGTACTTGCAACAGCTTTGGCGTTACTTGTGTCGTAGGACTCGTAGGCGACCATCAAGTGGACCGTCAGCCTGTCTGCTGATCTAACATTTAAAAAAAATTGATATTTCATATTTATTTATATATTTATAATTATAAATTAATTATCGACTTATTAAAAGTATTATCGACTTTAAAGTAAATTGTTTATCAGTGGTTTGAAATTAAAGCTGTTTCCACCGTGAATAAATTGACAAGCCTCGGTAGTTGTTCTTTTCAAATTAATATTGAATTAAAATATAAAAAAAGAGCTGTTTATTTCTTACGAGAAACATTTAAAACAAAGCGTGTGCCACACGTATGCAGAAGTTGAGCCGCCACTTCATTCGCGTTGAAAAATGAAAAATATAACATACCCTAGAAAATATGACATCTTTATCGGGAGGTTAACATTTTTCAGAATAAAAAGTATCCTATATATTAATCCAGGTAATAAGCTATCTGTTTGCCAAACTTCATCCAAATCATATAAGCCGTTTTTGCGTGAAAGAGTAACAAACATCCACACAGACATCCATCCTCATAAACTCGCATTTGTAATATTTGTAGCATTTTGGTTGGATAATATTATTATGTATGTTGGGTCCCTCTATAGCAATTCCTAGCATGCTAAAATTATACTGCTTCCTTCTTTTGCTATTTAATATTGCTATTCCAATATTTAAAGAGAGAGAGAGAGAGCTCATTAGTCCAAAATGGCTAAGCTTCGCTCACAAGATCTACACAGTTATCTTAACCTTGACTACAACACACAGACACACACTATACTTGGTTGTAATCAATAAATCAATCAGTTAGAACTCGCATAAAAAATAAAGGCTGCGAATGAAGTGCGCTTAGCAACAGCGACCGGCCGAGCAACTTGCATCATTACAATTACTCATGCTCCGTGTCCGCGAGCCGTTTTCAAGTTTATTCTGTATACGCTAAGGTCGAAAATTGAATGGCGCTCTTCATAAAATAAATCACGTGAAAATTTATTTCTTGCATTTCATAGATCAATTCATCAAATCCTTACGACGTTATAGCTTACTGCCGGGCATAGGACTCCTCTCCTGAGGTATAGACTAACCCATCCCAATCCCTCATCCTTAATCCTACTGATGTACCTAGTTGGCAGCGCACTTCCTGCGACGCACTTACAGGCAACGGTAACCACCTACCATCAAGTGGACTGTCAGCCTGTCTGCCAACCTTAACATTAAAAAAAGCTTAGTTTTAATGTAACTGACATAGGGAATCAATGATCAACAATTACACCCATTGCGATTACTTTAGCGTTTGAATCATATACTCTATATGTATGTTCGCGATGATATCAAAAACTACTGAACGAATTTTAATGTGGTTTTCACTAATGGAAAGAGCTTTAAACGAGGAAAGACGAGAATAAAGCATTAAACGAGCACGCCAGTGAACGGAATAACTCTCTTTAGTGCATTTTTTTTTTTTTGCTAATTATAGGTAATATAATCTATATAAATAAAAATGGATCTAATAAAAATGTATGTACGCCCATAACTTTCGAACGGGTAGACCGATTTTAATTCGGTCTTGACTAATGGAAAGAGGGATAAACGGGGAATGTTTTTGTATATAAATATTGCACCACGGACGAAGCCGGGGGCGGGCCGCTAGTTGTAAATAAAATACACCCGTGCAAAGCCGAAAGCTGGTCGCTAGTGTAATATGTATGAGCGCATTCGATATTGTAAACGAGGTTAATTTTGCATTAGTTCCATCGGACAATGTTAGGTCACCTTGACGGTTTATTGTAAAAAAATTGTGCTGCGTCAGTGCAATTCAATTCGTGATCACAAATAAGGCTGCACTGAGATTTACTGTTCCTAAGGAAATAAAATACTTGAGACAATTTAATTTTTTATATTTATTTATAAGAAGCAAACTTATTGGTAAATTAAAAGTTATAAAAGCAATAAAAGTAAAAGTTATAGGTAATTTGTCTTGCTAGCTAGAGTAAAGTTAAAACTTAGAAAAAATGCAGAACATAATAGACTATAAGCATATTTTAAAAAGTTTCGAATCAGGTAGATTTATACAAAAAATTAAATTTTCTGAGAAAAAAATTAGTAAATTACTGCCCAAAAAGCTTTCTCGTTACAGTAATAAAAAATTTCAGCGATAACTACTTTTGTTTTTAAGCTTATTAATTAACTTAAGTTCTTTACTAAAGTTTGAATAGGCTACTTTTATTTCTTTTTTCATATTTTAAACAATATTTAAGAAAAACCTTCCAATTTTAAATGTGTTCGGTTATCTCTGAGAAGCTACAAAAATTTGTTGTTCAATATTGCACCTTAATAATGCATAGGTTACATATTGGCAAAATTTTTGTTTCGGTCTGCCGTTGTCCTTGTCTAGCGAGTGTTGGCAAGCTCAGCTCAGTATAATATCGGCCGAGCGTCGCGCCACCCTGTCTGCCATTCACGCACGGCTATGCCTACATATTAAAATAAAATAGAATTAAGTTCAATATTTTAAAATAATGAATGCTTTTCCATTTTCTGCAAGTTAAAAATGCCAGTAGGTACGAGCCAGTTGGATGAGTGATTAGGGTGCTTGCTTTAACACTCTGTTCTAGGGTTCCCGGGTTCGATTCCCGGCTGGGTCAACGTTGAAAAATGAAATTTTCAAATTTGGCTCTGGTCTGGATCTGGAGAGTAGTGGCAGAGTACACTGCATTTCGCAGTCGTTTGGGCGGCCCGTCTGGCGGCAGTAACCACACCCTTACAGAAGACCACCGTAAAATAACAGCACGCGTGTTGTTGGGTTTCGGTGAGTGATTAAGGTATGCCAGAGCCCATTTCTCTATCCTCCTCCTAACCCCTTATCGTTAATCCTACTGTAGTCAGCAGCGCACTTACAGCTGCTTTGGCGTTGCTTGTGTTATAGGCGACGGTCGACGGTAGCCACCTACCATCAAGTGGACTGTCGGCCTGTCTGCCGATCTTAACATTAAAAAAAAATCTATGAGATAGAACAGGCAAGAGACCTCATAGTTTGGCTTCATAGTTTTTTTGAACACCAATTTTTTACACTTACAAGTAGGTACTTAAATACAATTAATCATTCATCGATGAAATATTTATTAAAGAAATGATGGCCTTTCGTACTCATATATCTCTCGGCCTCTCGTATATATCACTTGGGTAGGCTCTAAAACGTACTAGGGTTCGGTCGTAAAAAAATGTACAACAGGTTTTTTTTGCTTGTCTCGATTTTATTCTTGTCATACCATCAGGCCTATTTTATTTAAGAGAATATTTTGTATATTGCTCTAAAAGATACCTCTCTGTTTTTTTGTTAATATCATTAAATCATAGCTAACCTTACAAATTTTTATATGTTTAGTATTTTTCTGATTGGCACTAATTTTACTCCATACAAAAACAGGTTTGTCCAACTACTACCCCATTATCTAAAAAAAATTGTACCCCAAAATTTTGTAGTATAACCGCGTTTTTAAGGTAGATTTCAGTTCCGAGTTACTTTTCCAACATGTGTTTAGAAAAGGATACGATTTTGCTATCATTTCAATACAATTATTTAACTTCTAAAAAGTGTCTAATTTTTAATTGCGTGTGTAACGTCATGAACATAACGACTTATAATGCTTAATTGTTGCCATACGCTTTAAGTAAGTTGGCTGCTTTTGTCTTTTATTTATTGGCAACACCATAGAACAAGACGCCAACATTCAGAAAACAAAATCAGCCATGTTTTTTTGGAGTGATTATCAATCTTGTGTGTCGTCGCGAGAGTTGTCGCAAAAAATTGTTTTTCTTGTGTTGGATTGCAGGGTAAGTATTGGACATATTCTGGCGAACTATTACGTGTTAATACAGGTTTGACATTACATAAAACAATGAAACTACTGCTTAGGCTGAAATTATTCGCAATACAGTGATATTTTGATTTGAGGTTATGTCGCCGTTTTTTTTTCTGTCATGATTGTAACATATGTAACGAAATGTGTAACGTTACGGTCATGACCGAGTGTAAGGCTGAGACTACACCTAATCAGGCATTATGTAGGTACATGTGCTCACAATAAAAAGATCCGTCGTATTTTATTACGACGGATGATGAAGCTTCAATTATTTATTTTTAGTTTAAGAGGATTGTGAAATAAAGAACGTTCAACAAGCTAAATATAATTGTTTCATAAAAAAAGTTTATTGTGAATCATAAATTTATAATTATGTGTCCTAAGCTTTATACTGGTCATGAATGTAACTTTGAGTCACGTATGTAACGTTTGTTACAATGTCATGAATGTAACTGTACATTTTTTTACGACCGAACCCACTAATGAAGAATTATTTTTTTTTTTCAAGTTTTTCTATGGCACAATTTACTATCAATATAACATTTGTCTGTTTGAGAATCTCTCTCATACCTGCCAACCTGCCAAGAGTCAAGATTCTTTTAATCCTACTAATATTTAAATGCGAAAGTTTGTGAGGATGGATTGATGTGTGGAGTATGTCTGTTACACCTTCACGTAAATACTCCGGAACGGATTTAGATGAAACTTGGCACACAGATAGTTTATTACCTGGATTAACATATGGGATACTTTTTATTTTGGAAAATTTTTAGGTTCCCGAGGGATCGTTTAAATATAAAAGATCCGGTGCCACCGTCGTCACGGCTATAAAGATGTCATTTATCAAAGGCATCGGCTAGTAAAGAATAAAAATTGGAAACATTTTCTCGAAACCACGACACTAAAAAGAGAAAGATAAGGGGCTCACGTGTTGTCGGTTAAATGAGTCATTAATTCGCCAATAGAAATAATTGCCTACTGAAAATGTATGATGCAATGCAACGCAATGACGAATTGACGATACGTGTTCAGACACGTCGAAGAAAGCCACCACACGATCCACCGATTCAGCTGTTCGGTCACACTGACTGAGTCACTAATCTTGCGAACCGAAGCACGTTCAACAGCGATCGCTATCGTGTTGCTACGGGCATTTGTATCGCGACAATACCTATTCACGCGAATTCGGTATTGAAATTATTACGCAGGAGGTAGCAACGAAAGACTACAGACAGAGTCATCAAATGTGGTTTAATAATATAACTAAGGAAATATGAGTAAGGCACATTATGACATTATCCAGGTCGCGTTGCGTTACGCAAGTAGGTATAGATAAAAATAAGTTAGTCACCGTGTATAATACTTTGCAATCCGGTTTAAAAAAATTACCTTATTTTTTAATATTAATAATAATAATTTTTATTTGTTAAGTAATAACAATAATAATATTAATATAATAGAATAATAATAATATTTATTAAGTAGGAATATTGCTATTAGGTAGTATATATATATTAAATGTCTTTGATTGCTATATATTACTAGCGAACCGCCCCCGGTTTCACCCGGGGTGTAATTATATATATAAACATTCCCCGTTTATCCATCTTTCCATTAATGAAAACAGAATTAAAATCGGTCTACCCGTTCACGCGTGATGCCGTGACCAAGTGAAAATAACATGAAAATCGGTTAAGCCGTTTCTGAGATTAGCGTGCATAAAGGCATAATAGGCAAACAACGATTTTATTATAGACTAGCGACCCGCCCCCGGCTTCGCCCGGCGTGCAATTTTTATATACCCTAAAACATTCCCCGTTTATCCCTCTTTCCATTAGCGAAAACCGAATTAAAATCGGTCTACCCGTTCACGCGTGATGCCGTGACCAGGAGAAATGGGGATTCATTTTTATATATAAGATTATAGAAATCTTTCGCAAATAATGCATTATTTTAGAACAAATTTGATTACATACCATTATAAAAGGTTATAGTGAGTCAACCTTAAAAGATAGACATAATAATTATGCTGTCGTGGACTTTTTTTAGAACTTTTAAAGGGGAACGATTCCGTCACATATGATTTTTGCGTAACTTTAACCGTTTGCGCAGCGCACACAACGGTAGCTCTCAAAGGGGAAAATTTTCCCGTTTTTGCAACATTATTTCAATGAAGCTCCGCTCCTATTGGTTGTATTGGACTATCCAACACAAAAAGAATTTTTCAATTCAATTCCTGAGATTACCGCGTTGAACCAAACAAACAAACCAACTCTTCAGCTTTATATATTTGTATAGATATTAGGTACCTATAGATATAGGTATTATTATATACTTAAATAAAATTGTTAGAATGGTTTAATTTTTGTATTTTTATAATAATTAATATAACAGTTATTTAAAATATATATATTTTATCAATATTGCCTAATTATCAATATGCCTATTATATTAATATTAAGTAGGTATATTAATTATTTTTATTGATAGTTCGACTATCACAAATGTATTAGGACACTTGTCCGAATTGACGCTTCTTATTTTTGAAATATCTTTCTTCACTGCTGTTAATTCACACACAATAAAAAAAAAGTATTTTTGTACAGTCAGGTAATGATTGTTTTTATATCTTAATTGTAGAAATATCTTTAACTAATTTGGACTATACGAAGTTATAAGAATATTAATGTCTCGGCAGTCTGGTAATAATAATAAAAGGAATTATATCAGTTTTATACAATGTAATAAGAAAAATGACGTTTAAGTTATTTTTTTAATAACAATTACCTAATTCTAATTCTAAGTTCTAAGTCAATCATTGTGATTGTTGTAGATTAATAGAAAGCAATGTTTAGATATAAGATGTTGATTTTTAATATCCTTTCATAACCGATTCTTATAATAAACCTATTTCCAAATTTTAGTGTTTTATACTTTTTATGCTTAGTCTAATGTAGGGACAGTGATACAATTCAACCAAGGAATTTATTACTTACTTAAAATGCCGCTTTATACATTACCGTCCTTTTTGAAATTTTCTTATTTGACTGTCTCTACAAAAAACTTTTTCTTCTTTGGTGTCCGAATTTAACTTTAAAAAATTTCCCTGAAACAATGTCTGACAAATTAATTGGATGGTCCGTTCCTGAGATTCTGACTAGTGACTTCTGGTCTTGAAAAATAATTCTTTATGAGTTAATTTAATAATTATTTTGTATTTTGTACCTCTTATTGTTTAACTGCTCTATGGATGGATAAAATTCATAATAATATAATACCATACCTACTTAGATACCTATTTTGAATCTTATATTGTTTACTTATAAATTAGATACCTATTATTTATTTTTCAACTTTACTCGTCTTATATTATTAATATTATGCATATTTTATTTATTTATTGTTATTAATATGTGAAGTTTACATTGTACTTGACAATAACGCTTCCACAATAAGTACGAGTGCAAATGCAAGACCTTGGTACAGGATTCTTCATCGTGCGACATGTTCGGACAAGTTATCCTGGCCCTTTTGTGAGTTAAGTAACAAAAAGGCGAGCAAAGAATACTTGCATTATTTGTTGTCATTAGTTTACTAGATGAAGGAATTTATCGATTTCTTTCTCACATGATTGAAACTTTAAAAAAAAGACTTAGGCTTATGACTTAATATCGCTAATACCGGGGCTAATACCGTAATACCGCCTGTAAAAACCAAATGGGACAAACTGTCTCAGACAAGACAGAGCTGGAAGTGGGTTTCCATACCACGAAATATCCGCTCCACCTAAACAAGACAAATTGAATTCATTACCTTCGACGAGAAGCCGCAACTATTTCACGTTCCATCCGAGGCGAAAACGAAGCCCTCTAAATTAGCCCTCTAAAAACACTTTGTTACAAAGCAATCTGTTACTATTCCAGGAATGAAACATTGTGTTCATGACAATACACCAATACACTTATTGGAAGACCAGCTACTTCTCGAAATATTAAATATCAACATATCCACTTATTTCTTAAACAGCCACTTGAAAAGTGATCAAAACAATGCACTTTGTTTATGAACTTTTTTTATGTCTATAGTCTATAGCTATATCTATACATATTATAATAAAATAAAACAATGTGTACACGTTGTACTTGTGTTACCGAGGTCAAAAATATAGTTTTTAGAATTTTTGTCTGTTTGTCTGTGCGTTTGAGCACACTAATCTCAGAAACGGCTTAACCGATTTAAATTCGGTTTTCAATCGTGTATTGTAACAAGCTTCCCGTAACATTTAGTGTTTGTTTCATTCTCAGATCAGACAAACAGATCAGACCTTGTTTGTGTGATCTGTGGTTTCATTCCAATCGGTTTACAAGAAAATACCACGAGTACGAAGTTGCGGGCTCAGCTAGTAGGTAACATAACGAGAAAATATCTCCATACAAATCTCAATCTGGTGAGTGGATAGTGTAATTCACTCACCAGATTGGAAGTGAACATAAATTTCCCTGCCGTTCCTTCTCTGTTATCAGAAACTTCCTCATTTGCAGTACTAAGAAATTTGACCATGTGTACCTATACCACGACAATTTGAAGATGAATTTGTATATGGCAATCTAGGTCTTCAAGTCTCTTTCCTTTTAATTCGCATTCGTTGATGTCTCCTTATGCAATACCTATGTGTTGTGTTTAAAGAAACATCGATAAGTGAGTGTTACGTGGTGTGCACAAGCGGATACATTGCAATAAACTGTGCAGATACCGCAGCAACGATGCACTTCCGATGTAGATATTACTTTCACGACGCGTCATGTACTCGTACAGCTACACCACGCACACTCGATCTACCTCTTATTACTCAGGAAGTTTGCCTTTTTAGGGTTCCTTACGTCCGAATTTAAAAACGGAACCCTTATAGGATCATTCGTGTGTCCGCCTGTCCGAACTACTGAACCTAAAATTTTGAAAAAAAATACAGAAATTAGTTTTCTACTTATAGATTATAGGAAAACCTATAAGAAGCCATGATATTAAAATAACATGGTAAATCACTCAATATTGTGCGGAACTCAATATCTTACGGAACCCTCTTCACGCGAGTTCACTCACACTTGTCCCGTTTTTTATGTAAGAGGGTGATTAATTGTTATACTGCGGCCAGGCGGTGTTCCAGTTGAAGACTGCTGCACCCAGTGTAGCTATTGGTCCTTACTAAATCCTACGACCAATATTTGTAGTTTTAATATAATATTATAACATTATTTATTATTTTTTCAAAATAAAAGGAGCCTAAGTTACTTCTTAAGATATCTGCCAGTAAAAGTCCCCTCTAAAGTCTCTAATAGCCGCAACAAACTAACAGACATAAACATTTTAAAAATTGTTTTTGTTATAAGTCGTTAATTTGACATTACAAACAGACACTTCTTTATTTATTAGTATAGATTAAAACTAGATATGTAATGCCTTACATATGTACGAGTATTGCTATACTCGTACATGCGAGTATGGTAATATGTATTTTATAAACGTCATATAAGTAGAGGCAAAACATCGGACAATTTTCCACTTAGAAAATAAACGCAGGCAAAGCCGCGTCAAATTAACGATCTAACGATAATAGTGCGTACAAATTAGAACGAGCTGCATGACCTGATGTGATCTGCAGGAGAAACTGAACCAGGCAGACTGGTTTTTAGCAATTTTGTCTGTAATTGGAAAGTAGAGAAGGCAAATCTGTTCATATCAAATGAGAGGTCACGAACACTATCACAATTTTTGTTCTACAAGAAAACTTCTGCATATATATAACAATGCCGGAAGCCGAATTACCCTTGTCTGCCAGCGCTTAAATTTATAATTTCAAGTGCCATTTGCCATTATATATACAGGTTGTTCAAATTTCCACCGTTTTTACGGATTTAACTACTGACTCTGCTGACTGACCTAATTGTTCTCCCAGAAGGAGTCATGGGAGTTCTACCATGATTTATTAATAACGTGGATCCACGTTCCGGCATACAAAGGGTTAACTCGATTAACCGAATGTAAGATGTTTTTTAAAAAAAAATTTTTATGTTAAGGTCGGCAGACGGGCCGTTAAGAAGTGATTGCAAATGTATGGTTTATACTTATTTCTCCTTCGTATTCCTAGTGGCCACGTGGACTACCAGACACTGACTTTCTTTAGGTAAATGCAAACCGACTATTCACTAATGGTAGATAACTATTTCTTCTTCTTCTGGTACTTCGGCCATATATTCCTGGAGATTCTTGAGCCAGGAACTAAGTCGTCTGCCCGGCTTGCGTCTACCCTGTATTTTCCCCTTCATGATCATCTGCATCATAATTCTCGCCGCGCATGATATGGCCACGTATTCCAGTTTTCTGACTTTTATGGTTTTCAATATTTACTGTCGCCTGTTAACACGAGAACACCATAGGTGCTACATGTGATAGGCCCTTAGTGGGATAAAGGATGAGGGATTGGAAGGAGATAGGTAAATAGGTGTGCAGTTCTGTTACTCACCGAAACAGAACGGCACTCATACAGTAGGTACTGGTTTTTTCTGTAAGGAAATGGTTAATGGCACCAACGCATTGTCCAATGTATTAGGGCGAAACTCAGTGTGTACTGTCACTACTTCTATGGCTGAAGACTGTTAGTGTTCTCAAACGCGACAGACATCTGTGAAATCTAAGAGTGTAGGTGCGAACCCGTGCTATTAAAACCATTATTATAAATGACATAATTAAGTTAAGACAAGGACTAACCTCAGACCGAACATAATTTTTACCAAAATGAGCGCAACCTAATGCACTATTCATCCCCAATTGATAAGGCTTTTAATTTCAAAAGAAATGTGTGTGTGCAATTTGTGGTGCATGGTTTATGGTTAGCTGTCGACCATTACTTAAAGAATTCTCCCACTCCCAGCTCTGTATATACGAGAGATATGCGTGTTTGTAAAAAACCATGAATCTTTTTTGATGTTCTCCCCAAAGAGCAAGGCGACATAATTTTTTGGATGTTCCAAGAAATTTGCGGGCGTAACTCGTATTTTTCTTCTGTTAAAATATGCATATAACAGGTTACCCAGTGCACTCAAGGAAGAAAATTTATTTAAAAAAAAAGGTTAACTATATGGCTAGGTATTAGACCATTGTTTCTATAATATTAGGGAATGCTTTGACATATTGTAATTATATTTTTTCTTTATTGCAGTTATGATTTTGCACGCCAGGCGTTGCAGTACATGAGGACACATACTCAAACTAATAAGAACTGGTTCACATTGGCCCATGTTCTTGCAAATAAATAATTTTAATTTGAAAATGAATTAAGGTGCATTCATTGTACAAATTTTTGTAGCTTCTAGGAGATAACCGAACAGATTTAAAATTGGGAGGCTTTTCTTTGTAATTGTATAAAATATGAAAAAAGAAACAAAAGTACATAACCGATTAAAACTGTAGTACAGAACTTAATTTTATTTAATAATCATAAAAAATAATATAGTTGTCGCTGAAAATTTTTATTACTGAGACGACAAAGGTTTTTTGGACAGTATTTTACTTTTTTTTTAATATATTTTTTTTTTGTATAAATCTGCCCGGTTCAAACTATTTTAAATATAGTCTATTATGCACTGTATTTTTATTATTTAATTTTACTTTAACAACTCAAATAACGGTTTTCTGCTATTTAAGTCCTCGCTTTAAAATAATCCAACCCTACGTTTTCTTTCCAATCATTGACGTTTATAGAAACAAAGAATCAGAAGATAACATTGATAAAAATTTCTTGTGTTACAGCGACGATTCCTTAAAGTTTTTATATATTTCATTATCTTTCAATAATAATTTAATATTTATCGAATTTAATATCTTTCCAGCAGTAAATTATTAGTATGTTAACGTATCAGTTTTAACTGTGGCTCTAGCATGAATTTACGATACTACACTCGCTAGCGAGAGCGTAAAACATTTATATGGAAAATTGATAATTTGACAATGACAGTTCACGATTTCCCATACAAAAGTTTTACGTTCTCGCTAGCGAGTGTAGTATTGGTGTAGTATCGTAAACTCATACTAGAGCCTCTGATCTGAGAAGAACACAAAAAGAGTCATCCGCGCCTCTCTTTCAAACTAGGAATGTTCATATTTGCAAACGCCCCTCGAGCTGATGACGACAAGTAAACTTGAACGAGGGCTTTCGTTCTGCGGAAAACTTGAGCGAAAACAGACCGACGTTTTTCCACGTCGCATTAATTAGTTACAGCTATTATTAAATAGACCTGATGTCTTAATTAAGGCATGAAATTATATATATATTTCGGTTATTCAATTTATTTTTATTTTTATTTACTAGCTAAGCCTGTAACTTCGTACGCGTGGTATTTGGCATAGTGCGTAATTTTTCTGTTTGTAAACCGATTGGAATGAAACAAACGCTAAATGTTACGGGAACCTTGCTACAACATATCACTGAAAACCGCATTCAAATCGTTTAAGCTGTTTCTGAGATTAGCATGCACAAACTTAAAGACAAACGAACAAATATTCTAAAAGCTATCTTTTGGACCTTGGTAACATAATGTACAAAATGTTTTTTTTTTAATATTTTACAGACTCGGACTGAAATATTGAGATACTGCAAATTTCACCCCCAAGTAAGAAGGAAAAGAAACTAGGTATGAAGAGGGATGTCATTTAATTTTCAAATTTTCGTAAAAAAAAAAATAAAGAATGGAAAAAAATGATCTTGTTGACAGTTTTAGATTTTAAAAAAGTTTTCAGTTTCAAAATATAAGAAAAGGTATTTTTCAATGTCGGCGTTTAAAAGTGCGCGTCGAAAAGTAGCGCGTGCAGAACGGTTGGCAATCCTCTCTCGACGTTTACAATCACACAAATGATTCGGGGATTTACGAGCCCCTTTGGGCACAGGTGTTCCCCTGCACGCTCCATTTTATTACATCAAACGCTATTCTATTACGCGAACAGCCTTCAGGCTGGAGGGTGGAGTTTAGGTATTACGGCGGGCTTTTTAATTAAGTTGCATTTCCAAATGGAGATTGTCGCTTCGCGGTCGTTTTCGTAAATTTCGAATTTCGAAGTAAATTTGCTAACGCTAATTGTATCCATTCATTCCATGTGGAATTACCATAGTAATTTCATGATAATTATGTTCTTTACTGAAGATTTCGATTTTGTTTAATTTAGATTTTTGTGAAATATTTATTTATTTAATTAATAAATAAAAAATAAATAGAAATAGCAAATTAATTTCAAATGTTATTTGAAATTAATATACGATAAATAACTTTCTCTCCACTCTTTATCAGTTCTGCTGTCAATATATAATACTAACTGGTTCCCGCGGCTTATAAAAAAATTAAAAAATAACGCCTGGAAAATATATGAGAAACTAGCTGAGCCCGCAACTTCGTACGCGTGGTAATCGGTATAGCGCGTAACTTTTTTGTTTGTAAACCGATTGGAATAAAACAAACACTAAATGTTACGAGAAGCTTGCTTTAATACAACAGTGAAAACCGCATTCAAATCGGCTAAGCCTTTTCTGAGATTAGCGCGAACAAACAGACAAACAGACAAAATTCTAAATGTCAAAAATATACATCGGTGACAATGTAAGTACAACGTGTATAATCGATTAATTATATGTATAGATGTAACGCCAACATCTTTATTGCAGTTATAACTATGCCAGGCGTTAGATGATCCCTCGGGGACAGTACTTTTTTCTGCATGAAAGATATAATGTCCTTTCTGCATTCCTGACAATGTGTATGCAAAATTCCATGATGATCGGTTCAGTGGTTCAGGTGTGAAAGCGTAACAGACAGGCAGACAGACACAGTTGCTTTCACATTTATAATATTAGTATGAATTTTAAATTATATTCGAATTGAATTAAGGTTTTTAATCAACTTTATTAGTGTTTTCCTAATATTCCTAACATTTATGTGTTTTATATAAAAAATAAATTTTGTTTTCTTTTCAAAATGAATTTTAAAAAAGTACTGCACAATTATATTTTATATAATAATTTATAACGAGCCCGTTGGATGAGGGTTAAAGTGCTTGCCTTAACGTTCCCGGGTTCGATACCCGGCTGGGTGAACTTTGAAAATGAACTTTTCAAATTTGGCTCTGGTCTGGATCTGGAAAGTAGTGGCAGGGCACACCAGTTTCCGCAGTCATTTGTTAGCCCATCTGGCGCAGTAACCACCCCCTTACAGAAGACCACCGTTAAATAACAGCACGTGTGCTTTTGTGTTTCGGTGAGTGACTAAGAGATGCCAGAAATCATTTTCCTATCCAAATCTTCTTAATCCTACTGTAGTCGGCGGCGCACTTGCGGTGTTGCTTGTGTTATAGGCGATGGTAGCCACCTACCATCAAGTGGACCGCCAGCCTGTCTGCCGATCTTAAAATAAATGAATAAATATATACATAAAAATATATTTTTGAAATGCATTTTTTAATATTATACTTTAAAAAACATACTACAGAAATTCTTCTCGATGGAGAGAGCTATGCTCGGGGTTACTATGCTGCGAGAATAAAGGCTGAGGAAATCCGTAGACAAACGAAATTCATCGACATAACCAGTCGAATTACTAAGTTGAAATGGCACCTTGTTCACCCGCAACATAGGCACACATAGGCGACAGAAGAAGACAGGCGACCTAATAAAATCCGGGCTGCTTCTGACAGGTCTTATTGGAAAAGTATGGGTGAGATCTGTGTGTAGCAGTGGACATCTTAGAAAATTAAAATTGTTTTATTTGTGTTGTGACACGATAACAAAAATATTGTTAAAACCTTCCTTAACAAAAGTGATTGAAACAAATACTTTTACTATTCAGATGTCGTGCTCTTGCTTAGGTATCACCGAACTGTGACGTCACCGAAGCACGAATTTTCAATGTTATAATATCGCTTGAAATTGCAACACTATATTATTTATGACTCGTTCGTAATGTACGATTGTGACCTCATTTTCTCGAGTCATTGTGATAACTTTAAAATCTTTTCTCGTAAAAGCACGGCATTTATGCAGAACATGGCGGCATACCATCGCTTCTGATATGTGTCGAACCCTATAAGTATTACGAAATGAAGACTGCAAAGTGAATACAATTAATAGATATTATAAAAGATAATAACAGCTTATCGGAGGTTGACCAAATCGAACGATGTTTGGATGATAACTGTTATCGTTATATACGAGACGGTCATTGTTCCAAGTGGCAAGTGGCCACATTGAGAGCGATTCTCATTTCCTAAAATGGTATCAAACGCGCTCTTTGATGAGAACTGTCATTTATTTTAGTTAGATTCACATAGGGGGAGCATATATTTTTTATAAAAAAGGCTTGTAGGTAGGCTGACAGTCCACTTCACGGTAGGTGGCTAAGACGGCTACGAAAACAAGCAAAACATTTGGGGTGGCTTTCACGAAGGTATCCCAAATGAACGGGCTCCTATAACTTTTTTACTACAGGCTACAGGGGATCTGTACTAAAAAAATGTCTAAATATTCTACAACATAATTAACAGCATTAATTTCTGTGTACTTAAAATTTTTTGCCAGAGCCAATTTTCCCATCCTTAATCTTAATCCTTATCCTTAATCCTATTACGATTGGCAACACTCTTGCAGCACCCCTGACGTAGCCTATTTAATAGGCGATGGTATCCACCTACCATCAAGTGGACCATCAGCCTGTCTGACGACCTTTACACATGAAAAAATCATCTAACGAGCGTGAGAATCCTGCAGGAGGATCGTTCAGGGCTCATAACTGGATAGATGGGAATTATGGGTGTATCATTCCCATAGTTTGAAAATTATCTCATACTCTAACGTCATGACTGGATTCACAGGGAGACAATGTTTTATATGTACGTGTACCTCAACACGTAATAGTTACCCGGAGCATAAGAATAAGTAAGAACCTTACTTATTCTTATGACCCGGAGACACGATGGCTATTGGCTACCTTTTGGTAGGTATATAGCTACACATGCAAGTCAATAACAGGCGAGTCGTTATCAGTGCTGAAACCTTGGAAACTTTCCTAGCGTTTGTCACACGAATCTGATTAATTTACACATTTCCGACGATAGAATACCTATTAACACGAAACTTGTATTTATTTCTTATCATAATCTTATCAATAAGGTCGTATTTGTCGTTCGTTTGTCGTGGACCTACGTCTGAATACCTATTTATTGCAGACTATGTGCCACTAGACTAGAATAAGTAGTTCATATAGCTCATCATTCTTCTTATTTCTATCAGGTTTTCCCATCAGCCACTTAAATTCTGTCGCAAGAGTCGACCAACGTTGCGTGCGAGGGCGCTGTTATAGTGTACGATAGTGTATTTTTCTGTAGTGAGCGATACGTGGCGATCTCGCACAGTTCAACTGTTCAAAAAATTATATCAAACTCAAAACTACAAAGATGACTTCAACAAGCTTCGAATTCAAACAAAAATGTATTTGAAAGTATTTAAATATATAGTAAAATTAAACAATTTTTATTTTTTTTCTGTTAATACCGGGTTTATTATACATTGTAGGTTGTTTTAAACATATTAAAAACTAGCTATGCCCGCGGCTTTGCCCGCGTGGAAATCAGATTTTTATCATAATACCTACCCCGCCGTCGTAGCGTACACGTCTTGTCCTACTTGCACTGAGCCTCTGTGGTTCACGGCGCGGTCGCGCCTTACATAATAAATCGTATTATCTCTTTAACCATGCGTCCAAAACATGCAGTTAAAAGCAGAAATCACCCGTATTAATTCCTTGTGACGATGAGCTTGCTGATTTTGATAAAGACTCCTAATTGTTGATAATGTGGCCAAAAAATTTCACCTAACGATTTTAAATATTTTATTAATAAAAAAAAGGAGGTTTTAATGCCTTAAATATAAAAGCTAAATATATGCTGTCGCTGACTTTTTTGTAGACAACTTGTCTATAGAACTCAATCATATTTCTCTCGTTATTTAAAGCAGCAGCGTTCGAAATGTTTTCGTTCGACGGTTTTCTCGTTGACTTACTTTGCAAATTCGATTACCACGAAAAAGCTTTTTCATTTTACGGGATAATGGATAGCGTGTGTACATCCTGAAATTTTTTTCTAATTATTGCTGAAGGAATTTTTTAAATTGGATGAGCAGTTTTGAAGATACAACAAACAAACAAACATACAAACTTTACCAATTTATAATATTATAATATAGTGAAGATTAGAATTTTTAAAATATTTAAACTATATTTAAAAAAATTCCTGTTTTAAAAAAAAATCGCTATAAACCATTGAACTAGGTGCTACATAGATATCGTTGCTATCATTGACGTATATATGTAGGTATATTACAAGCCTAAGGACCCGGCCAACAACGGTGCGGCGAAATGGCATCAGCGCATTGGCCCTAAAATCTAAGTTTAGGGTCAGCTAACGGCAGTGGTCGTTCCTTGTCCGCGCAAGATTGTTGTTGAGAGAATTTTTGTAATAAATTGTTATAAAAATGCTTAGTTGCGTAGTATCGTAATCTTGTATTGACGTCATTGTTTTATTTGTTATTTATAAATTTTTTTTTTTTTTTAGAAATTTGGTGCAGGTGTAAGTATATTTATAATGTAGTGTAAGGCTATAAGAAGTAAGCTTGTGTAAAATGTTTCGTTGGGCGTATCCTTACTTTTAAAATCATTGGTTGCTACAAACTAATTAATCAATTATATAAATGTGTCCTTGTAATGAAGCTATTTAAAAAGGATCAAAATGTTTTCCAAAATACGTTAAGTGTTCAGTGTTCAGAACAAGTGACAGAATTAGGCTCAAGTCAATGTCACAGCCTTGAAACTTGCTTACACATAATTTTATGATTGTAATACGGGTAAGCGTAAAAAATGTGATCTGTTGGCATAGTTAATCTTCATACTTAGTTTCCTTTTCGAGTAAAAATAAAAATAAATGGGGATTTCCATTTTGTTATGTTGATGTTAACCCAACCATTTTATAACAAAGATTTGTACATACATAGATCTATAAATATAAATAAAATCGTAAATGAGCAGTGCCTTTAAATATTTTATCAAAGAACATTTTTTGTACACGTTGTACTTATGTTAGCGAGGTCATTAAATTAATTTTTAGAATTTTTGTCTGTTTTTCTGTAAGTTTGTGCACGCTAATCTCAGAAACGGCTTAACCGATTTAAATGCCGTTTTAAGTGGTGTAGTATAGCAAACTTCCCGTAACATTTAAGTGTGTGTTTCATTCTAATTGGTTTACAAACAAAAAAGTTTCGCGCTGTATTGAAAACCACGTGTACTAATTTGCGGGCGCAGCTAGTTTATTTTTAGCTTCGTGGATCAGAATAAATAATTTTAATATATTTAGTGTTTTTATGTTTTGGCATTAATATAATTGTTGTCCTCTTTTCTCTGGACATTTTAAAACTGAAACAACAAAGAAGAACAAACTTAGAGAAATAATAATTCAATCAGAAGATAAGCTCTTCTCACGCTGGTAACGTCCAATCCCTTTACCGGAGAGCATTGTCAAATAAAATAATAATTATGTTCTATTGTATATCGGCTGGTTGGTAAGGGATACCAGACTTCTTCCTTTATCTCTCGGTTAAACTACTTGTATTTTACTTAAAAAAAAAAAAAAAAAAAAAAAAAAAAAAAAAAAAAAAAAAACTTGTTCAAAATTGAAGACCAGAGGCAATAGCGATGTGGTACAAAGTAGTTCTGAACGCGCTCTCGTGCTTGTGAATTAATATATAACTAAAAAATAGAATTAGCATAGCGGCCGTCACGTAAGTTGAACGCGATGCCAGCCGTCGGAGAGTGCGGTATGGGGCGAGGCGGCAGACGGGCCAAGACTTCTCAGTGGGGTCTCGCCTCTCGTCGTGACACGTCCTCGCCCTACGCTCTACCACAATAAAGTACAGTCGATCGCGCGAATATTGTCATTAAGCAGTACAGTTCTGAGTCAAAATAATAATGCCGGATACACTGAAGAGACAAGCGAGAAAGATTATTTACGACGTTTATTGCTTTATGAAAAAAGATCGCACGGATTTGAATGAAAGTCAAATAAGAGCACGAACAGCCGAAGCTACTAAGACATCAGTTACCACCATTAAGAGAATCATAAGCGAAGCGATGCAAACAAATTCGGGTTTTCGCACTCCCGGAAAAAAACGCAATAGAATCAAATCTGTGATAGGTTTTGATAGTCTTGAGCAAGGAATTATGAGAAGAACTATTAAAAAATTTTACGCAGACGATAAACAAACACCTACTATTAAAAAACTAACAATAAAATTGCGACCCCTTATCAATTTCAAAGGTTCCGACAGGAGTTTAAGGCGTCTCATCGACGATCTTGGATTCAAATGGAAAAACGTTGAAAATAAAACGCAAACGAAAGTACTGATAGAAAAATCAAGCATACGATCGGAAAGGATTAATTATTTACTTAAAATAAAACAATACCGGCTAGAAGGTAGACCTGTGATATATGCAGACGAATCTTATATTGACGGTACTCACACGATCACCAAATCCAAGGCCATCTCAAAGAGTGAGCGTATAGTCATAGTGCATGCGGCATCTGAGGCCGGTTTTGTGCCTAATGCCATGTTAGTTTTAAAGATCAGCCATAAAATTGGCGACCATAAAGACGACATTAACTGTGAGAATTATGCCAAGTGGATTAAAACACAGTTGATACCGAACCTTCCACCGAGATCCGTGGTAATATATGACAACGCATCTTACCATAACAAAGAATTTGATGTGGCACCTAACCCTACTTCTAAGAAATCTGATCTTCAGGCTTGGCTGACAGAAAAGAGAATCGCATTTAGCTCTGAAATGTTTAAATCCCAATTACATGAAATAATAAAAGCAAATAAAGGCAATTCAAGAAAATTTTACATTGATAAATTGTTAGCAGAACACGGTCACGACGTACTACGCTTACCATCTCAAAGTTCGGATCTAAATCCTCTCGAGATGGCGTGGACTTCAATAAAGGATCACGTAAGCACCAAAAATGTACAGTGGAATGTTCAACATGTTACGGAATTGGTAAAAGAAAAGATAGGCGCTATGGGTGCTGACGAGTGGCAAAAGATGTGTGAAAAGGTTAAATCGATTGAAGACGAATACTCACAGGCCGATCATGTGGAAGACCTCATGACCGACGAATTAGTTATTCGAGGGGAACCAGATTCAGACAGCAGCAGCGATTCAGATGATTTTGAAAATATTGAGGAAGACGATGAGGACGACTTCCCAGGCATAATATCCGGTCAAGAGATATCGGTTCCGGAGACTTCTGACTCAAAAGAAAATATACAGCTCCATGTCACCCCAGAGAGCGTCTCACCATTAAGTGCTAGTAAGTAGTTTATATTGTACTAGCTGGCGCCTGCGACTTCGTCCGCGTTGAAAAATGAAAAATATATGTGTAACATAACGCTTGCGTCTGCATCAAATGAGTCCCATCATTCGCGTTGCGTTGGTGTGAGACAGCTTGAATTTATTTTCTCCCGCGCACTTTTTAGTTTAAGATATCTCCTAAGATATTCATTGAAATCAAATATTTCAAGGTCAATATAGTTCAAAATTAAATAATTTTGATGAATAACGTATTTATTTGGATAAGGATTAATATCATGTTTATAAAAACACCTTCGCTAATAATGCATTATTTTAGAACAAATTTGATTACCTTGGAAAAGGTTATAGTGAGTTAAAAGATAGACATATTCTGTCGTGGACTTTTTTTAGAACTTTTAAAATATGTGTGTCTACGTGTATATTTATTACCTATAATACCGATAAAAATTCGTTGTAGGTATTTGTCTATCTTGGTCTGATTTGCGACCTAAATTAATTTTGACTCCCAGTGAGCACATTCTACATATTTAAAATGAGTTTTGTTTGTAAACCGATTCGAATGAAACAAACACTAAATATTGCAAATCGATTAAGCCGTTGCTGAGATTAGCGTGCACAAAGCGTACAGACAAAGAGACAAACCCACAAACAGACAAAAATTCTAAAAACTATTTTTTTTGACCTCGGTAACATAATACAATGTGTACAAAATGTTCTTTGAAAAAATATTTAAAGGTACTGCTCATTTACGATTTTATTATATTTATAGATGTATGTACAAATCTATGTAATAAAATGATTGGGTTAACACCAACATAAAAAATATGAAAATCCCCATTTATTTTTATTTTTACTCGAAAAGGAAACTAAGTATAAAGATTAACTATGCCAACAGATCCCATTTTTTACGCTTACCCGAATCACAATCATAAAATTGTGTAACTAATTTATCATATTAGTTTAATAAAAATTAACAATAACGCATAGTTGACTGTACTTCGTAGCACCCCTTGCCGCGCGCCCTTTCCCGCTGATACCTGTTTTTAGCTATTGCGACACAACTTGCGACAACTTCACAATCTATCTATCGCGCCGTCTATCTTTATTGGTTGGACCAATCTCACTCAACGCAGATAAACGCCTTTCACACTACCACCGTTTCTTAAATTTTCCCTTTTTTTTTTTGCAGGTGACTACGTGAAAAGTAGATGGGAGACTTTAACAGATGAATGTATAAAGGAAGAGGGAAAATCTGACGAAACTGACGAAGTTTTAGGGGACGCGTGGAAATCTCATTTTAATTTTTCAGATAACCTCCAAGCGTACCGGGATTCTAACATTTCTTTAATGCCCAAGCAAGAAGCCTCTGATGATTCAGGATCTACTCATATTCCTGCGTCAGAGTTACAAATCGGGTTACCTTTCGACGAGCTGCAACAGGCACCGCAGAATCCCAAAAGAAGCCACTACGAAATTGAAACGGAGTGGCCCGAATCCAAAAGGAGCAAGAAGTGCGAAGATGACATCGGAGTAGACCATTTATTCCTAAATTACGCCAACACCTTTAAAGGGTTTCTTCCAAGAGACCAAACGATGCTCAAACTAAAACTCGCCGAGTTGTTTGCTAATATTGAAATGAAGATGATTGAAAAGCAAAACGACTTATTAAGGCCTCCTCATAATGTAAGTTCACACTCTTACACGAAGAAGTTATAATTATAGTATACTAGCTTATGCTTGCGACTTCGTTTGCGTGGATTTTATCTTAAAATATGACTAATTATATAATTTTATATAGGTACAAAAACTAATATTTATTATAAAATAAACAAAAAATAAAATTTATACTTATGTATGATAGCCCAAACTGATACTGTTGTTGTATTTTGTGCCTAAACGTAGGACTGTTCGAGTTGGCATTTTTTTGGCATTCGAATATTTTAATTTGAACTAATTTGAACAAGAAACAGTTATTGTAACTTAAATAATAGTAAGTTAGACAGCTTCGCTAATTTTTTTGTGGGTAATGATGAGTGAGTACTATAAACATGTAAGTATTCATTTATCGTCTATAGTTTTCACAGCGCACGGCAAATATTGACTTTTATAGAAAAAATATCGATATTAACTGAAGGTGGGATTATATTCTTGTTATTTTCGTAAGGATCTTTTATTTTTGAAAATAAAATAGAATCAGTAGCTATAGGTGAAAGAATTTTCTCTTGATATTAGTGTAGACAAGTATTTTTTGTGCTGTACAACCCGAGCATTAACCTTTCTTGTGGGCAAAGTAAACGATTTCAACATATTAAAGGATCAGTCAGTAAATAATAATCAACATCGATAATCAATGATCAATCAATTCACTTACAATCAGAAAATAATATATATTTTTTATGAATCAATTAAAATAATTTTGCAAGGTCTAAGTGAAAGTAAGTGTATGTGAATGAATGTATATAATAATATTGTGTGTGCGTTGTGCTATGGTTGTGCTACATATTTCATAAGCAGCCTCATTTTAATGTGTCCAGCTCATGTCTTATTTTTTCGCAGGACGAAATAGTTGCGGAGATGGCCACTGACGACCAATACGACGAAGACGCAGTGACTCATGAGCACAACTATAGTACAAGGACTGCATTATCGGCTTTCATGAACGATATCAGCACTCGTCAGCGGAAGATATTGGACATCTTACAGCGACAGGAAGTCGGTGCTAGTCCGAGATACGAGTGTTCTCAAGATACGCGTCCTTGTTGCTCGCGACCTTGTCCAAGAAGAAGGCTTTCTCTCTGCAACCGAAAATCATTGCAATAATTACTTCCGAGTGCTACGAAGTGTCTAAAGAAATGGAGGCTAAAGATTCAAGTGTTACCTAGAATTTATACGTTACGTTTTAACTTCAAATTGGTGTCAATAAAAGATCTATTCAAACATGCCTTTCATATCTATTGCTTTAAATAAAGAGGGGTCGAGTACTAGACTTACCGAGTAATCGAATACCCGGTAGTATTCGGTTTTACCTCTGTCATACTAAAAACTCAGCGAATAACTCGGTTCAAGGTAGTTATGTCCTTTCTGTAACTTCTGACGACGTGTATGCAAAATTTCATAATAATCGTCTGAGCAGCGTCATTTTAATATATAATGAATCCCTATTTCCCTTGTTCACGGCATCACGCGTGAACGGGTAGACCGATTTTAATTCGGTTTTCACTAATGGAAAGAGGGATAAAGGGGTAATGTTTATATATTACCCGGGTGAAACCGGGAGTGGGTCGGTAGTTAGAGCATAATAATCGGCGTGAAAGTGTAATCTCGGAAAGCTGTGAACAGATTTTTTTCGTGATTGTATCAATGGAAAGATTATGATTTCTGAGGATGGTTTATGTGTAGAATACATGAATATCTTGTTTATATTTGCGGAGATATCACGGTTTTTATCAAAGAAGATGGGCGTCCCACGCGTACGCCGCGCCGCAGCGAATTGTGGGTGGGTTTAGCTAGTAAATAATAAAAATAAAAAATAGACACTAGTAATAGTTGTATAGACTGTCTATGTTAGATGGTATGTATGTATAATATTCTTAAATGTATCTAATTTTCGAAAAAGATAGACGCCATGGATATTAATATTTTAATGTCCTTTTAATTATAAAATATATACTTAAGCTTATTTTTTTTATGTTTATTTTTGTAGTGTAAACTTTCAAGTTTTTATTTTTATTAGGTAATATCCCAAATTGTATGAGAACCGAGAAATATTCCCCGTCCCCCTGCCTTTTATTCGTAGTACCTACACCGTCCGCACAAGGCGTGAGTCGAGGCGCGTCGCGTCAAAGTTAGTGAGGCGTGGCCACGTCCCGTGAACAGACGGCTTTGACCGCACGCCAAGTATGGAACTCTCGCAGAACGTTATACTCCGCATTAGCGATCAGAAAACTATGGAGCTCATCGACCTCTACGAGCAGGAGGAGTGCCTCTGGAACACCTGCTCCGTACACTACAAAAACAAGGATAGACGCCTGCAGGCCGCCAAGAGGATAGCCAAGAAGCTGGCCATCAACGGCTTCCAGCACAAACACGTCATTATCAAATTCAAGAATCTGCGAAATTCGTACTGCCAGGAGCTGAAGAAGATAGCGAACAGCATCAACTCGGGTGAGGGCGAGGAAGTATACGTGCCCAAAGTGGTCTGGTTCTCAAAAATGGATTCGTTTCTTCGGCCCCATTTGCAGCGCGCACGCAGCGTACCGCAATGCAGTTTGGTGAGTTTTTTTTGCGCGTTTTTTAATCGCCGCAATTACCGCCAACCTTGACTTTGGAGGGTGAGTCACAGCATAAAACATGCTTACGTAACCTGCATTTATATTATTAACGATTGCAATCGTTCAACATGCACACGTAACTCTTCTGTTATAATATAGAGGCGAATATTTCGTTTTTAGGACGATGAATAAAATTTAGAACTTCTTTCTGCTTGTGTCCAAGACGATAGCCACATTTATTTATTACATATAATAAAATCATAAATGAGCCGTGTATTAAATATTAGCATTGAATATTTAACATTAAATATTTTTTCAAAAAATCATTTGTACACGGTAGTACTTATTTTACCGAGGTCAAAAAAATAGTTTTTAGAATTTTTGTCCGTTCGTTTGTTCGCAATAATCTCAGAACCAATTTGAATGCGGTTTTCACTAATGTACTTATTATAGCAAGCTTTCCGTAACGTTTAGTGTTTGTTTCATTCTAATCGTTTTACAAAAAAGTTATGCGCTATACCGAATACCACGCTTACAAAGTTGCGGTCTCAGATATAATAACGCTTCAATACGTATGCGTGACGATGTAGGTAGAACGTCGGTGGCGCAGTAGGAAAAGGCGACCTGTCATGTCGAGAGGTTCGAATTCGATCCCCGGTAATGCCATGTACCAATGTGTTTCTCCTAAAAACTTAAATGCGTTTACCGACGGCTCACAAACGGTGAAGGAAAACATCGTAAGGAAACTCTAAGGCGCATGTGAAGTCTGCCAACCCGCACTGGGCCAGCGTGGTGGACCATATAGCCCATACGCCCTTGTTGAGAGAGTAGGACTGTGTCCCTGCAGTGGGGACATGTATAATAGGTTGTTGATGACGATGACGACGTATACTTGTCAATTTATCCCTCTTAGACGATTAGACCAATTTTGATGACTTTTTGTGTGCGGCTGAGTATAGGTTCCTGGAAGGTTTGGATTCACAATTAAACCCGATAGGTGGCGTTGTAATCAGGTTACAGATTTTTTTTGAGTTCTAGCAAAACAAGATAGGCTCTGTTCGCCACTTTATCTAAGTATATAAAATTTTACAAGTATTACAGATCTTTAAATAATTAAATGATTGTATCACCGGTTTAAAAATCTGTTTGTATGTAGAACGAATGGGCAAGAAACCTTCATAGGTGCTTTCTTCGAATAAATCTTCTGTTAACAAAATTCAATGTCAAGACCATAGATAAATGATTGGACTTCTCTGGCGCTTCAACCAGATACCGCCCCTGCATAAATATTATGCGGTAATTAATATCTACTACGCCGGAGTCAGCGCATCCGGTTCCAGTTTTGGTGGGGACATTTAAAATAGTTACACTTTGTTGGTGTAGAAGTAAAAAAAACTCATTTATTGATATTAATTGGGTAAAAGTTATTACGCTTTAACCTTTTTTTACTCACACAAGTAAGTATCAGGACAAAATAGTCAATGCAGAGAAATTAGTTACCGCACATCTGGGACTACATTGCTTAGAGGGGCGGTATCTGGTTGGAGCGTCAAAGGGTTAATCTGTGGTCAGTAAGATTATGAAAAATATTTCTCGATTTTTTTCACACAATGGACCAGCCTGCCTTCTGTTCTTTATGTATTATGTATACCTATATTTTCCAGGTTAAGTTGGAAGACTCTATTAAAAAAGAACAAGACGAGGCCGAGGATTGGGTCGTGTCTACCGATCCCGAATACAGCCTATTCCCAAACACCATGGAAACCAACTCTTGTAGTGACAACGAGGACTCAGGTGATCTGGAGCCACAGCCTAGCAAACGCGGTGGTAGCGAAACTAGTAGAAACAGCAAAAGATTGAAAACGGATGACGATGCATATCCTCTCACGCAACAGATGCTGTCGAATGAGAAGGAGGACTTTTATGACGCTTTCGGCAAATATGTCGCCTCTCTGTTAAGAACTCTGCCTGTACAAAAGGCTTTGAATCTGCAGCCAAAAATCGTGTCTATGATAGTGTCGACGGCCACCGAAAAGTTCGACGAAAAATCTGACGGCAACGTGAGCTCTTAAATTCGTATGACTAATACCACAGTTTTACATAGTATTGTAAAACTGTGCTAATACTAAGGTCGTCTACTTATTACAATTATATCTCGATAGCAGAGAAATTTAAAACTTAGAAAACCGTAAAATAATAGATTAGATTCAAAAGACGCTAATTTTCTGAATTTTTATTTTTCCAATTAATTTAGAATACAATTTAATAGTTTAAAGTTAATCTAAAATATTAAAAATGACATTAAATTATATATTTTTTTATCAAATATAAATAATAATGCGTTATTTTTTCTGATCAATATATTACCTTTTATGACTTCTTTTAGCATCATCTACTACTCGTGGCACAAGCTTTCTGGGCTTTCGACTGTATAAACACTTCTACAAATTCTGTTCCTTCTACAAAGAAAACTAAGGTGTTTTTTAGGTTTTAGTTTAATTATTTTAACGACTAACAATAGACCGAACATTTGACAAGGCCTTTGCATGAGTGGTTAGAGTACTTAACTGCCTTAACGCTCTATTTTAGGGTTCCCGGGTTTGATTCCCGGCAGGGTCAAATTATAAATGGACTTTTAAATTTGGCTCTGATCTGGATCTGAAAAGTAGTGGCAAGGCACACTACGTTTCGCAGTCATTTGGGCGGCCCGTCTGGCGGCACTAACCACCCGCTCACACCCGTAAGGAGCTGTGAGAGGTGGTTAATCGTCAAATCCAACTCGGATGAGCAGCGTTCGGGAAGCTCCGAAACAACTTCCTATCCAAAATTTCTGAGTGCCTTAAATCGACCAATGTGTGTTTCCAATAATGTTAATGGTGCTATGGATTCTATGAAACTCTAGGGAACTCGTAAAAAGGTTTAACGTCGCACAAGGAGCTGTGGAGAGGGCTATACTCGGGATTACTCTGCAGGAATAAGAAATAAGACAAATGAAATTCATCGAAAAAACCTAACTAATAAATTATTAAGTTACTAATCTAACTAACTAATTACTAAGTTAAAATGACACCTTGCCCACCCACAAGAGGGTCTAATAAAGGTCGCGGGTCAACTTTGGATTCTGACTGTCTCTGACAAGTCCTATTAGAAAATTTTGGGGGAGGCCTATGTCGAGCAGTGGACGTTTTACGTTTGAGACAGTGATGATAATTTTATCATATCATATCATCATGTACATTATAAATGAAATCGTAAACGAGCCGTCTCTGTACACTAAATATTAAAAAAAAACGCTAATCTCAGAAACGGCTTAACCGATTCGAATGCGGTTTCCACTAACGTTTAGTGTTTGTTTCATTCCAATGGGTTTACAAACAATAAAGTGACGCTCTATACATACCAAACAACACGCGTACGAAGTTGCGGGCTCAGTTAGTAGAAAGAAAATAAATCTGTTTTATTTGTGTTGTGAGTTTGTGACACGATAATAAAAATATTGTAAACCTTCCACAAATTGCAACAATAGATTATTTATGACTCATTTGTAATGTACCTACGATTGTGACCTCATTATCTCGAGTCTTTGTGATAATTTTAAAATATTGTACCTATTAAATCTTGTAAAAGCACGACATTTATGCAGAATAGGGCGGCACTCCATCGCTTCTGGTATGTGTAAAATCCTAAAAGTATTACGAAATGAAGACTACAGCCTACAAAGTCAACACAATTAATAGATCTTATAAAAGATAACAGCTTATCGGTGGTTGACCAAATCGAACGATGTTTGGATGATAATTATGATCGTTGTATAGGAGCCAGGCAAGTGTTCGTTGTTGTATTCGTTCCAAGTGAAATGGGGCGGACGAGTCCACTAGGATCCCTAATTGCTTAAAGGTATGAGAATAAAGTTATGATCACACAATAATGAGAAAATAAAAGATATCATTAATGAACAATTTTTTAATAATCCCCTTTAGATTTATTTATTTATTTTAAAATTTACAGATAGTTCACACATAGTTATTCGGTGACCTTCACTAAGTATAGCTTGAATTGTAAAGGCCAGAATTTAACGAGATATAAAATTTGAGAATTAAACAAATCATTAAAAGAAAAGGAGATTTGGGTGGCTGTCTCTCTGTGTGTATATATATATGTGTGTGCGCGCGTGCGTGCGTGAGTGTGAGAAGTTAACAGCGGGAGGATGGAGTAGTGGATGTATAATCCTCGAACACTAGTAATTTATGACAGAACATTACCGATGAATATTAAAGAAGTCTCATACAGTTATTTCGCCATTTATTAATTGTAACTGAGAATCCTGAATGATCTTATCAATTGCGATTTGGTTATTCATGCGGGGTGTCTTTGTTTAATTTCGCTTTTGTTCTGCATCTTTCTGTCCATCTTGTGGATGGATGTCCTACGCTGCCCTTGGCCTGCACGGTGGCCTCCACTCGAGAATCTTTCAGCCCGAGCAGCCATCTGCTCTCCGTACTACGTGTTCTGCCCACTGCCCCCCTCAATTCACTGATCCACCGGATTTATGTCGGTAACTTTCGTTCACCTACGGATCTGATTCGATCTCGCAATGTAACCCCGAGCATAGCCCTCTCCATAGCTAGAGACCACGTTTCGGCGTTATATATCATCATCATTGACTAAACACATTTGTCAAAAACTTTTGTTTTTTGTGGCACTAAGGAATTTTGGACGAGAAGATGTTTCGAAGCTTCCTCAACGCTGCTCATACGAGCGGATTCGTCGATAGACCTTCTTATTGATGTAACAGTTGGGCAGAACATGGACATTGGACGTAACTTTCGTCTTTCCATATATCTTAAGGCCTACTCTTTGGTAAACTCGATTGAGTACCATAATTCTCCAAAAAGAACAATTTCGTCGACAAATCGTAGGCGAGTGATACACCTACTCGCCGCGCCGTCAAGATTAACGCTTCTGTAGGCAAAACATGGTCGTTTTATTTTATGCGATAGTAAATGCGAGGCATGTTTCGATTAACATTAACTTAAGGCATTTAACAATTTAATAATATCCTGGTTTTTTTTTCCGGCCAGTAAATTTCAAAAATCCGAAATTCAAACTTTCTTCACAATTATTATTAGTGAAAAGACTTTCAACTAAAAACAGCCTATACCTTACGCCATCGTCCTCTTTAAGCCAGAACTTCAATACTTTGCAAGTTTATTTAGATCGAGATAGTATTCCAGAGATCTAAATTTGTTTTCCCTAAAAAAAACGCAAGTTATGTTTTTTATTCCCGGTAAAACAAACACAAATGTAAGTCATTAACACTCTAAAACTTCTTCGATGTCAATAAAAACAAGCTTTTGTCACAGTTCAACAATACTTTTGTTAAGATTAGTGTTTTTACTATGAACGTACTCCATGCAAATTAACTCTTATTTCTTTTTCATTGCAACGCTGACATTGGTTACTATAATCGTCGTACGTTATGCCGGTTTCATGCAGCCACTTTTAACACATGACGCACAAGATTCTACTTAGATGGAACTGAGTTCTAGACGGAATACCATACTGACGAAAAAATTCACTAATAGAACATTTGCTTTGTCTCAACTCTTCAAAAGTCGCCTCCACACACCTCGAAATTTTGCACCTGCTTTACGCACGTACTTTCCTGGCCTGTCTAGACAACGAGAAAATAATTAAGGTGCTTGCTTTAACGCTCTGTCTCAGGTTTCCCGGATTTGATTCCCGGTAGGTTCAACTTTGGAAATGAACTTTCCATAGTTGGCTCTGCTCTGGATCTGGCAAGTCACACACTGCGTTTCACAGTCATTTCGGCAGCCCCTCTGAGGGCAGTAACCACCTCCTTACAGAAGACCACCGTGATATTACAGCATGCGTGCTGTTGTGTTTCGGTAATAAGGGATGCTAGAACCCATTTTACTATCCTTTCCTGTTCCCGATTCCTTTCCAAGGTCGGCAGCGCACTTACAAAATCACTTACAAACGAAGTACGGCGTTGACAGGTCGTAGGGAAGAAGTGAGTTTAAAACACAAAACACTGGGATCGTCGTATTCGTACAAGTCGCTACGTGAATACTTCGGCATCCATTCCCCTTAGGGCATCTATCCCACATATCCCCATTTACAAATAATTTATGATTGTAATACGTGTACCTAAGTGTAAAATGCCAGAGCCCACCCTATCCCCTCCTAATCCCTTATCTTTAACCCTGCTCTAGTCGGTAGCGCACTTGCAGCATCTGTGACGTTGCTTGTGTTATAGGCGACGGTAGCCACCTGCCATCAAGTGGACCGTCAGCCTTTTATTCAGTATAATGTCGGCAGCACATTTAATAGGGGATCGGACAAATTTTCAGAAAGTGTTTTAAATTAATCTTCATGGATATTTATACCCATAAAAAATACTATTTTATTTATTTATAGCCTTTTAGGTACCTAAAATCATGTTTTAATATTGTTTGTTTGAAAATGCCGCCAAAACGCCACGATAGTTCATCTGAGAGCGCGTAACGTCATTTGTGGTCATATCATAACAAAACAGCTGCATTGGCATAAGACAATGTTTGCCCACAAATGACGTCACGCACTGTGATTGGTGTTTCAGTATAGATTAAAAATATTGTAAATAATAAAATTTTATTTCTTCATTTAAAAATATTTAAATGAATTATATTAAATTATTATTCGATAAATAATCGTAAAAAATTATATATTTTCTTTCTAAGTACATTTTAGATTTTAATCTTATTACTGTCCGATCCCCTATTCCTTGTTGTGTTGCTTGTATAATACCGTCACTCGGTTAAACTACATTCTTATTTTAAAAAAACTTGCACAAAATTGAAGACCAGAGGCAATAGCGATGTAGTACAAAGTGGTTCTGAACGTGCTCTCGTGCTTGCGGCCGAACAGAAGCATAGCGGCCGATAAGTTGAACATGATGCCAGCCGTCGAAGAGTGCGGTATGGGGCGAGGCGGCAGACGGGCCAAGACATCTCAGCTCAGTGGGGTTTCGCCTCTCGTCGTGACACGTCGTCGCCCTACGCTCTACCACAAAAAAGTACAGTCGACCGCGCAAATAGTCATTTTACTAAGTAGTACAGTTCTGAGTCAAAAATAATAATGCCGGATACACTGAGGAGACAAGCGAGAAAGATTATTTACGACGTTTATTGCTTTATGAAAAAAGACGGGACGGATTTGTTAGAAAGTCAAATAAGAGCACGAACAGCCGAAGCTACTAAGACATCAGTTGCCACCATTAAGAGAATTATAAGGGAAGCGATGCAAACAAATTCGGTTTTTCGAACTCCCGGAAAAAGACGCAGTGGAATCAAAACTGTGATAGGTATTGATAGTCTTGAGCAAGGAATTATGAGAAGAACTATTAAAAAATTTTACGCAGATGATAAACAAACACCTACTATTAAAAAACTAGCAATAAAATTGCGATCCCTTATCAATTTCAAAGGTTCCGACACGAGTTTAAGGAGTCTTATCGACTATCTTGGATTCAAATGGAAAAATGTTGAAAATAAAACGCAAGCGAAAGTACTAGTAGAAAAATCAAGCATACGATTGGAAAGGATTAATTATTTACTTAAAATAAAACAATACCGGCTAGAAGGTAGACCTTTGATATATGCAGACGAATCTTACATTGACGGCACTCACACGATCACCAAATCCAAGGCCATCTCAAAGGGTGAGCGTGTAGTCATAGTGCATGCAGCGTCCGAGGCCGGTTTCGTGCCTAATGCCATGTTAGTTTTTAAAACCGGTCATAAAATAGGCAACCATAAAGACGACATTAACTGTGAAAATTATGCCAAGTGGATAAAAACGCAGTTGATACCGAACCTTCCACCGAGATCCGTGGTAATATATGACAACGCATCTTACCATAACAAAGAATTTGATGTGGCACCTAACCCTACTTCTAAGAAATCTGATCTTCAGGCTTGGCTGACAGAAAAGAGAATCGCATTTAGCTCTGAAATGTTTAAATCTCAGTTACACGAAATAATAAAAGCAAATAAATGCAATTCAAGAAAATTTTACATTGATAAATTGTTAGCAGAACACGGTCACGACGTACTACGCTTACCATCTCAGAGTTCGGATCTAAATCCTCTCGAGATGGCGTGGACTTCAATAAAGGATGATATAAGCACCAAAAATGTACAGTGGAATGCTCAAAATGTTATGAAATTGGTAAAAGAAAAGATAGGCGCTATGGGTGCTGACGAGTGGCAAAAGATGTGTGAAAAGGTTAAATCGATTGAAGATGAATACCTACAGGCCGATCATGTAGAAGACCTCATGACTGACGAATTAGTTATTCGAGGGGAACCAGATTCAGACAGCAGCAGCGATTCAGATGATTTTGAAAATGTTGAGGAAGACGATGAGGACCACTTCCCAGGAATGATATCCGGTCAAGAGATATCAGTTCCAGAGACTTCTAGCTCAAGAGAAAATAAACAGCTGCATGTCACCTCAGAGAGCGTCTCACCATTAAGTGCTAGTAAGTAGTTTATATTATATTTCTAGTACTAGCGATCGCAAGATTAAAATGTAGTCCAATTTTTTTTCTGATTAACATATTAGTCATTTCCGAGATTAATGCGAACAAACTGTTAGAGGAACACAAAATTTAAAAACATATATTTTTGGAATTTTGTAAGGTGCTAGTAAAAAGCATTCATTGAAAAATTACGCTTATTCATTTATAACTTTTAACAAGAAATTTGTTTAATTTTAATTTGGATAAAACCAAATGGTATTGCCAACTTAGTTTTGTTTTTGTTATTTATACTTTTACACAATTATACATACTTACATTTATTTGTTTATTAGACAAGTGATAAAAACCGTCAATATTTACATTGTACCATACTTATACAAGTAATTAGTTTACAAGTAATTGTACTATACAGTAATTAGTCTTTGTCTAACATGTTCTGCGTTTATGTTTTTAACCTATAATACGGATAAAAAGACGTTGTATGTATTTGTCTATCTTGGTCTGCTTTGCGATCTAAATGAATTTTGGCTCTCAGTAAGCATATCAATCTATTTAAAATGAGAAATTAAAAATAAATTTTATTTGAAAAGAAACACTATTTTTATATGCGAGTGTACCTGCGTAGAGCTTGCGCGGTAGAGTCCGCGCCAGACATACTTACGGACGTTAGTTCGCCGCGCAAGTACAGTCAAAAAAATATTTATTACTGTTATGTCATATTATAACTAGGACTATTAATGGTTTATTCTATAAATAAAATGTACATATATATACTGTTATTATATGACTATAATGATTAGTTGATTATTAAAGTATAAGTACCAAAATGACGTGAATGTTTAAAATATCATTACAAAACAAAATTAGTAAGACAAGTAGGAATTATGGCAAATAAAAAAAACCGAATTTACGTATACAAAAATGAAAGATGTTTTATTAATCAGCCGATTCGATTACAACTTTTAAGAAGAATCGGTAAAAAACTCAAAAGTGGTGTATTGAAATACTTACCAACTTCGTACGCGTGGTGTTCGGTATAGCGTGTTGTAAACCGATTGGAATGAATCAAACACTAAATAATTATTACAAATCGGTTAAGCCGTTTCTGAGATAGACAGAAATTCTAAAAACTATTTTTTTAACCTCGGCAACAACACTAAAACGTGTACGTATATAGTTTTTTTGAAAAATAAAACTTTAATGTACAGACACAGCTCGTTTACGAATTTATTATGTGTTATATTATATACATACGATAAAAGAATTATAAGAATTATAAGAATATATACATACATTATAAGAATAATTATATACATACATAATATAGATACATAATTGCCTGTATAAATGAATAACACGTTTTTAAATTAAGTACAAATTGATAGTTAATTCTAAACTTGATGTACTGTTTTGATACAGGACATAGTTTATTCTTTTCCTCTATAAGGTCTTTTCCTTAAAAATATAAGTTGTTAGAAGGCTCGGTATAACATTTCTGTATAAATGATTTTATTATAATTTCCTTGATATTAATTTCTAATCCATCTTCAGCTTCTTTTTTCATAAATTGATGCACTTTAAATATGTATATTTTTTCTGAACTGTATATTTAAGATTTTATTTTATCTAGGCATATTATACAGTTCTAATGAATATACAAATTACCGATAAACACGTGAAAGTATCTAAAAAAACGTAACAAAAGAATCATATAACTATATAGTTTAACAAAAATTAACAATAACGCATAGATGACTGTACTTCGTAAGCAAATCGCCAATGTGTGCGCATCACCCCTTCCCGCGCGCCTTTTCCGCTGATATAATACTCGCGAATCTTCTTGGACTCTAACCTTGAACCATGTTTTTCGTTTGCAACATCTACGTACACCCAGGTCGAGTCGAGTCCGAATAAACAATATGGCGCAACTGCTTTCTCTCTTGTACTAATGTTATCATTCCGTCTCGCTCATTCCGTCGCTCCCCCCTGCGTCGCACTACCTCACAAACAGTCCCAAACTCGGTTACTTTACTGCGCATATTTGACACGTATATCGCCAGCAAAGCCATAATTATGATAGCCTTCTCTACTTACAAGCCGTGTTGTTAAATTTGGCAACGTCGCAAAAATTTAAACAGTGAACCGACTTACGCGCGGGAAAATTAAAGACTCAACTTGACTCAAGTTTTATTAAGCAGCAGTAACTAAAGAAATTTTCTTTAGTTACTGAAGAAACTAAGTTACTAAGTTACTTTAGCAGTAACTAAAGAAATTTTCTTTAGTTACTGCTAAAGAAACATATGAAACTTCAGTCTTTAATGTTTATTTTATCTATAATTAATTAATATTTTATTTAAGCATACCAAAAGCTTTAGGTTTAGATTTTAAAATGACTGCGGTTTTTAGTAGTTATGGTTTTTAGTTTTTTTTTATTTTCCCCATTGTTTAGTGCTACAAAAAGGGAAGTTGACACGGTAGACAAAATGTGCGAGACCTATAACTGCGCTAGAGATATACTAATCGGTGGCCAATTGTTATATTTTACAGCCTTATGATTGTTGTGGGGATAAATTTTTATTTTACGGGTTTAACAATGTCATAAAAACAAGCCACAGGAAGTTTCTACAGATACTTTCAATTGATCTCATTATGCCTCATCTGAAAAAACGGGCATTAATTTCAAGTTTGCCAAGAACACTGCGACAAAAGATTTTGGTTATAAATATGCAAACTTGATAATCCAGAACCTTCACCTTGTAGTAATCTCAAGCACGTTGATGTTCATTCTGCTCTTAAAAAAATGTTTCGAACATGCAGTTATGGTATTTTCTGATGGTTACACCAATGAAACCATCTATGATTAATACTTTTCTATGCTTTTTTATTATTGTTAGTTATATTAATTATGTTTCATAGTTTTTTTTTAATTAACGCAAAAAAAAGTTCATTAACTTAGAGTACCAAAAATTGCGATATTTTTTAAGAGGCTGATTTAAAAGACTGTTTCTACCAAATAAAGTTAAATTACTATTACTTTTTTTAATTCAATTATATCCTCTTCTTTAAAATAAAAACCAAGGTTATTTTAAAAGTATATAGGTAATTTCAATAATAACTCAGACCAGATTAACCTTCAGCCTGAGACAAAATCAAATCAAATCAAAATCAAAATATTTATTTATCAATTAGGTTTCTCCAAGAAACTCTTATGATCGTCATTTAGAATTACCAGTTAAATTTAAATTTACTAGGGTTTCGGAAAAAGACAAGATGACGATCCTGAGAAGAAACCCCGAAAGAAACCCAGGATACTATTCTTTTTGTCATCTTTACAATATAAAAAAATTACAATAATTATAATCATATACCTAAAGTAAATATACAATACTAAGCATAGTATGAGCTCCGAATCCAGGCTTTAATTCCAGGCTTCATTGTCACTTAAATAATCAGTAACCTTATAATAGCCTTTCGAGAGGAGTTTGGTTTTAATGACAACTTTAAATTTATTTATAGATAAGGTTCTGATCATCTCAGGCAGTTTATTATAAAACCGTATACACTGACCCATAAAAGAATTACTTATCTTGTGGAGTCGCGTCTTATGTAAATCTAAATTATTTTTAAACCTAGTACCTATATTGTGTACATCACATTTTTTATTAAATTGACTAATATTTTTATGCGCGTAAATTAAATTTTCATAAATATACTGACATGTAACAGTTAAAATCCTAATTTCTTTGAACTTTTCTCTGAGGGAAGACTGCGGATCTAGTTGATAGATGGCTCTAATGGCCCTTTTTTGTAAAATGAAAATAGTATTTATGTCCGCAGCGCCACCCCAAAGAAGGATCCCATAACTCATTACACTGTGAAAGCAACTAAAATAGACAATCCTAGCTGTTTCGACATCCGTTAGGCGTCGAATCTGCTTAACTGCATAAACCACAGAGCTAAGTCTTTTACTTAGTTTCTCAATATGTGGAGCCCATTGTAATTTAGAATCTACGGTAATGCCTAAAAATACTGTCGATTCCACGGGCTCCAATTTCTCACTACCCAAAATCACATTCGTTCCAATGTTTTTAACATTCGGGGTACTGAATTTAACAAGTTTAGTTTTCGTGGCATTTAAAAGGAGATTATTAACACTAAACCAATGCACTACGTTAAAAAGTACATAATTTACCTCATTATAGCACCCAAGTTGCCTATTAACCTTAAATATTAATGATGTGTCATCAGCAAATAATACAATATTGTGTTTACTCACAGAATGAGGTAAATCATTAATATAAACTAGGAATAAAAACGGACCGAGAATCGATCCTTGAGGGACGCCCATTTTAACTAGAGAACCCAGAGATTTCCTACCATTAACATCAACCTTCTGACTTCTATGGCTGAGATAAGAAGTCAGAAGATCGAGAGCCTTATTCTTAATTCCATAGTGGCACAATTTCCTTATTAAAGTGTCGTGCTGGACACAGTCAAAGGCTATGGACAAATCGCAAAAAATACCAAGAGCATCTTGCGAGTTTTCCCATGCCTCAAATATGTTTTTCAATAGTTCAACACCTGCGTCCGTAGTAGAACGCCCCTTAGTGAAACCAAATTGTTTATTAAAAAGTAAATTATGATCATTGAAATGTTTAAGAAATTAACTCAAAATAATTTTTTCAAAAATTTTACTAAGGGTCGGAAGTATTGAAATCGGTCTATAATTAGCGGGATTAGTTGCATCATTTGACTTAAATAAAGGCAATAAGGACTTAAATAATAGGTCAGGAGTAAGTATATGTGTAATACTTTTGCGCGCGAGTATACGAAGGCTAACAATGAATTCCTTATAACTACTTAAACTATGAGGGACCGATTACCCCTGGAGGGTCACTTGCGACGACGGCGGTGTGAGCCGCCGAAGGTACAAGTGGTCGCCAGAGTTTCCTCCGAAAATTTCTTAGATTTTGCCTTTTTTTACAGGTGACTACGTGAAAAGTAAATGGAAAACTTTAACAGATGAATGTATAAAAGAAGAGGAAAAATCCGACGAAACTGACGAAAAAGTTTTAGGGTACGCGTGGAAATCTCATTTTAATTTTTCAGATAACCTTCAAGCGTACCGGGATTCTAACAATTCTTTAATGCCCAAGCAAGAAGTCTTTGATGATTCAGAATCTACTCATATCCCTGCGTCAGAGTTACAAATCGGGTTAACTTTCGACGAGCTGCAACAGGCACCGCAGAATCCCAAAAGAAGCCTCTATGAAACGGAAACGGAGTGGCCAGACTCCAAAAGGAGCAAGAAGTGCGAAGATGACATCGGAGTAGACCATTTATTCCTAAATTACGCCAACACCTTTAAAGCGTTTCTTCCAAAAGATCAAACGATGCTCAAACTAAAACTCGCCGAGTTGTTTGCTAATACTGAAATGAAGGCGATTGAAGAGCAAAACGATTACTTAAGGCCTCCTCATAATGTAAGTTCAAACTCTTACACGAGTAAGTAATATTTATAATATGGTAACCGATGCCTGCGACTTCGTTTACGTGGATTTCATCTTAAAATATGAATAAGTACCTACATATTATGATATACAAAAACTAAATGTAATAATACAGTAAACAAAAGATAAAAAATCTGTGTACAACTGATTGATAGCCTAAACGTAGAGACTTTTCGATTCGGCATTATTTTGTAGTTTTAGCCTGTACAGCCTGTTTAGCCTATTTTGTACATAATCAACATTGATTGTGAAACTATCTAGTTGTATAAGGATTATTATCATGATTTTAATGGACTACTTACCCGTAGCCCGCCTTGCTAGTACACCTGGGTTGTACTGCGGGCACTCGTTCGGACCTTTGGTACACTTGGGTGTACCATCAAATGTGTTTCCGTTAATATTTGCTTTATTGTCAAACAAACAAAAAGACATATTGTACTTTATTTGATACACTAAAAACTAAGTTATAAAATTGGTCCCGAAAAGTTTCACGCTGACTTTGAGCGAAATGCGTTTAATGCATTGGTCAAGTTTTTTCCACATATAGAAGTTATCGGTTGTTACTATCAATTTTAGTAATGCAATTTGGAAAAAGACTTAAAAGATAAAACCGATTGATTCAAAATCGAAAAAACGAATTATAGTATTATGCCTTGACATCAGTTTTACCATTATTACCCGAAGAGTGGGTATATACAAGAGTATATTAAAGATCATCTTTAGATTCTACCCGTGTTTTGGTTTGGTTGACTAATTTGAACAAGAAACGGTTAATATTATGACTTAACGGTAGACATATAGCCTCGCTATATTTTTGTGGGTAATGATGAGTGAGTACTATAAACACGTAGTACATTATTTTATGTATCATCTACTGTTTTCGCAGCGCACGGCATATATTGACTTTCACAGAAAAAATATCGATATAAACCCAAGGTGGATTATATTCTTGTTATTTTCGGAAGGTTATTTTCTTTTATTATTGTTATTTTCGTAATTTTCTGAGTATTTCTTGTGCTATACAACCCCAACATTACCCATTCTTGTGGGGAAAGTAAACAATTTCAACATATTCAACATTTCGATAATCAATGATCAATCAATTTATTTACAATCAGAAAATAGTATATTTTTTTATGAGCCAATTAAAATAATTTTGCAAGGTGTAAGTGAAAGAAGTGTATATGAATGAATGTATATAATGATATTGTGTGTGCGTTGTGCTACATGTGTGATATTTCATAAGCAGTCTCATTTTGTTGTGTCCAGTTCATGTCTCATTTTTCGCAGGACGAAATAGATGCGGTGATGGCCACTGAAGACCAATACGACGAAGACGCAGTGACTCATGAGCACAACTATAGTACGAGGACTACATTATCAGCTTTCATGAAAGATATCAGCACTCGTCAGCAGAAGATATTGGACATCTTACAACGACAGGAAGTCGATGTTAGTTACGAGAAATTCTCTAGATACGTGTCCTCGTTGCTTGCGACCTTGTCGAAGGAGAAGGCTTTCTCTCTGCAACCGAAAATCATTGAAATAATTACTTCCGAATACAGCGAAGCTCTTAAAGAAACGGAGGCTAAAGATTCGAGCGTTTGCTAGAATTTATACTCGTATGTTACGTTGTAACTTCAAATTGGTCTCAATAAAATATTCTATTCAAACAGTGTGTAATTTGTTGATGAAAATAATATTTAAATACAATTTTTATTTACAAGAGCAACGATAATTAAAATTTAAATATGTACAGTATTAATAACTATGAATACTTATACCTATATAAGATATTTATAGAAAGAAAATATAATTAATTAATCTTTAATTTATTAAAAAAAATAGTGTATAAAATTAAGCTTCGGTCCCAGGAAGGGTCCTAAGTGTTGGTACAATGTTAACAATTATTTAACACCTAAGTATGTTAAATAATTGTTGGTTTGCATCTGTACAAGTAACTAACGCGAACAGAAGCCAGGACCTTTACCATGAGTTTACAATGACCGCACTCGCTAGTGAGAGCGTAAAACATATATATGAAAAACTGTCAACTGTCAATGTCAAATTGACAATTTTCCATATAAATATGTTACGCTCTCGCTAGCGAGAGCGGTCATTATAACTCATGGAAGTTGGACCACAAGTGTCAAATGCATCGGCAGACAAATTTAAACAAAGAAGAGGAAAATTTATCCAATGAGAGATTTATTTAAAGATTTTACACCAGATTCATTCCATCGATTTATTATTTAAGATTCTGTATCGGGTATAGGCCATAAGTATTTTAAGTATTCATAGTTATCGTCCGTATCGAATTCCGGAACAAAGTATAAGTAGATAAGGAAAAACACTGAATTCCTGCTGGGTCTAGACCTCTTATGGACGAATTTGGGACCAGTTTTCGGTTGACCATTCAGCCAATAGGTACACATAATATAAAGAAAGAGACAGATGATCTTAAGTGCTCTTCCAAGATATTACCACAGTTTTACAATACATAATATTACCTATATCGCAAAGATTGCGTTGCGACGAGTGTCGTGTTCTCTTGCACGTACGCAAATTGTGTGACACACGCGGGTTTCCTCGCGATGTTTTTTTTTAAATTAAAGATGGGTTTGCTCTTGGCGAACATCTATCCGTGTAGGAAAGATGAGACCCACGCACGATGAAGTGAGCTCACCCATAAGATGCCTGTTCACTCGAACCTTGAAGAGATTTGGATTGTATGAGCTCGGAAATACGGAATATAAAAGATGTTTTAAAGCGCTTGGTCTGAATTAGAGGGATTTCAACAAGGTGAGGATGGTAACCACAGCCGTACGTCTGCATGTCCAATAGAAGAAAGGGGAAGGCGGTATGATCTCATGCAGCTCCCGAGCACCGTCTCCGAAATACATCTAATAGAATACACACAGACAGGCAATTTTGCTTCTATGTGCCAGGCTCTGCAGCTTAGTTCTTATTAGCGTACCGCCGCCAATGAGCCTCCTGCGATCCACTGAGTAGAACTGAGTTTGTATTTTGCTGAGCCATATTTTGCTTCACCGTTCGAGAAACACGGACTCATAGGCTTGACCGGAATTCGAACTTGCGTCGGACTGGGCGCTATTACGGCTTCTATATCATTACCAGTAGGTACATAATAAAGTAAATTTGCTCTTTTTCTCTATCTGTCTGATGTATATGAGCTAATTCTCTGAAGGTTGTGATCGGATTTTGTTCCTGTTTGGTTCAATGGATAGAAGTATTGCCATGATATATCTGATTATAGATTAGGTAGGTATGTATAATACACGAATAACTTATTTGTATTTGACAATTTAAAAATGGCTGTTTTTGCACTTAAGTTGAAACAAAGTGTAACAAAAATGTCGACCTCTGATAAAAATTATTGACAACTATATATCTTTCCATGGAAAAGGTTTTCATGTAGCTGTGCTGTTAGTAAAGATATAAGGTGACAAAAATCTTTACAATTTTGTCAGCAACTCATTTGAGTTTATTTTTTAACTTTCTTTGTTCGCTCGGACGAAAGCGAACGTGAGTTCATTGTTTTAAAAATAACAAATGACGTCATGCACCACACGACAAAGACAAGATTTTCAAATCAGATCGACAAATAAATATGTATGTATGTACCTATATGACCATGCATTCTCCAGTCAGATTATTTAGTAATTTTACTTATGTTATTTGTAGTTAAACTTTATGTAATAAGCTTTACAAAAATGTAATTTTTATTCTACAGTTATAAAATATTAGCTTTGTCCTCGATTTCGTTCGCGTTGAAAAATTAAAATGTATGAGTTATAACGCCATATCTTTGTCGCTGTGACGAAAGTAGCGCCGAATTTTTTATATTTTTAGTGATCCCTTGGGAACCCAACATTTTTCCAGGATAAAAAGTATCTGTCCCAAATTTCATCCTAATCCGTTCAGCCGTTTTTGCGTTACTGAGTAACAAACATCCAAACATACGAATTTTCGCATTTATTGTATTATTAGGATCAGGATACAATTATGTTAAGTTTCAATTGAGAAAATTGAAAATTGGGAAATCAGATAATCGAGAGAGATAAATAGGTTAGAGAGATAAATATAGGTAAGTAATCTTTTTACCTTCACAAAAGATTTATTAATATAAATTTTAACCTTAATGAGAGGCTAATGCTTCTGTAGGTTAAAATTAATGAAAGAGAAAATACCCGCCTCTGTTCTTCTCTAACTTCTTCTGAACCACACATCGGATTTTGATGCGATTTTCACTAATGGAAAGAGCGATAAACGAGGAAAGTTTGTGAATATAATTTGCAGAAAAAACTGCATCCGTGCGAAGCCGGAGTGGGTCGCTAGTTAAAATATGAAAGTGCGGTGAGAGATTTTGTACGAGGGAATGGAAAACTAAAAATTATACATTGCTATAATACTACCAGAAAACTACAGCCGGCATATATTACCATTTTATAAATTGCCGAGTGGTTGTTCAGTCCTTCCTATTTTTAAACAGCGCTGCACAGATATTAGCACGTACGCCAAAATGACAGTTCACTACAAACACTGTTACGAGCACGTAGAGCTTCAAAATCAACTGGCATTTGCAAAATGCGTATGGATCTGGGAGATGTTATCCCACTATTTGGGGGATAACATTTCCCTGATCCCTCAGTCCCTCGGGATCATTTTTTATGGTATAAGTTTCTAGAAGATATGAAATATCGATGGGTGAAAGAAATTTTCGATTCCTGTAGGTAGGAGTGTGAAAAAAAATAGCTGTTATTTTCAAAATAAAAATGGTAATAATTATAGAAAAGTTTCAGTCAAATATTGCAGAAAATTTTGTTTTATCTCGAAATATTGATTAATTTTTTTATTAAAATTAAAATTAACAAAGTTAGGAAGGTTAAAAGATATACATTTCATTAAATTTTTAACAAAAAAAAAATTATAGATAGGTAAGTATAAACATTTTTATGTAAAATTAAATTTTCTAAAATACCTACTTGTCTGAAATTTTTTTTTCTAACTCTTTTTGTGTATTTTGGAAAAAACACTTTTTTTTTCTACCCCTTCTACAGAGTCGAATCAAAAAATTCTTTCACACATCGATATTACAAATCTTCTAGCTTATACCAAAAACACCCCTGAGGGACACAAATTTAAATTTATTAGGTGTTTAATTTTTCTGGACTATTTGCGAAACAAACAAATATAAAATAAAAATGGTCTTTATTGCTTAAATTTCAGTCTCTTACTTTGCATTGATTATAATGTTAGTTCGAAATGCACATTCTATGAGGAAGATTTGGCAAGAAGTTCTCATAGTTTCTTCTCAAAACAATTTTTTCCATCAGTAAAATAATCATTATACGACCTTATCATAGAAGTGTATGCTTTGACACAAAAGATTAACTGCTAACTTATTATGGCTCGTGTTATACATATTCATGGCAATCGTCTATGTCTCTATCCTAACAGATAAATGGCTATACAATGTCATAATGCTAGTTTCTTTAAGTTTATTTTTCTGAGCCTTAATAGGGTATTTTAGTCTATATGAAAAAAAAACTAAAAGTATATTATTGAGATAGCTTAGGCAAAAAGCAGTCGGAAAATGTTAGTTTTAGTTCGTAAAATAACAAAATAAATTTTAAAATTAAATTCAAAGTTTTCAGAACTTTTAATCTGTTCTTAAACACAATGAAATAGTAGCCGTCATGTTTACGTCATACGGTTGTGTAAACAAAAAAGTGTCAATCAGTGTCATGTCAATTACCGGCGCATTTGTTTACACAGCCAACTGACGTCATGACCACAGAGCAAAATGGTTTCCAGCGTTTTCGTCAAATTACGCGCGAAATTTGAAAATGTAAATTTTAAATGCATTTTTATTAAACTTATCGGTTGAATAAAAATTTGGTGTTTTTTTAGTGGTTCATTAGCACTACAGAATCTAATTGAGACACTTTTTAAAAATAGGTGTAATACCCTATTATAATTCTGCAGTAGTAACGAAACTTGTTTGTCCCCAAAGCAGAATGCCATAAGACATGCTACTATGAAAGTAGCTAAATTATAACAAAATCTGCTAACCGCACTACCACATAATTGTTAGTTGCTTTAAAAAAATAACAAACTAAAAAATTCGTTCGTTCGTTCGTTTCAGCCGATGGACGTCCACTGCTGGACATAGGCCTCCTGCAATGACCGCCAAATACCACGATTTTGTGCCGCCTGAAGCCAGCGACTCCCCGCGACTCTTTTAATATCGTCTATCCATCTAGGGGGGGTCTGCCGACACTGCGTTTCCCGGTGCGTGGCCGCCATTCCAGCACCTTAAGTCCCCAACGTCCATCGGTCCTACGAGCTATGTGCCGTACGAGCTAAAAAATTAGCTACAGTAAATGTTTAATTCCGTCTCAAACGACAATATCTATACTTTACCCTAAAGATAAAGTTACAGACACGGATTACGGCGAATGAGATTACCGTTGTAAACAGATCCTGAACAAAAACAAAAGTGACGCCAATGACGGCTGTAATCGCGATACGCCGAGGTCGTGGCTTATCGCGCGCAAGCGGAGTCGGAGCTAAGCACATGTATGAGCGATTGTTTGTACGTACATATCGATTACGTGCCGTTTGCGCAACGGATAAATATAGATGCGGCGGCGACACCTCGTCTACCCGACGGTAATATCGTATCGCAAGTGGCATATACAGATACACTAAATTATAATACACTGCACAAATGCTGGGCTAGACTGGTGCAGCTTATGAAACTTGATGCACTGCTTTTTGGCAAGATAAATTATTGAAGTGACAACAAAAAATAGAATAATATTACCTACAGATATAATTAAACCACAAAATATTTATTTAGATTTGTAAACTGATAAGGTTGTAGACTAAATAGATACTATCAAAATGGGTCCTTGAATCTAAAACTGTATATTTTAAATGTGTTATCAGAGTTTGTGATTCTTGTCTACAAAATAATAATTCACAAAACAGTAGAATTGACTCATAATAAGAATAAGTAGAAATGGTTAATAAATTAAATGTTATATATAGTACTATACAAGAGGTATTATTTAATCTATCAGCAAAAAAAAAAACTAACCTAACCTAACCAATAGTGGTTGATCAGCTAAGAAACTTATTTGGTCAGCAAGTACTAGGCCAGCCAAAAAAATTTGCTGACCAAATATTTTGCTGATGAAAATATTTATTCCTCTATACAAGTATCATATGTGGGCGACGACGTATTAGTGAAATATAAGGTAATTGGCAGAATGACATACAAATCGCAAAGTATAGCAAAAAGTGCAAATGCGCCGACGCACACACAAAGGCGTGCGGTGGCGTGATGTCTGATATGATGTGGCGTGTTGTTCTATTGCACCAATAACTTGTACCATTGTACACGTTTCCCACTACAAATTCCAAGAAACAATTCTTACACTGCGAATCCATAACGCTACACAAATAATCACACCGGCTGAAAACCGGTAATGGATGCGGTACCATTAAAAATTGTGCCAACTCCACATCTGGAGTTCTAACGCACAAACAGTTCCACTTTTACTAGAAACGATGTTTATTACTTGTTGCAGCTGGTTCGAATATAAAGAAAATAAATGAAAACAGACAGTGCACGAGAAACAACCTTAACAAACGTTTATCACAAAGCGCTGGTAGGATTCATAGTAGAAGGTTTCATATAATCGTGCAACGGAGCACGTAGACAACCCGTTCTAGATGTATTGATAGACGTTTAAAAAGGCAAAAGAAAAAAATGTGGCAAAGAAAACGCGTGATACTGTGTTATTATGCGTGGAGCGAATGGTGCAACTGACGTGAAAATGGTGCTTTTTTTTGTAATGCTACAATTTTTCCTCGTAAAGAATCGCACAATGAATCCGAGATATTTCTTTTCTAGTTTATCTATGAACGAGGTGAAATCAAAAATCACATTAAAGAGACGATAGAAATGGTAAAGCGGTTTATTTAGCAACATGCGTAGGGTCTGAAGATTCCGCGTCGCCTAATATTAAGGGATTTGTGTCGATGTCCATGTCCGATATCACAACCGAGTATTGTCCAACACTGTACTTCTTCATTTCTTGCTCGAACAAGATGTTATTAATAGCTTGTTTGATCATCGACTGGGTCCGTTCGTCGTGTTTCCGAAGCGAATCTGCTATGTATTCGCCGAAACTGTCACACTCGTCCTTTTGCCTAATCGTGTTCGACCTTCTGACATTCTTCAAGGCCTCTAACAGTCTGCTGTCGAGTTGACTGGTCGCGGTCCTTTTGACCAACTTTTTTCTTGTAGGTCTGCTGTAGCGAGTTCTGTTAATCTTCGCTTGATGCTGCGCTCTTTTGGGCTGGTTGAAGGCCACCGTGTATGGTTCCTCCTTAATGGTGATCTCTTCGACTACTGTCTCATGTTGGTCGGAATCGTCATTTGAATTATCTTCTTTTTCGTCGTCCGTTCCTGGATCTGTCGACTGATGCCACGTGTCCTTTGCGTTCGAGGGCTGTGGACAATATTTATTCAACACTTTGTTATTTATTAACGACACAGCCTCAAAATGGGATTTATTTGTAAGAATATTTGCGACCTGCACATTTTATTATTAGGTTTAAACTTCAGCAGATAATTTTGTAATTATAGTAAATGCCGCATTTCTAATTGTAATGGATGCATCAAATCAAGGTCGACGTTTACCGACGATTTTATTTATACGTTCATGTAAAGAATTTTATCTCCATACAAGATTTCACAAAAATCAATTCAAAATCATTAATACTATGGTTCAATTGGATATTCCGATCCTAAAAATACCCAATCCGATGTTAGATGTTAGAAAAGGGGAAAGCAAACATTATCTATGGACGTGGTTAATAATTTAAAAGTTTATCCAATTAAAAAAAAAATTATTTTGTAATATTATTATAAAAATAAATATCTCAATGAATAAGGAATCGCTGTTTTTTTTTATTCAGACGCATACCTACTACGTCATTAACATCACAGATAGATACTGACAGGGGTGTAACTAGTTGACCCTGCACGCTTGCAGTTGAAAAAAATTGCAATAAAATAAATGTTTTTATCATTTCACAGTTAAGGACAGCCCGTTGGATGAGTGGTTAGGGTGCTTGCCTTAACGCTCTGTTCTAGGGTTCCCGGGTTTAATTCCCGGCAGGGTTAATTCTGAAAAATGAACTTTTAAAATTTTGGCTCTGGTCTGAATTTGTAAAGCAGTGGCAGGGCACACTGCGTTTCGCAGTCATTTATGTGCGCGTCAGTCTTTTCTGTAAGGGGGTGGTTACTGCCGCCAAACGGTCTGCAAATGACTGCGCAACGCAGTGTGTCCTGCCACTACTTTCCAGATCCAGATCAGAACCAAGTTTGAAAAGGAAATCGAACCCGGGAACCCTAGAACATTGCGTTAAGGCCAATGATGTTTTAATATATATTATAATATCATTGGTTAAGGCAAACACCTTAACCACTCATACAACGGGCTCGTCAAATAGTCAATTGTTTGCCTTTTTTTTCCATTAGGAAGTGCTCTTTGAATTTTTGCAAATGAGCGTAGGTGAGCATTATTTCTTAATCAACGCTCTTCAAATATATGAAAATATATTATGTACTAGCAGATAACATACTAGATAACATACGTCAACGATTCAAACAATACTTTTGTTCATCGCCATCATAAAGAGGTTATAGTGGCTAAGTTTTTATTTTAATATGGCAACATACAGTTAATGCAAATAACTGCATTATTTGCATTATTAGCATTAATGCAGTTAATGCAAATGTGGCTTTATTTAAATAAATAAAGGCAAAACAGTTTCATACTAGACTTATTTCTCCTATGTTTGTTTTTTTTAATAGCTTAGTACCTATCAATAAAAAAATGGAATCATCCACACCTTAGAAAGTGAAATGGGCTATCTCTATAAAAGTAAATCAATATAACTTACATTACATTACAAGAACATTAAAAAATAATAATTTTCTATTGGGCATGAGTGAGCTATTATGGTTGGACCCGTTCGACCCGTTCGTTGCAGTGTAGCGAACACACATATTAGATAGGTACTTATATAGTCTTAGAGCGAACACTGCCCTGTCGCGTGTTACAATCCCGATCGGGCCTGTACTGATAATAAACGTATGAGAGAGATTTTACTTTGGAATGCGCGTTGTTCTCCAAGTGTGAGGGCAGAAACTTGAGGTGCGGGTACAGGAACCACTGCGACCTGCCGCCGAAGCGCACTTTGGCCTTTTCGCGGCGATGGGACGCGAATATCGAGTTGAGCTTCTTCCGCAGGTCCGCGATGTCGCAGTTGAACATGGTCGCCAGGTGGTCCCAGGCCTCGTATCTGGCCGTCGCCTGACGGAACGACTCGTGCTTACTGTCCCACAGCTCCGGACGCTTCCGGTACTCGTTGACGAGCTGGATGACGGACGAGGTCGTCCACTCGACCTCGACGGACATGATCGAAGCGAACGTGGGTTCGCGGTGCGTTCGGCCCGGCGCTCGCTCGCTCGCGCACTGGCGTCGCGTCGGTCGGGGGTATCGAGGGGCAGGACCGTGGCGCGGGGCGGGTCCCCCGAACGAAATTGTGCATGTTCGCGAGCGGTTTTGCACCTTGGTTGTACCATTCTTTATTTAATTGTACTCATACTTTAAATGAAATATGAAAAAATAATGTATATTAATTAATGCCGGTTGCCGGTTCCTAAATTTATAAGAACTTTGAGAGAATTGTTATTAGCTGTCGCTTTGATTAGTTACCTATTAGATTAAAAAAAACAATATTCGCATACCCTTGTCGGTTAAAACATGCTTTGTATTGTAAACGTGTATTTATGTAAATAAAGATTTATTTCAAAGCGACAACGTCTAATTTCTTTTTAGAATTACAGTCGAAACCGGATATTACGACACTTCCAATCACGATCGCTGTATCCGATAGTTGTTATAAGCAAATGCACAAATAGATACATAGTAGAACTTGCAATATGTATTTAATATAAAGATATTCGGCGTATGATATTGTATTCAAATAAAATGTCGATTTTTTTAAGCTGAGTTTTAAATTAGCATTTTAAATGTGTAGCTAATTATAAAGTCTAAATATCCTTAATAGGTTAGAATACAATTAAAATTAATGTTTTGTTTTGCTGGAACAATTATTATTATAACGGTTGATCGTTACATTAGCCAATGAATTTTGAGAAAGTTCGTCGTCAGTTTTAAGCGATATGTTGCTTTATCCGATGTTGTAATATGCGGTACCTATGTTTATTTATAGGGTTTCGGGCGGGATCTAATCTTAATAACCTATCCGTCGTTCAAAACGATGTCGTTATATTCGGTTTTGGCTATATTTTCTTTTTTATATTTTTAGCAGCTATTTGAAGAGCTTTAAATTTTTGATTTAGATTTGAGCTAATTGACGAACTTTAATTGCAAAATTGTTTTTATCATAAAAAAAGGAAATAAATGTATATACAAGTTTTATTATATTGTAAGTAATTACAAGTATTTGTAATTAGTTTACTATCTACTGCCCGCATATTAACAGAAGAGAATTGTTATAATCTCGAAAAAAAAAAAATTGCTGATAGGGACACAACTTTCTTATATAAACACCGAAAATCGTAGTCTTCGATTGGGGGTCGCATTGCATAACATTCTCAAATCGTAGAGGAGCTCACGAAATAACATTTTCATGTAAACAATTAAGCACTATCAAACAAAGGAGTTTTTATTCTGTACACACGGCTATTGTAATCAGACCTTCGATCGCGAATAAACTCGACCGGCGCGGGTTTCATGTAAGATGGACCCGTTGTTGTGGGGCGCCTACGATCAATACAGTAGACCTCTACCTCCCCACCCCCCACCACTCGAGAGTGCCAGGCGTGCCAGGGGTGGGTAGCAACAACGCGAGGGGTCAACTTAGCCGGTTCTCCGTATCCATTCAGTGCAAGAGTTTGTGAATGAGTTTGGAACACTGGATACAAATAGAAGGAGGGCCCTCCCCGGCGATTAAGTTAAGGCAGGTTGCTTTATGTTAACATGGATTCTTATTCTGATAACATTTGTTTTTCATCCAATATGTAATTGAAAATTTTATTCGATATCTAGGTCGCTTAGTCACGTCACGACTAGTGGGTCAATTCGGGAGAGGGTAATTTTGTTCTGTAGGTACCAAAGACCCAATATCCTGAAATAACTACAAACGAATACTTCGCCATAACTTCTGTTCACTCATAATAAAAGCCAAAATTGCAAAGTACGCTTTCTTCTCTAAGTGGAAATGGTAACTTCGCTTGCGATTTCCGTGCCATTGTCCAAATCTGCCATAACTTAAAAACAATATGAGGGCCGGGGACCCATTCGGACACAGGGGCGGAGGGAAAGCAACATTATGCCAAATACGCACATTTTATCTACTAGCGATGCGACACCCTTTATCGATAAATCTTGACTATCGACATCGATACATTTGACTAAGTACCTATTCGTTTCCTAATGATATTTGTTATTTTTATTAACAACTAACTAAAGCATATTATCATTTAACATATAGTTATATAGTTTAACATAGATATAACTAATGTATATATACATAATACATTTATTATATTATGTATATATATATATATATATATATATATATATATATATATATATATATATATATATATATATATATATATATATATATATATATACATAATATAATAAAATCGTACCTATACGAGCTGTGTCTGTAAGTACATTAAAGATTTTTTTCAAAAAATCAATTTGTACACATTGTACTTATGTTACCGAGGTCAAAAAAATAGATTTTAAAGTTTTAGTCAGTTTATCTGTGTCTGTGTTGTACACGCTAATCTCTGAAACGGCTTAACCGATTTGAATACAGTTTCCACTGATGTATTGCAGCAAGCTTACCGTAACATTTAGGGTTTGTTTCATTCCAATCGGTTTACAAACAAAAAAGTTATACCCTATACCGAATTCCACGCGTACGAAGTTGCGGGCTCAGCTAGTAATAATAATTTGTGACTTAATGTACCTAAATTAATTAATTGATAACAAAATATTTTAAGAACTCACTTAGATGCCTATAAAATTAAAAAGAAAGTGATGCAGTAATAAGACAGCTTGTGTATGTGTGCTTGTCTGTTTTTACGAGTGAGAGTGAGTGTTCGTAACCTATACCTACATCCTGTTTTATGAATGTCTACTGTTAACCTGAAATTGCTCGAATAAACTCCTTACGCGTCGAATGGGCTCAAAACCAGAGTCCTCTGTCGCAAAGAAACTATCGACAGTCGTATCGACGGGTAGCAACTCAAAAATGAGCCATCAAGTGTCGATGGCAAGTTATCGGGCTCGCTGAGATTATTAGTGTGGGGGATGCAGAGGGCGAAGCGGCCTATCTCCCGCGCCAGCCCCAACCGTGCCGGGAAATTTACGGGACACTTTTACGAGTGCCAAATAGGTGCCACCCGGGATAGGATAAGACTCGTGCATTGTATACGATCGATAAAGAGAAAATTGAAAGAACTTCACTATGAATTAGAGAGAACAGTTGATAATGCACTCACATGAACACTGAACGAAAAGATATACACAGTCCAGCCATAAGTTCTGTTACAAATTAAAATGCATTAAATTTTTTATGAAGTGCTAGCGACCCGCGGGGTGCAATTTTTATATATATGAACATTCCCCGTTTATCCCTCTTACCATTAGTGAAAACCGAATTAAAATAGGTCTGCCCGTTCACGCGTGATCCCGTGACCAAGGGAATTTTTTTTATGTTAATGTCGACAGACAGGCAGACGGTCCATTTGATGGTAGGTGGCTACCGTCGCCTATAACACAAGCAACGCCAAAGCTGCTGCAAGTGCGCTGCCGACTGCAGTAGGATTAAGGATAAGGGATTAGGAGTGGATAGGGAAAAGGGCTCTGGCATCCCTTACTCACTTACCGAAACACAACAGCACATATAGAGAAGATTTATTGAAGTCTCAGCAAAAAAAAAAAAAAATTTGATATGAAAATGAATAGCTTTGATACAAGCTTTTAATCTGTTTGGCTACGAATCTATGGATTTACGCACTGTCTCCGTGGGAAATTTAGCCACTGCTTGCTCCAGAGATTTCTTAAGAGACTCAATGTCGGCGTGTCGTTTAGAGCAGGCCATGTCCTCTAAAGCTGACCATAATTTGTAGTCTAAGGGGTACAGATCTGGCCTAGACGAGGGCCAGTCTTCAGCTCTTATAAAGTGGACCGTCAGCCTGTCAAAGACCTTAACGTAAGAAAAAGGTTTAAGTACATTTTAAATAGATAATTAAGTTGAGTGAGTTATGTTATGTTAACCTTATGTTAACCTGAGAAAAGATAGCAGTCGTCGCAACTTCGTCTGCGCCCTCTTTTTATTAGATGTTAAAACATTTATTCTTATCTAGAAAACATTACCTAAAATAAAAATGTACTCACGATATAATTACTTATATTTTTTTACATTTTAGAACATTTTGTTTGTCCGCAAACGATTTATGAAATTTTGTTTATGCATTGCTAGGCAACGCTTTTTCCGGCGCATGTTGAGAACGCGCCAAAAATTTTTATATTATTAGATGTTCCGTAGGGATCAGTACTTTTTTTCTGGGTGAAAGGGAGGTTATCTTTATTATCCTATTATCTTTTCTGTATCCCTGACAATGTGTATGCAAAATTTTATGACAATGTTTGTCTGTTACGTTTGCTAGCAGACAAACATTTGTCTGTTAATGCGTTTGTTAACGCATTTATAATATTAGTTAGGATTAAGTTAGCTGGTGACCTTGACTTTTGTTACTGAGCAAAACTTACAGTAAGCAATAACCAATAGTAAGCAATATGGCTGTTTAAAGCAAATAATATTCACTCTTTTCATGCGATATAAAATATATAACGCTTCTAATATGCTATGACAATAAGTGGAAGAGGAGGCGAAGGCAGATATAAGCTGCCTAAGTAAGATGAGCTAAAGATGACCTAAACTCGGTTGCTATCGGAGTAGCGCCAATACATTTGCCTGGCAAAAATATTGACATTCCAAATTAGTATTCAAGTGTGGTGCGTTATTTGAGTACACGGAGCATATTCGACTTTAATCTGGCTCATTCGAATCTATGACTTCCTCGTACGCGACACGGTTTAAAATACACATCAAACAAAACACATTTCTACTGTGTTATTTATATTGTTTGTATAAATTGTATTTTTTCATAATTTAGAGTCAATAGTAAAGAAGCTATCAGATATATAACGCAAACTCAAAACAAAGGCTACTAAGATTTAAAAGGTCTTAATCCAACATGCTATGCTGACAATTTCAATAGTTATGCTTTTATTAAAGTATTGAATGCTTGTTGGAAATAAGGTTCTTGAAATTCTATACTGCTTTCGGGAAACGTAACACTGGACCCTACTAGTCACTGACAGATAGCTGTCAGTCTTCGGAAACATTAATATGTTATTAATATAAGATATAAGATACTAATATCATGTCCTCTCAAAACGCAATGTTGCCAGAGTAAAACAACATTCACCAGATATTTTAATTCCAATGATGTTTCTGCATATCTTATGATTCACTGAATGTTTCAATGAGTTTCGTATCATTCTAAACGTAGTATCCAGTGGATTTATAGTCATTGATAGAAACAGATAAAAGATCACTAGCCAATGTTTGTCCTTTAGCAAGAAATGTACCGACAAAAGTTTGTATAACCATAGAATCGGTTAGTTTGTATAACCACCAAATAAATATATGTAAAGTAAAATAATATAGACAACTCTTCAAGAGGAATACCTTTTATATCATTGCAAATTGAATTGCACTCTTGCCTTGACAGTTGTCAATTGAACGTCAATATTGGTCGTTACTCACAATCCAATGAATTCGAAGAATTTCCTAAATATTCCATTTCCTTTTCATTTACTTTTTTCTTAAGTGACTTAGTCTCTTTTTCAAATATTAATCTTACTTCTCTCGTGTTATTCTAAATCGTTTCACTTAAGGCCGTTCCTTTTAGCCACCAAAACTCAGAAACTCACCCTGCTAGCAGCACAGGTTCATCAAGCACATTCGCTCAGTTATCAATGCTATCATTGTCACATTTTGCGAGTGTGAATAAGAACGCATAAGCGTATCGTTTCGAATCGGGGACAACATTTTTGCTTTTTGATTTATTTATAACTAGCTGTTGCACGCGACGTCGTCCGCGTCCCTTTATAAAATATTACTCGCTGATAATGTAGCTTTCTAATTTTTAAAATCTGTCCAGTAGTCTTTGAGTTTATTCATTACAAACATACATTTGTATGGAGGGGGGTGTAAAAGGGGGAGAGATGGGGGAAGGATGAGTAGCCTCTGTTACTGATAATTTAGCTTTCTATAGGTGAAAGAATTTTTAAAATCGGCCTAGTAGTTTTTGAGTTTATTCATTCAAACATACAAAAATACATACATACCTACAAATCTTTTCTCTTTTTAGTAATATTCATAGTACCTAAATTCTAAAGCCGTCAAAATATTTTTACATTCAATTGTCCCTATTTAGTTTCTTACAGAAAATAAAGGCAAAATTTGTTTGAAATTACGTGTTAGAGGTTACTTTAGGATTAATAATCATACATCTACAAAAATTTGCGTTTTTTAGAAAAACATGATCTTATGTGAAGAATTTTTGGAGTAAGCCGCCTTAGAAGTCATCAAAAATGTTTGGTGTGAGGTTTCCGTTGTTTGTTTAGTTGATTCGCAGTTGTGCTTGTAGTGTCAGCGTATCCGTTGCGTCAACAAACACTTACAGTGTTATTACAAAAAAAAATACTAAACTATGTCTCAACACGTGTTTTGTCAAACAGCGTCTAATGACATTTGTATACAATTTCACAGTTTAAACCCTGCCTCAAATAATGTTTAACCTTCGCTATTACAAAATAGTGTTTGTCCTTTGACTTACCAAAACATCGCTGGGCAACCTATAGGCAACCAAATGTTGCTATTTTAAAATTATAAAATAGCAAATAGTAACAATAAAATAGCAACATTACAAAACGTTCGTTCAATTTCATTTGGTTCAATCCGAAACGTTCCTTTCTATGCAAATTTGTTATGTGCTAATAGAATCCTACGCAGAAAATATTTTAAAATTATCTATATATAAATAAAACAGTGACGTTTGTGATTATAAATTAATTATTGCTCTAAATACACCGCCATAAGTATGTTTTGGAACCAAAACTTACGTATATAATGAGTACATTGTACACATAGAACAGTGATCGGTTGAAAGAATGGAATGTGTTTATCAAGACTTGTCAATCGTCATTACTCATTGTCAAATGAGTATAATATAAATAAAAATTATGGAAAAAAATGGACAATTGCAATATTAAAATAAAAATTCGTGAACGTGAAGAAAATTGGGTTCAAGAATAAAAGGTAAAACAACCCGATATTTCATCATAATCATAACTACACCACTAAATACAACTTGCGAAAATTAGAGACAAAGCAGTAGACTAACTTTGAGTCTTAGACAAGTATTGACATGTTATAAATATGAAAAGTATTATTTAAACCGTGCCTAACTCTAACTGTTTAAACACGCTTTTGTAATAAACATTTTTTTAGACACATGTTCAATGTATGTTTATCTTTTTTGTAATAACACTGTTATTGTTTCCATTTAGGTAGAATAAGTTACTGCTGTGAACGCTGAAATTACTCTTTTCGTATTTGAATATAGAAAATATTTAATTGCTCTCTTCCCCCAATTTATTTAGTCAACTTGTACATTGAATTGCGTAGTCCCCTAATAGGGGGTCGTCGTATGTGTAGGGTCACTTGTGTGGAACCTCACAAAGGAGCATTATCATGAATTACTTTCTTTGTTACTGCCCCAAAATATCCTTCATTGATTTTTGTATGAATGGGTTGCATTTTAAACATCGATCAAACATTTTTTTTATATATAATAACCTTTACGAAAACTACATGTATGTTTCTAACTCATGCATCTTGTCGCAATTTTCTGTGTTTCTACTAGAGATATTATATCTCTTTATAATATATCTCTCTTATATATAATAAACTCAAAAATTACAGGACCGATTTTAAAAATTCTTTCACCTATAGAAAGCTACATTATCAGCGAGTAAAATAGGCTACTCATCCTCCCTCCACCTCTCCCTTTATCCCCCCTCCATACAAAATTGCCCTTCTCCACGAATAATATTTTATAAAGAGAAGCGGACGAAGTCGAGTGCGACAGCTAGTATTTTATAGCGATATAATTGAAATTATAAGCAAAGAAAAATGTTCATTTAATTTTTAAAATAAATTAGGTAGAAGTATTTATTTTTGTCTTTTTTTTTTTCAATTTTCAACTTAAAGGTAATTCCTACGATAAAAAGAATGTTACTCAAATCCTTGGCTTTTCAGTTCCTGCAGGAATGCCATAGGAATGCTTATTTCTTTTGTTGCCAAGACTACAAATTTCGTTTACATGGGACTTTACAAAGTCAATCAATTCTTATTTATTATATGTACTAATTTAATTGATGTAACATTCGACAACCGTTTTTTATTTGGTATAACAAAGAGCATTGTATTGGACAATGGCAGAGTTATCTAATGCTAGTGTTGTTCGGGCGACAGGGCGACAGGGCGACGGGGCGACAGGGAGACGCCGGTTCACTTTATGTTTTAGCAACAAAACAACCTTGTTACCAAATTATCTTAATTCTCCATTCGGGGAGCCCTTTAAGCCTCTTAGCGAGAATCGGTGATATATGGACTTGTTTGCAACACGGTTATGGCCTTATTCGCCATTTGTAACTTCACTGAAAGTGATCGTAATTTTCCATTTAAACACTTCTTTGATGATGGATGGCCAGCGTCTAAAGTTAGAAGCAAAAGCAACATTTTATAATGCGCACTGCTAAGGATTGGAACTCCCTGTCGGCATTCCGAGCTCATACAAGCCAAATCTTTTCAAGGTTCGAGTGAATAGGCATCTCTGGGTGAACTCACTCCATCGTCGACCTCATCTTTCCTACACGGATAGATACTGGCCAAGATCAAACTCATCTTATACTTAATATTATAAAGAGAAAAGATTTGTATGTACGTTTGTAATGAATAATCTCAAAGACTACTGGACCGATTTTAAAAGATCTTTCAATTATAGAAAGCTAAATTATCAACGAGTAACATAGTATTTTATGTTATTTTATAAAGAGACGCGGACGAAGTCGCGTGCAACAGCTCGTTTTTAATAAAAAATATTAAAATATTAAAAAAATCAGAGGAGATGCCAATTGCCAACCCTCACAAGAGCATACTAACAATGAACGCGACGATGTCACGAGATACATGAGATCAACTCCCATGCGTGTAGGTATACGTATAAGGGTCAGGCCCAGTCAGGCCATAGCTTTTACCACTTTTTTACCCGTCCCACGTCTCCTAAGTTTTTTCTACCTATTTGAAGTTATATAGGGTTATTTTTTAATTGTATAAAAGAGCTTAGGTAGAGTTTGGACCATAATGCAAGAGTTAATAAAGTTGAAATTAATAAGTATTAAGTATAAAAGTATTAAATGTTTGAGAATGAAACAAAGGGATTTTCAGAGAAACTTCCTCGATACAACTTGAATGACGCAACTTGAACTCGAGTGAGTGAGTGAATCTGTATGATGCAAGTATCACGCGTGTCATGTCACATAGTTTCATCATCTTTTCTTGATAACGTTAATAAGTCTGTGACGTCAAAAATACTTTTGCCATTTTAATAACAATAATTTAGTTAAATTATTCTAAAAACTTACTTTTGGTAAATTGTTGTGTGTTATGTTTGGTACATACATTAAAAATATAAACCCTATGCACAATTATCCCGCTATGGCAACTCACCTGCTTTTTGTGTCCGTTTATCTTGGTCTTCGTTGGTGGCAGCCAAATATCATGGCCGAATTGTTTCGCCTTTTCCTTCACCACACTTGGCGCCAAATTTAACAAGTCTTTTACTTTTGAACGTTACACCAATTGTTTCCATTCAAAATACACAACAGACCCACATAGAGAGTTGTCACATCCCAAATACCTATATTATATTGTATATACGTACACTAGATGCATAGAGTAAATTGTGTATGTGTGCATAGGGCTGCCACCATCTAAATTACGGACCCAGGACAAAAACTTCGAAAACCCCGGAAATTTGGGTGAAATAAAGATTTTCCCCGGACTCCCTCGAAAAAAAATACAATAAAATAATAACGAATACAATAATAACGAATACTAATAATAATAACGAAACAAATAAAATAATACATATACGAAAATGGGTGCTCATGTCAAAACACTATTATCCCATTGGTTAGTTTTGACACTAGCGCGCAGCGTGACCACTTTTTCGTCAGATAATCTACCAAATACACTGCTAAAATCTACCAAAATCTAATTCAAAATTCTACTAATGATATTTAAGTCGTTCTAGATAAAATAGTTTATAAACAGCACACATGTTTTTATATTTTAATATCAATATTTATCATCCACTTTTTTTTACATTTTTATATAGTGTTGCATCACTTTTCATAACTTGTACCTAGCATGAATGATTCGGGTTTAAAATGAGTATAGTTTTTGCCTCTTACACACTCCTTGAGGTGTAAAATTGACCGCACGTTTCGATTATAAAATCTATTGGGATCGTCCCTTTTGATCCTGTTTATTGCCGAGAATATGCGTTCGCATTTTGCGTTCGACACTGGAAGACAAAGCATCTGCATCGCTTTTGCTTGCTTTTCACGATTTTAATAACGCACGCAATTGTCAAACAAACGACTAGACTTCTGTTAATGTAATAAAACAAACTTACCAACAACAGTCAACAACTTACATGAGTATACCTAAGTATAAAATGTTTTAAGTGCCATAACTAATTTGATAAAACAACCTTAGTTGTTAATCAATAAAGTTTATTTTCCAAAACCTTAATAGAAGTATGGGGAAACCCCTTCCATCAATGCTTCTAATCGTTCTGTTTTGGCCTGGATTCATACATTTTTCACCAAATTTTCTTAAATATCGATTTTCTACTAGAATCTACTATACAATTTTGTTGTGTATATTTGTTAGAAAATATCCGAATTGTTTTGTCGAAAATAACGAAATAGGAACCAAAATAACTAGGCAAGGTAATTTATTGCAAAGACCAAAATGTAGATTAGAACTATTTAATAGAAATGTTTATGTTATGGCAATTAAAACATACAATAAACTACCTAATAATATAAAAGAATTGCCGGATCCTAAATTTACAAGAACATTAACAAAATGGTTATTAGATTGTTGTTATTATGATGTTAAAGAATTTTATAATAAGAATTCATTTATTAATATAGTCTACAAACAATTAAACACAAATATTTGCACGCCCTTGGCGGGTAGAACATATACTTTGTACTGTAACTGCTGTATACAAATTAAAATCCTGTAAACATGTGTTCGCACAAATAAAGATTTATTAATTTATTTATTTGCTCCCATGCCCTTAAATCTACTAAAAAAGTAGAAATCTACTAAAAGTGGTCACGCTGAGCGCGCATTTTAACGTCAGAAATACACCCCCGGTGCCTAAAAAGTAGGTAGGAACTAGGTATTTTAAGGGCTTAATTTTACCTGCGGAAACGGGGTGTTTCCGATTAACGAGAAGTCCGAATTCTTAGCAACGAGTTTTAGTGCTAGATGTTAAAGAAATACAAAAATGTTCAACAAATACAAAAATTTCAAAGCCACTAAAAATACCTACCCCTAAACATATAAAGCCCTTAAAGAAATCCCATCCTTCTAAATTGGGGGGAGGACCCGATAAATTGGGAACCCTGTTTTAGTTAGATCACAGACTATACATTGATGCTGAGTTAGATACATAGTACTTACTGTACACCCACAAACAAAACATGCTTGAATTCGCAAATCTTGCGTTTCATTTTACTCAACAAATCTTGAATAACGTCTATGATGACTTGAAATCTAAAATAATATTGTATATATCATAGTTTCATATGGAGCTAAAGTTTTTTCAACAACTTAGGCATAATACTTCTACTACGGTCTAAAGCTTGAAAAATTTATAATTTCGCTTTGCTGTGAATCGGAACGTCTAGCAATGGTTGTCATATCTTCCTCGCTCGCACTTATTCGATGTGCCGTTCATTTGTTCTCACTCTGTACTAAAAACTGAAGACGAGGACGAGGATACATATAATTTTAGTAATTATATGTATCCTCGTCCTCGTCTTATTGCCAATATGATGCAGTGCAACTCGTGGAATAAATTGACGCTGGCGACAGCAGCGCTACAGCAACAGATGGCACTGTTGCTGTAAATTTTTTAATGTTGCCACCTATTAATTGTTTTGTTTTCCGTCCAAACTGGGTCCTAATGTTTCGTCAATCTATTGAAGTACGCAAACTGGCCACAGAGTACGCGAGTACGGTACACCATACCATTTAATAGTACGCAATGCATACTAATGCGTACCCTAATGGCAACCATGCTTATGCCTAGGTCACTGAGGTGGTTGCGCGGCGGCGGGGCGCGCGGAGCGACTTAAAAAAGGTTTTACCCGGACACTTTCAAAAACCCCGCCCGGACGCTCCCCGGACGCCCTCCAAACTAGGACAAATCCGGGGAAACCCGGACGGATGGCAGCCCTATGTGCAACTAACAAAGACACATAGTATATATTAAACAGGTGGATTGTTTAAAAAGATGGTCTCATGTCGGTCTGGTCTGTGATAAAGTAGACAGATTTGTTTATGCACTACGTCGGTTAAGATTGACTGTGTCTATTGAGGCAGCAATCACTGCTTATCATGGCTACGTTTCTTCGATTTTGACATACGGATTATTGGTATGGGGTAACTCTGTCGAAATAATAAGAGCTTTTAGGGCCCAAAAAAATGCATCAGAGCAATATGTGGCGTGGGCTTTATGGAGAGTTGTGTGCCACTATTTAAAAAGTTACATATACTTCCCTTACCTTGCTTGTATATAAAGACGTTGTGTATATTTGTTAGAAAATATCCGAACTGTTTTGTCGAAAATAACAAAATAGGAACCAAAATAACTAGACAAGGTAATTTATTGCAAAGACCAAAATGTAGATTAGAACTATTTAATAGAAATGTTTATGTTATGGCAATTAAAACATACAATAAACTACCTAATAATATAAAAGAATTGCCGGATCCTAAATTTGCAAGAACATTAACAAAATGGTTATTAGATTGTTGTTATTATGATGTTAAAGAATTTTATAATAAGAAACATTAATTCCTTTATTAATATATTAGTTTACCAACAATTAAACACAAATATTTGCATGCCCTTGGCGGGTAGAACATACTTTGTACTGTAACTGCTGTATACAAATTAAAATCCTGTAAACATGTGTTCGCGCAAATAAAGATTTATTTTATTTTATTTTTTTTTTAAAGAATTTTTTTACCGAAATTTATAATAAGTAATAAATAATGAAATAATAATAATAAAATAATAAATAATAAAATTTCAAATAGTAATAAAGTATGGCAAGCGTCTTAATTGCTGCCAGAATATAATTTTACTGGATGCTCAGAAGAAACCCCTCAGAAGAGAGCAAGCTTTAATGTGAAAGCTTTTATTCGTGTATCACTTAAAAGTCACCCATTTTAATGAGTATGATTGCTTCAGTCGTATCGCTTTGACGAAATGTTGCCTTACACATTCTCAGAGCATAGAAATTCTTATTGCACCTTTGTTCGTCGGGCCGATTGTCCACAGATTATGTTAATCGCCTCGCTCAGCGCTCCCTCTCCCATTGTCACTATTTACGAGTATTTCCCAGCTGAATTTACAGCAGGGTGTCATTTCAACTCGTCCATTAAAACTTGATCGTCCACTAAAATGCTTGGGAAAGGTATACGTTTCCGTTGGTCACGGTGCGTGCCGACATTTGTTTCATTATAAGTTGGTAAGCAAACAATTGTTGGAAAGCTAGTTCGCCATTCAAGATGGCGAATTTGGACTTGCTGTCGGACAAAGGAATAATTATTTTGTGAGCAAAATTATGTACAATCAAATGTTACATAACTTCGTAGTCAAACAAAAATCTGCTAACTGTAAAAAGTATACTTTTTAGATATTGACAAAAGAAGTTTTCCTGAAGAATTTTACATGAAGGTTTATTTTAAAAAAAAGTATATCATTCGAAACTTAGGGTTTATTATAGGTGAACTTATTGGTTTTTTAAACACTGATCTACTCTCAATATGTACTTATATAGTCTTTGCTTTTAAACATGAAAATTCAAAGTTTATTGATTATTATGATACTGAGTAAATTTTGCGCTTCTTAGATTCTTGCTGTTCCATATAGGACATTAATTCGACAAATAGTACTCAGAAGCACTTAGCATTTTTTTATACGATCGATACTATTCCTAACTATTCCTAAGATCAAAAGGTTGAAATCAGATTTTTTTTGACAATTACGATAAAATGAGTAAAAATGATTCTATAGATTTATCTATAGTTAATATTATAATTTCCGGTTCCGGTTGTCATATCGTAAACATCATAGTGCCGACGCTCTTCAAAATCAACTACAAATAAATAATAAAACACCACAGTTTCACAATTACATCACGCGAAAATAATACCAAAGTGCGAATCAAGTGTTATTGATAATAAATAGTGCATATTGTTGGACTTCACGACAAATAAGAAGACAAATAAGAAGATCGACGAATAATTTGAGGGTAGAAATTGAATTCATTCATAAACAAATACCAACCAATATCATAGAAGAGTAAAAGAGTAAAATACGTACGTCAAATCAACTGTCAGTGTCACCTAAGTGTTGCCAACAAATAAAAATTAAAATTTCCCGTCTAACGCACATTCCGTTACACGCAAAATATGGAAGACCAATTTCAACTTTTGTTCGATAAAATGAAAACGGAAATGAAAAAGCAAACAGTAGAATTAACTAATACAATTATGGAAAAAATAGATGAAAAATTAAAACCTGTTCTAGAAGAGAACAAAAAGTTGCAAAATAAAGTGGATAACTTAGAAAAAAAGGTGGAATATTTGGAAAGAGTTAAAAAAAAACAACAATATAATAATTCATGGGTTGAAAGAGGAGGAGAAGTCTACATTAGAGTTACTTAAAAAAGTGAAGAAATGTTTTTTGCAAGAATTAGAAATAAATGTAGATGACTGGGAAGTAAATAAAATATACCGTATTGGGAACAAAAATAAAAATGGGACACCGAGGCCTACAGTCCTTTCCCTAGTTAGCGGATGGAAAAAGAACGAAATCATGAGGAATAAAAAGAAACTAAAGGAGATATACATAACCGAAGACTACTCAAAGGTAACTTTAGAAAAGAGGAAAGCCCTACATCCTCAGCTTATAGAAGAAAGGAAAAAAGGAAATTTTGCCTACATAAAATATGATCAACTAATTGTAAAAGAAAACACTACTATTAAGGATAAAAATAAAAGGGCGATGTCTACCTCCCCACAAACTGTTTCGCAACCAAGGAAACAACACATATTAAATCCGACAACAAACAAGAGAATCAACGCATTTGATATGATGAGAGGTCGATCTCTATCTTACTCTGGAAACTCAGCTACAATGGAACAATAGCAATTAGACACCGGCGATCGGAAACACCAACCAATAAACAAGCAGAACATAACAAAAACAAAATACCCTCCCCCAAGCCGACTGGTCCTCGTGGGGGAAAAAGACCACAACCCTCCAAAGATAGTCAAGTACACCACGGATATATACATAGCTACTTTTAATACAAGATCCTTACGAACTACTGAAAAGCGCATTGAACTCGAACTAGCCATAGCAGAAATAAAATGGGACATAATAGGAATTAGTGAAATGAGAAGACATGGAGAAGGGATAGAAGACTACGGAGACTACATCCTACACTACAAAGGAGAGACACCAGGATTGTATGGTGTGGGCTTCTTAATTAAAAAGAGACTTGCACACAGAATCGAAGAAATCATAGGAATATCTGAAAGAATAACAGTGTTGAATATAACGTTACCCTTAAATAAAAACGAAAAATGGTCCATCATTCAAGCCTACTCACCAACGGAATCAGATAAGAGAGATGACATAGTAAAAATTGAAAAATTCTACGAAGACTTACGAACAACTATTACAAATTCTCACAAAAACATTATTTTAATGGGTGATTTTAATGGTCAAATAGGAACGTGTAATAATAATGGAGAGGAATACATAATAGGTAAATATGGACATGGTAAAAGAAGCAAGAATGGAGATAGATTAGTCACCTTGGCTTTAGAAAACAAATTTAAGATACTCAATAGTTTCTACAAGAAAAAGAAAACAAAGAAATGGACGTGGACTACCCCAAACGGACTACATAAGAACGAAATTGATTTCATTATGACTAATAATGCCAAAATAGTTCAGGATGTGTCAATTATACATAATTTAAACTTTTATTCGGACCACAAAATGGTTCGTGCTAGACTGACAAGCAAGCCTATAAAGAGGAAAAGGATATTCTATAACGATAGTTCTTCCCTTATCCGTAATGGCAACCAACTTATGTCTGGTTTTAAGGAGACAATAGAAAAAGACAAGGGAAACAACACAACAATTCAGGCCAAGTATGAAAAATTTATAAAAATCTTACAAACAGAAACCAAGAAAGTTAGCTCAAGAAAGGAAAAGGTTGTTTCAGATGAGACCCAACAGCTGCTACAGGAAAGGAAAGAACTAATACAAAGGAAAGAAAGCAAAACTAATCGCTGTAAAATAGCAGAAATTAGCAAAGAGATAAATAAAAATATAAGAAAAGACAGGAAATTAAAAAGGCAAAATACACTGAAAAAACATATCGAGAAAACTGGTGGAGTAAAAAAGGCTAATAAAGAATTGAACAATAGAAAAGATTGGTTGCTAAAGGTAAAGACTAAAGACGGAAACTATATAAACAAAAGACCAGAAATTCTTCAAACAGCTACAGACTATTACCGTAACTTGTACCGAAGTAGGAACCTAAAAGAAGGGATAATTGAAAAAAACATAAAAAACTTTGAACCGATACCAAAAATATTAAAGGAAGAAACAATAAGAGCAATTAATACACAAAAAAGGGACAAGACTCCTGGAACCGATCAAATAACGAACGAACTACTAAAAGCTACCTTACCGAACATGGCTCTTACACTAACAGATATATTCAATGAAATCATAGAGACTGAAAATATCCCTACAGATTGGACCAAATCAACCATAATACTGCTACATAAAAAAGGAGATAGACGAGAAATAGCGAATTATCGACCAATCAGCTTAATGTCGAATATATATAAAGTTTTTTCTAAGATAATTTTGTTCAGAATCACATCTGTACTTGATGAAAACCAACCGAAAGAGCAAGCAGGGTTCCGGAGTAAATACTCAACAATAGATCACATACATGTTCTAAGACAAGTTCTACAGAAATACAAAGAATACAATAAAAGCTATTATCTGGGTTTTGTAGATTACAACAAAGCCTTCGATTCCTTAGAACATGAATACATCTGGGAAGCACTGCGTTCTCAAGGTATACAGGAAAAGTACATACGAATAATTAAGAACATATATTCAAAAAGCACAGCCCAAATTAGGTTAGAAACAACGGGAGAGGAGTTTCCTATAGAAAGAGGCGTCCGACAGGGCGACCCAATCTCACCCAAATTGTTCTCAGCGGCATTAGAGATGATATTCAAAAAAATTGATTGGAATAAAAACGGACTTAACATAAATGGTGAAAACCTGAATCATTTACGCTTCGCCGACGATCTAATCCTATTCTCAGAATGTCCAAAAAAACTAGAGAAAATGCTACAGCAACTGTCGGATCAAAGCATAAAAGCGGGGCTTACAATGAATTTAACAAAAACCAAAATTATGACCAACGCTTCACAGACATACAACATCATTGTAAACCTGGAAAAGATAGAATACGTGGACGAGTATGTATACCTAGGACAGCTAGTATCCACACAGGATACTATGCATAAAGAAATTGACAGAAGAATCGCCAATACGTGGAAAAAGTTTTGGTCTCTTAGCGAAATTATGAAAAACAAAGACATGCCAATTAAAGACAAAAGAAAAGTTTATAACATATGCATTTTGCCATGCTTAATATATGGCTGTCAAACGTGGACATTAACAGAGAAATTAGCAGATAAAATAAGAGTATGTCAAAACGGAATAGAGAGAAGTGTAATCGGCGTGAACAGAAAAGAAAAAATAAGATTAAACAAAATTAAAAATTTAACAAAATTTAAAGACGTGAATAAAACTTGGAAAACTCTTAAATGGAAATGGGTAGGACATATGTTGAGAGAGAAAAGTGAGAAATGGACCAGATTAATATCAGAATGGTACCCCAGGGATGGCAAAAGAAGCAAAGGTCGACAAATGAAACGTTGGGAAGATGACCTCAAAAGAGTTGCTGGTCCAGAATGGATCAGAATTGCAAAAGACAGATTTAGGTGGAAATCTTTGGAGGAGGCCTTTGTCGAAGGACAAGCTGTTGGAAAAAAGCGATCGTCAACTACAAATATAATATCCATGTAGTATTAATATCTATTGTAAACTATTGTAATCTATTGTAAACTATGATAAACAGCAATAAAGGCTTATATTATTATAATATTATAAAGAGCAAAAATTTGTATGTATGTATGTTTGTAATGAATAAACTCAAAAACTACTGGACCGATTTTAAAAATTCTTTCACCTATAGAAAGCGACATTATCAGCGAGTAATATTTTATAAAGAGACGCGGATGAAGTGCGTGCAACAGCTAGTATATTGTATAAAAGATCTATGTAATAACTCGAGAACTGCTGGACCGATTTTTATAGTCTTTGATTTGTTGAATTAGCCCCGAATAGCAGAATAGCTATTAAAATATCTGAAATATTCACAAACACAATTCACAAAATATAACAAATTCCTACTCTATATAATTTGTTATATTATAAGTAACTAGCGACCCGCCGCCGGCTTCGCCCGCGGCATCCCGGGGTGCAATTTTTATATATATAAACATTCCCGGTTTATCCCTCTTTCCATTAGTGAAACCCGATTCAAAATCGGTCTACCCGTTCACGCGTGATGCCGTGACCAAGGGAAATAAGGATTCATTTTTATATATAGAGACTAGCGTCCCGTCCCCGGCCGAAGCCGGGGTTTATTATAAAAATTGCATCCCGAGCGAACCCGGAACCAAGGGAAATGGGGATTCATTTTTATATATAGAGATTTGGGATAATGAGCTACGAGAAAAGGATTAAATAATTCAACATTCAGAGCCGACTTGAAAATAAGAAACAGTTTATATTTTATTGTTAAATAGTAAGTAAAAAATAACATTTTTCGTTCCTCAGTTTGTATAAAAATAGGATCCAGCTTTATGTAGTGATTAGGGGTCCGTAAGAGAAACCTTTTTAGATAAAGGCAGTAAAGCCGTTCTTTCTTCGACAACCTTTTTTCCCTCAAATTTAGGGACGTAGACAACCTTCGGGGTCAGCACTAACTTTTGTTATACCAAAATATACAATAGAGGATCATTCTTACTGAGAGATAACTATTAACTATGTTCTGTTCGAGTCTTAAGATTTATCTGCAATAAAATCATCTCCTTCGACTACAACCATCATTATTGTATTAAAAAATATATAGGTATATATAAAAATATATATGCACAATACTTGAGCATATAGCTTATTAATAATAATTGATAATTATTATTATTAAGAAACATTATAATGAAACATTAATAATTATTAATAAACAATATTAATCATTACTTAGGATTTATTGTAAATGTGTTATAAATTGATAAGCCAATTTTAATTCATTTTATGAAGAGATTGACTGTAAAGATTTCCTTGTCGCTAGTAGAAGACATTTTTATTTTCTGGACTTGATACAATGCAATTCCTTGATATGATACGTTGACAGATTATATTTTGACAATTCACAAACTCATTAAATTAAATTATGTATTACATATGATTTTGGTCAAACGCAGTACACATTATTTTAATTATCAGGCATCTCAAAACCATATTGTATGGCCTATAAAATTACTATTCTACTTGTAACTATAAAATTATCTGCGTAAGAAATATTTTCCATTGCGATGTAGGCTGTGATGTGTTGATGATTCCGATTACAACAAACGCACAATACGTCTCTTTATTCATTATATCACATCAATATAAGAAAAAAAAAACGTTATACCTACTATAATTAGCAATGTTTTTCTTATGTTCTTCAACGGAACGGAAAATTTTATTATGAAATCACCATGGAACAAACTAAATTATTGTTTAACTGACATTTTAACAGAATGACTCTTACTTTATTGAGTCATTTGTTCCTTATTAAAATTATTGCACCTTTTTATCTATATCAATACTAATATTGTAAAAAGAAAAGATGTATTTTTGTATGTTTGTAATGAATAAACTCAAAGAATACTGGACAGATTTTAAAGAATCTTTCACCTATAGAAGGCTACATTATCAGCAAGTAACATAGGTTACCCTCCCTCATCTCCCCCTTTTTCCCCCTCCATACAAAATTGCCGTTTTCCATGAATAATATATTTTATAAAGAGACGCGGACGAAGTCGCGTGCAACAGCTAGTTAAATTATAAATTTGAATTTTAAATATTATATGGATAGTAAATAAATTAATTTTAATTTACTTTGACGAGCTCATAGGGTGAGTGGTTAAGCTTGCTTTAACGCTCTGTCTCAGCGCTCCCGGGTTCGATTCCCGGCAGAGCCAACTTTAGAAATTACCTTTTCAATGTTGGCGCTGATCTGAATATGGCAAGTAGTGGCAGAGCGTACCTACTGCGTTCAGCAGTCATTTGGGCTTTTCTACTGACGCCAGTAACCACCCTCTGCAGAAGACCACCGTGTAATAACACCATGTGTGCTATTGTGATTTGGTAAGTGAGTAAGGGACGCCAAAGCCCATTTCCCTATCTCTTCCTAATCCCTTATCCTCAATCCTACTATGGTCGACAGCGCACTTGTGGCACCTGTAGGGTTGCTTGTGTTAAAGCCGACGGTAACCATCTACCTTCAAGTGGACCGTCAGCCTGTCTGTCGTATATGTCGTATATATATAAAAAAACCTAAATAGATATGACAATTTTCTTTACTTGTTATGTATTCGTACTTAACATTTCTACAAATAGCCCGATTGGTGGAAAAAGTACCTTAATGTGACCAACACCTGCATCAGCTGGCACTGTTATATGTAACTGTTTTAATGACCGTCAAATAGATATATGCGTTTATTATGGCTTTCATATCATGATAAAAAGCATACGAGTGCATAGCAACCGGCGACCGGTCCCTCGTCCTTCATGTCAGATTTCTATCGACAATGCAAAATGAACTGTAAGCGTTGAGAATAGCGATCAAATTATATCGCACAGAATGTTCACAAAATACAGACCAACTATGTCTTTATGACGTTGGATTTTAGGTCCAATTTTAGTTGTCGAATTTTCGATGAAAAATGTAACAATGCCAATTTATTCCAAGTGTTCTAATCAAAATACTGCGTTAAGCTGTTGCGATAAAGTTTAAATTTGCTTGCACAAAATATGTATCGTACGATACACCCACGCTCAGGTACTAGAGCTAGAGGGCCAAGGAGGTAGAGATGGCAAAAAAATGAAGATTTATGTTAGTTTTTAAGTGCGGCCGGCAAAAAATAAATTGGTTAAAATGAATGGTTCTACATTCGTTCGATCTCGACTTGGCTCGAAAACATTGTAGAGAAATTCACATCCAGATACGACGCATTTTTATAGGTTGTAGCTTGTTCATAATCAAAGACTTACACGAATGATGTGTTATCTACTTTTTTGCAATCGGTACCTGTTATGGCAACCTAACTAAGTCAACCGTAAAAAGGACCGAATACATTTCATTCGTTCGAAAATAATTTGTCCATTCATTATCGTCTGTCATGAGTCGACGTGTAGAATACTTTTTTAATATTTACTTTAATGTAGTTCCCGAGGCTTCACCCGCATGTCTCTTCATATACAAAATGTCGAAAGGCGAGGATGTGGGTAACGACAGGGTAACGACGGATTTTAGCACTCGTCAGTCGAGACGCCGAACAAAGGCTTCAAATCGACACTTGAGTGCTCAACAGGCGTGCCATCTACACAATGCAAATACGTGTATGCTCACTACACTACAAAACACTTAACCGTGCCTACATCACATCCATCTGTAACTATCTCGACTATCTGTAATGTATGCATTGCAGTTCATCTACAAATTAAATCGAAAACAGTTGTCTTTGCCACTCAGTCTTAAAAACTACAATTTCACACCTTCCCCCGATAGTCCCCTGTGGGCTTTCTTATATAACCTCGGTTATGGCAGCAGATTAACGTTTTTATCATTATGCCTTAAGGCATAATGATAAAAACTTAAGAAAAAGGTCTTGTGCGTATTGTCAGTTTAAAAATAGGTACCTATAGGTACATACAATATTGTAATGTGGAGAGAAGACATGTTTCGTCTAAAATTACAATTCTTTCAACAAGCTATGGAGAGGCCAATGTGAGGTATCCAAAATGGTCATTAAAGCCTGAGTCGGTCAGCTGAAGTGGGGATGCTTGGGCATATATGTTGTACAGCGGATGGGCACTGGGTAGACGAGTGGAGTTGATACCCCTGAACAGCTAATGATGGAACGATGACCTTAAGCAAGCATCGAGTAGTGGATGGATGCGGAAGACGCGAGGATCGAGTGTGGTAGCGCTTTATTATTTAAAAAGCCGGACGCTTATGAGGTGATGATGAAGTGTTTATAAAAATGAAAGTAACTGACTGTGTGTCTATTACATTTTCACGATTAAACCGTTCAAAGGGAAGCGAATCAGCGGCCATAAGCTAGAATAGATTTAAAAACAGGGACAACCTGACAACCCTTCCGGGGACGCGTCGGTCAGGTGGCAAATATTTGCACTTCCGTGAAGGTGTTCTCTTGGAAGATAAAAGAGGCCGCCACAACATCCAAGAGACTGTTCAACCGTTAACCAAATCGGGCTTCTACCGATAAACATTCTTTTAAGACATTCGCTCGCATCAACAAAATGACAATTTCATGTAATTTCCACAACCGTCACTTATGCAAATAGATATCATTTATTTCGTCATGCATCCATCGAATAAATAAAACATAGGCATACAAACTGCACAACAAAGGAAGATCATTCCCATAACGCGAGAGCGAGATGGGGCTAGAAGCCTCTCTTTCCAGAAGGGGCTGAAATTATGACGCAATCATTTCATCACCCTCTTCGCATCTGTATGCACTAGCGGAACACCGCTCGAATGCAGCTCCTAAATTTATACCTACTTACCATTTTTTTACGTACCTACACTTATTGTACGATAAACCTTTTTCTTATTCGAAAACGTCACTTTTGATTTCATTAATTCATTACCTAAAATATATGTAGTCACACTTTTCAATCAGTAGTAATATTTCGATGTTATATAACAACTAATGGATCATCAAAATCAATTCAATATGCAAAAATTAATTTGAGTTTTGAGTGTTGTCTCTACATATAGCTAATTAAGTACCAAACGTTGTACAACTAATCTTTCTTTCTTTCGCGACTTTCCTGAGCTTGGTGTATTTAATTCAATAACACGCAAAATCAAAAGATTCTTTTCTAAAGTCAGATAAATAAATAACTAACAGCATGCGAGCCGTGAATAAATTGCTTAAATTTTAGAAATCAAATCAACCCTTTTACTAAATTTTTATTTACGATAATTGTGTGCGTTTGGCCCGTCACCCAGCGAGCGCGATAGGTTTAAATATACCATAAAGTTTTACGGAGACGCGATGGGGATCCGACCGTCCAACAGATAACGTACGGCCTCATGTCTTTTATTTCGTTTCTTTTTATGGAGCTATTCCTACAACTGGTTTTCTATTGTGCTCGCTTATTGATTCTGTAATCAAAAAAGCAAGACACTGTCCTCACATTGTGGAAACAGATGACAAGAACTTATTTCATGTACGGGTAATACCTCGCAATTTGGTAACTAGATACTTGTACGTGGAGGCCGATTACAGGAACTTGCGGCCGAGGTTGGAGATTCGATTCCCGCCCGGAATCGACCCACACAACCGTAACCCAAAGAATTTTTTTAAGTCACCAAAACCTATTTTGTAGCCCTAGGATCGCTTGCCAACAATAAACTCTGTGGTCTAATAATAATAGGTCATAAATTTTGAAAGGAAAAAAGTTGTGTTGCTCACTTTGGTGAAACAAACGATGTAGTGTAAGTAATTTTGTTAATACTATTTCAAGGATACATTTTCTGCTACATGAATGAAAATTATAACAGGTAGCTGTTTAATTTCTTAGTGTTTTTATGTGGGAAAGCCTCTCAATATTAACGTTTTTTTTGGTGATGATTCAATTACCATATGTTTTATGATTTATGAGACGATTCGGTTCAAGAATTGCGTAGTTGGACAATTTTATCTTTCTGATGAGCCAGTAATACCATGGAATGTAGACAATGTTAAATTAAAACATATCATGGAGTCTAATCAGACATTAAAACAATATTTAATGTCTCTGTATCCACAGTATTTATTTATTTAGCACAAAAGGTAGATAAGTAGATACTCACACGTACTAAAAAATTGTAGTTACATATTGCATATGACCTGCTTTTACATCTAAAAGATTATCTGGATGATGATCTATAGCCATCATCCAGATGAAATGATCGGTGAATGTATGACGGCACATAATTATAACTTCATTCTGTTTCTTACTAAACAGCCTCATTTGCTCAATCGATGTCAAGTCAAAATTTATCACTTTTCTTAGTAGACTCTTCACTTCCTAGGATGCAGTTAAAGCTGTTTATGATTCTTCCAATATCAGCAAACTAGATTTTAAAAAGCTGACACAAAAATACAAAAGTGTGAAAAAACCGAAGGCGCAAACTTTGATTATAAGTATTTAATTTTTAGATTGAAAAGTTGATGTAGATATTTAATTTTTTACCTCACATGCTTGATGATCTAACATGTATGTAGGGTAGAGTTATCTTAGTGATAAACTGCTTGGACTCGATTTTACCTTTTTACAGATTAAAATTTACAGTTACATTAAATGTAAATTTTTATATGGTAAAAATGTCATCAATTTAAAGTGATGCTCTATACGGTGTTGTAGGTCATGATTTGTGCGGTGTTCTTTCAATGAATTGTCGAATAGAGTTTTAAGATTTTCAATTTCTGGACAAGTTCCTAACTGAACAGACTAGGTATATATTTACGAGTATCTATCTACATTTTATTCATCAAGAACTATATGCCGTAACTTCTGGTACTCGGGATACTTTATTCTTTCGAATAATATGCATTTGAGTTGCAAAGGTCCCGCTATTTAATATGTAGGTATCTTTGATAAGTATTATTTCATTCGATTTGCTATCTATGCAGAAACGCAAAAGTCCATCGACAGGTAACACCAGAATTAGGATTAATTAGGACTAGATTTATTAACCAAACTATAAACTGTTTATCGTGATAAAAAATTGAGAACAGTAGATATTTGTATAAGTAAGCTTTAATAATGACCCTGAGTAATATAGAGACACTTCCTGACTTCCTAGTTGACTAGGCTTGCTTATGTGGAACCATTGCACATTCATGACAATAGTCTAAACCATGTCTAAACGTTTCTTGAAATCACCAATTTCTGGTTAATTGAAACGAAGCTGTAAACAAACCCACAAAGAACTTTCGCGTTGTTCGCCCATCGCCCAATCAATCGTGAGCCCTCGGCCATCTCCGTCGCAGTTCGGCTGGCTTCGCTACAGCTGACACGAACTGTTGCTATGTGCATTTGCTAAGTTGCAAACCGGTCACTACAACTACTTCTTATTTTTATCTCCTCTACAACTCACTCGGTTTATTATAGCATAATTTACAAATTATCTGTTGCTCGCGGTTTCTCTCGATTGATTAATTGGACTGGAGTATCTTTCCTCTTCATCGAAACCGTCTCTTAATTATTTCCGTAAATTTCTGTTTAGTTCAAGTAATATGTTATGTGTAAATTGAAATGCTCAATCAACATAACTCATTCATTGAACGATCTAATCTGCAGTCTGGATGAGAAGTCATGAATGGTAACTATTGAGAACAAAGATGCATACGAATTGTCCTGAAAACTCGTAAGTAAGTCGATGTTAACTGAGCCTACGTGACCGAACCGATGTACAAACTCACACAAGCGAACGCTAACGCTCACGGACACGAATGCCTACGCACACTAACGCCGACGCGGTTAAGTCGAGCCACAGCACCAAACAAGCGTAAGCGACATCGACCTTCACAAAGAGAAATAAACATCCGTCGCCTCTACAGCTCTCTAGATAGAAGCCAATTCGTTTGATGGCTTTACGCGCCGGTTGCGTTGTTTCGTTGCCGGTTCAAGTAATAGCCCCGTTGCGCTAGAGAGTGCATTTATGGCAGCGCGCTTGTGTTGCCAACCTTTTTGCTTCTATATTTTTTACGTAAAAAATAACTGTTTCGCGGAGTTTAATTAGACGTTGGCTATTTGATGGATGGCAACCCGACGACACGACGGCGATACGATCCGCCACCGAGTTATATACTGTACAATCATTGCATAGAATATCTTATTGTGTTAATATTACAAGTGTACAAAAAAAATGCACACGACTTGTCAACGTACAATTAACACAGAATTAATAGGTACTTTGAGTAGCCTATATTAAAACTCATCTACCGTGTTAGAAAGTAGCTTATTTTCTTCTTCAATGTCCTATCTATCTCTTTACCTACTCACCAAAATTCATTAATTCCGTAACAGTCGAACAGACAGAGTTATACCACAGTATAATAAAGAGTGGTTATACTTTCGCACAGATACGAAATCCGCTTTGAAAAATGTGTATTGTCTATACATAATTTTAAGAATACTTCACTGTTTTTGTACTGTCTTTAATTTAAATATACATATAAAAATAAAAATTATTTTTGATTTTACATGGTGCATATTTTAGGCATGTCAACAGTTTTTAGTGCATATTTTGGCCTTTTTAGTGCATATTTGCATGCATATTAAAATTTTGGCACTTTGTTAGTGCTTATAATCCTATGTCTAGTTATAACGCATGCGTCTGCATCAAGCGAGTCCCGTCAGTCAGAGTTAGGTACGATAACTCCTAATAAGATATTCATTTAAATTGTACGGTATAAAGGGCTATTATATGAACTGCTTTAGATAAATAACGCATTTAATTTGATAATGATTAATACTGTATCCGTCTAAATAGCTTTTAAAATATCACATTTTATGCGATCATTCTTTTAGAAGTTAGAATGGGTATAGTGAGCTATTCTTAAAAAATATACATAATGCCATTGCGGACTTTTTTGTAGACCTATCTAAGAGAAACAATCCCATCATACATTGTTTTGTTATATCTCAAAAGGATTAGGCAGCCTTTTCGATAAAAGCTCCCAGACGGCTTGATTTTTTCGACATCTTCAACAATCATCGTCATTTTTTAACCAATTAACGCAAAATCTTAACGAATTACGCTCACTGTTGACAGATGAAAACCGTATGAAAATCCGTTTAGTAGTTTTTGAGGTTATCGCGAACATACAGACAAAAGCTAGTCTAGAATAAATATAAGTACTTAATGGAAATATGCCCTTAATTTAAAGCTCATCTTCAGTTAATTAACTCAACTTATTCATTCCAGCTTTAATATTAAAGTTACAGTTAGGAAAGTCAATTAACCCCGGAATAAGCACTGACAGCTCAACCAAGAACGCAGGAATAGGATCTATTAAATTTAAAACAAGGACGCCCCAGAAAAAGGTTGGCGATCCCCTGCGGCTCGTCCCGCACTCCCGCACAACACTCGCGCTTAGTAACAGGAGAATGAAAGCATACGGACGCTCTCAGACCAAAATCAACCTTAGGCGTGCCCCGATAAGGTTCATTTTCCCATTCTACGAGTTTGTTATTGATCCAAGCTTACGCGAAAAAGTTTCGTACTTATCGCCTTCAAACGACACATGTACTATTTTATTAATTGGCTTAAAAACTAAAAACGTCTTCTTATCAAATTTAGAGTCATATTTCTACAATTTTGAATTTTAGTGCCCGATGACGCGAGGAACAAACGATTTGAGAATGAATACCGAAGTTTCCTTCTTACATGACCCTATCTATAATATTTGCTACCTAAATACATAGTTCTTACTCGAATCTCTTACGCCTATTTATCTAAAACTAAAACTACTTACTTTTAAACTACCTGCTACAAGTGCGGCTTAAACAGTTGTGAATCTATTTATTGAATATCATATAAAATCACAATAAGATCCCGAGGGGTGACAGGTCCCGATCCAAATCCGGGTCGAAGGAATGCTTTTCTATTGATGTGGATTTGCGGGACAAGTGCCCGTTGCTTCCTCACACAAAACGGCACACCTTTCAATTTTTTTCTACCAAATAAATGGCAGGTTCATATGATTTTTTTATATTTGATTTCGACCTTAAATTTCCAATAATAATCTGTTTCGGTTAGACGTTACGAATAATAATATGCTTAAGTATCTAATTAAATAATTTCTGAGTAATTTCAGAGTTAAAATTTGTATAAAAAACATACAAATTTTATTGTACAATATTATTATTTAGGTCGCCAGAATTCGTGAAAGTGATAGTGATAGCATCTTAACATCCTCATAAACGAATCATAAACATGGAAAATGCCTTCCAAATACACCCAGTGCCTGAGATAAATACATTAGTTAGATATCCATGACCTAGGTACAAATGGGCAGAGGGGAGCTCCAAGCTCTAAGCTGAAATTTAAAATCTTCGAATCACAGTCAGTTAACGAAAAAGGAAAAAGGAAGAGCGCGTAATTGTTTTTTAATTCAAATTAGTATTTACGCGCGTACTTTCAAATTAATAAATTTTATTCTGTAAATAAGTGATACTTGCGAAGCCACCTCAGCGCCCCCTCGGACTTTTGCCCTAGGCTCAAGCCTAACTAGCCTATCAGCCCTGAATACATCGTTATCTAAATGACCAAACTAGGTTGAAGTTTTACAATAGACGCGCTTTTTCTTACGTCTTAAAACATTTGTTCAATCTTTATTGCACATGCATTTCTATCAGGTGTTGATCGCTCGGGAATAGTACTTTTTTTAAATGAAAGTATCCCTGCAAGTATGTCCTGCAAAATTTCATGATTATCATTTTACTAGTTAAGGCGTGAAAGCGTTGACTAGTTAGGATTATACACAGTTGCATTAATGTTGACCGAAATTGAATAAGACGTATTGTAATATAAAAGTAATATACAATAAGTCTTAGGTAGTGCTTTAGTAAGATTAAAGCACTTTAATAGAATAAGGGAACAAATCTACAAAGTTTTTCTTAAATTTTAATACTTTTTGTTTTTTAATCTTAAACAAAATCGTTTGGGAATTTTAATTTAGTGAAGAATATTAACCGATAACATAATAAAAAAAAATTGTTAAAGAAATAATAAATAAAGATGTCGGTCCCATATCGGCCGAAGTGAATACCGAATCAACTTGAATTTAAGCTCTTATCTACAAATAAGCACATATATAAAAGAAAGTCGTGATAGTTACACTATTTATAACTCGAGAACGGCTGGACCGATTTTTATGATCTTTGATTTGTTGAATTTGTTTCCTCCCCGAATAAAAAAAATCATGAAAAAAAATTCACTTTTATTTTGTATGGAATGGAACGGTTTGAGGCGGTGCGAAGTTCGCCGGGACAGCTAGTTACTTATAATTACCTAAATAAATGGGTTTTTTTCTTCTATTTGCAATTTAAAAGAATTTAAACGTATAGAGAGGTGTCAATATGTAAATGCAAGGTATGTGACATAATTATGTTTACAAGGTACCCTGATACAGGGAAAATTGTGTGGTTCAAAAACTAGTCAATTTTCGGTGTGCAGTTAAGTAAACAGTTTTTCCTTTTATCGGACTGATAAAAGAGCTTGGCTCTGTTTATAAGCCTACTCGCATAATACACTTTCACCTATAACCTATAGCAATGGCGACATCTTTTCTGTCGATAATAACTTTGATATATGCCCCACGATCTATTCTTATGGGGTTTCAACCAGCAATTTGTGTTTAACGGCATAGAAAAGGGACGCCGATTCATATTATTAAATCTATGCACTTTTTATCACACCACGCTTTGTCTCTTTTGCACTCTCTCAGTGGGAGGTGTAATCTCTAATCGTGCGTTTGCTCTCTTAAAAATACATTTTTGTAAAGTAAAAATACACCTAAAACATCGATCATTCTAAAACATCGATCATTTATTTACTTATTTTTGTCAAATATAAGCAACGATTTCGCTAAACAAACACTATTTAAGTTCGACTATATAATCGCAATTAATCCTATTAGGTTAGAGCCATCTTCGAGGAGGTGGCCAATCGCCGAATCCAGCTCGGACGGGGATGGGCTCAACGAGCTATGGAGAGGGCTATGCTCAGGGTTAGACTGCGAAATCGAATCAGGAATGTTGGAAGTGGCAGTGGCCAGGACTCATAGTGCGGAGAGCCGCTGGGACTGAAAGGTTCTCGAGTGGAGGGCACGGACCCACAAGGTGGATCTCGACAGTGGATCCAGGCTGCATGTGACCGGTCCTTTTGGAAAATTAAGGAGGAGGCCTTTAAGAATTAAAGAGCAGTGGACGTCCTACGGCTGAGGTCATGACGATGATGAATCGTAAGTATTACCTACAACAGAAACATATTTTATTGCGTTTTTCACCATGCAATTATAAGAATCGCTTTGATTTTTTTCATGATTTCATGATTGAGTTGTTCATATTGTGCTATAGTGCTATACCAAAGCTAGTGGCCGTAGGTAAATGCGCAGCCAACGTTAAAGAGGATAGGATAATGGATACCGGGATCCATTAGACGTTCAGTCATTTTATACGATGTTCTTCTACTAGGAGATGGGTCACCAGATGAAGTAACCGTTTTACGACTCAGGAACGCTGTGTCTCGGTCATTTCTTTAATAAATAATCAATAGAATTGATAATAATATAAATTGATGTGTTCTCTATAACCCCCTTCCTAATCCCAAACAAACAATGGTGATTGTGGTGGTGAGTGGGGCCCACTAGCCCACATTTGGTCTTCGGACGCGCCCACTAATGACTTTAAATAAAAGTTATTTTAAATAAAATTAAAAATAACTTAAAATAATTTGTATAAAATATGTATAAAATACAAAAACTTGGTTCGCGTGTCTATGTATTTAAAAGTAAATCTTCGATATTGACTTGAAAAGAAACATTATATAGGTATCTAAAGAAATTCCTAAATATATATTTAAAATATATTATACACAGTTTACCTACGTTGTTTCAAAATTGCCACTTTAGAAAGGATAACGCAGCGGGGCAACAATTAATTATTCACAACGGACACCCCCAGCCGTGAACAGCTGATTACACGGAAATTAACTGCCATGCCAAATCAAGCCTTACCTGTGAACAGTTAAAGTTCATTTTGAAAGAGAGACTACGCCGACTCAAGACAGCCTTCACCCTTCTTCATGCAATCGTAATAAGCGAGAATTGAGTCAGATATTTGTTATCTTACGGTTATGTTGGAAGGAGTACACCCTCGACGCCTGCAGGAATCCTGGACCTAGTGGAGAGAACTGACAGGAAACTGATTCAGTAATAAAGTCCTAAGTGAATTATTAGTTTGCGAAAGAAAGATGTAATAATAAAACATGGCTTACAGTTATTTGTTCACTTTACAGTGTGTTTATTTGAGGCGTACGTGGTTTTATCAGTGGCGTAGCTTGTCTTAGATGAGCCCTGTATCAAATTTTGTCGAGGGGTTCTTCTACCTGATTGTGGCGAAGCCCAAAGGGGAGTAAAAAAAACGGGAAAAAAAACACTAATTATTTTAAGAAATTTTTAATTGGATTTATGAACATTTTCTGAACTTTTACTTATCCACATCGTAGCCCCTGTAGCTAGCCGAGGAGACCCATATACATTATTGATACTCTGGTTATCAGGGCTTGCATAAAACTAGGATAGGTACCTTATAGCAAGTCCAGTGGAAACGAGATTTTTTTACTATATATGCTACGCATTGATGCTAGACAGACAGTGTCAATACAATAGACAGGCGCCCGCCGATAGACCTCACGGGCCTCACAAAGAAAACCTCTTAAAAAAATTCAACATCACACAGCTAAATTTATGGTAAAAAGAGGCATATATTGAGACCATCTTTGCATATGATGCTCCTCAAACATGTGCAGTGCATTTACTATGGTAGTGTTTTCGTTATAAGCAGCTTTGGAAGTTAGAGCTAGGTGAAGCCGCGACCGAGCGGGAGGCCGTAAACATTTATCTATATGACAAAGCGACCGACCTGCAAGATAGGCTTCGCTTGATAAACAACGAGTGGCTTCTAATGCATATATACGACACTGATGTTACTTGATGTATCAGCTGACAACCCTCTGAACGGAGGGACTCACTCTCCAAGGGAAACGCTTCCTTACGTAACCGCAAACCTACCCTCGACCCCGAAGAGAACTGCGCCTCCCGTGGCTCCTGAGCAATAGAGTTCAAACTCGCAGCGTCGATGCTAGAGAGGATGCAAGTGGCGAGGCGGTTGTGACTACGCAATCTCACGCTCAATGTCACTTTGCCGTTATAATGGAGATTGTGTGCGAGAGAGAGGGCACACGGGAGGGACAGAGACGGCGCCGATGAAATTCATGAAGTCGACAAATTGGGATATTTTCTTCATGTCACGAAATTAATTCAACTCGATACTACGAAGTCGTATCGATTTGTACAGCAATGTTTCAAGTACCATCTTGAAACGAGTAAACAAGGCTGTTAAATAAATAACTCGACTTTTTTTTTGTTATGATAATGATTTAATAAATAATCGCTCCCAAAATTATAATCTCTATATATAAAAATGAATCCCCATTTCCCTTGGTCACGGCGTCACGCGTGAACGGGTAGACCGATTTTAATTCGGTTTTCACTAATGGAAAGAGGGATAAACGGGGAATGTTCATATATATAAAAATTTCACCCCGGGCGAAGCCGGGGGCTGGTCGCTAGTTTTTTTATAAAATTTATTATTTTAGAATTATTATTTTAAATCTAGATAAACTTGATTCCTAGTTCCATACTTCCATAAAATAAAGAACTTTATTTAAATAATAAATATTTATTGAATGTAAATCCACGTTTTGTCAGCAAGATAGTTCACTAAGCTACAGGAGATTTCGGAACACAATTTCATTTTGATCTATGATTTAAATTTATTTATAGACGGTTGCTGTGAATCGTTTGTTCCTTTAATGGAAGATTTATTTGAACACAGCAGTCCACGGAACCTTGTTGACAATTCATTCCCTGTAGAAACATCTTTCAGAACCGGCGGTGATTTAATTTTATTGTAAAAGTACTTGTAATAAGTTTTATTTGTAACCCAATCAATTGAACAAAGGGATTGAAAATGGCGGCGCTTTGAAGGTATACGTAATTTCTTATTAGGTACCTCATATCGTCGTTGTCAAACAAAAATCTGCTATGTGCTAAAAGTATACTTTTGAGATATTGACAAAAGAAGATTTCCTGAAAAAATTTACACGAAGATTTATTTAGGGTTGTTATATGCATAATTATTGGTCTTTAAACATGAATGTTTAATAGTTTATTTATAATTTTGATAATTGAGTAAATTTTGAAAATATCAGATTCTAGCTGCTTCAATGTGAAGCATATTTTATAAGAGGTCGTAATTCGACAAATAGTACCAGTTATTTTATACGATAGATAAAGCATTGAACTATTCACTAATGCCAAAATGTAGAAATTTCAAAAAATGCAAATTTTTTGAGTTGTTGATATTAATTTGACAACGATATGCAATTTTGAAGTAGGTACATCTCCATGTTGTCGTTTTACTGACGGTCCATCAGCGCACAGCCGAAATTACTAAGTTTAGAAAAAGATCAATATAATATTATAGAATAATTTTATACAATTGTGCAAGGACATAATAAAAGAACCCTCCAAATCCAAATAAATAAATGTTTTTACTAACTATACCGACATGCGAAAAATATAGAGACAGCAATATTTTGTGAGAAAGAGAAGAAATAGAAGCGTCGCCATATTCAATCCCTATATCATCCTATATGATAGGCCATATTTTATCCTATAGATCGGATTATATGAAATTCTAGGTTAGGTAGGGTACAACACATGAATGGTTAAACTCAAAAACTAAACTCAACTGTGCGTTACGAGGAGAGGAATTAAAAAATAACCATTTTTCATAATTTAATTTTCATAAATTCAGTTTCAAAAATTCAATTTACGAAATTCAATTTTGAAGGTGTTATGTATTTGTGTGAATTTTTTAATGTTTCTATAGAAATACTAGAAATAGTAATATCGACTCGATCAATTTCTTCGCTTTAATTTCGTAGATAATTTTGAAGATATTTTGGATGGCGGGGCGTTAAACGTCATCGTATAATTTGTCTACTTTGAGAGAAACTCAAAAATGACATAGAACCAGCTATAATTAAAATTATAAACTATAGTCATCGACTTTCTGTTGAGCCCAAAGACGCTATATCTGTTGTAAGTTGCTGAGGAGTGAGGAGTTGGGTGTCCCGCAGACTACTTGATGCTGTAGCATCAGATCAAAATTACTATGTCATGGAAATACTACCGAAGAAACAGTACACCAAATTTCACATCAATCGAACCTGTGGAAGTTAGTGAAATCCTTTAGTCAATTAGGAATGGGCTGATGATCTTCAAATGCCTGAACAGATCCTCATAAACTATAGCTAGGAACCATCTTTAATACGGTGAACTAAAATGACATTTGGTGGGTTGCCATTTTATTGTAATGTAAAAATAGTGTTGTATCCTGAGTGATCGAGTATTAGGTAAACATCGTGATTCAATCTTTTTTTATTTTATAATAAAAGTTTGTTAGTTTGAATAGGAGCTACGATGCCATAGGTTATATAAATCTTAGCTTCAAGTAAACATCAGTTGCCTCTGATTTCCAAAACATATTAAGGACACTCAACCATTGCGTTTACGACCTTATAATTTAATGTAATATTGTTAAGTAATTATATAAGCTCTTGTACAGGTGTAAACGAGTGTGTCTTGTGTGTATTTATTTATATGTCCAGTGAAAGCACCTGGAGATTAGTTCCAACGAAGTTTAAATGTAAGTACAGAAAGCATTCATTGCATACAGACTATAGAGAGACTAGTTGCCCCCAGCTTGCTGACTGTATGTTGTTTATAGTGTGCTGTAATAGGAGAATTCAGTTTTATGGACGATAAAACAAAATTGCCTCCAGCAATAATTGTTGAATATGGGATTCGGATGGGATCATAGCGGATGCGAGCTGGCGACCGTTCGTGCGTTATTAACATCATTTGTGTCAAATGGTGTGTGACTGTATCGTATCAGCCAGTAACGTGATAATTTGTCCACTGCTGGGTGGGCGCTGGGCTCTCCTCTGAACGAGGAGCAGATTTCTCAAGACAAACAGCTTAACCATAGATTAAAACGATTGTTCTCCGCTTTGAGCGCTAGCGGAGACCACTCATTAATCTACGAACTTAACACACTCGTTAAAGTCCTTAAACATATGTATATATTTGCAGATTTTTTGTAAAAACACTATGTATAGGCCTTGTCTCACCTTGCCACTTACACTTAAACCCCTCTAAATCTAATCACCATCAAATGTCTGATATTATCTTCCCTACAACTTGTACCAAACACTAACCCGCCGAGTGCCGAGTGTGCAGAAATCCAAATTTATTTACCTCGAGGGTCGTAAAGACACTGAAGAGCAATAAGGGAACTCAAGTTTTAGGAGAGCCCGTATCATCCAGAATAAAAAGTTGACAACAAAAAATTTATGCCTTCAACGTCTTTGTTGAATGCAAACACGAAATATCCGGTTACGCCTCTATTCATTTACTTCACTTTTATTAAACAATCGTAAACAAATACATAATACCACTTTGAAAACATATGTATTATATATGTATATAAAATAAAGTCATGTTAGTTACACCATTTATAACTAAAGAACGGCTGGGGCTGGGCCGATTTTTAATATCTTTAATTTGTTAAATTTGTCTCCGCCTCGAATAGCAGAATAACTAATAAAACATCTGAAATATTCACGAAAAAAAATATCATTGTAAATAAAATTCATTTTCTCATACATTTTGTATGGAACTGGTTTTCATTAGGTGGTACGAAGTTCGTCGGGTCAGCTTACTTATATAAAACTGTGGTCGCCCACAGAATTTGTATGTTTAATTAGCATGAAAATAAACTTAATTAGATTCTAAATATAAATAATTTTTATATAAAGTCGTTACCAAAACCGGCCGAAACGGTTAAATTAGCAATTCATATAAACTATACGACCATAAAGCAAATAAAATGTTATTTTTTACAACATATAAATGAAGGATACTCGAGAATCGAGGTCAAACGGTTTATCTTCTTAACTATACGCGTGCGAACACCTGTCAACATTCTAAGGAATTCAGTACCAGGATACCGGGACATAAACACTGTTATAATACTCTGAAGTTATCTTCCAGAACTACATTCTAAAATTAAGGGTCAATTGGCATAACTGCTGTGCTAGAGCTAACTCATGGCCCAAGACCCAGACATGCCAGACATAACTTACTTTCTAAAGGACAAAATATGGGAAATCGACTAAGGTGTTTATAAATTTGATACGTCACTGGGAATCGAGAAGTGTTCCTATGTGCTTTGAACGTATACGTATCTGCTAAGTTGGGTAGACGGCCAGTTTAGAGATATCAGGTGAGAAAGGCAAGTTAAAATAGGACTAACTTCACTTTTTTCTAAAGGCTGAACTTTATATATTACATGTTTTGTAGAGTATTATTACAAAACTAGCTAAGCCCGCAACTTCGTCGTACGCGTGATATTCTGTATAGCGCGTAACTTTTTTGTTTCTAAACCTATTGGAATGAAACAAACACTAAATGTTACTGGAAGCTTGCTCAATACATGAGTGAAAACGGCATTCAAATCGGTTAAGCCGTTTCAGAGCCGTTCACAAAAATTCTAAATCCCCTATCCCTATCCCTTCCCAATCCCTTACCCTTAATCCTGTAGTCGGCCGCGCACTGCATCAGCTGTGGCGTTGCTTGTGTTATAGGCGATGATAGCCACCTACCATCAAGTGGACCGTCAGCCTGTCTGCCGTTATTAACATTTTTTTTCCTCGGTAACATTAGTACAATGTGTACAAATTGTTTTTTTGAAAAATCTTTAATGTACAGACTGTACATTAAATTCAATTTAATTTAATGTAGATCATATTCAGCACTGCCAGACACTTCTCGTGGACCATAACTTCTGCCAGACGCTTTTCACTCTGCAGCGTGTCTGATGACGTGAACGGAAGCACAATGAAAGCCGTCGTTGTCATTGGTTTCATACAAAATTTGCGCCGGTCGCATGTTGTGCCGCGTGTTCCCGGCCGCACCCGCATGCGGCCAGCGACACGCTGGGGTCTATAAGTATAAAGCGTCTGGCAGAAGTTATGGCCCACGGGAAGTGTCTGGCAGTACTGAATATTATTTTATAATAATATTCTACAAAATTTATATAAAATTTAGCCCTTAGAAAATAAGTGAAGTTAGTCCTATTTTTCTTACGATTCTTATCTGATAGCTCAAAATTGGTCGTCTACCCAACTTAGCAGATACGCATATCTACAACTATTTCAAATTTTTGCGATACGCCACATTTTATCCTTTAGAAAATATGTTATGTCTGGCATGTCTGGGATCTTACTCCACGAGGCCTAGTACAATTTTGGCGAAACAAGTATTATATGTGTTAGTAGAAGCCTCCACAAATAATAAGATAATATAATATGGCATACATAAATCTTGCATGACCTTGCTCGGAACACGCGAAAAACCGGTCTTGACAACGCTTTAAAGCGATTCTTTGTTATGTAATTACACGCGAGGTTACATCACGTATTTTTTTTTAACTTTATTTCTAAAATAAACGCACTTAAATAATTATTTTATATTAACACCACACTCCAAATGGCTCTTGTTTGTGAATAGTCGACGTGAGAACGACTTCTTGTAAACTTTATTTCCATGGCGAATCTACATTTAATTGGGTGATGTCCATTTTCTGATCACCACCCTTCTTACTGTGGGTATCTCTGTCTGAACAGATGTTGGTATAATAGTGCTTATGGTGAAAGACTACCATATTGCAGAGACTGCAACCACTGCAACAGTGGGTAGGTATGAACATCTTGCATTAATGTAATTATTTATTATGGATCCACAGTAATATCGCAACATACGAAACTCTTTTATTGAGAGAGAGAGAGGCACGAGAGAGGTACATCTGGAACCCTTCGTTTCAACAAAAAGTCAAATGTACAACAAAAAGCATACGACAAACAACTTATGACGAGTCGAACTTGTATCTCTGTCCCGTTCTTTCACGCGCACTTGAGCGTGATGGGGAGAATCACGAGTTTTAGAAAAAAAAAATGTGGTAGCCGAGTTGCCCATTTACGCTTTTTCATTGTAGGATAGAATGCCATCGTAAATATTGTGGATACTTAGATGTTTCCTGGCATTTATTTTTTGCAACTCCATGTCGCGAACACATGGTGGTTTTTCGGTACGGCAGTTGACAGGTGACGGGAAATCCCCAGGAGAGAAATGGGGCTTTCAAGATGCATAATCTACAAAGCGAGAATAATCGACGTCAATCGAACGTCAGTTTATCCCATCGATATTTTATCCCACATAAATGAAGAAATGTTTCATTGTCTAGATAGGTTGTAACGTAATTAAGTAATTCGTTGTGCGCTCGTAAAAATGTCGTTAAAAGTTTCGTTGGTGGATGTGGCGCGGACAGAGCATTCGTCGATTTGGTAATTTTATTGTTAGCGAGTGATTAGCCCACGACCGGGAAGCATTCCACTTTAACCTTACGAAACTCGTTAATTGCATTCAAACCTAATAACCTAAAGATGTATTTTTACAATGACAAATTGCGACTAAAAATACATAAGGTAGCCATTGACCACCATTTACTAAAAGATTTGATTTACCGTAGTTACTACATAGTCAAACTCTAATCGTCAACTGGTCGATATCGAAGTTTTATAAAGACTAACTGTTTCCAAAGAAATAATATTAATAGATCAATAGGATACCGAATAAAAAGAAAAAGAAAATAGATTCACAAACAGGTGAAAACTGCGTCTCTTATGTTATAAAATATTTTATTGTTGTAAGTAGGTAAAATAAGATAAATTTTTGATCTATTTAAAAAATTAAATTCTACGTAGTTATGCTTATTATACTTTTTTTTTATGTCAGGTCGGCAGACAGGCTGACGGTCCACTTGATGGTAGGTGGCTACCGTCGCCTATAACACAAGCAACGCCAAAGCTGCTGCAAGTGCGCTGCCAACTGCAGTAGGATTAAGGATAGGGGATTAGGAGTGGATAGGGAAATGGGTACAATTGGATTAACAATGATCGTGTACTATATCTATTATAATATTATAAATGTGAAAGTAACTCTGTCTGTCTGTCTGTTACCTTTTCACACCTAAACCGCTGAACCGATCATCATGAAATTTTGCATACACTTTGTCAGGGATGCAAGAAAAGACATAGGGTACCTTTCATACAGAAAAAGTACTATTCCCGAGGGATCACCTAACGCCCGGCAAAGCTATAACTGCACTAAATATGTTAGGCGTTACATTGATCATATATTTGGTAAGGCGTTATTTTTTAATTTTTCAACGCGGACGAAGCCGCGGGCATCAGCTAGTGATGTATAAAATAACATAATTTGCAGACTTCCGCCCTTTACTAAAGAAAAACTTTTTACCCAGATATCTAACTCGGAAATTGCTCAGAATAGAAACTTAAGTAGAAACAGTAAGACACTCTGATAAAAAGAGAAGTTATCTAATCTTCCTGTTTTAGTCAAATGTGTTTAATAAGTATGTATAATGACTAATATCGTCATGGGAAGATAAAGAATGTTATAGTCGTTCTGAGAATGGTCTCCACGATGCCTTTGTTTACCATAAACTCTTTCCCTTGTTAGTACATCGCTTGCCACAAATTTAGTAAGTCAGGTCCTAACCGAATAGAAAGATTACCTAAAATAATTGAAGACGATGATGGATTAGGTGAACCTCCCCAAATTCCAATTTCACGGCTACGGCCCCTAAATGATGAGTTTCAAAGGCAACACTTACAGATGCTAAATTGGCATGGTCTCCTATCAATCATACAGAGGCCTGACGATCAGCGTCCACATTAGAGAGAGCTCCCTCACAAGGAGTGCTCCCTCTTCGATGGTCCATTATTGTAGCGGCTGGGGGCTGCAGGGGAGATCAACCGGAAACGGTTGTGCTGAGTCAGAGAGGCTCTTGATTTTGCGCCAGGATAGCGTCCCGAGGGATCTTCAAACATTTGTATAGGTAGATATCAATTCGTAACAGCTGTAATACACTGTAAACTGTTATGAATTATTGGATTATACTTTTCTAATTAATTTATTAATGCGTCACTCGCGACATGCGACACTCACGCAGCGAATTGGTGAATTGATAAAGGTCGATTGCAGTTGAAATTAAAACATATTATCAACAAAAACAGTATCATCCATCATGTTTATCGTTCTCAATCTCAATGGAATAAAATTTAAAATTTACTTTATCGCTGGCTTTATCCTGAAAATTCATTCTGATTTCCCTCCCTCACGCAACAAATCTCAAGAGGTCATATGGTTTGGTGATTGTTGTGGTCGGTTACTCCCACTAGATGGGCTGATGAGTATGAAGTCCATCCTAATGCTTTTGGCATTTTACTTGCCAAATTTCACTAAGCAACTGTCCCAAAGGACAATTGATAGCTTAGGTGTATTAGCATATAATGGACACTCCCTCCCTCTTCCGCTTCGTCGCCTCGCAGCTCTCTTTAAGGGCCATTGTCTTCCTCGATTACAGCGAAATTATTAAAAATGGACTCCGTGTACTTAACGATGATTAATAATCCGCCATTTTGTCTTTGTTGCCAACTTGGCAATTAAGTGGCCGACGGCGCGAGAATTTAATGCAAATTGATTAATGTCATCTGACGGGGCTGTTGAACCTCGAAACTTTTCCGTTTCACTAGGTACTGTACACTTAAACATTAAACATTAACATAACGGCTTAATTATCAAAATTAAGCCGGTTTTAGTAAATAAAATCTGAGTCTAAGGGCTCTAAATACGCATAAATTTCCTAAATATTTGGCTGAGTCATAATATGAAAAATATTGGGAAAATCACACGTGTTGATTATGTGTAATAGGTTGTTTACAACTTAATTTTTATGTTCCAAACAAAAAAGGTGTCTGATTAATGTTGTTTTTGAACATGGAGCAATGTTTGTTGCATTTATCAGTCGGCTGTTATCCTAGATTACCTCCTTATCTGTCATTGGGAGCAACCACCACTGTGTATCATATTATACAATCCTTATACAAATATGTAAATAGAGCGAGCGACTGAACTCTAATTTATCGCAAGGTAGGTAACAAAGGACATTTTCCCGGAAAAGAAATAATTGCCGAATTAATACAAGTTCCTGGAGACGATAATGGCCCTCGGACTATTTTATTCAGTGAACCACTTTACACTCTAACTTTTTCTCTTATTTTCTTATCTTTTACGAATTAACCGGAACTTGGAGCAGTTAGAGCCAGTGTGAGCCTCTTGAATTTAGATCTCAGACTTTATGTGAGGGAAGACATCCAATGGGAATCTCCGTGAGCTCCTCAGAATAGAGAGAAATGTGATCACAAGTAAGGCAATACTCTTCAAAATCAAATTTAAGAGTTTTTAACTTGGTCGTTCTTTCGATGATTTCCAACGCTAGGTAATAAAATTGAATCGAACCAATATAAATACGTATTTTAATGTGTCTTGAAAAGATGAAAACACGAGGAACTAAGTGGAATTCATTATTATTCCACGAGCGAAATATCAAGTCGGGTCGAGGTCTAATTTCCTCTGACAATATTAGAAATAATTACAGCGGAAGGCTCAATTTGGTCCAAGCGAACGAATAATGTCTTACAATAAAGGAAAATACAAATGAATTCTTTCTGCTTCCTCTCCGTACCCTATTTTTGGGTATAAATTGTTATTGCGACTGTGCCGGGTGGGATCCGACTTACCGAGTAGGTATTTTAATTATTTTCGCCAGTCGTTTCATACTGAAGTTGTATCTCTCTCTCGAGAATGGGCTTGTCTCCATACATTCTTCATAAAGGTGGTCGGAAAAATTCAGTTTATATCTTATAACATTTGTTAACCAACTTCCCAAAACACGTTATCTGATTATCGTGCCTATGGTCACGTCCGCACTGCGCTTGTCTATTCTCGTATTGCTACAGAAACTGTACAGGTATACTAAAAAATATAGTCCCACGGCACGTTTTAGCAAAAGAGAACAAACATCCAATTAGCGGCGAAACTTTGTCAAAAAAAAAGATCGTGAAATATTATCAGTAAGCTAACGAAGATCATATTTCTGCCACATATGCCTCCCTCGACTATAAAGGCTACCGTTCCTTATATAAGTATAACTTCATATATACACATACAATAATAATATATCTAACTGCCTAGTTTATTAATTATATTATTATTATTACAACTTTGAGTGAGAACTTTGATTATTTTTTTTAATGGTTTTCTAAGTCTTAATATAGCATGCAGTCAAGTTTTATACTTAATATTAATGGTATATTAATGTACGAAGAAAGAAAAAAGACAGAAAGAAATTTCTTTTCAGATTAAAGGAGATCTGTCAGTTTTGTATGGAGATCAGGCCGTCAGTTTATTTTTATTTTCATTTTAAAGGTTGAAACTTGTAAGAATAAATTATAGATTTTATTGGGAGAATATCGTGTAGTTTGGTAATGGGGTTTCACAGATATTTAAGTTTGAAAGTATTAAAAAATCTGTTTGAACAGCACACTGACTCGAACAACGTATCCAGTACGTGCTTCGCGTTCAATGTGTTAATTATCGAAAGTTATCCCCCATTTACAAAAACTAAAATTACTGAAATTAAAGTTGAGTGTAAGTGATATCCTTTCGTATTAATATATTTCTGTCCCCCACACTAGGCCTGTCCAATGGGAGAAGTAAACATTTTACTAATGTTATCTTTATCTTTATAAAGATACTAATGTTACTAAACTATAATAATATATCATTAAATAATAATTATTATTAAATATTATTATTAAATAATTAGATAATAAATAATAATAATAATCTGCACAAAAGAAACAAAAAGTAGCATGATATTATATTATTATGATTTTTTTAAGGTATAAAATAAAATTTGTGAGGTATGCGCATGCAGTGATTGTGTGTGAATGAGAAAGTAATGTGTGTAAGTAATAAAAGAAGTAAATGGTGAGTAAGTAATAGTAAGTATTACTTACATTACTCTATTAAGTAATAGAAGAAAGTAATGTAAGTGAATAAGAATGTGTGTGGTGAATGTCAAGTGAATATGTGTGACATCTAAAAATATTACAAAATCCATTATCATTTCAACCGTAGGACGTCCACTGCTGGACAAAGGCCTTACCCCTATTTTTCCAATAGGACCGATCAGAAGCAGTCAGGATCAACCATCGACCCGCGCCTTTTATCAGGCTACGCGCGCGTCCTGCGCTGCGCTTGCCGGTCCGTGACCTCAACTCGAGATCATTCCGGCCCCAGTGGCCATCAGCTCTTCGTACTGTGTTCTGCCCACTGCCAGATCAACTTACTAATCCGCTGTGTTATGTCGGCAATTTTCGTTCGTCTACGAATCTCCTTATTCCTGATTCGATCTCACATTCTAACTCCAAACATAGGCCCATAGTTAGAGACCACGTTCCATCACTGGCTTTGGTCGAATAACTAAGGAATTTTGGACGAGAAGATGTCTCGGAGCTTCTCAAACGCTGCCCGTTCGAGCTAAATTCGATATGTTTTTTACTATTAATTAATAATCTAAATTATTTAAAGAAAATTCCAGGCAGGGTTCCATTGGTTCCAAACTACATTAGCTTGTTCTATAGCAAGGCTAATTTGCTGACCGAGGTAATAGCAAGCTCTGGAGTCGCCAGTTATGTCGTCCAAGCGTTTTGAAAAAATGTTAGGAAATAAAATAGTATGAATGAGGATTATACTCGTATGATATATGAGATATTATTTACAAAATAGGAATCGTATCTAGCTTGGGTTTTACTGGATATATGACACGGCCACTTGCTAAATTGCTGGTTATATGAAAAGCCAGATCTAGGGTAGTTAGTGATGTGTTAGTGATGTTGCGTTTAGCTGAGGAGTGAACGTAACTCAACCGTCACCCTCGGGTCGGTGACGCTAAATCGGGTTTACTCGGCTCCACTCGACATCAAGCACGCTCGGATTGGTGACGATTTGAATCGTGTATAAATTATAATAATATTTATAATTTTTTAATTGGAAAATTAGAAGTTTTCGCTTGTATCGTGTGGTCATAAGCATACATCCGCAGAGAAATACACTTGCATTACTGTATAGTTTTTACTGTTAGCAAATACATCCATGTTCAGCGCCATCTGTTGTTGATTACCAGTGAAACGGCGCGGCGCGGATGGCTGGATTACGGTCGATTGGCTGACGAGTTGTTTTGGCCAGGCGAATGACGTCGCTTCGGGGATGTTGACTGATAAGCAGAGATTGATCACTGTGCAATCTTGTTCTTATGATATAACACTCCTATTGATATTGAAATTTATTTGCCTCCTTATCGCAATCCAACCAAGGACACCATACAGTTTAATTGCAATAGACACCATACAGTTTTAATGCAATTGCAAAAGAATGACAATAGACGAAACGAATCTAACGCCATATATTACAATCGAAATGACTTTGCATAATGGAGTTACATATGAGAAAATTAGGTGAACATTTTCGAGTTTTATCTGGGAGTTGCCACGTAAATTTATTTATTGTTTGCTTATCATCGATGTTTGCTTACCTAGCCCATGAAAGATTATCACACAGAGACACACACTAATCTGTGCAAACACTGACAGAGGTGCCACTCGGGCATCGCGTGCACGAAGTTAATAACATACCTACACAATATTTTCAATCTATCCTACTATCCTACTTCTTAATAAAATGCGAAAGTTTGTGAGGATGTATGGATTATGCACTCGTTTGTGTCTTACTTTTTTCTGAACATTGCACCTTATTAATCTAAATTTAAATATATTCTTATTTGGACTTTATATACCTACTTAGATAAAATTCAAATCTAGGATTTCTATTTATACGCGCTCTTAATAACGCATCACAGTACGCAATTATGAAGACGCATCACTATCCACTATGCACTAAAATAATAATATTAAGTGAATACTAGCGAAATTAAGTATTTAATAAGTTTGACGAACCCGTTGGATGAGTGGTTAGGGTGCTTGCCTTAACGCTCTGTTCTAGGGTTCCCGGGTTCGATTCCCGGCAGGATAAACTTTGAAAAACGAATTTTTCAAATTTGGCTCTGGTCTGGATCTGGAAAGTAGTGGCAGGGCACACTGCATTTCTAAATCATTTGGGCAGCCCGTCTGGCGGCAGTAACCACCTCCTTACAGAAGACCACAGATGAAATAACAGTATGTGTGCTGTTGTGTTTCGCTGAGTAAGTAAGGGATGCCAGAGCCCATTTACCTATCACTTCTTGGCAGCGCACTTACAGCACCTGTGGCGTTGCTTGTGTTATAGGCGGTGGTAGCCACCTACCATCAAGTGGACCGTCAGCCTGTCTGCCGATCTTAACATAAAATAAAATAAATATATTTATTTAATTAATTTAACAGAAATATTTTTTTTTATTTCAGATGGGTTTGCTCTTGACCCAGCATCTATCCATGCAGGAAGGATAAGGCCGACGATTGAGCGAGCTCACCCAGAAGATGCTTATTCACTTGATCCTTGAAAAGATTTGGGTTATATGAGCTCGGAAATACAGACGCCGCCGGCAGGAATTTCCAATCCTTAGCAGTGCGCATTAACAAGAGATTGTAAGTGGCATGTAAATGTGTTTGTTGATTTTTGTTTGTGTAACATATTGTAATATTGCTATGCTCTTTGGTATTTCGATGAAATAAATAAATTAGTCCGAAGGTTTGTTACGCACGACAACTGTACGTTTTATGCTATCTGCTCGACTTATCTTTAACAGCGCTTTCACACGCGACATACCTACTGCGTCTCCGTTTGTTTTACGAAACCAATTCACCAATCCGGATCTAACGTTAGGTAACAATACCTACGATTTATTGAAGACGGATTGTATCACGTTGAGGTCTCAACATGAAAAGATGCATATCTCTTTATCTACGCTTAATACATCTATATGTATTCTTATACAGTACAGATTAGATCTCTATAGATTTGTATGTATGTATTTTTGTATGTATGTGATGAATAAACTCAAAAACTACTGGACCGATTTTAAAATTTTTTCCACCTATAGAAAGCTACATTATCAGCAACATAGGCTACTCGTCCTCCCCCATCTCCCCCTTCCCCCCCTCCATACAAAATTGCTGTTTTCCACGAATAATATATTTTATAAAGAGACGCGGACGAAGTAGCGTGCAACAGCTAGTATATAATAAAGATGAAAGATTTGATTTTTTTCTATGTTTGTAATGGATAAACTCGAAAACTACTTAGCTTATCATAATATTGTAACCTAAGGTAACAAAATTTTGCCAATAAAAGTGATTATTTGGCGTGCGTTTTTTTTAAAATGAATCTTAAAATGAAGTCTACGCGAACGTAGTCGCGGCCATCGGCTAGAATTTTTGTCTGTCTGTCTGTGCATTGCTAATCTCAGAAATTACTTAACAGATTTGATGCGGTTTTCACTGATGTATTGTAACAAGCTTTCCGTAACATTTAGTGTTTGTTTCATTCCAATCAATCGGTTTACAAACAAAAAAGTTACGCGCCATACCGAATACCACGCGTAAGAAGTTGCGGGCTCAGCTAATATTTAATATACCTGACAATTTATTTTTTAATGTGTGTATTTATTTTATGTTATATGGCAATTTTATGCTGTCGCTTCGATCATTTTTATAGATAACTGTTGTAGGTGGTACATATTACTTCCATGAGATAACTCTATTATGTACATTGGCTGACTAGTGGCAAAGTCGTTTGTGTTCTCTGTGCTTCCTTAGAATCAGATTTACAATATAATTTCCGAAATAGAAATAAGTTAGATATTTCATAAAGGCTCTTAGCAGAACAGAAATTCATGTCATGATCTTCATTAATGTTTCTTAAACTCTTAACAGTCATAACTACCATAGTGTTTTAGGGCTAACCTTCACTCCTTATCAATAGCAATATGTTACAGACTGCACTTTTGCCTTCATGAGAAACACCATTAAACTTTTTATCTGGTGCAATTTTCTCAGGTATTTTAACATCCAAATGAATTTTCTAACCTTGGAGGATATTGGGAATAACAAAAATATTTATTTTTCTAATTCCCAAAATGGACATTTCATGTGGGACATTTTGGGAATAGACCAATTGTTCAACCTGCAGCTGTCGAGACAGCATTTAATGTACTTTTTATGACACCAAGCAAAGAACTCACGAGCAAAGAAAAACTGTCACATTGTAGGAGTAAGGTATAGTCAAGGAAGGTTCTAATCGTAGTTAGAAAAAAAAACGAGTTGAGGGTGAGATATTATAGCCATTAGAGAGTCCGGTTTCCTATCGGCCGAGTCCGCCCACGGCCATGTAAAATACGGCCACGGGCAGGTAACGCCAGCATCCCAAATTTCGTGCTGCCTTTACACCACTTGACTCTCTCAATATACTTATAATCTTAGCACTTGACTACTTTACTCCGTGCACAGAATTAGGAACTCTTACTACTGAATTAAACTCGTCTTATTCCTAGTTCTATAACTCCGACCTTATAAGCGTATATCAACTAAGCGCAAATAAAATAAGAAAAGCCGTCGGTTATATCTTGATCGATTTAGTCGTTGAGTGCTGACTGCGTTGTTAAAAACTCGATTGTGATTAGTGGTCAGGCGAGTTGTTTAGTGAGTGTAAACATTGAGGTTAGCTCAGCGGTGGTTACAAGTTTTGGTCGGAGTCGTGTACAAGCGACGAGATAAATTTCCAACCAAAGCACCTCCGTTTTAGTTTATGGTGTCTCCAATACATAAAATACATTAGCTCACGCATGCACCATACATTCTCTTCTCCAGACATGTTTCTGTGACTAAGATATCGAATAGACCCCGTATGAAGTATTCGGGACTTCTCTCTCGCAGTAATGAGCAGGATATCCCTGAATATTCACCAATCCATACATCGTATATAAAATCGTGTCTGTACATTAAATATTTATTCAAAAAAACAATTTGTACACGTTGTACTTATGTTACCGAAGTCAAAAAATTAGTTTTTAGAATTTTTGTCTGTTTGTCTGTGGTTTGTGCACGCTAATCTCAGTATGTTTGTGATGAATAAACTCAAAAACTACTGGACCGATTTAAAAAAAAAATCACCTATAGAAAGCTACATTATCAGCAACATAGGCTACTCATCCTCCACCATCTCCCCCTTCCCCCCCTCCATACAAAATTGCCGTTTTCCACGAATAATATATTTTATAAAGAGACGCGGACGAAGTATCGTGCAACAGCTAGTATATTATAAAGAGGAAAGATTTGATTTTTTCTATATTTGTAATGGATAAAGTTCAAAACTATTTAACTGATCATAAACCTTTCACTTATAGAATATCTTTTTTTTTTTAATTAAGTTCCCTACGAAAATTGCAATATCAAAATTTTGCCAATAAAAGTGATTATTTGGCGTGCGTTTTTTTTAAAATGAATCTTAAAATGAAGTCCACGCGAACGTAGTCGCGGCCATCGGCTAAATCTATACATACAATAAAATCGTAAACGTGCTGTCTGTTTTTTTTTTTTTTTCAAAAAAAAAACAATTTGTTCACGTTGTACTTACTACTTTTTTACTATGTTACCAAAGTAAAAAAAATTGAATTTTTAGAATTTTTGTCTGTTTGTCTGTGCGTTTGTGCACGCTAATCTCAGAAACGGCTTAACCTATTTGAATGCAGTTTTCACTGATGTATTGTAGCATTTGTAGCAAGCTTCCCGTAACATTTAGTGTTTATTTCATTCCAATCGGTTTACAAACAAAAGATACGCGCTATACTGTATATCACGCGTACGTAAACCTATTGGAATGAAACAAACACTAAATATTACGGAAAGCTTGCTACAATACATCAGTGAAAACCGCATTCAAATCGTTTAGCCCTTCCAGAGATTAGCGTGCACAAACGCACAGACAAACAGACAAACAAAAATTCTAATAACTATTTTTTTGACCTTGGTAACAGCGTGTACAAATTGTTTTTTGGAAAAATAATTAATATAGGTACAGATGCAACTCGCTTACAATTTTATTAATGCATATATTTTATATTATATGGTCCTGCCTAAGCTGAACTCTATTTAATATGACTGATCATATTATATCTGAGATTAAATTACATTGAAAACTTTAAAATCACCTAAACTGTTCATTTTTAACTTTATATAAACTTTCATTGTTTTACAATAGTGCAAATAAAATCTCATTTTTAATTATGGAACACTTTTTGTACGTGTGAGTATCGACTGTGATTCAGTAGATAGGTACTTTGCACTGACCTGTTTGCATGAAAAACATTTTACTAATTTGACTAACTTCTGCTGCTCATATTTTTTTCTTTCAATACAGTAAAATAATAATCATTATATGAAACTGAGTCGATCCGCATAAATGATTTTTTTTCAAAATGACTAATTTTTATGGACAACTCACGCTTGACCAAAAAAATTACTATGTCAAAATTGTTTTCACAAAAAAGACCTATTGTTGCTAAGACAGTTTCTCTGTATCTTCTATGGTTTCGGATTTCCCCATGCTGTCCCAATTAAAAAAAAACACACTGTATATTGTTAACTAAAGTTCCAAAAATGTTGGACGTGACTCTTTATTTATATAACTTCTTTGTTTGTAAACCGATTGGAATGAAACAAACACCGAAATATACAGGAAGCTCGCTTTAATACATCAGTGAAAACTGCATTGAAATCGGTTGAGTCGTTTCTGAGATTAGCGTGCACAAACGCACATACAAACAGACAAAAATTCTAAAAACTATTTTTTAAAGTACAACGTGTATAATTTAATATACATACACGGCTCGTTTACGATTTTATTATATGTATAGATATAAATATTGACGCCAAACGTTCGTGTTTTCTCTGTGTGAGTTGTACCTTTGTCTGACGTTGTTACTACGACAGATGATTCCATGTCCATAACCGAGGACATGCTGGTTTCATTATGAAATCTACAGGAATAGGAGCACCCTTTGGACTGCCAATGCTTCGAAGCAAACATCGTAATTGTCATACAATACCTACGGTCTATATTCATTTGGCAAACTCCATAATTTATCCAAATTGTTTCTTTCTCAGATGTTATTACTTTTAATATTAAATTTGGCGTGACCAATTGGGTAATGACTTTTAATAACGGATGTAGGGAATTGTAACAAATTATTGACTATTATATTTACGTACGTAAGTTACTTTGTTGTACAATAATAAGTTGAAGGTTATAAGTTATGACAATGTTACTTAGCTTAGTACAATATCGACACAAGTCGTCCCTGGTCGCTATTTATATTAAACTAGATGTATTTTTTTAAATATCGATTACTCAGCTAGAGACAGTCAGGGTCAAGTTAAGTTTGCCCAGTGGACCGTCCGTGGGCTAAACAAACAATCATAAACATATACACTTGTGCGTATTACCTACATATATGTAATATAATGAAGCCTGCTTAACGATACAATGTTGTGAAAACTGGCTTCGGCAGGCTGTAGGAGCGAGCTAAAATATTACATCTCACATGCGAGAGAAAGAGAAAACTATAACCCCACTCAGTACCTTTGTGCTCCAAAAAGGTTATCCGTCATTTTATACTGCATACAACATTTAATTTTATTTTCATAACGTTTAGAACGTATTTAGAATGAGTTATAAGAGAATTTCAGTCGTTCTTAAATGGTTTCGGTCGTAAGAAACTCGAAAAACCGGTCGCGTTTGGAGGCTTGTCTCTCTCTACATAGGGTTGTCAATACAATTTTTTTTTATTTACTGCTAAAGAATTAATATATGCTTAATATCATGTCCATACCTACGTCCAACAATGTTAGTTCTATGCATACAAATGCTAACAGATATTTCTTAATATCCATTCGTGTTGGCTAAGCGCATAATTATTTTAGGTCAACCTACCTGGCGACAGTAACCATCCCTTCACAGAAGACCAATGTGAAATAACAGCACCTTCTATTGTCTGTCTTAATTAATATGTTTCGGTGTGTGAGTAAGGATGCTAGAACCCATTTCCCTAACCCTTATCCTTTATCCTACTACGTTCGACAGCGCACTTGCAGCACATATAGCGTAGCTTGTCCTAAGAGGCGACGATAGCGCCTCTTAGGACAAAAAGAGGTCTAAAATGTGTCTCTACAACTGTTACTATGTAACGAAGCGTTACATAGTAACAGTTGTACTATGTAAAATCTTAGGTATACAAAGTGTCGTACCCTCTGGGTGTAATAAAAAATAGCACCAACTGCAATCAAATTACAGGTAGGTATTTAAACAAAATCGGTAGGGCCATACAAATTTTGGGTTGCGCACGCTGCTCCCACCCACATCGAATCCCTCCAAATCATCCAAAACCGTTTCCTGCGGAGATCCGTGGGCGCCCCATGGTACATCCGCAACGTCGACCTCCACCATTCCTCGATTGTCAAGTGCATCAAGGACTTCGCCTTGAAGTGCTACGATAAACTCCCTCGCCACTCCAACCCACTAGTTGTCAGTTCTCTCATCTACACTCCCAATCCTAATAATACTCTTTCTCGTTTCAGAAGAAGACAGGATGTTGGACCAGGATTACCCCATCATTGCAGCAAATGCGGCGCTTGCTGGTGATTACCACGACGTGCAGTTTCTCACCTCTGAGGCGCGATCAGGATACGGCGCCTGCGAGAGACCTCTCGACCCGGGGACCACTTGTACGGCCAACGCCGTAGTCGTTGCAAGTGGCTCTCCAGGGCTAGCCTGTCTCTCATAGCTTAAGCATTAGTTAAATTCTTATTTTACGTAGTTAAGTTCTTATCTGCCGTCTTTTACGTCAAAAAAATTAGCAAAAAAAATATGTAAGATCGCGTCGGATCCCACAGCCTTTAATTTCGTTCTTCAATTTGGACAGATCAATTAGTATAAATTATGTTATGATCACTGTGTTATATGTACAGATAAATATTTCATAAATAATTAGCTGGTGCCCGCGACTTCGTTCGCGTTGAAAAATAAAAAAATATTGAGAGCGCCATCTATACACTACAATAGAATTAGGTGAAGCGGGGACATCTATCGGATTTCGGTGGAACTGCTTGGTGACCTGTGCATGGTAAGCTCGAATTTGCAAAACTCTCGGAAACCTGAGACTAAAACCTTAACGAATTATACATCTATAGATTCCTCAGGAATCGTTCTGTTGTTTGATAAAAACCGCAAGAAAATCCGTTTAGTAGTTTTTAAGATTATCGCGAACATATACACAAACAGAGGCGGCGGGGGACTTAGTTTTATAATAACTAATTAACAATAATCTAATAAACGCATAATTTGATAAAATACGCAAGTCACAGCACTTTTTTTAGTAAATTTTTGTAGAGTATTTCAAAATTCAATAAAATTTATGTTTTTACATAATATAGGAATGTTTTTTTCTCAGACGTAACCGTCAAGTCAAGTTAAAGTCAAGTTAACGCTCTATTCTAGGGTTCCTGGGTTCGTTCGATTCCCGGCAGGGTCAACTTTGAAAAATGAACTTTTCAAATTTGCCTCTGGTCTGGATCTGGAAAGTAGTGGCACGTTTCGCAGTCATTTGGGCAGCCCGTCTGGCGGCAATAACCACCCCCTTATAGAAGACCACCGTGAAATAACAGCACGTATGCTGTTGTGTTTCGGTGAGTGAAGTAAAGGATGCCAGAGCCCATTTCCCTATCCCTTCCCAATCACTTATCCTTAATCCTATTGTAGTCGGCAGCGCACTTGCAGCAGCTTTGGCGTTGCTTGTGTTATAGGCGACGATAGCCACCTACCATCAAATGAAAATTAAAAAAACACTGACTTGTATCAATTGACAACCCTATCGACTCGTTTTGCTACTGGCTTACGCGTCTCTATCTGGATATCGCCGCAGCTAACGTGTGCTGTAAAAATACAATAACATATAACATATACATACATCAACATTATCATAGTGATGGGTGACAGCCATCAAATTTATTGGAGGAGTAAAGTACTAATTTCAGTTTTCCCATTACCTATTATACCTAGATGTAATATTATGTATTCAATCGGTAAGGTCAATAAAGCAATGATTTTTAAAGTAAATATATATGTAAATACAGTAAGGCCCCGTCCGAACAAGTTTTGGGACACGCTTCATCTAAGTTAGTTACAAGTTAAACTAGTAAAGTTAGACCCACAGGCTCTTTGTCCTTTTTCCCCCATAAAATTACTTACCTTCTATTATTTTAAATCGAGCATTGAGCAAAATTGGACGCTGTGAGAGTATGAGGGTTGAGGTTTGAGGAGTATCGTGATGTGCCCACTCGACGAGTAAGGAATTCTTGAAAGCCTCCTCAAATTTCAATTACTCGAAAACTCTAAAGCTAGAGATTGATAAAACAATCAGTTTAAAATTTAAATAGAGCATTTAACTCTCTATATTATGGTCATTCTATGAATGCGTTTTTGACATTTCTTTTTACTTCCTTTGACTATGCAATAGGAATAGGGTAAATAAATGCGCCATCTATTATACTACAATAGAATTAAGTGACACGGCGACATCTATCGGATTTGGGTGCTGCTTAATGCGCAAGGTACGTTACGCAGAAGAACATAACGCTTTTTAGTTAATGCTTGTATTAATTTCACCCTTCATACAATTTCCATCCCGGAATTTTGTGAAAATCGATTCTTAAAGAGTACCTAAACTCCAAAAAAAGCATTTCCTTTACAAAACTAGTTGGACATTGTGTTAGGTACTGTTACCTCTCCCTGAATCGCACAAATATTTCTGTAAAATTGGTAAAAGCGCTCGAAACTCAGTACTTTCCAATCATCATTCCAGTGATCTCACTGCTTTTCATAAATCTTGTCGATATTATTATTGAACTCATGCTGGGATTAAAATAACATAATCGACCCCCAGAAGAACGCAACAAAATTTTAAGTCTGGCGGGCGCAGGAAGACAAGCTCATTGTAAAGGTAAAGCGCCCACACCTCAGTACCGGTAGCAAACCGGTTTCATCTGAACCTTTCCACCTCTTAACTTAAACTTTTATCTTCCATGCCGCAGAATTAACTGCCGTGGAACTTATCTTACCTAAAAAGTGCTCCGGCGGCAAAGGAAGGTACTTACGACGATGCTGCAAATTACATTAAGCCGATGTTCATTTCACCTCGACTTTGCTCTTTATTGACTCAATCTGCGTCATCAACTTTAAATGTTCTTCATTGTACCTTAGAACATAGGCCGCATATCTATGTGTGCACTCATGTGGTAAAGTTAATTCCTGTTAAACAAAGGTTCCAGATAGCGTTTGTATGACACCGGCTGACACCGCACCGCACAAGCCGACCTGAACCCTTTTCTTGTTTGCTCCAAACTACAATCTCACATTTGTACAGTGCTCGTGCAGACTTGATTACTTAGTATACCTAAGTTTGTGCACTCCGTTAATGAACCTTAATTATACAGACCACTTCTGCAAAATGTCGCGCCATTTTTAGGGTTCCGTACGTCCGAATAAAAAAACGGAACACTTATAGGATCACTCGTGTATCCGTCTGTCCGAACTCCCCCGTTATCTCCGAAACTACTGAACCTAAAATTTAAAAAAAATTACAGAAATTAGTTTTCTACTTGTAGATTATAAGAAAACCTATAAGAAGTCCATGATATTAAAATAACATGGTATAAATCACCCAATATTGTGCGGATAGGTAACATCGTACGGAACCCTCTTCACGCGAGTTCAACTCGGACTTGTCCCGTTTTTTGTAATAATAGGCGACAGACAGGCTGACTGTCCATTGATGGTATGTATGTGGCTACCGTCGCCTATGACTTGCGGTGGTAGGAATGTGTCTGTATGTGTGTACGTGCACCGTAACCAAAGTTATCAGAGGCTCAGTTTTTGTATGAAAAGATAATGTGAGACAACAAACGCCGGTCGACCATTAACGCATCATCACAGCTCACCCTCACTTTTGTACTTGGAAAATTGACTCATTGTAAAATCATTAAATGTACTTAATCTTCAAGATGATAAACATAAATATTTCTTTATGTTATCATCTTTCTTTCAGACTTCAGTCAAGAGAAAAAAACCAAAAAAAATCATCGATGTCATACATACACACAGAGAATACAATTTATATAAATTAATATTAAATATTTAAAATTATTTATTACTAGCAAAAAAGCAGAGCTTTGTGTTCCTTTTTCTACCTTGTGTTAACTTTTTCTACCTAGTAATAATTTTTGAGACAGTTTTTTAAAGAGAATCTTTTAATGTTATGGGCTTCTGTAACTAATTCACACGACAAATCATTTTCCGACATTTTTTTTATTTTATCCAACCAATAAATTCCTCATACGTAGGTATGTCTTGTTTCTTACATTTTAACATATTTGAATTTTTAATGATAGAGGAAATCGTCTATTTATTATATTTATTAATCTATCTTATTAATTTGTGTTATTAATATTTGTTTATATTCAATTTATGTACTAATATTTAGTTATGTAAGTTTATGATGACCTTACCATTACTTTTAGATACCACCCGCATTGTTTTATTTTTCATATACATAATTTTCCTTACCCTAAGTACGCTAGTACTCTTTATTATACTGTGACGACCACATTTCAACCCATAAATTTGAAAGTACCTAACATAACTTTTGATCCAATCGATAAAATAATAAATGGTTCAAGGCCACCTAATAGTTCTGCAATTGCTAATTTTGCCTTAGTACAATTGTGATAAGCTGGAATATCGACGTGATTTCTTTACTTACATAAAATATCCATGAAAAGGAAAAAAGCTGATATCACATTACTTAAATATGGCATTAGATAGTGATGTCTTTTTTGTGAAAGAAAGAAAGGGATTCTTTCAAATGTTACTTTGTATACAACGTCGATGTATCAAAGCATAATGTAGCAATAAACATGCACAATTCGTAACTCTCTGGGTATTTATAAACTAAATAATTACATCCGAACACTTGATGTGCAACCTTGTTGCCAAAGTAATAGAATCTAAATTCAACAGGTTCAAACCGGTTGTTATTTGCAGTCGTTCTTTTTTATGTAACACACAGATTGTTAACTCGAAAAACAAAGCTTTTAATTTATCATTGTGTGGACGATTATTCATTTATGTCATTTAATTAAGTACTTAGTTATCTGTAGATATTTATCGTATTTATGTACGTTTACCTAGTACACATTTGGTACACAAACACATGCTTCGTGAATAGTAGGGTAACGTGTCCACATCAGCCATGGCTCACGCGGTGGCCTCGGGTAAATACTAGGTAACATGGCGTGCCTCGCGAGGCAGGGTGAGCCAGAAGCTCTCGAACATTCAGAAATAGACAGCCATGTATTGTTATAAAAAGAAAACAGACACGTTTTAAAGCAAGACCAAGGCTTTGGTGGATTAAAAAACTTTATGAGCGTCGCAATCAATACGGAAATAATTTTCGTTATATATTTTCAAAGTCAACTTGAATTGGCTCGCGAGCCAAAATAGCAGCGCACACAGAGGCACCTTTGAGCACGGTCAATTTACCACAACGCATGGCTCGGGCCCGAGGCACGCTCGGCCGCACCCCGAGGTACGTCCACACCAACCAAACATTTGGCTCACGAGGCAAAGTAAACAACTCCCTTACAAAAAATCATCAGGAAGTAACAACATTATTAGAGCATGAAAAAAATTATACGAGGGTTCTTCATCTAATGCAGGTCGTAAAATTGTAAAACACACCAAGAAATTGGAAATGATATCCACAGAGACCCTAAAGTTAGGTATTACATAAGTATCCAGCATAACATAGAGTTGGTGGGAAGTGGGAAAACGATACTATAAGTGAGGAGGGAAGGAAACCGACAAGTAAGGCAGAAGATATTATAACTTAAACAATTCATTTGAATTTAACCACAAATAGTGGGTAATAAATACGTTTTTTGCTACATTCAGAGGATGCATAAAACGCGCCAAGAGATTTATAAAAAAACAGTAAGTAGATTATATTTGTCGGCAGCCTGCAGCCTCATGACAATTGACTTTGTACGAGTAAATTTAATGCATTATAATCCCCGTGTTGTCTAAGCGAAGGTGACACAGATGTGATTGGTTCCTTTTGACCTCACACCCTGGCGGTAAGGTCGACCTGTGTTGTGCTCAAGACGGCAAGCCCTGCAAGCAAATCACAGTTTTATTACTGAGAACATAAGGTATCTATCAGATCGGTTTGTTGGATGAGTAATCAGATCTCTTTAGGTCTTTAATTCAAATAAACATCATAAATTGTAACCACACTTTATTATCTGGTGGCAGTATGTAGTAGGTTGTGGACAGATCAAATTGATTAACGGTTTCAAAACACTTCATAGGTTTCGTCATAAGTTACGTATAGTTAAATACTTATTAGGAAATTTGTATGCTTAGATCTGTTAAATCTTTTTTGTGTCATGATAAATATTGCCGCTTCAGAACCACTTCTAACTATGTGTATGACGGTTTGTATACCTACAACAATGTAGGTACCTAGTTCCTGTCATATTAGCACCATTTCCTGAGGCCATAATGGCAGAATTTACATTTGCCATTTGTTTCATAAATTGTGGACATTAATCATGCTGATCTCTTCTTTCTAGAAAAACATTGAACTTACAACGCTACACTAAGAAGAAAGAAAGAGATGGGTGCATAGAAACAAGATACGAAAGTCGTGGAAATTTCCCAAACGTTGAGGCCGCAATCGCGAAACTGCGAAATCATATACAATGATGTAACCAGCGCAGAAATGATTCCACGGAACCTCTAATTGGCTTATTCGAGTAATCTGCTGTTGCCGAACCATTTTCATCGGAGCTCTGAAACGATATCCATCATGAGGTTTTTTGGCTACAAATTGGGACCAGTGGGAGGGGGACGAGGACCAGATTACGGCGGTGGTAGTGGATTACAGAGCGATGAACCGGCGAACTTGACACGGCTTCAAGGCCACAAGTTGAATTGCGGTGACGTAAATCATTCATTGTGACTGACAGCGCGTTTAATTGAAGCCGACATTAGTTCGAGGCGTGTTCTCTCGTTACTAGCCCCATTGTTTGAACATCTATGGGGTAATGAACCATGGAAATTGGAATCATTAAGCATCGCTGAATATCTACCTACCTTCTCTCATTAATAGAGCAACTGTGTTCTATCTCTATCTTTTGTGCGATGCTCTAATTCAAGTTTCAAATTTAATGAATATCTTTGTTGTCACACCCTTGTTATTTAACTACGAAGTGATATAATTCCTAAGGGTATCACATTATATGTTTGATGTTACTACGATATAGGTATATACGGATAGGCAATGTGTGCAATGTTGGCATTTTTTTTTCAATAGAGTCAATAATTCAATGATTTTAATGCCATAAGAAGTAATTCTCTTATGGCATTAAAATAATGTATTGTCGTTCAGAAGCGGGAAAATCAACTGTTCATATTGAAACTATTACACTAACAACCAGTGTTCCGGAGGGCAATATCCAAGGATACCGGTAGTTATATCTGCGGAGTGAAGAATCTCCGGACAATAAGTGCCGTGTATCATGAACTATCTGTACCTGATCCAGGCATCTAGGGTCAGCATATTGTAGTGTCGATGAAAGCACTTCTCTATAAGACTGTTCGCCAAAAATGACTTACGGGATATTTGTTGTCGAATTAATTTTCCACATTACGGTCGCCTCATGGATCAAGTCAAGATTCTTACTTAATTGTCCTTCTCCGCTTTCACGAGAATTTCGTCTTGCGGAACGGCGATGTAGATGAGCATTGTCCGGCGCAGGAACCGGCCAATAACCACAATATTGGGTTTAACGATGACAATTATCCTCTTAGTTATTACGGAGCGTACTCGAGTAGAGCGTTGTACGACTATTTTCAAGAAATTACTTAAAAATTTACTGGAATCTGGGACCTCAATAAGAACACATCGAATGACCCGTTGCTGGTCACATGTCGATGTCGACCTTACCATTCTTCAGAATATAAGAATTCTCAGTAATTGGTCGTCTTAATAATTTCGTTAGCAATTGCATAGACAAAGCTTTCAATTTTCCCAAATAGGTCACCGAATGAGTCACATCAACAAGTCTTCGGTGGTTAGTACTGCTAGTTTACGCCAGCTCTCGTTTGTCGGAGATAGTGACGTGAGGTTTTTGATTGCTACGACTTCGCGATGTATTCTCTCTCGGTGTTGTGGAAGTGTTTCCTCACGGTTATAGGGGTTTCTGATTTATTAGCGTTAACGAATTAAAAAAAAAACATGAATAAATAAGAGAATTCAAGGTCTGAAGTAATGAAGTCATATCAAACGAATAAAATCCCAACACAACGATAATCAACCGCTTTGACAGCATACATTTTAAACATGTCACTTCATTTAAATCTTAATAATTAAAAAAAAACACCATCCATTATACATGGCGTGGTGTGTTGACCACTTTTTTCGTAACTTTTTGTGCCACAATGACATCAGCTACGGCGAGTGTAGCGCTAGCGGCCATTTTTCTGAATATATTAACTTACAATAGCAATATAAAAAACGCGATCGTACCGATACTAACTATATTTTAGAGCCATTCTCCGTAACGATGTTTTGTTTCAACATTCGTTTAAAAAATGGCCCCGAACGCTTTCTTCAAAAAAGCTTGAAAGATGATGGTGCTACCTCTAGATTGTATTGTCTGAGACATTAGATTGATTGAATACACACCAACAATACGTCGGACAGGAACAAAATAACTTTGCGGCCATAGATAAAGTATTTTACGAGTATGAAACAATAAAACATGACATCAGGGCGTCGGTTTGTCTGTAAAAGTCTTTGTGAGTCAACCGACACGCGCCTTCAAGGTCTGCAGTATAATCACTTATTATATGTATCTAATTGTGCACTTTTGCAATCGTGGTTATTTCCACTTGATCTGTTTTCCTCCGCTCAACTTCGACGTCGTCTACGAATGAAATATTCACATAACGGTTCAGTTGTGATGCGTTGCAATATAAATATGAGTAATTATTACTCCCTAGATGTACATCGCAATGAACTGGCCTTTGTTTTGTCTGTCGCTAAGTCGATCCAGTCCACAAAGGACCAATATATAAAGCACCTTCAACTAAAGGACGCAAGGATCACAGTCTGTTTGCAGTGAAAACCTTTTGAACATGTCGAGGTGTGTTTTATTTTTATTACAGGCCCATGCACAGTTAGTTGCATCCTGCACTTATTGGCTTTTTACTCCGTCATGTTGCTCTTTTAACGAACATGTTTTAACAATCCATTTCCTTCCGTTCGCTAATTATCTCTTAGTAATACAGTAGTGTACCGCTGATCTGTTATTTCTATATCTACTCTAAATACATCTAAGTTGTTAAGAGGCTCTACCCCATCGATAAAAAAAATCACTGCTTTGTTCTCCGATTCAGCTCGTTCAAACATAAAGCCAATGTAACAAAAAAAAAAAAATGTGATACAAGAAATAATGCAATGTGTATATAATCAAACGATAGAGTTTCACTTACACTATAAATGACACGGGCAGTTTTTCATTTAATTCAATAGTTTCAGAAAAACAAAGGTTTTTTGATATTTTTGTTTGAGTAGCGATTGCCCCTAGCGAGGGCCGGTTGTAGAGAGCCCAGTTGCCCAAGGTCATTCGCGCAGTAGAGGACGTTAAGTCCTTAATAAGACACAATATGTGATTGATGTGTTGTTATGTACTCTTTTTATTTGAATGCCCATAATTTTGTTCTCGTCGACCACTCGTTAATTGTTCTGTTTTTTGTTAACTTTGTGCGATCTTCACACAACATCTAAACGAGCGCATTTTACGGCCTCTTTAATTGATTTTACTTTATACCAAAGCTTCATAATGTCCTTTTGTTAAAATTGTATCTTATGACAAAAGCGAAACACTTCATCTACATAATTATATCTACCGATGAAATCAAATAAGAAATTCTGCTTAGAAACAATATGTCTACACGTGCAAACGTATCTGACGGTCATGTAATATTATTAAAGTTAGATTTTGCAAGCAAAAACATAATATGATATATAAAACTAATTTTACAAGATAATACAGCAGCTATATGTTTAACAAATCTAAAAAGTGACATCCTTTTTATGTGCCTACTTTTACAATTTTCATTTGTGAAACCACAAGGTTAACATATGAATTAAAGATTTAAATTGTTAGACGAAGCTTATTTCGATTCATCGAATCATCTAACTCTATCGAAATCGGCACAGTCATTGTGGAGAACACATGGAGAACAATACAAACGAATATTTTTAACTATGATATACAAGAGATATTGAAATTAGTTCCCATAGCAACCAATTTTTTTTCTCTTGCAATGATTTGCCGAAACCTTGACTTATGTTTTTTGTGGCATTATGTCATGGCACAGCAGCCGGCCGTGCCCGTGGCCGAGGCGTCAGCGCGATTTGCGACTTTATGAGTAATACATTTATAGAGCAATTTTGCCTACTGCAAAGTACCGCGAATGTTTTTCTCCGTACTATTAGTTTATTACGTAATAATCCCGCATTTAGATCTATTATAATATTGTAATCGTGCAGATTTTAGCGGGATTCTGTCCTTTGATGAATTTATGAATTTTTTTCGATTTTTCACATAATAATGTCCATTAGGTACATAATAATAGGTACATATTAATGCATATGTCAACTTTGGAAATTTCAATGTAATTTTCAAAATTGACTCTGGTCTGGATTTGAAAAGTAGTGGTAGGGCACACTGCGTTTCGCAGTCATTTGGGCAGCCCGTCTGGCGGCAGTAACCACCTCCTTACAGAATACCGCCGTGAAATAACAGCATATACGTGCTGTTGTGTTTCGGTGAGTGAGTAAGGGATGCCAGAACCCATTTCCTTACCCCCCCTCCTAATCCCTTAACCTTAATGCTACTGTAGTCGGCAGCGCACTTGCAGCAGCTGTGGCGTTGCTTGTATTATAGGCGACGGTAGCCACCTACCATCAAGTGGACCGTCAGCCTGTCTGTCGACCTTAATATTTAAAAAAAATCTGTTGTTCCAAGGACGAAGGTCCAAGTCTAGTTCCAAGTAGTTCCATCTAGTTCCATCGCTTGTTCCAAGTCTAGTATTTGCAAATAAAACGTCTACGTGTTTGGACTCCTTTTCGTTAAGCAATAGATGATTTGGCTTTTTGAATTTAGAACTTGTAAGTTGTCTTTTATAAAAATGAGTCCCTATTTCCCTCGGTCACGGCATCACGCGTGAACGGGTAGACCGATTCGGTTTTCACTAATGGAAAGAGGGATAAACGGTTGCACCCCAGGCGAAGCCGGGGGCTGGACGCTAGTACATTATATATAGCGATATATTGTCGTTGTCAAACCAAAATCTGCTATGTGCAAAAATTATACTTTTGAGATATTGTCATAAAAACGTTTTTTTTGAAAAATTTTACATGAAGTTTTTCTTTTAAGAATTTTATTTCAAACTTAGAGTTGTTATGTTATTGGGTAAAATTTTGATCAAATCTACTTCTAATTCTTCATAAGGCTGGGATCTGGTTTATTCTTTATCAATAAAATACTGTAATCTTTCCATGATTCATGTGCACATATATATTTTCTATATTAAAATAAAACTATCAAACATAAGTTTTCTTTACGGTCTCGGTCTCACAATTCACTCTCATAATTTTATTTTTATGTCAAATCAAAAACAACTTATTCTTTTCTAATTCGATATTTTTTTGAAAATGAAACCTATAAAGTTGCAGCCAGTATTTAAGTTCAAAAATTCATTAACATGTTACACATGTTATCTTAAACGTGAATATTTAATAGTTTATTTATTATATTCATAATAGAGTAAATTTTGTACATACATAAGTACGTACAAAATAGGCAGTGAATTATTCGCTAAGGTTCTCAAAACATGTTGGAATCTCAAAAAGTGCACATAGCAAATTTCGGATTGATATCGACGATATGTAGAGTATTTAATGAAGTTAATTTTAATACGAGACAAGAGTGCATACCATAGGCGATCATGACATTTCTCTGTCTTTTATGGTAAATCTATAAGTGTAAAATGTGGAGAGGTATACACGGTCCACTGCGGAAGAGAAATGCAGTGATAAAGAGACGCGTGGCAAACGTTGGCCGTGACCATGGCCAAGGTTGGTCATTGCGTAATTTCGATGTGGGTGCAACGTGACACGATTAGATTTTTCATCTCACTGACACTGTTCTGGTGCCCGAACGACGTATCGAAAAAGGCATCAAAAATTGATTGATCACTTAACATCATCGTAATTATTCACAATAAATTATAATACCGAATGGTATCGTCTCTATAGTTCACCTTTGAAGTAGGTATGTTTTTAAAAAAAAATCAAACCTTACAAATTGTATTTAAAAAAAAATTAATGTCGGGACATGGCCCGTTTACGATTTTTTATATTTATAGATTTTTTATTTTCTTGCTATGTATTATAGACACAATTTTTAGGGTTCCGTACGTCCGAATAAAAAAACGGAACTCTTATAGGATCATACGTGTGTCCGTCTGTCCGTCCGTCACAGTTAATTATCTCCGAATCTACTAGACCGATTAAGTTGTTTGGTACACATATCAATTTCTGTGACCCAAACGCAGAGGTGTGACGTGAATAGATGAAATCTGTACATGGGAAGTCATTTTTGGGAGAAAGGTGGAAAATAAAAAAAAAAATGAAAACTGCATCGTGTGACATATCAAATGGAAGGTCTTGTTGTAAAGATCTTAAATGTATTTTTTTTGTAATTTTAAAATAAATAGTTTCCAAGTTATTCAAGAAAATAGACGAAAATTGACCATCCCCCCCTTACCTCCGAAATTACTAAACCTAAAATTTTGAAAAAAATACCGAAATTAGTTTTCCACCTATAGATTATAGGATAACCAATAAGAAGTCCATGATAGAAAACCTATAAGACACCTATAAGAAGCCCACAATATTGAGTGATTTACCATAACATGGTAAATCACTCAATATTGTAGGTAGATTTAAAAAAAGATGATAGGTAACATCGTACGGAACCCTCTTAACGCGAGTTCAACTGTTTTCAAATGTAAGCGATATCCTAAAATACGATAACAGTGTCATTTAATAACAGTAACTTGTAAATTATTTCTGTTGTAATTTAATGTAATAATTTCAATTTCTTTATTAATGATTCTGTTAACAATAAATACATACAACGACACCTACATTTGTTTTTAAGCTTATTAATTAACTTAAGTTCTATACTAAAGTTTTAATAGGCCACTTTTATTTATTTTTTTCATGGGTATTTTACACAATATTTAAGAAAAACCTTCCAATTTTAAATCTGTTCCGTTATCTTTGGGAAGCTACAAAAATTTGTTGTGCAATAATTCCCAGGTTATTAGGTTGCGCTCATTTTGGTAAAAATTTTGTTCGGTTTGACATTTATACTCATCAGACATTATAAAGATAACTTATGATTGTCTGCAATTGATAATTTTATCATTTTGTCGTACCTAAGTACTACCAGTACTACACCTTTATCACAGTATAATAAAGAGTACTAGCGTACCTATATCGAGTCATAAGGCTACCTACGTATAGAAAAGTTAACTGTAACAGCTCCAAACTAATTCCCTGACATTCTACTGCAACATGGCAACGCACAATGGCGACAATAGCGTGTACAGGTGGCCTAAGTCCATAGAGCGTAATAATAATACGCTCTATGCCTAACTCCACCAGTCGGCCTGGGCGTCCGTCTGTTGGTTCATTGGCTGTTAAGGCCAGCCCCTAATGATAAAAAAATCCACTTATTTGTAACTGTTTTCCTTTTATATCATGATAATTATAATTTAAAAAATACTCAAATCATCTGCAGGATATATGAGAGAGGATCATCATAATTATTGTTTAAATTATATTTAATTATATATATATAAAAAAATTACTAAGTTGCGGTCTAATATCGATGTTGTAACCGTGCCATTTGCTTAATAATCAATATTTTAAATAGCTAAATTCTTAAGATAAATTTTAAGATCCACTATCTGAAGTACGGCGGGGAGCGACTCCCCCTTAACAATTCAGTGCGGGACAAGTTTTGCGGCTGGAGTCGCCTTAAGGATAATGAAACAATGTTTCATTATGAGTTTTCTTAGATGTCAAATTTACCTTTTCTTTACGATAAAGGACGTTTTCTGGGTGTTTGAGAAAAAGTTGTTCATTTTGCAATGTTAGTTGACACCATGTTGATTTGATTTTTTTAAGAGATACCTAACCTATTATAGTTACGTATCCAGGTATGAAAATATTTTAAGATATTTAAAATTCAACTTCTATTGTAACTTAGGTAAGTAATTAATATGTAACATTTTTTTTTATGGATAAGTCATTTAAGTAGTGGTAGGGCACACTGCGTTTCGCAGTCATTTGGGCAGCCCGCCTGGCGGCAGTGACCACCCCCTTACAGAAGACCACCGTGAAATAACAGCATATACGTGCTGTTGTGTTTCGGTCTTATTGGGGAAATCTTCATCAACAAAACTTTTGGTTCTATATGTGCACATTTATTTCATATTCAAATTACTTTCACATTCACATATATATTAATACATTATAAACAGTTATACATCAACAATACAATTAAAACTTGAACCAAAACAATTTTCCATTATCTCTCTACAACTTCTCAAAATACACCTCTGTCAATACCTTTTGTTTTTTCTATTCTTTATTCTTTTTAAACTATGAACTATATAAAGTTTTATATGCCAGTACAAATTCTCATCTCTAACATCCCCTCTGAATTTGACTATAATAAAACTTTTACTTTGTACCAACACTGACTATACTTCTAACTCCATTAAAACCTAAAAAACTTACATAACTAACCTATACTATACCCACCCTTTATACAACAATTTCAAATTAATCATCTAAACAACTTATAACTAAATTTTGAATTATTATCCAAAGTTCTACATCTACATAAAATTATTAATGATATTAAATTAAAAACAAACAAGTCCACAGTTATTCACTGATCACTCACTATACAGTTTCTTAAACGCATAAACTTTGTTCTGTCCAAACCTTTAGTTAAAATGTCCGCTAGATTTGAATTTGTTGGGCAATAAAATATTTCAATTAAATTTTGATTAATTTTCTCCTTAATAAAGTGAAATTTGACATCTATGTGTTTGCTCCTTCTATTTAAAATTCCATTTTTAATTAATACAATCGCAGATTGGTTGTCAACAAATAATTCAGTTTTAGGAATTTTCCCTGTTAACTCTTTATATAACCCTTGGACATACAAAAGATCTTTAATACATTCAGCAGCAGAGATATATTCTGCCTCTGTACTGGACAGAGCAGTGACCGACTGTTTGCGTGAGCACCAATGAATTGGTCCTCCACTGTACAAGATGACAAAACCAGTTGTACTTTTCCTCGTGTCTGGATCACCTGCGAAGTCCGCATCACAATAGGCTCTTAATGTCAGATCATTACCCCGAAGGTAATGAATACCTGTGTTAATTGAGCTTTTAATATACCTAAAAATGTTTTTAATATTCGCAAAGTCATTTAAATTTGGACACTCTTGATGTCTACTGCAATAACCCACATGAAAAGAGATATCAAGTCTTGTTTTATTTACCAGATACAATAGAGAGCCAATATATTGTCTGTATCGATGCACATCATCATCACCTACCTTCCCCTCTTGATGTGTATCAATTAGAATTTGTGGATATTGACACTCCCTAATACTATCATAATTATTATTCTTAAGTAATTGTTCTATATATGATTTTTGATTAATTTTTAAATAATTATTCTCTAACAAAATATCAATTCCAACAAATTTTTCAATTTTTTCAAAAGTTCTCATTTCAAACTCTTTCTCTAATTTGTTTATAATTTCATTCAATTCTGATTCATTATAACCTATTAAAATGCCGTCATCAACATATATTGCCAAATAAATCTCTTTTTCCCAACATACAAATACACACGGATCTAATTTCAATTGTTCAAAACCAATTTTCTTTAAATATTCTGTTAACTTTATATTCCACATCAATGGTGCTTGTTTTAACCCATATAAAGCCTTCTTTAATTTACAAATTTTATTTTTTCCTACATCATATCCTAGTGGAATTTCCATATAAATGTCTTCATTTAGTTCACCATACAAAAAAGCTGTTTTCACATCGAATTGTTTTAATTTATATCCTCTTTGACCTGCAATCGACAATAATAATCTTACACTGGTTGTATTTACTACAGGACTGTATGTCTCTTTATAGTCAATATTAATTTTTTGTAAAAAACCCCTCGCAACTAGTCTTGCTTTAAATCTCCCTTCGGGTTTCACTGTAAAAATCCATTTGCTAGTAATTATTTTCCTTCCTTTTGCTTCAGATCTATCAACAATTTCCCACGTATTATTCTTTTCTAATGAATCTTTTTCTTCCTTAATAGCTATCTTCCATAACTCTTTCTCTTTACCTTCTAATACCTTATTATAAGTTAAAAACGAACTTTCTAAATCATAGTCTTTTAACCTTGCTGGTAATCGCCTCTCTCTTTTTGGCAAAATCCTTCTAATCATATCTTCATTTGTAGTATCAATAGCGTCTTCAAATAATTCATTTTCAACCCTCCTAATATCTTTATTATCTTCAACATCTCCTATATCATTTTCAACATTGTCTTCATTTATCATTTCTCCAATACTATCTTCAAAAATGTCATTTTCTTCACAAATTTCTTCTCCAATTTTATTTTCTAAAACACTCCCTTTTTCATTATCACTTTCCTCTGAATCATTTATAAACATTTTCTTTCTAGAACTTTTAAAAAATACCTTCTTATTTACTTTATTTTTCATTTTTCCCCTCTCAAATCCATAATGTCTTTCAAATTTATTTCTTTCTACCAACTTTTCTTCTTTAAATAAGTCATTTATATCATTTATACTAGTTCCTATTCGACTTTCTTTTAAAAATTTTGAAATTTCTTCCGCATTGTCAACAAACTTAACATCTCTTGAATAATGTATTTTATAATTAATTGGATCCCAAATCTTATAACCATTATTTGTGTAGCCTACTAATAATCCCTTATTACATCTGTATTCCAATTTGTTTAAATTTGAATTTATTTTAAAATATGCCAATGATCCATAAATTTGTAAATGTTTTAAATTCGGTACTCTATTGAACCACATTTCAGCTGGTGTTTTTATATTTATTGTATTTGAACATCTATTAGTAAGATAAGCAGCAGTTAGGATAGCTTCACCCCACAGTATTTTTGGTAGATTGTTGTCAAAAAGTAAAGCTCTTGTTCTTTCCAAAATAGTCCTATTTAATCTTTCTGCTTTTCCATTATGTTGCGGTGTATATGGTATAGTAAAGTCAATAAAAATTCCTTTATTTTCGCAATAGTTTTTAAATTTGTTACTACTATATTCACCCCCATTATCACATCTAAATGTTTTAATTTTTGTATTAAAATGATTTTCCACTAAATTTGTATAATTAATAATTTTATTAAACGCTTCGTCTTTACTTTTTAATAAGTAAATTTTAATAAAATGTGTGTAGTCATCTAAAAAGGTAATAAAATATTTGTACCCGTTCCAAGTTTCAACCCCAATTGGACCACAAATATCACTATGAACAATTTCTAATGGTTTACTAGCCCTATGTCTCTCTGTTGTAAATGGTTTCCTACTTAGCTTTGCTTGTATGCACACTTCGCAGGTGTCCATCTCATTATTATTTTTAATATTAATACCTTTGACTAAATTCTTTGTTTTCGAAATCGGTGTATGAGCCAAAGCACGATGCCAAAATTTTAAATTTTGTGAAATCATATTAATTTTATCGACTGATACTGGCCTTGAATCCTGTACAGCAAACCTTTTAAGCGACAGCTTCACGCAGTACAACCCATCACTACTACGTGTTCCTCTCAGAAAGCAACGATTTTCTGAATTATAAATTTCACATCTATTTCTGAAAAAATTAATTTTACAATTATTATCGGTTAATTTCGAAACTGAAATCAAATTCTTCTTTAATTTGGGCACAAGTAAGACATCCTTTAAAATTAATCTATTTAAATTACAGGTTATTTTTCCCATTCTGTTTATTGCATGTATATTTCCATCAGCTGTCATAATTCGTTGTGTACAATATTTAATTTCTTCTAAAAATTCCGGTGAATTTATGATATGACACGTTGCTCCAGAATCAATAATAAATTCTAAATCTTCATTAGTATTAACTGAATAATATTTACTTACTGAACTTCTTCCTAAACAAAATTTTGTATAGTGACTATTGTTGTTGCATTCCATACAATTATATTTTCCATTACATTGTGTATTCCTGTGTCCATATTTTAAACATTTGTAACATTGAATAGTATTATTTGGTCTGAATTCAGAACTATTATTTCTGCAAAATTTAGCTATATGTCCTCTCTTTCCACATTTATAGCATTTTTTCATTACTATAAATGTATTATAATCTTCACTATTGTTTTGATTTTCAATTTTGACACCTTCGTTTGTTTTGTCACACTCATTTGTTTTCAAATTTTCTTTTCTTTTGTTTTCCAACAATATTCTTGAAATTAAATTTTCCACAGTTTTCTCATCTTTACTAGTTGAATCCCATGCTGTTCGAAAGTTATTCATGCTTTCAGGAAGGCTACTCAATATTTTTGTCATATATTGAGTTTCCGATATTTCTGATCCTAAATTTTTAATTTTTATTACAATATTCTCTAGTTCACTGATATCCATCATTATGTCCTTTTTGGTAAATTCAAATTTATAAAAATTTTCTAAAAGTTGACATGTTTGAGTATTTTCATTTCCTAAAAATATTTTGTCTAATTTTGACAATGTTTCCTTTGTGGTTTCACAATTTATTACGTGATTTATATATTTATCACTTAAAGTGTTGAAAATTATGTATTTCGCCTTGGCATCCTTAGTTATAAAATTTTTATCATCTGTTTTTGAATCTTCCAAAACAACACTCAAATCTTTGGCTAATAATAATAATTTTATTTTCTTTCTCCATATCGTGTAGTTGTTTTCATGATTTAATTTTGGTGAATTATCATCCCAACATTTAATTTTATCCATTTTTGTATTCGTTTCAATCATATATATATATATATATATAATTTTCATTAAAATTAAATTCTAATTCTTTCAGAATTCATTTATCTAATTTATCTTAATAAAATTTTCTTAATGTCATCGATTTGTCAATCATTGAATTATTTTCCACTTTTAGTATTTCATCTAAATTTACTTACTTTTAGATATTTTTATCGGCTTTATCACATTTTCACATATTTTTTTATATTTCCTCTTCAATCAATTTTCAACGTGGAGAGCCCATGACCTCTTATTGGGGAAATCTTCATCAACAAAACTTTTGGTTCTATATGTGCACATTTATTTCATATTCAAATTACTTTCACATTCACATATATATTAATACATTATAAACAGTTATACATCAACAATACAATTAAAACTTGAACCAAAACAATTTTCCATTATCTCTCTACAACTTCTCAAAATACACCTCTGTCAATACCTTTTGTTTTTTCTATTCTTTATTCTTTTTAAACTATGAACTATATAAAGTTTTATATGCCAGTACAAATTCTCATCTCTAACATTCGGTGAGTGAGTAAGGGATGCCAGAGCCCATTTCCCTATCCACTCCTAATCCCTTATCCTTAATCCTACTGTAGTCGGCAGCGCACTTGCAGCACCTGTAGCGTTGCTTGTGTTATAGGCGACGGTGGCCACCTACCATCAAGTGGACCGTCAGCCTGTCTGTCGACATAACATAAAAAAAAAATACGATATGAAATTATTGACAAATTCTTCCCTTGTGTATGAGAAATATATTTTCTTAATGTACATATATAAAATCCCGGTGTACTATGGGTTTGTGTGACTTATACCAGTTCAGACTTATACCCTTTATACCAGTTTCTACAGAAATTAGCTTACCTATCCATCGTAAACATTCTCCCACATCGTTTCTATAGGACACTCTAATCATGTAATTTTCTAAAACCAAATCTGAAGCTGATGCTACGCCAGTCGTATAATAAATAAAGTAACGGGAGATTTTATCACTAAGTGCCTAACGTATAGGTAGGTACGTTATAATTTAATTATGGAGATAATACATCAGGTAGTTACATTTACTGCTTACATTCATTCTACAAGGTTAACAATATTGAACAAAAAGTCTCTTATCGCAGATGTAGGAAAAAGAGGCGAATTGTCAGAAACGGTGATTAGCGCAAAGTTGGCTTTTATCGGTGCCATGGATCGCTGCGCGCGCGGCGACACTCTGTCTACTGGGCCGGCGCGAAAGAGACACATCGCGTTTTAGAGCGAGACGGCGCTCAGAGAGCGTGCCCTCCTCTCGCTGTCCTCGCTGTAGCCAAGCTGTAGCCAACCACCTACACGACCCATGGCACTGTGTTGTACATAGAATTTATTTAAAATATTTAAAACCTATTTATTTAGTTGGTCGCCTAAATACTCAATTTCTCAAATTTTACAAGAGTACAGTATCGTGTTACTTACATCATTATGGCAACCAAGAGAAATATTTCTGCTCCATAACCGCCTTCTGAATGGAATCACCCTGGGACACATCCTTGCTGAACTGCTTTCGACCACTCCAATACTACTTCATAAGTAACAATAATAATGTAACACGTGGCGCCATCTAACGGCGTTCTTACTAAAGATTAGTGGTACTGGTACTGTATATCTTGTTCGTGACAATTTTTAATGTGCAATTAAAGAATTGCAAATTCAAAGAGACATACCAGAGTTAGTGTAGTGGCCTACACCCAGCCTATACCTATGAGAACCGTTGCACTTACCAGTAGCCAGTAGTCTGTATCAGCCCTTGTATGTAAAAAACACAAGCAATTGCAAAAGGCGAAGGTGACTTTTATGACATCTGGCTATTAACACTGAACCTATTTCTATTTATGAGATCCAATATGAAAAAAATAGACCAAAATGCAACCATAAGAGCTATTTTACACTAACCGTTTCCTTAATTTTGTCCCAAGAGGAGGCAATTCATTCAATTCTGAACTTAGTTGGTTTCTGCAGTAGGTAGTTAGGTACGCTCTAAGTCTAAGACTATATAAGTATGTTGAGAAGGTACGATTAGATAATTTATTTATTAATAATACTGTTATTAGCTATAATTACATATTAATACTAGCGACACGCCCCCCGGCTTTGCATGGGGCTGACATTTTTAAAATATCCTTTTCTAGCGGATGGTTACGTACGTTATAAATTTCAGCTGTAATTTTGGCTGTGATAGTCAGTCAGGTCAAACGATTTTATGAGATGTAGGGTACTGTACCCCTACTGTAGGATTTTACTGAGGACTGGAGAACATTTGGCCGACGATTCCGACGAAGCCAGGCTAGAAGACGAGTCAGTTTGTATCAAGCCGTTAAGAATAAACACTTTTATTTATAGTTAGAGTTGTTTGAAATAAATATTTTTAATTATTTCTAATCCAGGTCAAAAACGATCTGCAACCGCTGCTTGTGTTTACAGGCGACGATAGCCTCGTCTCCTAGATCAAGAAGGCCGTCTTTTCCACAAAAAAATACTACTTATCTAACTACTTAATTACAGATAATTTCATGCCGTAATAAAGTGTTAAGCTGTTTTGATATTTTTGTCACTTCGTCAAACAAAATATAAGCGAGGCGATACAATGTTACCTACAAGTAGTGCTCACCAGCGTAACAAAGCAGCTAAGCAGCTATGGCTATGTCGAGCGCAGTGAACGGGGAGAACTGGCATCATCGCGCTCGCTGCCAATCTGACAACCTCGCTTCGGTCATAGAATAACTAACCCGAAGAGATGACGTTAGGCACAGGCAGTTTCAGCAAATTACTAATTTCATTGTACAGTTCAAGAAGTTTCATTTCTATATACCTTCATTATATTTCTAAATTTGTTCCTAACACACACACACACACACACACACACACACACACAGAGAGAGAGAGAGAGAGAGAGAGAGAGAGAGAGAGAGAGAGAGAGAGAGAGAGAGAGAGAGAGAGACAGAGACAGAGAGAGACACACACACACACACACACACACGCTCATTTCTTCGATTTTTCTAACAGATAGTTTAGCAACAAGTGTTCATTTATCTTAGTTTAAGTTTTAAATGCGGTAATAGAGGAGCGGGGTCTCCTGATACAAGTATTCTTATACTTACTAGCAGTGCCCCTAGAATGTAAATTTGTACTTGTAATTAGAATACGTAATTGAAATACCAATACATATTTGGTAATTGTATTTCAATTACTTCCTAAAAATTAATTATCATAAATACATCTAGCGATCTTATTAATGGGTGTGTTCTGCAGAAAATAGCGCTAGATAGCTCTCCTAAGCAAAATGGCCACCCCTAAACATGTCAATATTTAAAGTTGGCAATACTGCGCCTGTACTGTACGTCAAATTGTCAAGTATCTTATTTATTGTCGTTTTCATTCATAACGGAAATTCTTTTACTAGACTGCGCTGCATTTTTTAATTTAAATAAAAATTGTTAAAATTTTGTATTTTATATTTCAAATACACGGCTTAAAAATATTTTGTATTTCGCATTTTAAATATATACGAGACAGTATTTTGTAATTTGAATTTTAATTAAAGCAAAGCATGTACTTTGCCAAACTCTGTCGCGAACCATGGAACAATTTTCGCTTCACTATATAGTGTAGGTTCCTTCAAGCGTGCTATTTAGCGTGCTATAAAAAAATCTTATAAATTCGGTAGCCCCTGGTGTTGCTTGCGTCCTTATGTGATAGTAGCCATCTACCATAAATTCAGTGGACCGTCAACTTCCCTAATACCCGTTTTAATATAAAAAAATAACATGTCTTTTTTAAGTAAGTTTTTATAAATACGACCATTTAGGTTTCTTTTTTAAAAAAAAGTGTCTAAATTCAACATGACATTCAACGTAATGATAATGATAACGATTTTGCATGACAAAACGTTTAATGACGCACCTGAGGCTTTAGCAAAATTATATAGCACACCTCAAAATGTGGCTTAGAAATTGGCTTACATGGTATATTCTTTGTTATGTATTTATTTCTTCTTTTTATTATTTTATATATCTAAATATTACTTAAATTTTTTTAAAATATATGAAGTTTTACTTTAAGTTTTAAAATGTGAATATTATAAAGAAATAAGACCGTGTAAAACTACCATTAAATCTCTGCCGTTTTCCCCAAACGCCGAAGCCATAATAGGTATACAACTTCATTTCCTGTTTACTTATTTTTTAATTTTAGATTATACCTAATTGCCAGTCTTTTTAAATTTTAGGCTCAAGTGTTCTTTGTTAAACCAGGCCGACCACCAAACGCGATGCGCACCGCAGCTATCGAACCCTACATTCGAAGACGAAGCGACAACGTCGCATTCGCATAGCTTTGTCTCGCTCAGTATAGCTTCGGCCTCGCGTGGGATGGCCGTGTTTGCGTCGAACTGAATAATATATTGATGGTCGAACGATGAACCCTAAAGAGTACAGAGAGAGGCTTATAGACGAAGTGAAGAAGTACCCAGTCCTGTACGACACCAGGCATGAGAATCACAGAGATATTGAGGTGAGGGACAAATGCTGGAACGAAATCTCCGAGAGAATGGGCGAAAACAGTAAGTAAACTAATGCTTACATTGTATAAATTAGATCCAATGCTATGACATAATATATTATCTCGAAGGAGTTTATTTTTAGAAGTGTACCTACTGATGAAAAATAAATAATCTACCTTCAATTTAAAAATATTATTCATATAGATTTTAGCACAAATCCACATTTCCACTCTGATCCGGTGGCCAATTAGTTTATTGCAGCAGAATAGAGCATATTTTATGCAGGACAGATTTCGAGGGCACCCCGTCTACCGTTAGTAACCACCGTCTCACAGAAGACCACCGTGATATAAAAACAAGTTTCGGTGAGTGAGTGAAGGATTCCACAGTTCATTTTCCTATTCCCTCCTAATCCCTTATCATTTATCCTACTAAGGTCGGCAGGGCACTTGCAGCACTTGCAACACTTGCTTGTATAGTCGATGTAATAGTCGATGGTAGCCATCTACCATAGAGTGGACCTTTCAGCCTGCCTTTATCCTTTTACTGAGCAGAACACTTAAAAGTCTCTTGGGTGTTCATGTTTTAAAATGTTCATTTGTCTATAAATTGGTTTTGTAAAAATGTAAATTTTGTTGTACATAAATTGTATGCTACCGGGTTTACTATAAATAAATAAACAAGTTAATCTATAATTAATATACTATATGAATATTATAAAACTGAAGAGTTTGTTTGTTTGGTTGAACGCTCTAATCTCAGGAACTACTGGTTCGAATTGAAAAATTCTTTTTGTGTTGGATAATCCATTTATCGTCATAACATCACGCTACGACCAATAGGAGCGGAGCTTCAATGAAAAATGTTGCACAATCGGGAAAATTTATTCCTTTTGAGACCTTCCGTTGCGTGCGCTGCGTAAACGGTTAAAGTTACGTAAAAGTGATGTATGTACCTATGACGGAATTGTTCCCCTTTAAAAGTTCTAAAAAAAAGTCCGCGACGGCATATTATGTCTATCTTTTAAGGTTGACTCACTATATAACCTTTTTTATGGTAATCAAATTAGTTCTAAAATAATGCTTATTAGCGAACGTGTTTTTATAAACATGATATTAATCCTTATCCAAATAAATACGTTATTCATTAAAAGTATTTAATTTTGAACAATATTGCCCTTGACTTAATTTGATATCAATGAATATCTTAGGAGATATCTTAAATTAAAAAGTACGCGGGAGAAAATAAATTCTAGCGGTCTCGCACCAACGCGATGCGAAGGACGGGACTCGCTTGATGCCATGATGGAGACGCAAGCGTTTAACACATTTATATTTTTCATTTTTCAACGTGGACGAAGTCGAGGCCACCAGCTAGTGTTTGATAAAGACTCGTGATCAGGCTTCGTTTACATTTTCCAAATAATAATAATAAGTAATAATCGGTCCAGTAGTTTTTGAGTTTATTCATTACAAAAATACTTAAATACAAATCTTTTTTCTTTATAATATTTAATAATTATGATATTTAATATGTATATTTTTAAAATTATTTTCCTTGTATTTTTATTAATCTTAGTTAAAATATTCGTTTAGGCGAAGGATTGAAACGCGAATGGAAAATACTTCGCGACTCTCTGCGGCAAGCTCTCAAGAAGAGTAAGGAAGGGGCCAAGACCAAGGCCGGCCTGCCTTGCAAGAAGTGGCGGTTCCAAAACCGGATGGCGTTCGTCTTACCTTACATGACCATTCGACGGTAAATATATAATTGCCAGTTACGTCGTAGCCTTTACTTCCACTTCCTATTTACCGACATTATTGTTTCGCAGGAACCAAAGAAGAATGAACGAAGATGTAGACATCAAGTTAGACGAAGGCGAGCTCCACTCGGAGCACGAAACGCACGAACCTGATGTTTGGGACCCGGGACATGCAGATCGGGACTCCCTAGACCTGTTCTTCGCGAGCGTCTGCCAGAGTACGAAGCGGCTGCCGCGCAAGTATCAGTGTCAAGTGAAAAAACAGGTTTTAGACGTCCTACTGAAGGTGGAACAGGAATGCGAGGACGATAGTGTATCCAAAGATTACAAAACGGGTTACTGATAAGTTCAGCGAAACTAATTATTAAAATCCATTCCGTCGACGCTCTCGTATGGGACATAATTGAATACGACCGGCTGCCCTTTGGCGGCCAACACCATCTCGTGCATATTAATCAAATATTCAACGACGTATGTGATGTCCACGTTCCGGCGCAAGATGTGGTTGTAGTGCACGACCAGACGCCTAAAATTGGCGTAGCTTTTCTGGGCGATGGTTTGCAGGCCGTGCATGTCTTCGCTGAGCTGATCCAGCTTGGCGAATACGAAGGCGGCACGGTACCGCACGTCGTTCACGTACTTGTTCGTTATGTTCTCCATCGACCTCATTCGCTCCTGCGTGGAGTATATCGACTGCAACCGACAAAACCGCTTTATCCAATCCGAGACGTTACCGGGATCGACAGCGGTCAAATACACTCACCTGCATGATCAGATCCAGTGCCTTCCTCTTTTGTTGGTTAACGTTAGTGCCGTATTTCGTGTAGGCGTGTTGACGACGCGCGGACTTGTTCGCGAGCATGTCGACGCTGGCGTTGACGTCGTCTCTCTTTCTCTGGAACTTACTGATGTTGAACAACGCCTGCTTGTACAATTCGCTAGTGCGATTAAGAAAGAAAAGCTTTCGCTGTAAATATTCCTCGATCTTTTTCTCCATTCGATCTGGAGTATCCTTGGAGAGCGGCGGCAGTTCGGCAGCCTTTCGATCTGCGCGCATCGTCTTTTGTTTTTGAATCTTGGCCTCGATATTATCTATTATGGTTTGGACCGGGGGCCCTTTGGGAGCCATCGATGCCGAACCTCTGTCGTTAACCTTACTTTGATGCGTCGACCAAACGTTCAGGCAAACTGCAATTTAAAAATGAAATTTAAAATTTAGCCCCTAAGAATAACATTATTTTTATTTTTACGTATAGAATCGCTTGGCTTACTCAAACATAAAAAACACAACGCCCGCAGCATCGTGCTACGCGTCGCGATTAGTCTTGTATTTAATTGCGTATGCTTATCAATAATTAAACTATGAGAAAGTAAAATTAAAACCTATTAAAGCGTAAATAATATTTTAGAGGAGTGTTTCTGTGTTTTTTGTGCCTAACGGCGACTACTTGCATATCGCTTCTATTGTTATTGGAAATGTAATGTATGTATAAACATCGATGATGTAGGTACGCTTAATAACGAACAACATAAATAAATCCAGTTGGTAACATGACAGTAGTTGAGTTTGAAATGACAACACCCCTCCCTTTGTCCCCTTCCCGCCCCTTGGCTCGCGCACGCGCGTCTCCCGTCCGCCCCAGGCGAGATGGCCATCGATCGTTCCCCGCCCGGCAACAGGGAATCGAGCCGCTAGCGGGCCTGATGGGCCTCTAATCTTCTTCACCATTGCTCCTGAGCAAATTGAACAAAAGCATGATGAGTATTGAGTATATATACTCAATTGGCGATTGTCGTGCGCGATATCCTTCGATAGAGTCGCTGACGATGACGAGCCACCTGTATATGTATATAGGTACTACGGCTTATTTCATGCTTATTTCGCATTTGATTTGACTTTTACAATTATGCCAATTAAACATAATAATTAACTGTCGTGGTAGCGTAGGTACTGTCGGGAGGCTTGGTTTTGATCTCGTGTCGTAGTCGGGGAGATAGGGGCATTCGCAACCTCGCTCACTGCCAAGGTCGCTCTAGATCAATACCGCGCACTCGGGGCGGGGAGGCGACCGCTCCGAGGGTGGGGGCGGGGGGACGAGGCACCGACTGCACACCGATTACATCATTTTGCCAAAAGGTATTATTGGCGATTCTTAATCTCGTTTGCTAATTGATCTGCTGATGGCTGAGCGTTACGCCTCATTCCTATTTTCAAATGTGGTACGTACATTACTTACGCGTTTTGTACGCCTTCTAAAAAAATTTGTAATAAATTAATTTTAAAAACGCCTGTTGTTCTTTGTTGTAAAAAATAGCTCAATAGTTTCGCAGGACATTTATCAATATAGTAATAAATATTATACTTAAAGAGAAAAAGATTTGTATGTATGTATGTATTTTTGTATAAATAAATAATATGTTTGTAATAAATAAATTCAAAAACTACTGGACCGATTTTAAAAATTCTTTCTCCTATAGATAGCTACTTTATCAGCGAGTAACATAGGCTACTCACCCTCCCCATCTCCCCCTTTACCCTCGACCTTCCATACAAAATTGCCGTTTTCCACGAATAATATTTTATATTTTTTAATCCCGTTAGTCCCTACTAATATAACATTTTAGGAAAAATATATTGCTAACATAACAATTGTGAAAGTAAGTTTGTTTGTTACGCCTAAGTAGGATTCAATCGAAATGAAATTTTGCATTATTTTTTTTTAATCTACAACAATAAAGAGAATAAAGTTACAATTTAGAATTGGAGAGCGAGCGATGGCAAAAACGGGCGACACCCTTCCGTGACATTGTACTGTTCTGTTGTCGTTGTTGAGTGACAATGACGATGACGATGACCGTGAACCTGTCAACTGTCACCGTCGCGACCACCGCTGCCGTCACATCATCGCTCGTTTCATGGAAATCCTATAAATAAACTTAAAGTGTACCGGACTCTTGTTTCGTTTTGTTGCCAACGCGATTCATTTCATGCATTCGTATTATAAAAAGAAACTAAAAAAACAATTTAGTAGTGTACTAGAGGAACCGACTCACGCCGGCACAGAAGACCACCGAGACATAACAGCGCTTGTGCTTTGTAGGTATTTCGATGAGCGAGTACCCAACTATACTGTGGTGAACTAACATAAAAAAGTAGCGTGTAAAAAGATAGCAGAGTTTGAAAGTGGTCCTGTCTACCTGCTTGCTTCATAGTTCAAAGGTACAAAACAGGCTATAGCCCTCTGGCTGGTGTGATTGGCGTTGCAAAATTATTTCATCAGCGTAAGATATTGCAAGAGGGAATTTTCGATCGAGTATTTGAAACAAAATGGTGTCAGTCGGCGTGCAGTTGGCAGAGTGCCCGTTGCAGCTGCTTCTGAACCGCTATTATCCAATCCACGTTACTAAATGTAACGGGACAGGACACATTTCAAATAATGATAGGTCCACTAGGGAGTTCACTCTCCGATTGATTCTCCCCCGGATCTTGCGTACCTACGACGGCGACGGTAGCCATCACCTACGAGCGAGTGGACAGTCAGTTTACCTGCCAAACTTCGTAATAAAAAACGGGACAAGTGCGAGTTGAACTCGCGTGAAGAGGGTTCCATACGATGTTACCTATCCGCACAGTATTGAGTGATTTACCATGTTATTTTAATATCATGGACTTCCTATAGGTTTTCCTATAAAATCTATAAGTAGAAAACTAATTTTAGCGGGGTTCTCCTGATATTAGTATTTTTATATTTAATATGAGGCCCCCTACACCCCTTTTTGTACCTATGCTTAAGTATATGAATAAATTATTTTGTATTTGTATTTTTGTATTGTATTTTTTTCAAAATTTTTAGGTTCAGTAGTTTCGGAGATAGGGGGGGGGGGGGGGATTGGTCGGACAGACGGACACACGAGTGATCCTATAAGGGTTCCGTTTTTTTATTCGGACGTACGGAATCCTACAAATGGGCAAATATCTCACTAAGATTACTCTTTTAAGGGTTGCAGGAGTATAGGAAGGAATTTCACGTGTGAGTATAACAATTACAAAGAGGACCCATCCACAGAATAAATAATAGACCCATCTAACATTAGCTCAGTTCTCGAAGTTGTGGAGTGTATATTTAGCGAGTTAAGTGAGAACGTAATGGAATACCGACCTTCAGTGTTATCGAAGGACAAAATTTAGTTCTCACTTGTAACGGGATTGAGGAAGTCGCTAAGGAGGGACTCGCGGGGGGGAGGGGTGCAAGAGGAGGGAGGCGTCGTCGAGCACAATTATGCAAATTTCAACTTTAATTTCATGCTCTCTCTCCGTTGAGTGTCTCACGCAGGATATACTGGCCTCTAAATTAGGATAAAGGGATTAGATAACGAAATCCAGCAATAAAGGCGAATTAACTGCGCCATTAATTCACTGGTTAATCGAGCCGCGGAATGATAAAGTATATATATGCGACGGTTCATCGTGGTGCCATCGTCTCGACAACTTACAAGACAAAGAAGCCAAGGAATATAACAAATGTAATTCTAATGTAAGATTACATTGGGTTGTGCGTGGTGCGATGATGCAAGCGATGTTAATACTCGTGTAAGACGTGCGAGTGCCCTCCGCAGGTGTCCTGGTGCCAACGCTTCCACTCACACACGCGCGTCGCCAGCGTTGGCACCGACACACTTACAATGTAGCCACTACAAAAGCGGTCTTCCTCTTCACACGTACGGTGTAGCATCTCGCGGGTGCGACTATAGCCACGCACATTTGGGAGCGATATGCCAATAATGTTCACCTAGCAATTGGACGATTGCCCTTTACGTCAGCAGCCGCGCCAGATTGTCTGGCAGATCGGCTCGTTGGTCCGTTGGCTCAGTGACAACATTCACCGGTGGCAAAACATTAGCGGCCGAAAGGGCATCACTTCAACATCATTTCAATGCGTGAGGTCTCTGAAACGACACATATTCACGATTAATTATCCTGTAGTTAGAATACATAATTATTTTCAAAATGGAAAAATGACGAGCCCTAGAGTTCCCGGGTTCGATTCCCGGAAGAGACAACTTTGAAAAATGAACTTTTCAAATTTGGCTCTGATCTGGATAATAGTGGCAACGCACACTGCGTTTTGCAGCCCGTCTGGTGGCAGTAACCATCCCCTTAAAGAATACCACCGTGAAATAACAGCACGTGTGCTGTTGTGTTTCGGTGAGTGAGTAAGGAATACTAGAACCCATTTCCCCTAACCCTATCCAATCCCATATCCTAATCCTAATACTGAAGTCGACAGCGCACTTGCAGGACCTGTGGCGTTGCTCGTGTTATAGGCGACGGTAGCGACCTACCATCAAGTGGACCGTCAGCCTGTCTGTCGATCTTAACATTTAAAAAAATCAGCAGACAATATTGACGTCACTGAGATGTTATTTTTATTTTATGCCATATTCAAATTTTACGTGAATTTAAACAGATATATATTCATCATAGAGCGTATTAAATATAACAAATACACGGACTGAGGAATGTGAAATTTGGTACACCTAAAGATTATATGGAGGACTGGAGAAAGCTAATATTTTTATACGAGTATAATATTGTTTCTGGTCAAATTTCAACTGAGTGACCTTAGTACCATTAAATACTCTCCTATATTAAACATTAATCTTTACCCATCATATCATATTTAGTCTACATTTGGTAGATAAGCTTTATTAATTACTTTGAATTTATTCTCCAACTTTCATTGTTTAATTAAAATTATTTGCAAAATTCCTGGACAGTTGACGCCAAAGTATGGCCCAAAAATTTAGATTAGAGTAATTGAGCAAAATTTGTTAATGAATAGTGTAAATACAAATTCCTTGGATTGAAAACGAACAGGCGAGAAGGACGTTGCTGACAAAGCTCTCCTACTCTTCCGACACTGGTTTTCATTAAATAGAATATATGGATAGGTATCTGATTAAGTACATAGATGTATTTCGATGTTTTAATATTGTGCAATATCCAGTTATCTAAGCTTAAAATCTAAGTTATTTTTATGGAAGTTAGTTCAATGGTTTTCAGGGAAGTCATTGGTGACGAAAAATAATTAAATTATCAAAGTAAAACAACACAAAATTATAGGCAAAATTCGACGGCCCGTTGGATGAGTGGCAAGGATGCTTGCCTAACGTCTCAGGGGCCCCGGGTTCGATTCCCGGCGGGGTCAAGTTTGGAAATTTTAATGTAATTTTCAAAATTGACTCTGGTCTGGATTTGAAAGTAGTGGTAGGGCACACTGCGTTTCGCAGTCATTTGGGCAGCCCGCCTGGCAGCAGTGACCACCCCCTTACAGAAGACCATCGTGAAATAACAGCATATACGTGCTGTTGTGTTTCGGTGAGTGAGTAAGGGATGCCAGAGCCCATTTCCTTATCCCCGCCTAATCCCTTATCCTTAATCCTACTGTAGTCGCCAGCGCACTTGCAGCACCTGTAGCGTTGCTTGTGTTATAGGCGACGGTAGCCACCTACCATCAAGTGGACCGTCAGCCTGTCTGTCGACATAACATAAAAAAAAAAAAAAGGCAAAGATAAAAAAACAACACAAAATTATGAAGCACTGAATAGTCTGTCGCCTACGGGAATTTGTTCTTGGCAAATTATTTAATTTCCGAAAAACGGTGGGATAAGTATTATTCATACTACGAATATATTAAAAACTGAGGTAGAAAAAAAAATAATGTTTAAACATATTTTAACATTTTACTTAGGCATTTTAAGCAAACCTCGTGTTTTAACTAATCAATTTGTCTAATTATTTTGCGAAGCTTTCAACCTTTTTGTTAGCACAACACCCATTACTTATGTTTTTTTCAGTTCGTATTCTCATAATCCGTATAATGTCACCGTGATGACATTTGGAGGGCCGCCAGTGCCACGGGCGCTCGCGCGTGGCCCTCTTTGTGGATGATCCATTACAAAATTAATCTATTGCCGCTGTGGCTTCATGACATCATTTATTTATACGTCTTGTGTAAACGAAGGCTGAGACTCACCAATCCCTGCACAAAAGATCTTTACAGGTCAATAAGGAAAATGCCGTATTTGAGGTGGTTTCTACGCGAAGGCAATCCAGGATTAGGCGTCGATCGACGGATGTAATCCGGCTGTTATTGCGTCAGACGAATGAATTCCTTTCGTACAAACATTTTTTTTTCTCTGTACTAGCAATAAAGTCTTGCGTGTTTTCAAGTTTCCTCATATCTAAATCAGTAGATTACTGGAGTGCCGGAAAATTGTACTCGCGAAAATAATTGTGGCAGTTTGTGAGATGTCAGCGCTTTTGACAGGCGGCGACGATGGAGACATTACATTACGCAAGAGGTTGGCCTTATGCCATCCGCTACTGTAAGCCACACAACATCTGGAATGCATTCTGCTCTAAACCACCATTTCAATCAAATGTCATGTCAGCAGTCATGTGCCAGAGGTTGGAATATCCCAAAAGAAACTTCGAGTACCTATTTTTTTTTGTAGTAAGTAGGTAATTCTAGTGATACAACATATAACTACTTATTGTATCATTTATAACTACCTTTTACTTCTTAGTACTATTGATCCATAGGGCACAAAATTGCTCATCCTTCTTCGGGTGCAAACTCTGTGTAGAGTCAGATTGGGTAATGGGGTTTGATTTACCGATTTCGGATTAACATTTCAATTTGTGCCCTTCAGATTACTTTGATCGCTGCTAAAATGATCTCTTCGGCCGAACGCCTCCATTTCATATACCTACCTAATAGTATATAATACTGTAAATGTGATTAAATAGTTTATTAAAAGCATTAAAATTCAGAAGCTTATTATGTCATTTTATTAATTCAAATAAAAATACAAATCGGTTTAAAATGAAAATATTTAAATACAAAATATTTATTTTAAAAATAGCTTTTTTCAAATAAAAACATATTCATCGATTTGAAGACTATATTAAAATTTGCTCACAGAGTGCATCATTAATATTTTGTGACTTCATAAACATTCCACCAAATGAGTAGGTAGTCGTTCAAGCGCAGAACACGGTAAGCAAGTATTAAAATTTAAGGACTAATTTTCAATTAAAGGATGAAAAATATGAAATATGAATAAGCATTTATATAAAATATTTCAAATAAACTAGAAAATAAAAAATAGAAATAAAAAGGCACCTATTTCAAATGCAAAGTAAAAATATACCTACAAAATAAGTAATTGGCACATATCTACAGTGTTTGTAAAAGTTAGTAGTTATTAGATGCCACTTTATAAAGTAAATAAAACTAATCGTTATCTTATGAAATATCAAGTCGTCTCGTCTTAAACGAACAAAGAAGTTTTATTTAAACGTGTGCTGTGTGAAAGTAACAGAAATAATATTTCCTTGTGCCTATTGTCGCCTATAAACACGAGCAACGGCAGCGGGAAAAAGTAACGGCATCCCTTACGCGAGGCGAGCGTTCGTATCGAGTTGCCTTTTTAGTGAAGAGTTTAATCAGTAGATTTCGGCAGTAAATTGAATTATCGTCGGGTCTCGTGATATATTGGCAATAAACGTGTTCGCTCGGATTCATCCCCCAGATATTAGGCGCTAAGCGAAATTTAATTTAGCTTTCACAGTCCGTGAAGTGTATCAGGACTAGCAGGTATACGTACTGTTCGACGAGTCGCCTACTTTTCCCGTAGCACCTCGTGGCTTCATAAATTCGTTGACAATGCCATTTCCTACGGACGAAAATGAATCATTTCTGCTGGCGAATCGTACAGAAATGAATTATCGCGGTGGACGCCGTTCGTTACGGCGGCCATTTCCGATGGCCGCTCAATTTCCTCCGAGGCATCCATCGTCAGCCTCCGGCTTCCCCCTCTGTCGCGGGGAGAGTAATGTCGATGACATACCGATTGTGCTATTATTATCGTTAGCATCATAGCACAGATAGTGTATCGATCAATATTATAAAAACGGTACACGTACAAATGTGCTTAAAACGGCTTTTTTAAAGGTTTCGAGCTGATTTTTTAAAGCTATCTAAAATGAAAACATCTATTTTTATGTAAAGTTCGTCAGGCATGCTGACTTTCCACTCAATGATTAAATGGGCTCTGGAATCCTTCACTCACTCATCGAAATATAACAGCATTTGCTGTTATTTACTGTCTTTCTTTGAGGAGATGGTTACTGCCACCAGACGAGCTGCCCTAATGACTGCAAAGTGCAGCGTTCCTGCCGTTAATGAAACACCTAAACCAGAGCCAACTTTGAAAAATTCATTTCCAAAGTAGAACCTACCTAAGGTAAGTATCTATACTTTAAATGTCATTTGCAAAACCAATTTCATAAAGTACCTACGAGTATATTGGATACACCCATAAGTAAACCTACGATCGCGGAAGGGGAAATATGTAAACATTCCCCTTTTGCGATCAGCTACCAGTCCCCGTAGACAATTCAGATATTAGCTTATATGCTTATAACAATATGATGGTGAGTAGTCTCTAGTCTAATGTATTAGACCATAGTGAAATCAGTACTCGGAGAATGTGGGCTTTTATTTCAAACTCGATACTAGCAATTCTATAATGAAATTATTTAAAACACACACAAACATTATTATATTATATTGACTTGAGGCTTATGTTTTTAATATAACACCGCGCGCATAAGGGTCCGTTCAGATACGCGGGAACCGCGCGGTTTGTAACCCCAAAATTGTGTTATGTATTCAGATGTAGGCGATTAGTAAGCAGTTGGCGTGCGCGAATAGCGTCATTTTGAAAAGGCAAGTCGATGTAGAAATACTGTGGTTGCAAATATTACATATAGGACACAATGTATACATGTAGCTGAGCGTGACGGTAACGCGATTCAGTCCTTTTTCCCCCGTCACAAAAGTACCCAACGTGACTAAAAAAGGTTTTACTTAAATAAGTAAAAGAATTCTTTTAGGTACTTATTGTGCATTAAGTGATCGTCTCGTACATAGCCGTTTCGTAATATTATATCCCAAATGTTTGAGGGATTTTTTTTACTATTTGAGAATGTCAATACAATCTTTTGCTGAACTAATTGAATTGATCAGGGAAGATATTTCGAGCTCTGAAAAACATATGTATGAGGGCAAGCGTGTCACCAGTGCCAGGGCCCTAATTCACTCAGCGATTCCTTCCTTCAAAACTACGTCAATTTCGTTGTGAAACATAATTGCCATACAGAATCAGGCTCCAGAAGAAAAACTCGTAGTAACTTTGAGGTAATACCTATATAATCAATAAATAATTCAGTATCGAAGCAATCCACAGCGAGCTCGCGTGTGCTCTTGTTATGACGTACGAATCTTGCGGTGCCCGCAATTCAATTGAACACTGAGAAAAGGGTCCATAGTAGGTACTAGATCGTGCGGGCGTCTCACGATTCTATTTTCTAGCAGTTGAGTGGCGGTAACCGTGCGATTACGTTAAACGATTACGAAAATAATTATTAATAAAACTCGCGGGATTCTGAAACCGCGCGGTTCCCGTCGCGTCTGAACGCAGGCTAAGTAAGCAGTAAGCACAGACGAACAAAGCCGAAGTATACTTATGCAACTTATTTTGGAGCGAACACGAGCGAAATGGTTCCGAAACAATAGAGTGCGCAAGAAAATGTGTTGGCTTCTTTGCCTTTGTTCTCCGCGACACATCTAGAATGTGTCTTATCGTCTTCCACATAAAGTCCACACTCTGTGCGTGTCATTCGCGAATAATACAGCAGACGCGTTATCGTATTTAGAACCATGTTAGGCGGAATTAAAGTTGATATCTGCGTGCAACCGCTTCATTATTTATTACTGGTGAAAGTTGCCCTTTGGCGATCGGGAGGGACGAGGGGAGCGGCGACCGGTGACCCGCGAAAGAACTTTGACAATTATTTAGAATCTTCTAATAATACCAGCAGCGTTAAATCACCTCGATCGAAATAAATCGCAAGTACTTACCACTTACCCTTTGCCGACTATTGCATCTCACCTGACGTTCGGCCTATCGTCAACATGCTTTCTTTTCTGTATTTCTTAATCCTAAAACCTGCCTAAAACTGTTCATGTCAGTCCAAGTTGACATTTATTACGTAAACAGTAAAGTTGTTTCTTTGTCCGCAGCACGGTCGTGAAACACTCAGTTTTTCATTATAGGTCGGGCGTGAGGAAATGATAATATTGAACCCCGAAGGGGCCCTTAATAAATTGGGAGGTGCGCTCTCGCCGGAAAATTTCTAAAAGTGACATCATCCATTTTGGGATGTGCTGATTACAAAATGGGTCTTCAGCCGTCTCAGCAGCAATTTTGTACGGGAGGCTCATTTCCTCACCTCCCTTGCGAGGGAATCTTCATACCTAACCTAATACATTTTGTTCATTTTTGACCTTTAATTAATAACAATCGGCACTGTAACCTTACGCTTATATCCTATACGTTCTAGGTATTTGCTATGGTGACAAGATAACATATTAACCAGATGAATTTAGGATTACGCCAACTGGGGTGGAGTTACCTCAACTAACCTAAACAAGCGATGCTTGTAACAAGATTTAAAAATAAATACTGGCCCGTAGTAAGATGGTGGTGGCATGGTGGGCTATCACTGCTTGGAGTTTGGAGGCTTCCTCTAGTCTGATAACCACATGTGGACACAGCTTGCTTGCAACATCATTGACATACCACTACGAATGTCCTCACCAATAGTGGACCGAGAAGTGTTCCAGGCCATGAGTGATCAAAGGCAATACATTTTCAACGGCTAAACCACACCATTAATGTGATACAACTTGAATATACCTTGAGTGAAATCCCTAGGAGAGAGACAAAATAACTGTTTTGGTGTTTTCAACATTTTTTGGTTTTGTATATTTTTTAATTCACACCATATGAAAATTAATATAGCATAGGTTTTGAAGAATAAAGGTCTACCTAATAAAGAATTGTACCTAACAATATGGGAAGGAAATTGGAAATTATTTTTTAGTGCTTCAAGTGTAAAATTTTATATAATTCCGGTTTTTTTTTTTTAATAAATCCCATAGGAGTAAAATAAGCAAAGTGAATTTGGTATGTATTATAAATAAACTTGAATAACATAAGTTATTTTATATTTTAATTTGCACGCCATAAAAGGGCGTTAGTTTGGCCCTGTATGGTTTGCCTAGTTTTAGAAGGCTTTTAATACAAACATTAATAAAAAAAAGTTGAAATTAATCACCAGCAGCGGGGCAAAATAGATGAAGAAATTAATTTGGGAATCTCAACATTTTTTAATATATATAAATAAAATAAAAACTTTATTTCTTAACAACTTTACAGACTTCTGAGGGATGAGGACTTATTAAACAACATTGCTCCATTTGGTGGTAGGAGATATAGTCACCTGTAACACAACCAATCCCATTGGTGCTGAAAGTGTGCTACCAACCTTAATAGGATTAAGGATAAGGGATTAGGAAGGGATAGGGAAATGGGTTCTGGCATTATTTACTCACTCACTAAAACACAACAGGGTAGTTATTGCCACCAGACAAGCTGTCTGTCCAAATGACTTTGAAATTGGGTGTGCTCTACCACTACTTGCCAGATCCAGACTAAGGCCAAATTTAAAAAGTTCATTTTCAAAGTTGGCCCCCCACTGGGAATGAAACCTGAGACACTCCTGAGATAAGGGCTAAGGCAAGCACATTAACCACTAGACCAATGGCCTCATCAAATAATAAGTAAGTAAATTGTAAATAATAAATCCTCAAATAAGTATAGAGAAACTACAGTTTCTAGAGAATACTAGCTCTATATTACAAAGCATATTTTTGATAATCTGTACATATAATAAAATCGTAAATATTTTTTCGAAAAAAGTTGTACAGATACTACTTATGTTACCGAAGTCAAAAAAATGGTCTTTAAAATTTTAGTCTGTCTGTGTGTCTGTGCACGTTAACCTCTGAAATGGCTTAACTGATTTGCTGTTTTCATTGATATGAAAACACCATTACAACATTTAATGTTGGTTTAAAGTTATGTGCTATGAATACCACATGTACGAAGTTGCATAGCTCAGCTAGTAAGATATATATTAAGTTTTGAGACCTAGATATGGGCATATCACCCAGTAAATAGGATTTCAAAATCTTCTCAGACAACTAGGCATAATTTTCTTAACTTTTAGAGTGATTAATAACTACTTTTAAAATAGGAGTGGGTTTGACCAAGATCCAAACCTCTCTTTGTATTGTACCTCAGCAGTGGTATTGTGTCTCACTAGGCTATTACAACTTTATGCTTTTTGGTTATTGTCTGACACAGTTTCCCCTTCACTATCAACAGCAAATCATTTAATTCTTTGTTATTTAATTCAGTTCACAAAATTAATAATTAAAGTTTGTGCACCTACAATGTTTCTATGTTTAAATAGTAATTTTAATTCAAAAGCAAATTTTACTAATTCTCTTTACAAAAGCCTATTAAGGAAGATGATAAATTAGTAATGTATTCCGAAATTTAAAATGGCTCTATCCTAAAACTTCATTAAATTAACAAAAAATGTAAATAATAGATGATAATAGCTCTGTATATCTATTTTTCATTCTACAAGTAGGCTAACGGCCCACTTGGTGATGGTGGTTCAAGCAACACCATAAGGATTCTTCATTGAATTGTATTCTTAGTCTTATTAGTAGAAGGGAAAGTTCATATTAAGGCACCTTCGCATAAGAGCAAATTCTCTAAAGGCAAATAACCCATCCCAAATTAATAATTTTAGAATTAAAATTTAGTTTTTCAACTTATTACGATTTTTTTAATGTTTAATATAATTTAAAGTGAAGACCCAAATAGGAGAAAGCACCTCATATCCTTACTCGAGCGCATCTGCTGTGATTTCACAACACTTGAAAATGGTCTTCTTCTGGAGTTCCAAAGATATGTACCGAAACATACATGCGCTTTGATTACAAGCAAATGACATGTACCACGGATGTTATAGTACAGAAAAAGCAGATATCTTACTAATTTTTCATTCCAAATTATAGATTATTACACACATTACAACTTCACAATTCGTTAGCAAGCTATTATTTTTGCCTTAGTCAAATATAATATATTTTACAATCATACAATAATAGTAAACAATCACCTTTTTTCTTACATTTAAATATAAATACATTAACTTGTTTGAAATTTATTTTTGGATATGTTGCATTGCGTTTCGTTCTTGTTGTGGTTGTGACACGCCCGATGACAGTGACACATTTGGTTGAACTGATATTATTAAATGTAAAAAGTAAAATATAGAAAAATAATGCAATATGATTATAGCGGTCCAGAATTTATATCATAAAAATTCTTCAAAATGAAATACCGGTATACATAGGCTTTTTGTTTTTCAAGAAACGTTGAAAGTGTTTTGCAATAACCAAACGCAATGTGATGTCACGTTTTATAGATTAGCTAGTGTTTAAGACCCGATAATAGGTAAAATGTGCATCTGTTTGCATAGCAAAAAGTTCAATATACAAATATGCGACTATTTTATAAAATACTTGCTTTACAACTTTAAAACTAAATTATTTTATTTAGGTATTAATTATCATATTATGAAATAATACAACAGTGCCACTTTATCCGAATTTTAAATCTCTATGCTACTATATTACAAACAGCCCTGGATTTGTCAATAGGCCGTATAGGCCGCGGCCTATGGGCGGCAGCGGCCTAGGGGCGGCGGATTTTAGATGATTTTTACACGCTTTCGGAAGCCATCAAATTCTTGTGCGATAATAAATGCAATAATAACAATAATTACCTAATAAAGGCCTAGGTATCTATCTACCTAGGCCACGAGGAAGAGGCGGCACAAAGTGAAGGGGCCTATACTCAAGAAAAGTATAAATCCGGCACTGATTACAAATTGTATTAAATGAAAGTTAAACTTTTTCATGTTATTTTTATTGGTATATTTATTGCAAATAAATTACAAGGATTGATTCTTATTTTAATCTTATTATCCAACGTCATAAAGACGACTTAAAATAAGTCTTCATTCATCTATAATTTCTTCAGTAGGTATGCTTGTAGCCATGATATTTTCAAACAGAGGTACTTTTGTTTCATTTTCTTCAATAGACGCATTATGGCCTGAATTACTTAAGTTAATGGCGTCACTTTGATCGCCAAAACTTATTTCGATTTCTTGTTTATCATCTTCGTCTAGCAAATCATGTAAAAAACTTAGACATTGCCGTTTAAATAACCTTTGTTTCTTATTTGACAGTTCTTGATAGTCATTATAAATTCCCCGAAAAAATTGAAAGAATGAACAGTTTTCATCAGGGCCAAAAGCTTGTGAACTACAACTGTCGTCGCTTTGAATATTTGTTTCTTGCTTAACATTGAACCCATTTAAAGCCGTTTGTGGCGTAGGAAGAGTGAACCAAGAATTATGAAGAAATGGTTTGACATCGACATTTTCAGGATTTGATGATGATTCTGACATATCCATTTCTAAATATCGGGGTGCGTAAGCGGAGTACGGTGAGCTTCGACTGAAAAAAAAAAAAAAAAAGAAAAAACACCGTTATACATGATAAGTTGTACATAAATGTAACTCGTTAGGCTTATTCTCAGGAAATATGCGTCAATTTACAGGGCCGGTTATTTATAAAAGACAATTATTACAATGACGTCACAAGTATTACAAGTAAACAATGTATATGTATACAATACTTTAACCAAGATGCTACCAATTAAAAAAAGGGATCCAACGAATACTGGCATGGTTTCATAGAAGAGAAACTCACGTATCTGTGGCCATATGTTCTCGTAGAAATTCAAGCTCATCAGCGAGATACCACTTAGAAACCATTCGACCTTTTCCTGTCCTCGCACCGTGCATTTCGTTACGAAGATGTCGCGAATATGAATTTCGAATGTGTGACCACTTTCTACGAACATCAGCAACTAAAAACATAGATATATTATGATAATTAAAACAACTGTTTGCATAAAGAACAAAAATTAATCTTTTCATTTGTTGCCATATAGACGTACCACTCCAACCCATTTCAAAGGCGACTTCTTGCCAAAGAGATTTCACTTGCGAAATTTGACTCGCAACGGGCAAATTGTTTCTAGCGTAAAGAAGCCGGCGTGTTTTCACCAATCGTATCATCTTACGGTCATCGGCTTGACTCGAATCAACCATCCTTCCGACGTCAATGTTTCGGGGATCCTTTACTTTAAGACCTATTTGTTCAGTCGTCGACATGTTTAATCTTTGACAAACACTTGATTGAACTTTTAGAGAATTTTGTTATCTCTACACTTTACATGTAAGCAGGTAGTATTAGAAAAAAGATAAGCTGGACGTAACTAAAAATTTTGTGCCGTAATGAGTACAAAGAATACTAGTAAAAATAAGCAAAACACGTCACCCCACAGTGAGATCGCGAACCAAACATGAGGACGCGCATAACGGCAAACAGACACGCGCAGCGGGAAGCAAGCGCGCAAACAGATCCGTCTCGCTCACACTCGTCTCTTGTGGCGCTAACCGAATAGAGGAAGCGAATAAACACGTAAAAAAGCAAGAGCGCAGACGCTCTGTCGGACCGAAGTGGACCGCTCCGGTCGCTACTTTTATAAATTCCTCATCGTAGCCGGTCGGACCAATATTGATTCGATTCACCAAACGAGCTGCACAGCGGTCGCCTCACCTCCACATTCCACGTCTATAGAGACGCCATCACATCGTATACAAAATTATTTATTATTAATATCACTCTTTAGATTTTGTCTATTGCCACCAATTTGCCAATAATGTTTACGTTTATCTGTTTACATTACTTACCTGTAAGAAATAGTAGGTAACTAACTTAAGTTATTCTATTTTCATAAGTGATCTCGAGTATCCCGTTAAGATCACAATATACATACTTATACAATAGTCTTAGTTTAAGATGCGGGAAGTTATACTTACATTTAATATCTACAGCAACATTCCAAAAGGCAGGTAGGTAAGTAATTACACCAAGGCTATCACTGAAGCACCATGGGGCCTAGGATGAGCTCGTTCTCTTTTATTTATATATTTGCGATAAAGAACTTTAAAGATTAATATCATAAACAGGGTTGGCCGCCCACACAAGTACCTTCCTTGGTGTTGCTTGTGTCCTTAGGCGACAGTAGCCCCTACCATCAAGTGGACCGTCAGCCTACCTGCAACCTTTAATAATATTATTAAAGAAAAGTCTTTTTAGGCCACAGCCTTTTATTCCAGACTTTTATTACATCCAAAAAGCAAAAGGCAAATTCTTGTTCGACATAGCTTATGGTAAATCCCATTAAAGTACGTTTAATAACCATCTGTATCTACGTAGGTATGTTTCATTTAATAAAAAAACAGCTGTTGGACATACAACTGTTAACGGTTGGGGTTCACCAGTCTACCGATGTGCGCCGCCTTAAAACATACCTTATGAATCTGATGTTAAGCTTCAGAACAGTTTAAAGAGCGATCAGCTGATCGTTATTTGCGGCGTGTGTGGCCGCGAGTGCTCTGTATAGAAGGATCAGGATGTATCGCACATTGGTGCCGCCTCGCCGTTTTAATAATAATTCATTATTGTTATCAAAGTGATTCTACTGAGGTGGACAGCTGATTCTAAATACGTTAAATCGACACGCTTTAACTACAGCGACATCCAGACCCTATAGGGTACATTAATTTACGATAAGGAAATAAGCAATTCGATTAAATGAACGTTTAGTTGGGTCGTACTCAACCAACTAATACATAGAATGAGTTCTTATCAATAAAACATTTCGTTCTTATACTTACCGAAAAGATAGGTTAGTAGCGAATGAAACCAATGTAGAATACATATTATATTTTAATTTATTATATTAATCAGTGAGATCAAAATGAACTTAATTGACTGCTCATCTCCGACCAAATGGATGGTCGTAAGAAGTTTATCTATTAATTGCTCATTAACATAACACTAAAGAAGTAGGTATTGTTGAAGAGGCGATACTTGCCGAGAGATAATATCGAGTAAATCTATGACCGCCTAACAAAAAAAGACATTACAACACCTCATAGTTCTTATCGCGACTGTATGAGGGTTCGCGGCAGTTTGAGGTAGACTTAATTCTGATCCACTTGGAATCGACGTGACCTTCCAAGTCCATGTGCTGCAGTAATACCCGCTTCACCTACCATACAAGCTACACAGAACGCATCTTTGGGATCTTTATCCCAATCCTTTTTGCGGATTAAAAATGCGGACGTTGGTAGCAGAGCATTTTCATTTTTAGCTCGACAAGATTGCAAAGTAGGATGATTTCGCAGTTGTTTACCACACCGAGCGTTAAATGGGGATGGATATTGAGATCGGTTTGTGTTCCACGATGTCGATATTGATATCGCGTAAATCCCCCACCGGCCCCTCCGCTTCGGTGGCGGTGCCATCTTCTCCGCCGGCAACCCCGTTGCTGCTGGACGAAGAGCCCGCCTCTTGCTGCACCCACAGGTTTGCGTAACTCTGTTGCTCTGCGATCAATGCTTCTTCCGCGCCCACTACGGCATTGAACAGCACCTTCTTTATTTCGATCTGAGTGTTGTAAGGCAACCGTTTTGTGGACTGACACATGCTGTTGAAGAAGATGTCCAACGGATCCGGCAGGATCGGCAGCTGCCCGTCGCGTTTCCGCTCGTGGTACTGCTCTTCGGCCGAAAAATGTTTGTTCTGCATCTGCACCTTGCACAGGTAGTCCAGCTTCTTCTCCATGATCGCGAGCTGCTCGCTGCTCCTTCTCTTGGCAGAGGGTTCAGCTTCCGAGTCGGAGTCGTCCGAGGACTGTGCTTCCGCGCCGTTCTGCCCGTTGTCAGCAGCCGCAGCGGGCGCCCGCTGATACTTCTCGGCGGCCTTCTTACGGTTGCTCATGTGCGGCTGCAAGAACTGCATGAGCCTGGTATACTTCCAGGCGTAACACTTCTTGCTGGTGTTGGCAGGGTCCTTGGCGAGCATGTCGCTCTGCCGCTTGAGGGCGTCCCGATAGCTGTCGCGCAATTTCTTCCATTTCAGTTTCACGTCCTTCACTGTAACAATTCTACTATTACTCTCTTGTCAAATTTATTCGTAACTAGCTAAGCCCGCAACTTCGTATGTGGAAGCTTGCTACAATACATCAGTGAAAATCGTATTCAAATGGGTTAAGCCGTTTCTGAGATTAACATGCACAAACACACAGAGAGACAAAAATTCTAAAAACTATTTTTTGACCTTTTTGACCTTTCAATATTTTTGTACAAAAATGTACAAATATTATATGGCTCGTTTACGATTTTATTAAATGTATAGATAGATATATTAACAGAACGCTCGATTTAATGTACGGTTTTTTTTTCAGTGTATAGGTATTTACTTACCTAATTTTTATTTACCTTTTGGGACGGACCTATTGTCCCATTTTAATTTTAATGGTCAAAAGGAGTAGATATCTACAAAAAAGGGGGTGAAATTTTATATGAAGTTTCTGAAATATTTGGAGATAGAAATTCCGTCCTTTTTTAATACAGTCAGAGACATGAAAAACAGAGAGTGGTGTATCTAGACTTTTAGAAATTAGACACCGGTGGGTGTAAAATAAAATAAAGGATGAAACTTAATTTGGGGAGTAGGAATTATGCAAAAATTATGGAATCTTTGCGGGTTCCATAATTTTTGAACATAGAAATGCGTAGGTAGATCCTACTTAATAGTCATGTTTAGATGAGGAGGTATTATGTTTTTCAACTTTGTTTTCGTTTATACTTTCTGTCTTTTTTTGGCTCGACTCCAAAGAGTAGTAAAATGAATTTCTTTATATTTATCTGTTTTTAAAATGCTAGTAGTAATGAGTTCCAATTAAAAGGTGGAAAACGAGTCATTGATAATAAAACACATAAATACATAATTAAGACTTTCAAAAATAATATAAATATTTTTTAAATTAAGTTAAGTAATTAAAATAAAAATTTTAAAGGAAAAACAACAACCAAAATATTACTAAAAAACTAATGGCCATAATTGTAGAGAATATTAATGAATAGGTACGAAGTGTACAATTAATTGTACATATGCACGCTTTACTACCTAGCTATTGTAGATAGAATATTTTACTCGAGTGTACTTATTTATCGTACAGTTTTCTGCACACGCCGAAAGTCAGTTGAGACATGAGAAGGCATGAGTACTTTCTCACTCTGTCGTAAGCAACAGCGTTTACTGTCGGAAGTAAATGCGCGATGCTATTCGTTGCGTTTTGTTTACATACCTGAGGGCAAATTGGTTTCCTTTGTGACCTCGACCCAAGCGGCATCCTTAAGCTCCTGATCGCGATATTCGATCGCAGTGGTATTCCACAGGCAAGGATATTTGCGTACAGTTTCTATGAAATGCTCCATGTAGAAGCGGTGTAGTATTCAGTTCAGTAACGTGCTATCCGTGCGGCGGGGTCTCGCGGCGTACTGAAGAGAGGCGCGGAGGGCCCGCCGCGCGCCTCCGCACACCGCTCGCCGCCGCACACCGCAGCAGCGCCGCACCGCTCCGCCCGCAGCCCGCATTCCATCCAATCGATAGCAAATCCCAACATTATTTTATTTTTAATAATATTGCCATTAAAAAAACTGCACTACCGACTACTGAAAAACTGATGAACTCGTAATACAATAAGATGGCATGGACGTCATAACTTTAATATTTACATCTACACAAACCATATAACTTGCGTAGAAGTAGGAACGATTAAGGTTTCGAAGTTTCGCCTGCCATGTTCATTAGATGGCGCTGTTTTTTAATAAGGTACAATGTTACCACAGTCGCACAGTCCTTCGGCATTCACAGATTATAAATGTCGGCATTTATGTAAGCACAGCACAGCATTTATGTAAGCAAGAGAAATGGGTAAATTACATCGAACTTGCTTATTATAGTTCGATGGTAAATTACAATCAAAGACCTATCACTCATCCATCCTTCTTGTCGTGAATGTTTATTACAAAAAAATTTCTCTGGTCGTAACTGTTGTTTTAAATGCGTTGATCACTTTCATAGTATGAAAATTGGTCAACTATTACATTTGTCTATCTACATGGGTAACTCAACGAATAGCTATGCATGAGCTGCAGGCTTACAGGATTTATCCAACAAGGCTGCAGGCTGCAGGTCAGCTCATGGTTCTCAGATATTTGAACTGGAGTTTCATTATCTGAAACTAGAATTGTTTCACAAGTCAGCTCATGCGATTCCAGATAATCTTTATGTTCTGTAAGGTCAATATTATGATTATAATAATAAAATATTTAGCCATTTTTTTTACCTAACTGGCCATTATTTTATTTTAAGTAGCAACAAACCAACAACAAACTAGATTGTCCTAACGGCAACACTGATTATTATCATTTGTCATGTCAAATCAAAGAATATTAAGATTATTAAGTTTTGTATGTATACGTACCACATACGTACTTTCATTCTGTTTGCTGTGGATATTATTTTTATTGTAAAATAATAATATGAAAAAAAAGTAAACAAGATAAAAATCTCGTGTCATTAAAATCAATTAGTTCGTTGTTATTTTGATGTAGTGGTACATGTGTCGCCAAAATAAACTTAATTACAATGATCTTTCTGTGACTAAAATTAAGTATAATGTTCAAGTGTTAAGTAATATCTTAAGCTAATAGAAATGTGCAAATAATTATTTGCATATCTTCTCGGCTACATTTAGTGCACAACTGTATTATAATAAACGTAGGCATTATTATGAAGCAATAATTATTATATATTAATAATGGAAGACAATCTTGCGGAAGGGAACGAGAACCGAAATATGTAAATATATTTAAGTTATTTTTTGTTTAAATTTGACAGCAACACCTTAACACGACATTGTCACAGTTAAACTATTATGTAGTTCATCAACATCAGCCTGTGTCTTTCCACTGTTAGAAATAGGCCTCTCCCAAAGCTGTTTTTTTCTGAAACTGGTAAAATATATAGGTAATTGACTTTAAAAAAGTGATCTTGTTATCCTGTTTTTGAGATATAAACGATGTGATTTTATTTGATTTGCTCATCATTATGCACAGTCCTCTGCCATTCGAATCCAGACACACCGCAGGTCATCTGTCTACCTGGCAGCAGGACATCCCACGCTGCATTTTCCAATTTGTAGCCTCCATTTGAAAACTCTTCTACCCCATTGGTTATCCATTAGGTGACAGATGTGATCCGCTCATTGCCACTTCAGCTTGCTAATTCTCTCAGCCATTTTGACAACGTTGGTTCTTCAGCAAATGTCAGAAAATTCTGACAGGAAAGAAACTGTGAGCATAGCCGGCACCATCGCTCGATGATTGACTGAGCTTATGGAACTGTGCTGTCGTTTCATTCACATGAATTTCAGCATCATACATTATTACTCATCATCCAAGGAGTTAAGGAAATTCTTATCTATTGGATACAAAACTTGCTCACTAATAAAACAATACAGAGAAAAACGGGAATGTTGTCAGAGGAGCAAGACAATAAGGTAGTTGTTATAGACCAACAGAAGTGGAGGCTATTGGTTGGTACCCCAGAGATGGCAAGTGAAGTAGAGGATGTCAATTAACCAGATGGGAAGATGATTTAACTCACAGCTGGACAACATTGGAGAAGAGTAGGGCTAGATAAAACCCAGTGGAAATTTTTAGAGGAGGCCTATTCTAAGAGGCAGGCTGAACTACAAGACATCCTATAACAATCAACACATTTAACAAACATTTAAACAAATAGCTGAGCCCGCAATGTTGTACATGTGATATTTGGTATAGGGCATAACTTTTTTGTTTGTAAACCAATTGCAATGAAACAAACCCTAAATGTTAGCGGAAGCTTGCCACAATACATCAGTGAAAACCACATTCAAATCAGTTAAGCCTTTTCTGTGTATAGGTAAAAGGGCTTTATTATTATTACAATTTTCAATGAAATATAATAACAATGAAATGGCTAGGAATACGACCTTTTCATTAATTAAGTTTTGGTACATGTAAATGTAATGATTTTTTTATCTTTACATAGGGACGAGGTGGACAATGGGACTATAGATGGAGACGGGGATCGTGGGAGATACAGGTATTCATCTTGAAAGAAATAATTTAAACAAAGATTTGGTAGGCTCAAGTTGAGTGTTGATGTGTACAGCCTGATGCGCTGCGCGTCGCAGTCGTCGCTGGACGAGTCGTCGCAGAGGCCTCGCGGTGCCGGCGCGGCCGACGATGCATCAGGAGGCGCAGGTACGCAGCACGCCACTAAGCTTCTGGAGGCGTTGGCGCGGCTGCGACACGATGGCGGCGCGCTTTGCGATGTGCGTCTTGTGGCGCGCGCGGCTGTCGAAGAGGCGGGCGCGCCCGAGGCGGCCGACTCGGCCGAGGCCACGGCCGTGCCGGCGCACCGTGCGGTGCTCGCAGCTTGCTCTCCTTACTTCCGCGCCATGTTCACGCAGTTCGACGAGCGCACGCAGCCCGTCGTCACAATTCAGAACGTGGAGCCGTCGGCTCTAGAGGCGATAGTTGAATACATTTACGATCCAGACTCTCTCGTTATCACAGAAGATAATGTACAGGTAATTTTGTTTTCTTTTAAACCTATAACATTCTATGACATTTAATGAAATAGTTGCCTTATTGCCCCAGGATTAATTTCTATAAAACCCAAGTGTATTAAGGCTATAATTAATACATCTAGGTGTAATTGTTAAGTTAATTTGATGTTGTTGAGTTGATAGAGTGCACAAACTCCACACACACATGAATGTCATAGTATTTACACTAAATATACATCCACACTAATATAAAAAGGAAAGATTTGATTTATTGTTTGTTTGTATTGAATAAAATCAATAACTACAAAACAGATTTTTAAAATTTATACCTACAGAAAGCCAACATTATCAGTTAGTAAGCTATGAATATTACAATGAGTATTATAAAGATATCAACAATTTGCCTACAAAAGTTATTGATGATACATAATGTTACGTGCAGGGTGAGTTAAAATGCTGTGTAAGGGCGAAACGAATGATTTATTTTCACAAACCACAAACCAAATCGCCAAACTTGTCCGATGAAATCAAATTGCCAAAAATCGTCAATGATTCCCTTAATCTGTCCCCGGTTCACTGTCGCAGATAACTTCGCAAAAGCTCCGAAGAGTCGCTTTCGTATCGCTGGTTGTTGCACCCTTAACTGATCTCGCCCGCCTGCTCTCTTATTTATACTTGGCGCCAAACGCCTCGGTGTATTTCGTATTTTCCAGAAAATGTAAACAAGATCGTAAACAAATCATTGAAAGTTCGCGAATGCTATGTGTTGAAATTTTGTAAACCATAAGGACCAATTTCCTTTGACATTAGTCGGGAAGGGGCGTGGCTACCATCGATAGGTTGGGACGTTCGAAACTTTCGGCCAGTGCAAACGCTTTTTTCAGAACGTTCTATAGTTAGTCCGTTGTAACAATAAAATAATGTGCTATATGTTTATCATTATCTACAAAAAAGTATTTGTGAGGCTATACTTATGTCTTAAATATTATATTTAAGTCACAATAACTTGTTGATATTAGTCAATCAAAACACGGGTAAAATTGAAAGCCTTTGTATCATGATATTAATCCTTATCCAACTAAATACCTATGCACATGTAAATTCCTCTTTTAAATATTGGAATTGGACCTTTCATTTAGAAGTTACGTTAGCTATAAAATGCTAAAAGTACCTACAAAAATGCCTTTTAGCAGCCCTATGCTTAGTCTTTTAGTTAAATAGACATTTTATTTTTTATTTAGGTTATTTAGGTTATTGTATTGACTTTTGTTAGTATAATATCTATACTAATATTATAAGATGAAGTCCACGTGAACGAAGTCGCGGGCATTAGTTAGTTGTATTATATTTTCACTATTTATTAATATATCTGTTGTAAATCTTCGTAAATATACTACTCAAAACAAAATAAGGGCCACTAGTTTATTTACATTTAAGTGCACTTTAGTAAACTGAAAGTAACTGATAAGTAGCATTATATTGATATTACGAACTCTTTGGTGTTTGATGTCTTTTATGCTTCCTAATTTGAAAAACATTGGCCATCGTTTTAAGAAAAAAAATAATTGGAAATTATTCTTATGTTTTTCTTCGATTGTCTTCTTAACTTGTTTCGGTTATTTTAGGAAAAAAGGTTTACTTTTTCAATTTTAATTGATTCATTTATCATCTCACGTTAATCATGCCACCAGTACGAAGGCACATGGATACAATTACAGCAACCAGAGCCATAACTATGATTCAAGAAGGACGTTCTCAGCGTTACGTGGGTTTGCAGTTGGGTTTTTCTCGAAGAGCTGTCCAAAATGTATGGAATCGCTTCCAAGAGACCGGCAGTGTTGCCAGGAGACCCGGTTCAGATACAGTTCGTGTAACAACGGCGCACGAGGATCGGTACGTCCAACTAAGTGCTCGTCGTGATCGTACAGTAACGGCCCGTAAGTTACAACACCACCTACGGCTGACAACGGGTACCCGTGTCAGTGATCAAACTATACCTAATCGATTGCACGAAGACCAGCAAATGGCAAGAAGTCGAGTTGTTCGAATTCCTCTGACTAGGGTTCAACGTGCAAACCGTTTAAGATTCTGCCGTCAGTATTTGAACTGGGGGATTAATCAGTGGGGCAAGGTGTTTTTTACAGACGAGTGCAAAGTAAAATTTTTTAATGATGATCGGCGTGTTAGGGTGTGGAGACGACCCGGCGAGCGTTTTTCGGAGTCCTGCATCCACGGAGTTGACCGTTTCGGTGGTCCCAACGTAATGGTTTGGGGTGGGATTAGTTTACACGGTAAAACCGAGCTCACCATTTTAAATGCGGATACCGTAACTGCAGAATATTACATCGAAGACGTCATCAGGCCTCAAGTGATCGCATTTGCACAGCGAGTGGGGCCTGGATTCATCCTGATGCAAGACAATGCCCGTGCACACACAGCTCGATCGACCCAAACTGTCCTAGAAGGGTCTCATATTGAGGTATTACCATGGCCAGCTAACAGTCCGGATTTAAATCCAATCGATCAATTGTGGGACCAATTGAAACGAAGGGTTAGAGAGGATGAGCAAGGGGTCTACAACCAACAGCAGCTGATTGACGCTTTAAAACGTGTCTGGGAGGAGATTCCAGATGAAAACGTGAGGAATTTGATCCAGAGTATGCATACTAGGCTTCAGGTGTGTATTGTTAAGAGAGGAGGACATACTCGTTACTAAAAATAAGAAACAAAAGTGACAAGAACAGTATTTTGTCTTTTTCCGGTGATTTCTTTCGTTCATGTTTTTCATTCAAAATGGCCAATTTCATTATTGAACTTTAAAAAAACAGTTCATGATCATTATTTTAAACAATTGTTAGCCTATATTATAACCAATAACATTATTTTGTAGTTACATAATGTCTTTATTGTTTTCATGGTACAGCAAAAAATATGTCTTATTTTGTTTTGAGTAGTATAAATATCTCAGAATAAGTGATGCCGAGTGCTATAATAATAAATATACGTCAAACAATCTCTAGTTTCATAATCATAATCATTTATTTGCTGAATATAGGTTACAATGGTTTTACAATAGATTTTTCTCACTACATTCTATCCTTCGAGGGTTTGTCATAGTGATTTGAGTAACGTAACGTTGGAGCTTAGTTGTGGCCTAAAGTGACAAGTGTAGGAGTGGTCCGCAGAGTGTGCTGTCGGCGGCGTCGCTGCTGCAGGTGTCGGGCGCGCGGGCGGTCTGCTGCGCCTTCCTGGCGGCCGCGCTGTCACCCGACAACGCGCTGGGCATCCGTGCTTTCGCTGACCTGCACGCTTGCACCGATCTGGCGCATGCGGCCGCCGCCTACGTGGACGCGCACTTCGTGCAGGTTCTCGAGGCAGAGGAGTTCCTGGCGCTGGAGGCCGACGCGCTGGCGCGCCTGCTGGAGAGCGATCGCATCGCTGTGCCCAGCGAAGAGGTGGTGCTAGACGGAGTGGTGAAGTGGGTGCAGCACGCGCCGGAGCGGCGTCGCGATGCCCTTGGCGAGCTGCTGGAGCGTGTGCGTCTGCCGCTCGTGGCGCAGGAGGCGCTCGTGGCGCGTGCGGCTGCCGAGCCACTGCTCGGCGCGGGGCTGCGCGTCAAGGACCTCGTCATCGAAGCGCTGTCGTACCACCTCACGCGCCCGGAGAGGCGCGCGGCCGCCGCGGCGACGTGCGCCCGAGCGCGACCGCGGCGCCCGCCCCGCGCTCCGCGCTCGCTGCTCGTGGTGGGAGGCCAGGCGCCCAAAGCCATTCGCGACGTGGAGATGTTCCACGTGGACGTGGGCCGCTGGCGTGCGGCCGCCGAGCTGCCGGCGCGACGCTGCCGTGCCGGGCTGGCCGTGCTCGACGGTCGCGTGTACGCCGTGGGTGGCTTCAACGGCACCCTGCGCGTGCGCAGCGTGGACGTGTACGACGTGGCCACCGACACGTGGAGCGCCGGACCCGCGCTGGGCGCGCGACGCTCTACCCTCGGCGTGGCGGTGCTCGACCGACGCATTTACGCTGTCGGCGGCTTCGACGGCGCCACGGGGCTCAGCTCGGCCGAGGCGCTCGACCCGCGCGAGGGCGTCTGGCGTCCCGTTGCCGCCATGAGCACGCGTCGCTCATCCGTGGGCGTGGCCGTGTTGGGCGGGCGGCTCTACGCCGTGGGGGGTTACGACGGCGCCTCGCGCCAGTGCCTGCAGTCTGTCGAGCGCTACGACCCCGCGGCGGACGCGTGGCAGGCCGTCGAGCCGATGGCGGCCCGGCGCTCGGGAGCCGGTGTAGGCGTCGCGGACGGCGCCCTGTACGCCGTCGGCGGCCACGATGGGCCCGCCGTACGTCGCTCCGTGGAGCGCTTTCGCGAGGGGGTCGGCTGGAGCCCGGCGCCTCCGATGGCCCATGCGAGGCGCAACGCTGGCGTGGCGTCGTACGATGGGCGCCTGTTTGTGGCCGGCGGCGACGATGGCCTCTGCAACCTCACTAGCGTGGAGGTGTATGACCCCGCCACGGACACCTGGAGTCTGCTGGGCGCGCCCATGAGTGTGGGCCGCTCGTACGCCGGCGTGGCCTTCGTGGAGCGCCCCCCGCCATCCGCGCCTACCTGATGTCGGGCCCCGCGCCGCCCCCCAAACGCTCCCGCACCCCCGACTGCAACGCACGTCGAACCCGGGTGAGTTAAATCGATTAATGTCAATGAAAGTACAGAGTTGTCGTTCATAAGTAATTGTATGGGCCCATTACTTACTTGACATTCAAAACATTAGAAAATGTTCATGTTGGTGTCGAGATTATTATGAATAAAGAAAGGGCTTCCCACAAAAGGGGACGCCCTTGGTTATGTTATAGAATACATTGATTATATTTACTGTGGGCAAGTAACACTCAGCTGGGTTCGTTACGGGTCAATGAAAGAGATAATGATTTTATGGGAAGTTTATTTATTTATTTATACATTCACCCAAAATCCACAGCTCTCAATGTACAATTTACAAACAAAAAATAAAGAATATCTAACACCCAATTAATGGTTTTACATCTGTATAAAAGGAAAGTTTCCACTTGGTTAGTGATTTGAGTTGTTGTGCGTAAATGGAACGGGTTCTCGCTTTGTACTCACTTTTCTAGTTAAATAAAATTCCTGCAATGAGTCGTATGTATATACATTATGTATGATGCTTTTGGGACACCGAAAGAGTGTGTTTAATGTTTATTCTTGCGTGTTCAATAATTAACTAAGAGATGGCGCCGCTATTCTGAAATCTGATAATATTATTAATTTTCTAGTGGAGGTCTACTTGCTTTTCGTTGTATTACAAAAATATAATGTCTGTAGCATAGATAAAATACTACTTAACCAGTATAGATGGTCACTCACGTACATTGAATCCGTACCCTATCCAATTTCGCTTATATCTAGATGCCGCCTGTGTAGTTTGTCGCTTATTTGTTGTCATTAAAAATCCGCTAGAGTCGCTGCAGTCGACCATTCAGTCAATTCTCATGTACAAGAGATGGCACTACTAAAATTTATTTAAAATATAAAAGAAGTGGGCACGAACAACGATAAAAGGGCCGTATATACGGTATAGGTTCTGTTCTAAAAAATAGGGCAATAAGGAACTAAAACGTTAATTACTGCCGATTATATCCTATAATAGAAAAACGTCTTGTCAATCGATAAAATATTATTAATTATGTTTTTTGTTATTTTTATTCATAATCTTTACATACTTCGATATAATTTTGCTTAGGTACGTATGTTTGTGTTCAGAAAGCTGAAAAACTGGGTGATGGATTAACTTAATTTTTTTGCAAAACGATGCATTTTATCACAAGAGTGTTTATATATACCTACTGTCTATTCCGAAGATTCAGCGGAAACGAAAATAAAAATGAGCTTACAGCAAAACGTGACCAGGTTCAGTTAGTTATAACCTGTGGTTATAACATAGATAAAAATTAACCAGTTTTTGTCGATTGTGTTACGAAGAAAAAAATGATACCTAACTCACACATTTTAATTTGTTATTTTTGTACTATGGTCATTAGGCATTATAATTGTAAAACAAATTAATAACATAATGTTTTCTGATATAATAATATTAAATATCTAAATAAAAATTTTCTATCATTTTCATTAAAATATGCATTAAATGGAACAATATCATATATAAAAGTACTCCCAGCAACGTCGCCCTCTAGTTATTACCACGATAATAAGGAACTATAACTGCGTGATTGAATTTGTTGGTTATAATTTTTAACAAAATACACATTAATGTTAAATTCGAGACTATTATTGACATCTAGGGAATGCAAATCCCAATATGAAATTGGCTTCAGATCGTTATATGGAGGTTGACCATCTATACTGGTAGTAGTATTTTATCTATGTCTGTAGTCAGTCTGCGAAGATTAAGAAATAGAGACAGTAGGAAAAGTGGTGTTTTTATTCAAAATTAAAATGAATGTTCCAACTTCTATGTTTCCAACTCGTTTTACTCCAATATTACTTATTGCTTAAGTTTAGGGACACTCCTCTTTGTCGGTTTGAAAGATGGCGTCCTTTGTCCTGATTCGTTTAGCAAATAACTTGAACTCACTTTGATTGATCTGAATAATGGTAGGTATGCGAACGTGGCGTGCGGCGCGGGAGCTGCGGGGCCGGCCCAGGCGACGGCAGGCCCTTCGACGGCCGGGTCCTCGTTGGCGGGTCCATCGACGTCCGGCGCGGCGACACGTTGGCGACCGCTGGTTGTGCAGCAACGCGTGCAGGGCGACGAGGGTGCGTACGAGGCGGTGGGCGTGACGGGACTGGGCGTGTTGGGCGGACTGGGCGCAGCGTACTGGTGGTGGCGCGCGCCCCCTTGCCGACGTCACGCGCAGACGCTCGAGTTCCACGACAGGCCGCGAGTGGCCGCCGCGGGCGGGCCGCGCATCGCCACCGTGCCCCGGAGGCCGCCAGCCTGCCGCTACCACGCGCTGCCCGAGAGTCACCGCCACCCTCTCGAGTGCCACCACTCCAGCGACGACGAGTTCGACGTCGACGAGTGTCCGCCCTCCCCTACCCCAACCCCCTCACAACAACACCCGCCTCAGCCGCCGCCATCTGAACAATAAACGCAATCTCAGCCTCTTCTCTATGCTATTGTAAATCGTTTATAATAAATGTTTTTGAAAACAATTACAGTTTTGCAATCACACCCGATCTCATCCGCTGAAATGTTAATAAAATTGCAACTAAACATGGATACGAAATATCAAATGTGTGCTTAAAGTGCTAAAAGTGCTTTTCAGAAAAAGTCTTCTTCTTCATAAAAATGGCAATTCGGCTCATCTTGAAAATTGCCATAAAAAGTCTCTTTGTCATACTCCGTGCGCTGTAGCATAGTGCGGGTGACAGTTGTCGGTATGACGTTGACATCTGTCAGTACCGCATGATTAGGGGTGTAACGTTCTGCGATTAATTTTTATCGCTATCGATACTCGTAGCATAAATCTCGTTCTCTTTATTATTGTTATGAAAATATTTTAAAAAGAAAATTATTTGAATATAATTGTTGAATTAATTAAATAATTCAAATTTTTTTGGTATTTGATATTTTTTTCATTACAACATTTTTGCTCTATGGCGCATCGGCGTGGCGGCCATTTTGTTTACCCGTACGAGTGCTACGCCTTGTATGTGACACGTATTTCCATTTCATTGTTTGTTTTCATTTTCGTTAAATTATTATTTGTTATAGTTAGTTGAGTTTGTTGTTTGTTTTTTTTTTGTTTGTTGAGTTTGTTTCCATTTGATTATTTGTTTTCATTTTCGTTAAATTGTTATTTGTTATAGTTTGGTGAATTTGTTGTTCTATTTGTGGTTATTACCATGTCTAAGCATACGAAAAAAACTGTTTTGGGTAGTCAGGCCAGGGAACTTGTTTTTCGCCTCCGAGACTACTTTGAAAGAGAACAACAAAATAATGGACCGTTGTTACCACTGAATCGAGTTTTAGAACGAGTAGCCGAAGCTCTTGATATTGGTCGCAATACTTTTTCGCGTATAACACGTGAGAAAATTGGCCAAGAAGGTTCGTCCGAAAATAAATTATCGACACCTAACAAAAAGCGGACCAAGGTGAAGCCAATCACAGATTTAGATGATTTTGATAAGGATGCTATTAGAAATTATATTTATGATTATTATAGAAGAATGGAGCTACCCACCTTGCTCAAGCTTTTAAAATCACTGAAAAAAGCTGACTTGTTCAAAGAAGGTATTACTTCGTTGCGGCAAGTTATAAAAGATATTGGCTTTGTTTTCAAAAAAGTTACAAAAGGAGGATTAGTATGGAAAGAACTGATATTGCCCTAGCAAGATGTACATTTTTAAGGAAGGCAAAAAACATAGGTGATTGGAGCAAAGTTGTCTTTTTAGATGAAACGTGGCTAAACGCCAACCACACAGTGGGTAAAAGTTGGACCGACGATACGTCGTGTACCAAGGTGCCGGAGGGCAAAGGCGAACGCCTTATTATTTGTCACGCAGGTATAGCAAGTGGATTCGTCCCTAATTGTTTGCTGGCTTTTAAGTAAAAAAAAAAAACTACGGAGTATCACGAGGAGATGAACTACGAAAAATTTAAAGTTTGGTTCATAGGTCTATTAAATAATTTAAAAGAGCCTATGACGGTATGACGGAAACTAGTCGTAACTGTCACCCGCACCATACTACAGCGCACGGAGTATAGGGATTGGGAAATGGGCTCTGGCATGCCTTACTTACTTCACTCACCGAAACACAACAGCACACGTGCTGTTATTTCACCGTGGTCTTCTGTAAAGGGGTGGTTACTGCCGCCAGACGGGTTAACTCTTTAATTCTTACAGACAAAGATACACCAGTTGAAATTGTTGATTGCACATTTTTTAGTTGCAATAGCCTCCCCGGACCTTAATAATAAAATAGTATGCAGTCAACATTTATGCCTTCGCAGCCTCGCGCAGTGCGCGGGCGCCGAGAACAAAAAACAGTATGGGCAACACCACCGGTTTTGCTGTCTCAAGCAACAGGCATTCGTCTTCGATACCTATGTGCCGATGTAAATAATTTAGTGTATAGTGTAATTTTAGAATTAAAAGCATTCATGTACATACTACCTACGGAGTCGCATTTCACTAGTATAGTGACCGGTAGCTCTAGTATGAGCACGTATGAGTTTCGATAGTTGATTCGAGTGACACGACGAATATAGTAAGCGAGCGAACGCCATTCGTATAGTCGGATTTAATATAATACCTATAACGAGTCACCTGTAGTTAACTACGGTCACTACTAGCTACTAGGTACAGACTAATACAACATCTTTGGTCACTACAGTCAACTCGATAGATTCTGTAGTATAATGGCATCCGATCCGTGTCTACTTCACACTCATTCATCGTCTCTTTCTAGCGTTACACGTGATGGTTGATTATTATGCGGAAAATTACGAGCGTACAATACAATATAACTCGTAGGAATTATATAGAATTTGTCAGTATAAACGTCTACAAGTACATACGTTTGTTTATGGTTGTGACTGCAAGATTATAAAATTTTTGGAAAAACATTTAATTTGCTTAGAACTAGCGCCACAAAGTTCACTTAATGGTGGAATATATAGAGAGGTACATAAGTTTAAACTTAGTTAATGTTGAAAAGTTATTACATTATTCGTATAATCACAAAGGCCAAAAAATAAAATGTTTACCATTGAAATGTGAACGCCTTTTTCCATAATTTCCAACGCTATTAAAAAATAATTTCTAGCACTTCAATGATAATAACTACAATATAGAGTATATTAAAAGTGAATGTAGTCTATATTTGCAATAGATTTAGCTTTCTCACGTTGAAAACATAGGTGAGTGCCGCAACCACAGGGAGTGCCGTACTCTCGACAGCGTCCTTCGAATTTGTGACTCATGGTACCGAATTTGTACAGCAAAAGTGCAACACGTTACTCGCTAGCGTCTACGGTTTCTATAGGTTTTTTACTTGTGCAACTCATACTACCGATTTTAGTTCTTTGAGTGACCGCTAGAGGCGCTGTAGGATTTTCCATATAAATCGGTCACATCGTAAACTCGTAAACTCATGCTAGAGCTACAGTTAATTTATATACGAGTTCCGACGTGAGACTAACGCAGTGTTGCTATGCTGTGTTTGGAAGGGATAAAGCTAATTGAAGCATCGTGCGTTTTTGGTTTAACCGATTTCGTAGTGATACCCACAACAATATTGACCCATTTGCAGCGAATCGGTAAAATTAAAAAACTTGAAAAATGGGTGCATCTTGATTTGACTGATTTGTAGTTATCAACGAGCGTTGAAGCTTGCCTTACTAGTTAAAACGATACAAAAATTAAGGGATTTTGGACTGAATTGTAACGTGTGACGAAAAGTGGATTCTTTACGATAATCTCAAGCGAACAACGCAACTCGGGGTCAAACGCCACAATGCCTAAAGCGAAGCTTACCCATAAAAAGGTAATGGCAACGGTTTGGTGGTCACTTCATGGTGTAATTCACTATAACTTCCTCAGATCCGGTCAAGCATTAACAACAGATCTACTGCGCAGAATTCAGAACAATGTTGGCGAAACTCACAGCAAACAGCCCCGATTTGTCAATCGATGTTATTGCCCCATGATAACGCAAGACCTCCTCACACTGCTATTTTTTATCCGCGATTTGGACAATTTTTTGCACGGAAAAGTTTTCTTCCCAGGAAGCGGTACTTACAAAATGCCTTCACACAGTTTGTGGAGTCCCTCCCCAGAGTTATATCGCAAAAGTTTAAATAATCTATTGATTAGAAGGCAGAAATAACGAGGAGATAACGATGGCAAATGCTTTGATAAAATAAAATATATTTTATCTTGCAAAAAAAAACTGTTAAATTTTCAGTACGAAACTGCTATTCATGCTTTTAACCACTAACATTATAATGATAAAAAGATAACTAGAATTCTTTAACGAAATAAATAATGCACTTTCGATGTCCTGCCGTATTATTCGATATATTATGATAGGTAAATGAAACCTAACTTGTTGAATTCAGTAAAATATTGGAACGAATGTGATTTCGGGTAGGGAAAAAATAGAGCCCGTACAATTTTAGTTTTAGGTAGGTATTTTAATTACAATGGGGTCCCAATATTGAAAAACTATCTAAAAGCCTTTAGCTTTAGACGTCACAGATGTCGATGCAGCTGGAATAGCCTATTACAATTAATTTCTTATGAGATTCTTTGGAATAACGCTTAATAATTATACCTATATTTTTTGCGAGTTCGATTCCCGGCAGGGACCAACTTTGGAAATGAACTTCTCATAGCTGGCTCTGGTCTAGATCTGGCAAGTAGTGACAGTATGCTCGCGTTTGGGCAGGTCGTCTTGCGGCAATAACCACCCAATTACAGTAGATCACTGTGAAATACCTAAATAACAGCATGTGTGCTGTTGTGTTTCGGTGAGTGAGTAAGGGATGGCAGATTGATTTCTTATCCGTACTACTATGTTCGGCAGCGCACTTGTAACAACCTGTCGCGTTGTGTAAGCGACGGTGGCCATCTACGATTAAGTGGACTGTCAGCCTGTCGACGACCTTTATATAAAAAAAATATTCATTTTTTGCCATTAATTACCAACTAGGCCCGTGTTAGTATATTTGATAAAAAATGTAAGAAGCATTTACAATCTCAATACTTGATTTAAAAATAATATTGTTCCACATAAACCGCGTCTCCTTAAGATAAGTAATTCTTTTACGAGGTTAACATAGGTAAGTACGATTTTGTAATGAACTTCCCGGGACAATTTTGGAAGACCTGAAAAAGGAGTGCTTTTACATTATTTCCGATTAAATTAAGTAAATACTTACACCAAATCGTTAAAAACATTTTAACTGTAGAGAATTAGTGGTGGATGTGGCATTTGTCACCAGTAGGCTATTCAAATTTTGTCGCCTCTCCTGTCCACAATTATTATTTTTCTTTCTAAATGAAATCCTATTTTTCTCGTAATAGTACGTTTGTGTACTATGGGATCGGTGTGTCAGTTCCTAGATTATTTTACAACCCAACGATTTAATTACGACTGTACAAGAAATATACTTATTTTTTGGGTATATTTCTGAGCTAATAAAAGCTCGATCATTAACTACTACTAACAAGGCGGGGTAAGGTATGCCTAAATATTAATTACTGTTAAGATAATAATAATTTTGGCCCCATATATGCCGTTCTAGGCTCCAACCCAATTCTCTACTGGGTGATACAGTTGTTATGTTACGGTTGAGCCATCTTCTTGCAGAACGACAGAAGGCTGCATCTTCCGATGTCCGTAATTTTATCATTCTCTATCACCCTTAAACGACGTGCAAGGTATCTATTTAAAGACCTACGATAGTATCCTAGGATAGTCTTTATATAGATATTCCTAGGACTCCTAGGAAATGCTTAAAGTTAGTTAAAATGTACGGAGCAGTTGTTGAGAAATAAGGTATTTGTTAAAAGTCGAGTGAACTCCATTTTACTGCGCGGCTTTTGGATATGAGAATGGCATCGAATGCAAGTACATTTTCGTGCGAACGTTGGCAAAGTAACCGTGATACGAGTCATTATGATGGTTATGGATGGCGGATCGTCGGATAGCGGTCACGACAACACTTGAACAATGACAAGAAAGGGGGAGGGGAGGCTCCGTGGCACCGTCCATCAGTGAATCAGTGCGCGCGCGCTTCTCGCGGACTCAGCTCACGCGTGGCTCTCTGAGTACTAGCTGTACGAGGCACGGTGAACGGTACTCGCAGTTGCATCACGTTTCCTATACCGTTAACAGTTCACCGTTTGTGTCGGTGCGGTGCGCGCAGTGACGACTTTATCTACATAGCTCGCTGCGACCGTCTCGACAATGTGACCAGCAGCCGGTGGCATGAGGAAGTTCATGCGCACCAACCAACCCAACGGATACACCAGTTCGTACACTGCTCAAATCGTACCAAAACTGCACCTTTGCTATTCATTCGTGACTCGATTCCTGGCAAGGTCATCTCATAGGCACCCCGAACAGTTAGGTTCTTTTGCCAGTGCTTAATTTCGGGCCATATGCAGGTAATAATAACATTTTTGAAAGTAGTCAGCACGTCCGAAAGGAACACATCGGTTGCAATTGGTATGCATTGATGAGTAAACTAAATATTATAATTAGTGGCGACGGGACGGAAGTGGCGCTACTCTAATGTGAGCTTACGAAACAAACAATAGCTAATTCAAATTTGTACGAACTAACTTTTAAATGTATACTATTACAACAAATAACATATTATGTAAAAATTCCTGCGATCCTACATCAGCTGAATAAATAATTCAATGTTGACAGACAAAAATTATTGCATTGTACTCGATGTCTTAACAACTGACAACGTTAGTAGGCGCTGTCATGTGACCTTTAGATTGTTGAAACTGGACCACCCGTAGAAAATAAAATAACTTTACATGGGGTTGAGACGGCGAATGCACGCGCCCATTAATTTTATATGCCCCGAAAAATAAAAGTACAGGAACTGGCACCATAAGAACAATTCTTTATTTTAGATGGGAATTCTAAATAGGGGAAGTCCTAAAATTATGCAGCATCTCTTAAGTATTGCAATCTTAAATTGTCCAAAACTGTAGGTAATCTTAACTTTTTGATCAGTAGTACATATAGGTACATGCCAACCTACTGTTTATTACCTGTCGCGAAACCACTGTAACACCGGCCGTAGGTACTTTCAAGTATCTTTAAACAAGCACACACGCGTTTTGACAACACCTGAAATCTCGTGACGTATGATCTTATTTTGCCGTTGCCAAAATATTCTTTATTTTCGTATCTAGAATACTGATATTTCTAAAAAAAAGCACAGTTAAAATTCCATTTAACTGAAGCATTTATACCACTACTCTGTTGGGTTAAAATGGACTCGATCCATTCAAATAATACCTTATCAATACCGTCGAATATTCTACACACACCGGCATATTTAGCGGAACATAAAATAAAGGTTTGATATCAGTATCATATAAGGTTGCTGCCTGGTTTATACGTCATTTAATTTAAAAAGAAATATTTTCAAATTAAGAAAACAACTGAACATCACATTTTATGCAATTGTTTTAATTTTATTCAAATACACCTTATCTGGAGCGAACTTCGAGTATTTCTTCCTTCTGAGTTTGATTTAAAATTTCATTGAAATACTGTTTTTTGTTAGTTTTTTTTAATCGCGTATCTTTCTGGAGTTGAGGACTGAATTATACCTGACTTAGCCCCAACGGAGATTGCCAGGGCACTCGAAATGCGAAGAAATGGTCAAACCTACAGAGTGATATCCAGAGATCTACGTCGACCAGTTTCAACGATCCATCGCAGTATCCAACGGTTCAGGGAGACCGGTACTTATGTGAGAAGAGCAGGACAAGGCAGAAAAAGACTCACTTCGAGTAGGGATGATCGTTTCATTCGGCTTCGTGTACGTAAGAACCCCCATTTGACGGCCGTCCAAGCCCGACATGAGTTAGAAGCAGTGCAGGGTGTAACCGTAAGTGAGCGTACGGTACGAAGAAGGTTCGAAGAAGCTGGTTTGGGGTCATTTGTGCCCGCCGAGGCTCCAAGGCTCGAGGTAAATCATCGTAGAAACCGGTTAACTTTTGCTCAGGAACATCGACTTTGGAACGCGGACCAATGGAGTAAGGTATTGTTCAGTGATGAGTGCAGAATTCTCTTAAATCAAATTGACGGCAGGCAAAAAATATACAGACGCAAAGGAGAACGACACATTCAGACAAATTTTGAAACTACAGTTGCATACGGTGGTGGATCAATAATGGTTTGGGCGGGCATTTGTTTGGGAGCTCGCACAGACTTGGTAGTGATTGACAGAGGGAGTCTGACTGCAGACCGCTATATCAGAGAAGTTTTAGAAGAAAATGTCGTACCGTTTTCCCCATATATCGGTGACGATTTTGTTTTTATGCAGGATAATGCTCGGCCGCATACCGCTCGGGTAACTCAAGCTTATCTTAATGATATGAATATCACTGTTATGGAGTGGCCGGCGAGATCACCGGATATGAACCCAATAGAGCACGTTTGGGACTTGCTGAAAAGAAAAGTTAAGTCCAGAATTCCAGCTCCTGCCAACGTGGGTGAACTGCGAATCGCCGTAGTTGAGGAATGGCGGAGACTATCCCAGGAGACCATCGATAACATCATTCTCAGTATGCCTAGACGGATAGAAACTTTAATAAGAGCACGTGGAGGAAATACGCGATATTAATTACAATTTTTCTAATTTAATTAATTGTTATTTTAATATTAATTTTCACTTTTCCCCGTTACATGAAAAGTTCAAAAATGTACAATTTTTCACAAATAGCCTTTACTCGCAAAATCTGTTCTTAATGTGATCTCATTTTAAGTAAAACAAATGAAACTTTAAATAACAAAAGAAGTGTAGTAAGTAGATTTTAAAATAAAACCATATTTTTTTAATTATGACCTTTTTTTTGTGTTCCGCTAAATATGCCGGTGTGTTTACTTTATCATCTTTAAAAGTAAACCAATTAACAATAAACTAATTAAAGCATAAGCGTTGGTCTGTGGACTCATTCCATAATCGAAACGTTAGAGGAGTCACAGACATACTTAAATTTATATGTAAAGAAGATAAAAAAGTGTAAACATAAATATGTACTACCTACTGAAGGGCCACTGGGATCAGGACAGTTTCTTAACAGGAACTAGCCGTAGGTCTGTTGTCTCTTAGCAAGAGAACAGGCGCTTCAATAATCAACAACTTATTCTATACCTACTTAAATATAAATCTGAAAATAATAAAAAAAGTAAATATATGACGCCGTAGAAAGATTCATATACAAGTTTCTTCATAAAACGTAGAAATTCACAACTACAGTCGGAAGTGGAATTCGAAATAAAAAATGTAAACAAATCAATGTCATTGTCAAAGTGGCGTTTCAGGGGTAGTCAACATTTCCGTAGACAACTAGACATTCTAATTATTGGCTTTTATTATATTTCGTGCTTTTAAAATGAAACGTAATAAGATTTCTATACTTATGAGCAAGTTGTAGGTATATTTTTATTTATTTAATATAAATTACCTACATTTGAATTGTTAAAGAATATTTAAAAATTAAACCGTTTTCACGAGATAACAATAAAATCATAGATGTTACTTCACTTACAAGATTAGGCCACTAGTCGGAAATAAAATTCTGTTAAATAAGTGTTGCTAAGTATGGTTAGTCAAAAGTACTTCAATATCGTGTTAAAATTGTACGCATATTGTAAACAAGTAAATATTCAACACAGTCACATTATTAAACTACAATCCAAGTATAATCATTTCAAATAAAATCCTTGTGTTTATTTTTATGATACTGACAATAAGGCAGAGGCTCTAAAAAATTGGACTTTCACTTATTTTCTATTTAATATAAAGATTGCTAGAAGTAAAAACATAGAACAAGGAAGGCAATCTCTGTATTAATTTTAAATAAGCCTCTTACCGCTCGTGAAGGGTAGAGCGAATTCAAATTTATAGATTGGCTGCAGTCTAAAAATATAAATCAAGAAGAAAATGATTCAAGCTCAATTGTGAAGAGAAAGAAAAATCCAATTTCAAATTTTAGCTATAAACAAAAAGAGCAAAAATCGGTCATGTAGTTCTCAAGTTGTGCTCTGTCACACATGTGGCTATTGACTTATATTTATATATGGACTAGCAGCCCGCCTCCGGCTTCGCACGGATATAATTTTATTATATATATAAACCTTTCCTGAAAAATTATCCAACTGATAGTGAAATCCACAACAAAATCCGTTGCGTTGTTTAGGAGTTAAAGGATATACAGACAGACAGTCAGACGCGGTTAGCGACTTTAATTTATACTATGTAAGGTGAATATGACTATTTACCATACAACATAATGCCATAATAAGTGCAAAACTTTAGCATAATCTTGGCCATTGACGTGCGGACACGTGCTTCAGATGGGGCGATCGAGGGAGCGGCCGGAGGGGCCTTCCGCCAGGAGGATGACCAGCTCTCCTCGCACTCCAGGTAATGCTAGCCTTATTGCACTGCACGTTCCCTTCAAGCCTCATTTGCACTGTACGGGCTCGCCTCCGCAGGTACTGGCATGCCGGCGGCTGGGAGGACGCCGAGTTCCCGGCGACATGGCGCGCCATCGGGAACAAACGATGCACGAGCGGCGTCCTCTGGTTGAGACCTCACGTGAGTCCCCCTCGCAGTGGCGGATGCGAATGTGGAATCGTTGAATGAAACGTGAATGGTGACTCGCAGGAGCTGAGCGGGCGAGCGGTGTTCGGAGGCGCGGACGGCGGCGAAGCGAGTCGGTGGCGCGTGCGCGTGGGCGAGCTGGGCTCGGCCAGCCTCTGCGCCGCGTGCGCCGCGCTCGCGCATTGGCCGAGGCTGCTAGCGCGAGTGACGCCCCCCGCGTCGCGTCACGGCCGCTTCGCGTTCCGCTTCTGGGTGTTTGGCGAATGGCGCGACGTGAGCGTAGACGACCGCCTGCCGACGCGCGACGGCCGCCTGCTGGGCGCGCAGTGCGCTCTTCCCGATGACTACACCCTGCCGCTGCTCGAGAAGGCCTACGCCAAGTTGCACGGCTCGTACGCGGCGCTGCGCGGTGGTAGCAGTGCTCGTGCGCTGCAGGACCTCACCGGCGGCATCGTGCAGAGCTTCGCGCTAGACGCTCAGCCGCGCGCGCTCACCCTGCAGGTGCTACACTCGGCGATGCCACGTTCCAGCCTGCTAGTGGCCCTGCCCTCGGGACGCGCGCCTCTCGCCACCTGTGTCACGGGACTGGCTCGAGTGCGCGCCGCCGATGGCGAGCCGGGACGTGCACTCGTGCGACTGCGCGCGGCGGGAACGGGCACACCCGTGCCCATACACGGAAGTGGCGAGTGGACGCGCGGTGGTGCCCAGTGGCGAGCGTTGCCCGACCGTGACCGCGAGTCGCTCGCGGCGCGACCCGATGAGTTCTGGTAATCTATTCATTTGGCTAATATCAGAGATTATGCAATATCTACATGTTAATTTCGCTAATGATCATGTTGAGACAGTCATAACTTCATAATATCTCGGTATTGTAGTGCGTGAAAACTGTCAATTGAAACCGCATATTGACTCAGTTTACGCTAAATTAAATTGACAGGAAGGTGGCCATGAATTCTCCGGTCTGTTTTATGGCATTTTGTTATTTATTTATAAATAAATAAATTTTGTTATGGAGTAGGTAATTCAAGCGCAATTGACAAGGCTTTTAAATTATAAACGAAATGTGTGTGCGCCGTTTGTGGTGCATGATTTGTGAAGCCAGAGGAAGTAGATGATGCTTCCTATATACATTCTGGTAGTAAACCTGCCCAGAGCGATGTGAGCGGTACAAGAGATATTTAATGAAACGCCTCTACTTAGATAAATTCAATTCACCAAATGTATGTGTGATATCGATGGCATAATCGAAAGTCACTGTATTACATCACAAAACACAACAATAGTACAAGTACAGAAGGTTCACTCCGTACAGTGCAATTCAGGTCGCACAGCGTAATTACCTAGTTATATTCACCTAGCTAGAAGTTCCCTCACTTTCTATCGCGAACTCTTATCTCTTCTGATTACTTTAGGGTTGTCACTTTTTAAAGAATAATTAATCTGATATTTAATTATAAGTTATGTCCATATTACTCAATTTTTGTAAACAAATTACGATTCTATAAACCTAAAAACAGTTTAATAACATAAGATATTTTTTTTTGTATAGAATTTGCGTGTTGCTGTGCGTGTATTATCGATCGTCTCAATTTCTAGTTTGTAGTTTATTTGTGTATGCCTTAAAATTGCCTTGTGTTACCTATTCCTATTATAAACTTCTTTTGTTTGTGCTATTGGTGTACCTTTAGAAAATAAATAAATAAATATACTACATTTGTGGCGTAACGTAACGAATATTTGCATTGGTATTCGCAATAAACGATGCGGTTGGCGAAAGTATTTGATAAATAAAAAAGGAAATTACATATGAAAGGACATGGAATTATAATACAACTGATAAGGCATATATTTTATTTACTTACATTTGATTAAAAAAAAAATTATGAACAGTCTTGTGGTAGCAGATTTTACGAAAATCACTACAATTATTTGAAACAAAATTAAACTTCTAATATAAAAAAATGTTTTATAACCTTTGGCTTCATTCCGCAAGATAATGAAATATAAAACTCAAAAATCAAAATTGGTGTAATCAGCGTTGCGTTGGTGCTTCCGTCAGGATGAGCTTCGAGGAGTTCGCGCAATCCTTTGCGCGGCTAGAGTTGGTTCACGTCGGCCCCGACGACTGGGTGCTGGAGCCGACGCTGCACTCGCGACGCCCGTGGCGCGCCGTGCTCGCAAGGCGACGGTGGCGCGCCGGACACAGCGCTGGCGGGCCGCCGCGCGCGCCTACTGCCGCCGCCAATCCGCACTTTCACGTGCGCATCCCGCCGGCTCCCGCCGTACGCAAGGTGCACGTGGTGGTGTCCGTGACGCAGGAGTACGCGTGCGACAAGGCGCGCGCGTTGCTCGCCGTCGGCTTCGCCGTGTACGAGGCGCCCGTCGACCGCCTGCGACCGCTGGACGTCACGCACGAGTGTCGCGCGCGCGAGGTGGCCACCTTCTTCACGCTGCCCGCCGGGGAATACGTTGTGGTACCGCACACGCGGCACCCGCACGCCGACGCCGCCTTCCTGCTGCGCATCCTCACCGACCACCATGCGGACGTTTGGGAGTTCAACGAGGACAACGTCGTGCTCCGCAGCGTGAGTGAGCTCCTCGACGAGTGCCGCATCAAGACGAGTGCCGGCGCGGGGAGGCGGGAAGATCGCGACGGGACGCTGGACGCGGAGCTGCTGCGGCTCGCGCTGCGGCGCTCGTGGCGGCCGTCGCTGGAGCTGTGCCGCGCGCTGGTGGCGTTGCGCGACGCGGCGCTGACCGGGCGCATGCCGGCGCAAGACGTGCCCGCGCTGCGCGGTGCCCTGCGGCAATGGCGGGAGGCGTTCTCGCGCTGCGCCACCCAGCCGCTGCCGTGGCGCACGCCCGTCTGCTCGTCGTACTCGCTGCGGTCGCTGTTGCGCGCCGCAGGCGTCTCCGCCTCCAATAAAGTGCTCGAGTGCCTGGTGCTGCGCTTCGCGCGCCGCCACGCCTTCACGCTCGATCAATTCCTGCTGGCGCTGGCTCGGCTGCATCTGGCGCACGAACGCTTTCGCAGCCTCGACCTCAAGCTCAAGTCCAACCCGCTCTCGCTGGAGGAGGTCATCTTGATGACGATTTACTCGTGATTTTCTACCGTGTGCAATCTCTTCTTGTATATTATTTACGAGGACCAAAGATTTCGATCCCGTTCTGCGTCACTGTGGGACGGGCGTTAAAACTAAGTCTTTATATATATAAATATTTATTTTTTATTAATTTATTGTTTAGGTAGAAACGGTTATATACAGATACACAAATAAAAAGCAATCGATATTATATATGGTTATATAAAGGACCGAGAATAAATTAATAAATGTGGACAAGTGTTGTTTGTAAATAACCATAACAAAGTTCTCAGCTCCCTAAACCACTCCCTGTGTGTCATTAATCACATCTTAAATCTCTCGAACAATCAAAGATGCAGTTTCTGAATGAGGTGGTGTTACGACAAAATTATTTTGAAACGAAACAAATAACAGGGAACGAGAAATAACAAAACCTGTGCACGTATCCATGTCAGGAAGTAAGCGTCCTACTCGTTATGCAGAACATGACTCAACTTATAGGAAGAAATTTCAATTGTAATCCTTTTGCATCAATTAACGATGACATATTTTTGATGTCTTAGAACTTTGAAACCTCTTTTGCACTAATTCCTTATAGGCACACACCTACCGCCACTGGCTTCCACCAGACACAAATTTAGTTATCTTTTGTGATCTTAAATAATTTTATAATTTGATATTCCAAAAAGTTGTTTAAGTAAATTTCAATGATTTAAATGTTGACATCATAAGACCATGTTGACATCATCATAAATGTTGTCACCAAAGCAGAAATGCATGGAACATTATTTCAATAAGAGCATTTCATTGTCCTTTAAATAATATAATTTTATTTAGATGGTTTCACATTCACTTCGGACAAATTTTTCAAATGTGTTTCGTATCGTAAACAAACCGTTATGTACCTACGTTTCAATTGTATATTTAATTATTATTATTATTATTATTATTATTGCAAGATAACCATGGCTTTCAAAAGTGTCTTGCTCCTAAGAATGTACTATCAATTCTTCAAAAAGACTAGAAGTATCAATATGCCGTAAAAGTTTCAAGACTGAAATAATTTTCGCATTGTTCAACAAAAAGATATACAATTGATATATTATGCTCATAAATATATTTATTGGAAGAAAGGTTTAGAAGAAATGTGCTGTGGTGTTTTAGTTCCATTATAACTAAAATATCCACGGTGTGATTTACCCACGGATCTCACTCATCCTATTATTTCATCCTTGTTGTATTGTCCTTTTTTTGCTTGTTTGCTTTGTTGCCTTTTAATAAGGCTGACAATAAAACCTCACCCCACATCGTTCCTGTTATGGATAGCCTAACAATATCTATGAATATGCCTACAATTAAAATGACCTTGGAATAAGAAGATAAAACAGTAAAGTTTTTCTCAGCGACATTATATTTCGTTTGTTGGTTGAATGGGCAATGTGAAACGAGTATGCCAATTGCGGAAGAAAACTTGTCTCTGACATTCTTAGATTTTATGTGTGAATTGGAAATGTTGACCATTACTCCAAAGATGGGATCCGGGTTCGATTCCGGGCAGAGTGAATAACAGCTGTTGTGTTTCAGTGAGAGTGAGTAAGGTATGCCAGATCCCATTATCCGTAATCCTACTACAGTCTGCAGCGCACTCGCAGCACCTGTGGCGTTGCTTGTGTTATAGGCGACGGTAGCCACCTACCATCAAGTGGACCGTCAGCCTGTCTGTTGACATTAACATAAAAAAGGCATGACCGCAAAGTATTTGTATTAGGGATAACGCAAGTTGGGATTCTTAGCTGTACTCATTTTTTTCGATTTTAGTTCTATGTGCTTACCATATTTAAGGATGTTATGGTGTGCACTTAATTCCGCCGAGAGTAGACCTGACGCTGCTGGAGGTAGTCATCCTCGAAGAGTAATTTGGATCCCCATTTGAGGCCCACTGACATTTAGGTTGTACACTGGAATTAAAAGTGACAATTAAATGCGATTTGCGGGAAATAAAGTTTACATAATCCAAAGTAATAATAATAAAAGTCAGACAATCATTCAGGGTATGGTTTCAATTAAGGAAACGACAGAACGGCCTGGCAGCAAAGCTCATCAAAAAGGTATTTGAATATTTTTCAAAAAGCGTTTAAACTTAATTATGGATCAGTTTTAAGCTATATATATATATATATTGTTTTGCATAAATAACACTTGGATGACAATGATAAAACACAAGACAAAAATCACATTCAAATTTTGCCACCTAAACACCCATACGTCGTCACGTGGTTTGTATGACGTCATATTACTCAAATAAGGACTGATGAGAGACGTAAAAGACCTATTACTAAATACAACAATTTCCGAGTGCGCTCATTTCCTTTATGTTAATAACATGTGTGTTGTCAGTGATGACGTTGGCGCTGAAACGTGGTTACTAACTATGGGCCTCGTAAGAAAGCTCAACATCGCTCAACGAACTACGGAGAGGGCTACGCAGTTACACTGCGAAATCGAATCAGGAACGAGGAGATCCGTAGACGAACGAAAGTTATCGATATAACTCGTAACGTATCTCCGTAAACGAACGAATCGGAGGATTAGTATAAGTTGAAGTGGCAGTGGGCAGGAAACATTGTATGGAGACCCGACGACTGCTGGGGCCGGAAGGTTCTCGAGTGGAGGCCATGCAACGGCAAGCGGAGCGTAGGACGTCCACTCACAAGGCGGACAGAAGACCTGATAAGGGCCGCGGGTCGACAGTGGAAAATTAGGGGGAGGCCTTTGTCCAGTAATGGACGTCCTACGGCTGGGACAATGAAACTAATTCTTAAACTAATTTTGAAATTTTTAAGTGATAGTTCTTTTTTAAAATTTAAAACAAAGAGTGGACGTCAATAATGGACGTAAAACAAAGAGTGGACGTTTACGAGATTTACGATTTTGGTGGCAAATGGGTTCCATTTATTTATAATATTATCCATATATTTTTTCATTGAAAAATGAAAATATAATGAGTAATATAACACCTGTGTCTGCAACAAGCGAGTGCCGTTGTCGCGTCGAGTTGGTACGAAAACGCTTGAACTATTTTTTTTCGTGCGTGGTTTTTAATTTACGATATTCATTTAAATTGTATGGTTTAAGAGCTGGGTTATTGTTATTGTATAATGTGTATGAACTGCTTAAAGTACTTAAATAACGTATTTAATTTGATAAATTATTAATACTGTATTTTTAATATCACATTACCTATATGTGATAATTTAAAAAAAATTAGAATGGGTATAGTAAGCTATCGTTAAGAGGAAGAACTGACGGAGCGGTTCTTTTGACACAATACACAATATACACACACAGTTGACCAGCCATCTTCGCCGCAGGGGTCCACTGCTGGATATAGGCCTCCCCCATATTATTTCCAATAATAGACGCTCAATTCTTTCTGCTGACATAACTGACGAGTCGAGTGACTGCAGGTGTCGAGTTATAAACTTGATATTAAAATCGATTATGGACTGATATTAAACAAAATTAAAATTTAGTGGCATCAAGTATACCTTTAGGGGTTCCTTGAAGCCTATAGGCCAGCGTTGACTGATGGTATGCGACGGCAATGGCAAGGCACGCTTTGGCATTGCCTAAGTCCAAATTCGGTTGTATATAACATAATTTGTTTAAAATGATTGATTGGGATTTAGTGACAATAGCACTTGTTGCTGAAGGGATGCCGCGGCATCCTGTGGCATAAGGCAAGAACCCTACAGCCTCTGGGTATTGAAAAAAAAAGGAGTATAAGTGCTAAAATCATTGGAATAAGGTTCGGACCGTATTGCCCAGTATGGCAATACCGTCAGTCAGTGCCAGCCCTATAACTTTTTGTCGTTATTTTTTCTTTCCAAAAGTTTTTTTTCGCTTATTTGAAGAACGCTTAAATGAAGCATATTCATAGCAAGACATTGAAATTATGCCTAAAAATATACACAAACCTATATTCCTCATAATAATATGACAAGCCCGTTGATGAATGGTTAGGAAGCTTGCTTTAAAGCTCTGTCTCAAGGGTTTTCAGTGAATGAGTAAAGGATGTCAGTGTCTTCCTTCCCAATCTCTTCATTTTCAGTCCGACTTGAAGCGCCTGTGGCGTTGTTTCAGTTATAGGCGACGGTAGCCACCTACCAACAAGTGGACTGTCAGCCTATCTGCCTACTGACCAATGCGTGCAGTAGGTATCTTAAAACAATGTTTGGAATCTATACTCACCGCCTATAGTAAACGAGGTGATCTCCATCTCTGGAGGGCTGCTAGACTGTAGCAGTGTAGAAACCATCGACAGAAGCTTTGAGCACATGTGGAGTGAAAGCCTGTGAACACCAACAAATGGTTCATTACTACCTTGAACCCACTGCCATATTTTATTTTCTTGAGAAAATAACTTGTGTGCTTCTTTTATTAGTTTTAATTGTATTGGTAACACAAATTTTAATGGGAAATTTATATGTTGTAGAAAAAAAAGTGTGTGAGTCGGCACAGACGAACACTGTAGTTTACTATTAGGGAACATAAATTACATAAATCAGCTGTCGCACAATTGTCAAAGTGACAGATAATGTGACGCTTTTAGTTAATGCTTGTATTAATTTTACTCCTGATAAAATTTCCATCTGCTACAGAATACATTTTTTCTGATCATTTCTACTTCAGATGATTAATTCTTTGGCCAATGCGGACCACTTCATAGCTCAGGAAATTTTGTCTCAGCACTGTAACTCAAAACTGGCAATATACAATGGTAGCATTTCACATAAATGCATTATTCCACTGATTATCTTTCATGTGGCTTCATCCACCAAACGAAAATATTCAAATAGTCGTTCAACAGGTCAGTAAGCAAGTGTTATATTTAAGGAAAAGTTATTTTTTTATAAAGTAACTATTATATTTTTTATAGTATAAAGTGTTTGTTTACATTGTCGAATTTGTCGATGAGTTCTAAAAAAATATGTATACATTTGTTTCATCTATTCAATATTGTAGTGTTTCCAGCTCTATAGGTAATTGTTTAGCAATGGCATTATCACTAGTTATTGAAGTCAGAATCAGAGCAAAATATAAATTAAAATATTTAACAAAACCAGTTACATTTTACAAATATTTATATAGAGTAAGAGTAGGTACTTCAAACAAAATTGAAAAAGGATTTGAAAAAAAAATTTGTAGATTTTGCAGATTTTATAATATCTATACCAGAAGAGTTTCCCTTAAGTTTGTATTCCAAATAAAATTCACATTACAGAAATAGTCACTGATCTTATTGGGGAAATCTTCATCAATAAAACTTTTAGTTATTTATGTGCACATTTATTCTATGTATACATATTACTTTTCATTCACATATATATTAATACATTATAAACAGTTATACATCAACAATACAATTAAAACTTGAACCAAAACGATTTTCCATTATCTCTCTACAACTTCTCAAAATACACTTCTGTCAATACATTTTGTTTTTCTATTCTTTATTCTTTTTAAACTATGAACTATATAAAGTTTTATATGCCAGTACAAATTCTCATCTCTAACATCCCCTCTGAATTTGACTATAATAAAACTTTTACTTTGTACCAACACTGACTATACTTCTAACTCCATTAAAACCTAAAAAACTTACATAACTAACCTATACTATACCCACCCTTTATACAACAATTTCAAATTAATCATCTAAACAACTTATAACTAAATTTTGAATTATTATCCAAAGTTCTACATCTACATAAAATTATTAATGATATTAAATTAAAAACAAACAAGTCCACAGTTATTCACTGATCACTCACTATACAGTTTCTTAAACGCATAAACTTTGTTCTGTCCAAACCTTTAGTTAAAATGTCCGCTAGATTTGAATTTGTTGGGCAATAAAATATTTCAATTAAATTTTGATTAATTTTCTCCTTAAGAGGATACTGCACAAAATTCTGGAAATTTACTCATTTTTAAGTGACTAGTACTATGTGCTGAATTAGTTAAATACATTAAAGTAACTTTTGTGGGTTAGCCTGATCCTTGCACAAGGTCACCGCCTTGTTGAAATTTGAAACAAATACATTTAAAATTAATAAAAAATACTTAAACGGAACGACTTATAAAAATTTATTTCTTCGAATACTTCTTAAATTTTACGCATGAAGCACTAATTCTCACATGAAAATGTTTGTATTGATATTCCGCAGATCCCCCCCTTCTTAATATTCATTATAAAATTATAAATATGAAAATATTAAGACTTTTCAATATTTAACCCAAACGCCTGATGGTTTTCCAAACAAAAAAAATTGCTCAAATAAAATCACTAGGCGCACTTATTTGTCGTATGACATGACGCCATGAGGTCAATGTCAAGTCAGCTGTGTTATAAATTTTGTATTTACATTTTACACATGTTTAAGTGTTTTTTGAAAGTGAAGGATGGGTAAACAGAAAAATAATCATTATCTAAGTGACTAAATAAAAAATTTATCCTAAGAATGCTGCTATAATGTGGTAAGTAGACTTTTATTTGGAAGTATTTTTATCGGAGAACGTAATTGTCTGTTTTTTTTTTCTAATTTGCATACTTAATAAAATTAATCATGTCATTGGTTACACTTTCAGGCAAATAAGAAAATCTGGACATGCAAAATAAAATATTGCAGTTGAGTCGAATTCCGTACAGAGTAGTGCGAACGCAGAACATGCAAATGCATACAGGTAAATACAGGCTTGTTTCCACTGAGAATAAATCGGATGGCTTAGAATTTCTAATGATTAACCATGATAATTAGTAAACAAAAAACAACTTTTCTATTAAAATAATAAAAGATTAATAATATTTTTGGAAAATAAAATCGACAAAATGAGGCGTTTAATTATGTGACATTAAACACCAATTAGAGAAGCGCATGAAAGCGTGATGTCACACCTCGCGAAACGTTGTGGCTGTCATTTTCGTATAAAGTGAACAGGTTATTTCGAGTTTTCAGCAATTATTTTTAAATTAATACAGTTCGTTTTTAGTTTAATCTTGAAAGACAGGTATAATTCGCCATGGAATCAGGATTTAACAAAACAAACAGCAGTATATTGCCCAAAATTGACGCCGTTATCCTTGGACAATTTTTTGCAGTGAACACCGACTATTGTTCATCGGAATTCCGCAATGGTAAAACTTCTATCTAAGTATTATGTGAAGAACAAACAAAGTCTTACTTAATTAGCAGTTACCTGTCAGAGAGTGTACCTACTGTGGAATCAGCCGTCTCAAGATCGCCGGTTTTTCTTGCCCTTGACCAAAACTGGACAGAATTTTCATTTAACCATATACTAGGTACAACTGATATGAACTGAGCCAAACCCTCATTGATGAGCGCCATGGAAAATGGTATTTTATATAAAAATTTGAGAACCGGTGGAAACAAAAAATGTGTTCCACCATGTTGTTAAATACACGTCGACACTTGTCGACACAATCTTATAACTTTTGTGACTAGAATGCTTTTACAACCTAAAATTTTTAAAACATTTAAAGATTTACTTTTTGAAAGTATTCTTACTTTAAAGTTTGTTCTAAATAAAAAAAAAGTATTTTCAATATAAAATATGTTGTAATATTGAGCTGAGAAGCCAAGAAAATGTAAAAAATTGTTTGTTTATATCTGTATATATTCAACTTCACCTGTTAAATTACAATTAAATGTTGGCGCGTCTGTAAATTTCAAGCTATTTTACCAAATCACACGATGAATTTCTTTTGCCACTGATATCAGGACAATAAATATATAAAAATACAATTAATACGATAGTAAAAACTTAACTTGACAATATTAATAAATGGTGATTACGTTTATTTTCTAATTTGACATTGACTCAAAACCGCTGACTTTGAGGTAAGCGAATACAAAGTTTTATTTATTTTTATTTTTTTATTAAAGATGAGTTTGCTCTTGACCAGCATCTATCCATGTAGGAAGGATGAGGCCGACGATGGAGCGAGCTCACCCAGAAGATGCCCATTCACTCGAACCTTGAAAAGATTTGGGTTATATGAGCTCGGAAATACAGACGCCGGCAGGGAGTTCCAATCCTTAGCAGTGCGCATCACAAAAGATGTTTTAAAGCGCTTGGTCCGAATTAGAGGGATTTCGACAAGGTGAGGATGGTAACCAGCCATACGTCTGTACGTCCGATAGAAGAAAGGGATGTGCTAGGCTCTGCAGCTTAGTTCTTATTAGTGTATCATCGCCAATGGGCCTCCTAGCTCTGCGATCCACCGAGTCGAGTGCGGCAAGTTGGTATTTTGATGGGCCATCCCAAAGGTGACAGCAATACTCCATGCAAGATCGGACTTGTGCCTTGTATAAAGAGAGGAGCTGTCCAAGTGTGAAGCATCGCTTCACTCTATTTGGGATGCTCAACTTTTTGGCCGCTGTTTGGGCTTTGGACTCGATAGAATTACCGAAGTTGAGATTTGAGCACAACTTCATACCAAGAAGCTCAAGATCATTGGCCACAGGTACGGATGCACATCGGAAAGTTGGAGCCAAGTCGAAAGGGCTCCTTTTTGCAGAGACCAAATACGCTTGGGTTTTGGTGGCGTTAAAATCAGCCAGATTCTTGTCACCCCATTGGCATACAAGATTTAAGGTTCAGTTAATTCGCTCAACCATTGCCCCCCAACGAATCCTGGACAAATATCTCTCTATGACCGTATTGTCATCTGCGTATACAACTACTCCTGGAAGAAGTAAGTCATTAATATGAAGCAGGAAAAGAGTTGCAGAGAGAACAGATCCCTGAGGAATACCGGCATCAATTGCCATGAGGTCCTAGGAGCAGCCATCAATGACTACTCGAATTGACCGTTCATTTAGGAAATCAGAAATCCAGCTACAAAGAGACCGGAGGGGATGCCGTATGTAGGAAGCTTGCCAAGTAAACGTGCATGCTAAACCCTCTCAAAGACCTTCGATATGTCGAGTGACACAGCGAGAGCCTCGCCATGTTTCTCGATGGCTTCACTCCAGTATTGCGTGACATATACCAGAAGACCTCCGGTTGAACGTCCCTGGCGAAATCCATATTGGCGATCACTGAGCAGGTCGTTAACTTCAAGATATGTCAGCAGCTTACTATTCAGTACTCTCTCTATAACCTTACAGAGTACAGAAGTGATGGCGATTGGTCGATAATTACAGGGGTTGGCACGGTTACCCTTTTTAGGCACTGGTTGAACATTGGCAAGCTTCCAAAATGCCGGCACGGTATTCGTCCTGAGAGAGAGATAGTACAAGCGTGTAAGTACAGGAGACAATTCAGGACCACATTCCTTCAGGACCCTTGCAGGTATGCCATCAGGTCCACTAGCTTTGTTCACGTCAAGACTCCGTAGTACTCTTCGAATCTCTTTGTTGTGAATCTAGATCTCTGGCATTGAAGATTCACAACGAGGTATTGATAGTGGCTGTTGAGAGCTGTAATAACCTTAACTTCATCAATTTGTTATTGTTTATTGTTTGGAACGTATATGAATAATTTGTTTGGCGTTTTTATCGTTGAACTTTTATATTGGGGCACTATACAGTATTTATAATACGAGGAATTCATTATTTATTAAAAAACACAATTGACTGTCATAAACAAACACGGCTGTTTCGCGAGGTGTGACGTCATTCAAGACGCCATGACAGTCTTGGCCTTTTTCGCTGTCAATTTCAAGTTCATTTCTAAAAACTCAAAATACTAATGTAAAAGACCTATTTTTTTAAAATAATATATTTTTGGGGTGAAATAGATGCTAAGCCATAGTTTCAAACTAATTTCCAAATTTTGTCAATTAGGCTATTATCCGGTAACATTGCATATGTTAGTTTGTAATAGGAATATATATTTTTTCAGCAAAATATTTATTTGGTCAGCAACTTTTTTTGGTTGACCTAGTCTAGTACTTGGTCACCAAATAGGTTTCTTAGCTAATCAAACATTTATTGGTTAGGTTAGATTAGGTTTTTTGCTTTTGATAACAGCCGTTTATAACGAAACTGTAAACTGAAACCGCGCATTAAATTTGTAAAACTGTTCATTGATAGACCCAAGTACTGAACAGTGCATGTTCGTAGACAATTTCGGAACGGAGAGGTTATAAACTATCAACTTTTAAGCGTTTTATTTTAAATTCAATGTTCCTTTCATAATATTCGTCAGTTATGTTTATTATAAACTAACGGTGTTTACAATTTGCTCTCTGTCGTTTTTAGTGTTTAATTTTATTTCAGGCTACCAATAGCAGAAATTCAAACATCCTCGGATAATCAAGACAGTGGAAAAATTCAATACGTAAATATTTCATACGAAAAAAGACTGGATAGAAAAATGGCAATTAAGGAGCCTGATTATATATTGAAAGCACTCGAAAGATAAGGTCAAAAATAAACGACAATTAACAAAATAACGATAATACCACGACAACCAAACATCACAAATTTAATAATAAAAACTTTTTATTATTTTTTGCAGTTTTTCATTTCTTCTTTCATACTTTATTTATTCTTTTCCAGATATGCAGGTAAGTATACATAGGTAAAATTATTTATAAGAAATGAACAAAACACAGTGATCAGCTGAATATTACGTTATATTATAATAATAACTAATTATTATTTACATATATTACATTCTATTATCATTTGTTACATTAATTTTTCCCAAAAAAAAAAATTAGTAAAAATATGTTTTACTCTGTGTTGAGCCTAATCTGTAAAGTTATTTTTGTGTGCGTTCCGTCACCGCTACTCCAATTCGAAGATTTTCGATCGCGCTGCACGCTCTTAATAAAGTGAAATTTGACATCTATGTGTTTGCTCCTTCTATTTAAAATTCCATTTTTAATTAATACAATCGCAGATTGGTTGTCAACAAATAATTCAGTTTTAGGAATTTTCCCTGTTAACTCTTTATATAACCCTTGGACATACAAAAGATCTTTAATACATTCAGCAGCAGAGATATATTCTGCCTCTGTACTGGACAGAGCAGTGACCGACTGTTTGCGTGAGCACCAATGAATTGGTCCTCCACTGTACAAGATGACAAAACCAGTTGTACTTTTCCTCGTGTCTGGATCACCTGCGAAGTCCGCATCACAATAGGCTCTTAATGTCAGATCATTACCCCGAAGGTAATGAATGCCTGTGTTAATTGAGCTTTTAATATACCTAAAAATGTTTTTAATATTCGCAAAGTCATTTAAATTTGGACACTCTTGATGTCTACTGCAATAACCCACATGAAAAGAGATATCAAGTCTTGTTTTATTTACCAGATACAATAGAGAGCCAATATATTGTCTGTATCGATGCACATCATCATCACCTACCTTCCCCTCTTGATGTGTATCAATTAGAATTTGTGGATATTGACACTCCCTAATACTATCATAATTATTATTCTTAAGTAATTGTTCTATATATGATTTTTGATTAATTTTTAAATAATTATTCTCTAACAAAATATCAATTCCAACAAATTTTTCAATTTTTTCAAAAGTTCTCATTTCAAACTCTTTCTCTAATTTGTTTATAATTTCATTCAATTCTGATTCATTATAACCTATTAAAATGCCGTCATCAACATATATTGCCAAATAAATCTCTTTTTCCCAACATACAAATACACACGGATCTAATTTCAATTGTTCAAAACCAATTTTCTTTAAATATTCTGTTAACTTTATATTCCACATCAATGGTGCTTGTTTTAACCCATATAAAGCCTTCTTTAATTTACAAATTTTATTTTTTCCTACATCATATCCTAGTGGAATTTCCATATAAATGTCTTCATTTAGTTCACCATACAAAAAAGCTGTTTTCACATCGAATTGTTTTAATTTATATCCTCTTTGACCTGCAATCGACAATAATAATCTTACACTGGTTGTATTTACTACAGGACTGTATGTCTCTTTATAGTCAATATTAAATTTTTGTAAAAAACCCCTCGCAACTAGTCTTGCTTTAAATCTCCCTTCGGGTTTCACTGTAAAAATCCATTTGCTAGTAATTATTTTCCTTCCTTTTGCTTCAGATCTATCAACAATTTCCCACGTATTATTCTTTTCTAATGAATCTTTTTCTTCCTTAATAGCTATCTTCCATAACTCTTTCTCTTTACCTTCTAATACCTCATTATAAGTTAAAAACGAACTTTCTAAATCATAGTCTTTTAACCTTGATGGTAATCGCCTCTCTCTTTTTGGCAAAATCCTTCTAATCATATCTTCATTTGTAGTATCAATAGCGTCTTCAAATAATTCATTTTCAACCCTCCTAATATCTTTATTATCTTCAACATCTCCTATATCATTTTCAACATTGTCTTCATTTATCATTTCTCCAATACTATCTTCAAAAATGTCATTTTCTTCACAAATTTCTTCTCCAATTTTATTTTCTAAAACACTCCCTTTTTCATTATCACTTTCCTCTGAATCATTTATAAACATTTTCTTTCTAGAACTTTTAAAAAATACCTTCTTATTTACTTTATTTTTCATTTTTCCCCTCTCAAATCCATAATGTCTTTCAAATTTATTTCTTTCTACCAACTCTTCTTCTTTAAATAAGTCATTTTATCATTTATACTAGTTCCTATTCGACTTTCTTTTAAAAATTTTGAAATTTCTTCCGCATTGTCAACAAACTTAACATCTCTTGAATAATGTATTTTATAATTAATTGGATCCCAAATCTTATAACCATTATTTGTGTAGCCTACTAATAATCCCTTATTACATCTGTATTCCAATTTGTTTAAATTTGAATTTATTTTAAAATATGCCAATGATCCATAAATTTGTAAATGTTTTAAATTCGGTACTCTATTGAACCACATTTCAGCTGGTGTTTTTATATTTATTGTATTTGAACATCTATTAGTAAGATAAGCAGCAGTTAGGATAGCTTCACCCCACAGTATTTTTGGTAGATTGTTGTCAAAAAGTAAAGCTCTTGTTCTTTCCAAAATAGTCCTATTTAATCTTTCTGCTTTTCCATTATGTTGCGGTGTATATGGTATAGTAAAGTCAATAAAAATTCCTTTATTTTCGCAATAGTTTTTAAATTTGTTACTACTATATTCACCCCCATTATCACATCTAAATGTTTTAATTTTTGTATTAAAATGATTTTCCACTAAATTTGTATAATTAATAATTTTATTAAACGCTTCGTCTTTACTTTTTAATAAGTAAATTTTAATAAAATGTGTGTAGTCATCTAAAAAGGTAATAAAATATTTGTACCCGTTCCAAGTTTCAACCCCAATTGGACCACAAATATCACTATGAACAATTTCTAATGGTTTACTAGCCCTATGTCTCTCTGTTGTAAATGGTTTCCTACTTAGCTTTGCTTGTATGCACACTTCGCAGGTGTCCATCTCATTATTATTTTTAATATTAATACCTTTGACTAAATTCTTTGTTTTCGAAATCGGTGTATGAGCCAAAGCACGATGCCAAAATTTTAAATTTTGTGAAATCATATTAATTTTATCGACTGATACTGGCCTTGAATCCTGTACAGCAAACCTTTTAAGCGACAGCTTCACGCAGTACAACCCATCACTACTACGTGTTCCTCTCAGAAAGCAACGATTTTCTGAATTATAAATTTCACATCTATTTCTGAAAAAATTAATTTTACAATTATTATCGGTTAATTTCGAAACTGAAATCAAATTCTTCTTTAATTTGGGCACAAGTAAGACATCCTTTAAAATTAATCTATTTAAATTACAGGTTATTTTTCCCATTCTGTTTATTGCATGTATATTTCCATCAGCTGTCATAATTCGTTGTGTACAATATTTAATTTCTTCTAAAAATTCCGGTGAATTTATGATATGACACGTTGCTCCAGAATCAATAATAAATTCTAAATCTTCATTAGTATTAACTGAATAATATTTATTTACTGAACTTCTTCCTAAACAAAATTTTGTATAGTGACTATTGTTGTTGCATTCCATACAATTATATTTTCCATTACATTGTGTATTCCTGTGTCCATATTTTAAACATTTGTAACATTGAATAGTATTATTTGGTCTGAATTCAGAACTATTATTTCTGCAAAATTTAGCTATATGTCCTCTCTTTCCACATTTATAGCATTTTTTCATTACTATAAATGTATTATAATCTTCACTATTGTTTTGATTTTCAATTTTGACACCTTCGTTTGTTTTGTCACACTCATTTGTTTTCAAATTTTCTTTTCTTTTGTTTTCCAACAATATTCTTGAAATTAAATTTTCCACAGTTTTCTCATCTTTACTAGTTGAATCCCATGCTGTTCGAAAGTTATTCATGCTTTCAGGAAGGCTACTCAATATTTTTGTCATATATTGAGTTTCCGATATTTCTGATCCTAAATTTTTAATTTTTATTACAATATTCTCTAGTTCACTGATATCCATCATTATGTCCTTTTTGGTAAATTCAAATTTATAAAAATTTTCTAAAAGTTGACATGTTTGAGTATTTTCATTTCCTAAAAATATTTTGTCTAATTTTGACAATGTTTCCTTTGTGGTTTCACAATTTATTACGTGATTTATATATTTATCACTTAAAGTGTTGAAAATTATGTATTTCGCCTTGGCATCCTTAGTTATAAAATTTTTATCATCTGTTTTTGAATCTTCCAAAACAACACTCAAATCTTTGGCTAATAATAATAATTTTATTTTCTTTCTCCATATCGTGTAGTCGTTTTCATGATTTAATTTTGGTGAATTATCATCCCAACATTTAATTTTATCCATTTTTGTATTCGTTTCAATCATATATATATATATATAATTTTCATTAAAATTAAATTCTAATTCTTTCAGAATTCATTTATCTAATTTATCTTAATAAAATTTTCTTAATGTCATCGATTTGTCAATCATTGAATTATTTTCCACTTTTAGTATTTCATCTAAATTTACTTACTTTTAGATATTTTTATCGGCTTTATCACATTTTCACATATTTTTTATATTTCCTCTTCAATCAATTTTCAACGTGGAGAGCCCATGACCTCTTATTGGGGAAATCTTCATCAATAAAACTTTTAGTTATTTATGTGCACATTTATTCTATGTATACATATTACTTTTCATTCACATATATATTAATACATTATAAACAGTTATACATCAACAATACAATTAAAACTTGAACCAAAACGATTTTCCATTATCTCTCTACAACTTCTCAAAATACACTTCTGTCAATACATTTTGTTTTTCTATTCTTTATTCTTTTTAAACTATGAACTATATAAAGTTTTATATGCCAGTACAAATTCTCATCTCTAACAACTGATTCAATTCAAGTTGGATCAAAAGATTCAAAAATAGATGTTTTGTTAGACTGCAACCCTTTCACTATCAGAAGAAAAATAAATCCTTGCCAATTATGCACCATCCTGTTTTGTAAATACTGTTAAAACTTCTCCGACTCCTTCCATATTTGATAAGTTTATGCTGCAATGTATTGATGCTTTACATTTTACATAGTTAATAAAAAAGGACTCTATATAGTTAATTCTCACGCAGTTGTAGTGTGATAATAAAAAATTATAATAAGTGGATCTACTTACTTCACGTCTTGCATTTGGTGCAGAATACTCGCATACCTGCATCAGGTTATTGAAAACACTTCTTCTTGCTTATATTACTAAATTTTGGCCGTTGCGTGCGTTGTGTTGTGAGAAATTTAAATATAACAACCAAATAACAACATTTTGAATTTTTTTTTTTTTTTTTTTGTAAATTTATGGCCTGGTAGCTAGACCTTTAAGCCAAGTCTTTATTTTATATAGAAAACACTGCATTTCCATTCTACACTTCACTACACTTCACTAAGCATTGCTTTGGCGATTTTGGCATTGCTCTTGACAGATGTCAAACTTTTCCATATGTGTTCTTTATAAAGTTATAAATTGGTTTAAAGCAGTCCACATTTTTTAATAAGATATTAAGGCGGCGGGAGGGGTCGTTTGTCGAAATAGGAACCTCGTTTTCACTGAGTTCGGTAGCAAGGATTAAACGATCTAAGGAATATGATGGACACGAGAATATTACATGGGCTATATCACATAATTTGCCGCAATTAATACATTTATTATCTTCAATAATTCCAAGTCTGGCTAAATGTGCAGGAGTCTTAGTATGGCCAAAACGAATTCTATTGATTGTGGTGATAAAGTCACGGCTGGCTCTTGGCAAATGATAATACCAGGGCTTGCATGGTAAGTCTTCTTGAATGTTTCCATACCATTTTCCTTTGGTTTCCTGATCCTTTTTCCAAAATTCTAGCCACAGGTTCTTTACTTCATATTTTATATTTGAGTAACAATCTGTTGCAGGAATATTTACAGTTAATGAGACATCTAATGAATTAATTCCTTCAAATGCAGCCTTATCAGCGATTTCATTACCTGTTATTCCTCTATGTGAAGGGATCCACATAAAAGAAATTTCCAAGCCTTTTTTCTTACAATTGTAAATCATTTCTCTTATTTTAAAAATTAAATATAAAGTTTTGAAATGAGTTTGAGAGCTTTCTAATGCTTTAATTAAACTTAAGGAGTCAGAATTAAAAATTTATATTGTTGTTTTACAAATAAAATAATTTTAACTGCTTCTAAAACTGCATAAGCCTCTGCAGTGAATATACTACTATTGTTATTCAGAACAAAGCTTTGAACAAATTTATTCTGAGGGTTATAAACAGCACTCCGAACATGGTTTTTCCCTTTACTGCCATCAGTATACAGTGTGTAGTAGTCTCTGTTTTTATTTAAGAACTCTAGCATATCTAGATTATTACTTATAGTATAATTTATTATTGGGATTTGAAACAACAAACTTTCATAAGAATGAGTATAACATGGCCAAGGAGATATGGCATATATTGATGAGTATTTTTTCCTCATATCCATAATATGTGGCTCAATTTAAGGGACTTACCATTGAGAAGATCAACACCTGTTATTTTAGGATCATTGCAGACTGAGTCATAAGGTATTATACTTTTAATTATATTTTGATTTTTTGAAGCCAATAACTTAACACTATATCTTTCTGCAAGTAGTAATCTTCTCAATGCCAGGGGCATGATACTTGTTTCCACCTCCATAGCTCTGATGGGAGTTGAGCACATAGCTCCTGAGATGATCCTCAAAGCCTTGTTCTGAATAATATCTAATCTATGCACATGCTTACTCTCTAAATAAGATAAACAACTATAATCAAAATGGCTTCTAACTATTGCTTTGTACAAGGTCGAAAGAATCTTAGGATCTGCGCCCCAAGATACTCCTGCTAAATATCTCAAAATGTTTAGTCCTTTAATAGAGTTTTGAGAGATGTACTTAATGTGCTTCTCAAAAGATAAATTATTTTCGATAATTATACCTAAAAATTTGTGATGATTCACTTGAGGAATCACTTCTCTATTAAATATAATATGATTATTTGAAGAGTCTTTACTAAAAATCATAGCACTACTTTTGACTGGATTAATTTGTAAAGACAGATTATTATGATAATACGAGTGTAGTTCAACAAGAGCATGGTTAATTCTTATGATTGCAGTATCTACACTATTATTTACAGAATATAATACAAGGTCATCAGCAAACTGTAAAATATTTACAAATTCTGTATTTATGTAATTACAAATCTCACTGGTATATAAATTGTATAGCAACGGAGACAAAATTGCCCCTTGCATGGTACCTTTAGATACATGTCTTGGACCATGTAAAATGTTATTATGTTTTACATAAAGTGTGCGGTTAGTTAAAAACTCATGCACCCACTTTGCAAGTAAACCTGGAATACCCAGACCGGTTAAGACCTTAACTAATATTCCAGGATGCACATTATCAAACGCTCCTTTTATGTCCAGAAAAACACACACAGCACTAGATTTACTATTTTTTGCATATTTCAGATCAGATAAAAGGGATAAGAAACTGTCTGCACAACTTCTGCCACGTCTGAATCCATATTGAACATGTGGAATGATTCCTTCAGATTCAATAAACCAGTCAAGACGACATTTAATCATATTTTCAAAAATTTTTCCTATGCACGAAGATAGGGAAATAGGACGATAAGAGTCAGCACTATCTGTTGGTTTATCTGGCTTAAGGACTGGAATCACACACTGGGTTTTCCAAGACTGAGGGATTAGTTGTTTTGACCACAATGCATTAAATATATCCAATAAAATATCTTTTACTGATGAATCTAATTTTTTTATCAGTGAATAGGGAAAATCGTCTAAACCTGGACTAGTGTTTTTACGTGACTGCAGACTTAACAGAAATTCATTTTTTGAAAAAGGTTCTAACAGAAACTTAGATTTCTCACTGTTGTTATTAAGGTTATAGTACATATTCAGGTTATATAAATTATTTGAATTGTCTTCTGACAATTTATCTAAAAAAGAAGCTATAAATTCATCACTGTAATTCATCACTGATTTGTTTTTATTCTTATTTATACCTTTAAACCTTTTAATGTAGTTCCAAATTATATTAATTGGAGTAGTTCTATCAAAACTTTCGGAAAGCTTTCGCCAACTATTTTTTTTCACCTCTGCAATAGTTCGTTTTTTTATAGCATCCTTCTTTTTATACTTAATATAATTTTCCATAGTTGGATTAGCTCGATAAAACTTTAAAGCCTTATAAGAATTGATGACACTCTTTTCGCATTCCTCATTCCACCAGGGAGCTGGAGGTTTACTAATAAAATCTGTATTCCTAGTAAATCTAGGGATACACTCCTGCTTAAGTAAATTTAAACGAAAACAAAAATGATCATAAGAATCCAGAGGACAATCACTATCCACAGTAAAGTCATTAAATAAAATAGATGACAGTTGGTTATATTTTTCCCAATTTGCTTTACTATATAAGAATTTATCGATGGGTAGGTTTACTTGATATCTATCAACTGAAAGGCTAATTTCAGTTATAGTAGGAAAATGATAACTTCCCATATTATCATTATGTACTGACCACTCACATCGAGGGGCAATCCGAGAACTGATTAAACTTACATCTATAGCTGAAGGGTTACGATTAGGATAATTAAGCGTTGTAAAGCTACCATCATTTAATATACATAAATCACACTCGTCAATAATTTCAAATAGTTGTTGGCCTCGAGCCTTAGTGGAAATGCAGCCAAAAGCTATGTGGTGAGCATTAAAATCTCCTGCTATGAAGATGGGTTTAGGTAGGTCATTTATTATTTTCTTCAACTTATTCATAGACTGATTACCAGTTGGAGGACAATAAACACATAAAATAGATAAGGTACCACTATCAACGGAAATAGACAAAGCAATTGTTTGAACATCCTCATAAAAAATGGTTGTTAGTAACTTGAACTTTAAGAATGATTTTATAAGAATAGCTACACCGCCATGATCATTTTTTGCGTTTTTGAAAAATATATTATAACCAGGAATATGGAAATTCTGATTATTTTTAAGCCATGTTTCATTTAATAAACAGATATCAATATTATTTTCTGTCAGGAATTTAATAAGTAAAGGTTTTTTGTTTTTAACACTTTGAATGTTATGAAGAGCAATTCTTAACTGAGAAATATGAGAGAAACTGGGATCCATTTATGATAAATTTTTAAAAAGGATATCTTTGATTGTTGTAGTAGTAATAGGAGAGTCATCAACCTTATTAGCCAATTCAACTAATGTACAAACAATAGCCTTAGTAAGGTCATTATTGTCTAGTAACAGTGCTTTTATATCAGCAAAAGAAGTAACTTTCGTTGGGATGAGCGTCTTATTTTCATTTAAAGATTTATTAACATTAGAGTTCTCCTTTTGAACTACTGGTTGCGAAGATTTTAATTCAGGAAAGTCTTTTATAATTTGAGTATTTACAACAGAAGAATAAGTGATTTTGCTCTTTTTTTCTATAATTTTTTTCATTTTAATGGGACAAGTTCTTGCAATAGCCATATGAGGCCCTCCGCAGTTAACGCAACATAATTCATTAGGTTTTTCACATTCTTTGTAGTGATGGTCACCAGCACAACAGCTACAGCGCTGTTTGCCACTGCAGATCTTGGCTGAGTGATTGAATTTAAAACACCTATAACACTGCTGCAGAGGAGGAATGTAATCGAAAATTCTGTATGAAAACAAGTCATATTGAACATTGTCGGGTAATGTATTAGAGAGAAATGTAATGCTTACAGTTTGTAAGGGCACACGCTCCTGACCTACTTTTTTTGTAAAGCGTCTGACCGAAATTATTTCGTAGATTGACGTCAACTTTGTGTATAATTCCTTGTTAGAAATATTTGTAGGAACAAATCTAATGATTCCCGTTTTTTCAATGTGAGCAGCTGGGATAAATGCTCGCATGGAATTTTTTTCTAAAAAGTTTGTATTGTTAATGAAGTTATTGGCCGTGTTGAATTGCTTGAATATCACCACAATCTTATTTGCGTTTATCCTCCGAATCGACACTACACCTTTGATTCCATTAGAAAATATATGGTTCAGATATATTGGACTTTTGTTGCCCAATCTCTCGTTTGCAGTTGATTCAACAAACACTTTGAACTCAGTAGATAGCGCGTTTTCAGGATATAGTCTTTTATAGTCCGGTTTATGATAAGGTAAAAAATTACTGTCCTCATCCCCGCCGCCTTTTTCATGGGCTATCACTTTGTCTTTGTTCGATATTCTAGGTCTTTTGTTATTATTGTGGGCCGGGGGATTTTCACCCCCGCCCTCATTATCTATCATTTTAATACACCTCCCTAAATATTAACTATTTACACTCACAAATTGCAATATAAAAAAAAAGTTTGAAGAATTTGAGAAAATTAACAGATTAAAATTAAAAAATTCCCGCCCTCTCAGTTCAGATTCCCGCCAAAATCCCATTTTGAATTTTGATGCACCATAAATCCCTAGTATAATTGTCTTTGAATCCCTACTTCCTACGGTAATTTACGGTATGCGGCATTGCTGTCAACGTCAAATAAAATTATATTATCACGGAGCTACTAATCCTAATCATAGTGAGTGAGTCATCCAATTCACACATAAGTGATTTATCACTTATAATAAATAGAAGTGAAGCCGATATATTAGTATTCGTTAAGATATTAGTAATATTACATGTATTCATGTATCAGTAATCCCTCGAATTCAGATATCCTAATATTTCGTATTCACTTTATTCACTTCACTGGCTTTTATCATCGGTCGATTAATATACTAATATCATATCCACAGATACAAAATATCATTTATCTTGGTAACAGAACATACTTAGATCGTTGATATTTGACTAATATTTGTGTATTTACTACGCTCATACTACGTAATAATTATATATATGAACATTCTCCGTTTATCCCTCTTTCCATTAGTGAAAATCGAATTAAAATCGGTCTACCCGTTCACGCGTGATGCCGTGACCAAGGGAAATGGGGATTCATTTTTATATTTAGAGAAAGATTATGTTCGTTTTATTGTCATGATATTTTTATTTATCTTTTATATTATCGTTTTTAATCTTTACCCCAACCTTAGTAAAGTTTTTACACGAAACTGCTGCGTACTGGCCACTTCCGTGCCTTGGGAAAAGGTTTTCTCAAAATCTAGGACATTAATTTCCGATCGACGTACCTACCCGTCTTCTTCAAACAAAGTAAAAAAGCTGATGTTCCTAAACACCAATAATAAATAAAAGTAATAGTTTAACCGCAAAGTACTTAAGTAATTGATATCAGTCATGTTCACATAATAGTTAAAAGTTGTCAAATATAGTTGCACGAAACTATTGCACGAATACCGTATTATGTTTAACTGCAAGATAATAAGATATCAGTTATATTCACGTAATAGATAAAAGTTGTCAAATATCGTTTATTCATTACTATTGCACGAATACCGTATTATGTTTAACTGCAAGACAATAAGATATCAGTTATATTCACATATTAGTTAAAATATTATAATATTAGTTGAGGAATATATTCATATTAGCTAATACTGGCAAATATCGGTATTAACCCATCTCTACTTATAAACATCAACTCTTGATCGTTATGAAACGGTACTGGCGAGTGACAGATCTGTTTGTACGTGTCTATTTATTTGGAAATAAAACAAAAATACTCTCACAAAAAGTAAAACGGTGTGGAAAAAAAGTGAAACATCGTACCCTAAAACAGACGGAATCACATTTCATCGGTAAGTAACAATAAATATTAAGTTTTCAATTTATATTCATATGGTTAACATGGCTCAAGATAAAATGGACATAATCGTCTTGCCTTCACTTAAGTAAAAGCCCTATTATATTAAGTCATCGCATTCTAATCTTTGTAGTGTTGCACTCCAGTAATCAAATTATGTGTCGATATTTGACAATAAAATAATAGTTGTATATTTTACACGAACTATTTATAACGAGAAATTACTTTGTCTTATTTTAGGTTTGTCTAACGTGTTACTGTTAAATTGTGCACGTAATTTATCGATTATATTAAGTATGTTAGATATTGATCGGAATATGATCTACGATAATTAAATCATTTTCTTTATAAGATATGCTAGTAAAATAGGAGTATCTTTGTAAGATATGTAAGATGTAAATCTTGTTAAAAAGCAGTTAAAATTAATTACCGCAATTAATTTTCATTGTTGCTTTTGTATATTTGACTTTGTTTTGGATTACTTAGTACGTATAACATTCTTTGTACAAATTGGCAATCTCAAATTTTTAATTTGAATTATTATAATGAATTTTGTATAAATGACAGGAGGTTTCTTAATAAAGTGAAATAAAAAAATGTACATAAATGTTAAAAATTAGCTAATTCTTTTATTATATTCCATCTTACATCGGTTTGCAAAATACTGTCATACCTTCCTGTGTAAAGTACCGTCATAGTGTGTCGATTATTCTATAAGAATTTGTAATAGCTAGTTATAACAATATCACAAGTATAAATGTTGTACATAACTTCATGGATAGGTAAGTTGTTATAATCGATAAAATATCATTATTTTAGTAATCACATTTATTACTCAGTTCTATAATAATGATTAATGCAATAATTTAACATTGAAACCATAATAATATTTGGTGGCCAACTCTAACGTGATGCATGACGTTGCAATTGACCAATCGAAGCGCAGCATTCGCCATAGGGATAGGATGAAATTGTTTTCGAACTAAATTAATAACATTCGTTTTATAATTGTGCAGTATTAATAGATAATAATTATCTATTATCTATCTATAACATTAACGGTATACATATTTTAATATTGTTGGTGCCTTAACTGAGCATTAAAAATAATAAATCCACAATATTTTATTCAATATGGTCACCCTTTTTAGAAAGGGACACACAAAAATTTTGAATATCTCTTTCGGCACGCGTTATTGGCAATAGTGAACCTTCCAGCCATACGATAATACTTCCATGCGCCAATCCTATCTTTTTATACGGACACAGAACACTATATGTTCTTAAGAAGGCTCAGAAAAATAACTTATTCTATGGAAGAAGGTGTTTGTATACGAGAGTCATAAAGAGAGTATATGTGTTCTGTGGTCATAATTCTATAAAGTTTATTATTCTATGGGAGAGTAAACAAAACAAGAGTAAGTAAACGGCCTAACTGTCAATAGTGTCAGTTTAAATCGAATTTAAATTCTAAAATTCATTTTGATACAGTTACAATTCAATATTCCTATTATAATTTGTAATATTTGTTATGGTTTTTGTGTGATAATATTTTCTTCTCATTTAACTTCATTTTAATCTCCCAATATGATTAAATTGAATCCTTGGTCTGGTGGTTCTCAAGAAGAATATGAAAGTCAACTTTTTGGATTTGGTGCACAACGTCTCAAAAATGCTATGCGTCTGATGGTTGAGCAAAAAATTCGAACTGGTGTCAAAGATATGGAATCGTATTTACAAAAATCCTTAAAATTAAATGAAACCGATGAAGCAACCCTAACACGTTCATGTGATAAGTTAATACGATTGTATTGTGAGCGTGCTGAGCCATCTCTTGCTATAATAGACCAAGAAATCGAGAAGATATTACAAATTCCGTCAAACGTTGTCCTACCAGAAGACGAAGTTCAATTGGAACAGATTTCTGATGAGAATTATGAGAAATTAAAGGAAGAAGTTCTCGAACTAAGGAAGCGAGTAGAAAGAGCTGCATTAATGGAAGCCTTATTGCAAGGTGAAAATGAAGAACTTACATCAGTAGAGAAAATCTGTGAAGTGGGTGAAAAGGATATGAAAAGTTTGGATTTGATTCAGAGGAATATTGACAAGAGTCAGAATTTGAGCACAATTCAAAATGCCACTGAATTTCTTTGTGCAAGTGTACCATTTCTGAAGAATAATGACAGCGTAGATGATTTATTTGATAAGTGCTAGTTATTTATTACACTTGTTACTGAAGAAAGGTCAAAGTGGTGGATCAGAAACCAGGAAAAGTTGACACGTCCGATATGTTTTATAACAATATAATTTCCTTTATTAAACCGTATCTTTATCCTGCAGATGGAACAATCTCCCTTTGGAGGTATTTCCACCTATGTACCTACAATATGGGCTTCTTCAAACGTGCCATAAACAAATTACTGCTGGATCGGGACAGCACACTCGTACTCCTGGTATTGTTTGTGTTGTTTTTGCATCATTAACCACCTACCATCAAGTGGACCATCAGCCTGTCTGCCACCCTTGAAAATACATAAAAAAATCTTGTAAAATTATTTTTGTAAAATAAGTGATATGTTACTAACAAATCAGACAGTGTCATTGTAATGTATCAGCTGTATATTTAGATTAAATTAAAAGTTTTAGTTGGAAGGTCAATATATCTATTATAATATGTCATATTCTTAGTTGGAGTAAGTTTTGTTTCCTTGAAGCTTTGTTTCCTAGGGTTACTTTCTGCTAACTCTTGTAGAATTACATTTACCGATATTGATGTTACACAAATGCAATTAGAATTTAATTTAGTATTTAATTCCTTCGTGTCCCAGTTTTTGTAAATGTTCTATTTTAGATCTATTCTCAAATTCTTTAATTTCAAAAATTCATATACTTGGAAACAAAACTTTAAAAATGTGTAGGTACATCTTTTGTTTTTTTTTTTTTGTGGTAGTCTTTTGATTCTACAAAATGTAATGGAATTAAATTGTTGAAGTTGCTATACATTTTAAATTTTGTATGAAAATACAGTATGTAACAGTCAATAATAGACTTGTAAATAGTGTGGCAGTAATCTGTCAAATACCTTTAAGCCACGGAGACAATGCAAACAATGTAAACGAATCTGACCCATACTGAATTTTAATATATCGAGTTTTTATGTGAGTGTCTTTTTCTCTTGCACTTAAAAATATCAGAAGTAGCCAGGGTTATCTGTTTCATTGTACAGGAAAGTGATCTTGAGAACGCTTAAGCCGACTTTGAAAATTTGGAAAGAAAATCCAACCATTGCTTCTCAGTAATGTTCGTTTCTTGTAAATTGAACCTATGCGTACTTAATTTTCGTTTTACACTCCTTTTCGCGGTCACTAGGGCCGCCTCTGAACAGAGCACATTGTTCTGAATAACAATTGAAATTTTTTAATAAATTATGGTGTATTTCAAGCACAGTCACTAAAGGTTTAAGTTAACAAATGTTAAATGAACTAATCTTACTTGAAAATCATGAAGTAATCATTTGGCACTTGTTTGGTAGCTATCCTCATTCATCTGTTCCATTATTTACATATTTTTATTTCGTTATCGGGAAGTTTACGTTTGGGTCACTCCGTGCCGGTCAGCGTATTTGTTAAATGAGATAAATACCTAGGGGTTGAAATAAAAACTCAAAAACAATTACTTTTTTAATATAAAAACATAGTTTACAGTATATTTTCCACCTAACCTAATCCCAAAGAGTAACAATATCATATTAATAACATTCACATTATAAGTTACGTTATACATTTTACCAAAACAGTATAAATATATGCACTTTTGAGCAATTATTCCGGGTCATCTATAAGAACCTTATCTCGGAAACTAAGAACGCTAGCTTAGTGAAAGACACCCTTAAATAAAAGTAATAAAACTTCTTGCTTGTTGAAAAGTTATACAATTAAAAATGTCAAAATACGACATTTTTGGAAAAGGTACTACAAATTTGTTGCATCTGTTTTGGTTAAATCCTGTCAGATAAAATGGTTATAAACAATGTCGGTGTTATAACCATGGACAGTCGGTGTGTCGCTGTCAACAGGGTAACGAGTTCTCCAACGTTACGAGGAAACCCACTCTAACCTACGTAGACCGGAAAATGGCAGGTCCAGGTGTACCTACCACAGCACGAGAAGATCGATACTTGGTCAACACAATGCATCGAAATCGCTTCCTCACGGGAACTGCAATTACACATCAGTTAATGTGCCTCGGAGGAAGCATAAATAAATGATCCGGAATTATTGCTCTCCAGTGTAATATACATATAATATAAACAAGTACCTAGGTAATACATAAAATATTTTTAAATTTACATCAAAAATTACAAATTGGCACAATTAATTATTACCTACATTTTAAAGATTTAAATTTCGGAATCCAAATATTTATTATATTGCAATAAATAGGTATTAATACACCTATTGCCATTTTAGACAGTAACTGCCTATTAGGGTTGTCAGATCAAATATTTTCATGAAATTTTAATCCATCTGATATAGAAAAAAAGAAGTAATTATGTATTAACAATTCTTTTTTGCCCTTTCAAATCGAAGGTAACTTGGTAAGTACCAGTAACGACATAATTTTTTTCTATTTTAATTAAAAAAAAAAATTATTCGTTTCATTATCCAGATGCGAATTCTACGATACTGCTTATGTAGCGCCGAGAAAAGGAAACGAATATCTAACTGAATCATAAATGACAAACTTTCGGAAGAAATAGGCAACATAATTATAATATTACCTATTTTTTTTTTAATTTATCACATTTCCATTCCAATCTTCGCTGTCCCAGACTCGTATTGTTTTGATCCGTTTAATATTTCAACAATTCAAAACCGCTTTTAATTTTATAATAATATATTCGGTTTGTGTGATTGACATTTTTAATTAATTCATCACGAGGTTCTCGAGAATAATCTCAACGAAGTTTGTATGAGAACGGTGCTAGCCTATCGCCCTAATCTGGCAACCCTAACCACAACAGTGTACAGTCCTAGTAAAAGTAAATACGTTTTCCTTTCACGTGAAGGTACAATAAACAAATTAGACTTTGGTTAAAATTCACAGGCTTAAAACTTAAGACTATGAAAGTAATCGATAATATTAAATAGGTGGTCAAATATTTACTTTTTGGCTTTAATAAATAACAAGCAGTGAAAAATAAATAGGGATGAATGTAAAATGAAGTTAATAACTTCAAAAACCCTTCCTAAGTTATTATTCTTAAGGTTTGATCACATCTTTCTATCAGCAACCACATATAGCTTTTTAATTTACCTAAAAAACTACTGATACATTCAAGCAAAATATAATAATTAACAGAGATAGATTTTAGCATAAAACTATGAATGGAAAGATCTACCTACACATTCACTATTTTGTTGGATTTCCAAAACTATCTACTGTAGAAAAAAGCATTCCAATTTTTTTCCAAAGAAATAAACGGGATAGAAAGTCTTTAATTTCAATATTTAATATTGGCAACAACTGCCGCTTGAAGCCTTGGAAAACAAAATTTGTAAATACTACATCTATAATTTTTTTAGTTAAAAAATAATCTCACTACAACATTAATAAAATATTTTAAAATTATCTTTCTATTATTATCACAGACAGTAAATAAAATAAAAGGAATACAAATTGCGTAACCGCTAATGATTTTATGTACAACGTTTTAGAATTTATGCTTTATCCCCGATTCATATTTACATGTCATTTACTTCTAATCTCCTAAACGTTATAAATACATGTAATAACGACACCATTACTACCCAAGAAATTTAATTCTATAGTATTTAAACATAATAATGCATAAATCGTTACTTTTCCATTAAAAAAAAAACAAACAAGTTTTCAACTCTTTTTCTTTTATCCAAATTACTAATACAAGTGACACTTGTAACATTTTATTGTCGGTTCTAATAATGAACATTGAGTTCAACATTTATAAATAGCTACTTTACGACAATATTTTGCAAAAAATAGACAATTTATGTCATATTAATAACGCTAATATCTAAATTAATCGACTAGTTTCATAATTGGTAACCGGTAACACTTTCTAGTACATTTGGACAAGATATTCCATCATGTCTGGAATCTAACGTTTACCTATTTATACGCGTCACTTTTCATTATGTAGAACTCCCTAAGAATATGTTCAATCGATGAACTACTTATTATAATATCTTTTTGTGTGGTGTGGTTCCAGTGAGTAGTTCGATGAAGCTAAACAAGAAGGCTTTTAGTTCCTTATGGTTCGACAGTCCGAATTGCGAGGATTAATTTATTTTTCGTAGACTAAAGTGACTGATGAGCTTGGATTAAACGGTTTTATAGGCAGAATGTGTTTAGGCTATTTTATAATTAAGATCTAATTTGGTACTCACATTTTAAGCAAATACATATAACTGAATATTCTTTCTTTCTATAAATAAACTGAACGAAAAATGAATCACTCTTAGTGTCGACCTTAGTGGACCTTAGCTGACTAACACTCAAAACGAAAATGGCATGCATAACATCAATAATTAGTTTACGAAGATCATATTGGAAAATGCAGGCTTTAATTTATATCAACAATACTTATGCATTAAAAATAGAACTGTCTTGCTGCAATAAAACTGCAGGCAGACAGATAGGCTTACGGTCCACTAGATGGTAGGTGGCTACCGTCATCTATAACACAAGCAACACCAAAGATGCTGCGAGTGCGCTGCAGACCATAGTAAAATTAAGGATAAAATATAAGGAAGAGAATGGGCTCTGGCATCGCTTACTCACTCATCGAAATAGCATATGTGTTATTTCACGGTGGTCTTCTGTAAGGGGGTGGTTACTGCCGCCAGACGAACTGCTCAAGTGACTGCGAAACGCAGTATGCCCTGCCACAACTTTTTTAAATCCAGACCAAAGTCAACTTTGAAAAGTTCATTTCTAAAGTTGGCGCTGCCGGGAATTGAACCCGGGACCCCTGAGACAGAGCGTTAACGGCTCGTCAAGGGCCTATAGTGAACCTCTACCTTTTTTTATCAACCTTCTTTTGTACATTGTGCATGGTGATGCAGGTTCATCATTAATTTTTGTTGTTCATCTAGTATGAGAAATTTATGACTTATAATCACATTAAAAGTTCATAACATATTTTTTCTACTGAATTTTTTCGCTATTAAAATTGAGTCCTTAAATTGGCAAGCTAAACAATTTGCTCTTGGAATCAAACCACAAGATATTCCAGATCTTGGTAGTTCGATCGAACTACGCGATTGAACCTTGCGGTGCGGGCGGGAGGGAATAAATTATGATATTCCTATTATTCTTTATTTATAACCTAAACTGACCAAAAATTTAAATTAAATAATATGCCACAATAGCTTATGCATTTAAATTTAACGTAATGTTTCGGTATGTTGCATAAATTATTTTTTGTTTTCTGTCAAGCAACTACCTACGTAATAAGCAGTTGAAAATTGGTTTATTCTGCAACAATCACTAACACGAATAAAATAACACTTGTGTTAATATTAATTTTTAATTTTAGCGGTGGATTATTTATGCAAAAAAAAAAACATTTTCCTGAAAAAATTTACCTACATATACCTACATAAAATGCTGTACATTTCTTAATTGATAATCTTTGGCACCTACTTTACATTACAAAACTACTTAATTCTAATAAAAGTACATTGGAAATAAGAGCGCAAAAAAACGTACTCAGAGGCTATTTGAAGATATCTTCAAAGAGCATAATGAAACATACCTTAGACAAGTTGCTTATCTTAGACGACAGCTCTTTCGATAACATTAATAATAACTTTTAAATATGTAAGCTGTAAGCACCGTTTAATTTTTCCCAAAAAATTATTTTGTAATTTAGAGACGATTTTCTTTCTTTATTCGGTTTGAAAAACAGCACACAATCTAACATAAAAAAAAATCAATTAATTTGAAGAAACTCTACAATGATTCCCCCTTTCATGATGATAATAAAACGAAAAATTATAATAAAACAAAAAAAAATCCAATACAAAAATAAAAGTAAAGAAAACCAATTATACAAATAAAAAAAAAACAAAAAAAAACATAAAAAAATAATATTTGTACATATTACCATAGATAAAATACTACTTAACCAGTATTTTATCTATGATATTACATAGCGTCTTTCTAAACCTAACTTTCAAAGAGACCAAAGAACCAGAAAAACAATGTTGCCTGGTTTGGAAGAAACAGGCAACATAATAACAATAAATAATAATCACTACAAATAAAGTAATTATTGTGTAATATATCCTCATGACAAAAATATTTTCCAAAAATTTCTCAAAACAAAATAATAAGGTGAGAATCGTTATTATAAGCAATTGAAAATAAGAATTTATCCCAGCAAACGTGTGGATAGAGATTATATTAAAATGGCACTCCTTTTTATGAAATAGTACATTAATATATTGTATATCAAAGAATTACCAATATTACACACATAACTAGCTACCTTACTGTAAGAACACATTTTTTTGCTAAGTAACAATATTTATTTCCATTTTGGTTAATCAGCATCAGAAAAATTATGAGCAAGATTTATAATATGCCGAAGTAAATTTAAACTCCTTGTTAGTTTTATTACCTTATTTTATCATTGACTTCATGAAATCATGACAGACTATTATTAAAACAAAATAAAAATATTTCAGAAAATAAATGTTCCGGAAACATTACAAAAATGTATGACAAAAAAGTTTCACAGGCGATTATAATATGTAGAATTTATTTTTAAAAGCGCAATAGGGAATACGCACATTTTTAAAAATATTTTCATACTACAGGTTATATCGTTATATAACCGTAAAATAATATTCAGCCCCAGAAATCAGAAATTTAGTAAAAAAAAGAAATGTTAAAATTGACTAACAGGCACTTTAAACACCCGCCCTTTTGGCGCACTTGTCGTGACGTCATAGTCTACGATAACAATCAAATGTTAAAAATCACAAACATCTACACGCTTGTTGACATTTCATAGACTTTGACGTCACATTCGTAGTGACTGTTTCAAGTATTTTGAATTTCTCACAATTTTTTTTGCACTTTTTAATAATTATTTTCTTAACGAAATATAAATAATATTAAAAATACATATTTACATAGACATAATTCTAAAGCAAAAATCTTGATAAAAAAATATTTAAGCCTTTTTTGAATTAGACACATATTCCCTATTACAAATCTTTAAAAAGTGTTGTTAAAAACCTCCATAATGCATTTTATAATGTTATTTATTTAATTAAAAACCTGAAATACTCGAAACTTACAAATAATTATGTTATGTAATACTAAACTTTAAAAAAAATTGTATAAAGTTTCATTCTGAGTTTTGTAACAATGTTAGAACGTTTGTGCATTTAAATAGAATTGTATTCGTATTTATTTTCCTTTACCTGCGTTCGTCGCCTCAGTCGTTCATGTCAGATAACGGGCCAATCTTCGGAAAGTCTTTATGCAGCAAAAACACAGGCAAAAATACCAATTAAAAATAGAAATGAACACAGTTTATTTAATTTTTTTAATGTCATGAGACAGGGGCGTGCTTCAATAACTGCACAATCGTTCTTATTCAAAATCGATTATTAACAACATTTATATTAACAAAGATAACTGGATAATATAAAATTCCTCGAACATTTAGGACATTATGTAGATCAAATTTCCAACTGAATCTCTCAATCGAAGTAATTTATTTAATAGAGATTTGCGCTTTGTTACAAATGTGTGTTATATGGAAATCTATGAAGTACCTAGTGTCATCATACAAATAACCTTGTATAACATTGTCGGGAGCGGTAATAAACATGTACTTTTTGGCCAAGTGTAAAAGTAACAGTGGCGTGACAAGAATGACGAGTTGGTAGGATGATCAGACAAAAGCGGGTGGTCGGGGGTCGGCGGCTGTGCGCACGCGCTTAGCCGCCGGTCCAGGCCAAGACCATCCGCTATCACTTAACGCCACCAGTCACACGGGCCCCACCCACTCCGTGCTGTCCTGGAACGTAACAAATTTTATCGTTTCATTACATGCGTACAGATGACGTCACGCGTTGTCAATGATGACAACCATACTTTAATTATATCATATAACAAAATATTTATTTAATGATATAGATTTATGAATGCAATACATTTATGAATTGTATGGGATTTTTTTTTAAATTATTGTTTTTTGGTCGTCAGACAGGCTGACGGTCCACTTGATGGTAGGTGGCTACCCGCGTCGCCTATAATACAAGCAACGCCTAAGCTGCTGCAAGTGCGCTGCCGACTTTAGTAGGATTAAGGATAAGGTATTAGGAGGGGATAGGGAAATGGGCTAGCATCCCTAACTCAACTCACCGAAACACACGTAGGTACTGTTATTTATATCACAGACGGGCTGCCCAAATGACTGTAAAACGCAATGTTCCCTGCCACTCCTATCCAGATCAGAGCCAAATTTGAAAAGTTGATTTTTCAAAGTTAACCCTGCCGGGAATCGAACCCGGGTACCCTAGAAAAGAGCGTTAAAAGGCAAGCACCCTAACCACTCATGCAACGGGCTCGTTAAGTCGTATTGTTGGAGCATTTTTCCCTAATGCAGCTATTAGGGAGTGTAAAAATACCTGTGTGGCAATGGCGTTGGCGTTAGCGTTGGCAGTCTTGGTGTGCATGGGGCTCTGTGGAGCGACATTGCTGAAGTACCCGCCGGGTCGGGGGCGCAGGTGTCGGTTGTGCATTTCCATCTGAACTATCTTCATAAACTCTATTTGAGCAGCCAGCTTCTGAACTTCCTCCTAGTGCGTGAGAAAAACTTAAATATAAATGTGAACTTCAAATTACCAATGTCTCCAAGAAATTTCTTATTTTCACCAAATATCTGAACAGAGATATTTTTGTTACTGAAAATAAGTTTTGTTACGGGGAAAATAGCAACCAAACGAAATCACATCCCAGAAATTGCAACAAAATTTTATAGGGATCTATATAATGACTGAAAGCTCAAATGATATACAAGTGATGGCAGAAGAGGAAGAAGATGTCGCATCTATACTAGAAAGTGAAGTAATAAATGCAATTATGTCCCAAAAAAATTGTAAAGCAGGTGACCATAATATATCAAATGAAATTATCAAAGGTTATTTGGATTCCATTGTCAGTAACACAAAGCTTATTTAATGAAATTTTGGAAAAAGAGATAATACCAAAACTGCACAAAAAAGATGACAAAGACGATATAAATAACCATCAGCTTAATGCCTAATCTTTATAAAGTATTTTCAAAAATAATATTTAATAGTATTTACAATGTATTGGAGAAGAACCAACCAAAAGAACAGGCTGGCTTTCGAAGCGACTTCTCTACCCTCGACCATGTACAATACACATAATTATATCAACTAAATCATTGAGAAATACAACGATTACTCCAAAGTAGCTTTCATTGACTACAATTTAGCATTTGATTCCATAAGGCATGTACATATATGACAGGCTTTAGAATCCCAAGGTGTATCAGGAAAGTACATAAGAATAATTCAAAAAATCTACAGGAACTACACATTAAACAATTTCCAACGATTCAGTAGCATTTTTTTTAATGTTAACATCGGAAGACAGGCGGACGGTGCACTTGATGATAGGTGGCTACCATCGCGTATAACACAAGCAACGCCAAAGCTGTTGCAAGTGCGCTGCCGACTACAGTAAGATTAACATTAGGAGATTAGGAGGGGATAGGGAAATGGGCTCTGGCATCCCTTACTCACTCACCGAAACGCAACAGCACACGTGCTGTTATTTCACTGTGGTCTTCTGTAAGGGGGTGGTTACTGCCGCCAGACGGGCTGCCCAAAGGACTGCGAAACGCAGTGGGCCCTGCTACTCCTAAATGATATCAAATTATTGTTATTGGACAAAATTTAAACTGTATGTCCATGCATTTTACTGTTTCTAGAAATATATAGGTATTGTATCTGTTTATTTATTGATATAAAGTTTATGTTGCTATGTTACAATTTCGTAACAAAAACTCGACTCAAACCATTTCCATTTGGATTAGTAACCAAAGTTGGTTACTAAGTATTAGTAATTTGGTTACTAATTATTAGTAACTAAATTAGCCCCTGTATCAAGTTACCTTGAGCTCTTCATTCTCCTGGTAGAGGTCGGGCGGGTCGTCAGGAACCAGCCCGATGCCGTTGAGCGAGGCGGAGGCAGCCACGCCGCGTGCGCGCGCGCGACTGTCCCACGTATCGCCAGTGCCGCGCACAACACGCACCACCTAAGTTCAAATTATATTTCTTTCTTTTCCAAGGTTTTTCGTACGATTTAGCGATCTTTCGAGAGTCTAATTACGAGTATTTAAAAAGAAACTCAATAATTGTCACAACGCTTTTGCAGTGGCGCAGTTACAATGGACAGGGGGCGAAATCCTGCACACCCACCCAGTCCACAGTCAACTTTGAATGGTTCATTTCCAAAGTTGGCCGAGAATCGAACATTGGTTGTGTGTTTAAGGCGTAGGTATTGCACTCTAACTCAGGGGTAAAAAAACGACTTAGCACCATAAAGAAAAGTATACTTATGTTCTTGGAATAAATGTTTACGCATCGATGTGCTTGGTCAAAAACGTTGCAATAGGTTTGCTGGTTACGTATATTAATACAAACAAACACGCCGTAATATGTTAGGTATTTATATATTGCCAAGTCAAAATTATAATTGCTCAAGCGAAGTAAAATATTAATCATAATCGAATAACGATTGCAGTACACAGATGACAGTCGACAGACAGGTTGACAGTCCTCTTGAAGTCTCTATAAGACAAGCAACGCCACAGGTGTTGCAAGTATGCTGCCAAGAATAGCTGGATTAAGGATAAGGGATTCAGAAGGATTAGAGAAATGGCCTTTGGTATCCCATACTCACTCACCGAAACACAACGGCACATATGCTGTTATTTAACCGTGATCTTTTTAAGAGGGTGGTTACTGCCGCCAGATGGGCTGCCCAAATTACTGCAAAACGCAATGTGCCTCCTGCTACTACGCTACAAAACGCAGTCATCCAATGGGATCGTCTCCTATGATTTCATACGTAATCTTAGAGAAATAGGTCATAGGAAAATATGTAAAAAAAGTCATGGGAAAATATTGAAAATGTTAGACTCACCTTTGGCAAGAAAACTAGTAACACCGTAGTCGACGTAGACAACTGGGTTCTTATGAAGCCGAGAAGGTATTTTATGTCAGGACCGGCTCGAGGTAAAATTAACAAACTGAAATTGATAAAGTATATTTTTAAGTTGCCATTGTCTAACTCGCCTATAAACTGTCACTTTTTTATACTACTTTAGGGACTCCTGTTTTCTTTTTCATAATTTCGGCGTGGTAATGAATTTATATGATTCATTCTAATAATTCAAAAAATTCGGATTAATTAGTGTCAATGTTTAGCTCATCAATAAGAGCAATGTAATCTTAATCTAAGAAAAAAGAAACAAGAATGTGATAAATAATTATTGTTCTATTAGCCCTATGTCTAATATAAAGGAACAGGCTGGTTTCAGATCAGATCAGGATATAGGTGCCCCTTATATGTATAAGGTGCCATTATATATAGCTTGTATTGACTTCAACAAAGCGTTTGATTCCCTAGAGCAATCCTTGAAAAGTCCAGGCATTGAATCAAAATTCATTAGAATAATCAAAAATGTGTACAGCAATAGTTCAGCTCAAGTTAAATTCGAAATTTTAGATGAAGTATTCATGTCAACAAAGGTAACCAAATGTCACCTTCAGTTTTATTTCACACAGGATATTCAAATCAGTTTTAGAAGAGATATTTAGAAAACTAGAGTGAAACGACTTAGGTAATCTAGATCGATGGTAATCTAATAAATTAAAAAAATATAAAGGAGCTAGCTGCTGCGTTGAAGACGTGGGTCTATGTATGTATAAATCAAAAACTAAATTAATCGCAACTAGATCGATCGCTCCCATCATATTAGAAGGGGAAGAAGTAGAATAATTTATACTTAACCTACATCTATCTAGGTCAACTCATCTTGGTCAGAAACCATATCTATCAAAATATTGATAGAAGAATCACAATCGACTGGAAAATATTTTCGTCTTTGAAGAGTATTCTAAGAAACAATCAATTCCCCCTCATAGTGAAAAGGAAACCTTTGAATTCCTGAATAATGGTAATATTAACTTATGGATTCAACTGATTCAAAAGAATCAATAAAAAAATCAAATCTTGCCAGAGAAGTATGGAGAAAAGTGTCTTAGGCCACAAAAAGAGACAAGCAAAGAGTTGCAGATCTGAGAACAAATACAAAATGGAACGAAATGGAAACGAAGACCAGGACATTAAGGCGACGCTGTACGAGCGTGGGAACTCTGTAATAGGTATTTGGGAGAATTTGTCGTATCAACTTGCTATAATGTGAATAACGGAAGACAGAATGCTACGCAAAACATTCGCGCCACTTCACTTACTCAACTCGCGAAAATAATAAAACATACGCCAGCAATTCCAATATTATTCCAAATGTACATTATTAGGTAGGATGTTTACATAGAAAAACATTTTTGGATTTTAGTCAGTAATTACAAGAATTCAACCCGCGAAAATGTCACAAATTCTGCACATTTTAGAAATTAATTATACTAGATATAAAACTAATTTCAGTTTTTTGTTGCCATGCAGACCTTAAAGTGGAGATGGACACTTGGACAGGGCATTCAAAGACAGGAGAGCGAAGTAGACTAGACAGTAACTGAGTGGAGACCCCGCTTTAACACAAAAAGAAAGAAACGTCGACTGTATAAGAGATGATCAGATGACACCATGTAAATAGCCGACCTTAAGTCGCCCGCAATTGCATGCGTTAGACAGGCTTTGAAAAAAAAAAAGTATCAAAAGGACAAGCTAATTAAAGGACTGCTATGCACGAACGAATTTAAGTTTAAGATTTGTTTAAGAAACAATAGTCAAATGTTGTACAGGATTTTCAATTTGAGCTATTTCATTTAAAATATGGTTCATTTTTACGTAGTTTTGTAATATGGCATGATTTATCTGATGTGTCTTAAGATGAAGTTGGTATACTCACTGAAACGCAATCATGAGCGAATTGACGGTGAATATGTTATAAATGGCGATCGAGATCAAGCGAGCTTCGTTGTAAAGGCTCTCGGCGTGACGAACGCGGTAACACACGCGCACACCCCACAGCAGGAACAGGATTTCTCCTGCAATTTATTATACTACCCTTAAACTCAGATCATTCTATTGTAGGATTGATTCATAACTGCATCAATCCTACAATAACTATACGGTACTGATTTCACTCACTCATGATGTATTCGTAGATAGGCGTTAAGGCAAGAGCATAAATGTATAAGTACCTAAAAATGATACTGAACAATTGAAAAAATTAGAAACTAATACAAAAGTTACAATAGTTAAGTTAAAGAGCTCGTTGGATGAGTGGTTAGGGTGCTTGCCTTAACGCTCTGTTCTAGGGTTCCCGGGTTCGATTCCCAGCTGGATCAACTTTGAAAAATGAACTTTTCAAATTTGGCTCTGGTTTGGATCTGGAAAGTAGTGGCAGAGCACACTGCGTTTCGCAGTCCGACTGGTCGCAGTAACCACCCCCTTACAGAAGACCACCGTGAAATAACAGCACGTGTGCTGTTGTGTTTCAGTGAGTGAGTAAGGGATGCCAGAGCCCATTTCCCCATTCCATCCTAATTCCTTATCCTTAATCCTATTGTAGTCGGCAGCGCACTTGCAGCATCTTTGGCGTTGTTTGTGTTATAGACGATGGTAGCCTACACCATCAAGTTAACCGTCAGCCTGTCTGCCGTTATCTTTATATTTTTATCTTAACATAAAAAAATAATAATAAGAAAAAAGAAAGGCGGCCAGACTTTAATATTTTTAACTATAGTAAATTTTGTCTATAGAATCAACAAAATGGGTTTAGTTTTCGAAACATTGTTTTAATTAATATTCATACTCAATAATAATTAATACCTAAAAACGAATACATTTTTAACGAAATAAAACCAAGAAAAAATATATCTCACCTATAGCCAAGCTGTGATCCCACCAATTGTAAGTACATTGTTTGAATTTTAAACCCCTGTTATCTGTAATCTTTAAAACAAATAAAGTTAGCAGGACAAAATTGGCTATCACTGCCAAGAAAATTGATTTAAAGATTGATATAAGAAGAATATTGATAAAAGAAATTGATATAAATTTATTTTCCAAATTTTGACATTATTATGTATAAAATTGATTACTTTTTCTTTATTAGTTACTTGCAGGATTGGTTATATTTTATTCACTACTAGCTGTGCCCGCGACTTCGTACACGTGGTTAAAAAAATGGTTAAATTGGAATTAAATATACACTAAGCTTGTCTACCGAGTTCCTGAGATTAGCGCGTTCAACCATACAAACAAACAAACAAACTCTTCAGCATCATAATATTAGTATAGATACGTCAGTATTGAATTCTATTGTTTTACTATGAAATAATATTCGTTTGACAGTTCACATTGTCCGATTTCAAGATTTGTGATATGCTTGTACAAGATTATACAAAGATATTATGCAAGATTTGTATTTGTATATTACAAGATATTTATAAAAACGGAAAGTGAAATTGTTTCTTACTGTAAGTATGTACAAGTAAATGAATACTTGACAACATTACAATTATCAGGAAAGAAATCAGCGACTTAGTTTAAAAAAAAGTAAATTTTAAGTAAGTATCCATAAACTTAGAAACTCACGTAAGTTGACATGACTAAGTGTTTTCATTGTTACTTATTTCTTATTTATTTCATGTAAATCAGAAATCATAAGAGAATAAATCAAGTCTTTAGTAATAGGTAACTTACACAATGGACATGTGTGTTATTCTTGAAAAAGTTTTGTATGCAGTTCCATTTCAAAAACTGCGGGTCACGGCTAGAACTTGATTGAAAATGTCAAGTGCTCACCTCTTCTGCGTCAGGTGGGGAGGAGAGAGTCCAAGTGCCGAGGTAGACTAGCATGATAAGCAGTATGGGAGCCATCCACTGCAGTAACTGTTTGTCTGTCAGTTTCAACTTGTGGGCCGATTTCACGCGATAAGTGAGTGACACCCTGTAACATTATGCAAAAAATAATAATAATGAAAATGGCCCCGACACCACATTAGAATATGTGACAGAACTACAAAGAAATACTTGTGTTGGATCAATTAACTTGTTGTTGTTACTTTGCGAATTTATAATAATAGCTGAACCAGGCCATGCTTCGCTACGGCGGCGGCGTGCGCGTGAAGTGCGTACGATGCGGTACACTTCTTATATTTAATACTTACTTCGTCCGCGTTAATAAATAAAAAATATAACCACCTGAGAAAATATATGAGTAATATAATGCCTGACATTTTTGTCGCTGTGACGACGGTGACAATCCCTCGGGAACCTAACATTTTTCCAGGATAAAAAGTATCCTATGTGTTAATCCTGATAATAAACTACATGGGTACAAAATTTCATATAAATCCATTCAGTTGTTTTGGCGTGATTGAATAACATTGAACACACAAACATCCAAACATACAAATTTTCGCATTTATAATATTATATAGGATATAAATTTTTGTTAAATAAAAGTAGCTTTAGTTATTCCTTATAATATCAGCTATCTGCCAGTCATATTTCCGTCAAAATCGGTCTAGCCGTTTGGAACAAACAGACAGACAAAAATTTTAAAAATTATATTTTTTTTGTTATTAGTATATACTTTGATCAGATTTTGATGGTATATAAGTATTTACAAAAAACAGTTATTTTGACATTGTTTGCAATGTCAAAATAACTGCTTCTTCGAACTTCAATTTTATTTATTAATAGTATTTTTAAGACTTTTTTAAACAGGAGTGCTAAATTGGATAGATGGAGCTCATTTCTCAATCTCCACCTTACCCTTTATCCCCTTACCATTATCTTACTACTATGAGTTCACTTACATCTCCTTGATTGATAGCCTTATCATCCTTGATTAATAGACCAAGTTATAATCTTACTCCAGTCAACTGAACCAATAAACACAAACAGATCTTTCACTCCAAACTGTTTTTAGCCAAGCCAGCACACATTTATATGAGTGTGTAGATTTATATTACCCTATATCATAAAAAATATTTATATAGTACACATTTGGTACATGTCATTTTGTTTCTTACTAACCTCCAAGTCTTCATGAGCAGGGCGGTATATGTGATGCAGAAGCCCATATGTCGGGTCCACTTTGTAGCAATGCAGGAATATCTGTCTAATACTGGAAATATGGCAGCCATCTGTAATTGGAATACCATTTTAAATAAGCTTAGTGATATAAAAAGCAATTTATATTAATAAAAAACAATACTAGTTTTGACGCTGGCTGACGATTTTTTTTTATTATTTTAAAAGTATAAAAATTCAGCTGTATAAGTTTATGCAATGTGAATGACTTTATACGTGAACATTTTTGATGTGATTTATGTGCAGGACTGACTCATAATCCACTCTCTTTAATACAGCTGACATTTTCGCTCCACCGGTAACGGATTGCTTATACATTAGGGGAAAATTACTATTATTATGATTTTCAGCTGATATAAAATGAATTTTCCAAGTGCAACGTTACCTCCCGTACTTTATCTTTTTCTTCTGTCTATATTTGCCATATGTATGACGGAGCCTTGAGAACGGCACTACCATTTTTGCTCTTTTTTTAAAATTGTATTCGTAACGGTGCTTGTTCTGTTTTGTTCTAGAGTTCCCGGGTTCGTTTCCCGGCAGGGTCAACTTTGAAAAATGAACTTTTTAAATTTGGCTCTTGTTGGATCTGGAAAGTAGTGGCACACTGCTTTTCGCAGTCATTTGGGCAGCCCGTCTGACGGCAGTAACCACCCCTTTACAGAAGACTACCGTGAAATAACAGCACGTGTGCTTTTGTGAGAGATGCTAGAGCCCATTTTCCTATCCAATCCCTTATCCTTAATCCTACTGTAGTTGGCAGCGCACTTGCAGCAGCTGTGGCGTTGCTTGTGTTATAGACGACGGTAGCCACCTGCCATCAAGTGGGCCGTTAGCCTGTCTGCCGAAATTAACATTAAAAAATTGTATGGACAAGGTTTGAAAGAAATTTAATACAATTTCGCAGTAATATAGTTTACAGGTCAGTATAAAAACAGTACCCATATAATTTATAAAGATACACAAAATACACACAGGACAAGTTTCAATAGGTATCTTAATTTATAAATAAAATGTAAAAAAAGAAGCCACAAGGAAAGCTAGTACTATATAGAATAATGAAAAATAAAATAAAATTTAAATGATAGTGGTTAAAATACTTACTTCCATATACATGATAGCACACCCCAAGAGTGTAATTGATAGAAACACAGGACTGGCCACCCTAAAAACTTTGACTCTCCTATGGTGTCGAGTATAAATTGTTAGCAGGACCGTCATAACTGCGCAAGTAACAGATATCACGAGAAGAGATATCCTGTAAATTAAATTAATTTATTATGCCACTAGGAGAAAATAAGTTGTTTATTGTCTTCTTAAAACAAATGACTTGAAATCTATGTTTGGGGTAAAATACATAGGTACAATTTGAAAAGTGAGTTTTCTGAGTGGGTGATCCTCATTTGGTGTATAAACCCAGTTCATGGTACATTTGGTCGACAGACAAAAATGGAAAGATAACCATTTTAATATTATAAATATATTTTATGGCTAAAATAATTATTAGTTTTTTGATAAATAACTATCGAGCTATGTGATTTGTTGTTCCAATACAATTGGTCAATCCCATATTACTAATATAGTTAAAAAATTCCATTTTTTAAATATATTAAGAGGTGATAGTTTTACAGCTACAGGAATTGTAAAAACTTTAAATTGTCTAACTGAAACAGGTATACATTTTTTTAATTGCATATGAATAAATGAAAATTACTTAATGCTTGAAAAAGTAAATTAAATAGTATTTTGCAATAGTAAATAGCACTCCAGTTACTTTCACAATATCATCTTCGCATCTTTAAGTCTGTCTACCTCTGTCTCATGGGTAAAATTCTATCGCTATTCTAGCCCATTTCTCATTTTTCTCTCTCATCGTATGTCTAGTCCACTGCTCGTTAACATACAAAAGTTTAAAACATGCAAACAATTTTTTTATTATTAATAAAACTGTTTGTATTTATAATATTAATATTATTATTATTAATAATAATATTTTTGGTGTTGCACTAATAATATAAATTGAAAAATTCAATTTAACTTCAATATATGTAAAGAAAAATACATGTAAGAATGAAAAGAAAATTTACATATTTAAAATTACATAAATACATGGACATAATACCAATTGTTATTGTTTGCTTTTAGTGGATTTCAAAATTTGGATACCTATTACTTTCGAAAGTTTTAAAAGGAAAAATCAGTTGATGCCCATGTTTCAGCTCTTAATGCACAATAGACACTAATTATCAATTCTAAGTAAATATCTAATATTTAGAAGCTAAACTTACCGAAATGGCCAATTATAAGTAGCCAGGCAGGGCTCTGGACCACTGCATGTTTCGCATCCTGGTTGACATTTTAAACATTCGTATGGCTCACTCCAGTTTTCTAAACCATTTTCTTCGTATTCTTGGTACGCAACTAGTGAAAATATGAATAACATATTTTAAAGAAATCTATAAGTACTCCAAGAAGTGTTGAGTCATTTGGGCAGCCCGTCTGGCGGCAGTGACCACCCCTTACAGAAGACCACCGTGAATTAACAGCACGTGAGCTGTTGTGTTTCGGTGAGTGAGTAAGGGATGCCAAAGCACATTTCCCTATCCTCCTTATCCTTAATCCTACTGTAGTCGGCAACGCACTTGCAGCAGCTTTGGCGTTGCTCGTGTCATAGGCGACGGTAGCCACCTACCGTCAAGTGGACTGTCAGCCTGTCTGCCGAACTTAACATAAAAAAAATTAATTCAAAAGTAGTTTAAATCTTAGTAACATTTTAATTGGTTGAATGAATCAATAAAACTTAACATTGGACGATACGATATATTATATAAATAGATAACAGGCAACTCAGCGGACAAAGTTACAACTCTAAAGTTTAATGTATTTAATGGACCCTTTAAACTACTCACCCTCAACTAAAGATCCATTAAATCCTTCGGGATGATGTATTGAATAATATCCATTTCTACATCGACAAATATACGACCCTCGTGCCCAACCCGCGTGTCTTATCATCATTTCTCTATTGGGTTTGTATTCACACTGTAAAATAAAATTTATAAAGTTACCCCAACACAATTTTAAAATATTCATTGCTATCTGATTTCTCCAATTCATGTTAAAAACTTGACACACATAAGGAAATAGAAGTCAAAAAAAGTGTATGTGTCAGCTCCGATGCACGACTAGAATTTACTCCTTTAAACGTATAAAATTAAATGTATAAAATTTTCCTCGTGTCAGATAACTGTATACCTAATTACTTTATATTATTCTGCATACTCAGATATCACGTGTTCCAACAAAAGCTATGTTAGTTAAGTTCGGTATACACAGATGTCACTACGTTTTATAAGTTTAAATAGTTCATTTGACGACAGAAGTCGCTGCGCCGCGCCGGCAGGTTATAACGCGCTATCGTATCGTTCCTCAAGGCGGACTACACTTTTCATACAAGATTACGACTTTTATAAGCCCAGATATACCATCTGGTGTTGCTGTTATACTATAAAATAGAATTAGCAAACATAAATACATGCGTGAGCTGTCGCACAAATGTCAAAGTGATAAATAACGTAACGTTTTTTAGTTAACGCTTATATTAAATCGATTCTTAATAATAATTCAATATTTTTTTTATTATTATAATGAAATAGAAATAGTCACTTACGTAAGTAGTCTCATTGGGGCATTTATGAGTGCCATGAAATGAATAAATTTGATTGTCACTCTCATCTTCATTGTCTACTTCGCATTGATTTATTTCCAAATTAGATATGTCTATGTCAAGTGAAACTACTCCTTTCAGTCTGTAGACAAGAGGTAGAAAATGTTATATAAAATCCAAAGTTAATAGAATCCATTGGGTATTGCTCAGAATTGTTAGTAGAGGAATCCGTTTTTTTTTTAAATTCATAAGCAGCAAACTCGACCAATGGGTATCTTCTGCTTGGGCGATTTGCTATGATTGGATTTTGCCTAATTCTTATTAGGCAAATAAATCGACAACGTAAATCACTATAATATAAAAGAAGTAATAAACTTTTAGAATTGATAAAAAATTAAACCAAATATTACACATTTTGTAAACAATTAAACTTATAGAATTTCTAAAATTTAAATACTAATACGCAGTCCAAACGATAAAATTTAACAATAAATAGGCATAATAAAATGTTAATTAATTAGATAACAACAAAATTTTAATTTTGAAAATATATATTTTATACAAAAGTAAAACGGAATCTTCAATATTTTTTTTATTATTAAACTTTACAATTTTGTAAACAATCAGAACGTAGGTACAATATTGTTAACAGTTCGGAGGTTCAAGTCAAAACAAATAATTAAATAAGAATAAACGAATTAACTAAAACTTATTTATTATACGACCTTGTACGAAATCATGTGACACAAAACGAAGCACTATTGGCAATAGACACATGTGTTATGGAAAATTGATTACACTCAAACTAAGGCCCGACTTTGAAAAGTTCACTACTGTATCAACGGGCTCAACGATAATTAAAAACAATAAATACATTTTAAAATTCGAAAAATAGTCTCAAGTTGTCGGATAATCACTGATAGTTAACAAGAAAATAAATAATTAATAAGCCATAAAATTAATATTTATTTATTTTTAGGTATTTACCTAGCTACGAAAATTTTATCAATAATTATTTCAAATTTTGCATAATCTAACCCTATTTTTTTACATTATTTCTCAGAACAATTTAAAGTTTATTTTTTCACTTTCAAATGTAATATTTATTTCATAATTTATTTTGTTTCAAATTTTCTCCATATGTGGTACGAGCGAGTAAAGTCAGTCGGAGAGAATTTGTTGTCTCAGCTTACTTGACTTCAATGATCACAAGACTGAATGCGACGTAAGACATTCGCAGCGCTTATCGTACTCGCGAAAATAATAAAACCATACACAAGTAATTCCAATATTTTAGAAAAATCTTTATTGATGGTAGTTATTGAGGACCCATTTTTAAATGTAAATCATAGCTAGGAGATTTTCATCGAAAAACATTATTGGCTTTTAGTCAGTAATTACAAGACTCACAAATTCTACACATTTTACAAATTAATTCTACTAGATATGAAATTAATTTCAGTTTTTTGTTTCCAACCAAACTAATATTTCAGAAATGTCATTTTTTTGTGTACTGCTACGACCAAGGGCTAGTAGACCAAGGAGTAGTAAGTAAGGAGTAATCATGGAATTACGTAGTATGAAATTGGTAAGCGGCTACCGTTGGAAAGTGAGCTCTAAAGAGAACAAAATTATACCTACCCTAGTTTCTATCTTTTCATGTACTCAATTTAGAAGCTTGGAAATCGCTCGATTTTACGATTATTGTACCTTTTTACGTATAGCAGATAAATTCGTACTTACCCCCGAATGGTAGATACAGGGACCGTATAAGAAAGAAGCCACCGTTTAGCTTCACAACTGTAATAGGGGTAAGTCCACCACCCTTCCATCGTAGCTCCAGGAGGTGACGGCATAAATTTAGGAGAACGGAGTGATTCGCTTTCGTGCGCTGAGACGTACCTACAATTCACGTCAAATATATTATTCATACATAACTCGCTTATGAATTCGCACATTCAAAAATAGATGCTGTTGCATTATCATAGTGTTGATTTTAGTACTGCTGTGCATACGGATATATCATCATCTAACTGAGTTTCATATTGAGTTTTGTTTCAGAATTTCATACATATATAATAATTTGTTTATTTAAAAATATTTAGTTTGGCCAGGAGGTGTTCGTTTTTTTTTCGTGCAATATCGGCTTGGTATACGGCAAATAATAGATTTCCCAGAATACTACAGTATCCCAGTACAGTATTTAAAAATGCTGCTATGACGAAATTGCTGGACATCACTTATAAAATGAAATTATATGTGCGGTTTTTATCACTCCTAGCCGTCGATATATTCTATCTCACTGATCGGCGAACAGATATGTCAACGCGGAGCGTAGTTTGTGGCCAGTTATAAAAAATATGATGGCGAAATTTATTTGAACGTGAAGCGCGTGTTTTTTTATCGGGAAAAATTTCAATTGTTGAAAGTGAATAATATAAGGATTTTATACGACTTTTGTAACGGTTTACTGTGTGGAGTTTTTGTATCAGTGTCGTGAGACAAAAGAAACAGTGATTTAGTTTCGATTTATATGGACCGGCGTCGAATGGCGGCCGTTTGAGATTTGGGACAATATTAGCACTAAGGACCTTTTGAATCGTCTGAGAGGCGTACGAACCGTGGAGCGTAATACTTCTTTTCTTACAGCTATCTCTTTCAAATACCAACGAGGGCACTCAAGGTTAGAAATCTAGCAGAAGACGGTACACGAAAACATTTTGGTCAGTCTTTTGCTTTAGTAGCAAGTTCATATTTAATGGTTAATTTGGCCTAACAAATCTGGTAGCAGAGTTGTGTGCTTGTTTATTTTGGGCTCTACCAATCGTAGACATTTACATTTATGCTGACAGGAGTAGATGCAATTTGATACTAATTGGTTTGATACTAAACCTACCAGGGATATTCAGGATCAGGCGGTTTCTCGATCTGTGGTGCTATAACTGCGAGTGGTTCGGCTATGCCATACCGCTCCCAAGCCACGGCACTGTTGACTAGACCGTCTGACCGCAAAACTACAGCCCTTGCTCCAACAGCACGTTCCGTCGATGACGACCCCATAACGAGGCCTTGGGACACTGCCACTAGAACTTCTGAAATATTGAATTATGGAGTAACTACATTTATTCACATTAATTCAGTTTTTGTCCATAAAAAACAGCAGTTTTGTATGGAGATGCGTACGCATCCGATCGGCTTTCGCGCAAACACCAAACAAGTGTATCTATCATCGCAAATGGAGGTGACTAAGTGTAATTACTCCCTTATATACAAGTTTCTGAAACGTAGGTACCGTAATTTTCCAAAAAATGTATACTGTATTTATATATTGGTCCAACCTGCTGTTTCTAATCCCAATTGCTGTAAAAGGTTAGCCGCAAGATCAGCCCGCGCTCTCGCAGAATCCCATCGTGAAGCATGAAGTGGCGCTCGAAGTCTTCCATAACGATGAGTGACGCAAAGTGCCCCAGTAGCACCAGTTGCTACTGCGTGTACCAAACGAAGACTTGACTCCAATTCTTCCTGAACACAAGTTCATACATTTGCTTGAAATGAGTTACAGTTATTTCTGCAGTAGAAAATGGAGGAATTATTTGCATTACCCAGTACCACACATTACACCTAACGATTACACATTATCTAATAATTTATATGATAACTACACCTAATAGGTTTTCTAAAACGGTAACTTTGAAATTGTATCTTATATCAAGTTTAACTCTACTAATACATATAACCATAGATGGTTATCTTAAAATTATCTCGACGATGTTACTAATTGTATAAACGCAGAATTAAGGGATTCACTGAGGCAAATGACATTTACTATAGAACTCGCTGGCGGCAGATCCAATTCAACAGGCCTAGAAATGGTGTTATTTTGTTTTTACCATTAGAACTTTACACAAATTTTTTTTTTATTAATACAATTTTTTAATCTCATATTAACTTATTAAATAGGTACAGGATTCACATGCGTGCAATAAGCCGTTTTCGAGAGAATTTTCAATAAAGGTCAAATTCTTCTTGTGTTCTAACTTTTTTTGTGGAGTTTCTATTACTTTAACGAAAATTCTAATTAATAGAATTGGTTCTTCACATGTTTAAGTAAAATATATATATTTTTCAAAGCAATTGTCTTGTCTATTTCTTGTAATAGACAATGGATATTTTAAACAATGGATATTTTTAGTATTTAGCGTTTGTCTCCCCCTTAACTCGTTAACTAAGTCTGTCTTCACGTATAAAGCTCTGAATTGATATTATGAAAGTTACAGTTTTTTTAATATCAAAGTCCGGTAGGTAAGATGGTAGTTGGATTATCTAAACAAGCAAGTTGTTGAGGTTGAAAGTGTACTGTCGATCATGATAAATTAAAGGATAAGAAATAATACGGTGATGAAATCGTGGAAAAGCGCTCTGGCATTCCTTATTCACTCACCAATGTAAAATGCACACGTGCTGTTATCTACACATAGGCTAAATATTCCACGCAGGCGAAGCCGCGGGCACCAGCTAGTACTTTTATTTACTTTATATTTACTTAGCATTTATTTCGAATGTTCGTTTGTTTGTTGTTGGTTCTAGAGATTTTTCTACAACATTTAAACTAATTTTTCCCTTATGTTTACCGAGTTTATTAATGTACTTTTATAGATAGGATTACATTGAGAAATAATGAACGCCATGTTATCAAAATATGTTAGCGAACTTCCTCCAAACAGCTTTGTTACGCCTTCGAACGCAAACGAGGAGAAGCTCATTATCCTCGCATTATCCTGAGCCTACTTTAAATTAAATTTATACACAATCGGGCCAAGCATGAAGACGAGATAGTAATTTCAAAATGTTTATATACACGCTCCTTTATAGCTTACGTGTAATTTAAAATTCTCATAACAAAATTTGAATAATCTAAGGATGGCATTTGGAATGCTGTACTACAAATTAACCAGGAACAATCTATTTGTATGTAGGTTATTTACCCTAATGTATATTATATTTTTGTTAATAAGTAAACGAGATCTAATCTTTTTCATATAATTAGGGATGGTAGGCAGGCTGACGGTACACTTGGTGGTAGGTGGCTGCTGTCGCCTAACGATACCAGGGTTACAAGTGCGCTGCCGATTCTGCATGATTTCGATTACTGTTCTCTTGAAGAGGCCCTTATTGTAGCTAGATGGAAACGCCTTAGAAGGGCGATTGTTCCAAAGTTCGCGCGTCCGTGGGATCAAGTTTCTACTCATTCGAATTGTGCGCAGGGGCACCTTATTCAAGTGCGAATGAATTTCGTATCCTTGCTGTGTGAGCATTGGATCGTCAACAATTCGAACAATTCGACGCTGGAAGGTACTTAGGCGCTGCTCCGATGTGAAATACTGCTTTGCCCTGTTCAACACGCCAATTTTTTTTAAGACAGAGTGGCCTTTTCTTCCAAATGACACCTAAACCTTGCTCGAAATGTCCACACCCAGGATACAACTTCTTTTTGATATTTCGAGGTGAGTGCCCTAAAAATTTAGCTGTCTACAAATGTGTGAACTACGAACAGATTTGTACAGTATTTTTTACGAGGACAGTGGATTTGAAGTGGCAGGGTCATCGATGTATCAGAGCAAACAACGTTACGTTGTCATAAATTAGGCAGCCCGTTTGGCGTTAGCGACCACCCCCTCACAGAAGACCAGCATGATGAAGATCCAAGACGAACCTTGAAATAACAGCCTATTCGCTGTTGGGTTTCAGTGAAAGCTAGGGAATACTAAAGCCTATTTTACTATCAACTTCTTATCCCTTATTCTATTAAGACTGGCAGGGCACTTGCAACTCCTATGGCTTTAATATGCGACGGTAGCCTCTAGACCGTCAGCTTGCCTGTCGATTACATAAAAAAGAAGAACAGGTTACCCATTAAAGAAGAAAGTTATTAACGGGAGTGAAGTCGCAGGCAAAACACTTCAGGGTTTACAAAAAGCTGGAGTATTTTTTTTACTTATTTAGGGTAAGCATATTTTAAAATTCCTTTTTAATACGACATTTGCATACACGTGTTACATTTAAAACGCGTGTTGCGATATCAAAAACCTCTTTTAGCTTTCATAAATTTTTATATGGGTATAAAAAACCACGACATTTGAGTTAATAAAATTAACATTTTAAGTAGTTAGAAATAGGGCATCAAATTGAAGGACTCTTTAGTAGGCATGTACATAATAAAGACATCGTTAACAGGTACACTTTGAAATAATAACATATAATGTATTCATGAGGTATCTTGGAACGTTTTGAACTAAACATCTCTCGTGAGATGGGTTCTATGGATAACGAAACTCGTGTTGTTTTCTTGTCAAATATAATACAATGTTTATTGTTGCTGACATCCTTGACGTAAATTAACATCATTATAACAAGCATTAGACATATGTATAGTACTTTGCCTGTTTAACATTTATAGCTGGAAACAACATTTTACTAATTTGTTTCTTTTTTTGAAATGTAACCTTTTCAATGTCATCAAAACCAGCCAGATACAAACAATACAGGCAAAGAGATTTTATTAGAAGTTCGTACACACTACATGCGAAAAGACTTTTTCCTCGACCTAATATTAGAAGGGATAATAACACTTTTGAATATCAATAAGAATAGGTACGATTTTTTTCCATCAATACCCAATGCAATAATATTGCGTACGATAGTGACCTTAATGGAATTAATCGTTGGGGTATGAAGGGTCAATCGTGCTAATTGGACAATAACGGTGCTTCAATTCCATTCTAGAATGGAACCATCGCCCTGAAAGCGGCACGGCAATTCATTTGATGAAATTGTATTAGAAATGTAAAAGTGTTTGATCGAAATAGATATTTCGTGTATAGATAAGATACAATGATAAACAAGTATCATTGTTATTGTATCTTAGTTATTTCTTGCAGTAACAATATACAAAAAACAAACATAATTGGTAAAGAAATGTAATCAATTTTTATGCCCAACAATCCGTCTCCAAGTGAAGGCCTCCTCAGTGGATAACCCAGTTGTCACTAGTTATCTTTTCTATTTCGTCTCTGGTCCAGCCTAAGATCTTTCCTTCCTTTTTTTATGTTAAGGTCGGCGGACAGGCTGAGAATCCACTTGATGGTAGGTGGCCACCGTCGCCTATGACACAACAAGCAACGCCACAGGTGTTGCAAGTGCATTGCCGACTACAGTAGGATTAACGATAAGGGATTGGGAAGGGTTAGGAAAATGGGCTCTGGCATTCTTACTCACTCATCGAAATATTGTGTTACTTCACGATGGTTTTCTGTAAGAGGGTGGTCACTGTCGCCAGACTGCCACTGGGCTGCCCAAATGACTGCGAAACGCAGTGTGTCCCGCCACTCCTTTTCAAATCCAGACCATAGCCAACTTTGAAAAGTTCAATTCCAAAGTTGACCCTGCCGGGAATCGAACCCGGGAACCCTACAACAGAGCGTTAAAGCAAGCACCACAACCATTCACCCAACAAGCTCGTCAAGCCCCTTCAAACCTTATGAACCTTTTCATGATGTCACTCTTTTGCTCCTGCGCTGGTCTTATAAACCCCGCCCACTTAATAGATATTGTATTTGAAGTATAACTGCAATAAGAAATTCGTAAGAAACCAACATAAATTGTAACAGCTTTGGTCCTCTAAAGAGTAGTGTCATCCAAAGAGTACCTAAGTGAATCTTCACAAGTGTGGATATTTATAGCATGATTTTCCTTTTATAAAGGCTTGTTACAGCTTTGTAGCATAGTATAATGTCAGGCATTTAGGGCAAGAGCTTTATATGTACACTACACTGGACCCGATTGTGGAATGAGGGTGCTATTAGAAGACTCGTCTCCCCTTTTATGTGCACTGCTCATCTAGATATAGACATTTGCTAACTGTATAGAAGTGCATAGAATGTTATGAATGTAGAAACGACACGTCATTTATTCTTTACAATGTGTATGACGGACAGTCAGATGGTGCATAAACATAACGCTTATGCGCATTTTTTTTTCGTTGAATAAAATTGTGTAGGAAGGAATTTTTAAAGAGCAAAAACAACACAATCGGTGCACGCATGCATTTTTTTCTGCAAATTACATACAAAAACATTCCTTGTTTATTGCTCTTCTATTAGTTAAAACCGTATCAAAATTCGTTTATAAAATCTATTTATAAATATCTATATCTACTTTTATACTAATATTATAAAGAAGTAAAGTTTGTATGTCTGTTTGATTGTATGTAGGAGGTAATCTTCGAAATAACTCATCCATTTAAATATTATTTCAACCAATAGTTAGAAAATCTATGCGAGCGAAGCCGTGGGCATCAGCTATCTAAAAATAAAGATATAACGGTTTGCAAAATTATAATTCGCGCTTCGAATTTGACCTATATTACTTAAATTGATTAATATTTAGGTTCTTACCTAAATGTACATGATTCTAATTGACTAAAGTAAAATTAATTTACGAGAAAACTTTTTGTTTTTGTGCTCTTTAAAAATTATGTTTAACATTTTAAAGCCGGCCGCATACATACGTTTTCCGAATTCGTTTTCCGCGTTCGGAGACCTGAATGCATCAAATCGATAGAAAATACATTGACTGCCGCACACATTCTTTTTTTCCGTACGGAATACATTGCGTACGTACGTTTCGAATGTGGGTCCGTTAGGTTTCGTCATTAGGTTTTTCCGTCATGCGGAACGCAGCGCCTGCATACATTTTGTTTGTTTCGGCGCACACGTTCGGAAATTTCCGTTCGAAACCGCGAGTTGTTTGTTTTGTGTTGTGTGTTTTTCACGTCTCATCACGAGTGCATCAATACAATGTGTGAAGCAGAAGCTTAAGATTAGCTGTTGAAAAACATCCCTGCTTATGGAATATACACGACAACATAAATAAAGCTCTCTTTAGATAATGCAATCGCAATTAAATCGTTGTTCTCCATGGTCGTGCGTTCACAAAGCCACCACTGAACGTACTGGCAGTATAATTTTCCGAATGCAAATTCCGAACGTCTGCGCTAGGCACACGGAATTCCGAATACGGAAAACGAATTCGGAAAACGTATGTAATCGGCCGGCCTTATAAACGCGAAAGTTTGTATGTGTGTGTATGTGTTTTTTATTAAGGATGGGTTTGTTCTTGACCAGCATTTATCCATGTAGGAAAGACGAGGCCGACGACGGAGCGAGCTCACCACAGAAGATGCCTATTCAATCGAACCCAGTGAGCTATTATGTACTAGCTCACTGATCGAACCTTGAAAGTATTTCGGTTGTATGAGCTCAGAAATACAGACGCCAGCAGAGAGTTCCAATCCTGAGCAGTGTTCATTATTAAAGATGTTTTAAAGCGCTTGGTACGAATTAGAGGGATTTTGACAAGGTGAGGATGGTAACCAACCGTATGTCTGCATGTCCGATAGAAGAAAGGGGAAGGCGGTATGATCTCATACAGCTCCCGAGCACATTCTCCGAAGTACATCTTATAGAATACGCACAGTTAAGCAATTTTGCGTCTATGTTCAAGGCTCTGCTGCTTAGTTCTTATTGGTATACCGTCACCAATGAGCCTCCTAGCTCGGCGATCCATCGAGTCATTAATGAAACTTACAGTGTACTTATCAGAATAACATAAAGCTATCCTAATATCCTAATCTTAATTCCTATTAATATTACAAAAGCGAAAGTTGTATGTTTGGATGTTTGTTTCGCAATAAAGCAAAAACTGCTGAAAAGATGTGTATACAATTTAGCACATAGATTAACATATATGATACTTTTTATCTTGGTAGGTTCTCGAAGGATCGTCTAAAAATAGAAAAAATTCGGCACCACCATTGTCACAGCGATAAATATGTCATGAGTTATAACTCAAATAATTTTCATTTTTCAACGCGTACGAAGTCGCGAGCATAGCTAGTAATTTATAAAGATACGCCAACGAATTCGCGGTCCAAACATAGTCCTTCCTTACACAGAATAGTAGGTAACGACTCTAATAATATTCTACTAAAATGATTCATTATGTTGGAGAGCACAATCATTTTCACGTGTAACTTATATAATTTAAAGTCGATTAAAGCGAACACGTGACCACGTGATCAACTACGTCACATTTTGCAATCGATCAACCGCAAACTAATGCACCTATGCAATTTGATTGGAAAATCTGCTTCAATATCAGCCGACTGGAATGAAACACTAAATGTTATGAGAAGCTTGTTAAGTCAGTGAAAACCGCATTCAAATCAGTTAGGCCGTTTCTGAGATTAGCTTCTGAGACAAACAGACAAATATCTAAAAAACTATTTTTTAAACTCGGTAACATAAGTACAACGTGTACAAATTGTATTTTTGAAAAAAATATTTAATGTACAGGCACGGCTCGTTTAGGATTTTATTATATGTATAGATATCGATAATGTTTTAGGTACATAAAACGACTTTGATTTTGTAAAAGAAATACAAAATAGCACAGTATTAAAAATATTGTTTGTTAACGACTTATTCTGGAGAAATAAACGAATTCCGGCTCGGTCCTTTCAAAAATGTCACTTGTATAATTAAAATTTTAGGTAAGAAAAAGTGTTTTCCCCAAATTAATAATAAGGCTTGTATTTCTTGTAATACAAGCCTTATGATTAATTTCCTTAAGACGAAATCCAGTACACCTTTGCCATGGCTTTGAACTTTGTGACTTTCGAAAGTTTCAAATCAAAACATTGAGTAAAAGTGCTAATCAACTTAGGTTGATTGATAAAGGTTCACTAACCAATCGAAAAGATAAAGGTTCACTTTCACTAACCAATCGAAAAGTTTCTGACAAAGAAACATGTGTTTGATTCCGTTTGAAAGTTTCCATAATACAAAGTTTTATAACATTAATTAATTAATATACATTAAACCTATAAAAATAGTTATAACCGCTTACGCTTACGCTTACAGAACGTGTGCTGTTGAGTTTCGGTGAGTGAGTAAGAGATGTCAGAGCCTATTTATCTATCTTCCATATAATCCTACTATAGTCGGCAGCGCACTTGCAGCATTTGTGGCGTTGCTTGTGTTGTAGGCGACGGATGCTACTACCTATCATCTAGCGAGCGTAGTGAGTAAGATTAAACTGCCGCTGAAGAATGAGCAACCTTCTTACGATACAAGCGCATGAATTTGTCCTTCATAGGAAAAAAAGGAGCACAGATACAGGCTTTAAAAAGCTTCTAATTTTAAAACAAAATCACGGTTGCGTGATTTTTGTATGTTATTTATTACATTAACATGATTGGTGTTTAATTTTTCATTTATCCCTTACTTGTCAGCGCAAATAAGGGATAAATGAAGTCGCTATAACAGGGTTTCCAAAAGATAACGGAATCCCTTTTAATTTACGGAACCCGATATCAAATGATGCAAATCATTATAAAATTACCCCATTTTACGCAACACGTCACGCTGCTTCAGAGTCCATGGGCCCTTCTGAATTGTCGCTAACTACGTATTTTAATTTACGGAACCCGATATCAAATGATGCAAATCATTATAAAATTACCCCATTTTACGCAACACATCACGCTGCTTCAGAGTCCATGGGCCATTCTGAATTGTCGCTAACTACGTATTTTAATTTACGGAACCCGATATCAAATGATGCAAATCATTATAAAATTACCCCATTTTACGCAACACGTCACGCTGCTTCAGAGTCCATGGGCCCTTCTGAATTGTCGCTAACTACGTATTTTAATTTACGGAACCCGATATCAAATGATGCAAATCATTATAAAATTACCCCATTTTACGCAACACGTCACGCTGCTTCAGAGTCCATGGGCCCTTCTGAATTGTCGCTAACTACGTATTTTAATTTACGGAACCCGATATCAAATGATGCAAATCATTATAAAATTACCCCATTTTACGCAACACGTCACGCTGCTTCAGAGTCCATGGGCCCTTCTGAATTGTCGCTAACTACGTATTTTAATTTACGGAACCCGATATCAAATGATGCAAATCATTATAAAATTACCCCATTTTACGCAACACGTCACGCTGCTTCAGAGTCCATGGGCCCTTCTGAATTGTCGCTAACTACGTATTTTAATTTACGGAACCCGATATCAAATGATGCAAATCATTATAAAATTACCCCATTTTACGCAACACATCACGCTGCTTCAGAGTCCATGGGCCATTCTGAATTGTCGCTAACTACGTATTTTAATTTACGGAACCCGATATCAAATGATGCAAATCATTATAAAATTACCCCATTTTACGCAACACGTCACGCTGCTTCAGAGTCCATGGGCCCTTCTGAATTGTCGCTAACTACGTATTTTAATTTACGGAACCCGATATCAAATGATGCAAATCATTATAAAATTACCCCATTTTACGCAACACGTCACGCTGCTTCAGAGTCCATGGGCCCTTCTGAATTGTCGCTAACTACGTATTTTAATTTACGGAACCCGATATCAAATGATGCAAATCATTATAAAATTACCCCATTTTACGCAACACGTCACGCTGCTTCAGAGTCCATGGGCCCTTCTGAATTGTCGCTAACTACGTATTTTAATTTACGGAACCCGATATCAAATGATGCAAATCATTATAAAATTACCCCATTTTACGCAACACGTCACGCTGCTTCAGAGTCCATGGGCCCTTCTGAATTGTCGCTAACTACGTATTTTAATTTACGGAACCCGATATCAAATGATGCCGATATCAAATGATGCAAATCATTATAAAATTACCCCATTTTACGCAACACGTCACGCTGCTTCAGAGTCCATGGGCCCTTCTGAATTGTCGCTAACTACGTATACCTACTTACATAACAAGATATGCTCTTCCCATGACTTATTTTACGTAATTTCGAAATAATATTTGTATTTAACTGTGGCATTACTTAACAGCCATAATAAATAATTTCGCGAAAGTCTGGTGTCTTCTATGAAACCCCAATCCTTTTAAAAATCACTGATCTAACAAAATTGAACGGTTAGCTTGCCAGCCGACCTTACATAAAAAAATAACATTTAGTATACATTACTTGGCGAATAGTAATGACCTATGTGACTTGATCTAATGGTATTAAGACATAAATAATAATATTGCTGGACAAAGGCCTCCCCCCTAATTTTCCAAAAGGTTCTACGTTCCGTGGTCCGTGGCCTCCACTCGAAAACCTTCCGGCCCCAGAGGCCGTTGGCTCTCCATACTATGTGTCGTGCCTAGGTCCTGCCACTTCGACTTACTAATGTAAGGTCGGGTTATGTTGGTAACTTTCGTTCGTCTAAGGATCTCCTCATTCCTGATTAGATCTCGCAGTGTAACGCCGTTGGATAAGTGGCAAGGGTGTTTGCCTAACGTCTCAGGGGGCCCGGGTTCGATTCCCGTCGGGGTCAACTTTAGAAATTTTAATGTAATTTTCAAAATTGACTCTGGTCTGGATTTAAAAAGTAGTGGCAGGGCACACTGCGTTTCGCAGTCATTTGGGCAGCCCGCCTGGCGGCAGTAACCACCACCTTACAGAATACCACCGTGAAATAACAGCAAATATGCTTACGTGCTGTTGTGTTTCGGTGAGTGAGTAAGGGATGCCAGAGCCCATTTCCTTATCCCCTCCTAATCCCTTATCCTTAATACTACTGTAGTCGGCAGCGCACTTGCAGACCCTTTGGCGTTGCTTGTGTTATAGGCGACGGTAGCCACCTTACCATTAAGTGGACCGTCAACCTGTCTGTCGATCTTAACAAAAAAAAAAGAATATAGGCATAGACAAACAGACAATGGTCGAAAAATTTTCTTTTAAGATATTGAGAAATATTGGACGAAAAGATGTCTCGTAGCATCCCGAACGCTGCCATGCTTATAGTAATGTACGATTGCGGTTTTTTTCATAAGCTGAAGTCGGCGTTTGGTCGCCACAGGCGGCGTTCAAACGCCGCCTGTCTTTTGTCTCTTTTGGTTATTTCGAACCAGTGCAGCGTGAACGTCGTGTCTAACGTCATTACAAATTCAATAAAGGTAAATACAGGCAAACATTGTTTGTCGACTAGTGCTGTGATCGAGACATCGTTCGCTTCTGAGATATCCCTGATGGCGTTCGGACCTCGCTCGAGCGAAACAATTATATTGAAATTATTACTTACTCGATAAGTGGTCGTATTGGCGTCTGCTGGCGGCAGTGAAAGCAGAGCAAAGGGTAGCAGCAGCGCACTTGACATGCGCCGCGCACCCCCCATCTCTGTAAACCATTCGCGCGTAAAAGCGTGCTGACTATCTGAAACAAATATCACATTTTATATTATCTGCCCACATCACATTAATTGTGCCATCAGTTTGACCATTTTTATAATGTACTAGCGACCCGCCCATGGCTTCGCTCGGGGTGTAATTTATTATGTATATAAACATTCCCCGTTTATCCTTCTTTCCATTAGTGAAAACCGAATTAAAATCGGTAGTTTATATGTACTGTCAGTATTATAGGTACTTTTAAAGCACACAGATAGCTGTAAATTTGGGTGTTAGTATATTTTTCGTTTTATGAATTTGCAATAACATTGAAAAATTTATGACCCTATTTTTTATTCGCTGTCACAATTTGCTTCAATGCGCTGTAAGCATGGTTGAAATGAAATCGCTTTTGCAATAATTGTTTTCCCTTGTAATCCAAAGAGACTTTGCCCGCGCACAAATCTCTCAACGAGCTATGTTTTCATTCGTACATAATATTGTAGTCAGTAGTGTTGCGCTAAATTATTGACTATCATTATTAAGAAATGTAATAAATTTTCTCTCTCTCAGTGCCTCTTCAGTCGTAAAGGTTAGCCGTCAACTCCCTGAACCGGTCTATGTCAAGAGCCAACTGGAACAACTGGAACAAATTGCCTGCGTATGTGTTCCAACAGAACTACAACTTCGGGTTCTTCAAAACCAGGGTAAATTGGTAAGCGTGGTCCACCTCACATCAGGTGAGATAGTGGTCAAGCGCTATCTTGATTTAATAAAAAAAAAAAAAAACAGTTGCTCGACCGAAGCAATTCCAGGGGCCCTAGCCAAGCAAGATACACAAGATGCAAACGCTTCCTTTGCGTACTTACGAAACGAAAGAAATAAAGCCCGGTGATTGGTTGTTGTGACAGTTGTAACTTCAACAACTGAGTCAACAACCAATCATCGGGCTTCATTTCTTTCGTTTCGTAAGTACGCAAAGGAAGCGTTTGCATTTTGTGCATCTTGGCTAGGGCCCCAGTTCACTCCCGGATGTTTCTCAACCACGACTACCTCCTTCGCCCAGCGCGTCTCTTCCCTTCCACCTTACCTATCTGTCATGATCATGATTAATTAAAGCAGCCATCTGTCGTGGCCAAGATATTAAATCATGCGTTTTTTTATGGTTCGCATCATTGTCCGGGGCATTATGACATGTTTGAGAACGGTTTCTAACCAGTTAATGAGAAGCATTCGACGGTAGCACTAAATTTCTATTGGAAATAGTATTTATACCGGAAATAAGTACCTACTGGCCGATAATCACATTACGTAAATGCAGTTACCATAGTAACGAAATGTTGTTAGAAAAATGTATTAAGAAAGGAAGTTTGTTTTTTGTAAAGATTCGTTGTGCTTTGAAAATATATGATTATACTCTGCTAAATAACGGGTTTTGTGTATATATCACGTTTATATTAACATTAATTTCGAATGCCCGTAGACATTTTCTCTCTATAACATTTTCATCTATAATTCCAAAATTTATCATAACTGATCATCTCTGATGGTGCACACATCTTTTATTTACTTTAAAATGCCTTAAAATATTCACAAGCACTTATATAACATTTTTACTCATATACCAAACAAAACTCATATTACAAAACCAACTCTTATATCAAACTCAAAAAACTCTCTTCAATTTTTTTTCTACGTCAAAAACAAAATCTTCTTTTTCTATGTTTGAATTACAAAAACTTTTTAATTCAGCCAGTATTTAAGTTCAATACTTTAAGAGTCCGATGGCGTCCTCCTTGAGAATTCATATTTTGCAGCCGTATATTATGATGGGTCAGTTGTAACACAAGCAGGATCAAACTCACTCGAATCCTTATGTTTCCTGATTTTATAGGAAGAATCTGGGGCCAGTTCAATCCGGGATTTAATTTCTAATAAATTTTAAAATTTAATTTCTCATGTGTTTTGGGTCACGTTCAGTTGAGATAGGTAGCTACCGTTGCATATAAACAGAAGTAACACCAGAATGGACGGATGGTGCTGTCGACTTGATAGGTTAGGATGGAATTAGAGGAATGAGTTCTAGCATCTATTTCTCATACACCGAAACAAGTGCTGTTATATAAGATCTTCTATAAGGGATGTATACTGCTACTACATCGGCTATATACCCAATTTATGACTGCTCAACGCAACTCTGCAACAACTATGGTCAGATTGTATTAAGTCTCCTAAAAATTAGTGTTCTTGCATAATTTAAAGAAAATAATATTTTTTTAAGTAGTTATTAACAAAGGATGAAATCTGCTGTATCCTCTCTAACGGGTAATTTTTTTGCATATCTACCTCTATTTCTTCATATCTCTGGGATCTGTTTATTTTATATCAATAAAACACAGTAATGTTTCCATCATATACGTGCACATATGTATATTATTTACATTACCTACTAAACCACAATAACTAACATTATATAACAATAACATTTTCTATATTAAAACTATCAAAACATAATTTCTTTTACGGTCTCAAAACTTTCATTATAATTTCTTCATCTGACAATTAAAAGACTTTTACAATTAAAACTCTTTTTATTTTCCTTTTTCCATGTTTGAAAATCAAACTTATTTAGTTGCAGCCAGTATTTAAGTTCAATTCATCAACATCCACGTGGTAAATTATTGCCCCTTTTTGTCTATTTTCTTTAGAGATTTAAAAATAAATTCAGTTTCTACTGTTATTTATATACAAATATCAGTTGAATTCCATTCTATTTGTGTTGGTCACATTAAATGCGACCTTTCAAAAAGATGCCAATTTTATACTTTACAAAAGTTACATTTCATTTACAGTGACAGCCTGTCTAAAGTTTCAAAATGAACTTGCCATCCACAGTATTCAGACTTGGATATCATTGTTATGTAACTTATCATTTTAATCTTATTACAGTGCTCTAAATCGAGTAACGACAATCCGTTCTGATCCAATTCAATAAACGATTTTACCGAGAAACGAGAGATAGGTAGAATCTAATAGATGTTTCAGAGCTGACTTCAACGTAAATAGAGCTTCTGATCGATCCGAGGTAGTTACAAAGTTACGTCAGAGGAGTTTCAGAGATCCGCACATTTAAAAAACCTTTTATTAATATTCCATTAACTGTCCCTATTTGAACGAAAACCTTTATGTATACATGCTTATAAAATTGTTTGTTTTGACTTATCAATGCACAGCCAAAACTACCAAGTCAAGAAAGCTGAAATTTGGAACGTGGTTTTTTTATATAGGCATTCACTAAGAGAAGGTTTTTGAAAATTTCAACTAAACGTGCGAAGTTGGAGGCGGGTCGCTAGAAATCATCACCATCACCATCATCACCATCAACTAGTGGACAAAGGCCTCCCCCTTAATTTTCCAAAAGGACCGGTCAGAAGCAGCCAGGATCCACCGTAGACCCGTGGCCCTTAACAGGTCGTCTGTCCACCTTGTGGGTGGACGTCCTACGCTGCGCTTGCCGGTTTGTGGCCTTCACTCCAGAACCTTCCGACCCCAGCGGCCGTCGGCTCTTGTATTATGTGTCCTGCCCACTGCTGCTTCAACTTATTAATCCGCCGGGTTTTGTCGATAACTTTCGTTCGTCTATGAATCTCCTCATTCCTGATTCGATCTCGCAGTGTACCTAATCTTGAGCATAGCCCTCTTTATAGCTCGTTGAGCTAGTTGAGCTTTCTTACGAGGCCCATAGTTGGAAACCACGTTTTAACTTTTGATTTAAGATACTGAGAACGAGAAGATGTCTCGGAGCTTCCCGAATGCTGCCCATCCGAGCTAGATTCGACAATTGACCTCTCGAAGTTGGCTCTACCTAATTAGGTAGAGCGAACATCCCATCCCATTCCCAGTCCAATTGGACTGGGAATGGGATGGGATGTTCGCTAATATTCTATGCACGCTATAAAACGGTCTAAGCATCAGCTTAATGGGGATTATTATTTTTAGTTTTCTTCAGTAATTTGCAAGAATTCAAAACAATGTAAAAGAGAAGCCTGAAACAACAGCGTTTGTGGTGTTGGGTTTTGGTGAGTAAGTAAGAGTGCTATCGCCTATTTACCTATCCCTTCCTAATTGCTTATTCATAATCCCACTAACGTCGGCAGCGCACTTGCAGCACCTTTTTTTGACCGATCTAGTAATTGTTGAAATAAATTTCTTGTTTGTTCAATCATTTATTGCTTAGGTTATGTTAGTTTTTTTTGCTGATAGCTGCCTTTAGAAAATGTGCCTTTCATAGCAATTTCATCTAACTCTTACCCAATGAAAAATATATTGAATTTGTCAGTTTCAATAGATTAATTACCATAATCAACAAAAAATATATTGGCTTGACAATAGAATTACAATATGTTTTCTAGGTACATTTACAATTGAAAATGCGGCTACTAATACGAAAGAAACCCTAAGAATCGAACAACATATAAACCATAAATGCGGTCTAGACAGAAGACATACATTATATGTACTACATATAAATGTACTTAGAACGCATGATGTACGAGCTTTTATTACAGTAGTTGAAAATACACACCAAGTAACCAGTCTATTTTTTTTAAATGTCATTGTTGAGTTAAAAGGATCTACTGAAATTCCTCCGCGCTTTAAATCATAGCATGACAGGTATAGTTTTTGTGTAACTTCATTAATTGCTAAAATATGCTTAAATTCGATCATAATTATTCATCCCTAAAGTCTACCTTATCGAATGGTCCTAAACTTTTGTTTTCATAAGTGTGTTAATACAAAACAATCTTTCCTCGTTCGGAAAGATTGTTTTGAGTTCTCGTTTAGTGGATGTAGCAAGCAACAATGCTAACTTATGCTGTTCTTTTTAAGTAGCATTAAATAAACGTATTATGGAGAACTAGCTGAACTCGGCCACGCTTCGCTGGGGCCCATACGGCGGCGTCAGCGGCGTGCGCATGGGGAGCGCGGTACTGGACACTTATTTTTTCACATATATAATACTATTTATCGTAGCGTGATGTTATATAGCCTATAGTCTTCCTCGATAAATGGGCTATTCAAAACAAAAAGAATTTATTAATTCGAACCAGTAGTCCCTGAGATTAGCGCGTTCAAACAAACAAACAAACTCTTCAGCTTTGTAATATTAGTATAGATTAGTAAAATAAGATTTTCCCTGAATATTTCTGTGATTTGTTGAAGTAGAATCTGTAAAGATTTCTTTATTAGATAATATATAGATAATAGATCTACAGACAAACTGTGATATAAATATATTAACCTTACATCGCTTACAACAGACTCGGAGAAATATAATATCCACATTGTCGATGAAGCTTTCATTAGCGATAGAGCAAAAAGCTTATCTGTATGTGATTCAAGCTATATTCAAGTATTCTGTGGCCTAAAATTAAGATTTCTAGATGCTGTAATGAAAAGTAGTTTAAAAAACCAGAGGCAAGAACTAGAAAATTCATATAAAAAGTCGGTAGGTAGGTGGGGAACGGTTGGGTGGGTTTAGGGTTTCCAGGTCATCACGGTTACAGAAATAAATTAATTTAGCCAGTAGCTAAACTGAAATGACATTTTTTTGTGACGTATTCCAGGATTATCTGCTCTTTTGTATTTTATAACAACAGAAGTTTGTCTGTATTCAATATATTTTTTTAGTTATATAGGTTTTTGAATATTTAATATTAAACTTGCGTTTAAGTATTATCTAAAATAGATATGTTTTAAACAGCTACCGTCTTACTACAAAAGATTAAATAAGCACTGTCTAAACACGTGCTTACGTAGACAATGTATAACTATTTAAACATTGTTAGGCGAGCGCTTAAAATATCCTTACCACAAAACCTTGTTTAGCGCTTGTTTTTGTAGATAGTGTTAAAGTACGAGAATGATATTGCATTATGGCAACCCTGACAAACATTCATTCAGTCACTCGCCCTGAATTCATGTCGTTTTCATTTTACGCAGATTTTGGTTTTCACAAGCTATTATTACGGACTATAGTAACGATATAAGTAAATTATCAAATTGGAATAAGGCACAAATTACAACAAATACGTTAGATTGTTTATAAAATTTTGTTATATCAAAAAACATTGCGCTTAATGGAACGTAACTGACACGGGCGTAATTGTCAAATGTCAAGTTGGATTTGTTAATTTAATATTCTTATTTTCATAAATTCCAATTATTATTATTAACATGGATAAAAAACGTGAGCGCGGCGTTGCGTCATCGTAATATTCGAATGGATTAATTCGCTCGCGATGTATCCTATCTCACAAAATTATATATCCTTATAAATAATTCATATCCTCCATACGTAATCAATTAAATTTAAAATATCCATAGTCATTTCAAAAATCAAAAGAAATCTTTAATATTACGCAAAACGATTGCAAATTTGACAGCACGTCCAAGGAGAAGCCGCTAACTAGATAGACACTTGTTAATCAAGCATCTGGCGGTATTTAAATTTAAATAATGCTCAAGCATTGTCTAACCCTAAACAATGCCTAGACACTCTTTTGTAGTAAAGTTTTATTTAACCACGTGTACAAAGCCTGTTTAAAGTATGTTTAATGTTTTTGTAGTAAGACGGCTAATGTTCAAAGAGTTTATCTATACTGATATTATAATCTTCGAAACTACTCATTCGATTAAAAAAAATGTTTCAACAGTAGTTACAATAGAATTTCGGGATGGACATAGACTATATATTCTTCGCGGGGAAACGCGGGCACCAGCTATTTAAAAACTAGCTGAACTCGGTCACGCTTCGCTGCGGCCCATACGGCGGCAGCGTGCGTAGTTCCTGAAATTAGCGCGTTCAAACAAACAAATAAACTCTTCAGCTTTATAATATTAACAACTATAAAGCCGAAATACCACTCATCAAGTTCTCCGGGAAGCGGTCACCTGGGGATTCCCCTTTGTGGCGGATCGTAGAGAACAATCAAAATCAATGACAGATTAAATCAGGACCCTCGGTACACCTCCCTGATAAAAAGTCGGCGACGGGATCTCGGAAGGTACGAGAGCTAGGGATAGGGGGTTTACGGAATGTCATAGAGGGCCATCGGGGGTTACCAAATCGAGTCTCATCCCCATCCCGTTCATACATTTTTTTTACACTCCATACAATTTTTTTGGATTTTTCAAAGCGGGATATCTCCGAAAGTGTCGAGGATAGGGAGGCGGTCTCTTCGGCGGACCGTCATCGTTCCTCGAGGTCCAACGGCCTGGACCTTCGTCCTCCCCCCACCTACCCCCCTTCACCCCCCCTCCATACGAAATTGCCACTTTTGGCCAAAGGGATAGGGATACCCGCTAAACGGTCGGAGCCATCCCGGCGGTCTCTATGGCGGGTTTCCATCCTACCGTGAGGTGCTTCCTGGGGGTCAACCAGGTTTTCGGATTTCCCCCCCCTTCATCCCCCCTCCATACAACGTGGTCTTTTTTTGGAACAGCTACCTTTTCGCCCCGAAGGAGTCCACCCGGGCCAGACTCTTGCACCTCGTTGGAGAGAGGATGAGTTTCCGCATTTCAGGAAGGCATCGAACCCTCGGTGTACCGACCTGGTATGAAGTCGGCGAGAGGTCCTCGGAAACCGTGAGGGATAGAAGGATGACGTTTACGGAATGTCATAGAGGGTCATCGGGGGTTACCAAATCGAGTCTCATCCCCATCCCGCCCATACATTTTTTTTACACTCCATACAAATTTTTTGGATTTTTCAAAGCGGGATATCTCCAAAACGGTCGAGGATAGGGAAGCGGTCTCTTCGGCGGACGACCATCGCTCCTCGAGGTCCGACGGCCTGGACCTTCGTCCTCCCGCCATCCCCACTCCTTCACCCCCCCTCCATACGAAATTACCGCTTTCGGCCAAAGGGATGGGGATACCGGCTAAACGGTCGGAGCTATCCCGGCGGTCTCTATGGCGGGTTCCCATCCCTCCGTGGGACGCTTCCTCGGGGCTATCCCGCTTTTCCGGTTTCTCCCCCCTTCATCCCACCTCCATACAAATTTTTATTTTTTTGGAACGGCTGCCATTTTACCAGGAAGCAGTCGACTCGGGGTGGTCGCTTCTATCCCACGTTATAGGGGGTGACGTCGCGTGTTCCTCAGACGACCTGAACCCTCGGTACACCGACCTGGTATAAAGTCGGTGGGAGGTCCTCGGAAACTACGAGTCGCAGAGGGGCGCGGTTTACGGAATGTCATAGAGGGCCATCGGGGGTCACCAAATTGTCACCCATCCTCATCCCGCCCGTACATTTTTTTTACACTCCATACAATTTTTTTGAAATTTCCAATCCACTTAACTCCCAAACGGTGCGACCTATCCCGGCGATCGCTTCGGAGGATAGCGATCGCTCCCAGAGCCCTACCGGCCGGGACGGTCACCCTCCCCCCACCTGCCCTCCTTCACCCCCCCTCCATATAAAATTACCACTTTTTCAGAAAGGGATGGGGATATCCGCCAAACGGTAGAAGGTATACCGACGGTCTCTATTGTGGGTTTCCATCCCTCCGTGGGATGCTTCCTCCGGGCTATCCCGCTTTTCTGGTTTATCCCCCCTTCATCCCACCTCCATACAAATTTTCTGGAACGGCTTCCTTTTGACCCGGAAGGAGTCGCCGGAGGAATCCCCATTTTAGCCGATCGGAGAGGGGGTGGCTCACTGAGTACCAGAACAGTACCAAAGGTTGAGGATCGCGACCTGGTAAAAATACGGCGACGGGATCTCGGAAACTAAAAGTCGGAGAGGGGCGGGGTTTGCGGGATGTCATAGAAGACCATCGGGGGTCCCCACGTTGCGACCCACCCCCCACACCCCCCTTAAATTTTTTTACCCTCACCCCCTTCGGACCACCTCCGTGTAAATTCACACACTGTTAGGGATCTTTCGCCCTTAAGAGACGGCGGTCGACGCGTCGCGGAGGGCCACGAGGTCGGGGTGCGCGAAAGACGAGGAGGGGGGAGCCGCGGGGGGAAAGGGGAGCGCGCAGCGCGACCCTCCCCCCCGGCCCTCCCTCCGAGGATTTCGCGCACCCCGACCTCGTGGCCCGGAGCGGCGCTGAGGGTCTGCCGGGGCGCCGAAAAAGTAAAAATTTTGATCCCCCCTCGAACCCCCCGGCCGTATCTCGGAAACGGCGCGCCGCAGCCGGGTCGCGTTTGGGGTCGTCGGAGACGTCTCGGCGAGACGAATTTTTTGGTCGCGACAAAATTTGGAAATTCGCATTTTTGAACTTTTTCGAAAATATCTCGGGAGCGGTGCGTCGCGGACCACCCGTGTTGGTACTCGTTTGAGAGGTCTCGGGGAGACGGATTTTTTGCAAAAGACCAAATATCACAATTTGACATTTGCGGTCTACTCGGTAGACCGTCGGTAACCGTGGCAGGCAGACCCCCCGTGTTGGGTATCATTTGAACGGTCTCGACGAGGACAATCCATTTACACCATCCCCCTTCCCCTCCCCCCTCTCTCCCACCCCCGAAACGTCACGAAATACAAAACATATATCCAAATCCTTACCAAACCAATTAAAAGACCCAATACCACACCAAAACAATTTTAAAGAGCGACTCCAAAACCACAGCAAAACCACTCGAGGGGCTCCCCCCCCGCGGGCTGCTTGCAGTCCGCGGCCGCACGCAAAAACTAGTTAGTAAAGTATAGATATATATTCAACGCCTGGCGAATGTATAACAGTAATAAAGATTATAGGCGTTATATAGCTTTACATATTTCGTCAGGCGTTATACATTTTATTTTTCAACGAGGACGAAGTCGCGGGCATCAGCTAGTGTTATATGATATATTCGTATTGAAATATGATATGTGTTATTATTATTTTTTAGAAAAAATGTATTTTTTACAATTTGTGCATTTATTTTATTTATAAATTTTGTTGTTTTATTCTTTGGTCGCTTAAATTATTTAGTTCAAAATGCCAGATTTTTTTTGATTTTTCTCTTCATATGGAGATGCAAATTAAAGTGTATACACTCGCATCTCTCCATCTTGTAAAATTATTGTTTGAGGTGACATGACATCACTGGCGAGAATATAAGGGGTTATTCTACAAAGCCAGTCGAGCGCTTTCACGTAGACCTCTAAAGAGAAAAAGTAGGCAGATAAAAAAATTAAAATTATTAAATGTTTTTCATTTTCAATAAAATTCACATATTCATAAATAAAAAAAATCAAATCAAAATATTTAGTTATCAATTACGTTTCTCCAAGAAACTCTTATGATCGTCATTTAAATTTACCAGGGTTTCGGAAAAAAGCCAAGATGATGGATCCTGAGAAGAAACCCCGAAGGAAACTCAGGATACTATTCTTTTTGTCATCTTTAAAATATAAAATTACAACAATTATATATAAACTTAAGTAATACTTAAATCAAAGTACATATACAATAGTAAACATAGTATGAGCTCCGAATCCAGGCTTTAATTCCAGGCTTCATTGTCGCTTAAATAATCAGTAACCTTATTAGCCTTTCGAGAGGAGTTTGGTTTTAATGACATACTTATTTTTAATAGAACCAATCAAATTGCAATATTTAATTTCGTTAACTTATAGATTTTACTAGCATACTCTATTTTGTCGGTGTTTTCTGAAACGGAAGATTGAAACTGGAAGATTCGTGGCAGCAGTTCAAGTTGAACAATCTCACTTTTAAAACAAAATGGTTTAAAAAGTGAATGGTTGGTGGTATATGAGAAATAATGTAGCACAAAGCCTATATAGTCCAGGAAAATTCCAAGAAACCTAACCACTCTTTTTTTTAAATTCTTTTTTATTAAAGATGGGTTTGTGTGACCAGCATCTATCCATGTAGGAAGGACGAGACCGACGATGGAGCGAGCATTAAAAAAATGGCAAATCTATTACGCCCAACAATTTTTTCCGAAGTCATATTGCTGATATTGCTTGGTTAGTCAATCCCGAGCTGATATTTTAAAAGATTCCAAATTTTTTTTTTAAGAGACAAAAGGACACAAGGTCTCATCGTCGCTTTCACTTGATGAAAGCGGGTCCATCTTGGTCCACCTACTCTTGAAGGAACTATTTCACCTTTAAGGAATAAGACTTAAAGGGCTGCTCTCAGTCTTTTGCAGTGGAAGTAGTGGAAACGCTCCCAGAAAATATTAATAGTATGTACTCTTCTGATACCAATTGCGTAATATGTCCGTAGGTACATCAATTACTCAGTGTTATGAGATTAATTTCGCTTTACGCATTACATATTACGTAATAAGAAAACAAAGCAAGAAAAGAATCCGGCGCTCTCAGCCCGTGTCCATTGGACGCAAGATTAATTAAAGTGGAATAAAGTCATTTACTTTGAGTGCTTCGAATTAATTGGATCATCAGTATTTTCATAATTTAATTAATCTATGTCTGGCCAAAACAAAGGAAAAGAAAGATTCTTTATGTAGAATACAAAGTCAGTTATTTATATCTATCTATCTATGTCATATATTAAAATCGTAAACATTATATTAAAAAAAAATTATTTGTACACGTACATATGTTACCGAGGTCAATAAAATAGTTTTTGGAATTTTTATCTGTTTATCTGTTTGTTTGTTTGTTTATGCGTTTGTGCACGCTAATCTCAGAAACAGCTTAACCGATTTGAATGCGGTTTTCACTGATGCATTATAGCAAGCTTCCCGTAATATTTAGTGTTTGTTTCATTCCAATCGATTTACAAACAAAAAAGTTACGCGCTATACCGTATACCACACGTACGAAATTGCGGGCTCAGCTTGTTCGTAATAATCACGTAAGAATTCTCCATTTGATAGCAAAATTATTTCATAAGCCATAGTTTTAGTGTTTAAAGAAACAATCCTAACTAATAATATAAATGCGAAAGTGAGTTTGTTTGTTAGTTACGCTTTCACGCCTTAACTACTCAGCCGACAGACATGAAATTTTGTAAACACGCTGTCACGGATCTAGTAAAGGACATAGGGTACCTTTCATCCAGAATAAAGCCCTGTTTAAGAGAAAGAGGCGCGGGAAAACGCCAATTATTGAAGGGAGGGTTTTTAATTATTAAACAAAAGGAAATATTGAAGGTAAACAGTACAAAAATTTTGTATATTTTGTATGCAAAAATGTTTATAAAAGTTATGTCTGTTATGTTATGTTATAAAAGTTATGTTTATAAAAGTTATATAGTAAAGATTACTATTAATAAGATAATATCATAAATGAAAAAGAAAATCTCTCTCTTTGTTATGTTACGACTATCTACCGGAAAGCGCAATACAGAGTCTGCCAATTCTTATGATTTTAATATGAAATGAGATTTTTATCCAAAGTTTAACCTAAAGTTAAAGTAACAAATCAACATTACTCCTTGGCTAAATTTTAGAGATTAGCAAGCTGATATCTAATCTAGCTAAAATTTGTCTCAGTTATTTCTCTATGCGTAGAACTCTTTAACCGATAAAGCTCACAAAGCTAAGATAACTGGGGCCCTAGCCAAGATGCAAACTGTTGCAAACGCTTCCTTAGCGTACTTACGAAACGAAAGAAATAAAGCCCGGTGATTGGTTGTTGATTATATATGAGGACTTTTTATTTGGCAATGACATCTTCGTAAAGTGTGGCTAAACCGCGACTACTATACGGTTTCTGACTAGGCAATTCAATGTAAAATGTTTAAGTGGCTCACTTATACGTGGGGTGCAGTAAAAGTTTTCGAAATGAATAAGAAGTTATTATGAATAGTCAAAAATGAATTTATCGTTTCTCAAAGTATTGTCTGTTAGCATAAATGCACTTTTTCATTGAATAAATCAATTTTGAAAACATTTAAGCCACTCCTCCGTAGTGACCTTGGAAACATGTCCTTCTTACTCTTCGACAGCCTCTTCTGGCGATGAAAATCGTTGACCGCGTAACTGGTTCTTTTTGGGAACAAAAAAGTCGCAAGATACCAGGCCGGAACTGTATGCAGGATGGCTTATAATCTACGTTTTTAATCCACAAAAATTCGTTGAGAACTGGCATTATCGTGGTGCAATATGACACGGCGTATACAATTATTTTTACGGAGTTCGTCAACGTTTTTACGGAGTTCGGTTGGTTACGGTTCATCTTGAAAGACCCATACGCTCGATTACTGCTTTGTTTTGAGATTGTAGCAATAAATCCATGCTTCGTCACCTGTTATTTTGTCCCACATAAAATGTGACGCCCCTCTTCGTTGAATCTGGTAAGCATGGCATTGCACCAAGTAACCTTGATAGTAGGAATGAGGGAAAAGTTAATGATAAGGACGGGATAAGGGAATGGCCTTTGGCATCCCTTACTCTCTTACCGAAACACAACAGTGCATCCGGTTCAAGTTGTATTATAATTCAAAGGTTTCTTCTTTAAGAGTGTGGTTACCTACTGTCACCGAGTGGACTGCCTAGTACAAATACCGTGTAATTATTCTTTGCAAGTAAAATACCTTTAATAGATTCAATGTTGTTTTCTAAATATATCTAATAATTTATTTACTTCGAATTTATTTAATTAATAATCGTGTTATTTCCAGGCAATGATTTCTATGTACCCATCTTTCCAGCCAAATATTTTAAATCCCAATGATTACCTATGTACAAATTTTTAGTCCTTAAGGATAGCAAAGCGTGCGAGTTGTAAACAAAATCTGTAATATCATAAAGTAGTTACTATTTATAGGCATTTTAATATATTTTCATAGTATATAAAGACGTTGTGTATATTTGTTAGAAAATATCCGAACTGTTTTGTCGAAAATAACGAAATAGGAACCAAAATAACTAGGCAAGGTAATTTATTGCAAAGACCAAAATGTAGATTAGAACTATTTAATAGAAATGTTTATGTTATGGCAATTAAAACATACAATAAACTACCTAATAATATAAAAGAATTGCCGGATCCTAAATTTACAAGAACATTAACAAAATGGTTATTAGATTGTTGTTATTATGATGTTAAAGAATTTTATAATAAGAAACATTAATTCATTTATTAATATTAATATAGTTTACAAACAATTAAACACAAATATTTGCATGCCCTTGGTGGGTAGAACATACTTTGTACTGTAACTGCTGTATACAAATTAAAATCCTGTAACGTGATTGGGATCTACTCGTAATAATTTTTGAACCAAGTTTTATTTAAATCATAACAAAACATTATCATAATTAACTCTTAAATAATATATTATATAATATTAAAAAGTGTAGTCGGTATAAAACACAAAAATCAAAAAGCAGTACTTGTAATTGTGTTTTAATTCCCTTCGGTTGAGTATTCATTTAAGACTAAAGTAGGTAATAAAATAAACGAAGTCGTCGCTTTTCTCTTAGAAAATAGTTTCAAAGCAAAACACTAAACTGTCCCGCTGGGGGTGTTGAAACTGTATTAGCTCTAGACTAATTACAGTTTGTTCTTTTTATTTCAACCCTGCAAAAAGGGAATTACCGTAACCGACTTTCTCCTCATATGTTCCAGTAAAACTTTGTCAAGAGCTGTTCTAGATATGGTACGTGTAACGTTCTGAGCCGCAAAGTGTTGGCTCACTTGGTAGATTTCCTTAAGACTAATTTGAAAAATAACTCGATTTAAAAGAAGCAATGTTGTAAATTTTGTGTTTGAATATATCTAGAGGTAAAACTAGTTGGATTTTCTTAACTGATTTATACTTGACAATTGCTTGGCTAAATTTGCAAATAACATTTTAAAAGTGTGCTTTGGTCTGGATGTTTCAGTAGTAGCAAGGCAGACCTCGTTTCGCAGTCGTAAAGTCTGGCGGCAGTAACAACAAACTTACGGAAGACCACCGCGAAATAACAGCATGTGTGTGTTGTGTTTCAGTGTGTGAGAAAAGGATGGCAAAGCTCATTTCCCTATCCTAATCCTTTATCCTTAATCCTACTTAGATCAGCAACGCATTGCGTAGTCACCTCAGCCTGTGTGACAACCTATCAAGTGGATCGTATCGGCTTCTTCGTCAAGACCTTGGCATTATTTATGCAAATGCTTTACATTTGTTTGAGAAAAATAAATGAACTAATTGTTCAGATATACGGTGTTTGATAAAATTTACATTATTCGATGTAAATACATTTTGATGAAAACGTCAAATATTTTTAAATAAAAATATTTTTACGACGAATATTTACTGCAGTCGCTTCTTTTTGATATAAAATAATATGAATATAATATTATTTCTTTTAACAGCATATTGCGTTTTGACTTTTTATGCTAAACAATTTTTTCGGTATCAGTTATTAATTGAACAAAAAACAAAACATATAGCACCATTTTTGGTTCTATGTAGCATGCATTTAAATAAGGGTCAAATGGTGTTTTACGCCTACATATGCCGAGTATTCTCGCTCTTTTGTTTAGCTTGTCGGTATAATATTATCTGCCACATATATTAAATATATGATCTGCCATTTATTTCAAACTGAGCCGCGGTCTCATTGTGATCTCATATAGATAAAAAATATTATATTACTCTTAATATTATATTTGATAATCTAGTACGACGTTAAATTAATGATAATTAATGAGTATGAGCTAAACTTATATTTAAGTAAGTGTAAAACTAATACAACGGCCAATATGACCCTTTTAATTGACCCTTTTAAGATGTTCTTGATGGCCAGTAAAAACGCAGTTTCCTTAACTTCGGTTTTAGCATCTTAATTTTTTTTTTTTTTCACTATAGATGGGTTTGCTCTTGACCAGCATCTATCCATGTAGGAAGTAATGTTCAAAAAAATACATCAGATTTAAACTTTGGGAGCCTTTCCTGTAAAGTTTTGATTTTGCACCTTGGCCCTCATGCATAGGACCATCGATATAATAGGTTGGGGAAAAAGTTTCTTCGCATTTTGTATGAAAATTCAAGACATTTTTTTTTTTCAAAGTTTATTTACATTTAATTACAGTATTTATTTTGTTTTGTAGTGCTATTTTGTTCGATGACTTTTTGCCATCTTGTATGTTTGACCTGATCCCATTGCTGTAGACATTTTGGGACTTCTTATCAAAAAAACGCGACAAGTAGTTTTGGCAGTCCTCTCTTGATGTTAATCTGACATTGTCTAAAGAATTCTGAAGAGACCAAAACAGGTGGAAATCTGAAGGTGGAAGGTCAGGGCTATATGGCGGATGCATTAATACCTCCCAGCCAAACTCTCTTAATTTTTGCTGAGTAGCTAAAGACGTGTGTGGTCTAGCGTTGTCGTGAAGAAAAACCACACCCTTTCTATTGATCAATTCCGGCCCCTTTCTCTCAACTTCTTGCTTTAATCTCATCAGTTGTTGACAGCAGAGATCCGAATCGATGGTTCTGCCCGGCGGTATAAGCTCATAATGAATAATGCCCTTCCAATCCCACCATACACACAGCATCACCTTATTGCGAGTTAACCCGGATTTTGGCACGGTCTTGTCGTACGTGATCTACTTTTCATCACATGTTATCAATGTCTCAAAAACGGTTCGGTTTCATTACGTCTCAATAAAGAATCGCAAATGAGTATACGATTAACAAGGTTTCTTTCCGCGAGTTCGTGTGGCACCCAAATATCGAGCTTTTTTGTGTACCCAGCTTTTTTCAAATGGGTCAAAACTGTTTTGTAGTTAATTCCCAGTTCTTCAGCTATGTCGTAACTACTAATATGCTGATCTTGCTCCACTTTTTCAAAAATGGCGTCCATTTTATCCTTAACAGGGCGACCAGAGCAAGGTGCATATTTTACATCAAAATTCTTGGATTGAAAACGCTTCCAACTATGTGCTACTCTTACTGACACTGTATTAGGTCTATAAACGTCATAAATTATTTCGCGGCTTGCATTGCATTTTTCCTTTTTTGTAATAAAATTTTAAAATGTATCGAATTTCTTCATTTATTCACTCATTTTGACAGAAAGAAAAACAAATGAAAAATAGCTGGAAACAACATTTTACTAATTAGACTAAACATACCAATGGGACATAATTATTTATTTCATTATATTATATTTAAATTTAAATACTAAAAACTAAAATTATCTAATCTAAAAATAAATTAATATTAAATTGATTAAAAACTAATAATATAAAAATGGACCCTGCGGCATTGTACCACAAGTACGCTGGCAGCATTTCCTCGTTGAATGGCCAAACTAATACGTTGGCCGAGGAAAGTGCCAGCTCTTCGGTCTCCCGTCGCATCAATAAGCCTCTTCGAGATGTCTTTGAAGAGGCTCATTGCTGCATGGCCCCACGGACCGAGTGTCTCGACTCCGAATGTTTCATTCTATGAAATTTAACTTTTTTAATGTCATCAAGACCAGCCACATATAAACAGTACAGTCAAAGATATTTTATTACAAGTTTCCCCGACTTTTTCCCCGACCTTATAATGTAAATTATGTGTTTAGCTTAATTAAACACTAAACAAATGTACTAAAATCAGAGGTTTAACAAAATTTCAAATGAAAGTATAAAAATTAATAATTATTATTGTACCTCGTCCATTGATTTTATTTGACTAATGAAACTTCGAATACATCTGTTACATTATGTTTTAATATATAAAATTAATAATTGAGATCATTAATAATACTCCTTACTCCTTAGATATCTTTTTCACAGCTTTTACTGATAATGTGCTTGTGAAATTACCAATCATCACTTAAAATTTAATAGTTATAAATGCTACTAAAACTGAAGCCATACAATGAAAAATATTTGAATTTCAAGAAAAAATAATTCAACCAACTCAGGTCTAAAGATGCCTGACTTATACAAAGACAATGTAAGTAACATTTTTTTGTGTTGCTTGTTTTGAGAAATGTTAACGAAAACATCTCTTTAGAAGACGGACCAAAAATGTCGAGACAAAAAGCTTGCTTTCGGCGTTTTGTGTACGACGCGAAAGTAATGGCAAAAATTTGGAGCAGTCTTTCACAAGCTGAATATGAGTTGCTCCGTAAACGTGGTGGAAAGTAATTCTAGCCGAGCGGCTCTACATCCCGTAGCAGGCGAAGTATGAACATACCTATATGGAGACACTTTTCAAGCAATGCATTAATGTTGACATGCTTTTCTTTTTAACTTAGAATTAAATTTAAAAAAACTTTGGTAGACTTATAAGGTTGACTCATGTCAGGTCAGTCTTGTGATATCATAACTGAATTTTATTAGACAGTGAGTTAAAACTTACTTCTCACGTTGATGCCATAGTCAAGAAGGCAGCTCGCTTGATGGGGTTCATAAAACGCAATGCTATGGGATTCCAAATAAAAACAAAAATTTTAATATATAACGCGTTGATTCGTAGTCACTTGGAATATACTAGTGTCACCTAGTGTGGTGTGGAACCCGTTCTATGTCACGCATACCCAAAGAGTGGAGGGCATACAGCGTGCTTTTACAAGGCATCTAGCTTACATATCCCAGGGTTTTTCGCACAGGCAACCATATAATCAGCGACTTCAGTTCCACAATATGGTATCTCTGTGTGATCGCAGAAAACTCTTAGATCTTATATTCCTTTACAAGATTTTGCACGGACTGGCAGACTCGCCGTCTATCCTATCGCAGCTTGGTTTTTGCGTTCCACGTAAGGTGCCCAGAATGTTTGCATGTCCAACTTGCAGGACAAATATTGGCCGCAATGCAGTCACGCAATGCAACGCAAATAGGATCAAAAATCAATTCAATTCAATCTGTAGACTTGATCCTCAGATTGACATAAACCATGACAGCTTGGCAGTCTTTCGTCGTAAGATACGGAAATGCATACCATCTTTCAGGAATGTTGAATGATTTACTCAATGATTATATATCGTCTATTTAATATAATATACCATTTATGTATCTTAAATTGTGTCTGATTGCAGATTCCGTTGTCTGCTTTGAATCTGTAATTATTTTAATTATAACTTTAGATATTCGTATAAGTACTCTTATATTTTATTCTATAAGCCTTAACGGTCGATAATAAATTTGTAAATGCTGTGTATACCTATAATTGGAACTCACATCAGACTATGACCGAATGTGAAGTTTATTATTATATGATTGTTGTGTTTTCTGTTGCTGTACCTATTATAAATAAATAAATAAATAAACTGAAGACTAGTCTTTTAAAGTTAAAGTTAATTTAGGTGTTTCGTGTTATGATAATCAAATCTGAGATCTGATTCAAGAATCATTGGAACTTTCTTGGTGAACGGTCCAGGAACTTCACAATTGATTATCATTATAAATTATTCATTATTCACATAATAATGAATAATTCTATCTCATAATGTAATGTTTATATATAATTGAATCTCATTAGTACAACTTAAATTTAGGTATACTGCAATGTGGGATTCTTTTAAATGTCATTAGCTTGTTACATTAATTTTTCGGACGTATGAAGGGACTCATTCCAGTTGTCGGAAACAAATTCGTGTCATCGTCGCTTCGCTCTGTGGTTCGCATTCATTCAGACGGAAGAACGCGTGATCCGTCTGAGTGATGAACAAATCGCATCTCGTTCGGCGCGCGCGACCGGTCTCGCCCTTTTGCCTGGAAGCAGCGAGCGAGACGAGACGTTCTTTTTGTGGCAGCACCCACTATCCGTCGTCGCGGATTAACAATCTAGTAGAACATTCTTTAGTGCCAAATACTTGGCTGTCTTTTGAAATCCATCAAATTTAAAAAAGAAAACTTCGTCGTAACTCGGCGGTAAGTGTTTTTGGTTAATTCAGTGCTTAAATTCTCGTTTTATTTCTTACATTTTTTTTTGTTCAAGTCGTGAGGTAGATTCAGTAGGCAAGTCTTTTGAGAATTTTAATTAAATTTATTGAAAAGTGTTAACTATAAATTGTGTAGGTCGTGTGCCTATTTTCTACAATTAAATCCATGGTAAATACCTTTTATTTTGGAACGCGGATGTGTATTTTTTTTTAAAAGATGGCATCGGCCGAATTTTACTTTTTTTCATAAATATATTTTATTTGTGGCCGATAGCCCTCGACCCAATCATATACGGCAAATCCTGTTGTAATAAAACATGGTTAATACAATTAATTGAGGTTTTATTTAACACTTAGAAAAAAAAACGAGCGCGAACAGAGTGAAGAGAATGAATCAGTCCAAGTGAGTGTGATGCCATCTAAAGTTCACATAGACAATATGAATATTATATTGAGAAGGCGGGAAATTTTAATTACATTTAACACACCCACCAAATTAGAGCCTTCTCATTATCAACATACAGATTAAGAGGTATACAGATCATAAAAATCAACAGTTGTGTACAATATTTTGTTTCAATATAAAACAATTACTTATTTAAAGTTACACCTATTTTATCTCTAAGATATTGAAATCTCACACGAGCAAGAGCTTTGGTAAACATGTCGGCACACTGTTCTGTAGTACATAAGTACTTCACATATATTTCTTTTTCTTGAAACTTTTCTTGAATAAATTTATATTTTACATCAATGTGCTTACACCTTTTATGAAAATCCATATTTTTAATTACTGATATTGCACTCTGGTTGTCCACATTTATGCTGATAGTATCCTGATTATATGCACTGATATCAAGTAGTAGTCTTTTAATCCATAATGCCTCTTTTGTAGCAGAACATGCGGCCATGAATTCTGCTTCTGTTGTAGACAATGCTATGCTTTGCTGTCGCTGAGTAGCCCATGTTATAGCTGCACCATTCTTCATAAAAACATACCCAGTTGTAGATCTTCTTGTGTAACTGTCAGCTGCATAATCAGAGTCACTAAAGCCCTCTACTGTATTGGTCTTCATTTTAGAATATAGTATGCCAATCTCTTTGGTTTCTTTCAAGTACTTTAGTATCTTCTTTACAGCAGCCCAATGAGTATTATCGTAACAATCTAGGTAGCGACTTACTAAACTTACTCCAAACATGATATCTGGTCTACTCACAATGGCTAGATGCATGAGTGATCCCACGGCTTCTCTGTATGGTATCTTTTCTTCAGGTACTACATTTTTCTTCTCCAGTTTAGTGTGGGGATCTATAGGAATACTATTTCCATTTGCATTACTCATATTAAATTTCAGTAGTAATTTTTCAATATACTGCTTCTGATGAATAAATATATTACCATTGGACCGTTCTATCTGCAATCCCACAAAATTTGTAGGCTCCATGGTTTTTATTTCAAAATTTTGTTTTAGTTCTTTTATAACGTTGTTAATAGCAGCATTATCTTTCGATATTATCAACCCATCGTCGACATATAATAGGAGATATATTTTTATTTCATTTACATGAGCTGTAAACACACATTGGTCGGAGTGGCTATTTACAAAACCAAATTTATTTAGTACAGATTTGAATTTGTTGTTCCAACATCGTGGGGCTTGTTTGAGCCCATACAAAGATCTGTTCAATTTACAGACAAAGTTTGGTGGAGATTCTGTTCCCTCAGGAGGATTCATATATATATTTTCTGTAATATCTCCATAGAGAAAAGCTGTTTTTACATCAAACTGTATCATTTTTAAATCGTGTTGACATGCTTCTGAGAGCAGTATTCGTACTGAATCATATCTTACAGTTGGGGAAAATGTTTCTGTGTAGTCTATTTGATAATGCTGGGAACACCCTTTAGCACAAAGTCTGGCCTTATAGATTATACCAGAAGGATTATTTTTGATACGAAACACCCACCTGCTCCCAATTGTCTTTACTCCAGGGGGTTTTTCCACCAGGGTCCATGTTTCATTTTTTTCATGTGCTTTTAGTTCCTCATTTATAGATTGTGTCCACTTTTCTTTATTTATTGATAATATAGCTTCGTTATATGTCTGTGGCACATCTATCTCTGGAATTCCACAGAGATAAGTATTATTATCTTCTTTTCTTGCCTTAGATCTAGTAGTAACACAACTGTCATGTTCTAAGCTGATTTCAGTTTCAGGAACATACAGTGATTCATCATCATCTGAATGAAATGTATCAATACTGCTGGAGCTTACAGAACTATTTGGTTCAGAACTCGTGTATGTATTTTCTTGTGACTCTGGACTAAGCACTATTGGTTCAATTTTATTAACCTCATTTTCATCTGGAGTTAGGGGCATAACTGCATGGTTTTGGGTTAATGAACTTTCCAAAAAAATAACATCTCTGCTTATTAATATTTTGTTTGTCTTTGGATCTAATAATTTATAGCCTTTAGTAGTTTCACTATAGCCAATAAAAATCATTTTACTTGCCTTAGGATCCAGTTTTTGAAGCTTCTCCTTTGGTATTTTGACCATAGCTTCACATCCAAAGATTTTTAGATAACTTACATCAGGTTTCTTCCCGGACCACATTTCCTCAGGTGTAGCATATGCCAGTGCGCCGGTAGGGCAGCGGTTGGTGATGTAAGCAGCTGTGGAAACTGCTTCAGCCCAATAACATTTCTGTAAACCAGAGTTAATTAGCATACAGCGTGCCCTTTCCATGAGTGTGCGATTCATACGCTCAGCTAAACCATTTTGTTGAGGTGTATATGAATTAGAAGTTTGATGAATTATTCCTGATTTCTTTAAATAATTGGAGAAATCATTACTAAGATACTCTCTACCATTATCAGAACGAAGGCATTTAATTTTAAAATCAAGCTGATTCTCTACTAAGGCTTTGTATTCTTTAAATTTTGAAAATACTTCTGATTTGTTATGCAAAAAATATACATACACTTTCCTTGTATAGTCATCTGTGAATGTGAGAAAATATCTGGCCCCTCCAAGGGATTTTACCTCCATGGGTCCGCAGACATCAGAATGTATCAACTCCAGAGGTTTCTGCGCTCTGGAACCTTTAGCAGGAAACGGCAACCTGGTTTGTTTTCCTTTTAGACACATTTCACAAACCATTTTGTTTTTATTTTCAATTAATTTCACTCCAATAGTACAGTTGCTTAGTTTATTCATATCATTGAAATTTAAATGTGCCATCCTTTTGTGCCACAATAAGAAATCAGTCTCATCTGTTTTACAACTGTATGCTGTAATAGTGTCAGTATTCAGCCGGTACATGTTATTGATGAGATTTGCAGCTGCTACTTCAGTATTCATTTTGTTGAATATTTTACAGCCTTGTTTTGTAAACTGTATGGAGCAGCCATTCTTTATAATTTGACTCACAGACAATAAATTTGTGGTTAATTCAGGTACATAGAGAACATTTGTAATTTGGATAATTTGTTTCACATTATTTGTTCCAACAATATTCAAGTCTATTTTGCCACAACTTTTCACCGGAAGCATTTTGTTATTTGCTATTTTTATACTTGTGATCGGAGGGGGTACTTCATCATAAAGCCAGTCTTGTCTCATGGTAAGATGCATTGAAGCACCTGAATCTATATAGAAACCATCATCATATTTTGTTGTAGCAGAGAACACAGCTACATAACCTGAATCTTTATTCTTGTCTTGTTTTGTTTTCTTTGATGTGCAATTTTTACTTATGTGTCCATATTTGTTGCAAACAAAACATCTCGGGCCTCTCTTTGTGGATTGCTGAAGCTGCTTTGAGTTATTGTGCTTTGTGTAGAGTACTGTAGTATTTGAATCAATTGTCTTTACTTCTTGGAGTAATTTTGTCTTGATCAAGTCAGAACTAATCTTTACACCAGAGCTTTCTATACCCATGATCATCGGCTTGTAAGATTCCGGCAAACCAGCCAACATTAACGTTCCCAACCACTCATCATCAACATTAAAGTTGATGTTTCTCAACTTGTGTGCGGAAGACATTATTTTATTGACATATGATTCTACACTTTCACTCGTCTCCAATGTTGTGTTAATTAAGTCCTTTAATAAGCCCACTTTTCTGGTTAGTCCACTGTCTTCAAATGCTTGGGTGAGGCTATCCCAAACCTGTTTGGCATTTTCGGCTTCTTGAATGTGAACATACAGGATTGGTTCAATCAATAATATTAGTTTTGATTTAGCTTTAACGTCATTCTTCACTGATTTTTGATCATTGGGATTTGGTTCTGATGATATGCAATCATACAAATCTTCGTGCTGCAGGTAAGCTTTTACAGCAAAACTCCAAGTAGACCAATTATCCCGTCCCGTCAATTTAGGAATTGACAATGTGGTGTTGTTCATATTGAAATAAACACTGAAATAGCTGAAAAATAGAAAATCTCGCGTACCGGTAACTTTTGGGGTTATGTACGCACGCGTGTATTTTTCAGACTACTTTTGTTCGTTAGTTCGATTACTGTAATGTTTACTTTTACAACACGTTAGAGCCAAACAAATTTTATATAAATTTATAAAATTAGGTATATATTTTTATATTATTTTATATAATTTTATATAATTTTTATAAATTAAGCAATACCAATTCCGCGGTAGTAATTTTTTTTATTTTTTTTAGTACCAAAATGTAGAATTACCTACCGATGATAAATTCAATTTTATAACAAGCCCTCATGCTAGGATTACCTGAAGGGTATAGGATGGCCAAAATTCTAAGACGGCTTTTTATATTCATTTCAGGGGTTTTTTTTTTATTTACAAAAATACTACAAATTATCAAACGCATCCAAAACGGAAGACAGAACTTCCATGAGTTGGTGAGCCGAGTGGAAGGGCCGTGCGAACTACGTTGGCTCGACGGGGAACCAAACGGGCAACCCCGCAGTGCACCCGCCGTGCCTTCCGTCGCCTTCGACGGCTCGCTTCGCCACCGACACAAGTTGGTTAATCGTTTTAATTTTAACATAATTTTAAATATAACAAATCTAGTAGGATAGTTATTTATTTATTGTTTTTTCTCGTCGATGGCTCTCCTTCCGTGGCAAGGTTTCCTTTAGTACAATTCTCCACAAGGTCCCTGGTATTTTTTTTATTTTTTATTTGGTATGTTTTTTTTCATATGTGCTATTGTTTATGTATAAGTTTTGTATATCCTTTTTTATTTAATAAATATTGTTTGCCATAGCACATATTTTATTTACCCTTTTTTTATTGTCCGCCTGTCCGCCTCACACCGCGGAAAAGGTGTAACAAGCTTAATATCACGCTGAAGTCATGCTGTATGTAATCTGACTATTCGGTGACTATATGACCTATGACAGATGCGCTGAGTTTGGGGGACTTTTAAATGGTCTTGGATTCGATTAGGCCATACTAAGAATGAGGAGTAACTATATAATTTAACTTCGATTCGTTTAGCTACATCTGTGACCTGCGCTAAGGCTTTTTATAATGTTTTTTTTTCTTTTAATTTAAATTAAAAAGTTTAATAAAACTTTCCTTGCAAGACACTAACAATTATTAAACTTCGTTAACAGATAACAGATGTTCATCAGACAGGATGTCAGATGGTCCATTAGATATACCTACTTATAACATAAGCATAGCTACAGCTGCAAGTGCAAGTGATCTCTGGTATTAATCACAGAAAACAGCATACATGCTGTTATTTCACAGTGGTCTTTTGTAAGGAGATAGTTATTGCGGCTAGACCGGCTGCCAAACTAATTTTTGCTGACTACGAAACGCAGTGTGGCCTGTAACTATTGCTAGATTCAAACCAGACCCAACTTTGTAAAGTTCATTATCAAATTTGGTCCTGCCGGCAATCAAACTCAGGATCTACAGACATAGCGCTATCACACTTTACAGACATTAGCTGTAAAACACAGGCCTTGATTTGATGAATAAGTAGCTACAATTCCTTTTTATGGATATTTAAGTTATGAACATTCACTAGCTCATAAAAAGACAGCACACACACGTACACTAAAGTGTGGTGTGTAGTTCTATAGTTATTGTTATGCTGAATTTTTGAATCTAAATAATAATATAAATACATAAATAATAATATAAATAAATATAACGTGAAAAGTATTTTTTTCTGGGTTATATCATCGCCGCCGATTCATCGCCGCCAAATCGTCGCCGGCCATTTCATCGCCGTTTAGTTAAAATATCAGCATCAACATCACTTAAAAATCAATGTCACACAGGTTTCCAGTTTAATAAGTCTTGTAACACATTTTGTAATAGACAGTCTTTTTTCCAAAACTAATATTCCGTTTATTCCGAAATCACATTTATTTAACTAAGTAATTTGCTAAAATAAAACTAAAATATATCTTGTTATGAAAATTATGTCTTTTCTGACGATAATTTGGTAGTAATGCTTTTGCTTTCTGCAATACTGAGCATCATTAACAAAAGACCACAACGAACGGCGATGAAATGGTTTGGCGATGAATCGGCGACGATGAATGGTCTCGTTTTTCCTTACTTAAGGCGTGGGAGTCGGTGTTATCGATCTCATTACGCCCCCAACGTCTTAAGTAAAAATAATAAACTAATCTTAACGCATCTCCTGTCGTCGGTATATATATTTTTTTCAGTAACGACAATCGTTTGCGTGATGTGTGGATAGGTACTAGGTTTCTCATTAGATGAACCACTCTTGTTTTTGACTTCGCGACTGAAGACTTAAAACAACATTTACTGGTGTTCAACATATGTAGGTATTTTCGTTGTAACACAAGTTCGACTGTGGAATTGTACTCATTCTAATCCACGGCTCGGATAAAAATCTGCTCATGTCATGTTGATTAAGCTGAGAATTGTATGCGCTATTGTTCGTGATTGCGATTGTAAAGTACCGGAACAAGACTCTCTGCGCGAACAATAATGTCGAAACGAGTGCTTATTTAGACTCGTGCGGGTGTACTCATCATCAGTACTGAAGGTTTCAAATGTTAAAAGCACAGTAATTACGTTTTGTATTTATTTTTGTATATAAATTTGACATTAAAAAACTTGTAGAAATGGAATGGATGGAACGCTTGGTCGTAACCAGGTTGGACCTACACCATATGTTATCAAGTAGGGCATTTTAGATACAGATGAAACTCCATACCCTTGTTACTACTACACCGCTTAGATTCTTCAATAAATACCAAAAATATTAACTATATTTTTCTTTTCTTAAATATTGTGTCTTTTTGTCTTAGTTTTAGCTAGAGATTTAGCTAGCTGTGCACGCTACTTCGTACGCGCTGTTGTTCATTTTTTGAAAGACCCACAAAAAATATCCAATGTTAATCCAGGTAATAAACTGTCTGTGTGAAAAATTTCATCGAAATCCATTCAGCCGTTTGTGCGTGAATGAGTGACAAATATCCAAACAACAAATTTTCGCATTTAAAATATTACTAGCTGTGCCCGCGACTTCGTGAAGGTTAAAAATGAAAATAAGTATACGCCTGACTTCTTTATCGCTGTGATAACAGTGGCACCGAATTATTTATATTTTCAGACGATTCCTCGGGAATTTAACATTTTTCCATGATAAAAGGTATCTTATATTCTACATTTTTCCAGGATAAAAAGTTATCCAGGTAATGAACTATCTGTGTGCCAAATTACATCCAATTTAATTTAGCCATTTTTGCGTGATTGAATAACAAACATCCAAACATACAAATTTTCGCATTTATAAAATTATTAGGATTAGGGTTTTAAAACTTCGATGCCAAGATAGTAGACAGTAGACGTCAAGACCTTTGATTGCTTTTAAATTCATATGTGGATTAGAACAATATCACGACTTTTACAATAATTCTGCAAAATAAGATATAGACAAAGACTTACATCAGACCAAACACAATTTTTAGCAAAATGAGCGCAACCTATTAATTAAGGTGTATTATTGGGCAACTATTTTTGTAGCTTCTCAGAGATAACCGAACAGATTTAAAATTGGAAGGTTTTTCTCAAATATTGTGTAAAATATGAAGAAAGAAATAAAAGTAGCCGATTAAAACTTTAGTACAGAACTTAAGTTAATTAATAAGCTTAAAAAATAATGTAGTTGTCGCTGAATTTTTTTGTTACTGTTTAGAAATCTTTTTTGGGTAGTAATTTACTATTTTTTTCCTCAGAAAATATATATTTTTTGTTTAAATCTGTCAGATTGAAACTTTTTTAAATATAGTCTATTATGCTCTGTATTTTTATCTAAGTTTTAATTTTACTCTAACAAGTCAAATTAGTCGACGAAAATAACTCTTTTCTATTGATACCCAGATTTACGAGTACATATGTATTTCAGCAACTACATATAGTCCAGTACGTAGATTTTTCTGCATTTAATCAAATAGACATTTGTCTAATAGACGTTTTGTTGTTCGTTTAAAACCGAATGTATATTTAGCAGATATTCTATCATTCAAATTAATAATGAAAACAAATTATGAATAGATTTAACTACGGAATTAAAGTATCATTAATTTGGGCGATTTTCTCGAAAGCTTCGGTGATGGATCTGTTTTTATTTCATAAACTAATAACGTTGCTTTTATTTACATTTAAACGAATAAACTTCATTTACCTTTGCTATTTATGGATTTGAATTCCTAAAGGCAGAAAGTATGATTGATTGAGAAACAAGCTTAGAGGATAAAACCGCAGCCCGTAGCTTATTTATTGGAAATGGCGTGGATAGAACTCGATTTCCTACCTGGGTTACGAACAACGTTACGTTCTCTAACTAGTCCTGTTATTGATGAAGGTTTGATTACTTGTCGCATATTTACTGTACAGGAAATACGTTGATAGATTTTTTGAAATTGCGATTAATAAGCGTAGGTTTTGTGTTCTCATTATACACTAATTATTACTATATACAGAAATTGATCAAAATTTCTGTAAGTACTTACTATTCTGTACTGTAAAAATAGATTTTTTTTATGTTAAGGTCGGCAGACAAACTGATGGTCCACTTGATAGCAGTAGGCTGCCGACTGCAGTAATATTAAGGACAAGGGATTAGGAGTGCATGGGGAAATGGGCTCCGGCACCCCTTACTCACTCACCGAAACACAACAGCACACGTGCTGTTATTGTAAGGGGGTGGTTACTGCCGCCAGACGGGCTGCCCAAATCACTGCGAAAACGCAGTGTGCCTTGCCACTTCTTTCCAAATCCAGACCAGAGCCAAATTTGAAAAGTTGATTTTTCAAAGTTGACCCTGTCGGGAATCGAACCCGGGAACCCTAGAACAGGCGTTAGAATATTGTACTATCAGGTTAACATACATAAAATAGTAATCTTTCAACGGTTTAAGCATGTTGAGTCATTGACATCAAAACGTTTAAACATGAAACTTAAAAAAGAGAAACGATATTCGTAAGTACCTATTTTATTTTCAATAATTAAATTGATTTTCATTATTTATAAATTAAATTATGCCTGTAATGAATATTATGTATGCTTTAATAATAATGGTTTAAAAATAATTTTCCAAACATGTTAAAAAAATACAGTATTAGGGTACATAAGGGGCTGGTTGTAACATGTTTTCTATAAAGTGTCTCAACTTTCTGTTTGTGTTTTTGTTTTAAATGAATCTAGGCTTACTTGATTCAGTAACTAATCAGGATTTAAATTTGATAATAATTTTATGTAACCTCCCGTTACAAATTACAAAAATTAATAAAATCTGGAAAAAGAGGCATGTAACTTCTTACCTCATACCCTGGTATGAGGTACACCATAAGGACTGGTTGTTACACTACAAGGAGTAAATTGTGATAGCAAAAACAAATGTAATCTCGAGACTTTTTATAAAGTCAATCACGATTTCCCTACATTTGAACAAAAATTAAATTTTATTACTTTTCAAATGAATCATAAAAAAGTTACCTAGTTTTTAGGTTCCAAAGGCCAATTACAAAGGCTGTGTAGTTTATAGGGAAATCCTTGCAAGAAAAATAAACAAGGCTTATCCTCAACCTGGTAAAACGGCAAACGTCCTAGAAAACCACAAAATCCAAGAAATGGCAAGAATTATCCGACCAATGACAAACTCTGGTAACAAAGAGAGGCAATCCTATGCTGAGATTACAAAAAAATCATCCAATGGCAAAGTATTTGAACACGAAACCCACAACACAATCGAAAAATTACTAATTAAACAAAGTGAGAAATTTGAGTTCATCATACAACAAATGAGTACACTAATGAGTCTCATTACAACATTAATTAGCAAACTAAATAAATAGGTCTTGGCCTAAGAATAGCTACCTGGAACATAAATGGACTTGCGCCAAATATAGAGGAACTGGATCTATTGATGAGGGAACAAAAACTTGATGTTGTTCTCATATCAGAAGCACACTGTACGGAACAAAGTAATATAAAGGTTAAAGGGTGTAACGTGTATACCACCAACCACCCCGATGGAACAGGACATGCAGGTACAGCCATAATAATACGGGATCATATAAAGCACTATTTGATGCCGCAATATAAAACGAACCATATTCAAGCTACGACTGTGGCCATAGAGGACAAGGAGGGGAATATTAACGTGACAGCTGCATATTGCCCACCTAAACACAAAATAGACTCCAATATGTTCTCCCATTTCCTGTCAAGTCTTGGCAACCGATTTTTGGCGGGAGGTGACTGGAACAGTAAATACGTGCACTGGGGCTCTAGGCTGACCACAACGAGGGGGAGACAGCTAAAGTCATGCCTGGATGAAAATAACATGCAAGTGATATCATCATCTGAACCTACAAGTTGGCCTGCAGACCACAATCGAACACCGGATCTCATAGACTTTTTTGTGGCCAAAGGACTCCGAAATCTATACATGAAGACTGAATCTTGCCTGGATGGATCCTCGGACCATACTCCAGTTATACTCACAATCAGCACAACTGTAATCGAAACTGAGAAACCTGAAAGACTGTGCAATAAACACACTGACTGGCAATGCTTTAGGGAATACATTGAAGATAATCTCGTCCTCAATATCAGATTGAAAGAGGCGGAAGAAGCTGAACTTGCAATACTACAGTTCACTAATCTAATACAATTGGCCTGTTGGAAAAGCACCCCTGTGATTAGACATAAACCCGGTAATAACATTCCGTTGGAGATCAAGGATATGATCCGTGAAAAAAGAAGATTACGTCGAGTCTGGCAAGTGAGTCGTCATCCAGATAATAAAAGGTCACTAAATAAGGCTATTGTGAAACTTAAAGAAGCGATAAGACACGCAAATGACTTAACACTCCAAGCAAAATTAGTGTCCGCTACGGCTGCAAAATCATCAGATTATGCGCTCTGGAAACTTGTTAAAGAGTGCGATAGACCGACATTACCAAACCCACCTCTAAAAACTGGTGACAGGTGGGTTCGTACAAGCCAAGAAAAAGCTGATTTATTCGCCGAACACCTTAGTGGCGTGTTCTTGCAAAATGATTCGTTTGAGAAGGACTCCGAATATCTTGTAAACACGGTTCTTAGCCAGGACTTTCAAATGGATCTCCCAGCTAAACCAGTCTCACCCGCAGAGATCGTAAGAACATTACAACGTATGGACAATAAAAAAGCACCGGGTTATGACTTGATTACTAAGGAAATACTGCTGCAATTACCAAGAAACGCCTTTGTCCTCCTCGCCACAATTTTCAATGCGCTGTTACGATTGGGATGCTTTCCACAATCATGGAAAGTCTCAGAAATCATAATGATTTACAAGGCAGGCAAACCCGCAAAAGAGAAGACCTCATACAGACCAATCAGTCTACTTCCTACCCTATCGAAATTGTTTGAGAAAATACTCCTACAAAGAGTAATACCAAACCTGATAAAGCATAAAATTATACCAGACCACCAATTTGGATTTAGGGAACGACACGGAACCGTGGAACAGGTACATAGAGTCTGTGACAAAGTGAGGAAAGCTCTGGAGCAGAGAGAATATTGCTCAGCGGCATTTTTGGATGTTCAACAAGCCTTTGATAAGGTGTGGCATGATGGACTGCTTTGTAAAATAAAACAGAATATATCGCACGTCTACTACCCTATATTTAGGTCCTATCTCACAGAACGGATATTCTGTGTTAAAATTGGTGAATCCATATCCCCCTTTCACGCTGTCAAGGCTGGAGTCCCTCAGGGATCGGTACTTGGACCTTTGTTGTATACATTGTACACACATGACATCCCGGTAACACCAAGAACTACAATTGCTACATTTGCTGACGATACAGCGATACTGGCTAGCCATAGAGATAAGAAAGTAGCATCAGATCTTCTACAAAATGGCCTCGACAAAATTGACAAGTGGCTCCAAAGTTGGAAAGTTAAGGTTAGTCCATCAAAATCAGTGCACGTTACGTTTACACTCAAAAAGGACGACTGTCCACCTGTTAAGCTTGGTGGAACTCCCCTGCCCCACAAAGACTGTGTCAAGTACTTGGGAATGCACCTTGATCGCCGATTGACTTGGAAACAACATATAAAATCAAAAAAACAAGAACTAAGCATAAAGTACAAAAACCTCAATTGGATGTTAGGCAAGAACTCAAAACTAAGCACTGACAACAAGCTTCTTATCTATAAACAAGTCCTCCAACCCATATGGAAATATGGACTACAGCTCTGGGGCAGCGCTAGTGATTCCAATATCGCTATTCTACAACGCCAGCAAAATAAGCTTCTGAGGACAATAGCACGTGTACCATGGTACATAAAAAATGATGAGATCCACGAGCACCTCCAAGTGAAAACCATCAAAGAGGAGATTCGCAGTTTGGCAGCTACGTACAAGGACCGGCTTATCCACCATCCGAACGAATTGGCTCGCCAACTGACCACCCAACGGAACGTCAGAAGACTAAAGCGTCACAACATACTGGAACTAGAAGGCCGCCTCTAGTTTCTTTCTACAGAATGGGTCGATGCTTTCAGTGGAAAGCTGCTCTACAAAACAAATCTCACCCAACAAATTTGCTTATAGTCTTTTTGACTGATTGCAAATAAGCCAACAAACAAAAAAAAAAAAAAAAGTTTTTAGGTTCTAAGTTTAAATAAAATTACTTGGTACCTACTGTTTTTTTTTTAATACATAAAACATAAAACTTCCCGATTAATGACCGCGAAACGTCGCGTTAATATTAAAATATCGCAATTTTTGGCACTACAACGAACGTGCGCTGGTTTTCATCCCTTAATCGATAAAATTATTAAGCAAAAGTAGGCAAACAGTGAATTATTCCAGTTCCTGTTAAAAGATCCCCTATTAATACTCCGTCTCTAGTACACAAGGCTACCGGCGAGGCTTCTGTTCTGGCGAAACGACCGAGGGAAAATTAATATGCAACCAGTATGCGTCAGCATCATGCCTTTGAAATAACGAATCGCGATCTGCACAACAGATTAGCAATAAATTTGCATTCAGACGGAGTATACCCAGTACATCCGTTATTGCTACGGTAATTTATTGCGTAATTACCATAGGATATAATTTATGAAGAGCCAAGCCACTGCGCCAATTGTGTTTACTAAATTGAACAGATATATGATATAGAGTTTTATTATGTCACAGTATATGGTCACAGAAGCGCCGACGATCTAAGATTTAAAAGATAAAACAGAATAAAAAAATAAATTGGCTGAAAAAATATTTTTCTTTGCCGTTTAATCACGAAACTAAGATTGACGAACGAAGTTTCTTTAACTAACTAACCAAGTTAGAGAAACTTCGTTCGATTCACAAATTGACTAATATCCCTAGTAGGGCTGTAAATAGAATTTTCATCCAGCATTTCGACTTTACTTTAAATGGATATACATAGAGATATGATAGATTACGTAATGTGCAAATATGTAGGTACTACACGTAAAGGAATTTGCGCTATATCGGAATATTTATTGTACAGGAAATTTAAATGTAAACTAGATTATTATAGATTAACAGCGTAGGCGTACTTCGCGTAGCCTACGCTTACTTATTTTCCGAATTCACAGTAACTCCTTAGTGTAAGTAACTCCTTAAGCTGGATCTCCACTTGAGGAGCTCGAAATGAGTAACTTCTTCCTGAGCTGCCACGAGCTGCGAAAACTTCATGCGATTAATAGTTAACAATAGTTTATATGGTTAATAATATGTACCTTCCGCTTGTATAGCCTATACTAGTAAATAGTATGAAATCAGTGCCTATTACATTCAAAATATTATACCCAATGTTATTGTGTTATTGTCTAGTATTCATTAGATCTAATATATAAAATTCTCGTGTCACGGTGTTTGTAACAAAACTCTTTCGAAACGGCTGAACCGATTTTCATGGTTTTTTTTATATTTGGTAGGTATGAAAATAGGTCGTAAAGTATTTTTCACCCTCCTACCCCCACTCCCCATTTTTTAATCGCGATATTAGTATTTTTGTTGAAGAATATTCAAATAATTGAACCGTCGTTCATTGACGCGAAGTGATGGGTCACTTTATCACTTTATTTTTTTTTTATATTAAGATCGGTAGACAGGCTGACGGCCCACTTGATGGTAGGTGGCTACCGTCGCCTATGACACAAGCAGCGCCAAAGCTGCTGCAAGTGCGCTGTCGACTACAGTAGGATTAGGGATAAGGGATTAGCAGGGGATAGGGAAATGGGCTCTGACATCCCTTACTCACTCACCGAAACACAACAGCACACGTGCTGTTATTTCACGGTGGTCTTCTGTAAGGGGGGTGGTTACTGCCGCCAGACAGGCTGCCTAATAACTGCGAAACGCAGTGTGCCCTGCCACTACTTTCAAGATCCAGACCAGAGCCAAATTTGAAAAGTTCATTTTTCAAAGTTGACCCTGCCGGGAATCGAACCCGGGAACCCTAGAACAGAGCGTTAAGGCAAGCACCCTAATCACTCATCCAACGGGCTCGTCAGGTCGTCGTCATGGTTTGAAAATAAAATTGGACCACAATCGGGTTACGGAATTATTTTCGGGTTCTGGCAGGACAACGTCTGCTATGTCAGCTAGTTTTATATAAAATTTTATGTGTAAACTTCATGCGACTCCACTTGAGTTACACAATAGAACAACGAAACAGCAGGTTTCATCTCGAGCCATGGTTCTATTATCATGGTATCTATCACATATCGGATGCATGTAACTAAAATCGCATTTTCTTGATTTTTTTTCAACGAAATTCTTTTATTATCCTACCAATATTACAAATGCTACAATGTGTTTGTTTGTTATAATTCACGCCTTAACTACTCAACCCGTCTATATACGTTGTCAGGGATACAGAAAGGACATTGTGTGCCTTTCATCAAGAAAGACTTGTGTTCCCGAGGGAACATCTATAGGCGGATGCTCGATCCTTGGAAGCCTCTAGTGGAGTATCGACTTCACTGGCAGATAATAGGAGCACGTAACTTGTAAAGTATGAGGGCCAAACACTTAGGTATTGTTTATGGGTAAAGTTATCATGCAATTTTTATTAAAAAAACTATTCCAATAAGAAAAATAGTTGTAAATTCACGATATGTTACAGAATATAATTTCAGTGAAAACTGTTCACAAAAAAATAAATCATGTGAATATATTTTGTTATTAACTTATTAAAAAATAATCACATCACATTGTAATAAAACCAAGTAAAAATATAACAAGCTTGCCGTTAGACGGATTCAATTCAATAACCGAACAGTTATTCGCAGGAAGCTGCAGTCAATATTGAATTTCTTTTATCTGCATAACAATTATTATGGACATTGGAATAGTCGTAGCTACAAAAATAATTAATATTTTGTAATGTATGTGGTAATCTACTGCATTTCTATATCCACATTATACTTAAAGTAGATAAGTGTTAGGACTAACATTTTTCTTTTTTTGACGAGCCCATTGGATGAGTGGTTAGGGTGCTTGCTTTAACGTTTTATTCTAGGGTTCCCGGGTTCGGTTGTAGGCAGGGTCAACTCCTTACAGAAGACCACAGTGAAATAACAGCACTTGTGTTGTTCTGTTTCGGGGAGTGATTAAGGGATGCCAGAGCCCATTTCCCTATTCCTTCCTAATCCACATGCAGCACCTCTGGCGTTGCTTGTGTTATAGGCGACGGTAGCCACCTACCATCAAGTGGACTGTTAGCCTGTCTGCCGACCTTAACATAAAAAAAATACCAATTTAGCGTTTAGCAATGTTTATTTTTAGCGGACTTAATGAATATTAAAAAAAAAAATAGCCGAATTGGTCCAGACGTTCTCGAATTTTGCGTTTAGCAACACATTTAGCGATTCTTTTTATTTATTTATATAGATTATAGTAAATTTATTAGGACAGAAAAAGAATGTACATTAAGGACAGTATTCTATAAGAAGGTAGTCACAGCTGACAGACAATTGACCAGTTATTGAATTGATCACTCGATAATTCAGTTTAGATATTATTTGAAAATTTAGAATTCTATGTAAATATTGTTTGTTTTAAGACGTTTCTCTAGTGAGCCAACTCAATGATGAATTGCCCGAGCCTACACAAAAAGAGTTTATGATAACCTCATTTCCTTCATCCGTCAGCAGCCATTGTGCCAAAGGTTATTTTTGTAAGAATGAAATTGTTAAACCGACACGGCGCGACGTGGCGCCTGTACACTGATGTGATTTTCCTTCTCACTGATAAATTGGATTTTTGTTGAGAGATTGTATTTTGCAAAGACAAAACGGTGTTCCGACTTCAATACGTACAAATTGAGGCAAATTTCCTCAAATATTTCATATTTTAGAGGCCCCATCTATACTCTATACGATTCGTCTTATGGATTTTATTCCTGTGGTGTCAATTTCATGTAAAACTGTTCAGTTCTTAAAGGCTCTTCAGTTCAGTTCTTAAGGGGGCGTACAAAGCAAAAAAAATAATCTAATTTCACTACCCGTGTACATAATTGAATGGACACGATACCAACACAACGGAGTTCCTTTTATTAGCCATATTTATTTACACAATCAACAAGTCTATACACAACACACTTATAATAATATATTCACAAACAAGTCTTATTAAAAATATTTGCGTCTAAATATTCTTGCGCACAGAAATGTGGTATTCCCGTCTCAGTGGAGCGATTGTGACTGATCAGTGATCATGTGAAACAATGCATATTGAAGTATGCATGATATGAGACGGCAGGTAGCGCATTTCGCGGAGTAAAAATGTTATAAGTGCTAAAATTATTAAATATTAATTACTCATAAACTACAATGTCAAATGAAAAATTAACCCTCAAAGGCCTAGATAATCTGTGAAGTGAGATTAATGATAATTTTTTAGGTTTGTAATATGTGTCATTTTGAAAATAAAACAAAAAACGATAAAAATGAGAGGTAACTTGGTGATTTTGTTCTATCGAGAAAAATTCATTGTTTAATGTTTTCTGTTGATTTCACTTTTATTTATAATGAATTAATCTACATATAAATATTTTCTTATTTGGACTTTATATACTTAGACAAAATTGAAATCTAGGATAACTATTTCTATATACACGCGCTCTTAAGGCAGCCTAATTACTCATTCAACGATATATTGCTCTTATGCAAGCTTATTATTGCGCTGATAAGTCGAACCAGCTCACTAGATGTATTAGTGACAACTAAAGAATCAATGACTCGTAACAAACAACTGGTGGTTTAGATAGTCACAATATGTATTATTGTTATGTTTCATCTATCTATTAAAGATTAATCGAGCTACCATTGATAACTACTATTTACTAAAGACTAGTTAAAAATACAATTGTAAATTACTAAAATTAAAAATTCAGTAGTGTTTTACATTTATATAATATACTATATAAGTAAGTTTTCAGCATTCATGTCATTGGTCCAAATTCTAGTTTTATCAGTTTCATTATTTGTAATGAACTGTCCAAGTAGAATGAATTTTATTATTCTCTTTTTGATCATCACCTAAGAAGCTATTTTGATTATTGATTTTCAAATTATTAGTTACTAGCTGGAGCCCGTGGCTTCGCCCGCGTTGTAAGTTAAAAAAAATAACGCATGACTAAATATATATGAGCAACGTAACGCCTAACATCTTTATTGCAGTATAACTTTGCCAGGCGTTAGACTATCCCTCGGGGACAGTATATGAAGGATGAAAGGTGTGGATGAAAGGTACCCATATCCTTTCCTGTATCCCTGACAACTTGTATGCAACATTTCAGCGGTTTAGACGTGAAAAGGTAACAGACAGACAGACAGAGTTACTTTCACATTTATAATATTAATTAATAGTATGGAAGTAACGACCAGTAGGTCCCTAATAAACTATAAGTTGTAAGGGATCTTGTTCTGGTTCTGGGTGCTATTCTTTTATTTGTCATGCATTCGTTTCTCTGTGGTGTCTCTAGAAGATTAAATCTTCAACTTTTTGACAGAAAGAAAGAAAGAAAGAAAGAAAGAAAGAAAGAAAGAAAGGAAGGAAGACTTTTATTCACTGCACGAAAGACACATTATATACAAGAAAAAACGTGTATGTGTCCTCGCGGCAGCAAATCGGATACTGGCTCAGCATTGTGCTGAGGTGTTAGACAAACACCCAATAGAATTTTCTTCCTTCCTTTTAGTGCGAATATTACGTGTACACTGTACAACCCGATCTTAGTTGATCATAAACAGAGTATGTTTCATTGTATATAGTTTATACATAAATTACCCTATACAAACATTCAAGCCGATGAAGTTTGTTTAAAATTAGATTTGGCTCCATAGGTAATTTAATCTTATCAAATCGTTCTATGAAAGCAATAAATCAATTTAGCCTTTAGATATTATAATAGTGGCAATTCACATAACTATATTTAGTCGTCGTTACATTACTATCTAATTAGTTCAATTACGCGTCTAAAATTTTTTATCGACCTTTCAAAAGGTCTTCCAAGCACGAAAAGTAAAAACAAGTCCGTTTACTAAAACGAATGTTCTCTATAAAGAGAAAAAAAAATGGATTTTCACCCGCAGACATCAAAGAAGCCGCGAGTTAAAGTGAATTTGCTCTCGTCGAGTGCCATTCTTTGGTCGCGATGAAACTTCATTTTATGCTAAGCAAAAATCGTTATCAACTTTTACCGAGTCGGTGTGTACGAAACCTTATTATTATGCGAAACATCTACCGTTGCTTCCTTGAATATTTTTCCACTAATGTACACCTAGCCTTAAGTATTCTATTTCATATATATTACTTCCTTCCTCCCATTCATTTTGCCAATGACTAGGTGTTTTGAAAGTTTTTATCGAGCGAGTCTCTTCAACTTACGTAAACAAGTAAAAATATTGTCCAGATGTAACGTTTCTTCAAATTATCTGAGGCTGTATAATAACGTATAAAATATTAAGCCAAAGACGTGAGTATTTTTCACATTTATTGAATTCACATAAAGTAAAACACTAAAGATATACTCACATGAGTTTTCAAATCATTCTTAAACCTGAAACAAAAATAAATAAAATTAATTAGTCTTAAACTTTAAACACTGTGAAACTAATTATCTTCTGCTGTTAAAAAACTTCACTGATTAAATGATAATTTTAGTATAATTATACAATACCTATACATATAATAAAATCATAAACGAGCCGTGAACATTAGAGATTAAAAAAAAATTGTGCACGTGTAACTTACTTATGTTACCGAAGTCAAAAAAATAGCTTTTAAAATTTTTGTCTGTTTGTCTGTTTGTGCACGCTAATCTCTGAAACAGCTTAACTGATTTGAATACGGTTTTCACTAGTGTATTGTAATAAGTTTCCCATAACATTTAGTGTTTGTTTCATTTCAATTTTCAATCGGTTTATAACATATTACTTTAATTCCATAATTACTCGTTAGTTGTTGGTCGTAATAATACATAAAAAACATAACATTTCGAAGATATCATATGAAGGTATAATTTCATATCTAGTAGAATTAATTTCTAAAATGTGTAGAATTTGTGAAGTTTTTGGTGAAAACCACAATAGTTTGTTGAAGACTTCTAAGCAATTGGAGCACGTTTGCATAATGGACGACGACGAGCAACAGTAAGCAATTAATAATACTTGCTTCGTAAACTGTAAAACTTTTAAAGATGTTATTTTGCGTTTCTAGAGTAATTCAACTAAGTAAAAGTATTATTGAAAACTAAGTGAAAGGCTTAGTTGCTCTGCAGCCTATATCGCTAAACAGATTACACGCCTAACAGATGAAGATACAGCTAGGATTGTCCATTTCGGTTACTTTCACATCTAATATCTTATGGGATTCTTCTTTGGACTAACTTCAGACATAAATACTATCTTCATTTTATAAAAAAAGGGCCGTTAGAGCCATCTACTAACTGGGTCCGCAGCTATCCTTCCGAGCAAAATTCAAGGAAATAAAGATTTTTAACAGAATTTACATGCCAGAGAATTTAATATATATACATAAAAATATTAGTCAATCGTGGGCGTGATAGGGGTAGTATATCGTCAGGATTGGGCGTGCCCATTTGTAAGTAAAGACAATGAAACTTAAGATCAAAATTTATGACAGACATAAAATAAGCGAACAATTAGGAATACAAATTTAAAAGAAACTCGAGCAGAGTAACAGCCTAACGGGCAGAATGTCGATAGGCACAGTAACCACCATGGGTTATACCTATCAGTTAACAAAGGCGGTAAATAAACTGACTGGTTTGTCGGGAGCTAGTGCTCACTGAGTCAAAGCTATATGTGTTCTGTGGTCAAAGCCGAAACTAGAGTGGCTATATGAAGCACAAGCAACGCTCCACTTTTTATACCATCTCAGTGCTACACCAGCGCCAACAACCCAATCCGTTGGCGCGCAACGTGTTTACAAACCAATAGGTGGGGTGAAATTTACAGTTTGATATTTACAGCTTACCCACTAGATAATATTCAGTACACGTAAACAACATAGTTTAATACTCGTAGTCATAGCCTTCCATTAAAAAAAAAGAAGGAGGTAATTATTACAATTAGTGATCAAATAATCCAACATGAATGAATGTTATTGTGTTACTAAGAAATAATTAGTAGTTAATAATCTAGCTCAATTAAACACCGTATCAGATTATGCTTTGAATTTAACAAAGGAATATGCCAATTTATGCTATATTTTTTGTATGTACTGTGATTGTATAATTGTAAAAGAATTGTAATTGTTATATATTTTATTTTAAAGATGACAAAAAGAATGGTATCCTGAGTTTCTTCTGAGGATCGTCATTTTTCGGCAATTTTTTTTTTCAAAAAGTGTTTCTTTTTGAATTTATTTAATGAATAAATTTAATAAATTTCCTGTTTTTATTTATATGTGCTTCGAAATTTTTCAGTAAACTTCTAAATTTATTAGGATTAGCAATTATTATGATTTATTTATGTTTCTAATTATAAATTAATATTTAATATTTAAAAATGACATATATAAAAACCCTTAAAAATTGGCAGAACATTTTTTTACTTTTATAAACCAAAAATCGTAGTTTGTAGTTGTAGAAGTTTGTAGAAGTAGATATTATTGTCGTCTTAACAGTGCCTTAATGATAACACATTTAGTAAACTTGTTAAGTCGCTTTCCGCTAATACCACTGACTGACACATCACGTACTGACATAACTGTTCTCCCAGAAGAGTTCCGGGGGTTCCCCATTTATAGTCAGTCGTAGAGGGGGTTCCCTAATGAGCACCAGAAAAATCCCAAATCTTAAAGATTGTAACCTGGTAAAAAATCCGCGATAGGATCTCGGAAACTATGAGAACTAGAGGGAGGGCATGTCATAGAGGGTAGGGTCATCAGGGTTACCACACCACGACCTAAGAAAAAGGGAGGTGGACGAAGTCATGAGAAAAAAGCTAGTTTGCATATAAAATTGAATCCATTCGAAGCCTGGAACGTATCGCTTGTAACAAATAAATTATCAAGAACTAAACAGTGTTTAGGTCTTGATAATTTATTTGTACGTGTTTAGTAAACACGTCAATTTTAATTTTCATAAATGAAGCATAGCATATAGGTTTGTGTTATGGATAACCGTATTATGGCTTGGGCTAATACACACCCAGACTATGAAAAGGTTATTTCCACTTTTCAAAGTTGAGTATTTCACTTTAATTAGTCGACCAATGGGCCCTCAAAATGGGTTTTATATAAATGGACATTTCCTATAAAGTATCTTATTTATATTTCGCGTGACTCACGATGAGAAACAATTGTTTAGTAAATAATTAAGATGGCAAATACGTTGTACTCTTGCTCAAAATAATGTACACTCACAGTTGTAAATAATGTAAACGAAATGTTTCAAGTTACCTTTTTAATTGGGAGAAATCGCCTGAAACTAAAATTTCGAGGAACAAAGTTTTCCTTAATTTGATTGAAAGAAAAAATAGATCAATGACCGTCGATTCGATAGCGTCCTGTGGATTCGACTAAATACGTTTGGGAATCAACGGGATTCTCATTAAACTTGACAAATTGAACACGCATCGGCACATAGGTAATTTATTTATTTGCCCGAAGACATTGTCCAAGAGAGAAATAAAACTATATTTAAAAAGAAATTAATGAAATATTACTTTCATTCATTAATATAATTAATAAAATTTAGATTTTTAAATTAAGGTACATTTATTTTTCAATTCATTTCAGTTCAGTTTTATTTTATTTTTGATAAAATTTGACATCATAACTTGATCCCATAGACAAACTGCTATCCAGTTTTATGGGACAATGTAAATATTAGTGTAATTACTTCATGTGTAATAAATAAATATCCCCTATTATATACCTGAAAAGGCCTCCTACGTCAATGTAGGTAGCGGTACAACTCAATGCGTTCCACAATCAACTAGATTTCTGTAATGGGGTGATTACTGCCACCCCATAAAAGATAGATCTACCAACTAGAGCTCTATAAGATTTGCAATAAATCAAAAACATTTGCGCTATTGTGTCTCGGTATACGGTATTAATATTATTATTATTTATTTCAGATAACATTATCTATTGTGTTAGTTATTTTATAATTACATCTATAAAATCCCAATCTATAAAATCAGTGAAATGTTTAAAAATTGAGGAGTTTTATTTGTATCTCTCAACAACAGTTTTCAAGATGCTGTTAGACTTTATTATCACTTTATTTATTGTTATTATTGTGGGTTCTAAAATAAATTACACCAACAGCTTTCTTGAACAAACATTTTTATTGATTGTTTTTTCATTGACAATGTCGGGGTCCTCGTCAATTTTTCGGAACTGGCCCCAGAAATACAGCCAATTTCTTATGTTTCCATCGAATTTTCGAAATTCTAATTTTGGTAAGTTAGAGTTTTTCTCTTTAAAGATAACTGTAAATATTACAACTGTACTTACTTTAAAAAACCTTCGTTATCTAATATAGGACAAAATGATTATTTAATAGAGTCATTACTTTTTTAAAACTTTATAATGATTAAAGCTTAATAACAATTACTGTAAAACCTTAAAAAGTTTTCTTGACACTGTTATAGCGCAAGTACTCAATTGACATGTGGGGAGCCACAATTACACGATAACGTCGCAAAATGCTGTGTAATGGCGACAAAATCTGCCTTATAGGACATGCATGAAACGCAATAATAGTGTTTCAGAAAACGTTCTTTCGATTGCTACAGTACACAGTTTTCTGGAAATGAATTTTTCGAAGTTGGCTCTGGTCTGATTGTTAATGGTTGCAGCGAACACTCCGTTTCGCAGTCATAAATTGGGAAACCCGGCAAAATTGGCGATATTAAAGTCAAACAACAGCATGTGTGCTGTTGTGTTTCGGTGACTCACTCACCGAAGGGATTCCAGAAACCATTTCCCTATCTCGCATGTAGAGTTGCCTGTATTAAAAGGCGACTGTTGCCGCATTATTACTAGCTGAGTCCGCAACTTCATACGCGTGGTAGACGGTATAGCGCGTAACTTTTTTGTTTGTAAACCGATTGGAATGACACAAACATTAAATTTTGCGGGAAGCTTGCTACAATAGATTACTGAAAACCGCATTCAAATCGGTTAAGCCGTTTCTGAGATTTGCGTGCACTAACGCACAGACAAACAGCCAAAAATTCTAGTTTTTATTTTTTATTTCGGTAACATAAGTACAGCGTGTAGAAATCGTTTTTTTTTTTTTTTTTTTTAAATATTTTATGTACAGACAGACACGGCTCGTTTACGATTTTATTATATATACCTACATAAACAACTATTTTCGGGTTCGCGCAAACAAAATAAAACAAAACAAGAGTCAATGTTGTTGGTAATAATAATTTTATGAAAGGGTTGAGTTTGAATTTCTTTTAGTGAAACATCTCACATAAGCTTATTAATGGTTATGCCTTCCATATAGAGATTCAAAGCCGCAGTCAATCAATCGAATTAAGTAATGCATCAATAGCTACAGTTCTGGCCGCCACTAGAGTACCTCTCTTCGTCATTGATTTATCATTTTCACGACCGTTTGTAGATACAAGGATTTAAGCATAGGCAAATTATTTTTCAGTGATAATCTTTACGGTTTTTACATTTAGAACATTTATTTAGCACTAACTTTTGCCCGTTTTATTCCCGTGTTTTTATCAATTTTGTATTATTGTGATTTAAATTGCAAATACAACAATTACTGTAAAGTTTAGTCAAAATAGTTCTTGCGTGGAAGGGTAACGAACAACCGAACAACCTTACGCGTGTGTAATATTTGTAGGATTTAAAGGGGCATACAAAGCAAAAAAAAATCTAATTTCACCGCGTGGCCCCATAATTGAATGGACACGATACCAACACAATAGAAACCTTTTATTAGCCATACATTTACACAATCTTATTAAAATAATATGAAAGAGTTTATAAACAGTTTATACACAACACACTTATAATAATCTACTCATAAATAAGTCTTATTAAAAAAATTACGTGTAAATATTCTTGCGCACAGAAACATAGTCTTCCCGTCTCATTGGAGCCATTGTGACTGATATTGTGAAACAATGCACATTGAAGTATGCATGACATGAGACGGAAGGGAGCGCATGTCGCGAAATAAAAATGTTATAAGTGTCAAAAATATTAAATATTAATTACTCGCAAACTATAACGTCAAATGAAAAATTAATCCTCAAAGGCCTAGATAATCTGCGAAGTGAGATTACTGATAATTTTTTAGGTTTGTAATAAGAGTCGTTTTGAAAATAAAACAAAAAACGATAAAAATTAGAGGTAACTTGGTGATTTCGTTCTATCGAGAAAATTTCATTGTATAAAATTTTCTGTCCACATTTCACTTTTATTTATAAGGTATTGATCTATACATAAATATTTTCTTATTTGGACTTTATATACTTAGATAAAATTCAAATCTAGGATTAGCTATTTCTATTATACGGGCTCTTAATTGTTAAAGGTAACAAAATTAAAAAAAAAAAAAATTTTAATTTATGAACCAAATCTTCACGTTTAATTTTTAAAGGTAGGGTAAAGGATTAAAAACCAAAATATGGTTGTAGTGGGTCGCACAGTTATTACATTACTTTTTGGCTAGTCAGTGGGTTGCCACACAAAAAGGCTACGATTTAAGACCACAGAGCTTTCACGGTTCCAAAACTACTTAATGTTTAATGTCATGTTATTGCCTCTCCAACCTCATAAAGGTCGCCAGAACATGTGATATCGAACTCAATTCGGCATAAACTTCGTCATTAGGTATAGGTACTGCTGAATACACCTGCGGCTTCTGTTTTTACATTAAGTTCATTAAGTTAGCAGTAAGATAGTAGATAGCTTTTTCAGTGTGGTACGAGGCCCGTGTTACGCATTTACATAATAATAGCTATTGAATAATGCATTGAGGTAGGTCCATGAGAGCCTTCGGTTGCTAACTTGTCGATGGATTTATTTCTAAAGAGATAAATTATGGAAGTATCTAACTAAAGCTTCATTTACAAAACATGAAGTTTAGATTAATAGAAGGGTAATAGCAGCAAAGGTATAGGCACAAAGCGCAGATATAAAACAGGGTATCTCTCTGGAGGTAGTAGGAAGATTTTTTTAATATTAAGGTCGGCAGACAGGCTGACGGTCCACTTGATGGTAGGTGGCTACCGTCATCTATGACATAAGCAACGCCAAAGCTGCTGCAAGTGCGCTGCCGACTGCTGTAGGATTAAGGATAAAGGATTAGGAGTGGATAGGTAAATGGGCTCTGGCATCCCTTACTCACTCACCGAAACACAACAGCACACGTGCTGTTATTTCACGGTGGTCTTTTGTAAGAGGGTGGTTACTGCCGCCAGATGGGCTACCCAAATGACTGCGAAAACGCAGTGTGCCCTGCCACTACTTTCCAAATCCAGACCAGAGCTAAACTTGAAAAGTTGATTTTTCAAAGTTGACCCTGCCGGGAATCGAACCCAGGAACCCTAGAACAGAGCGTTAAGGCAAACACCCTAACCACTCATCCAACGGGCTCGCAAAATGACAGCATGTGTGCGGTTTTTTGTTTTTCTGTCTTTAAGTGATGTTAAAGACAGAACACTATCATCACAGTAACATTGGATCCCTTTGTCTGGAGATACACTTGCCTTAGTGTTGCTTACGTTTGTTGGAGCAAGTAAAATGTGTCATTAAGTGACTATCAGCCTTCCCACTCATCTTTCTCATAGAAAATTGGGTTTATATCATTTCATGTCCAGCATTATCTTATGAATATTATACGAAATAGATCAATTAGCCTCTTACTAGTACTATATACCGAAATTGAAAAGTGTATAATTGGTTATAAACCTACTGCATTATGACACACAATTTTTCTTCTTCTCTTAATGCCATCTCGTATCGGAGGTCGTTTATCATCATGGCTATCCTAATCTTCGAGGCAGCGGCTCAAAACAGCGATGTGGTTCGCCATACCATAATATTCGCGGAGATTCTTGAGCCATGAAGTACATCGTGAGCTCGGCTTGCGTCTACTCTGTATTTCCCCCTGCATGATCAGCTGCAGCAGATCAAGTACAAGTTTTCTGACTTATATGGTTTTCAATATTTTGGCCTTCTTTTTTATTCTCTGCAGAATGACACACACATAAAAAAACATTATCAAAATATTCATATTCAATAGTTATATTATATATCAAATGATTAGGTGAAAATAAACAAAAGACTAAATACTTAGTTAATAATTTCTTGAAGTCAACCTGTCATTAAATGTTAACTTTTCAACTGAAAAGTAATAATTTCAAGTCACCTTATTCAATTTAGTAAATTGTAGGCTTGAAATGTAAGTTGTGTTGGGTGTGTAATTAAGTTATAAAGTTTTCAAATATTTTTACTATGTAGTTTATGCACCCATTCAAAGTAATAACTTAAACACTGTGTTTTAACTCAGAGTACTTAGTTGTTATGTGTATAATGTTTTAATCGAATATGGCCTGTATTTAAAAGTACGGTAGTTGAAGTATGTAATTTAGCTTGTATTCAAAACTTCAATATATTTTGGCAATGTTATAATTGGTGACTATTTGACTATCAAATCTAATCAAATATTAATCTGAAATTTATGACTTTTGGATCTGGAATATTAGAATTTCGAATTATACCTACTATAAACTATAACTACTTCGTACGCGTGGTAATCGGTATAGCGCGTAACTTTTTGTTTGTAAACCGATTGGAATGAAACAAACACTAAATGTTATGGGAAATTTGCTACAATACATAATTGAAAACTGCGTTCAAATCGGTTAGGCCGTTTCAGAAATTAGCGTGCACAAACAGACAACAACCGACTAACAGATAAAAAGTTTAAAAACAATTTTTTTATCTCCTTAACATAAGTACAACGTGTACGCGGCTCGTTTACTATTTTATTATATATATAGATATAGAAGATATAGAAGAATGAATACTGACTCTCCTACTAAAAGTTCAAAAAAATATATTTTTACTGTTTTGTATTCGGTTTTGTCATGTTTTATATTTTATTTTGTATTTGTATATTCTAAGTCTAAATGTATAAGGAATGCTGATTGTATTCGATAGCTAAACTCTCTACTCTAGGCATATTAACCAGAAAGCAAATGTGATAAATATTGATAATAGTAGAAATGGCGGAAAAGTAACTGTCATAGAGTAGAGAATTATAAAATAAATAAAAAATAATGGATAACCCAAAATCCTTGGGACTTTTACTAAGACAATTTTTTTTTGATAATATGTGATTGAGCGTGAAGAGAGATAACATCAGTTTCAGTTTGACGAAAAGTTTCTGGGACAACCCGTATACTAAAGTTGAAGTTTTATACCGGATGTTTGAAGGTTGGATATACCTAAAGAGTGAAGGGGATGATAGCCTAGATCATTTAGTGTTTCAAGCCTCGTTTTTCATGGACAATCATTTTATTAAAATCCAATTTCAAGTTTAATTAAAAAAAGGAAATTAGATATGAGAATTATTTATGAATTATTAGATGCTGTAAAAAGAATAAAGTAAAGGTTGTCAAATTCTTTTGCATGAATTTGAGCGGTTTCATCATGTGATTCCTGTTTAGAAGGTATCTAATATATAAAATTCTCGTGTCACAGTGTTTGTAACAAAACTCCTCCGAAACGGCTAGACTAGGCAACTTTGAAAAATCAACTTTTCAAATTTGGCTCTGGTCTGGTTTTGAAAAGTAGTGGCAGGGCACACTGCGTTTTCGCAGTCATTTGGGCAGCCCGTCTGTTTCGGTGAGTGAGTAAGGGATGCCAGAGCCCATTTCCCTATCCTCTCCTAATCCCTTATCCTTAATCCTACTGCAGTCGGCAGCGCACTTGCAGCAGCTTTGACGTTGCTTGTGTTATACGGCGACGGTAGCCACCTACCATCAAGTGGACCGTCTGCCTGTCTGCCGACCTTAACATAAAAAAAGACCTATTTTTATGAAACTTTGTATGTATATTCAGTAGGTCTGAGAATAGGTCGTAAAGTATTTTTCATCCTCCTACCCGCACCCCTCATTTATTAATCGGGATTTTAGTAATTTTGTATGAAGAATATTGAAATAATTCCTTTGTTGATTGACGTGAAGTGTCGCGTCACGTTGACATATAGTTTGAAAATAAAATTAGAAAATTATTTTCGGGTTCGGGCAGGACAACGTCTGCTGGGTCAGCTAGTATTATTATAGTCTTCGAAACAAGCTTACTATTGTTAAGTACATTTACTCATAAAATAATTTTAAATTATATGACATTATATTTTATCATTCTGTAAGCATGATTTTTCATGGTTTTTTTATATTTATGGTTTTTTGCTTCGTCTCTTTATTGTTACGCATTAAATTTTCCTCTTTAAAAAAAAGAGAGGTTTATTTATATTTATATTACTATTTAAGTAATACATTCTACTTAAAGCACATTGTTAAATAAGTCGGGTTCGGTTTAAAAAAAAATTCTCAAGATAGAACATTACATTATCCCATTAATACCTACCTACTATGAGAATTTAACTAAATAGGACAGGTGTCCTATTTCATCAGTGTAATATATTTTATAGCTTATTATTATTACAAGAATTCTTATATATTCATGTAGTTATTATACACTTGAGATCCCTCATATACATATGTAAGTAAGAAATAAGGAAACATGTACGTTAATCTCATAATGCATATTCACCCTTATAGGGTGAATTTTATTGAAAATATTTTTATTGAAATTCTTTGCGATTCCAGGTTCTACAACATGAAATTTAATTATTACATCATACATACATACATGAAATTTATAGCTATCAGATAATGTGCAAAAACTAGGTAATAAGATAATTCGCTAAAAATCGACATTTAAAAATAAAAATATAAAAATTTAATTATTACCAAAATAAAAATAAAATATATCACAAAATCACATTATCGGCTAGGGTATCGCACAGCAAAATGTCTCGCAAAAGAGATCTACTTTAACCCCTTCAAGAAAATGTATCGAATTTCCAGTAACGCTATACATTTCTATATCGTTCTAGCTAAAGGCAATTCGAAAGTATCGTTATTCTTTTTCTATTTGTTTGTTCTTTTCTAAAAACGATTTTCAAATTTATATTATTTATTACTATTTTTTTAGATAACATGCATTTTAAATAATTGCGTAACCTTCTTTTAAGTTAAATTGTGTGTTAATTGAAAATAACTTTAGTAATTTGATTATGTCTTCGCTGATTAGTCTTCAACTCCATATCTGGACTACTCCTAGATATTATAAATTTGTATTGTGTATTAAAGTATTTATATAGGACACATTTTACAATTTTTCTCAGTGCTAATGTCATATGAATTATTCTATAAAGTATTCAATATGAGTAATTTTTTTTCTATTTGTCCAAAATTAAAACATCTTTGTTCGATTTTGCAGCTGATGTTTATCTATACCTAGTCAGGTCATAAGTTCGGTTTAAATTGGCCACAAAAATATTTATTGAATTCCAATTACTAATCTTTTATGAAAAAAAAGTGCACTATTTTGAATTTTATTTATTTATAAATATGGAGCGAGTTGCGATTATGACGCTGCATCATCCGAGCGATTATGCGCCAAATCAGATTTACAAACTACTGAAAAATTTGAATATAAACAAAAGATTTGTTTATCGCTCCATCAAACGATATTATGAAGATTTCAAGTGTAGTAGACAGAAAAGGAAGTAGTTACCATCGCACTTTAGGACTCTAGCAATGATAAAAACTGTGAACGCACGAATCCGAAGAAATCCTATGCGTAAGCTGAAACTGTTGGCCCTTCAGGTGGGGTTAAGCAGAACCACGGTGAAAAGGTTTGTTGAATTAGGGCTTCGAGCTTATCGAAGGAAAACAGGAGATCGTTTGGTACGTGATTTACGGACCTGAACCTTAAGAGATCCCGCGTTGAAGCGGTACACTGAAAAAAAGCACAGTAAAAATCTTTTTTCGGATGAAAAAGAAAACAGCAGTGATGAAGCGAGCAGCAGCATTCTCCATTTGGCATGGTTTGGCTGGGAATCTCATATTCGGGCTTAACTGAGGTATATTGAGCTTAACTGAGCATCCGATATTGATATGGACCTTGTTCATGCTGCTATAGACAACTGGCCGTACAGGTTGAAGGTTTTTATTGAAAATCGCGAGGTATTTGTTAATAAGCTTAGTTAGCATAAGAATATAATTATGTTTAAGTAAATCCTCTTTACTTATTATTCACATTTCACAATAAAAATATGACAGAACTTATGACCCGACTTAGGTAGAAAGAGGAAGAAAAATGAGGGATATTGTAGAAAATTTCTTACTATTCTCGCTATATCCGACTTTTATGCTCGGTTTCTAGGCTATTATGATAGCCATATATAGCCAATATATTTCCTAGAGAATTGATATGCCTACATATGAAATTCAAAAGGATTTATTTTAATTCGACTTTTAGTTACAAAGTTTAGTTTATTCAAACAAACAAACTTATCAGCATTTTAACAGTTATTTTTGCTTCCGTATATAAAGTTTTATAGTTTTCAATAGTGAGGCTTGATTAAGTACATATTGTTATACGAAATATAGGTAAAGTGCTATTGCAAACATTTTCATAAGTACACACGTAACGAGTAAGTTCTTCAAAGATACTCTGATATATAGAAAGTGCACTCAACAAAAGAACTATTCGCGAAGGACCACTTAGCCAACTATCCTATAAAACACGTGCGAAGCATCGTCATGCGGAGTACTACTAAATCTAACGTCTCATCGAGGCTCCGATTCGGTCGAAACGTGCTTAATTGCAGTTGACGTTGGATATGATTTTTGTACTGATTACGCCCTTCAAATAACAGACTTTATAACAGGTGTGATATTCTATTCAAGTGTTTATAAGAGACGTAACAGTTTTATAATAGTTTTATAAGAGACGCCATTTTCAATTTAGTTACTAAGAAATAAGAGTAATAAGAGATATGAATCCAACTAAATATATATAACTAAGTTTTGTTCCCATATTCTAATGTCTTATATAATTTTAAACATTACTGAAAAAATACTTAAGATGTGGAAATAAGACACTCTAATAATCAGTTCTTACAAGTTGGCAAATTTATTTCGAAAAACAGTAGAACTTGAGAACTTCTTCTAAAGCCAGTCTGAAACTTGTAGGAGAAAAATAAAAGTAATCTCTCGGATAAATGCGAATATTGTTTTAATTCTTCGACCCACAAATTCCATACAATTATTTTTATGTAATTTCATTTAACATTAAAGTGGATCTCAAATTAAAAAGAAAAATCAAAAACATGAACATTAAAAAATATGTAATAACTCTCAGTTCACTGAAGGTTTCGGTTTTCCTTTTTTTTAATATTATTTTAGAATTAATTTTCACATTTACAAATTTATCCTACTAATATTATAAACGCGAAAGTTTGGATGTTGTTACTTAATCAAGTCAAAACAGCTGAACAGATTTGAATGAAATTTGGCATATATATAACAACATAGGATACTTTTTATCTTGGAAAAATGTTAGGTTCCCGAGGGACCGTCTAAAAATATAAAAAAAAATTGTGAAACAAATTTATGGCGGTTTTCCTGAAGGAAATTTTGATGGGATACGAAAGACATTTGGGAATTTAGTAACCGCTTACAAAAAGACAAGTAAAGCATACCGTTTAGTACAAAAGGTTTATTTTCAAATATACCTTTCTTTAATATTCTTTTAATAATTTATTAAGGAAGAGAACTTTTGCCAACCGTCGCAAGACTTGATGGAGATAGTGTTGATTTCGTAAGGTTTTCTGATCCTGACATATTTTTTTTCTAAAATGACTGATAAGTTTCAGCTATTTTCGTTCAATCATTAGCCACAAGGTTTTCTTTCCGAACAAACTCTAACATTATTAATGTTAGAGTTTAATTCAAGAGTTAAATAATATATCATATGCTTTTCAATATTAATTATTTAACTATTTTTTATTTTCGTCTTTTTTACGATTTTTTAATGTCCATTTCATACACTTTTTAGATTAATGAATTTCTTTAATAAATATCACAATGGTCAAAATAATGAGTATTAGAACACCTTATAGCTACTAACCATTGCGACAATTTATAAAAATTAACGCAGCAAAATAACGTATTATAATAGGAGGTATTTGAATTTCAGATTGTACTGTACATATTGTGGAGTATGTACACTTTAAACAGTGCACGGTGAGTTGTATAACGTAAATTAAATTGCATTTCCATGGCTTTGTTGATTCAAGGGGTGGAAAGACTTTTCAAGTGAAGAGTAAATGGATTGAGTACTCACCTATACTAGGTATCACAGAACAAATGAATGTAGATATATGCATTTTGATGTATTATTGCAGCGGCAGTAGGGCAACAAAATTTAAATATTTTGTTAATAAAATTTAAACAAAAAATTTTTGCCAATTGTTAATTTAAATTAATTAATATTAGTTCGCTGTGGTATGTGCTGTCTCACTGCCACTATATACATACGTCTGTCACTACCGCAAGCTGCGCGACCGCAGTCAGTCTAAGAAAAACATCGCAACAATAACACGCGAAAAAGACTCATCCCGCCGATCTCAACCCGCAAGATTTGAATTTATTTCATCCGCTAATATTATCAGGCAATGTGCTTGTAATTTATGTACTTGGTTACGCTTCCCGCTCCGCGAGTGTAATCATTGTAGTGGTGAAGTGCTGGAGCTTCTGGACTCTGTATGTGACGGACCCGTTGCAATCTTCGCCGCTGGAGGAATTGGTTATTCACGAGGTAGGTGACAGATTTTCCTTCATTTCCTTGTCCTTTGATTAAATGTACCACCAAGAAAACATACAGTCCACTTTTATAATTGCTTGGCGTGGCCATTAGCAGTTACCATTTTCTCAAAGAAATCACCTCGAATAAGACCAAATCAACCTATTCTCTTATCCACACCTAGTTTTTTAAACATTTTCCTATCAGAGTCGATAGCATCAGACACATTAGCATAACAGGTTTAATGGTATGCTAATAAAGGGTTGACAGCGGGAGAAGAGGGGAGGGAAGGGAGGGAAAGGGAAGGGAAGGGACACGACGAGATGAGACGAGAAGAGACGAGACGAGAGAAGAGAAGAGTTATTCGTATCTAATATTGTACTCGTGGTTTCGCTAACATTACCTAAATTTTACCTGGAGTACAGTTGTAACGAAAAAAAAAACTATTTCGTCATGTTTTAATATATCTCCCCACATTTAACTTGAAGGCTTTATTCACCCCGGTCGCGTTCGTTCCACGTTAGTATTACGCTCAGCCATGCTTAACATTATACTCGTATTTTATAAATAACATTTTCTCTACTGAACGGTTCCAATATTAAAAAGAGGGTCTTAATGCGGTCACTCCGTAAATGGAATCAGTTTTTTCTTTACAAAAATAAAATGATGAATCTTCTTTATCGATTCTAACTAGAACTTTTATACAGATTTTATACAAAAGTATACCTAAGTTTACACCTCGGAATGGAGCCTGTTCCAAAGTTCGCGATTCCGCGGGACAATGTTATCTCAGTAATATTAGACTAACTCTGCATCTATGGCTTGCAGTCCATACTGCAATTAATGCCTAACCAAAGTTTTTATCACCATGATAAAAACTTTGGTTATTAATGCAATTAATGCAATTGGAACAACTCATTAGAGCATTCACCATTTTACAGCCGGTAAAATAAACAAAGTGAGGTTTACATCTCTTCTTTATATTGAGAGAAGATAATAATGTTTACTTAGTGACTTATCGGCGTAATTTGAAGGCATCGTGGGTCGATGTTTGAAGGTCTTCAAATCCGCGTCAAAATATATTGAAAAAATTATTTAACAGTATCACACTTAAAAATGGCGACAACAGGATATACCTTTTATAATTTACTCGCGACCTCGGCCACAGCTTCGCATGGATGTAATTTTTATTCAGCAAATTATTCACAAAAACGTACCTCGTTTAATGCTCTTTCCATTAGTGAAAACCATATCAAAAAGAGGTCAAAGAATTTGTTTTTAGAATTTTTTCTGTTTGTTTTTGCGTTTGTGCACGCTAATCTCTGAAACGGCTTAACCGATTTGAATGCTGTTTTCACTGATGTATTGCAGCAAGCTTCCAGTAACATTTAGTGTTTGTTTCATTCCAATAGGTTTAGAAACAAAAAGTTACGCCCTATACAGAATACCACGGGTATGAAGTTCTGGCTCAGCTAGTTTTATAAGAAATATATGTGATGATATGATATTATGAAGCCACAATTATGTTATCAATACCATAAGAGGAAAATTTCCTACTGTAATAATCTTTGCACAGCTTGAAACATGTATATTGTATTACAACCAAGGGTTTAGATAATTTAATTTCCAACTTAAAGGCGAAAACAGTATTGGTAAATTGAGCATGTTCTTGGCCAATTTGCTTCAAATTTATTTCAAAGAGAAACATTCTTTAAAATTAACTACCTATACTGTGATAGGATAAGGGTATGATAGAAAGGGGATGGAAAATTTTATATGAGGAAAAACCTTCAACACTGTACGTGTTTTGCATGGCGTATGAGGGCGCAGTAAAACTAAGTAGTTATAATTGTAAAATCTAAAATTAAAACAACGAAAATATTAACGAGTCAGCAGCTCGTTTAAAAACGAAAAAATATAACTTTATAAAATTTCAAAATTATAATTTCATTCCTTTTGCCGTTGAATTTTTCGGCCCTTGGTGCGAAGAATCCAAATTATTCATAAAAACACTTGGCAAACAATTAATTAAAGTATCCGGCAATAAATTTTCGTGTAATTATTTAAGGCAACGCATTAGTTTGGCTATACAAAGTACAATACAGTCCACCAGAGTGACTGTATACCCGATACAGTCACCCTGGTGGAGATATTCTACCCAAACTCTTAAGTTTGTGTAGATTCCGTCTTTCTTCCGGAGCCTCGCCGTGTTCTCACTGAATCACTGTTGTATTTTTTATTATTAATATAGCAATTGTTGTATTGTTATTCTTATTGTAATAAAGTTAAATAAACTTTATATTTATTTATTTATTTATTCATAACCCCTGTCGTTCACAATCAACTAATAACCAAAGAATAAATGAATTTTCTTTTTTCATTTATGGGCAAAACTTATTGAATAAATTGGGGCAAATAAGAAAAACCTCATCAAAACATAATTTTTTTCTAAACCGTTCACTTTGGAAATAGAATTGAATCTATTGATAAACCATTGATAAAAATGAAGACGAGTCCGTTGGATGAGATGTTAGGGTGAATGTCTTAACACTCTGTTCTAGGGTCCCGGGTTCGATTCCCAGCTGGGTCAACTTTGGAAATGAACTTTTCAAGGTTGGCTCTGGTCTGGGAAAGTAGTGGCAGGGCATGGGCAGGGCACACTGAATTTCCCAGTTATTCTTAATCCTACTGTAGTCAGTAGCGCACGTGCAGCACCTGCGGCGTTGCTTATGTTATGGGCGACGGTAGCCACCTGCCATCAAGTGGGCCGCCAGCCTGTCTGCCGACCTTAAGACTAAAATAAAAGACTAATAGGCTTTACTTAAATTTTTATTTAATAAATTTAACTTGTTTATATAAAATTACGCGACCTCAATCATAATTTTTCGTTTTACTTCACTCGTGATCAGTTCGTTTTAGGATTGTATAATCTATACAGTAATAGGTACTGTATTTGTTATATATATGTATATCTATATTATATAGTATTTATTAATATTTTGGTTAACCAATTGTTGATAATATTTGCTACTACATATTTTGCAGTAGATCCATAGGGAAAAAATCACAACCGACTCGGTGTTCGCCCATACTTTGGACAGTTCTATTAAATGTAGTGCTCCTGACATCAGATGGGATGTTTCAGATTCGTTGGGCGTATATCTGACCTCGCTACTGGCACTTCCATTGGAAATGTTGAGTCGCATTTGTTGAACTACAAAAAATATTAAATGAAATTTAAATTTTAAAGTAAGTTTGTTAGAAATAATAAGTATATTTTAATATACTTTTAATTATCCTCGGCAGATTGCTCGCCATTGCTCTCCTTCAGGAACAGGGGCGTAGCGTCGAGGAGCGGGTGGGAGCAGTTGCTCCAGGGCACCGGGGTCTGGGGGCGCCGCGCACGCAATTTTTTTCTTCTTAAATTTTTTGTCAATAGCCAATCGAAAATGCCTACCCAATTATAAATATTCATTATTCATTAAATGTACTCTAGAAACGGAAGCGGAAAATGGAACTGAAATCAATTTCAAAACAAAGAATCGTATTATGAGCTTTACTTTTAGCGCCCTGGGGCAAAATTTTGTGTATGTTTTTTTTCAGTTTTAATAAAAAAAAATTTTAAAGAAGAAACCATCTTTATTCCTCTAATAATAATGATAATGAATCTGTAATCTTTCAGCATATTTTTCTTGACAATAATAACACTTTATTACCTATATGCATGCAATGTTTAGTTACAAGTTTACAAAGTTACAATGTTACAATCGATCGTTCAAAAAATGAGAGAGGGCGCTTGAAAAATTTTGCTCCAGGGCGCTGAAAGTGTAGCTACGCCACTGTTCAGGAATAGATAGCATTGCCAACATTCTTGCTAGCTAGGAATTATAATAATAGTGGCTAACTTTTTACTTTTGAGACAATAAGGTGTTGTGGCAGTTGTAAGTGAATGGGTGTATGTAATTCAATTGTAATATAAGTTGTGAATGTGTTTGCTTTTCTTAAGCAATTTGAAATTTGCTCAAGTTATGAATTTTTATATCTGTAAATTGAACATTTAAGAGCTGCGGATTTTGAATGAATAAAACGTTTAAAAATAAAAAATAAATTACTAGAAATAAACATAATCTCGCTTTGATCCACATAAGGCTAATGAAAAAGATAAATCATTTAAAGGACAATGTGTAGGTTTCGAAAATAAAATACCTGAAGTAATATGTGAATTACAATTACTTAAAACATTTGTAAAAGGGAAACATGTTAAAAAGCGTATTACATACAATTAAAGATTATTTAGCAAATGAAAATGCATGGGATTAAAAAGAGCGATTGCTGGAGAGATTCTTTCGCCGTTTCTTCTCTTCCAGAACGCCATTTTGTTTCCGAAACGGTAGTAGTAATATTGATTTCAAAAAAGTGATATTGTTAGCCTATTTTTGAGAAATAAAAGATTTGATTTGAAATAAAAAATAAATAAATATTGTTATTTGAGAGGAGAAAATAGCTCTCTCAACTCTCATCTCGATCGATCTCAATGAAGTTCAGCTCGAATTGAATTAGTTGTGCTGTAATTGGTGTGCTGAATAGCAGTACTTCACGCCGGAGTAGCATCGATTGTTACAGTCTTCGACAGCTTACCCAACTGTGGTTAGACACCCTTATCAGATATGTAGCCTATATTGTTGAGTTCTAACGGCTGTACAGTGGTGAATATATAGTTACATGATTTGTTCACGTAAACTTACATATCTTGCCTCTTTCACTTGAGGAATATGTGCAAGAATTGTGACTGCAAGAATGGTGGGTGTAACATTAAGAACGATCCCGCAGGTACGAAGAAACTGGAAACCATCCGAGGAGACCCAGGTACATTGTAATGGCAGACCCAGGTGCATTAGTAACCCGGCGTACCTCCGCTTTCGGGTACGTCGAGGTTCTGACAGGGAGAATAGCCGTGGCGGGTCGCCGAAGTTGTGCAATAACGTTCCTGCGACCCCGCCTATCTACGGCCGCGCTAGAAAGTCGTTGGGTTTTAGTCGGTAGGAGTCCGGCATAACCCATAGCGTCCCCCTTTCGCTGCTGGGTATCCATGATGGATTTCCCAACGTAAAAAAAAGGTGCACTAGTGACCGAGAAGACCGCCATATTGTTTCCACTGTGTTGAGAAATTGTCACCTCAATGCAATTGAAGTCCAGTAACAGATTCTTTAGACCCGAAGAGACTACATTAATCACAGTACAGTGAGAAAAAGACTTGCTGAAGAAAACCTAAAACATCCTGCTACCCGCAGGGTCCTAAAACAGGCTCTGAAGGAAGTATGGGAGAATATTCCCCAACATCGCCTCCGAAACCTCGTTTCAGCATGTCAAACCGGCCCGACGCTGTAATCAGAGCCCGAGGAGGCAATACCAGATATCAAAATATAAATAAGGCGTAAAACATATTATAAATGTTCTTTTGGTTTTTATATTTTTTTAAGTTAAACATGTTACTAATGTATAACTATAACTAACTACAGGTTCAAAGAAAGTTGATGAAATTTGCTATAAAACATCTTGTTATTTCAAAACTTTAACATCCATATAGTTTATGAGAAATTGCAATTTTAAAAGTGTGGTACTAAGTTTGAAGGCCAGTATAAAAAATCAATTGTCACATGTATGACGGAGCATCACTGGAGATCGGCACGACCGATTTTGTCGACTTTTGCTGACGGCAAAAGTCGGAATTTTTATATGAAATTGACAGGGCAATGACTATCAGGTTACCTAGTGATGTAGAAAGATGTGTGGAATAATCAATAATAAATAATGTGACAAGTATGATGTGACAAAAAATAGTCTTATGAAAATAAGACTGTTTGGAAGTTTTCAACCAAAATCCTATTACAATTTCATTATTACAGAAATAAGAAGATAAAACTTTCTTAATACGAAATAATAAAATAAAAAACCTTGTGCCATTTGCACATTACAAATCATTTTATTTATACATATCTACACCGACTCGCCCCGGTTTCGCCTTTGTATATAACGGAGGACTTTGTATATAACTTTAGACATATAATTACATAAAAATAGACCATGTCCATCTGAAATAATGTACCTACAGCGTGAAAATAAAAACCGTACCTAAAAACAGTGAAAATATTTCTCGATAATAAACTTAGGTATATAATGAAACTTACACATACAAATAAATTTACGAAATTCTCTCTCTCTATCTCCTTTTTTTGTAAAAAAAGTTGAAGTAAGCTCTTTATAAGATAAATGAAAATTTATTATTATTGACAAGGCGCTGTTTTCCACCTTAACTGCTAAACGAATCTACATAACTTATTATAAAATAAAGTCGCTGTCCGCCTCTGTCTTCTCCCCTAACTTTTTTAAACCACCCAACGCATTTTATTACAATTTCCACTAATGGAAAGAGCGAGAAAAGTGGAAGGTTTGTGTATTTAATTTGCATTCGTTCGAAGCCGTAGACGGGTCGCTTATTTTTAAATTATAATAGTTTTTACACTGACACTAACAGTTGATTAAAATTGTCGCATGGAGAATGTTTCGCTCAACGTGTACCTACATAGACTATAATGCATTTGTGCGGTTGCAGGCAGAGAAATTATTCGCGGTATGGTTTCCGCTACAATGGCTAACACGTTAATGTTATTTGGAGATAAATTGGCGAAAGCTACAATTTCCCACTATTAACTGCTCAGAAATTAGCTCTCCTTCATTTTAAAGTAAACCGGGTCATTTATAATTTAAAATTTTCCTTATTATTGGTCTGTGCAATAGAAACGCTTAGAATGCCGTTGGGAAAAATAAATAAAAACGTCTCGCAGAACTCTACATGTCTTGTAAAAAAACTACTTTGAAGGTATTTTGTTCTAGGCGTATCCCGACCTATTGAGACCAGTTCAGACTGTCTGTGCAAGCCTGGGGTAGAATTGCTCTGCTTTACTACTGCTCCAGTACCGTAGATTTACGTTGGCACTTCTAGAACTGGAAATATAATTTTATTAAACGAAAAACTGACTAAAGAAAATATAAGAAAAATAACACTAAACACAGAAAAAAGAGGTAAAATGATAAAATTTTGCAATAAGATGGCAATATAGACACTACGTCCAACATATCAAAGGATATACAAGTTCCCTAATTATTTTAGGGGTTCTGGTCAGCTTAATCTATTTATTAAATGATTGGTTACGATTAGAAGAATACTTAACCATAGTAAATGTATTTACTATAATAGTAATAATACTATAATAGTAAATACATTTATTATGTACTATACACATTTACTAGGTATATTACTATATTAAATACATTTACTATATTATAGTAAATATTAAAATATTAATAAAATTGCAAGTGTAACAATATTGCACACTGAATAAAGGACTCGTGAGAGTGGATTATCCCTTGGGAGGAAATAATAAGAAGCTTGTTGAGACCTGTACTACCTAGACAGAAGATTAGCGACGTAATCTAGACAGAAGTATTATTAATCGTACATTAGAAACTGTTTTATCACATCAAAAGAAATAAGACTCATCGTGTATTTAATACGATACGCATATGTACCTACTGTACGAAATCACAATCTGTGTTTAAAATAACCTGTTCCTAACCAAAAGACATAAGTTTCTAAAAAGAAAATACTTCCACATGGTGTCCTTTTCTAAGGGGCTTCGTAGTTAGGGAGCTTCGGGATTCTAGGGGTATTTTTTTATAAAATATCCCTAGCGTAAGTAGTAGTCGTAAGCAATTACAGAAACAGAATAGACGGTGGAATGAAAGAGTAGTGTGCAATTAGTATTTTCGGATAGAGACATATAATCGTCCTTTTTTGATATAGGTATAAGAAATATAAATAAAATAAAATATTCCATATTATTAAATAAGGTACTATGTACATAGCATCTGTGTAAAGTAGTATCTTTGTAGGAGACTTCACCTGACCTTGTCTTCTGTGTTCTGATATTTCTTAACATGACTTTGTTGTTTCACTTCTAAAGACAACGAAAATTATTTTTATTCAAACATAAATTCGTTGAGGCGGCCTGCATCTTAGACGACAAAGAGGCGGAGACTTTGAAATAGAATTTCTCTCAAAGAGAATTTTCATTGAAAAATATTTTTATAATTTGTTTATGTTAAGAATAAAAAAAATAGAAGCAATGATATTCAGTTTGAATCCCGACTTGCAATGTAATTCCGAGAATATTTTATTTTTGGAGTAATAATAATTACTTGCTCTACTGATTGAAACATTAAGAAGAATGTTTTCTTCGCTCAATAGAGAAGATTAACCCTTCCTGCGGTTTTGAGATGTAAACATTTTTTTCAAAATAAAAAGTATCCTATGTTTTAATCTAAGTAATAAACTATCTGTGTGCCAAATTTCATCCAAATCCGTTTAGTCGTTTTACGTGAAAGAGTAACAAACATCCTTACATCCTCACAAACTTTCCCTTTTATAATATTAGTAGGAAGGATTTTAAATAATTCTGCTGTTTTATTTATACGCATAGGTGAAATTATTTTTATAATTTTTTATATGTAAATTTCATTGCAACCAAGCCAAAAATACCTTAACATTAATATACATTTTCTTAGTAAAGTGAGGTTAGCATAGAATTAGCATAGAAAATTAAAATGAAGCAATAGTAAGCCGATTACTTCTCAATGAATATTACTGATTCCCGCTGGTCTGGAAAAAAAAGAATTATAAGCGATATTGCTTTCTGCTGCGTCTTTCCATGACGACAAAGAAATTTATTTTACCCTCAATACATTTTCACTTTAATTTTCAATTCAGACAGAATTTAAGTAAGGACTTGGTAAGTTAAGAGCGCGTATAAATAGAAATAGTTAATCCTAGATTTAAATTTTATCTAAGTATATAAAGTCCAAATAAGAAAATATTTATATATTAATTAATACATCTCTATCTTCTTATATATAAAAATGAATCCCCATTTCTCCTGGTCACGGCATCACGCGTGAACGGGTAGACCGATTTTAATTCGGTTTTCGCTAATGGAAAGAGGGATAAACGGGGAATGTTTTAGGGTATATAAAAATTGCACGCCGGGCGAAGCCGGGGGCGGGTCGCTAGTTATAAATAAAAGTGAAATGTGGACAGAAATATTATACAATGAAATTTTCTCGATAGAACAAAATTACCAAGTTACCTCTCATTTTTATTGTTGTTTGTTTTATTTTCAAAATGACGCATATTACAAACCTAAAAAAGAAAATATCCGTAATCTCACTTCACAGATTATCTAGGCCTTTGAATATTATTATCTGCGTGCAAGAATATTTAGACGTAATTTTTTTAATAAGACTTGTTTGTGAGTAAATTATTATACTTAAGTGTTTTGTGTATAGACTGTTTATGGTACTTTATTATTGTAACACACCTACACGTTTAATTTATAAATTAGATTTTGGTTAGTTTCCGCGTCTGGATTGTCGAAGTTGCTATTTCCGTCCCCGTAATCAATATAATATAATTAGAAAGTTTGTCAATGTCATCTATTACTTCGTGCAGATTTCACAGTAAAAGCTACATGATTGTGCATTATTGCACAATAATGTAATTTCCTACTTTTTTATGTTAAGATCGGCAGACAGGCTGACGGTCCACTGATGGTAGGTGGCTTTCGTCGCCTATAACACAAGCAACGCCAAAAGCTGCTGCAAGTATGCTGCCGACTACAGTAGGATTAAGGATAAGGGATTAGGAGGGGATAGGGAAATGGGTTCTGGCATCCCTTACTCACTAACTGAAACACAACAGCACACGTGTTGTTATTTCACGATGGTCTTCTGTAAGGGGATGGTTACTGCCGCCAGACTGAGGACTGCCCAAATTACTGCGAAACACAGTGAGTGATCCTTGCCACTACTTTCCAGATCTAGACCACAGCCAAATTTGAAAGTTCATTTTTCAAAATTGTGTTATATATAATTATATACTATATTATATAATTAATTCACATTTCAATTGTTTATTAATTAAACACTAACTGTTAACACTACATAAATTGTGTAGAATTTGAATTATTTTACAATACTAGCTGTGCCCGCGACTTCGTACGTGTGGTATTCGGAATAAAGCGTATTTTTTTGACAGATTTTTTTGATAGACATACACTAAAATGTTACGGGTAGCTTGCTATAATAGAAAGTGAAAACTGCATTCAAATTCGTTAAGCCGTTTCTGAGATTAGCGCGAACAAACGCACTGACAAACACACAAAAATTCTAAAATCTATTTTCTGTCCTCGGTAACATAGGTATCATTTGTTTTTTTTTAAAAGAAATATTTAATTATATTCGACTCGTTTACGATTTTATTATATGTATAGATTTTATTTATAAAGTTATCAACACTTAATTCATGAATAACTATATAAAATGATATAAATAATTTCTTAACAAAACTTTTTTTTTAAGTAAACTTCACTATAATTTCCAATATAAGTTATCTACTATAACCGTAGGTGTATTGAACAACAGACGAACAAACAGACAAGCTAACTTTTGACTTTCATTAAAATGTTCTAAAACAAATAAAATGGGATTGATTTGCATTTGAATGTGATTGAAATAACCTGAAACCCCAATAGTGCTTCAATGGTTTTCACTTGAGATAACATGTTTATAGGACTTTGTATTCTAACACTTTACAATAGAATTTGAAATAAACTTTGACGACGACAAATTTAACATTGCGAGCGGGTCTTCATTACTTCTAGCGAGTACGAGCCAAGTGTTTAAAGAGATGTTGGAATGGAACGAAACAAAGTATTGAAATTACAGCTTCAAAAGGAAATTAATTACACTACGCTAAAACTGTAATGCATTTTATGTTAAATACAGTTCATTAATTACTTTATGGCTTGTAATCGTAGGATGAGTGGTTAGAGTGCTTACCTTATCGCTCCGTTCTATGGTTCCCGGGTTCGATTCCCGGCACGGTCAACTTTGGAAATGAACATTTCAAAGTTGGCTCTGGTCTGATTTTTTTTTGATCTCTGGTCATAAAAAAGTCAACTAGGAAATGGGTTTCAACGATAAAAAACCTAAATCGGTCCATCCGTTTGGGAGCTACGATTTGAGCTACGTTTGAGGTCCACAGACAAACGCACAGATACACAGGTCAAACTTATAACCTTGTGATCTTTTTTACACTTTGTTTTGCCATTATCATGAAATCCCGTTAGAAATTCAGATGAAATTTCCTATTGAATATTGATTTTTCGGTTTTGGGCATATTGGACATCGTCTATATTTTGCACGCGAAGCTTAGATGTTCGTTCAAGCGTTTATTATTTAATTAGTAGGTCGGATAGGTCGAGTACCTGCCTTTGAAGCATTGTTCAGGCAAGCGTGTACCTACCATTCGTGGAACATTGGGTACTAGTCCGCCTGACCGCGAATTACCGAGGCCATTTTTAATCAAGAAACTAAACAAATTGTGATCGTTTTTTTATAAATTTAACCATGAATGGACACACAATTTTAGCCCGGTAAAAAATACAGGTATTTAAATGAATATTTAAATGATTTAAAATAATTAAATTACAATAACAATATAAAAAATTAAAAACTAACCTTATAAATAAGAAATATACAAAAAATGAAATTTACTATTTATAAATAATTGATGCAAACAAATTTTGGTCCAGGTGGCCATGCTGGCTGCATTACCTCTCTGTTTTGCTAACTTAATCTCTGAGAGAGGTAATGACCAGCCCTGTCATCGCCAGTTTTGTCTATCAAGCGCTTGGACATGTCTATTATTAGGTGAAGCTCATTGGGACCCCACAGGCGCAGCATCTCAAAACCAAGAGGAACGAAAGAGTAAGAAGTACTTATTATGTTTTTATACTTATTAATCTTTCGATTCTCTGCATTCTTTGCCGCAGCACCAGCTTTAATTGTGGTTCTTGGAAGATGGGAAGGAGCCAGTGTGTCTACACATGTGGAGTCCCACTCTAACAATCTAACCATCTTCCAAGAAATCAACTATTGTAAAAAATGTTAACATATATGTAGTATATGTTTATTAATATAATAATCGTGTCAGCCTGTTGTTACCAACACGTGACGTTCTTGTTGGCGTTAACTACGTCTTCCAGCAGGTATTAACTAGTTTTTTTGAATATTTTTTTTATTTAAAGCTTACTAAACATAAGCAAGTGCGCTGCTAACTTTGATACTTTGATACCTACCATATATTTGACTTTGATGACTTGAATCGCGAATATTTCTTAGTAGCTAAAGGCTTTATAAAATTAATTATTTTATTTTATTTTTACAGTTTTAGGAAAACTTACAGCTAATAGAATACAATGTAGTCACAGAATAGAACATCGATGGCCAATTAAAAGTTTCTACATATAGGTAGATGACATACATAAATAAATTATTATGTGAATAATAATTTATTTCTATTGTCTACAACGCTAGCTGACCGTGGTAATCTTTCGCAGGGCTTCACAAGTCTTGTCATGTGTCACGCAGATTTTTTCACAATGTTTTCCAAAAGTAGAAAAATACATAAAATTTAGTCTACTTTAGGGTTACGGGTCAGGGTACTTTAGCCGTAGCCGATTACGGGAGCTGCTGATCCACTTTGGTTACGTGCTTACGTTAGGTTGACGCCTGGTTGACGGCGAGACGAAAAGCGATACGGTGACGATCCCTTTCCGAGTTTATATGTGTGCTGATGTGCTGTGACCTTTAGACTGCTGTAGTGACTACATTCCAGCGTTTCTATTATAAACTATAAAACTGTTTACGTTATAAAACATTAATTCGTTTTATTATAATGAAAATGAACCAAAATAACCACGAAAAATTTAATATATTCACGAAATAGAAGATTTTTAGCGTAAGATATTCTAACAAGAGGTTCCCAGACTTTTTTCTCATAGACCACTTTAAAAATTTAGCTGGTTCCGGTGGTTCCGATATTCCCAAAACTCGACACAAAATGTGAAGATTAGATCTAACTATGGAAATTTGCGTTGCGGCTAAATTCCAACCACGAATGGGGAGTTTTCTAAATGAAATAAGTGAGAATTGATTGTTTTTTTTTTTGTCACGCCAACGTAGACCACCATCGAATCTCCCGTGGACCCCTGTGGGTCCACCTGCACCACTTTAGGAACTAAGGTTCTAAACGCTTAGATTAGATTAGATTTCTATAGAAGATTTAAGACAGCCAGTTCGAAAATACCCAAGGAGTTGAAATTGTTAAGTAGGTACTTATAGTCTATAATTCAGTTCATTCTCTCCATAAAATTTTCTGTAAAGTTGTTGAGTACTCATATCAATCGATGCATGGAATTTGATAATGAATGTAATTTGAATACATGGAAAATCGATGAGAGTGATGTTTTCCTGATTTTTCTTTTCTCTTGTGTATAAGCGTACACGCATTTATTTATACCATCGATCCTTTCGCAACATACTTCGCAAATGGGATAGATTTTATCGTCGACCTTTGCGTTGACAGAGACTAATGGTTGTGTGTTTGAACTGGGAACTGTTATAATATGTAAACTAGACGTTAAATGCTAGCATTACTGTATATTTACATATTTTTTATTTTTTTAAATCACTAATAATCTATGACAGTACCGAAGAGTAGAATACTTCAAACGCTTCTTTATTCATAAAAACTATTAAGAACTGTTTTAGTTGCAGCATTTTTGATATATTCTAGCTAGAAGATATGAAAGATATAATATTCTAGAAGATCGATGGGTGAAAGAATTCATCTGTAGAAGAGGTGGAAAAAATTGGTTTTTTTTCAAATTATACAAATTTTCCAAATTAGAAAAAAAGTTTTAGACAAACTTAGTAGAGAATATAAACAAAACGAACATTTTTATGTAAAATTAAATTAGGCTTCTCGGAGATAACCGGACAGATTTAAAATTGGAAGGTTTTTCTTAAATATAGTGTAAAATACGAGAAAAGAAATAAAAGTAGCTGACTAAAACTCTAGTACAGAACTAAGTTAATTAATAAGCATAAAAACAAATGTATTTGTCGCTGAAATTTTTTATTACTATGACAAGGAAGCTTTTTTGTTTGGGCAGTAAGTTACTATTTATTTTGTAGTCCGAAGGTTGAAAGTTTGTAAGAGCCAAGTCCTCGCCTTAACCTTTACAAAAAGCTTTTTGTAGCTATTTATAAATGCATTCAAAATAAGTTTTAAGAAATTTAATACACTTAAGCAAACTTGTTTACCTAGTTTCTTATCATCTAATAAAATATCCACATGCTGTAATAACACTCGTTTTATGTTATCGGTAATATCGACCTTGACAACTTCAACGATTTACCTCCATCGGTCGCTCTAAATACATAATCTGTCCATCATTTAACATAATCTGTTATGTACGTATAAATATATGAATTTGTATAACTAGTAAGAACGCGAATTCATTAGTATCAGGCCTGAGTCGAAGGACGTCCCTTAGCCTGTCGCGACGCGTCGGTTGACAAATGACATTAAATGTCACGACCATATTGATTCATATTTCAATATTACGTTTTAGATGAGGTAGATTGTGTGTTGGCCGTGATGACATATGGGGCTGAAACGTGGTCTCTAACTATGGGCTTCGTAGAAAAGCTCAAGATCACTCAACGAGCTATGAAGAGAGCTATGCTCGAGATTAGGTAAACTGCGAGATCGAATCAGGAATGAGGGTATCCGTAGACAAAGGGTTTTTCGGAATCCCTGGTAAAATATATAATTCACTTCAAAAAAAATGATTTGTTAACCTATTTTAGAAAAAAATAAAGAAATAAAGCTACTTTTATTCCTCAAGGAGGTACATATAAAGATATCAGCCAAATACAAACACTATATTCATGAACAAATAATAATTACAAACAAATATATGAAAAGGAACCCTGGCTAAGTACACAGTTGTTTTGCAGACCACAACACTGATATTCTGCCAGGGACCAGATAAGAAAAAACAATTTCGCGGGACAATTCAGAACACGATTACACAATCAATGGCTGAGACTATCGCAATAATCTTAAAAACTACTGAAGGATATCTATCAACAGAGTGATTTTTGAGTAAGGTATAAATTAATGCTTTGATATAGTATTATCAAATTGAATGTGTTAGCCACCTTAAGAATTTCATACACATTGTAAATAACCCTTTACTCCATATAATTTAAAGTAATATCTTAGGAGTTATCGTAAATTAAAAACTACGCGTGAATAAATTCAAGCGGTCTTGCAGCAACACGATGCGACGACGGAACTCTGTTGATGCAAGACGCAGACGTTATATAAACTTATATACCTATTAGAGAAATAAACGATTTGATTTTGTCACAGGCTGATCAGTAAGTTGAAGTGGCAGTGAGCAGGACGCATAGTACGGATTGGCGACCGCTGCAGGGGCCGCAAGATTCTTTCACGAGTGAAGGCCACGAACCGGCACAGCGTAGGATTTTCACCCACAAGGTGGACAGAATGATCTGATAAGAGATGCGGGTCGACGGTGGATCCAGGCTGCTTCTGATCTATCCTATAGCCTATGTCCAGCAATGGACGGCCTATGGATATGATGAATCAGTAAGAATCACTATCTCAATCATCTAATATTATTATTATTTAAGATTACTTATTTAAGTAATCTTAAATAATACTAACTTATTTAAGATTAATTTTAAATCCATAATTGTGAACTAGGCGACAAAGTCGAGCGGCAAGTTGCTAAGACGCAATAACGAAATGTTTATCTCTTTGGTCAATGTCGAGAGCAATTTTGTTAGTAAACACCTAAACACTAAATATGTTCGCTCGTAATATTGCATGTTTCGACGCAGAATACGTTACGACACGCGTTCACTGTAGAACATGCGTTGTGGACACGTATCGACATGTCTTTTTTGGCGTAACGCATAGTCGCAGGATAAATGTCTTTTAGTGAAGCTTGGATGAGTGGTTGGTTAGGGTGCTTGTCTTAACACTCTGTTCTAGTTCCCCGGGTTTGATTCCCGGCAGGGTCAACTTTGAAAAATTAACTTTTCAAATTTGGCTCTGGTCTGGATCTGGAAAGTAGTGGCAGGGCTCACTTGGACTCAATTTGGGCAGCCCGTCTGGCGGCAGTAACCACCCCCTTATAGAAAACCACCGTGAAATAACAGCACGTTTGCTGTTGTGTTTCGGTGAGTGAGTAAAGGGATGCCAGAGCCCATTTCCCTATCCCCCCTCCTAATCCCTTATTCTTAATCCTACTGTAGTCGGCAGCGCACTTGCAGCAGCTTTGGCGTTGCTTGTGTTATAGGCGACGGTAGCCACCTACCATCAAGTGGACCGTCAGCCTGTCTGTCGATCTTAACATTAAAAAATAATTAATATCTTCTTCAACATTAGGACTTCCATTGCCGGACATAGGCCTCCATAATATTCCAGTATGACCGGTCAGAAGCAGCCTGGATCCCGTGTCGATCCGCGGTCTTTATTATGTCCTTAGTACATCTGATGTAAGTACAAGTTGCCAATTCCTTGAATAGTTGGTCTATTCAATATACCTTCGAAGTTCGATAGCAGAATACTTCAAAAAAGAAAAATGTATGAATAGTGCAGTTGCGATAGGAATATTCCGTGACCCAGTTCTATTGAGATTACAATTACTAACGTTCACGAATAGCAGCGCTTTGACAAGCATTACATACTTCTTCTTTGCTTATATAAATTTACACTTATTTTTAATTATAATACGGATTTTATCGAAAAATAGTTGGAGCAAATTACATCAATCATTTTTTTTAAATCCTTTGGGACGTAAAAACTGTTATTTTTTGTCAGCCTAATACCTGTCTGAAACGATGCAATGATAATTTATAGAATACTAGCGACCCGCCTCCGGCTTCGCCTGAGGCGATATATATATATATATATATATATACACATTCCCCGTTTATCGCTCTTTCCATTAGTGAAAACCGAATTAAAATCGGTCTACCCGTTCACGCATGATATCGTGACCAAGGGAAATAGGGATTCATTTGTATAAGTACATAGAGAAGAAGATTTATGTTTATAAATTTACAAGGCATATCCCGCAATTTCATCCGGCGCGGTTTCACAACGTGATGATAAATAGCCCAGAATCTTCGTCAAGAATTGAGCTATCAAATTCAAAAATAATTTTTAAAATCCCACTTTTCTGTTCCAGAGTTTAATGCGTTCAAGCAACTAAACAAACAAATTCTTCAAATTCAAAATCTATGCTATTATATACGTAACATATAATAAAATCGTAAACGACACGTTTCTGTAAGCAGTTTAAAAAAAAACAATTTGTACACGTTGTACATAATAATATGTTACCGAGGTAAAAAAAAATATTTTTTAAATTTTTTTGTCTGTTTGTTTGTCCATTTCTGTATGCTAATCTCAGAAATGGCTTAACTGAATTGAATGCTATATTCATTGTAGCAAGCTTTTTATAACATTTAGTGTTGTTTCATCCCAATCGGCTTACAAACAAATAAGTTACGCATTTTGTAAAACTGTGGTTACGCGCTAAATACCACACGTACGAATTTGCAGGTTCAGGTAGTTAAATAAGTGAGATTTTTGGTTTGTTTGATAAGCTTCCACGCCTTAACTACTCAACCGATGATCATAAAATTTTGCATACTCGTCAGAGATATAGAAAAGGACATAGCATACCTGTCATCCTGAAAAAAAAAAGTTTGCGAGGGATAATTTAAAAATAAAAAATCAACGCCTAACAAAAACATATTAGCAATAAAAAAGGCGCTCTAACGAAGTCGCGAGAAAAATTTTTTTATTGTATATTCTAACCCTGTTGTTCCTTTTCTTTTTAATTTATTTTTTATATCTTTATAGTACAAATAAAGAGTTTAATAATAATAATAATAACCCTGCTTTACATTACTCATTCAATATTTAATGTTAAAAAATATTGAATTCACATTCACATGTCTTACAAAGGAATAAAGCAATTTAAAATGATCAATCATCTATTAACGTTATATTGTTTATGATTCGGTCAATCTTGTAAATTGATATGAACTTCGTTGAGCGCTGTATGACATCAATGTTGAAGTCAGTCTCGGAGGGAACAAGGATGATATTGTTCCTTTTTACGCTAATTATATTTTAATAAATACAGTGTTGCATGCCTACTTAATAGGGTAATTTACGTAAATTATTTTAAAATTATTTATATAAGTAATAGGTTTATAATTAGTTCTTATCTCTTGGAGCTAGTGTTTACCGAACTATTTTGGAATGTGCAAATAACTTCAGTTCCACTCCCATCACCATTATAATCATTGTCCTCATAGTCATCATCAATGATCAATATATTAGTCATAGTTCTGTGTCGATGGACAGCCACAATGCAAGATGAGTAAAAAAGTGCCTTTAAAGTGTTCGTCCAACTGCATAGGGTTAGGACGGAGTAGGTACCTCTATTAGTAGGTATGTCGGTAGTCACTCACTTACCTATCATCATAACGGTTATAGCTTCTGTTAAATGGTAGACGATTCGGACAAAGGATAGGAGAAAAATAGACGCCTTCGAGATGTGGTGTTGGAGAAAGATGTTTCGCATAGTAGTATAGAGATGAGACATCAGCGACAATGTTATGAAAAAATTCTCAGATACTTTGTACACATTGGCCGTCGTCCGCCAGACGACCTCAATAAATTTATTACGGGCAAGGTCGAAGGAAAGAGACCCACGGCCGATCACCTAGCCATTGGTGTACTAAATAACTGCTCTCACTGGTCTTCCAGTGCCTCAACACTTGCCCTGAGAGAAGCTGAGGGCCGGACTTAGTGGAGGTGTATACATAGTGCATACAGCCACTTAAGGGACTTTAAGGGACACGATCTTCAGCATTGAGGAATACGACTGAGAAGAACTGGTCAACATGGGTTGTCAAACATCACTTCAATTTGCTGTTTTATGTAGGTGATTTTTTATTTAAAGGTTTTGTTACTCAGAGAAAATTCCATACAACTACATTTGATACTAATCTATATTGCATGTTCATTTCAAATTTTGTGTTTTCTTAAACATGTATTTATTTCCCATAGCGAAGTTACTACGTAGTAGCTGTGTAGGACATTGCCATAGAATTTTACAGGAAACATTACTTGCAGGGTCGCAAGAAAGAATTTCTTTCTCTTTATATCCACACCAGAGTCTCTGATTGGCACATTCATTGAATGAAACACAAATTTATACATTAACTGCACGCAGCTTTGAGTCTGTAGTTCAGGGAATAAATTAGCACTTCTTTAATGACATTGAAGTCTCTCAAGTCAGAATCTTCAGGGTGTGTTCAATTCTTTACGTTTTTAAAGTTGCTGAATCTAGTTGTAGCTATAGCGATTAGCTATTATAAGTATAGCGCAGCAAACATCAAGGATTCTATAGAAATATGTTTTATAGGTTTATAGACAATAGAGTTTTATAGATAATAAGTACATATGTAGGTAATGGAATGGTCACTTTTATTTCAAGAACAATCACATAGTATGGTACAGTGAAATCCTGTTATATGTAATAATTTATTATAAAATTTATGTTCTATTTTATTGTTATCTAGATATTTATTTTATAAACAAAGTTGATCAAAAATACGAAATACTTGTAGTTAGATAGAAATATTCCGTGGTCAAAAAGGCCGAGGATGTAAAAATAAAACTGTAGGCTTGTAAAAAATAAAACTGATCCTATGGAACACTGCGTCTGCAATCAAAAAAAGGAACTACTTTTTTTGATCAAAATATTAAATTATTGAAGAGTCCATAAGGTAGCAATTAATAGAGATATATAAATGAAGTTTTTACTCAAATTCCAAATTCCGTTCATTCCATGTCGAAAATGTTAATTTGTATACTGATAGTTTTTCGGTTGATCATGTTTGAACACAAACGTAAAAGTAACCCCTTGAAATTAAAGAGATTTTTATCTCCTTATTATACTTTTTTTTAAAGTAAAGGTAAAATACCTACGTAAATATTGTACTGTATCATCTTCCACGTGTAGACATTTCCAATTATTCTTAAGAGGGCATTTTCCAACTCGAACAGCTTGCTTATTCCATACTACGTAATTCCATGATTACTCATTAATTATAAGTCGTAGCAATACATAAAAAAACATAACATTTCTGGGACATAATATGAAGGTCTGCATCGCAACAAAAAACTTTAATTAATTGTATATTTAGTATAATTAATTTCTAAAGTGTGCAGAATTTGTGACATTTTCGCGGGTTGAATTCTTGTAATTACTGATTAAAATCCAAAAATGTTTTTCCATCGAAACATCCTACCTATAGTGTACAGTTGAACTTGGGATGTCAATAGCTACCATCTATAAAGGTTTTTCTAAAATATTGGAATTGTTTTATTATTTTCGCGAGTTGAGTAAGTGGCGCGAATGTGATGCGTAGAATTCTGTCTTCGGTTATTCGCATTGTAGCAAGTTGAGACAACAAATTCTCCCAAATACCTACCTATTGCTGAGTTCCTACGCTCGTACAGCGCCACCTTAAGAGTGTACACGATACGTCGTTGTTCTTTGATTTCTTAATTAAGAAACTGGTGATTTAATAGAAAAAGAAACCCTAATATTGGTAGAATCAATATTTGGATATGATCGCAAGACATACGCACCTATGTGGATGTGGATGGAATAATAATTTAAATTAATTAATTTATTATACATGAAATAATTAGAATTTTTTTTACAATGTCCCATAAATACAAGCCATCCTTCATCAATTTCGTATTGATAAAGTTATTTTATCCTCTAATTAGCTTGGATCCATCCTAATAACGGAGTATACCTAATTTCGTTTTCCAAGAGTTTGGCAATGATATTTGCCCATTTTTTTTTAATTTTATACCAGAACCGTTAACGAAGGTTCGAACACCTTTGAATTTGAACTTACATTTACTTCTGTTTTAGTTTTATATATACCTATGCTTATAAACAATCATGAATTGCTGGAACAGCTAAGAAAAATCTCGCAAGGAAGGAAAAATAGGTGTCCGAAACAATCTTCGAAGTTACCGGATGTCCTACATACTTAGTACCATAGCGATATAAACACATAAAGGCCTGAGATAGCAAAACTCTCATTACATCTGATGGAATTTCTATACGACTTTAAGTTAGGGAAACGTTGGATGTCCATCAACTTTACAACACGTGTAAGCGCGTCACCATGCATCCTATTCAGGGCGTCTCCATTTCCTCTTTGGTAGTGATAAGTATTTCACAATTTGACAGGCGTTGGAGTAAAGCGTTCTTATTCACGGAACAGTTCTCGCTCTTCGTAACTCCTATATAATGGAAACGACTACGGGTCGCTTAAATACATCCGGGTGGTTACTTATTACGTACTAGTTTTTTCTCGCGACTTCGTCCGCCCGCGCTCCTTCTGCCGAATGTAAGCTAAATCCCTTTTTCCTAGGTATTAAAACGTTTATTCAAACTTTATTGCTCATATATTTATGGTCAGGAGTTGAAATTTTTATTATTTTTGAATGATCCCTCGGGAACAGTACATCTTCTAGGGTACTATTTCAGTACTCTGTTCTAGGGTACCCGGGTTCGATTCCCGGCAGGGTCAACTTTGAAAAATTAACTTTTCAAATTTGACTCTAGTCTGGATCTGGAAAGTAGTGGCAGGGCTCACTCACTGCGTTACGCAGTAATTTGGGCAGCCCGCCTGGCGGCAGTAACCACCTCCTTACAGAAAACCACCGTGAAATAACAGCAAGTGTGCTGTTGTGTTTCGGTGAGTGAGTAAGGGATGCCAGAGCCCATTTTCCTATCCAATCCCTTATCCTTAATCTTACTGTTTTCGGCAGGGCACTTGCATCAGCTGTGTTGTTGCTTGTGTTATAACTGACGGTAGCCACCTACCATCAAGAGGACCGTCAGCCTGTTTGTCGATCTTAAAATAAAAAAAAAACAAACAAAAAACCTTCACCGTTAAAGCAGGTGAGAGGTATTTGAACCTAAATCTTCCGTGTCGGCATCCGAGTGTTCGTCACACTGGGCTATCACTGATTGCTTTATCAATAATTCCAATTGTTGAAAATCAATAACGCTAATATAGGTATTTATTAAAAATCGATATCCTAGAAACAATTCTTCAATGTTATGTATATTGCATTAGATGATTTTGTTGATTTGAATATTGGAAAATTGAAATTCATTTGCCTCAAAAAAGCCAGTAAGACATTTAATTAAGAGCCAAAAACAATAAAAAAACATTGTAATTAAATTTGTAGTCATTTGTACATACTTGCTAAGGGAATTACACCCTAATCACGCAGCACTGTAAGACGCTTTTATTTTTTGTGAAACTCCGAAAAATATCGTGTTTTGGTTTTGTGTTGTCATAAGTAAGAACTTATCAATTATATAAAAATACCTTTAAAAACACTTTTAAGTATCGTTTATATTACTTTATACTGTCAGTATATCTAATGGTATAAACAATTATATTGTATTAAGGTTTAAGGTTTAAATTTAAAAAATAATTAATAATTATAAGTACTCAATCCTTATTGGAATTATTGTGAAAAATATAATTTTTTATAATTCTCAGGCGTTAGGTAACATCACGCGCTTTCCCCGACCGAAAGCTTTCTACGTACCCAAAGGTCGTAACCTTTAACCCTTCATTAAAAGCTTTCCAATCAAAACAAACAACAATTATTTATTGAATAAATCAATAAATTATAATATGTATTTTTTTTATTTAAATAAAACTTACCGGATTTATTGTGCGCTACAAGCAGTCTCCTCAGTTAAGAGATCCCCGGAACTTAATCAACCGAGTTCCATTTAATAAATATAAATTTCACAGCACACTTTTGCACATAAGAATAGCAGTTACATTCGCATGTAACGAGAGATCGCTATAAACTCTGAACAGTTACTTAATCATCCATATTAAACAAGGCTGAGAAGCGGTCTGGTAAATGATCGCTCTCTCCTCGGCTTTCAGCGGACTGAGCGCTGAAGCCTACGGGAAAATGTCCAAGGCTCGACCGGGCTTTGAAAATTGAGTCGCGTAGTTTGTGCCGCACCTACTAACTCGCTCTGAGTAATGAATCGAGAGTATGAGTCAGAAAAGGTCAACCGGAGCACGAGTGTTGCCCCACTCGATATTGGGTTCACGGAATTCTCCGAAGTAGGCCGATGTTAGCCGACGATAAGCGAAAGCTCAATGAACAACCATAATTCATTAGACGGGATGAAAAGGACATCTCCTGCCTACTCGGTCCTTGTGTAGTTGTGTTTTAATAGTGCAAATATTTCTTCACTTATCGCTCGAGTATATAACATAGTATATGACCGTTTAGGACATTGTATTTAGAACAAGTTAGGGACCACCTACCGTTATTATCCGTTGTTGTAATGCTATTTTTTCCTTTATTATTTAAAAATAATGTGTATACTGATGCAAATAAAAATAAATAAACTCCTTTTATAACAAGATTTCAATTCGCCACTGAGGTATTTTATTCAATTTACAAATATATTTCTAGTTACGTGCATCCAGCCAGCCAGTGACAATTCTTTGTTAATAATAAACACATTTAAATCATCATCGTATCAGCTGTAGGACGTCTGTAGTCTGTTGGACAAAGGCCTCTCTCCTAATCTTCCAAAAGAACCGGTCAGACAGAAGCTGCCTGCAATTATACGAAAAAAGAAAAAAAAACGGGACAAGTGCGAGTTGAACTCGCGTGAAGAGGGTTATTCCGTACGTTACCTATCCGCACAATATTGAGTGATTTACCATGTGATTTTAATATCATGGACTTCTTATACGTTTTCCTATAATCTATAAGTAGAAAACTAATTTCTGTATTTTTTTTTCAAAATTTTAGGTTCAGTAGTTTCAGAGATAAGGGGGGGGGGGGGGGGACAGACGGACACATGAGTGATCCTATAAGGGTTCCGTTTTTTTATTCGGACGTACGGAAACTTAAAAATAATCTCGAGGACAAAAAAAGACAGTTAAATGTCATCTCAAATAATTTACTCCATGTAACACTTTCAGAAGATACTGTATCTTATATCTTTGTTAAGTTGTAATACCTAATCAGTGGTTGTTTCGTGTGGTTGTCGTTTTTAATTGACAAGCGATTAAATGGGTACCTACCTATTATTATATCTTGAGGGGTTTGCATGAAACAGTGCTAGCGTAAATGCCATGAGCCCTACGTACATACCCAGTGTTATAATTAGGTATGGTTATTATTGTATATTAATTGAAAAATATATTCTTTTTTTTCTCTAATTTGATTTTTTATATTTTTTTTAATTTTGATTTTTTATATTTTGCATTTTGCTTTGGGTAAACAAAATACAGCTAACTGTGAATGTACCTACGTTCATCCTTGTAGAAGAGTAGAGTCCCACCTATTGATGAATATATTCATGAAACCGCCACTTTATCATTATGGCTGCAAAGCCGTCGGCAAATGTACCTACCCCAACGAAACATTACAAACAAGCATAGCGCCAAGGTAATCGCAAGAGAATCCTACGAGTAAAAGCAATACTTTTGCACACAGGTCCATGTGTGCAATTGGCAACGAAGCAAACCCAAAACCAACACGACTGACAAATCTACGAATTTACGACAAAGCAACAACGTGTTGCATTGGACAGTCAACAACTTTCATATCTAAGTATACTAATATTATAAAGTTGAAGAGTTTGTTTGTTTTAACGCGCTAATCTCAGGAACTACTGGTTCGAATTGAAAAATTCTTTTTGTTTTTAATAGTCCATTTATCGAGGAAGGGTATAAGGCTATATAACATCAGGCCCCATGCGCATTCCGCCGCTGTATGGGCCGCAGCGAAGCGTGGCCGAGGTAAGCTATATATAAAATAACGTTGTATACAGAGCTTTGGACGAGCCTAAGCCAGTTTGACGAGCCCGTTGGAGTGGTTAGGGTACTGCCTTAACGCTCTGTTCTAGGGTTCCCGGGTTCGATGTACGACAGGGTCAACTTGTAACCGCGAAACTCTCTGCGGGGCGTTAGGGCTCCGCTGGCGTTCCAACTGTTAATCACCGACCAAAACCCAGGGGTAGACACTACATGAGACCTGTGTTATCTCTCAAGGGCGTCAACTGCTTGAGGGTGGACTTAGACAAAGGAAAGCCAAGAGTTCAATCACACAATACTTTTATTGTAAGTTACTAGGTCACATACAAAAAATAGCCTGTTGGATGTGTGGTTAGGGTGCTTGCCTTAACGCTCTGTTCTAGGGTTCCCGGGTTCGATTCCCGGCAGGGTCAACTTTGAAAAATGAACTTTTCAAATTTGGCTCTGGTCTGGATCTGGAAAGTAGTGGCAGGGCACACTGCGTTACGCAGTCATTTGGGCAGGCCGTCTAGCAGCAGTAACCACCCCCTTACAGAAGACCACGGTTAAATAACAGCACGTATGCTGTTGTGTTTCGATGAGTGAGTAAGTGATGACAGAGCCCATTTCCCTATCCCCTCCTAATCCCTTATTCTTAATCCTACTGTAGTCGGCAGCGCACTTGAGCAGCTTTGGCGTTGCTTGTATTATAGGCGACGGTAGCCACCTACCATCAAGTGGACCGTCAGCCTGTCTCCCGATCTTAACATAAAAAAGCCTGTTTGTATACAAATTACACAAACGAGGAGAGATCAGTATTTCCTGTCTGAGTTTGACTTAGTGACTCTATTTTTCCGATTGCTATTTCAATCTGAAGAGCGATATAACAATAACAGCAACAATAAATGCAAAATTTATTCGGATAATGTGATGTAAGTATTTGATGTCTTCAACTCCGTTATACATAGCGGAATCACACCAGAGTCATAGAGTACCTAAGTGTCGTTGTTTTATTCTCTTAAAAAAGCGACAAAACTCTCCTCAAGAACTACAGACCTATCTCACTCCTCAGTTATGTTTATAAGTTGTTTTAGAAACTCATAACAAATCCTCTCACCCGAAAATTCGACGAGTTTAAGCCCCTAGAGCAGGCCGGGTGATGTTCGGGCTTCAGCACCGTAGACCACATATAGGTACACGCCGAGACAGATTATATAGAAAAAATATAACGAGTATAATCAGCCTCTGTGCGTAGCCTTTGTGGACCACGAGAAAGTTTTCGACTCAGTTCTCGAATTCTTGCAACGATTACAAATATACAGTCGTTATTTGAAGGTTTCTAGGCATTTGTACAAAGCCGCAACAATCATACCTACATACATGCATGTACAGGACCAGCAGACGATAGCGATCCAACTGCGAAGAGGAGTTCGACAGGGAGATGTAATATCCCCGAAACTGTTTACCAACAGGCTGGAAGATGTTGTATTCAAGACGCTGGACTGGGAAAAGCAAAGAATTAATGTCCCTCACTTCCGTTTTGCTGACGATACAGTCATTCTGGCATAGTCGCTGGAAGAACTCAGAGGAATGTTGGATAGCATCAATGTCACCTCTCGGCGCGTAGAACTTGGGACAAGACGAAAGTCTTGTTCAACGAGCATATTCTCCCAGGAAATGTTACCGTTGAAGGTGACTCTTGAATTTGTGCAGGATTAGGTACGTCTATTTTTCCAAACGATCCAGTTAGACAGAAACAACTTTAACAAAAAGGTTGATAGAAGAATCCGGCTGGTTTGGGCTACATTTGGGAAGCTACGTCATCTGTTCTTGTCACCACTGCCGCAATGTCTGAACACCAAGTTATATATAATCAGTGCATCCTGCTAGATGATATATGGTGCCGAAAGCTCTCACGGCAGGACTGATCTACAACAGTTGTCAAGCGAGCTATGCTTGGAGTTTCTTTGGTGGATAGGACCAGAAATTCGCCGAAGAACCAAGGTTATCGACATAGCCAAGAGAATTAGCAAGTTGAAGTGACAATGGGCCTGTCGCAGAGTGGGTAACCGATGAGTAGAAGAGTTCTTGAATTTGAAAGCGCAGCGGAGGACGCCCTGCGGCTAGGTGGACAGACGACCTGAAAGGTTTCGTTAGAAGCGGCTAGATGCGAAGGATAAAAGACCGTTCTTGATGGCGAGTCTTCGGAGAGGCCTACATCCAGCAGTGGAGATTGCTAATGATGAATGTGATATATTATCTCGAAGTGTGTACGAGGGGCACACTGAAATGATCGGGAATAAGAAAAACCACATGCACGGTATAGCTAAATTGTATTTTATTCTCCGTTCAACTTAATGCACTTTTCCATTCGTGCAAACCAATCATAAAAACAGTAATTCCAGTCTGAAGTTGATGTTGACAAAATGGCTGATTTGTACGCTTCCACAGCTGCTTCGGGGTCTTCAAACCGTTGACCGCGTAATAAATCTTCTATATAGGGAATGTAAGGAAATCGTTTGGGCTCAGGTTAGGACTGTACGGAGGATGGCTCATCAGCTCAACGTTTTCCTGCTTCAAAAAATCATTTGTCTTCCGAGCCGTATGGGAGCTCGCATTATCGTGATGTAAGATGATGCGACGTTTCGGGTTATTTTTTCGGAGTTCGGCTATCATTTCTGGCAAACAAACCGTGATATACCACTCGGCGGTAACCGTTCTGCGTTCCTGTAAAGGAATTGTAGCAACATGCCCCTTTTTCGAGACAAACGTAGCGACCATTTTCTTTGACACGCTGCGGGAGCGAACCACTTTCGTTGGCTTGACCTCGTCTTCGAAGACAAACTGCTGACTGATGTTTTCTTTCAGGGTCGTATGAATAAATCCATGATTCGTCACCTGAGACGATATTATAAACGGCATTTGACTTCCCTCCGTTGAAGCGTTGCAGAGTATTCCGGCACCAATCTACACGAGCCGCCTTTTGCTCTTCGGACAAATTGTGGGGAACCCAGCGGGAAACTAGCTTTATGTAATATCGACTGAATTGCAGTCATTCCGATACTGATAACAGCCCGAATCTGCTCGTATGTCACATGACGGTCATTTAATATAATAGTTCGCACAGCTGCGATGTTTTCAGGCGTGACCGCTGTTCTTGGTCGACCTGCAGAAGAAACAGTGCTGAGCGACACACGACCGCGTAGGAACTCGACATACCAGCGGTATATTGTCGTTTGACTCGGTGCTTCAACATCATAAATCGAAACAAGTTCGCTGAGACATTTATCTTGAGATAAGCCGCGACGAAAATTCTGATAAATTATGGCACGGAAATGTTCACGCGTGAGCTCCATTTCTGTTAACGACGTGTCAACTTTAAACCAACATAGTTTTTGTTTTTAATTGTTTGAATGTCATTAAGATTCTAAGAGGCCAGTATTGAAATTCTAAAAAAGGTTTTATTGTAACTCAATCCGAAATATTCTATTCCCGATCATTTCAGTGTGCCCCTTGTATTGAATTTTTTTCATTACATAGGTAGATTATTTTTTTATAAAAAAATTAATTCGGTACCGCTAAAGAAAACCATAAAGTGTCTTAACGGTCAATGTTTTTATTACTTACTAGCGACCCGTCTCGGCTTCGCAAGAGTGCATTTTTTTCTTCAAATCTATACTAATATTAAAAAGAGGTAAAGTTTGTATGTTGAAGGTAATCTTCGACACTAAGTACTCATCCAATAAGTTTAAAAAGTCTTTTCACCAACAGTTGAATAGAATTTCAGTATGGACATAGGCAATATATTTCTCATCCCGTAAAATGAAAAGGCTTTTTCCTGATAATCGAATTTGCAAAGTCGACGAAAAAAACATTCAAACGAAAACATTTCTTACAAACGCTGCTTTAACGATAAGAGACATGATTGATTTCAGTAGAAAAATTGTAGAGTTTGATAAAATCTACATAAGTCAGCGACAACATTATTGTCTAACTTTTATTTTAATTAAGCCACAAAAACTTTTGGTGTTAAAAAAAATAATTAAATCGTTAGGTGATGTATCTAACTAAACAATGTAATATAAACGACAAGACTGAGTGGGACCTACTTGCATATAAATTCCTGTTTAACCCCCTCTTTTAATAAGGAATAAAACTTGAACCCTGAAAGTAATTTTTTTTTTTTAATTGGCAAACTTTAGCAAATAATATGCAATAGCAGAAACAAAAAACAGTGTGAAAAATATTTTATTATTAGAAAATGTACAAAAAATTGCTTCAACACTTTTTTCCTCAATAAACAAATGCAAAATGGACGGAGAATAAGTACAAATTCTTAAATATTGTACATAAATAATATCAGACTTAAGTGTATTTTAACTTACATCAACTTAAATTTAAGTAACTTTTAGGATAATTTAAATTACAATGTAGCTAATTTCTAAGGCACATTTTATAAAGACATACCTACCATGTACATGTAATGTGGTTACTTATAACTCAGAGACAAGTGTAGTTGACATTTTATAATTGATTGAGATTACAAGAGGCTCAACAATAAAAACAAAAAGTAATGTAACTTTTTGTTGATCATTATTAAATACAATCAACACGAGTTGGAAATAAAATATAATCGACCCTTAAATAAGTCAAAATTAAAACCTATTCATAAGTGATAATAAGAAAGTAAAGAGAGTGAAAATGACAGAAGATTGAGTGAATGATGAATTATTGCATTCGTCTGAAGAGCAATAACATTCTTCCCAGTAAACACCATTTTCATAGACTCCCCAATTGCACACTCCTGTAACCCCCGTATCAGCTACAGATGCACATCTTCTGATAACTTGTCGCCATCGTCCATCCCCTATTAAAAAAAAACGCACAAATATTCCTTTTATTTTGTTGTAATTATAAACTACGATGACCACATCAGTGGCGTAGCTTGCTCTAGGCAAGCCCTGTATCAAATTTTGTTATGGGGCCCTTGCACCTAACTGTGGCGAAACCCAAAAAAGACAGCATGTTTTTTAAAGTAATGCAGTTAGACTTTGAACTCTTAAACATTGAACTCATAGCCCGTACACTAAACTCTAAAAAATTCAAGTGAGATTATGGACAATTTTACAATGACATTTTAAGGGCATCAGGGCCACACATCATGTAGCCCACCTGTAATTCAGGGACACAATATAATTGATACGGTTGATACGGCGGTCCATGAGGTGGATCAGAGTCCCTGAGGTGGATCGGAGTTGTTGCCTCGGCAGAACCCGATCCACTTCGTACATGGGCAAGGGGTCACCGAGGAGTTTTAGTGGGTATTCCCAGTACCGCTATTATCAGGTGCTGGGCGACCCCCACATACCCCTATCGCCCGCCAAGCGGTAGGGTATCCGTAAACGGATTTCTCCTCGTTAAAAAAAAAGGTATGTACAACCCTGGATATCATTTTAGATTATTATATCATAATTTTATCGCAAAAAGATATACTATATGCAGATTTTCTATTCCTTCACTGTCAGAGAATGTGGTAATAGTTCCTTATTCTCATGTGAAATCAATAAGACTCATAAAGTGCAAGTCCAATTGACATTCACATATCTGAAGGGATAGGTAAATAGGCTGACATTCCTTACTCACACACCAATACACAACAGCACACATACACACTTATTTAACAATAGTCTTCTGTAAGGGGGTGTGGTTACTAAGGCCAGATGGGCTTCCCAAATGACTGCAAATCACAGTGTACCACTACTTGCCAGATCCAGACCAGTAAATTGTGCTTTGATCTTTTGAATATTTAAATGTTAAGCAAACTTTCAAACTTACAAATGAATCCTTTAGGTCCCTGTTGCGTCAGTTTCATACAAAAGGAACCAGGCATATGTGATTCGTCGCTATTGCATTCTACTGCTATATGGCTCTCCTTATCGAATTTCTTGTATGCACCGCAAGTGTCTTCTTTTAAATTATCCGATGAGGCACACTGGTAACATCTAACACTGTAAACTATTAAAAAGAATTGTTAATATTTAAACAAGAAATTAATACAAAAAAAAATCCAAGTGAAAACGAAACTTACCCGCAGGGAGTGTGGAAAGTATTAAAAACAATAAAGTTTGAACAATCATATTGATATCTCTTTGATACTGTACAATAAATTACCGTAAACAACTGAAAATAAATGTAATATAAATTGTAAGTACAGATTCTACAGATTAAAGTGAAAGAAACATTTTCAAATTGAATAGCGTCGATTTGTTTGTAATTTGTGTTGTATTGTACAACTTGTACACACCCATTCACCCATGTGTCAGTAGTGTCAAATTGTCAATTGTCAAAGTCAAAAACTTCACCTTGGAGAATAGAGGAAGGAGGACATTTCCATATGTGAGAAAATGTCCGTCAGCCATGATTAAATTTGAGGCGCTGTAGTAAATTAGGGTGTGCCAGCGTAGTATAGTATAATACTTCCATGCTTGAACTATACCTACCAATCAATTATACCATTTCACCGCCATTCTGGCAAATTAAATGAATGACTTGTGCCTACGCACCGAAAACATACTATTTATTTATCTAAAATAATATACAATCAGCATCTTTCATATCTTAGCACTAGTTACGTGTAATTACAAAACTCGAATCGAAGTCGAAAAGAGACTTTTTTATTTCCTTATATAAAAATTGTTAACGCAAATTATAATTATACATTATTAATGATGGTTAATCACATATTACTCCACTGCAGTGTTGCAGATAGCTGTGTCATGAGAAGTTTTTGTATTCATACCTATAATCACTCTAAAATATTTTAGCCCTTTCAAATATTTTTTCTTTCCTTAGTACACAAGTAGGCTTACTGAGAGCAAAATTACTAGATTATTGTTTTATTTACTTAAACTTAATTAAAAAGAAGTTGAAAGAAATGTGTTTTATTTCAACTAAAAGATTATTTTGAACAGGTATATTTTGAACAGTAAATTAATAATATTTAGATACAAACTAAATAAGAAGCTTATTAATTCTTTTTACATTAACGTTCGTTAAGGTTTATTTTAACTAAAAAGATACTATCTGTCACAGAAACAAGCTGCATATTATACACCGATTAATTGTGATTAATCTGAGTTATTATAGCTAAAGCATAGATAAGTATGTGTATATGTCAACCGAATCATATTACTTTACTCTATGCCTGAACCGAACCAAACCAAAACCAAAAACCAAACCAAACAAGCAAAGTGCAAACAACAAAACGATACGAAATAAATTTAAATTTTTTCGTGATTAGGATTTTGTTTATTTTATTATCGCATCAATAACACAAACATGGTCAAGTTTTCTAGATACATAATATGCATATATTTCACCCTATGTTTTATTCATTTTGGTTAGTAAATAAAGCTATTTCATTCAACGGCTATCTAGTGGGCACGCCCAATATTTAAATTTAATCATTATATTGTTTCAGCGTATTCCATCAAGTGTTGGAATTGCAGGTCAAATAACGATCCGAAATGTGCAGATCCTTTTGATAACAGTACAGTTCCCATTACGGATTGTACACAGGAAAAAGGCCTTCCGCACTTGCCGGGTAAAAGACCTAGCATGTGTCGCAAAATCAGACAAAAAGGTTCGTCATATCAGAGTTTTAAAAGATTTGAAGCATTTTAAAAATACAAGTGAATTTCCAACTCCATTCACTGAAGCCTATTTATAGGCCACGTTATTGGTTACGGTAACCACATCAAGTGGACCATCAGCCTGTCAACCTTGGCATAAAATCAAAATAATAATAATAAAAATAGCCATACAAATACAGATTACTTTAAATGCAAATATTTTATTGGGTGCTGAGATTTAATTGTTCACGCAAGCCCCCATGTTTTTGCTACTTGCCTTGTACTCATAAGTTGTGTAATGTTACTAAGATGAATATTCATGGAGCACTATGAATATTTTAAGCATCCTGATTTTATAATTATGTTTATTGGATTTCTCACTGACATACTAGTCCTAATTTGTTGTCTTGATTTTCAGTAAATGGTGAATGGCGTTATTTTAGAGACTGCGCTTACCTAGGTGAAGTTGGAATCCAAGGTGATGAAAGATTTTGTCTCATGAGAACTGGCACTTACAATATATTTATAGAATATTGCACTTGCAATAGTAAAGATGGTTGTAATTCTTCGAGTTTGTTTAAGCCAATACCGTTATTGTTGATTATTTTGGCTGGACTATGTTCTATCGTTTTTAAATAATGGATATAATTCATTAAAATCGTTAATTTACGGTAAAACATATTAAATTGTAGGTGAATAAGTTGGTTTAGTAAAGAATTACAACATACATCAGAATAGTCTTGCTCTTGATTGTTCTTTTTGATTATTTTATTTCAAAAATATTTTTTCGAAGTTTTCTTAAATTCTGATATTTGTTTAATTTTATTGGAGTTCTGAAATGAAATTCAAGTTTTATCTATAATTAAGACAAAGCTATAAAATTAGTTTTAAAATATATTGAAATATGTATTAATAGGCTTACATTGAACAGACCTCTTAGGTTTAATGTCTTAATTTTTTATTTAATGAAATTAATTAATTGGATTTCACATTAAAACATAATTTACTTTAAAAAAGAGTTGCATAATCATACACTCTTGTTAATATACTTAAATAGTAATATATTGCCATTAATACTTATTTTAAATATACTTTATAATATCCAATATAAATTAACAATTGACCTTTAATAAATTTCTTTATAAAATTCATTAGACATACTAATCTGTGTTGCTATGAAGGACAATGCTTCTTTAGGAAACTAGTGTTTATTTAGGCTTTTAATAAAAATCCACAATTACTAAATTTAAAAAAAAGTGAAGTCACAAATCTCAATATATAAGGCAAAGAGCACATTTTCCTGTGATTTCATGATTTCATGACATCACATTTCATGACAAATTTTTTTATTAATGAAAACAGAAATAGTAAGTTTAAGATTAGTTACAATTTGATAAGTTTACATTCAAATAAAAAAGGCTTATAATACTATTCTGAAAAGTGTAAGTAGGTATTAGTTGTATTGAGAAATTAAACCCATAATCATTCCATAATACGTTCCTGGTGGATCCTGGCTGGTGGGTTACGAATAGCGAACTTGGTAATTAGGTGTAGGTTAGGTATAACATTTATTATATTGAAAATATTTTATGTAAATTAAATTAAATATAACTTTGGTACCTAATGTACCAAGTATTTTGAAAAATATGCTTTTTATGTCTGTATTTTCTTTATACAAGATCTGTTTTATCATGTGTTTAATATATTGTAAATAGTGCATTTTATATATACATATTTTAAAATAATAATACATTTGTCAAAATAAAGACTGAATGCAAAGTTTAATCCGTCCATGTTATTAAAGTAACAATTAATATTGTATACCTATTCTAATAAAGATGTTTAGTATTTTTCCTAGAGTTTTATTCATTGCAAAAAAGTCACAGTGTGTCTCTGTTATGCCTTTCTTGCAGCAGACCAGTGTAACCAGCAAATGTTGACTTGAAGTATTTAAATTAATTTAAAGTGGTGTAATTAATTTTTTTTTAATTTTAAATGTAAAATGAAAAGGATTAATATAATTCTACTCCTACCACTATTAATAATTTTAAGGATAATCACTGAAATAACGCATCTGTGCTGTTTTTAAGGTTCCCGAAAAAACGATGCCTAATCCCATACTCCAATCCGCACCTTGTCCCCTACTCATACCTATATGACAAATCCTATTAGGGTCGGCATCCTACTTGTATTCTCAAGGGGTTACTTGTCTACAAACAACAATGTGGACCAGCCTGCCTCCCACCCTTTCTCATAATACTATGACTAAAGTACCTAATGGACCCATTGCTTTAGTTCATGTTCAAGGGAGAAAATGGCTAGAAAAGTCAAATAACTTTGTGTAATTTTTCGTTTCATATTATACTTATCAATGTCTATCAATGCTTATTTATACTTAATATTATAATGCTGAAGAGTTTGTTTGTTTGAACGCGCTAATCTGAGGAAATACTGGTTCGAATTGAAGGCTATAGGCTATATAACATCACGCTACGATAAATAGTATTATGTATATATAAGCAGTGTCCAGTACCGCGCGCCCCATGCGCACGCCGCCCCGTATGGGCCGCAGCGAAGCGTGGCAGAGTTCAGCTAGTCTAATATATTTCTATTTAAATTCCCTACACTCTGGGGCTGTCTTTATACTGTATGATGTGAAAATTGAACAGCTTTGCATTTTATATAAATAAAATCTAAATTGCTTTTTTCTTAACGAAATTATGAATATTTTTATAATCAGCCAATGACTGTAGCTAGTGATTTATATAGTCAACCAGTGATATTTATGTATTTAGAGTGTCTAGCTCTGAAGTCACAGTCTATGTGAAATTGAACTAATGGGTGAAACGTCTAGGAATCAAGTTCTCTATTATCTCCCGGTATAATAATTTCATAGGTGGGACTTAAATTTTTTGGTCTTTAATGACGAAGTAAGCTGTTTAGTAGAACTCTACCTTTTTTTGTTAATAATTGCGAATTAATTGCATAAAATCAGATTCGCTAAACACCATAGTAGGTACGGTCGCGATCAAATTAATAAATATTTCTGGTCATATATTGACTCCCGATCGCAAGGACGATAACGATAAAGAGTACTTACGGAAGGCTTTTGCCAGTGAAAGCGACCATACTTTTTGGTTGCACAGGTTGGACGTAGTTCTACAAAAGTAAAGATCACTGTTTAGCAGAGGTGCTCAAACGGCCGATCACGAATACTTAGATTCCCGCCTACTGGGATCGCCTTTCTAGAAGAAGCGCGATCGATCGCTGGTAGTCTAATAATTTTGAGGTAGATTGCCAGTAGTTCAAGTCTAAACACGTCTTTTTTACACGTGCAACTTGTCAGCCTGACACAATCAAAATGTTTATAACGCCCTCAGGCTACAGTACAATAACGCATTTAGGGTGGGGTTGAGATTACCTATGTACCTCTTTTGAAACGCAATGCGCAAAAGATGCACATCCCTGGTGCGTATATTATAGGATGTGGGGGAGTACCAACTCCACTCTGAACATGGTCGCAAGCAGGCTGGATTGTCACTGCTCTATCATCTCGAGTGGGATTGCCCAAAAATTAAATACGTGTTAATTTATAATTTTATAATAAATGCATACTTACATAATATTTGTACTAGTTGACATAATAGTTGACGGGCCCGTTAGATGAGTGGTTAGGGTGCTTGCCTTAAAACTCTGTTCTATGGTTCCCGGGTTCCATTCTCGGCAGGGTCAACTTTGAAAATGAATTTTTCAAAGTTGGCTCTAGCCTGGATCTGGAAAGTAGTGACAGGGCAAACTACGTTTTGCAGTAAACACTTCCTTACAGAAGACCACGGTGAAATAACAGTTGTTGTGTTTCGGTGAGTGAGTAAACGATCCCAGAGCCCATTTCCCTAACCCTTTCCAATCCCTTCATTTGTTATTTCATTTATTATTAAATTGTTTACTCGGTGGTCTATGCGAACTTCATTTAAAAGTTTCTTAGTGAACAATAAGGTACCGCGGGTGTATAGTTATATAAATAGATATGTATAAACGATAGAAGTCATATTTTGACTTCAATAAGATTACAGATAAAGCTCGATTCACACCGGGATGACAGGGAAGTGTAAAATAATTTAAAATTCTATCTACATACTTACTTAAAAAACAATATTGCTAGAAAAACTCAGAATAGATGGCGCGACGCCCGTCTCTCCTGGGTTCCTGCCTGCGGTGCCGTTTCTTTCTGTTTTGTTCTTCTTCTTCTTTAGATAGAAGTGCTATAATGATAAATTCTAACATTTTTACTGGAGTGTTTCCTTGCCAAATGTATAAACTAGACTGATTAAGAGCAGATTCGGCTTGCGGTGGCGTAACATTTCACTCGCTATCGGCCGTCCCATCCCCAGTTTTTATTTTTGCCTACAGTATGCATACAGCATCCTTCGTGCAGCTTCAATGTTGGTGGTACTATATGCCTAGGTCAAACATTAGGTAGTAACCACTATTTACCATTGCTATCTTAATCTTTGCCTTTAAAAGCCTTTTTTACTATAAAAAAACGCATAATATTTTATAGCCAATTGCTGTTGTTGAAGATGGAAATTTGTTCTCAATTCGATAATAAAAAATGTAATAATTACCATATCAATACTAGGTTTAAAAACGTTATTGATTTACATAAAACGCTTCTTTTATGGGTTAGTTTAGGTATACGGTTTTATAATAAACTTCCCGAGATAACAAGAGCCTTACGTATAAATAAATTTAAAAATGTAATTAAAACCAAACTCTGTTCAAAAGGTTAGCTACTATAAAACATTGATTATTTAAGCGATAATGAAGCCTGGATTTAAGCTCATACTACGTTTAGTATTGTATTTACTATAATTTGTGTATAATAATTGTAATTGTTATATATTATCTAAAATGATAAAAAGAATTGTATCCTGAGTTTCTTTCGGGGTTTCTTCTCAGGATTGTCATCATTTCGGCTATTTTTTTTCCAAAACCCTGATTTGATAAACGATTCGATTTGATTTGATACTAAGCAAAAATGTAAGTTGAAGAGAATATATTTCAATGCCTAAAATTTATTCTTCACCACTGTATAGTTACTGTAAAAAACTGTGTAGTTTAAAGATATTTCTTTAAATTAGAATATTTGCCTATGTAAGTCTTATGTTATGCTACCGACTCTATTATCTTGTTGTTTTTTTTTTTAATATTAAATTACTATTTACTTGGTTAATTAAGTTAAGTTCTTTGCCTTAGTTGTTAATTTACTTATGTCTTAAGTTGTTTGGCTTCAATGTCCCTTATATTGAAAGCCAAAAACAAATGTTGCTTCATAATCACTTCACCATTTTGTTGTTTATGTCTTGATGTTACGTTATTATAAATATGTACGTTACTTTCTTCCACTGAAGGAAATGAGTATAATAATCTATTTGATCAACAAAGAATACATTTGTTCTGATAAACAAATTCAGAAAATACCAGAGTAATAGTATAAATATTTACTGCAAAAATTAATGTCATATCAATATTTAGCTCACACAGGTCTCAGATTTTAGAGGTTCAACATAAAAACACAATGATCAATATAAGTTTACTTTATTACTATATTAATTAGCACCTTTAAATTATTATGTCGTGATAAGGTTTAGACAGATATATTATATCTCTTTAGCTAAAAAAATTAACTCGTATATTATAGCGTGAGACTATAGCAACAGTTGTTTAGGCTCCATCTTTTAAGTTTTACCCTTCACAGTTAATCTGCCTTTATATATGAAGCCATAATCTGCTAGACTATAATTTATGCTGTACTTATCGAGCAGTCTAATAATGTAAATAAAAAAGATAGACTGCCAAACCAGCTTTTTATAGCATTTGAGTATTGACGGTGTGACAATAAGATTTTGCTATTTTGCGAAATTCCTATTTTTATTTGATCTTTTAGGGTTCCGTACGTCCGAATAAAAAAACGGAACCCTTATAGGATCACTCGTGTGTCCGTCTGTCCGTCGTTATCTCGGAATCTACTAGACTGATTAAGTTGAAATTTAGTACACATATCAATTTCTGTGACCCAAACGCAGAGGTGTGACGTGAATAGACGAATTCTGTATATGGGAGGTCATTTTTGGGGGGAAGGTGGAAAATAAAAAACAAATTTTTGAAAACTGCATCGTGTGACATATCAAATGGAAGGTCTTGTTGTGAAGATCTTAAAAGTATTTTTTTTGTAATTTTAAAATAAATAGTTTCTAAGTTATTCAAGAAAATAGACGAAAATTGACCATTCCCTCCCCTTATCGCCGAAACTACTGAACCTAAAATTTTGAAAAAAATACAGAATTAGTTTTCTACTTATAGATTATAGGAAAACCTATAAATCTATCAGCAATCTTCACGCGAGTTCAACTCGCACTTGAAGGTTTTTTTATTTATTTATTGTCACACTTACAACACCTAAGCTATCAAATTACACATGATAATATATACTATTATAGCAATTACAATAATTGATAAAGAAATTTTGAATTTGTAAAATATTTATTTTTTATAAAATGTACAGATATCATTTATATGTAGGTAAACGTGTTGTAAGTAAATATAATGTTCTAGATAGCGAGTGAGAAACAATTAATAAATTACATAATCTTATTATGTACGTACCTAATATTATTATGTGCATCATATTTTATTAATACATAATCATTTACTTATTCAATTACATACAATACAACTTTTACTGATTATACTTGGGATGTAACTAAAAATTATTGCTCTAAATAAAATATATTTTCTTTATATATTCCAATTTTCGAAAGTAATACTTAATAAAATTAATAATAAAAATGCTCAAAACTTATTAAATTATTTGTACTTGTTATTAAAATGTTTTAAAAACGTTTTTAATTAATGAGGTTTGTAATTTATTTACTACAGAAACATTTACTTCAAAGTAAAGTCAAATTTTATTCAATTTTATTCAATAGGAAATTGTAAGATCGTGTTAGCTAAAAGACAAAACAAACGAAAGCTTAAAATTAAATTGCTAATACTAAAAATACATTTTATACATATAATTTACTGAATCTAAATAATATTGTTTTATCAATGTTAATTTTAAAGTACTTGTTACCAGCAAACATTCATAAAACTTTTTTTTTAAGGCAAAGTGATGTTGTTAATTTATCTATCAAAATGGAGACTTATTTGAAAAGAACTATAATATTTATTGTTTTAATAATATGTACAACAGATAACAGATATAGATTTTAATCCAGAAATGGGTAATATTTATTTGTAAACCTTTAATTGTAAGGGTTTAATTTTTGAAATCTTTATTGCAAATGTTACAAAGAATTGCAGAGTGTTGAAGAAGAGCCTCTGACTTACTAGAAATTATTTGAGATACTTTAGCTGTGTTAATGTGTACATTTTATTTACACGTGATCATTGAAATGGATCAAAGTTTGTGTTTAGTCTGCAGGAATTAACATAATATATATGATTTGAAAGTTGAAATCATATAGCACCGGAATGTTTAAAAAATTTTGATGGAACATGCCTCCTAAATAAACCTGATAATTATTTCAATACGTCATAAATATAATAATTTGAAAGCAAATTTCTGTTTTTATAAAATATAATGGTTATTTTTATAATGCTTGTTAAGTATAGGTTTTTCAGCATAATTTCTTGTCTCGTTTCAGCGAAACTTATGTAATTTAAGTTAAAGGAAATTTATCCATATGTAGAGATTGGCGATAATTGGATTGGGTTAGGTTCATAAAGTCTAGATTGCAAAACGTCTTAGTGGGCAAAATGTCCAGATTTTAATAGGGCATGGAGGCAAAAGGCCAAAGTTGCAAAACGAAATAGATTTAAATTAAACGTCAAATTTTATATAATTAATAATTATTTATTAATGGATTTGGTTCAAATTACATACAATAATTGACGTATTAAATACCTAATTACCAGAGTTTAAATAAATAAAAAAAAAATTGGGACACTAATTGGTCTATTAATTTTGTCTTCAAGAATTAAAATCAAAGTTTGTGTTCAAGAATGAATCTTGATTCATTTAAAGATAAAGTTTTTATTACATTGTAGATTGAATAACACTTATGAACAACAACGATGAGCAAGTCAACTACACAGATATTTAAAATGTTGATCCCAAAAGTTATAAAGACGAACATATCTTGATCGTTATTAATAAAATAATTAAGGTACTTGTAGATTCGCTCTCCTCAAATCCAGATCGTTGTAAACTTTCGAAACGGTGGGGGTTAGATCTATTTACACAATACAAACTCAAGTTGTACATTTGCGCTATATTAAAGAGGTTTTACTTGAAAAGGAGTAAGCCTAAAGGCGCTAGTAAGAGTGCTAGAGTTTTGCCGATAGCTGAAGCACCGTTGCAGCCGTCGTATTCGCACGTTTCACAGTAAGTGGTGACTTCGTTCGGGCCGTTGGATGTGCTCGGGCACGTGGTCGTGTAGTCGTCGGCTCGCTTCCACGTGCAGCCACGGATCACCACCAGCTCACCGTTGACTGTTAACAGTAAAATGTGGAATATAAATATCATAGTTAACAGGAAGACGAATTAAAGTGATTTCAAGATTCTTTTTGTATGCCAAAAAAACAATTAAAAATGCGTAATTATTGCATTACATTCACGTTTTTTTTTTAAATTAGTAATGTTATTTCATATTATGTTCTACATATAACTAAATATAAAAATACATAAATAAGTCATAAATAAATAAATAAAACGTACAACCGAAATAGATATTTAAAAAATTTATCACACTTCGAAAGTCCTTTCGCAGTTTAACTTTACTAATACCACAGTCTAACCATATTTACGTCATACGGTCAGGCAACGGATGTACTTGCGCAGAAGGACGTTCGGCGAACTCGCTTCAGTTTGCAGGCTCGAACATTGAGCGTTGCCCGACTATATGACGTAAGTATGGTTAGACTGTGCTAATTACTATCAATGTGAAAGTTTAAGAATATTGGTCATAAATTAGGCAGCCCGTCTGACGGGAGTGACTTCCGTAAAAGACCACCAGGCGGCAGTAGCCATTTCTTTACAGAAGACCACAGTGAAATAACAGCATGCATGCTGTTGAGTATAGTATACCAGAGCTCATTCCCTTATCCTTAATCCTACTAAGATCGGCAGCGCACTTGCACTTGTTCCGTTGCTAGTGTTATAGGTGACGGTAGCCGCCTACGGACTGGGCCGTAACCCTGCCTGACGACCTTTACTTAGAAAAGTAGCAGGATTAAGGATGAGGCATATGTCAAGGTATAAATATTAGTATAGATTGTTTATTTTGGATTTTAAAACAAAATTTATAATTTGAACTGAAATGAGTTCAAAACTAGATAATTACAGAATCGTTACAAGTTTATAATCTGTTTGAAGTATTAACTGTGTCTAAATGTGCTATGTGGACATTAGGTTACACCCACGCACATTTAGTTCCACAGTACAATGAGCCAAAAGTTTCACAATACGTATTCTCGGAAATGAACTAATGAAAATCCCACAATCACTATTCTAAGATAATATTTTGTTTTTGATGTGGGAGAAATTAAATGAATGGGAAGTCAACCTCTAATATTTTAAGATTTAAAACTATTCTCAACAAATTTTGTATGTGATTTGAGTTGAGGTCTACAATCACTAGATAATGCGTTGTAATATTTTTTTTTGTCAAGAGCATTTTAAAAATTAGGCTAGTTAGATTTGTAAGATCTGGAATCTAGTATGTAGTAGTAATCTAGTATCTATTACCTAGTTCATGAATAACTAGTAATGAATATTATCTAGTTTATGAGTATTTTAAAAACTAGGCTTAGTTATGTAGATCTGGAATCTAGTTTATGAATGATTAGCTGGTGCCCGCGAGTTCGTCTGCGTTAAAAATTAAAGATAAAACGCCTGATAAAATGTTTAAAGCAATATAACGCTTGACATTATATTTTTGCCAACCGTTGGATCTTCATTTTTAGATAGCTGTTGCCCATGGCAACGCCCGCGTGGAATATTTAACCTATGTCCATCCTGTAATTCTATTCTAAATCGGATGAGTAGTTTCGAAGATTACCTCATATATACAAACATACATACAAACTTCACCTCTTTATAATATTAAGTACAGATATTTGAGGATGGGTATTCTACTGAAAATTCCACTGTTCATATAAGATCCACATGTAACTTCAGAAAACATCAATAGCAACTTTGATTTAAGTCTGGTTGCTATCAATTTTCACGACATGATAAGGTGGTATTCTGCTCACGAGATGCTGAATGCTGACGTCCTTAATTACCAGCGATTAGTTATAACAATGACGAGAGAAGAACAAACTACTTAATTTGTCTTGACATTGAAGTCGTATAATGTCTTTAAACAAGGACGTAAACGTTTTAAAACGTAGTAAACGCACGTGTTGAAATATTTAAATCCTCGCTACATTAACTTTTTAGAGCAATTCAACCATCAGAGTAGTCTTTTACACTGAGTTTAACTCACAGCACTTAATGACATTTACAGACTCCTTTATTGAGAGTTATGGTACTATTATATAAAATATATTATGTCAAATATAAAATAATATTTTATTTGGTGGAAGATCTACAGTTTCGCTCACTAGATATAAAGTGATTTAATGTATTGATGATGTGAAATGCAAAGACCGGGGAGGTCTGTGACTATTCATATAATACAACCGTCTTAGTTGACTCGCCAACTGTAGCGAGTTTTTAGTTATTTTACTATAACTATTTTTAGGTTTTCTAAAATATTTGTGACATGTTTACATAGCATTTAAAAATGTTATATTATACACGTCAATTTTAGAGAAACATGTAGACTGGTCTAATATAATTACTGCCTCTAACTAACCTCTCGGGCTATAAAGTATCTGAGATCGCATTGGTGTGATCATTTTGATTATGATCTAAACCAGAGGTTCCCAGACTTTTTTCCTCATAGTCCACTTTCAAAATTTAGCTGGTTCCGTTGGACTCCCTGCAGCTACATTTATACCATATTCTCAAAACTCGACAAAAAATGTGAGGATTAGATCTAATGGATATTTGCGCTGCAGCTGAGTTTCAACCACGCATGGGGAGTTTTCTAAATGAAAACTCCCCATGCGTGGTTTTTTTTTGTCACGCCAACGTAGACCCTCGTCGAGGCTCCCGTGGGTCCACCTGGACCACTTTGGGAACTAAGGATCTAAACAAATAGCCATCCATAAATATAACGCCTGCGTCTGCATCAAGCAAGTCCCGTTCGTCGCGTTGCGTCGTTGTAGGTGTGAGATTTAATTTATTTTCTAGCGCGTAGTTTTTCATTTACGATAACTACTAGATATTCATTGAAATTTTATGGTGTAAGGGGCTATTATAATGTGTATGAATTGCTTAAGGTAAATAACGTACTTAATTTGATAATGATTAATACTGTATCCGTCTAAATAGCTTTTTAAATTGTGTTTATAATTTTAGAAGTCAAAATGGGTGTACCTATCCTTAAAAGGTAGACATATGCCACCGCGGACTTTTTTGTGGACCTATAAAAGAGAAACAATCCCACCATACATGTTTTGTTATATCTTAAAATAGATCTAGGCAGTGTTTTCGTGAAAAGCTCCCAGACGCCTTGATTTTTTCTGACATCTTCAACAATCATCGTCATATTTCAACCAATTTACACAAAACCTTAACGAATTATACACATTTCCTCAGGTAACTATCTCCTAAGTAATTATCGCAATCATACAGACAAACAGACACGGCGGGGGACTTTGTTTTTTGTTTTTTAATATGTACGGATTCTTATTTAAATTAAATTTTAATAAACACTTAAAAATGTTTTACTTAATTTAGTCGATAAAAATGATAGTTTCTTTGGAATGAATCGAATAAATTTATTCATCAAAGATATCGTTATCTTCGCGTAGGATATAATCTTAATAGGAACACCGATATAAAGTAACTAATTGAAAGACGTTCGCTAGCCGGCCCAACCCAACATCGCTCAAGTCAAAACCATTGACCCAATGAGCTAACGGTTGATGAAACAGTTACCAAAATATGAAGTGAATGTTAGCGAATGTAGCTCTAATCAAGGGTCAATTAATTTATCATATTATTTGAGAATTTTCAAATTTCTTTTTGTGATCCATATATTATAAAATAGGTATATTATATTAGGTTATTTATAAAAAGGTAAAATATTTATACCTTCGATATGATGTTATAGACGTGTTTATGTTTGAGTGCAGAATGAAGTATGGATCAAAATTGTCCATTTCGACACAATATCGATAAGTAAAAATGTACGGCAATTACGGATAATTGACGATCTCAAAGAACCGGGTCACGAATGATTTTTGTCATGTTTTGTCGGTATATGTCATCTATATGCCTATTTTTTGGTCATTGATTAGTTCTACTGTCAAAAGACTCAATGGCTAGACAGATCTTCCAAGAATTATGAAGATTTGGTAGGTCTTTAATAACAGTTTTAAATTTTATAGCGTGTTTTCAAAGTTAAATGTGTTTATTGAATCAGGATTTTTAACGTGATAATTAGGTTTATGTAATGGAATAAGACTTTTCACGGACACTAATATCTTAAATGAATATATAATCCTGTCTTGTCTATTACGTTTTCTCAGCTAAACCTTGGAGAAGTCTGTTAATGTTTATATACCCTACCTTTACTAAAATATACATTGATATTGAATATTGATATTTGAGTTTAACATGGCGAATAATGTTATTTGTATATTGAATCATTGAGGCTCGGTGACTGTCAAGGCTCTATGTCATTGTAGGTACATGTAGGTGATAAGGAAAACTAACACTTTGTGAGTCATGTTATCCTACAAGTAAATGGTTAACGTAATATGCATTTAAAATTATAAACTCACATGTTCACAGTGACATTAAACGTGATGTATATACTATATGTAATACGTGACATGTTGACAATTAAAATACCTATAATACCGAACAATTACTATTATACAATGTACTTTAATCCATTAAGTAATAATGTATAATCTCTATATATAAAAATGAATCCCCATTTCCCTTGGTCACGGCATCACGCGTGAACGGGTAGACCGATTTTAATTCGGTTTTCACTAATGGATAGAGGGATAAACGGGGAATGTTCATATATATAAAAATTGCACCCCGGGCGAAGCCGGGGGCGGGTCGCTAGTATATATAATATAATGTAATGTAATTTAATATATGATATGATATGATATATAATATGATATGATAGATCACACATTTTATTCTAAGAAGACATTTCGTTTTAACATTTTCTTTTGATCCAGCAAATATTACAGGGATAATAATATACTCGTTTCAAAATGTCCAGTGATGAGCGTCTGTCAGGTGGTAAATATGATGGTAGATATGAAGTTTTATGATATTTTTGGTTGGAAGTAGAACAGAGGTAAAAGAAAAAAAACAATATTTACCATATTTCTTTTGCTTCTTGCAAACGGATTTTGAAGAGGTGAGGTAAGGGTATGTGGCCCCAGTGTTAGCATCGCAGTTGGACAGCTGGAATAGATACGAGTTGTCTGTTCTGCTGGCGATGAACGGGTCATGGCACATGTGGTTCAAGTCGGAGGAGCAGGACCAGCAACGCACTGATTCACCTGGAATTTCAAAATGAAGAATTTAATGCATTGTACAGGTGGTTAATACATTTCCAGTTACAAACAAGATACCCTTGAGTACTTCAAACGAAACATTTCGTTTAAAACGATCAGAATAATCTCAACATATTATAAATTGAAGTCGCTGTCCGCGTCTCTCTATTTCTAACCCGAAGGAATTTGATACCGTTTTCACTAATGGAAAGAGTGATCAACGAGAAAGGTTTGTGAATATTATTTACAGAGAAAATATTACAACTTGTATATATTAAAATACAATATGAGAACAATCGATTGATTTATATTTAGGCATTAATACAAAATTCATGAAATAAATTTTTCTTCCAGACAACGTACGAGATAAGTACTCAATAACTTAACTGCAGGAGAAAATATGTTATTGAAATTCGTTTAATGATAATAATTCAGGGGTCTAATATTTATAGCAATAGATCGATTTTTTGATAGCAATAAATTATAAAACACATTGAAATGGACGTGACTATGCCGTTTTTGTTACAAAATAAATCGTTCAAATTGCAAAGAGAGTGTTGCCCTATATTTTAGTATAATAATGTTTAAATTTAAAAATTGTGGACTTTGCCGTATTTGATATTATATATTTTTTATATTATAAATATTAAAAATGTATAAGCAATCATTATTGCTTATATATTTTTTTGTCAGGCGTTGAATTTTTACCTATATTTAAAAAAAATATATAATTAAAAAAAATTATATCTTCTTTTCTGTATTCCTGACAATGTCCATGCAAATTTTCATGACGTTCGGTTTAGTAGTTAAAGCGTGAAACAAACAAACAAACTCACTTTTGGGATTTTAAATTTTGTAAATAATAAATATTTTGTAAATAAGAACTTTATAATGTTATACGAGTAAGGTTACAGTTTGTGTTATAGGCGACGGTAGCCACCTACCATCAAGTGGACCGCCAGCCTGTCTGCCGATCTTAATATTAAAAAAAATATATTAACGAACGTACTTTTAAAATATCTTTTTTATTATGTTTTTAATTTTAGGGACTTTTACCTTACAAAGGCACGTCAGCTGCATCATCTCCGGTGCATAGTTACAGCATATAAATGATACATATGATATATATTATGTTATTTTCTGCATCACAATGCGGCTTTTAAAATATATTTATACCTAATACTTGTTCAAGTTATGCTTTAAAGCTGTTGTATTTACATGACTTAAATTAAAATCTTATTATTTCTTCCAATTGCCTAGACTGGTGTTATATTGATGATGGATTCATATTCCTTTCTAATTTTGACCTCGACTTTAACAGCAATAACATTATTGTTATTAGATAAGTACACCGACTATAGGTATCTAAGATATTCTTCGTAATCTAATAAATTACTTGGGTAAGTATTAATTTCTTTTCGTTTACACAGATAACTAATTGAATTGGATTCGTTGAGACCATTGCAGGGAAAGAATGAGTACTAGGCCAGACGCACAAAGTTCAAGTTCAAGATAACATACTCCATAGTCTATTCAGATAAGTTAGAACGGTTGGATGCGAAGGTCAGAGATCAATAGTGAGGAGACACAGGGTGATGATGATGGGTGACAGTCATTTGCCATAGCCATTTGTCGACTCGAAATGGCAACAAAATATAAAACAAATTATGCAAATAATATGATAAGTACACGTAAAATACATTTATGTAAATTTTACGAGTGTTAACGGCTAATCGAACCTTTTATTATAAAATAGTTTTGTACATTCTATGTTTTTAAAATGTTTTCGAAATTCATGTCCCATTCAGGTACTTTGTCTTGCTATTGTCTTGTATTGTCGGTCTAATTACGTACCTATATTTTAGTTTGTTTTTCATTAGATAAAATAATTGTTTTATCTTTCTGGGGTTAAAAAACATGGAGCACCTGATAAAAAACATAATTAGATCATTTTAAATTAGTTTCATGGTATGCATTGTTTATATACACTCAACAACACTTCCATAACATAATTATTTTGTTATGGAAAACATACCAATGATCACTTGGGAAATGCAATCTAATAAACACACCGGCATATTTAGCGGAACACAAAAAAAAGGTCCATAATTAAAAAAATATGGTTTTATTTTAAAATCTACTTACTACACTTCTTTTGTTATTTAAAGTTTCATTTGTTTTACTTAAAATGAGATCACATTAAGAACAGATTTTGCGAGTAAAGGCTATTTGTGAAAAATGGTACATTTTTGAACTTTTCATGTAACCGGGAAAAGTGAAAATTAATATTAAAATAACAATTAATTAAATTAAAAAAATGGTGATTAATATCGCGTATTTCCTCCACGTGCTCTTATTAAAGTTTCTACCCGTCTATGCATACTGAGAATGATGTTACCGATGGTCTCCTGGGATAGTCTCCGCCATTCCTCAACTACGGCGATTCGCAGTTCACCCACGTTGGCAGGAGCTGGAATTCTGGACTTAACTTTTCTTTTCAGCAAGTCCCAAACGTGCTCTATTGGGTTCATATCTGGTGATCTCGCCGGCCACTCCATAACAGTGATATTCATATCATTAAGATAAGCTTGAGTTACCCGAGCGGTATGCGGCCGAGCATTATCCTGCATAAAAACAAAATCGTCACCGATATATGGGGCAAACGGTACGACATTTTCTTCTAAAACTTCTCTGATATAGCGGTCTGCAGTCAGACTCCCTCTGTCAATCACTACCAAGTCTGTGCGAGCTCCCAAACAAATGCCCACCCAAACCATTATTGATCCACCACCGTATGCAACTGTAGTTTCAAAATTTGTCTGAATGTATCGTTCTCCTTTGCGTCTGTATATTCTTTGCCTGCCGTCAATTTGATTTAAGAGAATTCTGCAATCATCACTAAACAATACCTTACTTCATTGGTCCGCGTTCCAAAGTCGATGTTCCTGAGCAAAAGTTAACCTGTTTCTACGATGATTTACCTCGAGCCTTGGAGCCTTGGCGGGCACAAATGAACCCAAACCAGCATCTTCGAACCTTCTTCGTACCGTACGCTCACTTACGGTTACACCCCGCACTGCTTCTTACTCATGTCGGCCTTGGACGGCCGTCAAACGGGGGTTCCTACGTACACAAAGCCGAATGAAACGATCATCCCTACTCGAAGTGCGTCTTTTTCTGCCTTGTCCTGCTCTTTTCACATAAGTACCGGTCTCCCTGAACCGTTGGATACTGCGATGGATCGTTGAAACTGGTCGACGAAGATCTCTGGATATCACTCTGTAGGTTTGACCATTTGTTCGCATTTCGAGTGCCCTGGCACTCTCCGTTGGGGCTAAGTCAGGCATAATTCAGTCCTCAACTCCAGAAAGATACGCGATTAAAAAAAACTAACAAAAAACAGTATTTCAATGAAATTTTAAATCAAACTCAGAAGGAAGAAATACTCGAAGTTCGCTCCAGATAAGGTGTATTTGAATAAAATTAAAACAATTGCATAAAATGTGATGTTCAGTTGTTTTCTTAATTTGAAAATATTTCTTTTTAAATTAAATGACGTATAAACCAGCCAGCAACCTTATATGATACTGATATCAAACCTTTATTTTATGTTCCGCTAAATATGCCAGTGTGTGTAGTATCAAACGTAATTAATGGTGATGTCAATAAATTGACGTATTAAATAAACAAGAAAAGTATAAAAAGTAAACTAGGTGTATTTTTTGAAACATTAAAAAATGTGTGAAAAAAATTTACTGTCAGTAGAACCTACTGTCATAATCTATCTTGTTGAGAATTATAAAAACAGGTCGATTAAGTAAATTATTCTTCGTATCTCTCTCGAAGATGATTACTGTTTACATGCAGCATTACGCAGTATAATGCCATCCTTATCACACTTTAGATATAACTGTCAAAATCAAGAAGCCTCTCACCTCCCGTCCCGCTCCGGCGTGGCTCTCACCAGTCTCGCGCATTCGGCGCCATTACGTTTTGTTGTGCTACCCGAGTCACACGCACAACGGTTTATTAAAATCGTTTAGTATTTTTTATTTCTTTTCTTCTTTCTTCTGTGTTTACTTGTGCAATATGGGGAAAAGAAAGCGATCCAAAGACGATAAATATGGAAATATAATGAAGAAAATAAGAAAATTGGAAGAAAAGGTTAAAAAACGACGCAGAATCTCATCTTCATCGTCCTCATCGGAGGTAGTAGTGGATTTGCTGCGCGAGTCTGATCGAACTCCGACTCCATCAAATCATGAGATTGGCAATGAAGTAACAGGTGAACATTATATTTTATATAAATACCTACTAGTGACACAGTTTTCTGTAAATACAATAACATAATAATATACATTTTCGTTCTGCTTGACGTGTTTGTTGCAACAAGTATACATTGTATAAGGCATTTCGAAATTTTGTAACATGACAAAATCTTATGCCGCCGCCAAACGTTCGCACCACGTAAATCGTGTAGTGCTCACCGAATGCTCGCACCACGTAAATCGTGTAGTGCTCGCCGAATGCTCGCACCACGTAAATCGTGTAGTGCTCGCCGAACGCTCGCACCACGTAAATCGTGTAGTGCTCGCCGAATGCTCGCACCACGTAAATCGTGTAGTGCTCGCCGAACGCTCGCACCACGTAAATCGTGTAGTGCTCGCCGAACGCTCGCACCACGTAAATCGTGTAGTGCTCGCCGAACGCTCGCACCACGTAAATCGTGTAGTGCTCGCCGAACGCTCGCAACACGTAAATCGTGTAGTGCATCGTCGAAAGCTCGCAACAGGTAAATCGTGTAATGTTCGCACCACGTAAATCGTGCCGTGCTCGCCGAACGGTTACACTACGTAAATCGTTTTGCGTTCGCAAAACCACGTAAATTCTGTTGAGCTCGCCGGACGCTCGCATCATGTAAATCATGTTGTGCTCGCTGAACGTTCGCACCACCACTACACGTTTTTTATAGTATCCAAATAAGCAAATACCGTATGAAACATATACACATTCAATTACAAACAGTATTTTTGAAGCTCTTATTGTGTTTATTTTCAGAGTTAATACTTGACTCACAAAATGTTACTGAGGAAAACGTGGAGGACAACTCAGAATTAAACCCCGAAATTTTGGAAATACTAGGTGATGATCCTACTACAGAAAAATTGTTTGGCGAAAAGTTACACAAAGATATCGCTACTCGATGGAAACACATCTTACTTAATGGGCTAGCTAAAGAGATGAAATCTGATTTATTGAAATCTTATTTACCTGCAGAAAATTGTCCTAATATGCAAGGACCGAAATTAAATCTGGAGATAAAGGCCGCCCTTACTGAAATGGCCTATAAGAAGGATATGGTGAGTCAAAATAAACAAAAACAATTATCAAGTTGTCTGGCCGCAGTGGGTAAAGCTTTGAATGTGGTGTTGATGCACAATGAACCCGCTGTGCGCGACATTATAAAACCACTTAGCGATGCAGGGAGACTACTCTGTGATTTTCATTACCGGGAGTCTCAATCCAGGAGATATTCCATTATAAATATACTAAATAAAGAAACCAGAGACACAGTCAAGAATACGAAGATCGACGAACTCCTTTTCGGTTCAGAGTTAGCAGAGCACCTGAAATCTTCGAAAGCAGTTTCGAAATCCGGTTCGGAATTAAAACAAATTTACAAACCTAAGCAGGTTGCAGCCCAAGCGTCAACCTATCGACGGGGTGCTTTAAACGCGAGGGGGGCGCCGCGGAATCCCGCTGCCGTAGAACCCAGAGCGCGCCAAGCGGCGCCCCGCTCGCAGCCGCTACCGCCGCCGCCGCACCCGGGCCGCCGCATGCGCGATTCGACCACCTACAGGGGCAAAAATTATCAACGCAACCAGAGGACCCGGAGATAATTACATCAGACCCTCAGGTATACACATCCGTTACTGCAGGCAGGTTACGATACTTTCATGACCAATGGAGAAATTTGACCAGTGATCCAGTTATACTATCATGGATAAAAGGGTACAAAATACCCTTCAAAGAAACTCCTTGCCAAAACTACACTCCAAAATTAAGTAATACTTATTCAAAAATAGAAATTAATGTGATTGATAAATGTATATCTGATCTCTTAGAGTTAAATTATATTTCTACTTGTACCCCTTGTGAGAATCAAATTTTATCTTCCATTTTCACTGTTCCGAAGCCTAATGGAGAACACAGATTCATACTGAATCTTAAACAACTTAATAAATTCATTGACTTAAGTCATTTTAAAATGGAAGACTATCGTACTGCATTAAAACTTCTGAATCGTAATGATTTCATGACAAATTTAGATTTAAAAGATGCATATTTTTTAATTTCAATAGACGAGAAAGACAGAAAATTTTTACGTTTTAAATGGGAGTCTCAGATGTACCCCTCACAATTATTTGAATTTAATGTATTACCGTTCGGTCTCTGTACAGCGCCCTATGTATTTACCAAATTACTAAAGCCAGTATTACAGAAGTTACGGTTAGCCGGATTCATGTCTGTATGTTATCTTGATGATTTTCTATGTATTGGTGACACACGAGAGCTTTGTTTAGAAAACGTCTTAGCAACCAAAAAGTTACTGTTATCATTGGGTTTCCTAATCAATCGACAAAAAAGTAATCTCATACCTACAACACAAATACAATTTCTTGGCTTTATATTTAACACCAATAGTATGACCCTGTCGTTACCGGAAGCGAAAAAATTACGTATAAAGGGTAAAGTTAATAAACTCCTGCGGCTTCACAAGTGTACGATAAGAAACTTCGCAGAATTCCTAGGACTACTGACATCAGCATGCCCAGCTGTCCGGTATGGATGGGTTCATACAAAATTATTCGAAAGAGAAAAATTTATAGCTTTAAATCATTCAAATAATTATAATAAAAATATGACCTTACCCGACCATATAAAATCAGATCTAGAATGGTGGAGAGATAACATACAAAAGTCGTATTCACCCTTCCGATCTAATGACTATTATTTAGAAATCTTTAGCGATGCATCTCGTACAGGCTGGGGTATATCATGTGGCGATGAAGTTGCTAATGGTCTTTGGAGTTCATCAGAGCTAGCTTATCACATAAACTATCTCGAACTGAAAGCAGCTTTCTATGGACTTAAAATTGTCGGACATAATCTCAAGAATTGTAATTTGTTAATGAGGATTGACAATACCACGGCTATAGCATATATAAACAGGATGGGTGGCGTTCAATTTGTTCATTTAAATGACATAACGCGACAGATATGGCAGTGGTGCGAGGATAGAAATATTTTTGTCTTTGCGTCATATATAAAATCGTCGGATAATGTCGTTGCCGATCGTGAGTCACGTGATCTAAAAATTGACACTGAATGGGAACTTGCAGACCATGCATTTCAAGAAATGGTTGTCACACTTGGTGATCCAGAATTTGATCTCTTCGCAAGCATACAGAATCACAAATGTGAGAGGTATGCTTCGTGGAAGCTCGATCCAAATTCAGAAGTAGTAGATGCTTTCACAATTAGTTGGAAGGATTTAAAATTTTATGCATTCCCTCCCTTTTGTTTAATCACAAAAGTTCTTCAAAAAATTGTATGTGACGAAGCGGAGGGCATTTTAGTAGTACCGTATTGGCCATCACAACCGTGGTATCCCTTATATCAAAAATTGATCGTATCTACCGAAATTGTATTTAAACCTAACCAGTCCCTTTTGGTCTCTCCTTTCAGATGTGTCCACCCTCTTTACAAAGACCTTACCCTGGTGGCGGCGAAATTATCAGGCAAGCCTTAATTACCCGTGGGATGCCTACCGCATCCTTAGATATAGCACTAGCCTCCTTAGCAGAAAATACACTTACTCAATATAATTCAGCCCTAAAATCCTGGTGGTTATTTTGCCAACATAATAATTATGATCCGTTTAAAACAAATCTTAATGAATTTATTACCTTCTTGACCAAAAGATATGAAGAAGGCTCGAGTTACAGTACCTTGAATAGTACAAAGGCCGCACTCTCCTTAATAATCGGTTCAGAACTTACATCTCACGATTGCGTTACTCGTTTCATAAAGGGAGTATTCAGACTTCGACCTCCTAAAGCCAAATATGACATCACTTGGGACCCTAACTTAGTCATACAATACTTAAGTAATTATTTTCCCTATGACAATGTATGTTTACGTGACTTATCTCTAAAAACGATAAGTTTACTTTCTCTGGCGTCTGCCCAAAGAATGCAGACGTTAAGTTTGATTAAAATAAAAAACATAATTTTTAATGAGAGTGATATAATAATTAAAATTGATGAGCTTGTTAAGACTTCTAGACCAGGAGCCAAACAACCGCTAATAAGATTGCCTTATATTAAGGAAAATCCAAATATATGTCCTGCATTATCTCTTAAAACATATATAGAAAAAACACAAATCTATCGATCCTCCCATAACAATGACTACCTATTTATCAGTCATAGGAAACCACATAAAAAAGTGTGCTCACAAACTTTAGCACACTGGGTTAAAGAGAGTTTAGAAAAGAGCGGTATTGACATAAATATATTTGGGGCGCATAGCACACGACACGCGTCCACATCTACCGCTCATAGGGCTGGAGTAAACCTCGAAGTGATCCGTAGGGCAGCAGGCTGGAGTCGATCGTCCAATACCTTCCTAAAATACTATAAAAGAGACATTATAGGGAATAATGAAAATGATTCCGTCACTGCATTGTTTAATATGGAAAATTAGTTTTTGTTATAATTATCTGATTATATCTTTGTTAATCTAAGATTGAGTAAATAATACTTATTGTGAATTAGTATATTACGTATAAGTTATACTGAATTAAACTACTTGTTGATTTCGCAAAGTGACTATAATTATCTATCAAAAATAATGTTAATCGAATATGTAAATTAAATGAATCTAAATAATATAATTGCCGCATCCTGAATTTTTTGAAGCTTTAAACATCTGCATGTAAACAGTAATCATCTTCGAGAGAGATACGAAGAATAATTGAGAATCAAACGAACTTACCTTGTATGTGAAGTTTGATCTCTAATTATCCGAGTATCTCGAACGAAGATGATTACCTCCCACCCTACCCTAAAATATATATATACTTACCCATCACCTTTCAAAAAATTCAAGATCTCTAAAAATAATGGCGCCGAATGCGCGAGACTGGTGAGAGCCACGCCGGAGCGGGACGGGAGGTGAGAGGCTTCTTGATTTTGACAGTTATATCTAAAGTGTGATAAGGATGGCATTATACTGCGTAATGCTGCATGTAAACAGTAATCATCTTCGTTCGAGATACTCGGATAATTAGAGATCAAACTTCACATACAAGGTAAGTTCGTTTGATTCTCAATTATAATGGTTACACAGCTATGTATTATTCAATAATCATTAATGATATTGCGCTTATAATATTGAATTAAAACATTTACAATTGTAATGTTAAATTTGTAATTAAAATAGGGCCTGTAATCTGTAACTAAAATTAAAATTAACAGAAGGTTAGAAGATAACGGTTGAAACTGTGATTATGATTCCTCTCGCGTTTGGTCAAATTTAGAATTTGGAATCAAACTCATTGACGATTTTTTTTGTTAATAAGCTGCAGTACAATGATGAATGCCGTGTCGACCTTCGATTTGAACAGCAAAAAGCAAACAGATGCCCAGCAAGGCCCTTCGGTAAACGCTAAACCGTTTTTCCTGCTTTCGACACGCTACACTGATCCACTATAACGGTTGAAAATAATTTTTTTCCTTTGAAAATTGTCACGCAGTGTTGTTGATTCAAGTCAGTCACACAATCTATGATACCCAACTTTTTTACTTAAACGTATTACTGAAAGAAATTACTTCCTTTCGACTTCTTACTTAATAATAGCCAAATACATAGGTACTAGACATAAACAAATAATTGATTTAGTTACACTTAAAGTGTACTTGTTTGAAAAATGCACTCCAAGTTGTCAAAAACACCAAAAACCTAATGTGGGCAATTAATTTATTTTTATTGTTTTGATAATTATTTTTGGTATTTTATTACCTATCTTTATGTAATAGATCTGGAGAATATGCAGAATGTTTCCAGGTCCAGTGTTTCCAGGTCCAGGTCATCACACGCGTTGGCTCTCTAACTAATCCGAAAGCAGTGGCAAGTTTGAACAGTATAATTATTTTTGTATTTGTATTAAGAATCCATTTGGTAAGTATAGTTTTACAAAGATTTTTTATTTGCTTTCAATTACTTTGGTTTGTAGTTTTTCTAAATAAATAAAACAACGTGAGAGTATTCAGTCGCCGATCCTCGGATGGGCAGCGTTCGGGAAGCTCGGAGACATCTTCTCGTCCAAAATTCCTCAGTGTTTTAAAATAAAAGTTTTCGACCAATGTGTGTTGCCAGTGATGACATGGCACTGAAACGTGGTCTCTAACTATGGGCCTCATAAGAAAGCTCAGCATTGCTCATCGAGCTATGGAGAGGGCTATGCTCGGGGTTACGCTGCGAGATCGAATCAGGAATGAAGAGATCCGTAGATGAACGAAAATTACCGATATAACCCGGCCGATTAGTAAGTTGAAGTGGCAGTGGGCAGGACACATAGTACGGAGAGCCGATGGCCAGCGTAGGACGTCCACTCAAAAGGTGGACAGTTATCTATAAATAAATAGTTTATATTGAGAAAACCCTATGCAAAAAGGTATATTATAAAATATTGGATTATATAAGTGATGAACATTATAATATTAAATTATAATATTGCAATGTTGGTACAATGTTAAGTAAATTTCTGAATTTTGTTACAAATAATGTAAATGACGATTTATGAAAAGAGCAACTAGGGGGTTTCTTGCCGAGTTTTTCCCCCTAGAAGCAAAAGCATATAAAATTAGAAAATTTGACGAAGATATGTTTTGTAAAAAACTTACATTGAATAAATGGTTTATTATTATTATTCTCTTTATTTAACTAATAAACATATAAATTATATTTTTAAATATATCTAAAAAAAATAATACATTTAAAAATATAAAAAATAGTGGTCCACCGGTATCGGGTACAGGGACCAAGCTACCGGTGGTTAGGGCTCCAAAGAGAGGAATCTCCTCACAATGCGAGCCGTGTCGAGGAGAACCGCCTTCTGCATCAAGCCCTTGATCCAGCTGTCTAACGCAAGCTTCTTAAGGTGTTGGTCGAGGCTCTTGGCAATTAGTCCGTGAACGGATACGACTATCGGAACAATAACAGTTGAATCAATATCCCACATGTCGACCATCTCGTGGGCCAAGTCCAAATACTTTACTTGTTTGTCTTTTTCTGCCTTCACGAGATTCTCGTCATGAGGGACAGTGATGTCAACTATCATTGCACGGCGCTCTACTCGATCTATTATCACTATGTCAGGCTTATTAGCAACAATAGTTCTGTCAGTGATAATAGATCGATCCCAATACAACGTGATATGGCCATTATCGAGAACTGGCCATTATTATTATTATTATTATTATTAAACAGACGACTTGCTAAGGGCCGCCGGTCAACGGTGGACCTAGGTACTTTTTAAGGGGGAGGCCATTGTCCAACAGTGGACGTCCTTTTTACGTTGGGAAATCCATCATGGATACCCAGCAGCGAAAGGGGGACGCTGTGGGTTATGCCGGACTCCTACCGGCTAAAACCCAACGACTTTCTAGCGCGGCCGTAGATGGGCGGGGTCGCAGGAACGTTGTTGCACAACTTCGGCGACCCGCCACGGCTGTTCAGCGCGGGGGGAACTACGCTCCCTGTCGGAACCTCGGCGTACCCGAAAGCGGAGGTACGCCGGCCATCTCGGGGACCTCACTACGGGCGGTAGTCTCCCCTTAGCAGTGGACGTCCTACGGCTGGATAATGATGATGGGGATATTATTTACTATTAAATTCTATGGTATTATATCTAGGGTTTTGAAATAACAACGCCAGCTAACGGCACATACCTGCAGCTACGAGTTGCGAAGTCCAGTGCATTCACAATTGCATAATGACATATTTACAATAACATGTTATTCGTTCCATCTAACTATTACTAATTACCTACTGTTAATTGATAACAAACGACCGTTGAATCCGGTTTTTATGTACGACATAATGGAAAACTGAATTTAGAAGTGATGGTTTCTAAATTAATTTTATTAATGACTTAGTTTACATAATCACTATTTGTCTGAACTATAGGAACAACAGAAAATGCTGAAGCTGTGAATATTGAGGCACCGGAGACGAAATCTGGTGGACTTTATAATTGATCAATATTTATTTAATACAGGAAGGATCGTGAAGTCAGAGGACATGGTATTGTTAGTAGCGGCAGAGCAAATGTCGTTCCGCAGTCATAAATCGGCAGCACCGCCTTATAGAAGATCACTGTGAAATTACAGCGTGTGTGGTTTTGTCTTTCGATGAGTGAGGACAGGATGCCAGAACCCGTTTGCCTAACCTTTATCATTAATCCTACTAAGGTCTGCACGTGTGTTGTCAGTCTATACCTACATAAATAAACCTTGTTACTAGGTGACAAACATTTAAAGGTGACAAAAAAAAAGAATAAATAGCCAATTGCTTAGGTACCTATTAGTTCTCAAAGAGTCTTCTTCACTCCACCTATTGTAATGTGTCAGCGAATTGTTTCTATAGTCTAACCAAATGAAAAAACAATTCATTTGTCTTCAATATATAACGACAGGATATGGCTTTAGGCGTAGCAAACAAATGCCTCCAGAACATTACAACCTCATCCCAAATTGTCTGAATACAAATGAACTGAATCCTAAATCCATAGTATGTTACATAACACATGTCAAATATTTCTCCCATCATGTTTCGAACTATAAAAGCAAATTTTTAAAAAAATAGTGACATGAGACATAAGAGATAAAAAAAAAGATTTTTTAAATATATTCCTTTGGTTATAAAAGCTAGGTTGATGTATTTACTTATGGTAAGCATACAATGGTTGTATGATGCATGACAGAACACTTAAACCCAGTTAGACAAGTTTATATTATTTGCCACATTGGATTGTATTATGCAATTGAATTTATAATATGCACACATATTATAAATTAATTCACAATTATTTAAACTGTGCATACACGGATATTATTAAGGAAATATTCTTTTATAAAATAACTAGTTGTTGCACGCGACTTCGTCCGCGTCTCTTTAGGTATAATATTATAAGTGGAAAGCGGCAATTTTGTATGGCGCTGGGGGATGGGGGGAGGGTGAGTAGCCTATGTTACTCGCTGATAATGTAGCTTTCTATAGGTGAAAGAATTTTTGAAATCGGTCCAGTGTAGTCTTCGAGTTTATTCATTACAAACATACAAAACATACATACAAATCTTTCCTCTTTATAATATTAGTATAGATTAAAAAAGGACGAAGTACGGTCTTATGAAATTTGTATGGTGTAGTAGGTAGTATTATCGCCTCAAAAGTCTTATCTACATCGAAATAACGAAATTCGACAATTATTTGCATTTGCATATATTTCTCTTAGGTTACGACAAAGACATACTTTGTACAATTTGTACAGCTGCGGTTAAGTGGACTGGCTTTCCGGCCTAACTACAATAATTATAGACAAGTAGGTAGGTTCCACGTGAGTAGAAAATTGCGTAGTTGCTTAAGACTAGAAAACCACGTTGTGTGACTAAACAAACAATTGTGATCTTCATTCATTATTTTAATTATTATTTTTCCATTTTTAAATTTAACTCGTGTCCAAAAGCAAAAATGAGGGTTACATGGTGTTACTCCTAACAGAAGAACAGTCGGTCGGGGTGAGATGCACAGAAACCGATGTACGATCCTGGCTGCATCGAGCAGAACCTCTCTCTGCATCCGGGAGGTAATTGCCACGGAGTCCCAACCGCCTCAGTTTGTCACTGAGTCGGGATCAAATAATCAATTATTATTATATGAACAGGTGAAATATATTTATCTGGTTCGCCGTTATTTTTCTTTGTGAATAGAAATAACAGTGGAAAAAAACCTGTCTAATTTTATCGTGTATTTCCTTATGTCTGTACTTTAAATATGAAAATGTTTTGTGCTACACATTATATACGGCGTATTATATACATATTTGTCCGTATGTATTTATCCAATGAACATTCAGTTAGATTATTGCCCAGAACAGATGAAAAAGAAAGACTATTGACATGCCTGTTCGGCATGTCAATAACAAATGAGTGAGGTAGCAACACATATATTCTATTTCAATCTACGCGTAGCAGTTATTTTGCAGTTATTATCATTGTCAAAGCTTAATTTCCTCTTTTAAAAATTCGAAAATAAAAATAGGTACTGTCCAATTATATTTGCAATACATGGCAATACTAAAACCCAATAAATGTTCTGCCAGTTGAACTATAGTGATTATTTGTTCGTATCCCTTGGCAAGTTTTTTTCTGGATGAAAGGTATGTTTACTCTTAACAGTATTTAAGGCGTGTAAACGTAAGTCATATTGGAATTTATAATTAGGACATAATACAGAAGTTTATTATATTACTAGAAGTTGCACGCGATTTCGTCCGCGTCTCTTTAAAATACTATGTTACTAGCTGATAATGTAGCTTTCTATAGGTTCTTTCTAGAGCTTCTCGGTCCAGTAGTCCTTGAGTTTATTCATTACAAACATACGGGGTGGGGGGGGGGGGTTTAGGGGGGGGGTATCAGAGATGAGGGAGGGTAAGTAGCCTATGTTACTCGCTGATAATGTAGCTTTCTATAGGTGAAAGAATCTTTAAAATCGGTAGAATAGTTTTGAGTTTATTCATTACAAACATACGTACAAATCCCTTTTCGTTATAATATTAGTAGGTATAGACTAGTATAGATGTATAGATGACGTTAGAATGCATTTAGTGGCTGTTTTAAGCCAAGGACATTGAAAAAGGGCGAACCTACAAAGTGCATATTATTTCGTTGTTTTGAGCACAATTATCTACAATATTATAAAGATTTCATTACAGTTCATATAACTAAAAATTTTATTCTCGTAAAAAGTGTCAACTAAACATAATATTTAGAGTGTAATTTTAATATTAGAAGCAAATTTTAAAGCGGTGTTAGTTATAGATTCATATGCGTGGTTAAAGATAGTCTCCGAGTAGTTTGCATTGACCGACATACCTACCAAGGTTTTTCGTGTTACTCCGCTATAAATGCCAACGGTTGTCATTAAATTGAGAGATTACCGTATTTTATAACAAAATCAAAATGCGATTTAATCTTTATTAGTTTCAGTAATTATTTGTAAATTATATCAAACAGGATTAGTTTCATTTTGGAATCAATTTAAGAGAAATAACAATGGAACAATTTTTTTTTATGGTACTAGCTTTTGGCTAACAGTAGGTACTGTTCTTCGGGAACAGTACCATATGTCCTTTTCTATATCTAACAACGTTTATGTAAAATTTCACATGATCCATCCTAAAACGCGCTCTGCTTTAAACGCGTGCAAGTTTCTGCCATAATAATTGTGATTTATTGGTGACAAATAGGGTCACTGGGTCAAAGCTATTAGTAGGACGCGGAATGTAATAATATAGGACACAACCCCGTTTTTACGCGATCGACGTTTCGTCGACAAAATTACGCCAAGGGAATTTTGTAATACCTACTGATATAAATTAATAGATTCTTCTGATGTCTGTCTGCCTGTTCCCAACAACTTACTACGTTTTTTGTGTAAAGGTTGTCAGATTAATCTAATGATTAATATTTATTTATCTAAACTTACTAAACTTACTAATAATAAAACACTTTGATACAAAGTACTGTAACTTTATATGTATAAACAATTTCATTTATTGATATTAATTTCCATATATTTTGAGTAAAAGTCATCAAGCTTTAACCTTTTTTTACTCAGCGAATGAGTATCAGGACACACAGTTGCGTGGGGCAACTGGGACTATTTTTTTTTAAACGGGCGGTATCTTGTTGGAGCACCAGCAGCGACCAATCATTAATCTATGGATAATATCACTTTAATTTTTATATTAAAATTAATTATTGCATTTCGCAGTACATTTGGTTTCTGTTACGATTGCCAAAGGCTTATTCCTCTCATCATCTCAGCCATAGTATGTCTACTGCTGGACTCCATCCCCACTTTATCTTTTATCTGATGTACTTTTGGAGGTCCTAGATCGGAGAATAAACCTACGAGTATTTACCCTTTGATTGCTGAATGTACTTAGAAGAGACGGTAGTCATTTACCAGAAATAGAAGCACTAAGACGTCTTTTATTACATACAAAACATAGATTACTTCCATGGTTGAGAAGTAAATTTTGTAAATGAAAAAAAAAAAAAAAAAAAAAAATGCCCAATTGAGCTGAGAGTCGAAGTCATTTAAGGTTCGTATTATGACATAATATTTTCTCACAAGAAGTAGCGTTTGATCTTTTCATATTAACTGAGGATGACAGCGACAAATGATGCTCGAAAGGCATTGCTGTAAGTATTTAGAGTTAACCTGATCAGTTAAAATGGATTACGGCACGCCCGAATGATGCCTTCAGTTAAAAACACTCACGGCGAGTTTTTGGATGTACGCCAGTTAAACTGATCAGTTTAACTAATCGTGTGTGTCGACACTTACTATAGTGTATTAGTATCTGCACTTCTTAGCTAGAAAGTTTGAGGTACAATTAGTTACTTTATCATCAACCTTGAGGCATTTTGTATCATTGGGTACATCAATCCAAGAGTTGCACCAACATTATCATTTTAACGGAGAGTTTTTCAACGTGATTTACAAATAGTAAGGCTTTTTGATTGATTTCCCCTCATTCGATCGTGATTGAATCATTGATTATTGATCAATGTTGGGAAATAGTTTACTATTAAAGTTTATTACTACTTTCACAGTGAGTTATTAACATTAGCTTAAAAATAACATTAACATAGCTATTATTAGCTACTTAAAAAAAGGTTTATTTTAAGATTGGACATAGTACAATCAAATTAAATAGCTTTCAGAAATTGTCTTATCTATAACTAAACGCTATTTACTTATCTGTTTGTGATTTGAATAATGCACTATTGATAATGTGATTAGATATTATGGGCAAAAACGTGTATAAAATGTTTATCTTGTTATCTAATCGTTTATTTATACATATAATAATTATCGGCTAAGATAAGATAACATTACCCACGCTTTTAGTTGTATTATAGACTAAAGTCTATGACACCTACCTAAGACTAAGTAATAACACCTACCTAAGACTAAAGTCTTAGACTAAAGACTAAAATTCGGTGAGTGAGTAAGGGATGCCAGAGTCTATTTTCCTATCCCCTCCTAATTCCTTATCCTTAATCTACTGTAGTCGGCAGCGCACTTGCAGCAGCTTTGACGTTGCTTATTGTGTTATATGCGATGGTAGCCACCTACTATCAAGTGGACCGTCTGCCTCCGTGCCGATCTTAACATAAAAATATATATATATATTGTAATTATATACATTTTATGTATAATGTTCGGTTTGCAGTAGAATCCCCATTAAGCACTATTGGTATTATAGGCTCTAAAACCTACACTGCTCAGGAAAGACAATTAAAAATTTGATTTTTTTAAAGTTAAGCTACACAGACAGGTTGGCGGTCCACTTAAGGCCTTCCTCTAGCCACTAAAACTCAGAATTGGGCATCACCTCCCTGCTATCACACACCGTGCTAGCAGCACAGGTTCGTCTAGCACCATCGCTCAGCTCAGCTGTCACATTTTGGGAGTGAATTATGCGTATCGTTCTGAATCGTCCAATTGTGACAAAATTTTATGCTTATGATTTATTTATAATTACATATTCATAATACTGTAATACATGAGTTCAAAAGCTGTGAAAATATATTTACATTAATTATCTATATTTTAGTATATATTTTTTGTAAAGTTTAAAAAAAAAAGTTATACATATATGTTTATGATATTGGAATAGGGAATTCCTTGCAGAATATTAAAATAAGTACTAATATTTAATAATACCAAAATATACTAATAAGAAACTACATAATAAGAACATATTGAATATGAATCATTCACAGATTAATAATAATAAATAATCGGTCTTCGGTCGCGCTCCAACCAGTCTCGGTGAGGACTTAAAAAGTTACACTTTGTTGGTATATAAAATAAACAATTTCATTTATTGATATTAATTTTCACATAATTTGGATAAAATTTATCATGCTTCAACCTTTTTTTACTCACAAAAGTAAGTATCGGGACTAATAGTCAGTGCACACTGGAGAAATTTGTTGCCGCACATTTGAGACGACTATATTATGTTAGACGAGCGGTATCTGGTTGTAAGTATCATAGATAGAAAAGAAGAACATAAATAAATAAAAATTTGTAACAAGAGTTTGTATCTTTTGTACAGTATTTAATAGAAATTTTCTATACCAATAACGCCAGTTCTTTACTAAATTAACTATGAGATTTTATTTTCTCACACTTGATTTTATTTTACTCTAACGTATTCCGCAGGCCTTCGACGCAAGTAAATATGTATGTACTGGTACTGCCACACAATACACACAAATCTATTGCGTCACCAATGCCGATCCGATAGCCCATACACATAGTTATCGCGTAACGAATTCGGTACAAAATTGTGTAATAGTGTAGAAAGTTTTGTTTTTATTACACGCCAAACATAACCCATTACTATTAACCTAGCTCGTGTTCAGATTAGAATAACGTTTCTTAGCAGTGAGCAGCCTAAACATAAAATTATCGTCTATTCCCATTATATTCCACAAGAGATGTCTCATTTGGGACATTTTGGGAATTCCAAAAAATAAAAATAAAAATTATTGTCCCCAAAATGTCCTACTTTTATTATCATTGCGGACATTTTGCATATAGGTATATGACATGATACTTACTAGATTTGTATATTTTTTTAAAATACAATAAGGTAAGACAAACATTAATTACGGCTTGACTTAATTACGAAATGAATTATCCATGAATGAATGAATTTCTTTCCAGACATACTGAGTTTTCTGGAGCAATGACATAAATACCTACTTCGAGGAACGCGGGGAAACTCAAAAAGTTCATTAAGTACATTGGAAAAACACGAATCCTTATTAATTATTAAAATCTTTTTTGTACGTTTACGCGTCTGTCTGATTTGTCTGGCAATTTTACACAGACTAAGTAGGAATGATCAAATAATGCATTTTGAATTCCCTTGGAGACTAAGATATATAATGAACTAGCGGCCCGCTCCCGGCTTCGCCCGGCGTGCAATTTTTATATATAAGAACATTCCCCGTTTATCCCTCTTTCCATTGGTGAAAACCGAATCAAAATCGGTCTACCCGTTCACGCGTGATGCCGTGACCAAGGGAAATAGGGATTCATTTTTATATATAAAGATAGATTTTACCCAACACCTAAATATATAATATTGATTGATATTGATTTACATAAAACGCGTCTCTACAAGATAAGTAATTCTTTTATTGATTAGTATAAGACCTTAAAACTTCCCGAGATAATCAGAGCCTTAGCTGTAAATGAATTTTAAAAAATAATTAAAACCAAACTCTGTTCGAAAGGTTATTACGAAACAGTTGATTTTATTTAAGCTATAATGAAGCCTGGATTTAAATGATTCTGAGCTCATACTATGTTTAGTATTATATATAATGGGATTTGTGTATAATATTGTTAATTGTAATTTTAATTTTAAGGATGACAGAAATAATGGCATTCTCAGTTTCTTTCGGACTTTCTTCTCAGGATCGTCATCATCTTGGCTATTTTTTCCGAATTAATGGTAAAATATGTTTGAGATGGTTACAACATTGTAGACGGTGACTAAGAACGTTTCAAATTTTCTATTATTAGGGTTTCTAGGAGAAAAACGAATACCTAAATAGGATACGATACGATACTGTGCCAAAGTCATTTATCAAGTACTCGCTCGTTCTGTGCTTACAATAAGCACAATGGGTGCTGCCTTATACGAGCCAAGGTTTGGCAAACAAATCCACAACAAATTAGTACGGCATGCTTCCATTGCTTAAAAAATTGTTGATTCATTTCCAAAGAATAGATGATTTTGTGATGTGTTTTGTCTAGCAGCAGGTTTATTGAACGAGAACTTGTTTTACAATGCCTAATATGAAATATTTAAAAATCGCAGATAGCGTCAGATACTAAAATAAAATGGACAACGATTGAATATTAAGTAGAAGGTGAAGGTATGGGAAAATTTGAATTAATGAATATTAATCTTCATGTAAACACGTCACCTCGTCCGGCCTCCTTCTGACCATTCGTACGTGGTTCTGAAGTAGGATTGCACGTGTATTTATGTTAATTGTTGAGAGAAGATTAGAATGATTATTCTCTAAACACTTATTTTTACATTTAATCTAGAAATCTTAAATTTCTGGGTTTGATAATTCGCACCTTATTGTGCTTGTATTGTGACGATAATTTTTTCCTTTAATTGTTACAACACAGAACGAATGTGATTTTGTTAATAAATCTATATTAATATCTAAATCAATTCAAGAAAGATAAAGAAAATGTTATAATATTTTTTTGAAATGGCAACATTAGACCATAAATTATGCTACTTCTTTGGGCCTGATTTCAAAATTTTGTTTCATTTATACCATTTTTACCAGACATCGCAAATACCTCTGTTGAGAAACTTACAGAAACGGTCTTATTTCTGTAAAACATTTTGTAGTAGGTACTTAAATTCAAGGATATAATACTTGAGATATAGTTAGCGTTGAGATGTAATTTACGATGGCTGGATTGTATGTTTGACTTGTTTCAACAATAAACAATGAAAATAATAACATAATATATTCACTTCAATGGAGTTTGAATGAAACAGTGCTTATGTGGTCCCGTAAGAAAAAAGTTATAATGAAAATATAATTTAAAAAATTATAGTTGTGACACACTGGATTTCGCAAAGACACACCAACAGCACTTATGCTAATAAAGCAAAATAACAGCACTTACTGAGCACACTACTGTTTCACTTTTATCTATCAGTCGGCAGCTCACTTATAATTTCCAGTTTTTCTTGTGTTTATAGGGGACAGAAGCTACCTAAGTTGAGTGTATCGTCAGACTGTCTGCAGAATTTTAACATAAAAAAACACAAACTATTAGATGTGATTTGAATCATAAAATTTTTAATGAATAATGATTATTATTAACGGCCGGCAGATTTGTATACAGACGCGTGGTAGTAGTAGGTAGTTGGTGACACACCCAGCGAAAATCGTTTCATTCGAACAATATTTGTCCATTCATCTCAATTGACTCAATTGTTTCCTTGCTTTAACTTTATTAGCATTGACCGCCATTTCAACTCCGAATAAACTCATAAGAAACATTGCAAGTATCAAATACAGGTGTCAATCTTCAATCATTAGTGAAAACTGTATCAAAATTCGACAGGTGCTTTAGAAGAACTTAGAAGAACTTCAGAAGAACAGATAAACAGACATAGGTAGACAGCGATTTTTTTTCATAATAATATGTATATATTATAAATTATATAATAGATAATAGACTATATACATAGAATAGACGGATTAATTTTAATCTTAACGGAAGTCAATACGTTGACGTCAATGTCTCAACAGCGATAAATTCGATAGATTTACTAACCATAAATAATCGAATGTAGGTAATTAAAAGATAAGACCAAACGGATAGGTACTGTCGAGCGTGGCGTACCTAATCTTGATTCTTTAACATAATCGTATAATTCGCCAATACGATCATACTAATTGCTCATTTTAAATGAATACAAAAAAAAACAACTAATTATTTGCGCTGATTTGCGATTTTTTTATAGTAATGAATGAATCTTTTATGGTTAATTTCCTATTTAAGCTTGAGATTTTAACGTCTTCCATTCTTTAGGTTAAATTGTATAATGTATAATGCCGGTGATCTACTATATATGTATATATTCGAGCTCACAGTTTATTGCAATCTGCTCTTTCGCATTTCACTTCAACGCCAATCAATATTCGATTACTCGCAATCGCCCTTATTGGTCCACGAGCCAGATACAAATTTCGTCAATCATTTCCTTTCGGGCGATAACTCGTAAAATGCTTCCGAGATTTCTATCATGGAACCTTGTGAACGTCAACTGCGTCTCCGTGAGTGGGCTGAGCAGCGGTACCCTCCCATACACGTAGAAGTTGGAACTTGGTCGTGAAAATCTTTTTATATAAATATATAAATATATATATAATGTCTTGACACATTCTGCCATTCATAGTGGCGTAATTAATTGTTAATATTTTACATTACCTACTATGTCATAATATCTGTCCCAACTTAAAATATTCATCTAATCTGTGAAATTCATTACACAAAAGCCAAAAACCAAATATGCAAAAGCCAATTTGCAATTACAAAAGCCAAATATGCAAGCCAACGGAATCGGTAAATGATTAATTAATATTTGTATAGCCATAATTATAGTAAGCATTTTTTCTATACATTGTTAATGTGATAGGCACATTTATTTTTTTGTGACGTCTATCTCTGAGAAATAAGAATAAAGTGAAAAGAAAACCCTGAAAAGGAATAATTTCTTGACTGAAAAAGATGAGACAGGTCAGAGCCTATTTTAATTTCGTACACAAATTTGCCATAAAATATTATTGTCCAAAAATTCTTTGTCAACCTATATGATAATTTTTTATTTTCACCCTTCAGCCCTTCAGCCTTTCAGCGTACCTCTATATATTTGACTATCATAAATAACTATCATATACATCGTTTAATAAATGATAATGATTAGAAATGGAATGAAGTGGATATCACATCTTACTTACGATGTGGGTGTGGTGTAATGCTACAACACTAGGTATTCCATGCGTTTTGAGCAGTTTTTAACGAAATTTATTTTAAGCATTCCAGTGTTGGTTCCGTTGACAACCCTAGTTATAGCGTTGTTAAAAACTATTTTACAAAACCTATTTGGTTCAATATTTTTATATTTAAAAATGTAACAATCTAGAAAATACAGACTTTTACTTTTGACATCGATACCAGCGTTTAATTTCTCAACATTTTGGTCCTTCACCGGATATAAAAATGGAAACGAGGTCAAAAACGAGACAGGACAAAACAGAAAATGTTACTGGTGTGGCGAAGGCAACGCATTCTTTGCAGGTGGATGGAAAAGTTGTGCCCGACAACGCACATAGCTTTGTAGAGGCCAGTCAGTCCTCCCACTATGTAGAAGCACAGCCTTGTGACAACCAAACTAGATCTTTGTCGTCTCAGAAGAGTCGTAATTCTTCGGCGACCATTCGGGCCAAGCGACTTGCGATTGAAGCTGAACATGCACGACAGTTAGCAGATCAAGAACGCAAAATGCTTGCAGCTAATTTAGAAAACGAGCGTAACGTTGCTGAATTGGAGCTGCGTGCAAAGTTGGCCGCGCTGAACGCTGAGGAATCGTCGCGTCACTCAAGTCGAGATAGTAACGACAGCCGTCGCATAAGCGAATGGGTAAATGATAGTAGGAAATTTAATTCTAGGTCAGCTGATCAAGACCAGGAATTGTCTAATTTGCCCAACATTCATAAAACGGGAAAAGAGTGCGATTTACTATTGACGAGTTCAGGTACGAAAGCTTTAGTACAAACATTAGAAGCTCTTACGAAAAGTGTGATATCAAAGAGTAATAGCGTATCAATAAAATTGCCCAATTTTGACGGTAAGTCAACAATTGACTGGCTAGGCTTCAAACGTGTGTATGAACAAACTAAAGAGTATTATTCTGTACCGGAAAATTTAGCAAGATTAAGCAATTCCTTATATGGTATTGCTAGAGAGGCTGTTCGCGTACAATTAGTTTCGGTACAAAACCCAGATGATATAATAAAAACACTAGAGCTAAGTTTTGGCCGTTACGACGTATTAGTTCTGCACGAAATTGCTTCTATAAAATCTTTACCAAAGATGAGTAGCGATTGCAAAGAGTTACCATTCTTTGCATCTAAAGTTCGGAATTGCGTCGAAATCGTAAAACTTATGAACAATACTGATTATTTAAGGTGTCCTGAATTATTTAATGCTTTGTTGTCTAAGTTCCCAGTTCTACTCAAAACACGGTGGCAAGATTTTGCAGTTCAGAATCAAGTTAGTGGGACTAGTAAAATCGAGTTATTGGCATACTTTCTGGTGAGAGAAATGGACTTGCAAACGAAGTTCGGAATTTGCGAACCACCTATAAATAGTCAACATCTCACAACAATTGGTCAACGCCCTGCTGGTAATCAATATAATTTTAGCAAGTTACGTGACAAAATACATGCTGTAAATGATTCAGAAAATCGCAATTTGTCATATAGTTCAATTTCACGTAATTGTAAATATTGCAAAGAAAATCATTATTTGAGTCAATGTCAAAAATTTATATCATTGTCAGTCAATGACAGATGGCTTTGGATTAAAGAAAATAAAGTATGTAGTAGATGTTTGAGTCGTAATATGCACAGCTTAAGCCGATGTAAGAAAAAACAATGCAGTGTGACTGGTTGTAAATTTAGACATCATGAGCTTCTGCATAAAAATAGTTTAGAGCGTGACACATCAGCTTATGTTAACCATGTGGACTTAGCCACAGAGAATATTGTTTCAGTGCCGATTCCACAACCCTTGTGTGAATCATCTAATAGTGAGGTCAAACGTCAGGTTGATACCGTGTCACGGTCCATAGATGTCATTTCATGTCTGACTACACCAAATGTGGACACTTCATTGCATACTTTAAATTTTCCCCGTCCTTTGCTTAAAGTTATAGGCGTCACAGTGTCCGGACCAAGCGGTAGCGTTAATACATACGCCCTATTGGACGATGGCTCAACTGGCACATTCATCGATGCTGACGTCGCTAATAGCATTGGCGCTGTAGGACCGAAGGAAACTCTTCACATCGACTGTTTCGCTGGACTGTCCTGTCAGTCTACAGTTCAGTATGTGAATTTTTCAATTAAAGGCAGTCACGAAATTCAATCGTTTATGGTTAATAAAGCCCGGTCCTGTGCTTTGAGTTTATCTCCACGAGCTAGTCAAAGCATTTGTTACGATACTGTACTCAAATATAAACATTTAAGCGATTTAAAAGATGTTTTGTGTTATCAAAATGCTAAACCAAAGTTAATTATTGGCATTGATAATTGGAATTTACTGACACCTATTGAAATTCGTCAAAGTAGCAAGACGCAACCAGTCGCTATCCGTACCGCGCTCGGTTGGGTCATGTTTGGTTTCGGGTGTAGTAAAACAAAACCCATTGAATTTGTGAATCATATTACTGATTTTCAAAGTGATGACAATCTTGACAACCTCATTCGCGATTATTATAAATTAGACTCAATAGGCATAGTCAAGTATGAACGCCGCAGTAAAGATGATGAACGTGCAGTAGAGATATTAGAGCGCACAGCTCATCGTCTATCGAGTGGCCGTTTTGAAGTCGGTTTATTATGGAAGTCTGGCAATATGAACGTTCCTGATAGTTATCCCACAGCCATATCACGATTTCTGAGCCTTGAACGTAAAATGTCAAGAGATTCACAATATGCCGAACGCTATAAACAAAATATTTCTGATATGTTGCATAAAGATTATGCTGAACTGTGCCCAAACAAGGCCAGTACATCAATTTCTTGGTATTTGCCACACTTTGGCGTCGTAAATCCTAACAAACCGAACAAATTACGCGTTGTTCATGACGCTGCGGCAAAGTCGGAAGCCACAAGTCTCAATTCTTTATTGCTTACTGGACCGGATTTATTGCAATCCCTTTTCAGTATTCTTCTTAGGTTTCGCGAAAAGAAAGTAGCTATGACCGCCGATATTAGAGAAATGTTTCCACAGATAAAAATTTTGAAAGAAGATCGTGATGCGTTACGTTTTCTTTGGAGGGAAAATCCCGATGAAGACATTAAAGTTTATCGCATGACTTCAATGATTTTTGGCGCAGCGTCTAGTCCATTTACGGCATTGTACATAAAAAACAAAAATGCTTTAGAAATGCTATCTGAATTCCCTGAAGCCGTTCATGCTATTGTGCATGACCATTATATGGATGACTATATCGGAAGTGTGGATTCCACAGAGATAGCAGCAAAATTAGCTTCAGATATAGTCACAATACATAAGAAATGTGGTTTTGAAATGCGCAGCTGGATATCTAATGATCCAGCGGCGCTATCATCTTTACCCCCACATCTCTTATTAGATTCTTCATCAAATGTAGAATTAGTTAGTTCAACTATGATTCGCACACTTGGTCTCATTTGGCAGCCAAAAGATGATAAAATTGGTGTTAATGTTGGTCTTAAAAATGAGCATCATCTGCCAAATAAGTTAACCAAGCGTAACATATTATCACACCTAATGCGTATTTATGATCCATTGGGTATTTTAGCTCCTATAGTAATTAGAGGTCGAATTATGTTTCAACGTATATGGCGAAAAGATCTGAATTGGGACTCAGATTTATCACATGATGATGAAGTAATCTGGAGAAATTGGTTTAAGCAGGTGTTGTCTGTCTCCCAATTACAAATATCACGCTACTATCTAAGCAGTTCATGCAATCATAATATAGTAGAGCGCGAGCTTCACACCTTTTGCGATGCAAGCGAATCAGCTTATGCCACTGTTGCGTACTGGCGGTTTGTGTGTAGCGAAGGCGATGTGAGTCTGGCACTAATCACTAGTAAATCACGCGTAGCACCATTGAAATCAACATCCATTCCTAGATTAGAGCTTCAAGGAGCTTTGATAGCTACACGTCTAGCTAATTCGATTTGCGAGGCTGTGAGATCTAAACCAACTAGGCGCTTCTTTTGGACTGATTCCCTCAATGTGCTTTGTTGGCTGCGTAATGATACGCGTAAGTATAAACCTTTTGTGGCTCACAGACTCAGTGAAATACAGGATGGATCAGATATTAAAGAGTGGCGATGGGTTCCAGGAGAACTTAATGTCGCTGATGACGCAACAAAAATTAAACGCGATATTTTAACATTGGATTCACGTTGGATTGCGGGTCCAAGTTTTTTACTTGCTAAGTCACAGTGGCCGTCGGAACCTAGCGACACTAATTCTTATGGCAAATTAGAGCTTAAAAAGGAACATACCTTAGTTCATTTCACTGTTACGGCAACATTACCAATACCCATCTCGGCTGATGCAAGTAGATTTAGTTCATGGACTCGACTAGTTAGAGCCACTGCTAGAGCGCATCAATATCTTTCTCTATTACGTTTGCGAAGTTTGTATAAAAAAGGATATGATGTTAATAACCTAGTTCTTTTAGAAGGCTCAATAATTACATATATACAAACCCCCATCAGGGCAAATGTTCATATGATTCATACCGGCCTTCGTACTCTCTGTGCTGAGAACATGCAAGTGGCTGAAAATCACATTTTAAGGAAGAGTCAGATGGACGATTTCGCAGCTGAAATACAAGATGTCATGAATAATAAATCTTTGAATAAGAAGAGTAGACTATGCAGTTTATCGCCTGTGTTAGATGATATTGGTCTTATACGTTTATGCGGACGTATTGCAGCTGTTAAGGAAGTGAACGATAGCGTAAAAAATCCCATTATCTTACACGGAAAGCATGCAGCTGTACGCTTATTAGTGGAACATTATCACAAAAGGGCTGGACATGCAAATACGGAAATGGTTATTAACGAATTGCGACAACTTTATTGGATTCTAAGTCTTAGAAATACTGTCAGATCCGTAACTCATCATTGTCAATTCTGTAGAATTCGTCGAACGATTACTATGCGCCCTCCAATGGGAGATCTACCGAAAGCAAGACTAGCGCACCATCATCGACCCTTTACATTTTCTGGCTTGGACTATTTCGGGCCAGTAACAGTCGCTGTTGGTCGTCGCCGCGAAAAAAGATGGATTGCACTGTACACATGCCTGGTCACTAGAGCGGTACATATCGAAGTCGTTCACAGTCTCTCCTCTGATGCCGCTCTCATGAGCCTGCGAAGATTCATCGCACGTCGTGGAACACCAAGCGAAATTTACTCGGACAACGGAACTTCGTTTGTTGGAGTGAAAAGTCAGCTTCGACAACTATATAGCAGTTCTTTCGAAGAATTCGCCGCGGGAGAGAAGATAGCTTGGCGCTTTATTCCTCCATCGGCACCTTTCATGGGAGGTGCCTGGGAACGTCTGGTCCGTAGTATCAAGACCGCACTAACTGTAACCATGCGAGAACGAACACCTACTGACGAAGTCCTCGTTACGCTTTTGTTGGAGGCGGAAGCGTTAGTAAACTCCCGTCCTTTTACTCATGTCTCGACTGAACCTTCTTCTCCGGAAGCGTTAACGCCATTTCATTTTATTTTGGGCTCATCCTCGGGACGAGCCATTCCAGCGAGTTTAACAGACAGAGATTTGTGTAGCAGAACTTATTGGAGGAAAGCCGTATGTCTCGCAGATCATTTTTGGGCTCGTTGGGTCGTTGAATACCTACCAACGTTACAGCCACGCCAAGAGGCCCAAAAGACCAATCGTCGCACTGTAAAATTGGGCGATATAGTTATTATTGCTGACGGCAATTTACCACGAGGGACATGGCCTAAAGGCAAAGTAACGTCGTTATATCCTGGACAAGACGGAGTCGTTCGTGTCGTAGATGTAACAACATCAGCCGGAGTGCTGCGAAGACCGGTACGAAAATTAATTCTGTTAGAGGTCTAAGACTTAGAGTTTGACTTTGTGTAAATTTCAAAATTTTATTTAGTTTTTTAGTTCTGTTTGTATACTTTTTTTGTTGAATGGGAGAATGTTAAAAACTATTTTACAAAACCTATTTGGTTCAATATTTTTATATTTAAAAATGTAACAATCTAGAAAATACAGACTTTTACTTTTGACATCGATACCAGCGTTTAATTTCTCAACAAGCGTTTTTTATAGTGAAGGGACAGTAAATGGGCTCTTCTCATTAATTAAATTATGACATTCGTTCAAAAGAGCAATTTATTCGCTTCCGGTGTTCGAGACTGCACCAATAAATTGTTTTACAAGTCAACGATCTTTGTATAACGCTCGATTTAGACAGAAAAAATATTTCTTATGAGAGAAATGTTCTTACTTATAAACTTTAAGGCATATAACATGTGTCATAGTTGAAATATATCAATTAAAAGTCGGAAAATTAAACCTTCATTGAATCAGCGCATACATTGCTATACAATGGTGATCTTCTGTATGGAGGTGGTTACTTATGCCAAATAGGATGTCCTGTTTATAATTGCGGAAAGCAGTAAGCTAACTACTGTAGTTATACTTACACTATACTAAGGGTGGAGATAAAGAAAATTATCATGTGAAACCTTCACGTGGAAGAAGTCCTCCAATTTTTTATAAAACTTGTGAAGTCCTATCAATCTCTCCTGACACAAAGGATTCCTAAACAGATTTTGCGGCTTAAGACACCTACGCTGATTAAGATAATGTATTGTCTTAAGATAAGACTGATAATTTTATCGCTGCGACGGCAATGGCGCCGCAACGCCTTACAGTGGCGCCATTTTTTAAATTTTTTGACGATCCCTCAGGAACCTAATATTTTTCCAGGATAAAAAGTATCCTATATGTTAATCTAGGTAATAAACTATCTGTGTGCCAAATTTCATCCAAATCCGTTCAGTCGTTTTTGCATAACAGAGTAACAATCATACATCCTCATAATATTTTGTATTTATAATAATTTAGTAGGATAGGAGAAATACTAAGATTTTTAAAAAATATATAAAGTGAGTAATTTATTATAAATTTATGTGTAATACATAATAAATTACTTTATTGTATGTTTCTCACAAATCATAACTTAAAAATAAACATAAATGCTTATTTTAAACATGAAACAACAAAAAGTTAATTTATTTAATAGCCCGAAAGATTACCACAACCTTGGTCATGGTTACGAGCGTATTTTAAAATGCAAATAAAACTGTTTGTTTGAAACACTTCACATTTATACTTTTTTAAGTTTCCTTTAGCTGAGTTTAATACGAAAATTTGGAAGAACATTTATTAAAACTTGTGGTACTTGTCTATATAATAAATTGATTGTTTGAAATCATAAATTTCTTAATGTATACGTACCATTACACTAAAAATGTAAAACGAATATTTTGTTGTTTGGGAAAATTCAGAATACGGGAAATTAAGTAGTGGCAGGGTACACTGCGTTTTCGCAGTCATTTGGGCAACCCGTATGGCGGCAGTAACCACCCCCTTACAGAAGAACACCGTAAAATAAGAGCACGTGTGCTGTTGTGTTTCGGTGAGTGAGTAAGGGATGCCAGAGCCCATTTCCCTCTCCACTTCTTAATCCTACTGTAGTCGGCAGCGCACTTGCGGCAGCTTTGGCGTGGCTTGTGTTATAGGCGAGACGGTAGCCACTTACCATCAAGTGGACCGTTAGCCTGTCTGCCGATCTTAACATAAAAAAACGATTATACAATTGATTGGCTGAAAACTACTGAAGGATTTTATGCAGTTTTTATCTATCAACAGGTGATTCTTTGAGTAAGGCATATATGCATAATACATAAATAAATATTTCTAACATAACAATTAAGACTGTTATTTAATTTATCAGACAAAAACTAACCTAACCTAATTACAAAAATGATTGATCAGCTAAGAAACCTATTTGGTCAGCAAATACTGGGTCAGTCAAAAAAAGTTGCTGACCAAATAGACATTTTGCTGATCAAAATATTTATTCTTAAAAATTAATAAGGAAGTTCTATTTTCGTATTATTTCTCACGAATGTTGAATTAATATTGAGTTGAATCACATTATACCGACTAGTTAGTAATGAGTGACTAACATAAGGCCTGTGGCCCCAGATCATGTGTGTCAAAAGGTCACGGCTCCAGTAAATGAGACCGAAACCTATTTAAACGCGTATTACACAATATCTGGATTAACTGTTACAATTTAAGGTTGAGTCATTCGAGCTAGAAAAACATTATACTTATGAAAGATTAAGCATATGTATTTGAAACGAATGAATTTCAAGATTAAAATGGTCTCTGAACTCTTCTCAAAGTGAGGAGATTACGGTTTTTATGGTAAGTTCACTACGCTATTCCATTATGACTCCACGTGTCTTTGAAAAATTGTAGTCTTTTCACAACATTTTCCTAGCAAAAAAGCGTTATTTTCGTCACCTAATTTGTCTTGTTACAGTAAACAACTAATTTAACTTTAACTAAATTTACGTTTACAGTAACAGTAAACAACTAATTTGATTTGTAGTAGGACGCGCGATCTTTGGAACAGTCTCCCTTCTAAGGTGTTTCCATCTAGCTACAATATGGGTTTCTTCAAGCGAGCAGTAAACAAACTCCTGCAAGGTCGGCAGCGCACATGTACCCCCCCCTGATGTTGCTTCTGTCCTTAGGCGACGGTAGCCACCTACCACCAAGTGGACCGTCAGACTGTCTGCCATTTTTAATAATATAAAAAAATTAAAACTTAGATAAAAATGTAGACCATAATAGACTATGTTTAAAAAAGTTTGAACCGGACAGATTTACGCAAAAAAAAATCTGAGAAAAAAAATAGTAAATTACCACCCAAAAAAAGTTTTCTCGTCACACTAATAAAAAAATTCACCGATAATTCACAGCTTTTCCACACCCAAATGTTTGTGCAGGATTTACCGTATTTGACTCATGCCTATGCTTAAGGATGCCGAATCTCATGGTAGATCATGTCTGTTTCATTCTTACGGCAGCATCGATGTTTTTGTTGTTCACAACGATGGACGGAAAACCATCACGATATTTGTCACTGAGATTGACACGACCGCGTTTAAATTCTGCAAATCAGCTATAAATATTCGTCTTGCATGGTGTTTCATCGCCAAAAGCAGTTGGAAGCCGAGCGAAGCTCTGCTGATTCGTCAAATTACACTTAAAATCGTAGAAAATCACACTACGAAAATTTTCAAGAGTTAAATCCATAGTTATGTAAACAAGCAATTTTTAAAATTAACCCATGATTTAAAAACAAAAGATAACCATTTTGTTGGCCAGTTTTGGAAACATATACCTAGATACAACTACAAGTCTTTCCTATCCGGATTAAAAGTTAATCAGCTTGGAAGTGGAAATATATCTTACAAAAATCAAAGTACCTGATACTACAGACTATATGATTTTGCATTTAGTGCCTATGTACCTACAGATCAACTAAATCGCTGATCGCTATTATGTATTTATTATTCCTTTACCTGTAGTTTAACATACCCGATGAATACCTTTACCTGATGAATCTTTAAAGTTGCAGAGAAACATTGAAGAAACACTTAAGAAGTCGGATTTTCATATTATATTTTTTTTTATTTTTCAGTTAGTATACATATACCGTTCAATTTTACTATTCGCGGTTGTAATTTTTAGGCATAATTCTTGACATGTTCAATGCCACTACAGAAACAACAATTACATCACCCATTAGCACCCACCTAAACGGACTTGTTAACAGATTAGGTGATCGTACTACCTAGTATGTCTTTACACAATGTGTGTAATTCTATTACAAGCGGAAAATCGAAACAGATATATTCATTATTACTATGTTTCATAGTTCTAAGTGATCATAAATGCTAAATAATTACTTTATTTAGGAAAAATACATTAAAACCTCACAAAACATTGTTATAGGTATTTAAGAATTTTTGATATTTTAATTTTTTTTATATCCTAGTTCAAGTTCTATTCTTGGAGACATAGTATTCGGTAACACTTAACACCCTACTAAGAGACGTCTTAGTAATTTTAAACAAGACCGACTGTTCAATTGAATAGATATTCTTTTTATTTAAATGAAGGTCGTCAGACAGGATGACGGTCCACTTGATGGTAGGTGGCTATTATCGCCTATTAACACAAGCAACGCCACAGGTGGTGCAGTGCGTTACCAACCTTAGTAGGATCAAGGATAAAATGGTTAGGAAGGGATAGGAAGGAATGGGCTTTGGCATCCCTTAATGCTGAATTTCTAAAATTTAGCATTATAGCTTTCGGAATAGTAAACTACTAACATCCTAATCTATTCATAAACTATAAGGAACTTATTTATATGAGGTGCGTATAAAATTCCTACAATTTCGTGGTAAAATTGTAATAAGTCATTAATTCGATGAGGAATGACCAGAATAGTGAACAATCCATCTATTAAGGCTATTAATTGGAATCGATGGTGTGATTTGCCACCATTCAGAATACAATAGCTCAGTAAATGCTGTTGGGGTCATGGCTTTTTTATGGAATTCTATTGAAGATTATGCGGGTCAAGATATAAATCCAATACTATTTATTTCGTTTGCTTAACGACAGGGGTGTTTATCTCTCAATTAAATACCATTATATTTTTTATTATTATGTACCTAATCAATGGAAAAAGGAAACCGCATTTAAAAAAAAATAATGATAAAATGAGATAATATTATATTTCTACTAAACCGCGGTATCTAATATGAACAATATTTATTACTGGATGCATGTTTTATACATAATTCCATACACCTACTACAACATATAAATAGAAGCAAACAAAAAATAAAATGAAATAAAAATAACAATAATAGTAATTGTTAATGATAAAATGGAAACTGTACTTAATAAAGATACATGATAAAATTTACTACCTACCAAATTCAAAACAAAATCTCAGTGTTTTGCCATGTCAATAAGAATAATTCTGGATATAATAATATGTATTAACAATTGTTTATTTATGTAGCAGTAAATAAATATTTTAAATAATATGCAAAGTATTATTATTACAGAAGGGTAATAATTTATTACTTTACTATTAGGAAGAGGTATTTGTAAGACTGTAAAAACGAAAAATATTTATTTACAAATAAAAGATTTATTGAAAGAAACTTATCTCAAATGATTTAATGTAAAAGAAGCACAATTTTATGATGTAACTGTAACATAATTGAGTAGGTTTATTCTAGACGACTGAAATCACAACTTTTTATAACCATAATGTGTTTATTTTTGTAATCGCGTCCTCACGCGTCATGGTGTATCTATGGGTTCAGTGTCTACAGCGATGGGTAGTTTATTCATGGAATCAGGCCAATGTGTAGGAACAAGGATTTTCAAACGTTTAGAATACATTTAACAACCCACACAAATGTGGTTTAATATCAGTTTCCGGTTTATTTTTGTGTGGTAAATGTTTAAATGGCTAATTTCGAATATAATAAAAGCTAGCGAAGTTAGGAGAAGCTTTAAAATTAAATCTCAAATTATAATGAAATTATTGTTAGAGTCAAAACAATTTTGAAATATAGATAATAGCTAAATAATAATGACATTTAAGAAATCAATGAGAAAGAATAAAATATGGACATAATTTACACGAAAAGAAAGCGTTCTACGTAATGTTGCCATATTATAACAATTAATGTGGTACTTAACGATTAATATAATATCTACGTACAAATTTACAATACACTATAATTATGATATATTTTAAATATAATATATTCTATTTTAATTAGAATTAGGATTTCACTAGGAAAAAATCCCAGTATCAAATTTCTTTCGGAACTAGTCTACATTTGGGTTTTCGGGATTCACACTCTGTTAGGTACGTCATCCGCCATCTTGAATTGGAGGGTGAATTTTTGTTGTTTGGATAACTCGTTTATTTTCAATCTTACACAAAAAATGTTTTTTACCGAAGTTGTTTAGAATTAAATTTTCTAATTTTGGTCCTCATAATTTTTTCCCTAGACACGATATTTTTCGATCTAGACATGAAAACGGTATAATAGGTATTATATATATATATATATAAAATAGTCTTAGTAAGACATCGGCATAAGTGTAATGTCATTAATTATATTAAGAAAAAATGGTGGTTGGTAAACTTGCTTGCTCCAACCTTAGTAGAATAAAGGCTACTGGATTAGGAGGCAATAAGAAATCTGGCATCCCTTAGGTGGTTACTGCTATCCAATTTATGACTGCGAAACGCAGTGAATTATTCATTCACTAATTGAATGAATAATTTAACTACTAAATGAAGAGTATTTCACGAGACAATAGTTTTCTTGGCAGTACTATTTGCTAGTTATTTCAGGTATGCGTCGTTTTTAAGGTGATGATTCAATATGCCAACGCAAAAGCTGATGTCACTCCGTACTTTAATACTGTAGCATCGACTCGTGTCACCATTTTAGTAGTTAAACAAAGAGTATGTACAAGTATTGCGCCACGCTAGAAAGCGCTCCCTTCACTACTCGTGCGTAGCTCACAATGGAAGGGCCAAAAGTGTGTCACTCACTATGCGTGATAATGTGAAAGTGAAAGTGTTCACAAATAACCATTTGGGCAACTAACGGAATTTTAATGCTGAGAAATGTATTCTATATTCAAAAGTAATCGCGTTTCACTTTAGATGTTGCCATGAAATGATTCTAAATATCTTGCGAAGTTTTGGATTTTTTGACGAATATTCTACGAGTTTCTGAAGCACCTAAATTCTATGACTTAAGATGGTCTCTCGAATACCAGAATAAGCATTTTCAAAAGCAAAAATATTAGTGTTCGGCAGTAAAATTGCTAAATTTGTTGATATTTTATTGTAGATACCTACCTAAAGTTTGAACGAAATAGTATTTGTGTTGTTTGTCTATCGTTTATTGTTTTAAGTCTGTTGTTAACTAGCAATAGACTTAAAACATACTTAAAACAAATTATTTACAACTACAATTGTTGCTATTCTAAAAAAAAAAAACTAATAATTGCCTCACAGTTAATTTTCAAATTAGTTTTTGCATTTATCTAGACATATTGTCGAAAACAAAACGTACCTACTTACAAAAAATTAAAATGGAACAACGACGTATAAAAAGAGGACTCTTTGATCATAAATTTGGCGAAGGTATTGTTGTAGTTGTGAATTGGCGCGCGAATAAGTTATGCGAGAGTTACCGTCATCTCCTATCCCCATATTTTCCTTATATGTTATCCTTCCTCGTTACGTTGGTTATCCATGATCGAGGACATCGTTAGCTACAATGTCCTTAGTGATGGTAATGCACCCTTGTTCACTCAAAATAGTAAGGAAAATGAACCTAACTCTAAATGTTTCCTAACAGAAGATCACCGTGGAGTAAAAACGCGTTTGCTTGTTGTATTTCAGTTCGTAAGCAAGAGATGCTATTTAAGGTGGGCTGTGTATCTGGATCTCCCTGCCTGGCGCTGCTAATGTTATAGACAACAGTAGTCATCAACTAACAAGGAGATCGTCAGTTATTTACTTAATAAAAATAATGAAAAAATTGAAGCTTCCAAGTAATAGTGATTCACGATTGCTGGATTGCGCGGTTGACAAAGCCAAAGCATAAGGGCGAAAAGCATGTTTGTTGACATTTGTTTCCAGTGAAGTTTGTATAAAATATGTCAGAGTATAGTAGCTATCCATGATCAATATAATTTAAAAACATGTTATGTATAAGGAAAAAGGAATATCGTCCTTATCCTTGAGCGAAATAGAGGTCGAATAACATGTAAATGTTGAAAATGTTAGAATAAAAATATGTCTTAATAAAGCGAGAATGATAAGATAAGGCGCAGAAAAAAGCTTTCTTAAAAAAAAGAAATGAGTAGAAAAGTGTTGTCGCAAACCAAGTTTATTACAGTACGGTAGGAGGTATCTCTTTTGAAATTTTCAATTTAAAATCGATTATAAGCCAGTCAGTTTTCAGTGAAAATTCAAACGCCTAAGATATTTATAAAAATTAAAAAGTAGTACATTTTTTATTTAATTCAGAATGAAAAGAGAAAAATAATTGATGAGGTTCAATTTGGTAAACAAAGGATAATAGGTTGTTCCCTTTGTTTTTTATTGAACGGACGTCAACATCAACAACATTGCTAGATTGCAATAACAAATTCGTTCGAGTTAGCCTCGTAAGTCATGCGCTATCTTAATGTAAAACTTATTTAACGCCCATTAAGCTTGACGAAATCATAGTTTCTTTTTAGAAACTCAACATATGACATAATTCATTGGCGTTTGTCACCAAAAATCGAATCGAAGATTAATGAGAAAAACCACTTTAATTACACATTCACTATATAAATATTTTATATAGTGAGTATAAGATCGCTAACAAAAAATGTTTACCTACCTACATTACAAAAAAAAATATCATATACATATCAATTACGATTAAAAATTACCTAACTGACTATTTACTAAGAAAGCTAAAATTTGGAATATAGATTTATTTTAGAATTTACCTAAAATTTTTAATTCTATGCGAAGCCTGGGGCGGATCGGTAGTTTTAATACAAATTAATGTTCATCATTTTTACGTGTACTTTCTAAAAATAATCCCATATTAATATAATTGTGATATTTCATTACTATGAGATTGACGAGAAAACATTTTTATTAAAACTAATGTTATTTTACTTAGCACTTGAAGAAAAGACGGTCCGTATTAAAAACGGGTTGTATTGGCTCAAGAAGTACTACCACAGAGAACGATGGGGCCTAAAAATACCAAGGCTCTGCCCACTATCACTTTCTTTGCTAAAATGCAAGTGTTGCAACCTGAACCGGTCTAGCTGGTTTCATTGAGCCAACTTTGCCACGCTCACTCGCCACATTATATCTGCGTAGTATTTTTATGTTTTTCATACATTAGAGGCAGGACAACCGGTAGTCGGCTGGTAAATGGAAAAAATTATAACGGAAAATAACTCAATTAATTAGTTTATTTTATTGAGTAATTCCTATTGGAAAATTACGGGGGACTATGTCGTGCTACGGTTGAGATGATGAACTGAGTAATTTAAAATAAATAAGAAATATACAATCACTTTATTACACAAAATTATTAAAAACCTTTAAATATACGTAGATAATGAAAACTAATCAATTTAATTTGAATATCATTATCAATATACCTACTCAGTGATGCATTTGTTAACTTATTTAAGATACGAGTACACAAAGTAATTTTAGTAAGTACATAGTAAGGATTGTAATTCAGTGAAATTACAGTTACAGTAATTCTAAAATTATATGTGATTGCTTCTCTTTGTTACTGTCTTAGTAGATATATCCTCAAATCACATATCAATTACTAGTGTCCTGTCCCGGGCTTCGCAGGGATGATTTTTGATGAACAACATTAACGTCACGGGAAGCTTGTTACAAAACATCAGTGAAAACCGCATTCAAATCGGTTAAGCCATTTCAGAGATTAGCGTGCACAACGTACAGACAAAAGATTCTAAAAACTATTTGTTTGACCTCGGTAACATACTTATGTTACATACCTACCTACTCAGGTACAACATGTACACATTGTTAAAAAAATACACGGCTCGTTTACGATTTTATTATATGTATAGATATAAACATAAATACAAGCAATTGTCTATAAAATATCCTTTAAAAACTAAGTGTCTAATAAAATAAAAATATTTAAAACAAAAATTAATTGGTTGTTTCATAAAGTAGGCATATATAAATTAGAAAATGCTTGCTTACTACATAATTCAAGAGACTCTACATTTATTACAAAATCGTGTGTAAAAATGTTGGCAAGGCGTAAACAAATTGCCCAACTGATTATGCAAAGTGTAAACACATCGCGAAACTATGTTTACGCGCCAAAGTTTTTTAAATGTAAGTATAATAATAATAAAAAAAATACCTTGTTGTACGAAAACCGCGAGCAGCAACACAGACACGAGCACCGTGAGACTTGCCATTGTATTTGTTTATGTTTTTCACACAAAATACACGCACAACAAACGGTAACGATCGTCTACAACCGCTTTTGGAAAGCAAATGACGGGAACGCGAATCACGATTCGCTTGGCGTTGCGTCGCGTCGCGCCAGTTTCCTAAACGCGTGCTGCGTATTAAAGCTATTAAAGTACAAAAATATGTTATGATAATTATTATGTTATGATAAGTACCAAAAACACAAAAATATGTACCAATTTCATCATAACCTTTTAACTTTTTTTTATTGAAGTAAATGTGACAAAAACATATATTATGTATATTACATATATTATGTACATATCTATACATATAATAAAATCGTAAACGTGCTGTGTCTGTACATTAAATAAAAAAAAAAAACAATTAGTGCACGTTGTACTTATGTTACCGAGTTTAAAAAAATAGTTTTCAAATTTTTGTCTGTTTATCTGTGCGTTTGTGCACGCTAATCTCAGAAACGGTTTAACCAATTTGAATGCAGTTTTCATTGATGTATTGTGAAAGCTTCCTGTAACATTTAGTGCATGTTTCATTCCAATCGGTTTACAAACAAAAAAGTTCGCACTATACCGTATACCACGCGTACGAAGTTACTAGTTCAGCTAGTAATAAAGAAAAATTGTAAACGAGCCGTGTCTGTATATGAAATATTTTTTCAAGAAAACAATAATTGTATACGTTGTTATTCATGTCACCGAAGTGAAAAAAAAATAGTTTTTAGAATTTTTATTTATTTATATATACCTACATTTTTTATTTATAAACCGCGTGCACAGGCACGTAACATTTAATGTGTTCATTTTATTCCAATCAATTTACACAAAAAGTTAAGTTCATTGAAATACTACGCGCTATTATTCCGAATACACTTAGTTACGGGCACAACTAATATGAATAAGTATACAAATCGTCTTTCAGATTTTTCAAGGAGTTCAGCTACGGGTTATTTCAGGCCCTGGAAATCTGGAAGTTTCTTTGCCCAGAGGATTAGTTTCTTGCCCCAATGGAGTAAATCTGCTAGGATTTTCGGCAATCTTCCAAGCGAGTTCAAATTTTAAGCAATTTAAACAACAATCTTAACTGTGGCATAATATATGAAAATATGCATTTATTACTTGGCCTTTACACCTTTAAAGAAATAGTTATTATTATGGACTTGGGCAGACCTCCGTGAAGTCCAATTTAAATCCGTGAAGTCCCCAACAGAAAATCAGTGCTGTTTGTCTTATAGCACACACGTGCTTAGTTGTGCCCCATTTGGGCCCCATTAACTGGTGAATGGTCTGGCAAGTACGCTACTATTGGTATTAAAATTTTACTTATAAACTTGTCTTGTGTGTTTTTTGTGTTTATCTTTGAATAAATTATCTTTCTTTCTTAAAATTGTTTACTTGCATAACAAAGCAACGGCACAGGTGTTGCAACTGCGCTGCCCACCATAGTCGAATTAAGGATAAGGGATAAGGACGGGATGGGGATATGTGCTCTTGCATCGCTTACTCACTCACCGAAACACAACAGCACACATGCTGTTATTTCACGGTGGTCTTATGTAAGGGGGTGGTTACTGCCACGAGATGGGCTGCCCAAATGACTGCGAAATTCAGTGTGCCCTGTAAAGTTGGCCCTGCTGGCAATCGAACACGGAACTCCTGAGACAGAGGCTCGTCATAAACAGTGCAACTCATAGGTCTAGCTAGATTATAAGACAAAGAGGGATTATTGCCAGTTACTTCCATTGAATAAGTTTCGGAAACAGGTTCACCGGCGGAACAGGTGAGACCTTTTTTTCTAAGAGTTCCGTCAACGGTACTTATGGGAAATATGATTCCCAGTTCCGTTTCCAAGTACATAGATAGCAATCATTAGCCGCGTCCACAAGCTAAATGTTCGGTTGGTGTGGACGTGCCTCGGGCGCACATTGGCTCGGCCGATCGGCCAAACTGATAGTGCTCAAAGATGCCGCGGTGTGCGCTGTGCGTACTGTGTGGACGATTCCGTTTTGACTCATGTTGACGTTTAAAAATATATAGGTACAGAAAATTATTTTCGAATGGATTGCGGCGCTCATAAAGTTTTTTTTTATCCACCTTGGTCTTGGTCATGCTTTAAAACGTGTCTGTTTTCTTTTTTATAAACAGTACATGGCTCTCCCTTTCTAAATGTTCGAGAGCTTCTAGTTCAGCCTGCCTCGCGAGGCTTGATATTTTAAATAAATCTGCTTTGTTTCATACAACGTATATTTGTATTATTATTCACAATAGTTTGTCTTTATAATAAAAAAAAGCTTTCGCCCATGGCCTCCCAACCTCCCAATTATCTTATATTATCTTTATTAATGTTAAAAATAATTTTAATTTAGAGCATAAATTCGATTTTTCCTTTAGTAAATGTTATATTTTTATACTTTTTTCTATATGAAATGCACCAATCCAAATGTCTTTTTCTATATTCCTGACAACGTACCTCTAAGGTATGCAAAATTTTATTTCGATTGAGTACTTAGGCGTGAAAACGTAGGTAACGTAACAAACTTACTTTTGTTTTTATTTTACCAATATATTTTCTTTGAAATTAATAGGGATTAATGGGAATAAAAAATATTAAGAACCATTTAATTAATAATTGTACCGGGGAATTATTGGAAAAAAAAACTCACTAGTTTCGCCAAGGAACTTTTTCAACGGCACTACTGGAAATAATCCAAAATTAGGGACAAGATAAAAATAGAATGAGCTCTTGCAACCGTAGCTTAAGGACAAAAAATTAGCAAACCAATTGCTTAAAATCCATGAATGTATTTTTGAAGTTAGGCAGGCAGGTGTCAGAAGGCAGGTAGATGTCAGGACCTATATTATTTAAAATAGCATAAATTTGTGTTAGTAATAGTCGAGAGCGTCACGCTGTGGACCAGAAGCATTAGGCTAGGCATATCTTAATTAAATAAAAGATGCGGCCATGACGTTCCTCAAATTGAAATATTTATTAATATTAACAGGATATTTAATTTCATCTTTAATACAATTTCTAGCAAAGCAGATTCTATGCAGGCTAATTTAGAATCTGCTTAGATGAACTTAGAGGCAGTACAAACAGTGCTAAAATGCAATGAACATTCTTCTTTATTTAATGATAAAATTAAACATATCTGACATTTAGTGTCACCAACTATAGTAGGTGACAATAAATGTCAGACACGCGCATTCCGTCAACAAAGAACAAACATTTTATAAAGAAAAGACTAGTTTAATGATCTCACTGATACCACATGTATCCGCTAATAGAATTAGATCTATTTGTAGAGAATTATAATGTCAGAGTTTTAATTTCAGAGACTTCCGACATTATGAAACAAATTCCTACCGGAGTAGGTAATATTTTTAGAATGTAGCTTGGAATACAGAGTGAATAAACGGATTAGGGAATGTATTATTCAGTATATTAGTTTAAAATAATAATAATAATTGGTTAGGAGGCCGTTGGATGAGTGGTTAGGATGCTTGCTTTAACGCTCTGTTTTAGGGTTCCCGGGTTCGATTCCCGGTAGGGTCAACTTTGAAAAACGGACTTTTCAAATTTGGCTCTGGTCTGGATCTGGAAAGTAGTGGCAGGGCACACTGCGTTTCACAGTCATTTGGACAGCCCGTCTGGCGGCAGTAACCAACCCCTTCCAAAGACAACCGTGAAATAACAGTACGTGTGCTGTTGAGTTTCGGTGAGTGAGTGAGGGATGCCGGAGCCCATTTCCCTATCCCCTCTTAATACTGCAGTTGGCAGCTTTACGTTGCTTGTGTTATAGACGACGGTAGCCATCTACCATCAAGTGGACCGTCAGCCTGTCTGCCGATCTTAATATAAAAGAATATTTATGAATTTCTAGAAGATTTTGTTTTCATTCTAATTTGTATATATTTTGGTCGAAGTGTTCTAAAAGTAGTTATTTGTGATTTTATGAGAAAATGCCATAGAATGAGTTTAAAGTTTGTCTGTAGAAACGGTTAACGCATATTCAATATGTGCATATTCAATTTTAGTCATGTTTGAAGATCTTAATAATAATAAATTTTATCGCATTTACCGGAAGGTTCAAACAAAGCTTCCGGCAAATGCGATAAGTATGTCATTACAGCTGGACCTCAGTTGGCAAAATATTCCAAATTATGCACTTTTTCTAAAAGCGATATACCTAATTAAGAAATAATATTCCTGTTGGTGTAATAATTGACGAAATAATAATAATATTAATACGAATGCCTACAAAAGTACTCAAAACAGAACAACATGTAGGTGTACGACTTACTACAAAAGTAGGTAGTCAAAACAAGAAAGTTGGCGAGTAGGTACGTCAACGCTCTGCCCGACATAACGCCCTAAACGCATTGTTATATTGGAGAATCTTTCTTTTTCCCACTTTCCTATCCCTTCCCAATCCCTTATCCTTAATCTTACCATACTCGGCAGCGCACTTACAGCATCTCTGTCATTACTTGTATTACTCATATAGGCGATGGTAGCCAAGTGGTCCGTCAGCCTATCTCAAAAAAGCGCAATAAAGCTCGCAAGACTAATTGTAAGAAAGAAATAAAAAGCAAGAAGAAGTAGAAGACCATCAAATTACGTGTGTCTTGAACAAAAAGCACACGGATTTAATCAAACGAAATTGTCCGTCAACCTTTGCAATTTTTTTATTCTGCAAATAAAAACAAGATTTTTTCTCTTAACCTTAGTTTTTATCAAGGTGAGTTATGATATAATTGACTAACTACGTACGTGATCGTCGACGAAGGTAAAATGATAAAAAAACGTTAGTGAGTCATTATTAAGTATAACATTGTAAATAAACATGTTTTTCAATACTAACTGCACCCTATTGAAATGAAGTATAAACTATATAATACCTACGTAATTTATAGAAGTTCAACAAGTTCTTTTCATATAATAAAAGGTGGCAGGCAGGATGACCATCCACTTGATGGTAGGTGTAAATCGTAGCCTAAGACATAGTCGTAGACACAAACACCAGGGGGGGGTGCAGGAGTTTGTTTACGATTTTTTAGGATCAATTAAAGTGAGAGGGTTATTACTTTCACAATGCTCGTATTTAAAAAGTAGACATTCATGTTGTATTTTATAGTAATAAAAGTGAATAAAAAAAACTTTATTTTTAAGACTCAATGAATCGTTTTAATTTGTGTTAATTTTCTTAATAAATGTTCTATAAAATAAAATAAGTATTAAAAATAAAGAAAATTGATTTCCATGAGAATGTTGTGAAAAGTGCAATTAGTAACGTAATTAGGTCGGGGAAAAAGTCTTTTCGCATACCTATAGTATGTATAAACTTGTAATAAAATCTCTTTGACTGTACTATTTGTATCTGGCTGGTTTTGAAGACATTAAAAAGGTTACATTTAAAAAAAGACAAAATTTCTACAGCAATGTCTTGAGTTTTCATATAAAATGCGAAGAAACTTTTTCCCCAACCTATTATATGTTTTAAAATAATAGAAATAGGCTCGATTAAAAGAGAGGACAGGAAAATCTATTTTCTATCTAGATCTTCTTCTATACATATGTATATGTAACATAATAAAATCGCAAACGAGCCGTGTCTGCATTAAATATTGTTTAACGTCGTACGCGTGATATTCGGTATAACGCGTAACATTTTTGTTTGTCTGTTTATGATTTTATTATCATTTTCATTTATAAATGAAAAAAATTCTAATTTTCTATTAATTTTCACTGAAAATATGACTCAAAATTACCACAAAAACAAAATAAAATCCGTTTATCCAATCGCTAGTACACTTCACAGGATAACTCGCTGGGCTTATTGGAATATGTCCTGAAAAGAGCGGTTTTGGAGTCCATAGGGACATACATGTTAGAAATAAAAAATATTTTAACGTAATTTTATAGCCTCATATATCTATAGTATAGCATAGCCTCCTTATTCTTCATTGCCTAGATGAGCTGTAGCATAATTAAATTTTCGTATATAGGGAGGCCAGCGATCTTACTCTGCCCGCGAGGGTTTTAGTGGGTATTCACCAGTGCTCTTTTCTAGGTACAAGATACAAGGCTTAACCCTCGACAATCCGGGCGGTTGTAGGGGTCGGTGGGGTTACCGGCCTTCGCTTGGCTGTCGCTTGGCTGACCGGATTGTCGCTCGGGAACCAAGAAAGCACACCCGTGAGTGCTCCGAGCGGGCCACGAACATCGGAGCTTGTACCGGAGCAAACGTTGTGAGGCTCCAACGGTCACCGCTCGCTGAGCCGAGGATCCATACTTGGCTCATGCGGGTGTGGGCCAGTGAGAGACGGCACCCCTGGTCCTTATACGTCGGACCGAGGTATGGGTCTCGGTTTTGCGCATGAGGACCGGCGTGGGTCGTAACGGGTGGATTCTCACGGATGGCTCTGTCGCTCAGTGGTAGCCGCGCAACGCACGCGAAGACGGAGCTCTAAGACAGGGAAGGACCGTCTGGCAAATTACCACAATCGTGGCTTTGTGGGGGTGGTGAAGGCCCGGTTGCAGGGGTCCGGCCTAGTAATTACCCTTTGCAGTCGTCCGGAAGAGTGAACACCCGGCCTAGTAACTCTTCCGCGACAACAACACGAGGTGGATCCCGTCTTTCGCGCTGCCGAGATTTTTGTGGAAATGTCAGGTGGAAACCCCCTTTGGGCACCCACCCTTAATGCCGTAGAAATGAGCGGCCACATGAGCAGGGGTTATCCGAGAGTTTCAGGTGGAAGCGGCCTCCAACTCTGCGGTAAGTTGTGCCGCAGAGAAGAGGCTATGGGGTGCTCTACAGGTGAGTATGGGCGGCTTGTGCCGCTTCGCCCGGAGGCGGTGGATATGGGGTTCTCCGCCGTCATCACAACACCGGGCAATGAGGGCAGACGTGCACTGTGTTTCCGGCACGTCTCTTCACGGCGCGGAGGTCAAACTCCGCACCTAATCGAGGCGGAGCCCGTAAGTGTTCGGGCCTCGTCCGACAGGGGGAGACAGATGTATGTTTTCAAGATCCCTTACCCCATAGACGGCGTGAGGAAACACTGTGGGTTTTTATTGGGTAGAAGTCCCACATACCCCACCGATCTCCCCATGGTCGGTGGGGATCTTGTTCGCAGATTTTCTCACGCAAAAAAAAGTGCAAGATAGAAAATAAAATTCAAGTAGTCTGTTTGTAGAAATCCCTTTATTTAAATAACTCTTCCTAAAAAATTATATCGAAATGAAACTCTTGCTTATCGAGATTGTTTATCAGTCATAGTGCTTAATGCAACTGCTTGTTCAAAAATATTCAAGTAATCACAGATACATATTTTGTTTGAAAATACACATTTTAGATGACATTGAATTGTGTGACAAATATGCATCGAGTGGGTGTTTCTTTAAGAAGTCTCATAAAAGAGTATATTTCGCTAATGCCGGGGTTATTACTAGTACAAAGAAAGCCATAGCCACGCTTGGAAAAGAGCGAGAGACCCCATTGCAGCTGCTCCCTTCGCATTCTCCGCAAAACAACAGTTTAACAGTGTCCGCATGCCTGTCATGTGCTCTTCTTACTTCCTCGCATGTGCCAAGTTCAGACGCGCATCCTCGAACGGTCCATGGATTATTCATATCTGAAATATAACAAAAGAGTGTATTGTAGTAAAACTGAACCAACATTTATATGTCCGGTTGGGTTTGCATCTCTGAAATTGTTTTTGTTTTAATGTATGAATTGGAAATAATTATTCATCATTTGCTGTAACGATAAATGAATCTGCATTTCCGAGAAGACGCAACCTACGAATGAAGACATAAAGTCAAATTTCACATCGAAGAGAGATCTGTGTCCAGCCAGTATTGGGTCAGCTGGGGAAATGCTGAAGTGATACATATTTGACTGAACTGAACCAATAATGAATTTTAATTCAGAGAAAGCTTAACCTTGATATAAATAGGGTTAGATCTGCAATTTTTTAAATTATGAGGTATGATTTTGGAATTTAATTTCCATAGTTTAATTAAAACTATATATTATATATAGTTATTTATTTATTTAGTATTGAACCCAATATTATATACCTACTTACTTTACTTAATTTGTATTTGCTAAATTTATTTAATTTCTTTGGCGTGAATAAAGGTTCATATTCTCATATTATTATCTAAAAATTTTTATATTATTTTTTTTATTAAACATTTCCAAGTATTTATGGACCGTCAAGCACAATAAATTAAATTAAACGTAAAAGAAACTGGTAAGAGACGTCCGTAGAAGCTCTTTTAGAATAAATCTTTAATTGACAAAAAAAATATTAAATTCAATGTGAGTGAATTATATTAAATATAAATTCACAGTAACATTGTGAGCAAAAACAATTCATTAGTCTGCAAGATATTTTGCTGCATTATATTAAGCCCTAGGACACATTTTTTTTTTTCATTAATATTTGCTGTGCATCGTTTGATAACTTATTGTGGTACCGTATGCATTGAACCTTTTCAAAGAATTGTATGGGGCCTGAAAGTATGTAGAAACGAGTTTATCTTTTTTCTTAAGTTCCAATTTTAATAATCACAATTTTACTTGAATTTGTCAATATTCCTTATGATGATACATGAAATTTTTATACATTTTTTTATATTTATGACTTTTTTGTATACATCATAATTTTCTCAGCCGTACAAAGTCCACTGCTGACATAAGCCTCCCGATGATTTTGACCGATCAAGAAGCAGTCAGGATCCACCGTCGATCCGCGGCCTTTATCAGATAGTATGTCCACCTTTTGGACCTGGATCACCGTGAACGTCCTACTCTGCGCTTGCCGGTCCGTGGCCTCGAGAACCTTCCGACCTCAGCGGCAGTTGGCTGTCCGTATTATTCCTGCCTACTGCCACTTATTGATCTGCCGGCTTATGTCGGCAAGTTTCGTTCGTCTACGGATCTCTTTATTCCTGATTCGATCTCGCAGCGTAGCTCTCTCGACGTTGAGCTTTCTTAGTTAGAGACCACGATTCAGCGCCATATGTCAATACCAGCAGCATACATTGGTCGAACACTTTTTTTAAGAACACTAAGAAATTATGTACGAGAAAATGTCTCGGAGCTTCCCGAATGCTGCCCATCCGAGTTGGATTCGTCGATTGACCTCCTTTTCGAACTTGGCTCTAACTGGCTTGGCCATTTCGACTGTAGGAGTAAATCAATAAAATAAACTAAGCAATCAGTACGCACTTTTTTTTGACGGCGTTTGCTGCAGGGCTGAGTCTACACTTCTACAGTTGGTCTCATGAGGTGAAATTACTTATTAGATCATTATAATTCTACAGCCGTTATAGAACACAGCCCCTTAAAATCTGCGATAAAGAGATAGTTAAAGCGATTTTTTTTTACATAGTGGTAGAATTTATAGCGTTCCGTGTTATCAACTCCTCACATAGGAAAAACTGTGAAATAATATGCTCAGTATGCTCGGTACCAAGTATGGTTGTGCTCGTATAAGTAAGGGATGGCGGAGGCCATCCTCCTGCCTCCCTTACCTTATTCTATTAGGATCAACAGTGCACTTACACCCCCTGGTGATATGATTGTGCATGTGTATATTACTTGTGTGTCTGTGATTATGGACGACAGTTGCTACTTTTCATTAAGTGGACGGTCATCCAACCTGTAGAATTTTCTTTATGAACCCCAACTAAACCATTCGTTGATTATTAAAACACTAAGTAAGTCTCGAATTATTAATTAAAAAATATATGTTTAATAATACTTAACTTACATTGATATTGTTCCACATAATGAACGCATTTTCTCTTCGCATAAAACATCGATGGTGGGCAGGTTTTCAGTGTGGTATTAAGGTAAACGTTTGTACAGTCTGTGCAGGAGTAACAATTTAATCGTTTAAAGAATGCAGCATTGTTTGCTGTAGCTGGGACACCGGAGGATACAGGAACACCACGAATACCATCTTGCAAGGCATTCGAATTAGGAAACCCTTGATTGCCTAGGAATAATCTTCCTTCAGGATTTAAATTTTCCGCGTTTTGTTCTTCTATGTCTATGTGTTCTTGGTTTGAATCGTCTGCAATCAAATATCTTTAGTATATCTTTTCACAAATAATTCTATAATTTAGTACTTGATTTTATTTAATTCTTACATTCCTCTATCTTTATTTTTTATTTCTAAACCTCTAAAATATTTTAAATAATCAAATATTTTTAATAATAATAGTTGAGGAATTTCGGTATAATTCTCAGTGGAATTTTAAAGCTTACCTAATTTCTAAATTGGAAAATGACACAAATTATTGGTAAGATGCACCAATGAGTGTCTAACCAAAGTACCATAAGTAAAAATATTTGGACAAAGAGTGGAGTAATTCGAAGATGTATTATGATAGTTCGAGATTATGCGCAAATTTGGTGGCGCCTCATTGTTCGTCCTTTCGACGATTTACTAACAAAAATGCGGAAGGGAAGAAGCGAAGGGAAAAATATGATTGCCTCATTTTTTGGACGGACGGGACATTTTGCAACCACTGGATGGACGGTCAAAGGACCGTTAGTGCAGATTGGTATATTAGTAATGTTTGCTAGTTGTCTTGGAAAATATTCGACAGTAGCCCCCAAGAAGAAGGTTCCTCCTTCAACACGACAATGCTCCAGTCCACTCCGCCAGACGAACAATTGGATATTTGACCATGGAAGGTGTGGAATTAGAGAATCATCCTTCTTATAATCCCGACTTGACACCATGTGATTTCTATTTATTCCCAAAAATAAAAGATAAACTTAAAGGAATTGGCTTTATAAGCCCTGAAGATGCAGTGAAAGCGTTCGAAAACACATCACATGCTTAATGTTTCAGTCAGTGGTTCCATCGCATACAAGGAATGGAGACTACTTCGAAAAGCAATAAGAATACAAACAGCTTCCTACATTATTTAGTTTTCGAGTTTCTAAAAACTTTCAGTGTTTCCCTCGAAACGTTGAGCACGTGTGCATTGTGTGCCGCATATGTTCATAAGGTATCTTTTTGATTTTCCCACCTTGATTTATTTTAGACCAAGTTCTATTTAAAGGCCTTAAGATATTCAAATTAAACACAAAATACATCGTTAATTGGAAACTTTAAATTTTATTTTTCTTAATAACCAGTATTTTTCAGTACAAACATGCTTGCCTAATTTCTTGTAAATAATTCTTGTAACAAGCGAGATGCCCTTTTTCGTATTGCTTGATTTTAGCTGTCGATAGCTTGAAAAAATAAATAAATAAAATAAATAAGATAATAAGATAAAATAAGAAAAAATAAATACCTATTTCACAGTGACGTGAAATAGGACCAAAAGCTTAGGGGATTGGTTCGCGAAGTAATAGAAAAAAGATATAAAAGATATTTCTCATGATTTATTGTTATGTTTTCTTTATACAATTCTGTAGAAATAAATACAGTTGAAGGAATCGAAAAATAAAAATTAACTACAATTTATATATTTTTATTCTGATCGCTTTCAAGACTGAAAAAATAGCAATTACTAAACATTGACGAATATGGATAATAAATAAAATTACTAGTAAATCAGTAAAATGTTATTATTGATTAGGTCTATACACTTGTTAGATAAAGAAATCGGTATTGAAAAGTTTATTTTAAGAACACGTATTTTATTTAGAGATAAGCACACATGGATTTCTTTATCATTTTTGATTTAGTTTCAATATTTAAGGCCAATCCTATTTATAATGATTATTTGCGAGGATTATACGAGTCTATAATAATACAATAATCCATTGATAAGATAACAACCTTTATAACTAATCTATAGATTTTATAATCTGTTCTATACCTCTTTTGTGGTAGCATGTTGGACTCTTTCTAAGAAGTTTTTTTTACACATTGCAGTAATATAAAAAGTAATGAGGATTGGGAGAATACTAAAGTTTTTACTGAGATTACTTACAATAGGTTATTATGACAGTAAATACTATTTAAGAGATATACTATTTTCGATTAGTTTGACACCTATCCCGGTTAACCTTAATAGATTTAAAGAAATTTAGTGCCTACTTTATTAGGAATTTATGAAGTTACTAACATAACAAATTGAAATTGTCTTTTTCGTATTATTTAAGAAATAAAAGCCAAGATTTATTTTAGGAAAGATTTCAATATTTAATTACTCGATCAACCAATTAATGGGAATGGATTTTAAAGACAAATCTTTTTTAAGATTTTAAATGAAAACGAGTCAGATAATTAATTATAGTTTAACTGTTGGAAAGTAATTCATTATATCTGATTAAGTATTAAATATTACATGTAGTTACCAAGGTCTTGAGCAGCTGATTTTTCCAAATTAATACTTATGCAAAGAAAGAGAACCACAAGTACACACTTCATTTTGTCACCTCAATATCTGATGGTCTGCTAACAGTTTGACCTCGATCAATAATAAATAGTAACATTTTATCACAGATGCTCCATGCTCGAGCGAGCCTGAATAAGTACATTGAATTTTCACAGACCGAAGCGAAGTCTCTCGACCATAAAGTAACTAAACAGAAGTCAATATTGTGCTGGTTTTTATAATATTAAAATTCAAACATTACTTAAAATTAGTCGATCTGTACGGCCCGCCAGGTTTAGCCCGAATTTTTCACAGTGGCTTTTATTACTTCTTATTTATTATTATTTTTTATGTTAAGATCTGGAGACAGGTTGACGGTATGTGGCTACCGTCGCTTTCATTGTAAGTCCTATTTTTACTTACATTTCTCACCTGATAGCTTTAAATTGGCCGTCTACCCAACTTCCCAGATACGTACGCATACGTTCCAAAATAGGTACACTACTCGATTTCCCAGATGTTGTCCTTTAGAAAATAAGTTATGTCTGGCATGCCTGGGATCTTGGGCTAAAGTGTGTACAGGCGAATGCAGTCACGATTGGAAGTTACATGTCGGGTCCACCAATAATAATAATAATAATTAATATTATTACTATATCCGTCAACGGTTTGATCCCAACCAGCCTCAATAGTAACCTGAAGCGGTTGGGGTTCCGTGGCGGTTCCCTCCCGGCCCAAATGCAGAAGGCGGTGCTGCTCGATACGGCCAGGATCGTGCGTCGATTTCTGTCTTTGTCGTCCTGAACCCCGAATGACTGTGCTTCTGTCGGGGGTAACACCGTCTCCCCCTCATTTTGGCTTTTGGAGGGGGAGACGAGACCAGTTAAAAAATAATAATAATGAGAAATAATAATAATAATATAACTGAAGGTTTTGTCTGTGCAATTGCGGACGCCAACAATTACCGGAAATATATCCTGAAGGACGGTACGGTCGACATCTGTCGGGCATGCCACCGTCCTGGAGAGACACTCAGGCATATTATTTCCGGTTGTGCTCATCTTTCTAACGGCGAGTATTTGCACAGACACAACCAAGTAGCCAGGATCATTCATCAGCGACTTGCCATTCGATACGGTCTTATCGAGTCTGAGGTGCCGTACTACAAGTACGTGCCTGCGCCCGTTACGCTCTACTGGGATCGCTCCATAATCACGGACAGGACTATTGTCGCCAATAAACCTGACATCGTGGTTATTGACCGATCCCAGCGCCGGACGATGCTTGTCGACATCGCTGTTCCGCATGACGAAAACCTCGTGAAAGCCAAAAAAGAAAAACTTACCAAGTACATCGACTTGGTTCACGAGGTGACCGCCATGTGGGACGTCGATTCGACAAGTATCGTCCCGATAGTCGTCTCGGCGAACGGTCTTATAGCGAAGAGCCTCTACCAACATCTTAAGAGGCTCTCGCTAGATGGCTGGATCAAGGGACAGATACAGAAGGCGGTACTTCTTGACACGGCACGCATTGTCAGGAGGTTCCTCACTCTGCAGCCCTAACCACCGGTAGCTTGGGCTTTGCCCCGCTACTAGTGGAGAAGATATCTAATTTTAAGTTTTTTATAATATTTATTGTTTTTATATACATATTGTAAAAAATTTAGAATTAAGAAAAGAAATAAATAAGTGTATAATAATAATAATCTTTATTTGCTTTGATCATGGGTATGGTAATACCAGGTGACATTTTTATATACATAGTTCCAAAATGATCAACCAAAAGCATTCGGCATGCAAATATAAATTCAGCGCGCACTTAATACCTACTATATTCACATAATTATTATTTAATTAGGTTAACTAAAATTAATGTACTAATGTTTAAATAATCTCACAATATTAGAATATAAATAAAAAAATAAATGCATAAAAGTACTTAAGTTACCCACGTGCATAAAAGAAAAATAATTAGAAATTGCATAGGCAATTTCTAATTATTTTTCTACTAAACTAATTGTTATAAACTACTAAACTAATTGTTTTTAAAAGAGACGAATGACATTCCGTATCAAGACATAATAATAAAATCGTAAACGAGCTGTGTCTGTACATGAAATATTAAAAAAAAAATTGTACCTACTAGTTGTAATTATGTTAGCGATGTCAAAAAAAAATCGTTTTTAGAAATTTTTTCTCTTTGTCTGTGCGTTTGTGCACGCTAATCTCAGAAACGGCTTAATCAGTTTGAATGCGGGTTTCACCGATGTAATGTAGCAAGGTTTCCCTAACATTTAGTGTTTGTTTCATTCCAATCGGTTTACAAACAAAACAGTTCTGCGCTATACAGAATACTATACTACACGTTGCGGGCTCAGCTAGTGTAAAATAAATTACGGGTGACCGAATAAAAATGGCCGCCTTATTTAGACAAAAAAATGTTCTTTGCAATTTATTATAAAATACTTACTTAATTTTTGTATTATACTTTTATTTACACACCTGATACATAGTCTCACTTAGGAATCGCAAACTGATGTTTACAGTGGAAATTGATTCAACATAGCATTTATTTTAAATTTATTTTTATTCGTCGATCTATCGTACAAGGAATAAGGTACCTTTCATTCAGGTAAAAAGTACTACTTCCGAGGGATCAACTGAAAATAAAAAATTCAACGCCTGAAAAAAAATAAATGAGCAATATCTAAAGGTTGAACAAATGTTTAACACCATATTTTAATGTAATATAATAAATGTCATAAAACTCAAGAAAAATGAGCCAGATAAAGAAGGTTTTGCAGAAAGATACTATGTATTTAGCTATTAATTAATCTGTTGTTCCATCGGACACATATCGGAAGCGAGTCTGTTCCAGAACAGGTAGTTTGTTTTGAAGGACCTCATTTCAAGAATTTTCTCATGTTGCCTCTTATTACATCATTTTCAAATAATGAATGCATAATGAGTCATTTATATTGCAGAGGCGTGCTTATGTCGGTGTGCTGATAGTCACATAAAGGCGTTATAATCAACCATATTAGACGACAGACATGAACCTATGAATAAAGGTGCAACAATAAATTTTTGTAGCTTCTGGGAGACAACAGAAAAGATTTAAAATTGGAAGGTTTTTCTTAAATGTAAAATATGAAAAAAGAAATCAAAGTAGCCGATTAAAACTTTAGTACAGAACTTAATTATAGTATTTTCACTGTATGGTGATATGCGTGACAGATCGTATCTGACAATTTTAGTGATGCGACCTAACGACATTTAATCGATTGTTTGAAAATATCGAATCAGTTGGCAAAGCAAATGGAAAAACGAACTTTAGATTTTCAGATTTAGAAATAAATTCTTAAATCTTAAAAAACAGGTTATTTTAAATAAATTATAGAATACAATACAGTCTGTTTAAAATATTAATTTATTTATTCATTACTGTCAGAACTCGAAACTTGACAACTCGTATCAGACTCAGAACAAAATTTACTTTTGTTTTATTGTTATTATTAGTCAGCTTTAGTTTTATTATCAAACTACGATGTTTTTATAAATATATAGAATAGAAAAAATATTTGTTATATCTCCGAATATCCTATGGCAAACATAGAGTACTTTCGATATATCGAAGATAAGTGAATATCTCTAGTGTCAATTCCTATTGATACAAGTTCCGTTCCGCCCGTTTGACTCTTTTAAAATATATGTTTTTATTACATTTACCTATTATAATTATAAAATAAATATAAAAGTGATAATTCCGTTTGTGTTTTTCTAATACCCACATAATTTTTTTTTCATACATTTGTTTGTTTAATTGTTATTTTTTTGTGTCAGTTTTTTTTAAGTTGAACAGTATGCGTGACATGAAAAAGTGAGAACTGTTATCATCATACAGTGAAAATTATAGCTGAAAATTTTTATTACCTACTGTGACGAGAAAGTTTTTTTATGGGCAGTAATTTACTATTTTTTTCTCAGAAAATAAAATTTATTGTATAAATCTGCCCGATTGAAACTTTTTAAAATATAATATATTATGCTATGCTCTGTATTTTTATCTAAGTTTTTATTTTACTCTAACAAGTCTAATTAGGTGACGACAATAAAGCTTTTCTGCTAAGTCCTTGCCTTTGATTAGTATATGTTACAATAAAGTAAACAACAGAAATGTATAATAGTAATTATTATACTTTATTTTAATTGTTACTTTAATATACTTATGGACATACCTATTTAAAAGGAACGCAAAAAAAGAGGTCAAATTGATATAAAAATCTTACAACACATTTATTTGATTGAAGCTTTAAAAATTTGTTGAATAAAAACAATTAATTAAATTAAGAATTTAATTAATTTTGAATTAATTAATTTTGAATTCTAATTAAGAAAATTAATTAAATTAACATTTTTGAACATAAAAAATTACAATTGTGAAGAGTTTTGACCTTAAATAATGAAAATTGATATTGTTCTAAACACTGTTTATTTCTTATTTTCATAATTGGTAACACAATCACAATTTAGTGTTGCCTCGCTCTTGCAGTCAAAACTGTCTGCATCCGGCTGGGGATACTTTTTATTAAATTAAATAAAACTATTAATAAAACTTTGTGGTATTAGATTCCATTCTTCAATCAATACAATTTTGAAGTCTCTTAGGTTAGCTGGAACTACATCTATTTGATTAATTTGTTTTACAATTTCATCCTAAACATGTTCTATCGGATTTAGGTCTAGCGAGCCTGCTGGCCACCTCAAAACCTGGATTCCGACCTCAGTAAGATACTCCGAAGTTACCGCTGCAGTGTGAGGTAATTATCCTCAGTGAATGGGATCGAGTTGACTGTAGTGACTGTAGTTAACTACAGGTATATTAAATCCGACTATACGAATGGCGTTCGCTCGTTTACTACATTCGTCGTGTCACTCGAATCAACTATCTAAACTCATGCTAGAGCTATGGGTCATCTCCATACTTTGGCCCTTCCAATATCTAACTTAAGACAGAATGTGGACTCATCAGTACTTTTCTCTAAGCGTAATCATCCCAATTTAGGTGCGATCGAGCAAAGCTGGACCGAGCTACTCGATGAGCTGCGGTGAGCCTTAATTCATCTTGTAATCGTTTTGGTGCTGTCACTTACCAAACTTCCTGTAACTAGCTTCGTACCTCGGAAGAAGTGGAAGTGAGGTTTCTGAGAACACTGCTTACAATAAGTCTGACGTCACTTTCTGTTGTTACACTCTTTTGCGACCTTATCATTTACGTCTGGTATATAATACACCCCAGTCTGCCGATATCGTCCAGTCTGTGAAAAACCACAGACTTGGACACTCGTAATATTTGAGCCACTTCTTTGTAAGTGTGGTTTCAATTAAAGTCATAGCTTTAGACACCTGAGCAACGCTGAGATCCGGCATTATTACCCAAACTTATCAAATGAAGTTCTCTATACTCAACAATGACTATTTTTGGTCAAAAAACAAAAAATAATGTTAAATTTTCTTAAAAACAACAAAAACCCGTATAATTCATGCACTACGTATCCAAGAAATAACAGGATAGCAAAAAAAAAACAAATGAAAGTCGTAAGTAAAATTCTATTGAAAACCTTTTTACAATTACATAATACTAGTATTGGTCAGTACGAAATAAGAAAATATTTTATGTTACTCTACCTTTTTTTTGCGTTCCTCTAAATAAGTCCATGAGTGTAGTTAGTTAATGGCACAACTGCCCAATTCTACTTTTTATTATAGGTCAACGTAATAATAATTAGTTTATACGAGTGATGAGTCCATCATATTCTAAAACTTATCGCTGCATTGTAAAATGTTATCAACTTCAATTGAAGTGCCGCTTTTATTACACGCATAACTTAAATACAAAACAGATTTAGATGACTCATGTTTAACTGGATGTTTGACGAGCCCGTTGGTCTCGAGTTTGATTCCCGGCAGGGCCAACTTGGAAAGACGCCCCCTCAAAACTAGCGACCCGGGACCGGACAACACTCCTAGTAGTCTGGGGTGTTTCTGAATGTTGGGGGGCGCACTGTACCTCCCGATATATCCCGAGGGGATGCAATTATCGCATCCCCAGAAGGTGTCCCCCGTAACCAAGAGGGACAAAGCGGGGGCGGGACTTGGTGCGCTAATGCGATCCCAGAACCCACCCCGACCGCGGGGTTTTAGTGGGTATACCTACCTCACTATGAGGAAGGGGAGTCCCACATAACCGCAGCGTCTCCCCAGACGGTGTGTGTATGCGTAACGACATTTCCTCGCGTCAAAAAAAAAGAAAAAGGGCCAACTTGGAAAATGAACTTTTCATAATTAGCTCGGGTCTGGATCTCATAAGTAGTGGCAGGGCGTACTGCATTTCGCAGTCATTCGGGCAGCCCATCTCGCGGAAGTAACCACCACCATACAGAAGACCACCGTGAAATAACAGGATGTGTGCTGTTGTGTTTCGGCCAGTGAGTAAGATGGGAGAGCCCATTTCCCTATCTCATCATTAATCCTACTGTGGTCGGCAGCGTACTTGCAGCACATGTGGCGTTGCTTGTGTTATAGCCAGCTATCATCGAGTGGACCATCAGCTTGTCTGACAACCATAACATTAAAAAAATCACAAGTTTGGAATCCATTTAGAAAAATCGCCCTCTTGAAAAATTCCTCGAATTGAGACATTTATTTAATAATTAAAATTTTAAATTAAAAAAATCACTACTGCTAGGGTCAAATTTTAATCACAATGTTGACAATATAATCCCTCACGCTTGTGTCAAATGGTAAAAAATATGTTAAATATTGATTATTCAGTAACTGCTTAAAGTAAGTACAAATATTCACCTTGATTTGTTAGCGGGCAACCAATAATTACTTCGCTGTGCACCAACTAGTCTTAGACATATAATAAAATCGTAAACTAGCCATGTCTGTACATTAAATAGTTTTTCGAAAATTCAATTTGTACACGTGGTATGTACTTATGTTGCCGAGGTAAAAAAAAAATAGTTTTTTTTTTAATTTTGTCTGTCCGTGCTTTTGTGCAAGCTAATCTCAGACGCGGCTTAACCTTTTTTTGAATGCTGTTTTTTGAATGGCTCAGCTAGTATAAAATATTTTATTATATTAATATTATAGAAACAATATTTTAATATTATACAAACACAAACAATTTTTATAGACAATTAAATTAAAAATTTCATCATTCCATGATGACAAGCTAATATTTTAATTATTATTGTATATAACTATACTGAACATCTCGTGACCCTTATTATATATGTATATGTTCTATAAGCGCTATGTGTGTGTATGTGTGTGTGTGTGTATATATATAAAGTAGGTAATAGGAATAAAGGTCAAAGTTGCACATTCAATGGTAAAGTGGAATAACTCACAATTTATTGTGACATAAAAATATTTTGATAATTATAGGTAATTAATAATTATGGCTAGAACCCAGTTTTTGACAACATATCTAGAAAACTTAATGTATCCATCTTTTTTTTATTACATAATAATAAAAAAAGATACTTTCTATCGTAAAGAATAAAAACAGAAGCAATGAAAAACTCGTGTATATCACGTCAATGTTAATTCTCAATTTTATTAAAATTTTATTAAAAAATCTTAACAAAACACATTATAAAAAATGACTAGTTTGGAGTAAGCAAACCATATTATATATTATCTATTTTCATAATAAATCGTGTCCAATATTATCTTATCATTATCCCTAACTCTATATATATGTATATACGAATCTCGCTTCGATATCTACTTAAATAAAAATGTATCCTTTTCGGCTTACTTTTACAATTTATAATTTTTATGTAAAGGCTGACGGTCCACTTGATGGTAAATGGTAGCTGCAGGCGTATATAAACAAAAGTAACAACACACGTGCTTTAATTTTACGACGATCTTCTGCAGGAGGCTTGTAATTTCCATCGTAACAATCTTTTCATAACTTTACTTTTGTTGACATAGTATTATTGTATTATGTAAATCTCCAATAAAATTAACGTTGGAATCCTCATTTCCCTATCTTCATATTATTACTTTACTTAGGTATAATTTTAATGGTAAGTGATACCAAAATATCAAATTACCATCAGACGGACAGTCAACCAGACTGAAGACTGTTTTTGTCAAAAGAAACAAAATTATAGGATAGGCCCTAAAAGTATGTATTTAATAAAGGTGAATTCGAATAAGCTTCTAAAAGTGATTACAAATATTTTTCACTCTCGCCACGATTACTACAGAGCGAGAGAGAAAATATGAATATTTCTCGCCTATTCAAATAGCGCTTATAGAAACAAAATTCTTGCTGTAATCGAATATCAATAAGTACATTTTGTTTTCTTATATCAGATTATATTGGTTATATCAGATTCACAGCCTTACTCTCAAAACTTTACATGAAACGTTCACCTGATGCAAAATGAAAATAAATTAAAACAGTGCAAAGAAGTGACTGACTTACTTATCTAATAAAAGTAACACTTAATATACTAAGAATAAGTAGTACTAGCGCAGTCGTAACCTTCGCCCCTGAGTTACATAAATCACCAGTGCACAAAATACATTTTTCTATTTGTGCATTAGAGTTACCAATTGTTTCCAGACATCTCTGTTCAGGTTCCTCAGAAGCATAAGAACATCCACGCACTACAATTTCGCGTTCATTTTCTGTGAAATAATCAAATCGGGGAATAAGAAACATGAAATAAACAGGAATAAAAGAGGATCAAAACAGTAAATAAGGATTGTCAGACTAATCCTTCAATTTCCACTTATTTGCATTTGTTTAAGGCCTCGCTCGTATAAAAAGTTTAAATGAAGCCTATGTCACTCTAAAATTTCAAAATTTCTCAGAGTTACAATATACATATAAGTTAATATTTACAATAGATAAATCCAAACAATGTACCAGATCCTTCATAGAAAGCAGTTTCTCAAAGAACCTAGACTGCTCTCTTCAGATATATTTTTTGTATAAAAGAAGTTGGGAGTTATTTTAGTTAGAGAACAGAAGAAATGTTTTACCTCGATACGAGGTCACTACGCATCTTGGTTCCAGTTCTGCATCATCCTCATTTCTTGGTTTAATAGATTTAACAAAGAAAGCTGCGCGTCGACCTCGGATTTGGTTATTGTTGATAGTCTGAAACATAGTGAAAATGAATTTATGGAGTTTTTCAAAGTTAAGATTTAGTTTTCACAAATGAAATCCTTGTTCAAGATCTATAACACATAAAATTATGTAATATACATACAGTCGAAGTTATTTCTTTTAGATTTGATAATTTCTTAATTTAATAAAGTTAGACGTACCATTAGAGTAGGGTCAATTGGTGCACCTGTATCTGGAGGTAAGGTCGTTGGAGGGTTAGTTGGAGGAGCCGTTACTGGAGGCAAAGTTGTAGGAGGATTAGTTGGAGGAGCTGTTATTGGGGGCAAGGTCGTAGGAGGATCAGTTGGAGGAGTCGTTACTGGAGGTAAGGTCGTTGGAGGGTTAGTTGGAGGAGCCGTTACTGGAGGCAAAGTTGTAGGAGGATTAGTCGGAGGAGCCGTTATTGAGGGCAAGGTCGTAGGAGGATCAGTTGGAGGAGTCGTTACTGGAGGCAAAGTTGTAGGAGGATCAGTTGGAGGAGCCGTTACTGGGGGCAAGGTCGCAGGGGGATCAGTCGGAGGTTCCGTTACTGGAGGCAAAGTCGTAGGAGGATCAGTTGGAGGACCCGTTACTGGGGGCAAGGTCGTAGGAGGGTCAGTCGGAGGTTCCGTTGCTGGAGGCAAAGTCGTAGGAGGATCAGTCGGTGGATCTGTTACTGGTGGCAAGATAGTAGGAGGGTCAGTTGGTGGACCAGTTACTGGAGGCAAAGTTGTAGGAGGATCAGTTGGAGGAGCCGTTACTGGGGGCAAGGTCGTAGGAGGGTCAGTCGGAGGTTCCGTTACTGGAGGCAAAGTTGTAGCTGGATCAGTTGGAGGAGCCGTTACTGGAGGCAAGGTCGTAGGAGGGTCAGTTGGCGGAGGCGTAACCGGAGGTAAAGTCGTAGGAGGATCAGTCGGAGGTTCCGTTACTGCAGGCAAAGTCGTAGGAGGATCAGTCGGTGGAACAGTTACTGGTGGCAAGGTAGTAGGAGGGTCAGTTGGTGGATCAGTTACTGGTGGCAAGGTAGTAGGAGGGTCAGTTGGTGGATCAGTTACTGGTGGCAAGGTAGTAGGAGGGTCAGTTGGTGGATCAGTTACTGGTGGCAAGGTAGTAGGAGGGTCAGTTGGTGGATCAGTTACTGGTGGCAAGGTAGTAGGAGGGTCAGTTGGTGGATCAGTTACTGGTGGCAAGGTAGTAGGAGGGTCAGTTGGTGGATCAGTTACTGAAGGCAAGGTTGTAGGAGGTTCAGCTGGTGGTAGTGTTGTTGGAAGATCCGTAACATCAGGATCTAATGTTGTAGTAGGATATTCTGTGGTAGTTGGCTCTTCCTGAGTAGTTGTTTCAGGCAATCTTGGTGCGCAGGTCTGTATGTCGTCGTGGTGAACTTCATCACAGTCTCGGCATACATAACATTGTAATGCGTACACTGCAATTATTACAAACAATTTTATAATTAAACTAAACGCAACAATTAAAGGAAATAAAAAAAAGTTTCAAATTTTTAGGTGATTTTCAACAGGCTGTAACTTCGAAGAAAATGGTGGTACAGAGCTCATTAAAAAAGGAAATTGTAGCTTCAAGTTTATAGTTTTTGAATCCAAGTTTCAAATTTTTTTCTTGTTAATAGTCAGATAATCTACGAAACCGAAAATGTTGGCCGAAGAAAAGGTAAAAAACTGTAAATTTAAGGATATTTGGATAACTTGCAATTCAAAAACTAGAAACTTGAAGCTACAATTTCCTTTTTTAATGAGCTCTGTACGACTATTTTCTTCGAAGTTACAGCCTGTTAAAAATCACCTAAAAATTGGGAACTTTTTTTATATCCTTTAATTGTTGCGTTTAGTGTATATAATAATAACAATTTATTAATTATATCTCTTTCAAAAAATGAAAAGTGCCGAACATACAAATATAAATTTTTATCTGCAGTAATATTTTAGATATCCATTATCATTGTTATGTGAGTACCTTCTATCGACAATGGATCTTGTTAGTTTACCTGCAAATTGGGATTCAATCTATTACTTTTTTTATGTTATTAAAATATTTTAACGATTTTAAGGAAATAGTTACAGCAATTAATAAGTTTCAGTAGAAATCAAAAAACTTAATTGTTTGGAAAAAAATTTTGTAAAAATAAAAAACTGGTGGAATTTAAAAAGATTTAAACTACAGCTAATAATCGAGTTTTTTTTTTTATATTATGCAAAATTTATAAATATGTAATATGTAATTTACAATTAAATAAAACTTGATTATTGATTTCAGCATAATTGACCGAAGAAATATCTTAAAACGAATATCTATATACATTTTTAGGAATTAAATTAAAATAAAACATTTATTGACGAACGAGGAAATATAATTTCTGCATTTAGTCTTGGCTAATGTAGTTATGCAAAAAATAAATAAACTAAAAATGTCTATAACCTTAGTGTTTGTATTAATGTGTAAAAAACCGGAGGTTTATTTAACTTTAAAATTTTCTTTTACATATTTTTTGGGAAAATATTTTTTTTTCCGAATTTTTTGCCACACATATACAAAAAATATTAATTAGGCAATTCACAACCATGAACCGCTATTTATATAAAAATTTACATAGGTAGATCTTATTCGAATCTATTCATTTATAACTTACCATTTGAATTTAATAAAAAAATCACCGAAATCACATATGTATACAATAAAAATTTTACACCCATTTTTCTGTACATTTTAATCACTTCATAGGATTAATTTACCTACGTACACCATAAGATTGTGGCGCAACTTTTTCTATGCGTACACAAAGTGGATGCAGTATATCCAATAACGCTGCAACCCTGCAATGATAATTTTTATATTGCCACTTATCAGAGAGAGCGAAATGATAAACGATAGGAACTCATATCAGATAACACATTCATTAATTAAATTCTGTGCGAAACTATGTATTTTTATCGATGTTTTAAAAATAATTATGATCGAAATAGTACCCAGCTGAATAGCGTGTTACACTTTAGAGAATTATGCGATAATAATAATCGGGGAAACAATAATGTTAATAGTTTTTATCAATAAACTACCATATTTTTTAATTAAATATTAATCAGTGACATAGTTATTATTAACAATACTAAACAATACTACATTAAGTACCTAATCGAAGTTTAATACTTGTGACTCGAGATAGTCGTTAAATAACGATCAGAAATGAATTTTTAAAGATTGTAAATATTTAATTAGTAATCAATTAAAATTATTGATCAAGGAATAACTCCAAAATTACGTTTTATTTGCCCCACATAGAACACAATAAAATAACACTTATTGTTAAGAGGATATTGTTACTAAGAAAAAAATATATTAAAAATTCAAGCGACTCTTAAATACCAAAAATCAATGCACGGTTATTTATTTTATATTAGAGACTATTTCCTTTGGCAAGTACGCGCAACAATAAACGCATTCTCGTTGTAGTTGTTATTTTATTTATAATGAGGAGGAAAACAAAATTTTAAAATAAAAAGCGATGTTCTAATAATAATTAGAACAAAAAATTGAATGTTTTCCGGTTTTTTTTAATAAATTTTCAAAGAAAAATAAAACTGAAAGATAGATTGTTACGCAAGATTAATAAACGAAGGTCGCTGATGCTGCATCGACCTCAATACGGACACCAAGTCACGAGGCGCATGAGACGCTGACTCTGAACTCTATTGACGTTATAACTTCTGTGTAACTACTGGGAACAGATCATACATACGTATGTATGTAAGCTTAGTAGTTTTGGCTGTACGTTGATCAGCGCAAGATTTTATATGTATAAGGTATATAGTTAGTTTATAAGAAGATAATAAAGTATAATATCTGCATCCATCGCTATGACCACGATAAAAAATAAGTTTAGACTTGTAAAACTATAAATAACTATTTTGTTTAAGGTTTCTATTTTTATTACAAAATTTCAGTGTAACCTTTGAAAATATAAAAGCTTAGGTTTTTCGATTTTACTCATTAGTTCTGAATTTTATCAAGTGGCTTTGCAAGAGACGTGAAAAGCGCTAAAGTTCAGATGATTTTGGGAGACCTGACATAGGGCACACTATATGTTTCCGGAACTGGCCACTTACTAAACAATATTTAAAAAGTATTTACAACATTTGAAAATGGAACTCTTTGGCTGTAGAATACGTTTGTTTCATCTGACTGTCATCTGTTTTCAAATTGTGGCGTCATTTTAAAAGTTGCGTGTTTACGTCACTCGTGAAAATTTTCGTAGTAAGATTTTCTACGATTTTAAGTGTAATTTCACAGCTCAGCAGAGCTTCGCTCGGCTTCAAAATGCTTTTGGCGATGAAGCACCATGCAAGACGACTATTTGTAGCTGGTTTGCAGAATTCAAAGGCGGTCGTGGCAATCTCAGTGACGAATTTCCTGATGGTCGCCCGTCCACCGTCGTGAACAACAAAAACATCAATTCTGTACACCGTATAATCGAAACAGACAGGCACGTGACCTATCATGAGATTCGGGCATCCTTAGGCATAGGCATGAATCAAATACAATCAATCTTGCACAAACATTTGGGTGTAAAAAAAGCTGTGCTCTCCATGGATCCGTTTTTTGAGCCTCAGTCAAATTGTGTAAATTTGACTGAGGCTCAAAAAACGGTCCGCGTCACTTCGTGCAAGCCATGCTTACCAGATTCAAGGAAGGGTAGGCAAATTTGGTGTAGGACTTAGTAACAGGTGACGAAAAATAGATTTATTGCTGAAATCCCAAAACAGAACAGTCTTTTGTGTAAGAGGAGCCAAAACCAACTAAAGCAGCGCGCGGGCGAAGTGCCTCTAAGCAGATGATTACTTCTTTTTTTCAATAAAACTGGACACGAGGCTACTGTTGCTTTAGAGAATCATCGTACCGTGAATAGTACACGATCATTTGTTTGTCGGAACTTATTGATGAACTCCATAAAAGTAAACGTAAACGCCTTAGTATATTTCACCACTACACGCGACTTTTCTTTGTTCCAAAAAATGATGAACCAGTCACGCGGTCACCGATTTTCATCACCAAAAGAAGCTGTAGAAGAATATGAAAAACATGAGTGGCATAAATGTTTTCAAAATTGGTTTATTCCTATGAAAAAGTGCATTTACGCTAACCAAGAATATTTTGAGAAACATTATTTGCCATTCATACTAACTTTTTCTTAGTAAAAGTTAAATACATATACCAGTTATTGTTGAAGAAGCAGCAACACAATACTACACATTTACTCTCTTCTGTGTCAAGTATTTCGCAATATTTACAAAACATTATTGAACGTCCTTCTTTTTAATCTTCGAGTGTATGCCTACCTCGTTGCTAGTTCTACGAATTCTTTTGTTATCATTTAATAATGTGATAGTGGATTATACTTGTGGAACAATCGATATAGACTTGAGCAAGTATTTAAAAGAAATCAATGTGAATTGATTTCGAAATTTGATCATTACGATAGAAACTGTTCTAATAGATTTTATTAACTATTGAACTCATACATTATAAAGAAGTCATCGCTAAATATGTAACGAAACTTTTATTGATTAATGACTGTATTTGATATATTTTTTAGCAAACATACCTACATCATCCATTGTATTTATACAACAGCCCACCCTGTTCAAAGTCAAATTGATTTCGCCAAGGTGTTTGAGTCAGAGCTGAAACAGCTTATACTTATTCCATACAACGTATTCACGTAATATTAATTAGACCTACGCTACAATTAAAATTCAGTAATTTTAATATATATATTTTAAAATTGAAGTAGGTAAGTTGAGATTGCCCATTAAATTGAAACAATCAATATTTTTTGATATTCTATTACAGTTTTATTATCACATTATCTTTAGTTAATCCTTTAAGTGATAAAATTGTCTCTCCTTAATAACGGGTATTCACCTTATTAAGTTAGCACTGACTCATGTCTATTGTCAGTTATAACAAATTACACATTTCTGTAAATAGATTATGAAATCAAAAATCAGTCGATTATGGGTATAATAATTTTGAATTTCTTTTAATTTAATTATTACAGAAGAATTTGATTGCCAAATTAAACAAAATCTCAAGTCAATGTTATTAATAATTCCACAGTAATGGAAGAAAAGGCATTTAGTGGGAATGCTTGTTCCCAGGCATTTAATTTTGAATTGAATAGAATCCTGAATGAATTAAATCTATTTTAGTATGGGAATGTTAAGTACTTTGACAACTCTTTCACAAAATTATATGAAAATAATTTTTGATCAAGTATACTTGCTTTATTTGCAGAAATGAAAAGAGCTTAATTAAAATACATAATTTAAAAAATATATCAAATCCGGTCCTCACCGATACTACGACATAATTATATTATTTTATTGTTCCGAGTTTATTTTTTAACTAAACTTAAAATTTTGTTACTTTCTTATTTACTTGCTAATAAATTATTATTATTTGAGCCCCATATAGATAATGAAGAAAGCGAATCCCGTTTATGATAATGAAGAAATTATGATCCCGTTTATAATCATTTTAAATCATTTTGCGCATCCACTTAGTAGTGGCGGGGCACACTGCTTTTCGTAGTCATTTGGGCAGCCCGTATGGCGGCAGTAACCACCCCTTACAGAATACCACCATGAAATAAAAGTACGTGTGCTTGTTGTGTTTCGGTGAGTGAGTAAGGGATCCCAGAGCCTATTTTTGCTATCCAATCCCTTATCCTTAACCCTACTGTAGTCAGCAGCGCATTTGCAGCACCTGTGGCGTTGATTGTGTTACTGGCGAAGATAGCTACCTAACGTCAAGTGGACCGTTAGCCTGTCTGCCGATCTTAACGTAAAAAAAATGAGCCACGTTTTTCTAAGAATTTAAATATTTTTGAAATTATTTTGAAAATTGCTGAAGTATCAGTTCAAGATAATACAAGCAAATGAAAACAGGTTTCTTTTTAAAGATTAATATTTTTACTTATGTCGGATGATGTACTCACATATAGGCGACGTAAGCGTACCTTCTAATTATTATTTCTGATGTTTCAAATGGTAATATTTCAGGTAATTCTTAGGAAAAAAGTGTTTGTAGATGATTGCTGCAAATTTTATTTGACTTATTTTTTTTTAATGATAAAACCAGAAAAATGCAAAAAGAAAAACGAATAATTCTTTTTTTATTTAAATTTTTTTATTTCAGAATTGTAAATTTTTATTCATAATAGTGAAAAATAATCCTCGTGTTAACCACCTTTGGGTCGACAGTTAATGGAGTTTTGTAAGCGAAAGTGTTGCCTATTACCCTTGTTGATAAGTCGTTATCAACAATGTTAATCGCTATCGCCACTAAATTAGTACTCACCTGGAAATACAAATGTTGAGCTGTAGGCCATTTGCGATGGCCGTAGGCGTCTATAGTTGGGTATTCCTGTGTTTGGTCAATAGCGCATTCACAATTCGAAGTTAAGGTGGAGACAAACGCTAAATACTAAAAATATCCATTGTTTAATGAAGATGTTACAAGAAATGGACAACACAATTGCTTGGAAAAAAATGTATATTATACTTAAACATGTGAAGAACCAATTGTATTAATTAGAATTTTCGTTAAAGTAATAGAAACTCCACAAAAGAAGTTAGAACATAAGAAGAATTTGACTTTTATTGAAAATTCTCATGAAAATGGTTTATTGTGCGCATATGAATCCTGTACCAATTAATAAGTTAATGTCAGTTTAAAATTTTGTATGAATAATTTTTTTGTGTATTGTTCTAATGGTAAAAAAAAAACACAATTTCTAGGCCTGTTGAATTGTCTACCCCGCCAGCGAGTTCTAATGTAAATGTCATTTGCCCAAGTGAAGCCCTTAACATAAGACATACAACTCGATATAAATATGGTTTATAATATATGTATTTATTACATAACATCATATATATTATATTGTGTTCTCATAATATTCAAGAAAGAAAGAAAGAAAGAAAGAAAGAATTGATGCAAATGCAAAATTGATCTTTATGGTGTAGACATATGGGTTCATATTCCAGGAACCGAAGCACCATTCTAGAACCGATAGAATATACGACGCTCGATGTTTACTTGTTTAAAAGTTCGAGTATTTTTTAAGATTATCCAGACTGTAAAAACGGGCATGGGCGCTTGAGGAGCAGTGTGTTACGGTACACGATACGGAAAGAGTTTTTGCGAAGACATTGAACAAATTAGTGACAATTAGCGAGTTTAACTGTTTAATCGAGAAGCCTTGTGATATTTGGAATAAATCTTGGTTCGAAGGAATAAATCGACTCCTTTCACCCCGCACGAAACAATAATCCGAATATTGTAAGTATAAAATGTTTACTTTGACCGGATTTAAAGAAATCCTGAAAAAATCGTACAACCAAACCAAAAATATGACATGTAGATTATAATGACTTCGGTATTGGGTACCAGTGATGGCTAAAACTAGATCGCTAATAATTTATATCGTTTCAGACAAATTTTATTGGTTAAAAACAATTTTTTTCCTCCCGATATTAATAATTTAAAAATATGAAAATACTAAAATTCCTATCGTTCTGAGCTCCTTTCTATATCGAGGTTGTCGAACCAAAACCTGCTTTTTGCACTTTTTTGAGATTCCAACTTTTTGATCTTAGTGAATACTTCACTGCCTTACCGTCGTATAAAGAAACTGGTAAGTACTTATTTATGGGCACTATTTGTCGAATTACGACCTCTTAATAAAATAAAACAGCTGGAATCTGATATGTTCAAAATTTACTCTATTTTCAAAATAATAAAAAAAAAAAAAATGTTTTAAAGATGAATAATTTTTACAACCCTTAGTTTCAAACTTTTTTTTTTAAAATAAACCTTCATGTTCAGGAAAGCTTTTTTGTCAATATCTCAAAAATACCTATAAGCAAGTATACTTTGGGAACGTAGCAAATTTTGGTTTGACAGCGACGATATGTTAAAAATAATTGAAATTTTTGACTGATATATATTTTCTTTCAGTAAATTTGGCCCTTCGAGCCCGGTTTGAATCAATTACGAAAAGATACCTAATTCATTAATGGTTAAACAATTGCGTCGCTGACAACAAATCACAAATCCAATTCTCCAAACGTGATAGATTGAAGACAATTATATTTTTATGTTAGTCACCTAAATCTTTGTGCTCGCATATCATTGTATGACGGTAAACAACACATAAAAGACTGTTGGCGCTGTTTCTGCTATAAACCCGCACACATCCAAATACGCGTCACACACATGCAAACGATCTCATCGCACTCTTAGCTACCTACATATTATAATATATTTTTTCTTACCTTTCCTACCCTCTAAATCAAGACAGACCAACTACCCTCTAAGTCTTAAAAATGCGCTCGCAACACGCATTTTTAAGACTATCCGCTATTCTTGTGTGTAGTGTGTGATAAATTAGCCAAATACCTAAACGCAGTATAACAAAAAACAAAAGGCCTTATTTTTCTTTTTTAGTACATTTTCCGCATTTAGTCTCACGTACTTTATGCGTGCATGTCGCCGGGATATTTGTTTTATTTTAGTAGTCACATGTTAGTTCTTTAGGATTCTTCACGAGAAATCTTTCACAGTAAAGTTATAACAATAATAATTATTTCTTATTCAAAGGAGAGTGAAGAATTTTGACATGCACAGTCAAAAGTCTTTGAAACAGCACTGATTTCTTGAAAGTTATAAATATTATCGATTTGGGCACTAAAGCTAAAGCTTATTTTTGGCGTTATTTTACTCGAATTGTATACCTTTTCGTATCATAAATAGGCATTGGAGTCAAGAAGTAGAGCCATGCTCATGCTTCATTTATATTTCTATGGTTTTAATTTGTTTATTTTAAGAAGATCTCTCGGGAACAGTTTCATTTCTGGATGTAACAATAAGACTTTGAATACCTACCTTTACAAACGCTAGTTTCCTAAAAAATAATAATAATAGAGAACAAATTTATTTTATAGACTATTTTTATTAAAAAATATGCCTTAAAAGTCGATCAACCGACATCATATATAAATGCTTAAATTAAGTGTTGCTTAATCTTAAACACTGACGAACGGTTTTGTAAGCATGACTTTAAAAGTTACATTCTCCAAATTACTTTAATCAGAACATGTTTAAAACATTACATTTATTTATTAACAAACAAAAAACATATAGAAATATTCATAACATTAAAACGACCACAGGTACATACATGAAACAATATCAATCGAGTGTGATGTTACAGTTATTATTTAATTTTATTACTATTATCGATCTTATACACGTACATATAAAACTTAATATAACATAGCAAAGTGCAACAATGATCATGGACGGTTTTTATCAAAATAAGGCCGAATTCTAAGGTACATTAAATTTTGAATTTTGGCACCCAAGCTAGATATCAACGCGACGAAGGGTGTTCTGGAAGCTGAGAAGGGATAAAGTTTCATTGCATCATTGTTACCTAGCTCTGTGATTAGTTATTGCTTGTAATAGAAGTAGGAAGCGATGAGGGCTAAGGCAGCTAGAGGGAGAGAAGCTGTAATGGAACCAGCTCCATTGCATCCTTCCTTGTCGCACACGCTGCAGTGTTTGATGCGCCTCTTGATGTCATTGGAAGGAGCATAATCGTTGAGGAGTTGGCAGGAGTGCTTCAAGTCCAGGGGATTTGCGTCGAGGCACGTACGGATGACTGTGTTGCTTTCTGTGAATTTAGCAAAACATTTATAAACTACATATTTTAATTAACTTTTAAAATAATTTATATTCTAGCAGCCCGTAGTAGCGGACACACTGCGTTTCGCAATCATTTGGGCAGCTAGACGGGCTGTAACCACCTCCCTACAGAAGACCACTGTGAAATAACAGCAGGTGTGCTGCTGTATTTCAACGAATGAGGAAGCGATGCCAGAGCCCATTCGCTAGTACCGTTATTTATTCTGTGGCCCATTTTCCTATCCCATCCTTAATCCTATTATGGTCGCCAGCAAACTTGCAGCACCTGTGGCGTTGCTTGTTTCATAGGCTACGGTAGCCAACTACCATCAAATCAATCAACATTTACATAAAGAAATCCATACTGTTTAGATTTTTCCCACTACTTTGACAGCGTAAAGTTTGTATGTGCCTTAAGTTTTCCTTGGTAAAGTTTTCCTTAAGTAAAGTTAGTCCTTAAACTTCATACGAAATTTCCTTAAAATATTTTCAGTGGTTTGTTCATTGTTGATACGAGAAAACATAGAAATGAACACTGTAAACATATAACTGCTTGACTGAGATAAATTGTGTTTTTTTTTCCATTTGTAAAAAAATCGATAAATATCGATAAAATCCGATAAAGGGCGGTTGACAGTCTGATTGACACCTACTGACAGAAGGTGGCTATGCCTACCGAGGAGATAGTGCGTTGCCGATTTCATTAGGTTAGAAGGATATGATAAAGCGAGCACTGGGAACCATTACTCACGCACGGTAACGCAACGAAATAAGAGCTGTTATTTTATAGTGGCCTTCTGTAAGGTCCTTCACTACCCTGCCGATTCCTGCCGCCCCAGACGGGCCGAACTGTTCACGACTACAGAACGCAGTGTGTCTTGCCACGACTCGTTTCTGTCTTTTCTTGCAACGACAATGCTTTGACTAATTTTAGATAGTAAATGTAAAGATGTTTTACAAACAAACGTCATCAAATATTTATTCTTTGTGATTATTTAATTATATATTTAATTATTCAAATCCACAGCTCTTAAATGTTTTCAATTTAAAGCTAAAAAATTCTTAACATACACCAATAGGGTAATTACCGGGTTTCAAAAAGTGTTACCAATACAAAAAAAAACTATTAAGGGCTTCACTGAGGCAAATGACATTTACTATAGAACTCACTGGCGGCGGATCCAATTCAACAGGCTTAGAAATGGTGTTTTTTTGTTTTTACCATTAGAACAATACACAAAATAAAATTTTTTATTAATAAAATTTTTTAATCTGATATTAACTTATTAATAGTTACAGGATTCATATGCGTGCAATAAGCCGTTTTCGAGAGAATTTTCAATAAAAGTAAAATTTTTCTTGTGTTCTAACTTTTTTTGTGGAGTTTCTATTACTTTAACGAAAATTCTAATTAATACAATTGGTTCTTCACATGTTTAAGTATAATATATATTTTTTTCAAAGCAATTGTCTTGTCCATTTCTTGTAACATCTTCATTAAACAATGGATATTTTTAGTATTTAGGGTTTGTCTCCCCCTTAAGTACCAAAACAACATTGAATTTTTGTGATTCGATTATAATAATTATGAAGATTTGTGTTCTTCTTGAAGTTACGATATAATTAATATTAAAATTAACTAAATGCTTTGTTTTATTTGAGTAATATGAAGTCATACAGACCACGTGACGATTTTATTATATATAAAGAAATAGATAGAGAATCTGTCCAGTTGCTAAGGAGCCGAGCCGGTACTATGTTTAGTACATATGTTGGGATCCCGGCAAAAGCCATTTCACCTTTAATTATGGACTCATACATGTACCTACATGTATAATTACAAATACATGTAGTATATTACAATTGAATTACATACCACTCACATTAACATACAACTGCCACTGTACTTACTATAAAAATTGTTAATCATTTTATTATTCAAAACTTTATTCTCAGCTTCATACTTTTTTTTATTTATCAAAAGTAAATATAAGAAAGCTATAATTAGTGGCCGAATTTGACACGGCGAGCTTCAGTGTATATAACAAAATATAATTATAGAGTAAGATAGCGCCCAGGAATGGAGGGCAGTCAGCTCATTCTATTTTTAAATCAAGGAATAATGGATTTGAGGAATTACTCGTCTATTACTGATTTTAAAAATTAGTACATTTATTATATTATATTAATTAATCATAATAAGCCGATTGCTAGTTGGCTAGTTAGAAACGGTCAATCAGACATATGATACGTTAGCGGTTTATGCTATTGCCACATATAAGCTTACTTTATATGTTCTTAATAAATTAATTGTGTTGTACATATTGCTCGTGTAATCAATATTGCGTCGGGCTATTGTTGTCGGCGGTAAAAAATCCTTTCTGTAATTTGTATTGATTAAGCAAATTGAATCTCTAACTAAACAATTGGATTTTCCATGATTTTTGAATTGCTGTTAACTTTTATTAAAATATATAAATACTTACGCAACACAATCTTGTGGCAGTATCGGGGAGCTCCTGGCAGCTTGTCTACTAAATCGCTGGGCAGAATATCGCGGAAGTACAATCGATTGTAGTTTATCGAATCTTGGGTGGAACAGTCCTGAAATTATTGAACAAAAATTAATAAGGCGAGGACTTTTTCGTTGTCTAATTTTACTTGTTGGAGTAAAATTAAAACTTAGATAAAAATACAGAGCATAATAGACTATATTTAAAGTTTGAATCTGGTAGATTTATACAAGAAATTATATTTAAAAAAATAGTAACTTCCAAAAAAAAAAAGTTTCTCGTCACAGTACCTACTAAAAATTTTCAGAGACAACTAAGTAAATTAAATTGTTAAGCTTATTAATTAACTTAAGTTCTGTACTAAAGTTTTTTTCGTATTTTACATAATATTTAAGAAAAATCTTCCAATTTTAAATCTGTTCGGTTATATCCGACAAGTTACAAATTTTTTTGGGCACTTTGCACCTTCATTCATAGGTTATTGCGCTCGGTCTGACGTTAGCCATTGTTTTAAGTAGATTCGAACATGAGTTACATTCCCAAAATTAAAAAAAGAAAGAGACTGCGAATATTTTAATGTTTAACTAATAATATCTCCGGATTGTTACTAAGTGAAAGGACTAATATTATCTTAATTTTTTATTCCAGATGACCTGAGTGTAGCTTGAGCGTGTCGGTGTAGTAAGTATGCAAATAAATAATTAAAACTTCTGCACCGGATTGGCGCACGGAAGAAATCTCCCCTAATGGGATAGCCGCAGCTGAACTTTCTACGATTATTAAAGAACAATAATTCTGAGATTACAATTTTGTAGCTTATTGTAATTGTAACGTTGGGTGAGTGGTTAGGGTGCTTGCCTTAACGCTCTCTTCTAGGGTTCCCTGATTCGATCCCGGCAGGGTCAACTTTGAAAAATGAACTTTTCAAATTTGGCTCTGGTCTGGATCTGGAAAGTAGTGGTAGGGTATACCTACTGCGTTTCGCAGTTATTTTAGCAGCCCGTCTGGCGGCAGTAACCAACTGCACCGTGAAGTAACAGCACGTATGCTGTTGTATTTCGGTGAGTGAGTAAGGGATGCCTGAGCCCATTTCCCTATCTCCCTCCTAATCCCTTATCTTAATCCTACTGTAGTCGGCAGCGCACTTGCAGCAGCTTTGGCATCGCTTGTGTTATAGGTGACGGTTAGCCACTTACCATCACGCGGACCGTCAGCTTGTCTGCCGTACCTAACATAAAAATTATAATAATAATAATAGTAAGTTCTAGTATTAGCACGGTATATTAAACGTAGCATCTTATTTGACGCCGTGGATAACAACAAATTTTAATGTCCTGTTGTGGCTGTTGCGTTTCGATGCATGACCAAGTATTATATATCTACTGTGATAGGATAGATAGAGGATCGCTAGCTCACATAGACCCGTTGCTTGTGTTTATAAGCGATGACGGTGGCCAACTACCATCAACTCCTGGCCTGCTTACCATTATTTATTACAAAAAATACTTAAACATGTATACGTACCACCAAGTATTTGGTAGAACCCGAATACGGATCGGCACAGAGCGGGTCACTCTGCGAATTGCATTGGTAACAGCGAAGGCACAAACCTGAAATAATTCAATAAATTCTTCATAAAATTATTGAATATTTTATTGGAGACGGGAGAAGTAGTGCACTCAAAAACAAACAACTTGGCACAGAGAAGGCAGCAAAATTAGTAACGATCATGGAGCGCTCAATCCAAAAGAACAATCAACTGTGGACGACATAGATGAAGCTGACGAAGAATAAGTAAAGTAGAGTAGGATAAGGAAGGTGAAATGAAACCATGTTGATTTTTCTAGTCATTAAAGATTAGTAGTTAAAAATTAGTTTAATAAATATTTCTGATTTATTAGGTAAGATATTTATTGGCGTTTCACTATAAAAATTCCTTTTATTGTTTTCTTTTGTAAGTAGGTTTTTTTACTTAATAATATTTTTTACATCAAGAAGTGTTCTAAACCATGTTTAGAAAATATTTAAAACATGATTAAAACATGTCAATTAAAACATTATAAAAAAAAGATTAAAAATTTGTGACGTGTGTTTATAGTATACCGTAATAAAAGCAGTCAACCGGCTGTAGCTTTATTAATAGCTGCTCCATTTACTGAAACGTGAACGCTATGTGTTACCTCATACATGTTTTCTAGGTAGCTAAAACAGCTGAAATGATTTGTTCGTACACATATAGAAACGCTATATAACGCTATGTACAAAATCAATTTGACAAATATTTCATACGATACTTGAACGTGCATCTTGCAATTTTGAATATATTTAGAATTCGAATCAAGTTATTTTCGTTGCGAAAGCTTTACAAACTCACACGACATGAACCAACACGTGACACTAATATAAATGATTCAGAATTTGGATAGTAAATGGATGAGTAAATATAGCGTTTTCTTGTAGTCACTATAAATTTTTTTAGCCATTAAAAACAATATCGGTATTTAAACAATAAAAACCAGTAATATACATAAGAAAATTTAAGCCATATTTAATAAACAAAAATCTTACATTACTATGTGGATATCAACAAAATACGCGCGTATTCTGGACATATTTGTAGTAGTTGCAAAATTTTTGAGTGAGGTCCCTGAATGCATTAAGGCCTTGCACATGATTCTGTCAGGACAATAGCATCGTCGTCAAGTCGAAGGTGAGTGACACAATATTTTATATTTTTGCGTAACTTTAATCGTTTACGCAGCGCACGCAACGGAAGCTCTCAAAAAGGATAATAAATTTCCCCGTTTTTGCAACATTGTCCATTGAAGCTCCGCTCCTATTAGTCGTAGCGTGATGTTATGTAGCTTCATCGATGTATAGCTTACCTATAGCTTTTAATATTAGTATAGCTTATAATATTAGTATAGATATATTTTTTCGTATGTAAGTCAGTAAAGTCTAAAGTATATCCAAAAAATTCAAAGAACATATACTATACGACAATAAATAATGTTTTTGATTATTTTGAAAGAGCCCAAGAAAAGTCTTTATTTCGAAATCAAAAACAAATCCTGCAATTGTCTCCAATTAATTTTACTCACGACTTCGTCCGCATTATTTTTTTTTTAAATTAAAACACTAGCTGAACTCGGCCACGCTTCGCTGCGGCCCATACGGCGGCGGCGTGCGCATGGTGCGCGCGGTACTGGACACTGCTTATACATATATAATACTATTTATCGTAGCGTGATGTTATATAGCCTATAGCCTAACCAGTAGTTCCTGAGATTAGCGCGTTCAAACAAACAAACTCTTCAGCTTTATAATATTAGTATAGATTTATTGCTCGTGTACCTATTTTGTCAGGCGTTGATTTTTTTTTAATTTTTAGATGATCCATCGGTAAGAATACCTTTATTTTAGATGAAAGGTACTCTATGTCCTTTTCTGCATTCCTGACAGCGTGTTTGAGTCATCACGATCGGTTGAGTAGTTAAGCCGTGAAAATGTAACAAACTTACAAACAAACTCACTTTCGCATTTATAATATGGTTAGGATAACAGCAAGATTAAAGTATTATTTGATTGCCGCAAATTAATATGTTGATTCAGCGGAATAAAATTTTATTGATAATGCAAGGCAAGTATACCAATTTGAAGATAGCATTTTAATTAGTAAAGCAGTTATTATAGATTACTTTAAAGTGTTATCATATTGAAAAGACTTATATAACAAGTAAAAGTGTTGGCGAATTAGGGCCGACGCAAATTGGAGGACGCCACGGCAAAGTATTAAATTTTTTCATTGAATTTTATGCTTTTAATATAATTCAAATTTCATCATTTTATGCTAGGGCAACAATAGGCATGCTAAGGTATTCCGCAGTAGCATAACACAATAAAATTTGATTTATATGGAAAAAATTAAATACTTTGTCGTGCCGTTCTCCAATGTGCGCCGGCCCTTAGTGATGGTTATCGCTGCTTCAATTGTAATTTGTTAAGTAATTCAATTACTCATATATTTTTAATATAACGTAGGTAAGCTATAGATAAGTGTAACTTTACCAATCGGCTATGTGACGTCAGTGATACTGTACATCACCCACTAGCGGAGCGAGAGAGACGGGGTAGCCCACGTAATAACGTGGCATTTCGCTATTGGTTATGGATTGATATAAAGTTGATCATTTATTCTGATCACTTCCGTGAAAAAAAAAAGCAAATATACGCCATAAAGGAATTTAATATGTATGTTATAAAAATAAAATTAAAAAGTTATAATAAAGCACTTGTTTCTTTGTTGATTTTTTTTTCTTTACGTAACGTAAAAGTAAAAAAATGTCATTGTTTACGTGTAGGAATTAAGGCGTGGTAATATATACAGTGGAGTGGAGCAAACTAATAACTCACTGGTACTAATAACTCCTTTTGATACTGGGACCACTTGCTACTAGTCATGTTGCTAATAGTAAGAGTTGCTTATAGGCCGTTTTGCTTTTAGGACGTTCTGCTCATTGGGTTTAAATGTCCTTCCGATACGAAGGCGTTTCAACTACTGTTCGCGCCATTTCCCTGGCATTGTCTTGAGGAATCGCTCTGATTGGCTAAGAGGGGGCAAGTCTTTGTGGGCAAATCAGAGAACACCCCTGTTTTCGAAACCACCGCTATATATATATATATATATATATATATATATATATATATATATATATATATATATATATATATAAAGTCAGTATTAGAAAGTGAAGAAACCCCGCTGATCGAAAAGACCGAAGAGGATCGAATCACCCGTGTAGATATATATAGTTTTTTAATCCCGTTAAGACATCGAGAGATTATCACGCGACGTCTCTTCTTTGTGTGTCAAGTATTCCGCTTATACCCAACCGCCTTTAAAGTACCTATCCCTGTTAACTAAACTGGAGTGATTCGCGTCGCGAATACTGAGAAAAGAAGAATCCAAAGCTTTGGAAGAAGACTCAAAGCCACGAAGAATCCCGCGGGTCACAACAGTGAGTAATATTCCATTTATCTTATCCCGCATACCTATATAGTCCACACCCGCCGTATTGGGAGCTTTGGGCAGCCCTTACAAATACTTAAAACGTGAGTAGTTAAGTCCAAGAAATTTTAAGTTGGAAATTTTAGATTTTTAAACGAAACACTTGGACAACCAGAGGTTTGTAATGATATCACATAGAAAACAAGTTCAAATAAAACATAGAATTTAAGAGTATTTGTAGGGGAGCGAATCATAGATGCTCTCAATTCTGGGAACAATGACCGATGTGGAGTCTCCAGATTGTCTGGGTTCGTCTCAAATGTTTCAGGGTTTCTTATTATGTTTAGACTAGCGATTTAATCCTACGATAAACAGCTTGTGAATAAACAAATAATATTTTTTATAGAGTTATTCGTTGGATCGTTGAGTTTAATTACAGATACCTAATGTACTAGCTGTTGCTCGCGACTTCGTCCGCGTCTCTTTATAAAATGCTATACTTGTTAATAATGTAGCTTTGTACAGGAGAAAGAATTTTTAAAATCGGTCCAGTAGTTTTGAGTTTATTCATTACAAACATACATACAAATCTTTTCTTTTTATAATACTAGCGACCCGCCCCCGGCTTCGCCCGGCGTGCGATTTTTATATACCCTAAAACATTCCCCGTTTATCCCACTTTCCATTGGTGAAAACTGAATCAAAATCGGTCTACCCGTTCGCGCGTGATGCCGTGACCAAGGGAAAAGGGGATTCATTTTTATATATAAGATTAGTATAGATTATGTTTATCCATTACTAATTTTAATTTCAAAGGTTTTTAAAACACATTTTAAATATTGTTCAATTCTCTTAATATTATTGAAATGGTAATAAAAATTCTGATATAAGTAACATTCATTCAAGAACAGGATATTTGATAACCCCTTTTCCGTGTTACTAAAAGATTTTATCTACCACAAAATCTCGACATTAAAATAAAAACAATAAATACGCTTTATGTGTCAGTATTTCCATTTAAAAAAAATCTTAACTGCGTAGAATTTGTTAAAATAATTTGATATTAAAAAGAAAAAACTAAAAACAAACCTTTTTTAAAAAAACTGCAATACTTTATAATAGATAAAATATTAATTAATTTAAAGTTTTACCGATTAATTAGATGATTTTACCTAATTTATTAGTTCTTCGTGCTTCACTCCATGTCTCTTAAAAATAAAAAAAAATAAAAAATAAATGTAATCCTTAATGAAAGATTTGCAGGCTAACGGTCCATTTGATGGTAGGTGGCTACCGTCGCCTGTAACACGAGCAACACCACAGGTTCTGCAAGTGCGCTGCCGTTTACAATAGGATTAAGGATAAGGGATTGGGAGGCATCCCATACACATTCACCGAAACACAACAGCAAGGGGTGGTTACTGCCGGCAGACGGGCTGCCCAAATGACTGGAAAACGCAGATCCAGACCAGAGGCAACGTTGAAAAGGTTATTTCCCAAATTGAACCTGCCGGGAATCGAACCCGGGAACCTTAAAACAAAGCGTTAAGTTATGCTAGTACTATTATTTATTCTGTGGTTAAGGCAAGCACCCTACCAATGGGCTGTTGTGTTGTAAGTTTGCTCTAGATTCGACTTGTGTGGAAAAAGCGAATACTCTGACTCAATGTGTATATAGAAACGTATAGTGGGTGGATAACATCCACAATTCCACATCCGCCGAGTAATGGTCGACCGCATAGAGAAACTTCGCAGACATACATGTTCCATATTTAAGAATGTTCACTTTTAGCGAACAAACAACGTCATTACTAGTCACAAGCGAAATTTATAGCAATGTTTTTGTAGCAGAAAAGTGACGGTCACAACAAAACTCAGCAACTAGAACGCGATCGTTACGTCATGCGAAGTTATAATACGGGCATTCATTTTGGAAATATCCAAAAAAGGTTTACGTTATTACTAATGTAAAATTTTAATGCATACTAATATTATAAATGTGAAAGTAACTCTGTCTGTGTGTCTGTTACCTTTTCACGCCTAAATCATGTAATTTTGCATACACGTTGTTAGGGGCGCAGGAAAGGACATGGGGTAGGTACCTTTTATTCAGTACAAAGTACTGTTCCCGAGGGATCATCTAACGCCTGGCAAAGCTATAACTGCAAATAAAGATGTTAGACCTTATTTTTTAATTTTTCAATTCGGGCGAACCTGCGACCACCAGCTAGTCGTCTATACATATACATATTAAAATCGTAAAGGAGCCGTGTCTGTACATTAAATATTTATTCAAAAAAACAATTTATGCACGTTGTAATTATGTTACCGAAGTCAAAAAAATTGTTTTTAGAATTTTTGTCTGTTTGTCTGTGCATTTGTTCGCGCTAACCTCAGAAACGGCTTAACCGATTTGAATGCGGTTTTCACTGATGTATTTTGGCAAGCTTCCCGTAACATTTAGTGTTTGTCTCATTCCAATCAGTTTACAAACAAAAAAGTTACGGGTTATACTAAATACCACGCGTATGAAGTTGAGGGCATCAGCTAGTATAATAATAAAAAAAACTAAAGAGGACATAAAAACGCATGTTAACGGAACCTATCTAAGGAACATCACACATAGGCTGGAGTAGTATTATAAAATAATTCTAGACCTAACTCGTACCTCAGCAACTAGTCGGCCTTCGTGCCTTAAGCAGGTGCAAATATTTTAGCCAGGTCTACGTGATACGTCTTGCCTACAAGACAAAGTATTTCCTTCATTCGTATATTCAGGTGTCTCTTGATATGTTTTTGTTGAAATGAAAGCCTTATCAAATGTGAATTTCTTATGAACATACGAAGGTACGATGATATCATTGTATATGTGACTGTTATAGTTATAAATAACTATCGACACAGTTATATATTGATCTAGGTGGGTATATAAACAAAAATATAATTAAACTTTTTAAGTCTCTATCATAGGAATAAATCTCTATTTGTATAGTCGAATGAAATTTTAGATTAGTCTGTTCTAAAGTACGTTTTAATTTATAGTGAAACCTGAAATGGCTTTTAGTTTTTTTTTTAATAATAATTTATGTAGATACTTAATTATAATATAATTATAATAATATATTTTTTAATTATAACTTCAGCAGAACTTTTTTAAAATATCTAGGGTTCATGATAAACTCTTCTGCAAATGAATTAAAGGACACAAAAATGATTTATCTATAAATGATGAATTCATGATTTACGAAGGAAAAGTAATCTTTGCCATTTGGCTTAGATAGATAATGGAATTATCTAGTTACTAAGTAATATTTAAAAGTTCATTGAATAAACTATAAAGTGTGTTGTTAATAATCACAGGTCAATTATTCTATCCTTTGCTATGTCCTAAAGCTGTGATGCATGAGAACGTAAGGATACAAATATTCTAAGAACACTCAAACTTTTTCTTGGATGAAAGAGCTTTATTCATTACATAAAGACATTTTAATTTACAGTCTAAGTAGCTCATAGAAGATTTTTACTATACGGTGATGTAAATACTTACAACTTTAGCTTAGCTTAAACTTTTACTTTAGCTTTTCTTAAAAAAGAGTAGGTAGATATTAAGTAGACAAGGATGTAGTAACGAATAAATAAATAGTATAAGATTTTTAAATGGTCTTATTAATATTTTATCAGGATTGTATTAGAGTTTTATTGAAAATTTGTAAATATTAAAACGACTTAGTTGCAGTAAATCGTATTAAACTAACAGAATGTTGTGGTATGTGTTGTAGGTTTCCGGGATGATGGCCCAGGTCTGTTGGAAATCATCATCCCGGAAACCTACAACTCATATGGATCAACCTGGGCCATCATCCCGGCGTTGGTTACTGGGTGGTTCTTAGTAAAACAACTTGTTAGTCTTTGTCCCGAGAGGCGCGATTGCACACGCACTACCCTCAGCAACGACTTGCTCGAGACTGTCATCACTAGATGGCGCACGAGACGCAATGTGGGCTGCGTACATAAACTTCGTTGCGTTCAAGGGATTGGCTCCAGTGCTGCCATTTTAGCGCTTTCGCCGCCAGATCTTACACTATATTGTGTATCATCGCCATTGGCGATGATACACTAATAAGAACTAAGCTGCAGAGCCTGGCACATAGACGCAAAGTTGCCTGTCTCTGTGTATTCTATAAGATGTACTTCGGAGAGTGTGCTCGAGAGCTGCATGAGATCATACCGCCTTCCCCTTTCTTCTATCGGACATGCAGACGTACGGCTGGTTACCATCCTCACCTTGTCGATATCCCTCTAATTCGGACCAAGCGCTTTAAAACATCTTTCGTGATGCGCACTGCTAAGGATTGGAACTCCCTGCCGGCGTCTGTATTTCCGAGCTCATATAACCCAAATCTTTTCAAGGTTCGAGTGAATAGGCATCTTCTGGGTGAGCTCGCTCCATCTTCGGCCTCATCCTTCCTACATGGATAGATGCTGGTCAAGAGCAAACCCATCTATAATAAAAAAAAAAAAAAAAAAAAACTAGCGGAATTTTAGGGTAATCAACTCCCAAAATTAACAGTTGACTCCTAGCGGAAAATCTAACGCTTTATCGAAATGATTGTTATATTATACAATACCTACTTATTATTTATAACATTTCAAAACGAACGTTATTTCCACTGAATGCTTTTAAACTTATTCGGGTAATTAAAAATGTATTTATGGCACACGTTACAACTTTTAAACTTATTGCGGGGTTCCCGGAGCGGCCTCGCATCGCACTAACAGGTGTGTGAAACAACATAGTCTTTATAATCTGTGAACAGGTGTAAACTCAAATAGGCACCGTCTCTTATATATAAACTATTATAAACAATTGCTCTCATTCATTCATTCATTCATGATCGTACTCTTCGAACGTGCCGGTGTTTATTTATGGTGTTTTTAAAGTTATATTTAAGTTTTTCAAGTTTGGTAGATGTAATTGACACATCGATGTGATTCTGGTTGATATCAAAGGAGAAAACATCTTCCAAACAACACTATAAAACTGAATGGGAAAGTAATCCCAATTTCAAGTCGTGGTTAAAGAAATTTTTGTTCAGAATGAAAACGATAGGTAGGTACTTGAAATGAAAAATCCATACCTACAAGCATATTTTTTTTGGTCAATCAAACAATATGGTTGTTATCTGGAACGCATTTATTTAACTCCCTAATTTAGAAATAGCATTAAAATGTAGCGCTTTTTTTAATCAAGCTTGTTTAGCGGAATCTAGCGCTTTTTTTAAACTGATCTGGCGCCCAACACTCAAATGGACCTGGCAGCACTGATTGGCTCAATTGGCTGTGCGCAGCTGACGACGCATGCGCAATGCTACCTCGCCGCACATAGGATAATTTAATTAAACATACATAGAAATTAATTGACTACAAATCAACAAAATACATACTAAACTAAATACATTACATAATAAACTGAACTAAATGCGGTAGGGGTGGCCATTATCCCCCCCTAGGTGTGCTGGGACCTTGTCGCGGTGGGGGGGCTTAACCCTCGCTAATCCGGACGGTTGCAGGGGTCGGTGGGGTCACCGGCCTTCGCTTGGCTGACCGGATTGTCGCTGGGGAACTAAGAAAGCACACCCGTGAGGGCTCCGAGCGAACTCCGAACATCGGAGCTCGTGGCGGAGCGTTTGCTGGGAGGCTCCAACGGTCAGTTGGAGCTTCGCCGGTCACCGCTCGCTGGGCCGAGGATCCGTACTCGGCTCATGCGGGTGTGGGCCGGTGAGAGACGGCACCCCCGGTCCTTGTTCGTCGGACCGAGGTATGGGTCTCGGTTTTGCGCATGAGGACCGGCGCGGGTCGCAGCGGGCGGATTCTCTCGGATGGCTCTGTCGCTCAGTGGTAGTCGGGCAACGCAGGACGGAGCTTTACGGCAGGGAAGGACCGTCTGGCAGAGTACCGCAATCGTGGCCTTGTGGGGGGTGGTGAAGACCCGGTTAGGGCCACCGGCCTAGTAATCGCCCTTCGCAGTCGTCCGGAAGAGTGAACACCCGGCCTCGTCACCCGGCCTAGTAACTCTTCCGCGACGACAACACGAGGTGGAGTCCGTCTCTCGGGCTGCCGCGATTGCTGTGGAAATGTCAGATGGAAACCCCCTTTGGGCCGCCCACCCTTAATGCCGTAGAGATGAGCGGCCACATGAGCAGGGGTTATCCGAGAGTTTCAGGTGGAGGCGGCCTCCGACTCTGTGGTAGGTTGTGCCGCAGAGAAGAAGTAATGGGGTGCTTCAGAGGTGAAGCCCCTCGCTGACTGCCCGCTGCGAGAGGTGAGAATGGGCGGCTCGTGCCGCTTCGCCCGGGGGCAGTGGACATGGGGTTGTCCGGCGTCATCACAACACCGGGCAACGATGGAAGACGTGCTGTGTGTTTCCGGCACGTCTCTCCACGGCGCGGAGATCAAACTCCGCGCCTAATCGAGGTGGAGCCCGCAACTGCGCGGGCCTCGTCTGGCGGGGGAGGCAGATGCATGTTTTCCACGATCCCTTACCCCCCCGCCCATAGACGGCGCGAGGAAGCACCGTGGGTTTTTAGTGGGTAGAAGTCCCACATACCCCACCGATGTCCCCATGGTCGGTGGGGATCTGGCTCGCAGATTTTCCCACGCAAAAAAAAAAAAAAAGGGGTGGCCATTATCAACACCCGGAAACCTACAACTCATATGGATACCGGCCGATAAAACCTACATTCTAGTATTAGACTGTTGTGGATCATATACATAGAATATTGCCAGGAAAATTGGCGTATACACGTATATAATATGAGTATCAACTGACTCAATCTTCTATATTATGTTTCATTTCAGAAAAAAAAATCGCAAAATAGCCATATGGGATGTTCTTTACGCGTTATTAATCTTCCAATCTTTTTTTCCAAAAAAAAAAAAGATTCGCGTTACCAATCTTTTTTTTGGTAGTCCTGGAAGAGACTATAATTTTAATGATGAAAGTAAATAGATTTTTTGATTGAGATGTGTGAAATCTAGGAAAATAATTTTTTGTTTACTATTTTCATTGAATCGCGTTATTACATTTTTAGTAGGGTCTCAAGTATTCTTGTCATTTTTAAAATGATATAAACTATATGAACATTAATTAAGAACAATGCTATAAAAACCCGAACAACCGTAGACAAATTGAAATAATAAAAATAGAGGTGAGTACGCACAGATAAATATCTTGTTCCGTAGTTTGTTCTCTCTACAAATAGTTAAAGTACATTTTATGAATAGGTACCCAGTTACCAGTTGCTAGCAATGATGTCATCCGTCTCCTTATAAATATAATAAGGCCACGAACGTAGGCCTCACCTTCGCCACAGAGCGTAAGTGGCATAAGCAAACGAAAAACCAGTTTAGGCAATTTAAGCGTATTTCTAAATAGTAAGGCAGCACTAACTAGTGACTTATTGATTTATATTTTTTTATAAAATATAAGTCAATAACTTATTGCCTTATATTTTATAAGAAATCACAAATTACCTACATAATGTTTTTTTTTTCTTGATTTATTAATACTTATTATTAGTTAAAATTCTTAATAGGTGGGTGAATATTAAATGCTTAAAACTTGTACGAAGAAAGCTCCTAAAATTTGTACTTAACTAATTTTTTATGCGCATCTAGTTATCAGTATGAATGTTTTCGTTGCTTATAAATAGCCCATATACTTACCCAATTTTATGTTTTATCAGTGATATAGTATGTAATTTAAGTATAAATATGTGCTGTTCATATCTGTGAAACAATATAAAATAAAAAAATATACTTAAAGTTGTAACTTGAAAGGCGACCAAAAAACGAATAAAATAGAAACAAAATATTTTTTTTAAATTATGGGAACATTAAGACACATTCTTCGGAACATTGGCCCACGTCAATACTAGAGGGTACAACTCCAGACTAATATCTAGTCTACCTAAACTAGTTAGATTAGATATCTACTATCTAGTTAAAACAAATAATTAGCCACTCCCCGATCTGTGACTAATAGTGATTTTGGAACAATACCAATAAGGACAATACCAATCTTTAATAGTATTACAAACGGCCCACCACCCGGCTTCGTAAAGATTCAATTTTTTTTCTGCAAATTATATATAGATACAAACCGTCGTCGTTCATCGCTCTTTCTACTAGTAAAAACCGTATCAAATTCCGCTGGGTGGTTTAGATTAGAAGAGGTTAGTGGAGAAACAGACAGACGCGGATAATGACTTCAATCTATACAAATCGCATTAACTACTAGCTGAGCCCGCAACTTCATACGCGTGGTATTCGGTATATAGCGCGTAACTTCTTTGTTTGTAAATCGATTGGAATGAAACAAAACTAAATGTTACGAGAAGCTTGCTACAATACATAAGTGAAAATTTTTTTTACCTCATAAGTGTTCAAATTGTTTTTTTTTTTCAATATTTAATGTACAGACACGGCTCGTTTACGATTTTATTATATACTAGCTGTGCCCGCCACTTCGTACGTGTGGTATTCGGAATATTGCGTAACTTTTTTGTTTGTAAACAGATTGGAATGTACACTACATATTACCGGAAGCTTGCAACAATACATCAGTGAAAACCACATGAAAATCTTGTAAGCCGTTTCTGAGATTAGCCTGCCCAAAGGCATAGTAGGCAAAGAACGATTTTATTATAGATGAAAGTTACCAGCCTAAGCTGAACCCTACTGATCATATAGATCTGAAATCAACTTAAATTGGGTATTTCAAAATCACCTAAATTTACTATTATTAACTATATATAAACTTTCAATCCTCGTCGTTTTACAGATGATAATATATAGTTAACTAAAGTTTCAGCCAATTCAATCGAAGAGTTATTTTATTGTATTCTTATCGAAAATATCTTAGACATGATTCTAACATATTTTCGACTAGGACTACGTAAACATAAGTTATTAGACTATAGCTAATATTAACCTATTATCGTAGTGGCAGGGGACATTTGGGCAGCCCATCTGACGGCTGTAACCACCCTCTTTACAGGAGACCAATGTGAAATAACAGTATATTGTACGCTTGTGTTTCGGTGAGCGACAGGGACAGCCCATTTCCAGCACCTGTGGCGTTGCTTGTGTTATCTTGGGCGACTGTATAGTCACCTACCATCAATGATATTATAATATATTAAAACATCATTGCCTACCATCTAGTGGACCGTCATCTTGTCTGACGACCGTTACATTTAAAAAAATGTGTTAAAAAAATTAAAAATTAAAAAATGTAAAATGTAAATTTAAATAGTCTAGCAAATAAGGAATTGTAGAATTCGTGGTAGGCACTAGTAAAAAATGGTAAATTGTTGACTGGGGTTTAAGAAAATAAACGAAATTGATGTACCTACTTATACATAAGTAACGAAAAAGCCCGAATCTTAGTTTGAAACTATTAAAAACACATTATCATTAAGTGAACCATTTACGAGTAGTAAGTTTGTTATTTAATTTTAGCGAAATTTATGTTGGTATTATTATCAAAACATAATTGGGGATTTATGTGTCATTAGGTATGCCGGTAGGCAAAGTACATCTCGGGAGCCCTTCTAACTTTACAAAATATATATTTTCGACTCCATTTTATTTAAAATTTATTAAAATTTTATATATACCTACGCTCTTTTTACAACATTACGAAGGGATGCAATCATTCTATTCAATTAAAAAAGAAAAGTGAAAGAAAAATATGCGTATTTTGGCTCAGGGCCATTAATGCTGAAGAGGGCCTATACTGCCTAATCCGGCCTTCTATTACGAAACAGGTAAATAAATACTGTTTCTTGAGAAGTACCCATTAGGTAAATAATTAAATTCTGATCATATTATGTATTATTCTTTTAGCGAGACAATTCGAAAACTTTTATCAATTTACATAATAAGTAAGAACATACCTATTTTAAATTTATAAACCCTTGGCAAACTCAGATGTAAAATATAAGTTACAGGATAATAAATGTATACACATTACAGTTCCAAATGTTAATAAAATTTATAGCCTTACTTAATTTTATAAAACGCATTTTAGCTTCGTTCCTAATAGAAACAGTTTTTTTTCTCTCATTCGTTTTGGCGTCCACCCAAATTGGTGAGTAACAGCGATACGCAGGGGCGGATCTACTTAAGGGCTTTTTGGGCTGTAGCCCAGGGCCCCGTGGATACAAAGGGCCCCCAGCCCCCACTAAAAACAATAGGCGATATTTTGAATTAAAAATATGTTTAAAATTAAAAGAAAAACTTAAAAAGCGCTCTTTCTCCAGGATGGCATATATAGAAAACAAATATAGGAAAACAATTTCGAACCATCGACTAAATCATTTGTCAGTTCTTTGTATAAATTGTGATTTAACGAAGGACTTACAATGTAATGAGCAAATAAAGGAATTTGAAGCAGAAAAATGCAGAAAGGTTGCTTTATAATTTATATATCATAACTACACATAACCTGTCTAATTATTTTGCAATAATGTTGTACAGTTGCTGTCTGTATACAAAAACGCTAAGCAAATTAAGCAAAATTATTTTATTGTCCTATTTTTTCTATATACCTACCTATCTACATCACTATCGAAAACAGTTTTTTGACAAAATGGCTATTAGTTGAGTAATTTGGTAGGCCCCTAAATTGTTTCAGCCCAGGGCCCCACAAATTCACGATCCGCTCATGGCGATACGCACGGTTTGTTTGTATATTATCATGCACCAAACGTTTTTGTTAATAATATTAACTTTTAACACCTACTAATTGCATGGATAAGATTTCTTGGAATTATTTTGTAAAATTAATACAGATAAGAAACAAAAGAGAATTCCCTGAAAAAGTTGTTAAACGAATAACTTTTAAACCATTCGTATTTAATGTGTCTTGTATACAAGTACGTATTTGATAAGAAACGGTCCCGGATATATTGAATGAATGTGCGACGATATTTTTAAATAAAACTTTTGTAAAATTGTTATTTTTCAATAAATTTTATGAATTAAGTAATTAAAATCATAATTCTTATTATTTAATTAGTTTGATTATTTTTACACCCAAAAATCATGAGAAGTTATTGTACTTTATTTCTATTAATATAGACTTATATGGCACGAGAATAATTAACAACCACATAGGTAAACAGTTCTTGTCTATACTAAAATCATAAAAAGAAATGATTTGTATGTATGTTTTCAATGAATAAACTCAAAAACTACTGGACCTATAGAAAGCTACATTATCAGCGAGGAGCATAGGCTACTCACCTTTTCCCCATTTCCGTACTTTATTACCCCCTTCCATACAAAATTGTCGTTTTCCAAGAATAAACTCAAAAAATAGTGTTTAAAAAATAAATGTCCACCCGTGCGAAGCCGGGACGGTTTATTACCTGGATACGTTTTATCCTGGAAAATGTTAGTTTCCGGTGAGATTAAAAAAAAAACTACAGCGCGTAGGTAAGTACGTACAGTCACGGGCACAACTAGTATATAATAAAAATGATACAAAATAAGACTTATTCCATTTATTTCAGTCACTTTGGATGAGACTACGATATATCTTCTTTTTTCTATATATAAACGGGGAATGTTTATGTATATAAAAATCGCACCCTGGGCGAAGCCGGGGACGGGTCGCTAGTATATATATATATATATATATATATATATAATAATGCGAAAATAAATATACAACGTCGAAGTATTTTTAACATTTTAAAATTGTAGGTAATATTTATCGATTGTGATTCTTAATTTGGAAAATGTGCGTCTAGAAATTATTATTTATTGTAAAATAGAATTATTATTATAAATAACAAAAAATATTCCTATGGAACTCGTGATCGCATCTTTTGGTTTAAATAGGTATTTGTAATTTGGTCACATTCCTTTCACATATTTCTCATGTGGATTATGCTATTTTGTCACACGGTACCTACGAGTATATTGTGTAATTTGAATTCACTGGAAACAACACAAAATCGCGTTCAAATAATAAATGTTATATTTGAGATTATTTTTAAAAAAAGTCAAACTTTTCAATAGTAATGCCAGATGGCGCCTAAAGCGCTCAGTTTTCCCAAGGGTAAGTAGAAACCTCAGTATTGATATATTATGTGATGTTCTTTAAAAAAATACATATCAAATGTCAGAACTCTGATGAAGTGAAACTAAAGTCAGAAAATAATAAAACAGAAACTCTTAAAAGAACGTCCCGCAATTGTGTAGACATTTGGGCCACAATAAGGTCACAATACTGTGACGAATTTCGGTCAACCTTTCCGTAATTGTTGTCATCCATGGCCACCTCTATGTCGCATGTAGTAATAAAAATATACGTTTGTTATGCTCTGTGCGTAACAAGGTTAAGTTGCATCTTGATTACAGAGTCGAATAATAGGTTTTCCCCTTGTACTGTCCTTATGTCGATGTAAATCATAGGAAGACCAGTTTTATCTACACTAAAATCATATACTGACAGGTAAATGTTTGATTTTTTTGTAATGAATTAATTCAAAAACTACTGAACCAATTATTATAAAAATTCTTTCACCTGTAGAAAGCTACATTATCAGCGAGTAACATGGGCTATATTTTATTTTCAAAAAATTAGAGATTTTACGAAAATTACAATAATGTAACACAAAATATCAAAAATTTGCCTACAAAGGCCATTATTTGTCGTACGCTGCGAAAATTATTGATGGTAAGAGTGAGTATGTATCTACATAAAATTAACTACTTGTTTATAGTAGGTAAAGTTACGGTCACCTTAAAGTCGACATTTGCTTGCATAAGGTCAATTATTATCAAAACAAAACAAAATATCGAATTGACGTGTTTGCAATAGGTTGACTGACAAGTCAACTAATATATTATGTTTGCAGATATTTCGCTAATATAGCCAGCTTTATGATCTGCAATAATTGCAGCTCTTTAAGTATCCATACTTAAATTCCTCGGCATTTTAATTACTTAATATTTATCACAAGAAATACAAGAAATAATTATATGATACTAACACACGATGACAATTAAATAGAACATATTTGACATGAACTTCGTAAAGTCAGAGGTGTAAACCATATTGATCCTTGTTTTCATATGTAGTAAGTTTACTTTCAGATGCAGTAGTCTGCTTAGTGCTTTAGTTTCAAAAGGCACTTAAGAGTCTACCACTTAATAAAGGAATGAATTTGAAATCTGACGAAGGTACTATTCCCACTGTACACTCACATCATTAGCTACAAAAAAGTTCAATATGTATAAATATTATGGTTAAGTCACAATTTTAATTTTTTGTTCAAATTAGTCAATCACAACACGCGTGGAATAGAAAGATGATGGACTTTCGTATCTTAATTCCTTATCCGCACTACACTTAGTCTATTACTTTTTTGTTTACTTTAGAGCCCGTTGGTTACCCTTGCCTTAACTGTTCTATTTTTTTTTGTGTTTACAGATCACGGTAGCCACCTACCATCAAGTAGACCGTCAGCTTGCTTACATGCCTATATAAAAAAAACCTTTTCACTAATCAATAAAAGAACAAAAACCTTTACAAAATCATTTATTTTTAACATCTCCACAAGTTTCAAGTGGGAAGGGAAGTTATAAATATATAGCTCAAGTTACTGAACTAATTAAAGTATCATTTTAATCCAACTTATATAGACTTGTTGACAAATCTCGGTGGTTAATAGGAAGCTATGAGAAAAAGGGAATCTAATGTTCGTTACATCCTTAAGTACCGTTTAAATTAATATTATATTTATTATTAGCTGGTGCTGGCCGTTGAAAAATGAAAAATATAACACCTGAAAAAATACACGAGTAATGTAACATCCGAGATCTTTATCGTTGTGACGACGATTAAATATTTTTAGACGACCCCTCGGGAACAGTACTATTCTCTGGATGAAATGGGTAACCTATGTTTTAAAAATAAAACTGACAAAAATACGATATATGAGCAATAATTTTTCAATAAATGTATTAACACCTAAGAACGCGGACGAAGTTGAGACATTATAATTAAAAACAAAATTTATCACAAAAAAAATACATTTACCTTTTTTTCGCTTCACACTACCTATATAATATAATTATTATTCCCATGTTATGTTTTTTTACAATAAAAGATGGCAGGCATTTAATTTGATGGTTGGTGGCTACCGCCAACTAAGGTAGTACGAAGGTAGACCATAAAAGGGTTATGATTGGAAGGTCGTCTAGTAGACCTGCGCCACATCGGTACGCATAGTACCTACGAAGGGAAAACTGAAACAGTATTATAAACTTCTATTGAGCGACAATGTACTAACATTTTTATTACACGAGAATTTTTCGTGGTTTTCAGATAATTGTATTAATCCTTCATTGATAAGTATTTTAAATCAAATAATTTTAAATTAAAAGTTAAATTTTCAGATACAATTTTTTTTTATTTTGATAATAAAATGTATAGATTTGTATAAGAAATATAATATTACTAAAATTCATTACAATCCTTTAACGTCCTTATATCAGAATGTTATATATTGTTGAGTATGAAATTGTAGTGACCTTCAGACATTCAGTGATTCAGACATAGAAGGACAATAGATCAAAAAAATGGACGCGAGGCAATATCAAACTTGGATTTTGGCACACGACTAGATTGTGCTACGATATAATGGATTAGTTTTAAGTTAATGTCACTTGAATATAGGAAATAATGGTAGGTAAGTTAAATGTTCAATTCAATTTCATGTTTATTACTGCTATAAAATTAATAGATACTATATGTTTTGTAAAAAACGTTACGTGGTTATATATAAATCTTTTTATTTTTAATATCTCATAGGCTATTTTTGGTCTATGAATTATAAATATTAAAACAGTATGAAGTTAGTTTATAAAAGGATCCAAATGTAGCGTGTCTCTTAGAGAATGCTTCTCGAGAACTATATTTCCCAACAGTTTTCGATTCTAAAGGCTAAGTGCTAGGAGCTACTTTGGTAATTTTAGTTTCTTCATTACAGATTCTACTTCATCCGAAAACCTCAATTATTTATATTAAAATCTCCTTATTAAAATCTCCTTAACTTTATATTAAAGTCTTTTCGCTCAATAGTTAATTAAATCGAAAAGGTAAGACAAATAAGAATAATAGAGAATAAAAAGTAATGAATGAATCAAAAACTCATGCGTCAAATGGACTGATGGATCTAACGAAGCTAATCACCACTATAAGCCAACTGCCGTGTGTCACCGCATTGTCGCATAATATGATTCATATACATATTCGTATTTACTCAAATACAATACTTGTCTATATAGGCAACCTTCAAATTCACGGAAAAATATGTCTTAAAATATTGTATTTTATTGGATTTTTATATTGTTAATGTATGTATGTTATTATGTATGACAAGCTAGTCCGTCAATTTTATCCGCCGTTTCTATACTTTAGGTCGGAGAAAAAGTCTTTTCGCATATAATATGTGTAAACTTCTAATAAAATCTCTTTAAATTGGCTCTAGTATTTGTGAAGACATAATTATGGTTTTGATGACATAAAAGGTTACATTTCAAGAAAAAAAAAAAAAAAAAAAAAAAATTTGTAAAATGTACTTTCCAGCTATTTTTCCATTTGTTTTTCTTTCTGTTAGAGAATTTCTTCATTGAGAGAATCTAATGAAGAAATTCGATACATTTTAAAATTTTATTACAAGCAAGGAAATAATGCAACGCAAGTCGCGTAAAGAATTTGTGACATTTATGGATCTAAGGCATTGTCAGTAAGAGTACCTAGCATAAAGTTGGTTTAAGCGTTTTGATGAATTTTAATGTCAAAGATCCACCTCGCTCTGGTCGCCCTTTAACGGATAAAATGGACGCCATTTCTTAAAAAGTGTAGCAGGATTGGCATATTAGTAGTTACGACATAGCTGAAGAACTGGGAATTGACCACAAAACAGTTTTGAACCATTTAAAAAAAGCTGCGTACACAAAAAAGCTCGATATTTGAGTGCCACACGAGTGCCACTGAAAGAAACTTTATGAATCGTGTACTCATTTACAATTCTTTATTTAGACGTAATGGAACTCTTCAGAGTTTGATAACTGGTGACGAATAGTGGATCACGTACGACAAGAACGTGCGAAAAATGTCGTGGTCAAAGGTCGGTCAGGCTTCACAGACTCTGCCAAAACCCGGGCTAACTCGCGATAAGGTGATGCAGTGTGTATGGTGGGGTTGTTCACTATGAACTTTTACCGCCGGGCAGAACCATCGATTCGGATCTCTAATGCCAACAACTGATGAGATTAAAGCAAAAAGTTGAGAGAAAGTGGCCGGAGTTGATCAATAGAAAGGGTGTGGTCTTTCACCACGACAACGATAGACCATACACATCTGCAGCCACTCAGCAAAAATTAAGAGTTTGGCTGGAAGGTGTTATTGCATCCGCTATAGAGCCCTGACCTTGCACCTTCAGATTTCCACCTTTCAGATTTCAGATTCAGATTCAGATTCAGAATACCACGCGTACGAAGTCGCGAGCACAGCTAGTTTTAACTAAAAAAGGCTTGCACGTTTCGGTTCTTCTCAGAATTACTCGTTTCTCGTCGGGTTACTGATAAATCTGATAACAACCGTTTTACTAGATAATTTCTAATAGATAGCGTTCAACAAATAAGTTAATTGACTGATTCTCTAAAATTATTGGTAATCTTTTTTTTTATGAAGGTCGGCAGTCAGGCTGACGGTCCACTTGATGGTAGGTAGCTACTGTCGCCTATAACACAAGCAACGCATCAGGTGCGGCAAGTGCGCCGCCAACTACAGTACGATTAAGTATATAAGCGATTGGGTAGGGTAAGGGAAAAGGGCTCTGGCATCCTTTACTCACTCGCCGAAACATAACAGCACACGTGCTTTCATTTCACGGTGGTCTTCTGTAAATGGGTTTTTACTGCTGCCAGACAGGCTGCCCAAATGACAACTTTGAAAAGTTCATTTGAACCTGCTGGGAATCGAACCCGGAACCCTAGAACGGAGCGTTAAGACAAGCACCCTAATCATCCATCCAACTGCTCTTCCAAGCTGCTCAATATTGGACATTAAAATTGACATAGTCAATGAATTGTAAGTTGAGTATTACATTTCAGATTTAAGTAGTGGCTTTTCAGTCATAAGCAGATAACCACTCCTTTATAGAAGACCATTGCGAAATAATGACACGTAAGAGATGCCAGAGCCCATTTTCCTATCCTTATCTTGATCCTACCAAAGCAGCAGCGTACTAGCAGCACCATCTAGTGGATCGTCAACATAAAAAAAGACCACCGTGAAAATAATAACACTTGTGTTAATATTTGTGCTAGACGGAGGCCCCTCCTTATTCCTCTTGTAGTATCACTTATCCTATCAAGGTTGATACCATTATGTCGTTACTTGTAGCCACCAACCAGTAATTTTATCATAAACTTTTACAAAAACAAAAAAGTTAAAGGTTTAATAATATATTTAACTAGCAACCCGTCCCCGGCTTCGCCCGGGATGCAATTTTTATATATAAGAACATTCTCCGTTCATCCCTCTTTCCATAAGTGAAAACCGAATTAAAATCGGTCTACCCGTTCACGCGTGATGCCGTGACCAAGGGAAATAGGGATTCATTTTTATATTTATATAGAGATAAGACTAATTTGACTGTCACTTTTGTGACGGCATGCAAATTTTACGTTTTGATGATTAATAAAAAGTTTGTTTGATTTTTTTTTTATTGGATTTTTCATTCAATTCGAATATGAACACGTGTTAAGATGTGCGTTACAGGCGGTATTGCAGTTTCAACCGAAAGCAAGGGAGTAATGGAACCTAAATATAACTCTATCCGTTATTTATCAGAGTTTATCCAAGATAAATATAGAGATAAGAACCGAGATATATCTACATTGGCGGAAATACATACACTTATCTACTAACCCCTCATAGACAAATATAAAAAAAAGTAAATTAAAAATAATCTATACTAATATTATAAAGCTGAAGAGTTTGTTTGTTTGAACGTGCTAATCTTAGGAACTACTGGTTCGAATTGAAAAATTCTTTTTGTTTTGAATAGTGCATTTATCGAGGAAGGCTATAGGCTATATAACATCACGCTACGATAAATAGTATTACGATAGTAGTATATATGTATTATGTATAAGCAGTGTCCAGTACCGCGCGCCCCATGCGTACGCCGGCCGCTGCCGCCGCGCCGTATGGGCCGCAGCGAAGCGTGGCCGAGTTCAACTAGTCAAACATAAAAGCATGTTCCCATTCGCCACCACCACGTTCGTCACCAGATTAAAATGTATCCAGATTACAATTTACTTATTTACATTGTAATGTACTGGTACTGTCAATTAGTACACTAATTGACTAATTGACAGTTTTGAGTATCAATAAACCATTCAACTTTTGTTAAAAGAGGTTGAAACCTCCGAGGTCGGGGAACTGCCACGTAATTGCATAACAAAGAATAATAGAACAAAAAATATTTATCATATTTTTACAAGGACAATCAATATTTAATGTCAAAATTAATTATTTTTTAAGCAAAACTCTTTATTGACATAGGAACATAAAAAACTTTAGTGCGCTATTAAAAAATAACAGGAGTTTTATATTATGTATTTTGACCCCAAAAACTGTATTGAAAGGAAATTTATGAATATAAATATATTCGATCTAGCAAATGACCATAAATCTGGAATACGCATTGTCAGGGATACAAAAAAGGACGTAGGGTATCATTCATCCAGATAAAAAGTACTGTTCCCGAGGGATCCTCTAAAATAAAAAAAATAAATTTTCAACAGACAAAAATATACGAGCAATAGATTGAATAATTTTTTAAAAACCTTTTTAATTGGTGACGGCGACGGTGGAAATATGGTGCGGATGAAATTACGGCTAAAGCTAGTCTAATATAATTATATTGCACGCCACGCTTCGCTGCGGCCCATACGGCGGCGGCGGCGTGCGCATGGGGCGCGCGGTACTGGACGCTGCTTATATTTAATACTATTTATCGTAGCGTGATTATGAAAGAAAAATTTTTTCAATTTTTCTTTCATAAGAGCCTGTTTCGGACTTACAATGAATGTTGAAAAAAAAAATGCCGAATTGGCCCAGCCGTTTTGGAGTTTTGCCCTTAACAACAAATTGAGTGATTCATTTTAATTTATATGTATAGATATCACTTTCTTGATGATGAATGCCTCGACACGTATTAGTGCTACCTACAGTTCGGTCCTGTTTCTTTTGATAATATCTGATAATATCTCCGAAGTAGCTTATACTAACCCTAGAGAAATATGCAGAGCAAAACTATAGTTACATTCTCTCTGTAAGTAAACATATTTTGAAATAGGAACATGAACATGGTAATATGCCAACTTATATGGAGTCTTTAGCATGACATTGACATGGTATCAACAGAAGGTCGCTAAACAATATATTGTAAAACAAATAACTTAACACAGTGACTTCATAACTTATGTCATCAATTTCCCGATCATCGTATTAATTATAGAAATACACAAAATTATTGTATATTTTTTTTCAATAGCTGGTGCCTGCGGATTCACCCAAGTTGAAAGATAAAAAAATAACGCCTGACTAAATATATGAGCGATCTAACATCTTTATTGCAGTTATAGCTTTGCCAGACGTTAGAAGATCCCTCGGGAACAGTGCTTTTTTCTGGATGAAAGGTAAACTATGTCCTTTCCTGCATCTCTGACAACGTGTATGCAAATTTTCATGATGATCGGTTCAGCGGTCTCGGCGTGAAAAGGTAACAGACAGAAAGAGTTACTTTCACATTTATAATATTAGTATTGATTTTGTATATTTTATTTTATGTTTAATATATAAATGTCAGATATATTACGGTGTAAGTATTGATATGTATTAAATATATATTATGAAGGAATCGTAATATTATGCATTGAAGTGTTTATAATATACATGCTAACTTAAGTAAGTCAAAAATTATTGTAACTTAGTCTAGATCGAAATTTTTTAATGGTAAATAAATGGATCTTTCATAAGCTATGAATTGTTATCAATTAAAATACAAGGGAGAGGTAGAGCTGTTTTTTCTTTTAAACTATTATTGCGATTATGGAAAAGTGCATTCAGTGCTGAATTTGAAGGGACTTTTTTTATGCTTTTATTTATAAAATAGGTCCTATACATAACTAGTTCCTTAAATATATATATGTGCTCCGTGTATTTTTTTTACTTATACTCAGTGTAGTAAATTTTCCATTTATACAAATCGCGTCGTTAGAATAAAAGTCTTACGACTTACGACTTTATTCTTACGTCGTGACGCAACAACGACGTGACCTTTAATTCAAAACACGTAGAGTAGTATCGATGACATCACCAACGCAACTATATATTACTTGTTTAATGTTTTATGTTGTCATCTTTTTTTATAGGCTATGATTGTTTAATGCTCGAGTAAACAATAATAAAAAAAGCTTTAAAAAATAAAAATACACAAATATGAAATATCTACCACAATTGCTTATTTTTGAAAAATAAAAGGAAACCATCCCTACACTATTTTTTTTATTAATTAAAAAAATAGCATAGGCTATTATGACATAATTTTTTGATTAGAAATTAAAATTAGCTCTGTACGACGATTTCTGAGTCCAATCATGGACTTAGAAAGTGCATGATTGGAAGCGTCGGTGGTGGAGTGCCAAAGACGCGGCCTATCATGTCGAGAGGTCTGAGTTCGATCCTCGACCATGCCGCCAGGTACCAATGTTTTTGTTTCTTCTAAAAACTTAAATGCATTTATTGACTGCTCTCAAGCGGTGAAGGAACACATCATAAGAAAACCTGCATACGCCAAAGAAGAAATTCTAAGGCGCATGTGGAGTCCACCAACCCGTACTGAGCCTATGGTATGGTGGACCATATACCTAGCACATATATACATATATACATTTATACATATATGCATATATTACAATATACATAGCAATACGCCCTTGTTGAGATGGTAGGCCTGTGTCCCTGCAGTGGGTAAAATTTTTTTAATTTATTTTATTTATTTATTTACACACCAACCACCAATTTTATTTATTACCACACATATAATAGACTGTCGATGACTAATAGATTGGATTAACCAAGGTCGGATATTGTAATTAAGTTTAAAATTGAATAGGAAAATGCGATCTGATTTTCAAGTAATTTGTGTTATGGTTAAGCACCGAATAGATCTTGTATTTTACCATATTTATTTACAGTTTCTATAACATCAGGTAGCTAAAATTAGTAGGTAATTACCGCAAAGGGCATGTGATCTGATAACTGGTAGTACATAATAGCTCACTGTAACCGGTGTAATAACCTTTATAGTAGTGCAACTATTAGGGCGAAAACTAGAAAGTTTCATTATTTTAAACTATAAAGATTATAGGCAATTGTAAAAATAAAAATGTTATTTGTGCCTAAAATGTAACATTCAAATTATAAATAAGATTATTAATTTGATATTATAATAATATACCATTGTTGAATAAGACGCGTAAAACAATATTACTCTAGCTAGTCAATAGAGTCCGAACACAGCCTTCCTACAGAAGGCCACCAAAATACGTATACAGTATGTGTGCTTTAGATACTTTAGAAGGCATTTAATTTAATTAAATTAATTTAATTATTAATTTAATTAAATTATTAATTTAATTCTTCGTATGCGTGGTATTCAGTATATCGCGTAACTTTTTTGTTTGTAAAAGGATTTGACCGAAACTGCTTGTTTTGACCGAAAACAAGCACTAGTGGCACTATATGATACGGGAAATTTGCTACAATACATCAGTGAAAACGTGATTAAGACGTTTCAGAGATTAGCGTGCACAAACGCACAAACAGACAAAATTTTAAAAACTATTTTTAACCTCGGTAACAAAAGGACGACGTGTACAAATTGTTTTTTTGAAAACTCTTTAATGTACAGACAAGGCACGTTTACGATTTTATTATATTCTAGGTCGGCATCGTACTTGCGTTATAACACCATAAAAAGGTATATTTTGTTGCACCATTAATGTGAATGATGTATGACTCTTTGATGCAAAACTACTCGACCGATTCGAATTAAACCCTACTTACAGTAACATAACTTGTAGATTACAATAACACCTAGGCTATAATGAAATTAGGAACTTTTATCACTGTAGTTCGATTGTAATAAAAATGTTGTCAGAATGTAAAAGTTAGTGGAGGCGGTTAATGCATTTTTGTCAGACTTTTGTCGTAAAACCAGAAGCAGAGTGGCATTTTTACCCTGACGTAGGTTCAGAGGCTAGACTACATTGTTTGCCTTTTGTGTGTATTCGCTGCGAACATAAAAAAAATTTGGACATCTTCCAGCCACTTCTCTTCGTAATATAAACACGATCAACGCGATGAAAAAAAAGCGATTGATTCCAACGTTAACTGAGGTATAAAAATAGAATTTATGTTTTCGCAGAAATATAGGTTTAGTTTAATATTATGGAAATAACTATGATTAAATTGATGGTGCTACGCGCGTTCGCATACAACCGGTAGGTACCTATTTAAAATGTAAGATACAACATTCATTTGTACATGAATCTGATTAATGAAGTATTAACAATAATTAACAATAACTAATTAAGAATTTAAATGAAAGATAATTTTGATGTATTTTTGACATTATAAGTGCATAGATATAAAGACCTTGGGTAATAAATCATAGAAGTATACATAGCTATGTTAAAAGTAAAAACTTATAAGTTCATTTGTTAAGTAAAAGGTACAAAGTATTAGTGATACTTATACCTAAGTAATCACGAAGACACCTATTACCTACTAGATTAAAATGTTCTCTAGTATTTCAAAAGTTATCTAAGTAAAATAGAAGAACATATATTGCTTTTTTTAAAAAAAATCTCTATAAGCAGGACTGGATTAACCATGTGCTCCCTTGGCAAACGTCTCAGGGATATCTAACTTCCTCAATGTGCAATTCCATTTATAATTACCTACTTTGTTTTTACTACACTAACAAGATATACTATCAGCCTCTTAAAAATGTTAATAAATTTGAAGCCTTTTTGTCTCTAGTCTGTTGAAATCGTCGTGGTAAATATGTATAATATTATTCTATAATAACTAGAAATACGTTAAGAAATGTACTAAAATTATGACGAAGTAGTATTAGAAAACTGGGCAATAATATTGTTATTAAGAATTTGTTACGCACAAATTTTCTAATTTAATTTTCATTCAAAATGTTTATGCTCTATTTTATTTTCAATGATGCGGGCCCCTAGCCAGGCGCCTACACCGCCTAACTAATAGATTAATCCGGCGTTTGGAAACGTTTAACAATAATATTGATTTCGTAGATAGATTATAGCTATCTACTTTGTAAATAATATTTCTATAAATTATTCTCGGAAATTCCGAATTATTAAGTACCTCACATAATTAGTCATAATCTTTTCTTTAGGACATCACTTAATTAAAATATAATCAGAGTGAACATTGCAAATCTCTTATCGTGAATTTAATTATCTTATCTCTGACAAATTTGTTCAATAGCCGCTACTTTCGTACACTTGAGTAGAAAAATGAAACAAATAAATTAGTCAATGATTTCTTAAAATAAATGTAAACATTCAAAAGTGGAACATACCGGTGTCTAGTACTGCCAATAAACAGGCGACCGTTAAAGCGATGACACTTCGGGCCATTTTAATGTAGGCACTATGGAGCGAACGGGCGATTTGCAGCGGTTGTACGTGGGGACTGAAGACGACGGAGAATAGCCGCGCCGCAGATCCCGCCCCGCCAGCGTGACGCCGCTAGACGCACTTACACACAAGCGTGTTGTTTCCCCAGGAGTCAATAAGGACAAACAACTTTACTTCAGGAACAATTCCAAAGTTAATCCTAAAAGTATAGAAGTCAATAACTGCATTAGGTGATAGCTGTCTCGATTGGCACCACGCAGAAGCAGATTAAGATTAGATTATAGTAAAAAGACAGAAGAATCCTCTTAAAGAAGACCGCCGTGAAATAACAGCACCTGTGCTGTTGTGTTTAAGGTGGCTCAGGTGCGTAAGTAACGTGCGTAAACATCTCGCGCAAGGTCGAATAAAGTGTCATTTGGAACTCAAGGCTACTGTAGCTTCAAAAAATATATTGACATGTTAAACAGAGCAAAGAAATATTTCACGCCGGAGCAGCGGCTTATTCTTTACAAGGCCTAGATTAAGACCCATACTGCTCTCATCTTTGAGCTAAAATTTTAACTGAATCCATATGACACCTTGCAGCATCGAATTGTTCCATTTGTTAACGATGCATTGCTCACACAACAATGGCTTGAGGGTTTGTTCACAAAAGGACAGATCCTCAAAAGGACAGATTCTCAAAAAGAAAAATTAAAGCCTCTCAGTTTAAGAAGAAATGTAGTCTCTCATCGTGTGTTTTACCAGCAATACAACGGTGAGGACTCTTAAGTTGTTCCAATTAATGCTTACTCCGATTTTTTCCCATCGCGCACAACAGATGCCTAGTTTAGTTCGTTCGCATTATTTGGATAAAGTGCCGCTATGTACAGTTCAGGTGAGTAAAAACTTTATCCTGTAGACTCACGAACTTTGGAACAATGTCCCTTCTGAGGTGTTTCCACCTGCTGGAGTTACAATAGGGAGTTACAAATTTAGTAGCAAAAAAATGTTTGGCAGCGCACCTAAAACCACTTGGTAAGCTGTCTTAGGCACGTGAATTTCAAAATATTTGATCGCTGGCGTGGTGAATAACTTCAAAGCTTTTTACGCAGAATAGAACTTGTAGTAACAGATGCATAATAATAGTAATATATACATCATAATCATTATTTTTTATCATATAAAGGCCGATACTTTCAGGAATATTAGTAAGACCGAAAGAATCAATTTCCATTTCGGACGTTTCTAAAGCATTGTGCCATCAAAGTCATTCAATCCTTGAGTTTTTTCACAATTTCCACTGGCCTGAACACTGCCTTCTATTATTTGACTCTATGAACAGTTAAATACTGTACCAGTTAGCTGGAAACACTTTGCTGCAGTCTCACTGTAGCATATCCACTAAATCTGCTACAGAGCTTTAGCAGTTTTTGTACAGTAAGCGATGTCTGTTGCTGTCAGAGTCGGGGATTTCAACACCTTAAAGTTTTCTTGTCTAGCTTTGGTGACGATAAAATAATTCCTTCAGCTAACCCATCACGTTACGCGTCATAATATTTATGATATTTAGGAACCGTTCCATTTGCGGACCACTAGACGTGGGCAGGGGTTTCATCCCTTCGTGGTCGATGTACCTCGATCACGAACAAAGCGTTTCAGTTCCACCTTCCTTGTTCGAACTGCTAAGGAGTGGAACTCATTGCCTGCGTCTGTGTTCCCACAGAACTACAACCTCGGGGTCTTCAAAACTAGGGTAAATGGGCATTTACTAGGTAAGCGTGGTCCACCTTCGGCCACATCTGCACCTCACATCAGGTGAGATAGTGGTCAAGCGCTACCTCGATTTCATTAAAAAAAAAAAAAATTCTCTAAGAAATATAGAGTGTATATACGACGTACTGAATTTATTTGAAACACATCTCTATGAGCATCATATTATGTTGACGCTCAAATGCTACTCTTAATAGGTATTTAAATAGGCCAAGTTTTAATGACAAGGAAACTGCGAGAAAGCTACCCCGTAGCGTTTCTCGCTTCCATTTTCGTTATTCATGCATTCTCAGTGGGATTAATTATTTACTTCCATTTTGTTTGCTTCTGTGAGAACAGATTTTAATTATACAACTATACAATATGCGACCTTGATAATTTGTAAATATATCGGTGTTAAATTTACAATTGTAAAAGAGATAAAATTTAATGTCCCGGACAAAGTGACTATGTTATCAACAAACGTGTTGCAACCAAAGATAATGACTAATACAACATCTTTGGTAGCAACATATAATTACAATGTTTCGCCGATTCTACCTTACATGTGAATTAAATATTTTTACTAAGAATAGAGGACATAGAGAAATGTGTGAATACTTTGTATTATTTATGCTTTTTCGATTAGTTTTTAAATAAGCGTCGGCTTTTTATGGGATTTTTTTCCTACGCGGTGAGTTTGTAATAACTAACAATATTCTTAAGTATCGCCTTAAGAATCTACAAAAATGTGGGTTTAATTTTCGCAATGAATATAATTGAAAATTATCAATATTCTAGCGACCCGCCCCCGGCTTCGCCCGGCGTGCAATTTTTATATACCCTAAAACATTCCCCGTTTATCCCTTTTTTCCATTAGCGAAAACCGAATTAAAATCGGTCTACCCGTTCACGCGTGATGCCGTGACCAGGAGAAATAGGGATTCATTTTTATATATAAGAAGAAGATACGCCATCGCCATCTTGCTGCTTCAATGTCATTGATGTCTTGATCAGTCACGCGACTGCTTGTGTCGCATATCTATCTATAACTATACATACATATAATAAAATCGTAAACGAGCCTGTACACTATATATTAAAAAAAAAAAAATTGTACAAGTTTTACAAATGTTACCGAGGTTAATAAAATAGTTTTTAGAATTTTTGTCTATTTGTCTGTGCGTTTGTGCACGCTAATCTCAGAAACGGCTTAACCGATTTGAATGCGGTTTTCACTGATGTATTGTAAAACTTCCCGTAGCATTTAGTGTTTGTTTCAATCCAATCGCTTTAAAAAGAAAATAGTTATGCTATGCGCTATATCGAATACCAAGCGCACTTAGTTGCGAGCTCAGCTAGTTAAGAATAAAAGTAAAAATAGGATTTTTTTGTCATTTAATAACATTTATTTTTTAACTAAATATTACTGACTTCCTTATCATCGTCACTATCTCAACCATAAAATAGCTACTGCTGAACTTAGACCAGCAGAATCAGTCAGAAGCGCCTGTATCCAGCGTCGACCCGTAGTAGCCGTTATTAAGTCGTCAGTCCATCTTGTGGGTGGAAGTCCTAGGCTGTGCTTGATGGCCCATAGTCTACCTCCAGCCGAGAACTTTTCGGCGCCAGTGGGCCACTGCTCTCTGTATTGTACGCATTTTGTTATATTCATCAAATATAAAAATACAAAAGTTTAAAGTTTAGTAATAAAATCTGATAAAATTTCTGAACATAAAGAAAAGTTGATGTAATTGTAACAATGTCGTTCAAGTGTTAATATTGCTTTGAAATGTCTTTTTTTTTCATAGTAAGTACATAGTCTTCCATTGTAAATCTGAGCTATTTTTTAAATGTAAACTCACTAGAAGATTGGTTAATTTCTAAAAAAGTGTAAAACGAAAAAAACAATGGCATGTGTAAATTATAATGAAATATATATCATTGTGAAAAAAACTTTGTATCGAGTTAAAGGTTAATAAATAGAGAAATATAAACTGATAGATACTTCTGTTTCCTATAGGTAACAACTTTAGCGTGGCCATTTATAATTACACATGTATTGTCATCACTTACTGTCACTAATTGTTCAGGTCAGCGGAACGTTACGCCTCTCTGAGCTGACTAATTCGTTTTAGTCACTTCTACTGGGCCCTCGGCGATCCTTATTCAAGGGAGATTACGGTATATATACAGGCTCAAATGACATGTTATACGAGTACGTAAATCCTTTCGTACAATTATTACCTAATCTCACTTTGACGCAGGGCATATTGAGCACGAATTCCAATTTTTGATTATATATTTTTTTATCTGGCAATGACATTTATTTAAAAAATCTATCTATAAATATTAGAAGATACAGTCGCTGTCCACCTATTTCCGTTTCTTCGCTAACTTCTTACAACAATGGATTTTGATACGGTTTTCACTAATGAAAAGAGCCATAAATGAAACGGACGCGTTATGAAACGGACACTATAGATATCTTAAAAAATTCTGAACGAAATTATTCATGTCTTTTGGTTTTTGACAACACTGATGACCATAGATAAACCCACAATAATGACAGATTCCGGCAGCCATTATTTGGCTTACTTTTTCGCATGTTGTTGAAGCGCATGAATTTTGTAGAAATATCGTGATTTAAAATTCGATAATAACTTATGCTACAGTTGTGATGGTTGTATTTGAGCGTGTGATATATTCTCAAGAAATGGAGACTTATAATCTTATCAATACTTAATTATTTGGAATTTGGTTAAAAGGTTTTTAGGTTAGATTCGCAATGAATCGGACAGGTACCGTCGCGTTTTATTTTATTTTTTATTACAGGTCCACAAAACTGGTATACAATTTCATATACAAGTAAGATGATAATAATATAGAAAATAACATTTACGTCGGAATGCAACCTACTACAAGTCGACACAATATACAAAATATACTCATACGAGAGAATTAAAAAAATTAAATAGATACATGGTTAAAAAATGACCATAGAACTACAGAATAAATCAAATTTATTTTGAATGCCATTATAAGAAGAGCACATCCGATAGAGTGGACTATGTTGACCGAGATTAGTGCGACACACAGGTAGGTGAAATGTTTTACGATTATGTAATCGGCTACCCAGTCGAGGTACTGAGAAACAGAGATGCTCAAGAATATCTGGAGCATCAGTAATACCATGAACAAGCTTGTAAAGAAACATGAGGTCCAGAACTTTCCTGCGCTTACGCAAGAGGCCAAATTAAAGTGAGAGAGACGTGATTCAGTCCTGATATTGTAAGATGATAGAGGAAGCGCTTTTGGATACGCTCGATGCGATCGGAATGAACTAGATAGCCTGGGTTCCAAACAACCGAACAATACTCCAGTGTACTACGTACTAAATTGTTATATATGAGTATAGATATGGTTGGATCCTTAAAAATTTTCATCTGCCGTGATACAAAGCCTGAGATCCTTGAAGTCTTTCCAATAATAGTGGCAATATGATCGCGGAAGATCAAACCACTATCCAAGACAACACCAAGGTCACGCATATACGAAACTTCGGATAAAGTAGTACCAACAATGGAGTAAGCGATACCAACTGTCATTTGACGTCTAGTGAATTTAACGAAATAACCTTTGGAACATACAGTTTTGAATACATCAATGATGGACTTTATTTAAATCTTTTTAAAAAATTTTGTACCGTAAAATTTTTGTGATTTTACTGTTGTCAAAAATTTTCAACTGTATAGATCGGGCAAGACGAAAGAAACCATAATATGACATTTAGAACCACGTGGTACAAAATCGTACAGTCCATCGCTAACTTTAAAAGGCTATTTAACTACGCCATGGCCATCCAGATTACGGCAATCAGGATCAATATTTTTGTAGGAAAATTTTCCCAATGCCCTCTCTTTATATTCTATAGGTATATTTAAACTTTTTGACTGTTGTCTAACTAAAAATTTTTATATATTGTATTGTTTATGCTACATTAAAAACACTTAGTGGCCCCTATTTTGTTTTGACTAGTATATGTATACTGTATAATCTATGTATATAGTATATGTAACTGGATAAGAGCACCTACGTCTTTTTCGTGCATATTCTGTCGGTGAATCGCCCATTTAAAGTGCTTATGAAAATTTCATACGGACTAAATTAAATGATCTGTCTCAAACCTGTGTAGAAGTGTTTTACAGTGTTGAATTATTCAATTACTGTGATGTGTCTTATCGTCATCTGTGTAGCTTCTTGTCTGTTAAAAATACATATTTTATGTATTTTAAATAAATTTAGGTACATAAATGCGAAAAAGACTCTATTTGTGATCGTGAAGAAATTCGATATCGAAATGAAATTTAGCATCTTAAATGACTTATTGGAGTAAATTTTGATTTATATTATATTATACATATACATTTATATTACAATAAGTGATTTAAACATATATGTATGTAAGTTATGTGTACATACGTTACATAACATAGGGTGTAGCATGTATGGCCATGACATGTAACACGTTTTTTCTTGACGTTGGGAAAACCTCATGGATACCTGGCAGCTTAAGCAGCGCTGCGGGGTTATACCGGACTCCTATCGGCTAAAACTCACGATTTTCTAGCGCGGCCGTAGCGGGGCGATGGAGCGCTGTGACGCGACTTTGCACCAAAAGTGTGATAACATGCTGGAAAGGTCCACAATAAGGTTTGTCCAAAGAAAATGAGACTTTAGGCTAGATAGAAAGAAGATTTAAAAAAGATTGAAACAGCTCAATCCAGATTGCAATAGTTATTCTTGCAAATAAAAATTGACTTATTTACCAATATTCTTTGTTTTCTGTATATTATTTCTACAATAGAAATAATATCTATACAGAATATAAATAGAAAAGTGTGTGTGTCAGCTCCGGCGCAAGAAGTTTACTCCTTTTATAAAATTAAATGTATAAAATTTTGCTCGTGTCAATACATAACTGGATAGCTAAATAATTACTTTAAATTATTTAATTACACTCTGCATACTCAGATGTCACGTGTTCCAACAAAAGTTATGTTAGTTTCGTTCGGTATACACAGATGTCACTAAGTTTTATAATTCAAAAATTTCATTTTCGACGGTTGTCGATACGCCCGCCGCCGCCGCCGCAGGTTATAACACGCTATCGTTTCGTTCCTCAACGCGGTCTACACTTTTCGTATAAGATTTCGACGTTTGCTTTTATAAGTACAGAGAATAGAATTACGGAACATAAATACATACATCAGCTGTCTCACAAATCTCAAAGTGACAGGTAACGCAACGCTTTTTAGTTAAAGATTGTATTAATTTTACTCCTGATAAGATTTCCATACCCGGGGCCTTGTATGCAAATCGATTCTTAAGAAGTAAACTCCAACAATAGGCTTTTTCCTTTACTGTATCCTTAAATAATTTTTAAAAGATATTTTCAATTACACCGAGCAATTCCTTTGAATTTAACTGTTTTTAAAATAACACAGTAGATATTCGAGATAAATATTATTGGTTCAATGACGATATAAAAAAATGACATCCACTAGTAATACAAATTGAGCTATTTCGATACTATCATTACGAGTAGACATTACGAGCAGAAATACTGTTAAAAAATATATTGAATTTTACGAACGGTTTTGCATTCTTAATGACATAAAAACTTTATTTTGCGCAATACAAACGGTAGCCTGTAACAGCACCATCATCAATCCAACAGATTTGTATCAAAAGTGCGTGTTTCACGGCTGTAAAACTAAAAAATATCTTTACTTTTCCCTAAACCTGATACAACACGAACCAATGAACTTTTAGGGAGTTATTTCGTGTCGTGGAAGAATTAGTGTTTTATTTGTATTTTAATGGTAAGGATGAACCACAGGAAGATAAAGTTCTCATATTAATAGGCCAATAAGTAATGTTAAAATTCCATTAAAAATAAGTTTACGGAGTATACCTACTTGAAAATATAACTATTTACAATACCAATGTTCTAAAAAAATATATTCTAATACTAGATGACCGGGTGAATTAAAATTGATTGTAACTTTTCAGATGCGATTATCGCCTAAACAATCTTTCAACATTGTTTTTTTTAATGTTAAGATCGGCAGAGAGGCTGACGGTCCACTTGATGGTAGGTGGCTACCGTCGCCTATAACACAAGCAACGCCAAAGCTGCTGCAAGTACGCTGCCGACTACAGTAGAATTAAGGATAAGGGATTGGATAGGAAAATGGGCTCTGGCATTCCTTACTCACTTACTGAAACACAACAGCACACGTCCTGTTATTTCACGGTGGTCTTCTGTAAGGGGGTGGTTTTACTGCCGTTAGACGGGCTGCCCAAATGACTGCGAAACGCAGTGTGCCCTTCCACTACTTTCCAGATCCAGACCAGAGCCAAATTTGAAAAGTTCATTTTTCAAAGTTGACCCTGCCGGGATCGAATCCGGGAACCCTAGAACAGAGCGTTAAGGCAAGCACCCTAACCACTCATCCAACGGGCTCGTTATTGAGATTGATAATATTGTAATGAAAATTTTAAAATTACACAGAATCTTTTCATAGTCATTCAAATCTTTCAAATTTACTTTGTGAACTTTATAATAATGAAATCCTTAAATTAAGTCCTCGAGACTAGCTGTTTAACAAATAATGACAGTTTAATGTCAATTTCACGAAAGCGCTCGGAATGAATAACAGTTGGGCATGGTGCAGCTGTCTTGATAATTAGGAAGAAAAATCCCGATTTGGGAATTCAGTATTCAGGTGATTCAGTATTCGGCACCACTTGGTGACCGGGTCGAAGATGGATCCAGGCTGCGTCTGACCGGTCCTTTTGGAAAATTAGGGGGGAGACCTTTATGTAGCAGTGGATGGCCTACGGTTGAGATCATGATGATGATGATGATGATGATGATGATGAACACATGGCAATTCTTTTTTTGTTCACAAAAAAGAACAAAATTTGTTTTACCGAGTTATGATGAGTTATGATAGCGCAGAGACAGTTTATGTCGAGTTTTGAGAGTGCACTTACATCTTGTATCTAAAGTTGAGCAGGCAGGCTGATAGTACATTTGATGTTGGGTGGCTCTGGCTACGGTCGCCTTTTTTGAATTAGAACTAATGGAATAACTACTGGGTAGTTTAAACAATTTAAATTCAATGTAACTACTGAGAACAGACCAAAATGGTCGCTTTGTTTGATTATACATTCAATACGATACACGTCTAATGGTATTCGAACTAAGAAAAGAACATTTCAATTTTCAAACCAACAAGAAATCTTAAAGTAAAATAACCAACACGAAAACAGGAAAAGTTGGCTCTGGAACTTTTTTAAACTGGAATAATCTAAGCACAAAAATTCAATGTTTTCTTTAACTCATTGCATTCCAGTCACAAATTGTAAATATATTTCTATGTACAATGAAAACAATTGATAAATGTTTTATAACTTTCAATAACAATGGAATCGTAATCATAAAAAAACCCGGACGTAGTTAATTATGATTAATGCAACCTATCTTTATATTATATGAACAGGACTGTACTTTTAAATTACAAAATTCTAAATTTTTCTCACTACATCGAGAGTGCCGAGATGGGAATAAACCTTTACAACGAGGCATCGTTTTATTTAAGTTTTTGATGACAAGTAAAATGAATGATAGTCTACATTTGGGGTAAGAAAAAAAACTTACATATTTTTTCGGAAATAGCTTAAACTCTGTGGAAACATATTCATTTTAAATCAATATTCTAAAGAGTTAAAAAAGGGTTTATCAGTAGTGGTTTTATAAGATTTCTACATTATTTTACGATAAAATTGACTGTGTTGATTCATTTTTGTATGCTACTACATAGAAAAATCCGAGATTTCACGGTTAGCCAAAGCAGGTTCATGCCACTGAACCATTGTATCGATTTTGATAGAGTTTATTACTGTGATAGGTAAATCCCTGGGAATATTTTAGTTTTCAAGTGAAAGAGGCCGCTGAATAAAATTATATCCATCACAGTATTTTCCGTGTCGATTTTTTTAAGCTAACTGAATATATTTGATGCTATTTCTTAAGGACAGTTAACGAGATCCCAAGTTTCTACAGTATGTAATAATACTTCAAAGTTAAACGTCCGTTTCATGGCGTGTCACCCCGTTAAAATTTGTAGTAATTGCATACATGTGAAGTCGGTCTAGCGACCCAGTCTTTATATATTTTAAAATAAAGTCGCTGTCCGCCTCTACTGTCTGTTTTTCCGCTAACTTCTTCTAAATCACCCATTGGATTTTGATACGGTTTTAGTAATGGAAAGAGCAATAAATGAGATTTGTGTAGATTTATAATTTCGATAATAAATAGTGTAAATACCTTTAGATTAACCACATACCTAATTGCCATAATTTTATTATTTTCATATCAAATTTTATCTTTTTATTGTTATTCATTTTTGAATTGACTGAACCGGAGATAAGAATAATCCATGCGATTATTGTTGAATTTACTCAAAGACACAATTAAACGCCCACTTAAATTTCCCGATTTAACTTCAAAAATTTATTTTGGAATGATTTTTTGGCCATATTATAGATTGGATAATTTCAGATAAAAATAATAATAATTTGCTATTGCTTTAATTATTTAATAATGAAAAAAGTTTGACATTACCGATTAAACAAAAATAAAATTTAATAACGAGTATTGCCTCCTCTTATGACCTCCTTCGGTCGATTTTGAAAACTATCCATCATGTCTTGAAAATGGGACTGCTGTATATACCGCAGTCTCCCACTCCTCGACGACAGCAACCTTCTGCTCATTAATGGAGGTAGGAGCCGGAACCCCACTTCGTATCCAGCTTTTACGAGCTGGCCATGGCAGTCATGCTATACCCACGACATCACTATAACGATTTGCGCACGAGAGTTATTGTGCATTAAAAAAAAATCTTCCCCAATAAATGGGGCAAAAGGAATGGCAAAAGGAGCATTTACGCTGCCTATTTAAAACTCTAACTTCTAACTCTGCACGAGCCTCATAAGAAATACCACCCCATACCATTACTGAACCATCTTGATAGCCCACTGTTTCGACAACAGTACACTCTGCAAACCTCTCACTGGGGCATCGGTACACACGCTGACGTCCATCGGGACTTCTTACAGCTACTCTCGACTCATCCGACGGTCTATAAGCTGACGGTCTACTTGATGGTAGGTGGCCTATCGTCACCTATAACACAAGCACCACTACTGGTGTCGCACGACCTTAATAGAATTAAGGATAAGGGATAAGGATATGGGCTCTAGCATTCCTTACTCACTCACCGAAACACAACAGTACACATTATGTTATTATTCCACGGTTTCTGTAAGGGGATGGTTACTGTCGCCAGAGGAGCTGCCTCAAAGGCTACGAAGTGCATGCAGTGTGTCGGTGTGCGCTGCCACTTCTTAAGTTAGGATATATAAAAAGTATTTAATTATTTCATATGAAATACTCTGATTATGGATTCTCATAACACTTTACTCATAATTTACATTCAATAATCTAATATAAACAATTTTAAAAAAATATCTTTTATGGTACAAAATATGTCTAAGTAATCATCGAATAATTAAAACGTTAGGTTTTGTATGTACTACAACGCCAAATGTAATTCGCGAGAGCCAACATATTGCTAAATCGCAATATTGGCTGGTCTATAAATTTACCTATTAATTTTCTCCAAGACTAAATTTAGCTTACATTGTTCACCGACGACATCGATATTATGCCAAGGTAGCGCCTAGCCTTAATGTCTATTCCATTCTTATTTATACGACCCTCTTCCGTGTTATTAAGAGGCGCTGCCGGTGATTTTGCATATTTATAAATATCTACGCCCTCTTTAACGAAGGTTACCTTGAGAGGTTACACTTTTAAGTTATCCTAATTACATAATTTAGGATGTTTAAAAATCATATATTTTTAATATTGCTATAAATATAGTTACCTAATGTACTTATATAAATAAAATAATATTTACACGATTCAAGTATTTACCATGGTGACAGTAATCTCTCTACAAGTGCACAACTGCAACAAAAAAGCACTGCTCGTGCTTGTACAATCAAAAGCACGAGTGCCCGTCTGGCAGCAGTAACCACCCCCTTACAGAAGACCACCGTGAAATAACAGCATGTGTGCTGTCATGTTTCGGTGAGTGAGTAAGAGATGCTAGAGCCTATTTCTCTAATCTTTACCAATCCTTTATCCTTATGGCGTTACTTGTGTTAGAGGCGACGGTTATCACCTACCAATAAGTGGACCGTCAGCCTGTCTGCCGACCTTAATATAAAAAGAAAAAAAAATGTGCTACCGACGGAATAATGGAATAAAGAAATAGAAGGGAATTAGGAAATTGGCTCTGACATCCCTTGCTCACTAATTGTGGCAAGCAGGCTGCCGGTCCACTTGATGGTAATTGGTTCCCATTGCCTAAGTACACAAGCTCTCCTGATGAGATGCAGTTGTGCTACCGACACTGCATAATTTTTTTACAGCTTACTTGAAGAATCCATATTGCAGCGAGGCGAAAAAACGGAGAAGATACTTAAAGGTTTTCATAAAAAATATTATCGATTAATGTATTTTAAATTATAGCAAACATTTGTCCTTTAAATTTATCTTTTTTAAATACTTTTGTGTGTAAGATGTCAAATTGAAATAAGTATATCATCTTACATAATAATGTTAATCCTATTTCAGCTTTAAGTTTGTATCAGGTTGCTAAGTTGGTTTTATGTTGTTGTTAATTTTGTAAGTAAATTAAGTAAAGTCAGTAGTGAAAAGACGAATTAAGAACACAAAATAAAGTGTACAGTTTCGACATGTTTTTGTAGTGGCGGGACAGGGGCGCCTCAGGTTCTTCCTTTCTAAGTAGGTCGATAGCTTTGTTTATTAAATTCACCCCATTTGACCCTGTTACAAGACGGAAGCAAGTGACGTCAGGTCACGTGACTACTTCTAGGATATAACCGGAGAAATATTACAATGGATTATCCTGATAATAAATCACAAAGAGTATTATGTATAAGTAGAGTGTATTCGTATAACAGAACAATAATCTGGACTTTGAATATTTTTCTGGCTGATTGGAAATATAAAAAAAGGTAGTAATTTTGGAAACCTTTTTTTACGTTAAGACAGACAAGTTGAGGGTCCACTAGATGGTAGATCGCTACCATCGCATATGACACAAGTAACGCCACAGGTGCTGCAATTAGATTAGGAAGGAATTGGAAAATGGGCTCTAGCATCTCCTATAGTCGCTCGCCGTAACACAAGTACCTACACACAATCACACATCACAGATGTGTTTCACCGTTATGCTGTTATTTGTGGTCTTCTATAAGTGAGTGGTTACTACCGCCGACAGAAGCCAAATTTGAAAAAATCATTTCCCAAGTTGGCCCTGTTGGGATTCGAACCTGGGACCCCTGAAATAGTGCGTTAAAGCACCTTAACCACTCGTCCAATAGGCTCGTTACACTATATAGTTCATTTAAAATATAGAAATAGCGACACGTATTAGGAGGATACAAAAGTTTCAAGTTGGAAATTAATGTTTGTAGAAAAAAAAAACATTATGTACTTGTTATTTTATAATTTCTCATAATTTTTTGCTTAAACGAATATAATTTTCAAAATATAACTGTCATTAATTCAGCTTTTACGACTTTTTGAAGAATACGAGGTCGCAATATTTTTATCATGTTTATAAATTCGATTATCGGTCTTGTGATTAAATTCCTTACAGAGGCAGTTGTTAGCCCAGCCAATATTAAACAACGATTGGATAATGTGTACGGGGATTCCTCTCCATCATTTTCCACCTTGAAAGATTAGTGTAAGTAAGCAATTTCGTTTAGTAAGATTAGTTAGTAGTATTTCAAAAACTATGAGGTCTTGAGGATTCTTCGTGTGAATAAAGGTCTGCCAAAGGTGCCAAAACCAATCTTTCGAGTGTGAAGCGAAGCGAGCGAGTATCGTGCTCTAAAGAACTGGAGGCAAATCTCACAAACAGGAACGATTTCTTCGTGTCAATTGGTCGTCGTTCAGATAAAAACCCGTCTAGAAAGACAAAGGTGACTCAATCCACTAAAAAAATAATGGCTACGATCAAGGATTGTCCAAGAATATTACTCATAGACATAAAAGAAGGCAATACTGTGATGACAGGAAGCTATTATGCACAACTGTGTGAAGCAATCAAACAAAAAAACGTGGAGGAAAACTAAGCAAGGCGTGCGGTTTCTTCATGACAAGGCGCCTGTCCACACCGCTACAGTAGCGAAAACTGCTGTTTTAAGATGTGACTTCATAGTCATTCGTCACCCATGTTGTAGTCATTTTTTTTAACGTTAGGAAATCTATCACGGATACCCATCAGCGAAGGCGACCCTGCGGGGTTATGGTGGACTCCTACCGGCTAAAACTAACAACTAGCTGAGCGAGGTTGCGGGAATGTTGTCACCCAACATCGGCGACCCACTACGGTGCGGGTCAACGCGAGACCCACCTTGTAGTCCTGATCTAGCCCCCAGTGGCTATTATTTATTTTCAAAGCTAAAGTTCGACTTAAAAGGTAGAAGATTTTCTAGTAACCATGAAGTGGCCGTTGCATTTTTTGCTTCTTTTGAGGACACAACTTCTGAATATTTTAATAAAGGGATAAAAAATTTATTTAAAGAATTCGAAAAGTTTATAGAGGTCGACGGATACTATATTGAAAAATAAATATAACTTTATGTTCTGCAGTGCCTTTTTTCTTTGCCCGGGCCGAAAACTTTTGGACCCTCCCACGTAGGTATGTTAGTAAATCGATATGACGTTTATGGTTATATTTGTAGCTAAAATACCGAGTGAATGTGGGGAAATAAATACATAGACAGCCCATTAACGGATAAACTGGAATAGCTCTGAAAGGAGCTGTTTATCAGCTTGGTTTTGTATATTTATTTAACCATTATCGCTGGATTCACGACGGAGAATGAATGGGAGCCAGCAGCAGCCGTCACAGCCAACGCTTCCGAATTTCAACAATATTAAATGGCTTTACGCACACACCGCAGTTTTGCTGTCTCAGGCAACAGACATACTACCTACGGAGTATTATTACGCCTATATAATCGCCAAATATTGAATGGAGCGAAAAACATAATATCTACTACCATTGTAATATGTTTAGTTATGTTTATATCAGCACAGATGCTCTCTCCTCTGGTGCACTGCCAACTTAACAATTGCCAACATTTTATTTTATAGACTGATAAAATCAGCCTAATCTTTAACTATTTCTCAAATGATCCCTGAATGGGATTAAATCTTTGGTAGCTTTGGTAAAAAAAATCATATTATTATTACCTTCCTGAACTAACTGTTTATTAAGGAGGAGGACCAAATTTTAGTCTCTCCATAATATTATACAATCGACATCAATGCTGCTTCTATAGGAAGAAAAAATAATTCTTGCTTAAATATTCAACTATGGTGTATATATACTTGATGCATATGATACACTCACTGTGCATTACTTCCGTAATTTGTTAATAATCCAATTGTATGTGAATTTTTAAATATGTTTCCCTAGACTTATTATAGAAGCGTATTTATTATTTTAAGCATTTTTTGTTCTCCATACGTTTTTCCTTTATAGTAACTTGGTCAAATATAAATTAAACATAACAGAGACAGAGACATAAACAAATTTTGAACTCATTCATACCATTTACCAGTAATTTGTGTCGTCCGGTCGTAAACATCTTCTAATTTCGAAGGCATTTTCCAGGGTTTTACTCTGTTAGACATCACACAAAATCTTTGTAATCCCAATTGAAATAATAAGAATAATAAAAACCAAAAAATAATATAATAAATAATAATAATATAATATAGATAATAAAAAAAATTTCAAAGCCTGTGGATGCTCCCCCTACTGATGAAAAAGGTTTACGTTATAAAACTTTTTTTCTACCATCTAATTTTCAAAACCCAATAAGTCCCCACGATGCTCGAGTGAATCCCCATTTAGCATCGTGAATAGCATAAATGCAGACACATTCTTGAAGTTTACATACTGCTAGTGCTATCTGTTGGATTATGCGCATACTTTATCGTACAGCGACAGAAATAATTGAATGAGCTTTCAAATACCTAATATTAAATCTGTTATACCTTACAATGGCTAGATGGAGCTTTTCATAAACTATGCTGTGTTGTATCGTTCCGACGTATGAAAGTGCCCGTAAATTTAAAAAGAATCAAGGACTACATGTTACATAGGAGTAATCCAATCACATGTCCTTTACATAGGTAACCATTTGCTACAATAAGATATAAGAGCAGTCAATGATTTTCCCCACAAATGAGGCCATCTATTTTGATTTTGGACATAATGATCATGTAATATTGATTTATTGCGCTCTGTGTTAACTTTTTGTATACTATGTGTATACTAATGTTTACACACTGAAAAAGTGTATACTACTCGCATAAAGAAAGGCTTTCGTCGATTGTGCAAGACATATCATGCAACGAGACTTCATTGGAACGATTAGTGATACAACAGAGCTCTCGCGGCCATTCACCCACAAGATGGACAGACCTTATTAAATCACCTACGAAGTACTTCCTACTGAGTGTAGGCACACGCAGTGCCACCAATAGACAGAGATGAAGATGTCTTACAGAGGCGCTACCAACTTATCAGACAACCATGACCACGACCACTCTATCAGGAGTGTACGACTGAAAAGAAGAAAAAAATAGGTAAGTACCTATATAAGTATATTTATATACCTATTGTTTTTTATGTTAAGATCGGCAGATAGGCTGACGGTCCACTTGATGGTAATTGGTTACGATCGTCTATAACACAAGCAAAGCCACAGTTGCTACAAGTGCACTAGGAGGGGATAGGCAAATGGGCTCTGGCATCCCTTACTCACTCACCGAAACACAATAGCACACGTGCTGTTATTTCACGATGGTCTAGTGTAAGAGAGTAACTAATCTTCCAACGGGCTCGTCAAAAAAAATTTATAAATAAAATAAAAAAATATTTTGTTATATACTACTTGTACGATATTAACCCCATGTTTAGTACAAAGTGATAGCAACAGGCAGTACCTAGTAACAACATACTTGATGATGTCACCTCGGATTTTTTGATCCGAGACGGAACCTATTAAAATATCAGTTATATTTATTCTTGCAGATTCCACAAAAGCTATCAAATCAATTAAATTGAAAAGCCGGGAATCAATAAATACAAACCGACAAGTACTAATAATGTGAATGCAAGTAACGTCATTCGAGGGAATTTTTTTTTTACAACTTGACATTGAAATTCAACTTAGCACAGTAGAAATATTTTTAGGCAAAGGTTGTTTTAGGTATTTTCTTACCGCCGAGGCTTTGAAATAGGTAAATTCCCGTTAAAACTTCTGTAGTAGGCAATGTTTGGTAAATATTTTAATATTGTTATTATTTTAATCATTATAAACATTGAAATACTTTTATGTAATTGTAAGATGGACCAGCAGACAGCCCATTAGATTTATTAAAGCCTATTATTTAATTCAATGGACTTGTATCTTATATATAAAAATGAATCCCTATTTCTCCTGGTCACGGCATCACGCGTAAACGGGTAGACCGATTTTAATTCGGTTTTCGCTAATGGAAAGAGGGATAAACGGGGAATGTTTTAGGGTATATAAAAATTGCACACCGGGCGAAGCCTTCTTATTTCTTATTATAATTATTTCCTATTCAGATCGGCTACGCACATGCAACTTCAATGACGTTGCTTGTATTAATTAGGCTACGGTAACCACTTTCCACTGTAGTGATACAACTAAAGTACACCGTCAGCCTGCTTCTTGCTTTATCAATTAGGAAAATATAATTAAGAAACCTCTAAGTGTGAGAAAACAACTTTTAAAAATATATGACTATCTGACAAAACAAAGTGGACTAGATCCACTAGATCTTTGCACTGTGTCATTGTCTTCTTTGGACTATGACAATCTATTATATTATACCCATGGAAGTAATAAGTACTATATACCCTTCTCCCAGAGAAGCGAAGCCTGTGCATAGCAGACTGTCATCCTTATGCTAACGTATAAATTAGCACGTTTATTAAGGCGTTATGTGGCCAACATTTTAACGTATTGATTTACAAACGTCGTATAGCATTAAACTTTAAAAGCGATAGCTCGGGTATAGTTTTTTTTTTTTGACACATTAAAGACATTTTTGATTTTTTGAGATTTTTGACGAAACTGATGCTACTGCTCCACTTGCATTAACGTAAAAATGCGCGTTGGCTACGTTTAGGTTACAACGCAGAGGTTAGGTTAGGTTAGGCACAACGTTTAGGTTACGTTAAGAGTTCATTCTTAGTGAAGTAACGCGTTAACACAAAATGGAGGTTGAAGCAGCTGCAATAGTTACAGCAAGGTGTAATAAATTATTATATGCATTTATGCAATTGAATAAAAAAAAAGAAAAGAAAAGAAGATAGTAAAGATTCTGATTAATGTAACTCTAAAAACTCTACATAAAGGTTTCTCATTCTGGCACTCCATTGTCATACTCGTAATAAAGCAGTTCCCGCCTGATCACGCTAAGACTGTATTTTTTCGTTGGTGGTACATGTAATCAAAGGACAAGGAAATGAAGGAAAATCTGTCACCTACCTTGTGAATTACCAAGTCCTTGATCCTCCGGCGGCGAAGATTGCAACGGACCTGTCACACACAGAGTCCAGAAGCTCCAGTACTTCAGCACTTCAATGATTACATTCGCGAAGTGAGAAGCGTGACCAAATAGATAAACTACATGCACGTAAATTCAAATCTCGCGGGTCGAGATCGACGGAGGAGTCTACGCGTGTTTGTTGCGATGTTTTTTAGATTGACTGCGGGTTCATAAAATTGCCGGTCGCACGGCTTGCGGTAGTGACAGAAATATGGATCGGTATATGGGGAAGTAAGATACTACAGCAATTTAGGTACTATAAATTTATTTTAATTAACAATTGGCGTCAACACCGCCTAAAAACAAATTAAGACGCAGGTCAAGCAGTAGTGGCAGAGCACACTGCATTTCACAGTCATTTGGGCAGCCCGTCTGGCGGCAGTAACCACCCCTCTACAGAAGACCACCGTGAAATAACAGCACGCGTGCTGTTGTGTTTCGGTTAGTGAGTAAGGGATGCCAGAGCCCATTTCCCTAACCCCTCCTAATTCCTTATCCTTAATCCTACTGTAGTCGGCAGCGCACTTGCAGCAGCATTGGCGTTGCTTGTGTTATAGACGATGGTAGCCACCTACCATCAAGTGGACCGTCAGCCTGTTTGCCGATCTTAACATAAAAAAAGTATGGGAAGAGCTTTAAGTGAGGAACGTTTTTATGTATAATTTGCAGAAAAAAATTGCACCGTACCAAGCTAGGAGCGGGTGGCTAGTTAATATACAGGGTGTCTCCAAAGTAGTGAATCAAACGGCTCACCGAGATAGAGTAGGTCAAGACCTATCCAAATAAACCAACTTTAGTTCCGCGAAAATGTATAATTCATGAGATATTTGAAAATTAGTGAAAATTCCAAAAATACCGATTTTTAAGTATTTTTTTTCAATAACTTGGTCAATTTATGTTTTGGGGTCACCTGTTACTATTTTTATTGTTACTAGATTATGGTTCTGATGACCACATACGGAAAATCAAAAATAAAAACAAAAAGAAATAAAAAAAGTCAGGGTTCAATCTTTTAATTTTATTTCGTCTTTTTCATTAGTGATTATAAAACACCCCATATTTTTAGAAAAAAAAACCCTTCCATTAACTGGTAAAGTCCTAAAAACTTCCCTGTTTCATGCGGATTCCAAATTGGTAAGTAACATTAATAACACCCCTAAAACTAAATTTTTATGGATGGGTCAAATGCGTCAGGTAGTAACAATAAGTGAAATCAATAGAAAATCTGTTTTTGTGTCCGCCGGAATCAAGGTAATTTCTATGGAATTGTTCGGGTCATAGCTCTGTTATCTTGCTCTTACGCATAGAGTTAGAGTGGGATGGATGATTTTGTAGAAGTGAGCAGTGAAAGGGAAGTATGCGGGCGGTGGAGTACAAGGCGCGAACGCATTGCTCCCTTATTTTTATTTGTCAGTTAGCTTACTTTTCGTACTTGCTACACACGCGCGCTCTGTTTCTGTATTGTGTTTTCTCCACTTTTAATAACTGACTTGGCTTTACTTTGGACTCTGATTTACTGTGTGTTTTGTGTTTGACATGGAACATCCTACTTACACTTCTCAAGAGTATGCAGACATGCATCTTATTTACGGCGAAACTCGCTACGAGCCCCGCAGAGGAGGAGTAGCGTACAACGCAAGGGAAGCGGCGAGGATCTACGCCGAACGCTTTCCAGATCGCCGACATCCAGATTATGGAGTATTTTTAAGAGTCCACAATGCTTATAGGGCTGGGGAGATGCCTGGTGCACGCCGTTCTAGAGAAGGACGACCTCAAACAACTGACGAGGACACAGTGCTAGAATTGGTGAATGAAGAACCTGGCATATCAACAAGAAAAATCGAGAGTAGAACCCGCATTCCGAGAGCAACAAATCATAGAATTTTAAAAAAATACGGGTATCAATGAAGAAAATATCAATGAATAGATAAAACAATAGAATCAATGATAGAAAAAATCAATATAGAAAAATAAAAAAAATCAATGAAGATCCCGATTTTTTTGATAAAGTTTTATGGAGCGACGAATCGTTCTGTCGCAAGGATGGCTACCTAAACTTACACAATGTGCATAGCTGGAGTATCGAGAATCCGCATGAAATGCGCGAAGAACGGTCCCAATATCAATTTAAAATTAATTTATGGGCTGGAATTTTTCATGGCAAAATTTTGGGACCGGTAGAACTGCCTATCTTAAATGGGGAGAACTATTTACATTTTCTACGGAATAATTTGGTTGACCTGCTTGAAGGAACTCCTGAAGAGTTACAAAATACAATGTGGTTTCAAAATGATGGATGCCCAGCCCATTATGCCGTGCCCGTACGGCAATATTTAAATGAAAGATTCCTGAATCGATGGATTGGTCGGCTGGGCCCAATTTTGTGGCCACCACGGTCACCAGATTTAAATCCATTAGATTTTTTTACTGGGGATGTTTAAAGGATAAAATTTATGAAAAACCAATAATAAAAAATTACTCACTACAACATGCTTGTTATAATAAAAAATTACTCACTACAACATGCTTAATTTTATTTGATTATCTATTAAGAAGATATTTTAATTTAGTTTGGAAATTAGGTATAATTGTTTTTCAAACGCATAATAAAGGTTAGGTTACGAAAATTATCCATCCCACTCTAACTCCATGCGTAAGAGCAAGATAACTGAGCTATGAGTCTATTGTTTAAACAATAGACCCGAACAATTTCATAGAAATTCACTTGATTCCGGCCGACACAAAAACAGGTTTTCTATTGATTTCACTTATTGTTACTTCCTGATGCATTTGACCCATCGATAATAATTTAGTTTTAGGGGTGTTATTAATGTTACTTACCAATTTGGAATCCGCATGAAACAGGGAAGTTTTTAGGACTTTACCAGTTAATGGAAGGGTTTTTTTTCTAAAAATATGGGGTGTTTTATAATCACTAACGAAAAAGTCGAAATAAAATTAAAAGATTGAACCCTGACTTTTTGTATTTCTTTTTGTTTTTATTTTTGATTTTCCATATGTGGTCATCAGAACCATAATCCAGTAACAATAAAAATAGTAACAGATGACCCCAAAACATAAATTGACCAAGTTATTGAAAAAAAAAAAAACTTAAAAATCGGTATTTTTGGAATTTTCACTCATTTTCAAATATCTCATGAATTATACATTTTCGCGGTACTAAAGTTGGTTTATTTGGATAGGTCTTGACCTACTCAATCTCGGTGAGCCGTTTGATTCACTACTTTTGAGACACCCTGTATAGAACAAAACTAGTTTAGGTTTAGGGAAGTGACCGAAACAAAACAGTGGTCAAAGCTGTCAAATAATCAACATATTTCGTGACTGCGAAATGCATTGTGCCCTGCGACTCATTGTATACCTACACTTGGTGTTACGTAAAATACAATTGTTTCTGCATCGGTGAATAATTTTTTTGTGTGGCTTTATTTTGTCCAAACCGGAAGTGACGTCCGAGACTGAGAAGGACAACTGGCTGATTGATTATTTTCACCGACTTCCTGCACGTTGTGCGAGGTCGGCCGCCCGTCGGGCTAAGAAAGCTGAAAGCTCTTATTATAACATTTATGAATTGAACGATGAATCACAATAATAATTTAGACTAACTAAGCCCACAACTTCGTACGAGTAGTATTCGGTATATTGGAATGAACACTAAATGTTACGGGAAGCTTGCTTCATCAGTGAAAACCACATTCAAATCGTGCACAATTAGCGTGCACAAACGCACAAACAGACAAAAATACTAAAAACTATTTTTTGTCCTTGGTAACAAAGTACAAAGCGTACATTTTTTTTTCTTTAATGTACAAAGACGGCTCGATTGCGATTTTATTATATGTAGGTATCATCGACATAATATAACGTTTTTTATAAATAGTTATATATAAATCTGAATTTCCGCATTCGATTAAATATTAAAAGGTAATGATTTAAGTGTCAACATAAGCACTGCTCTCATACTAAATTTTTGGTACTAATTCTCTAGAAATATTCCTTAACATGTATGTGTACTATTTGTTTATTAAAACCAAAGGCTAACTAACGAGTACAGATGGGCCGAGTGCCATTTAAATATTCATACTCATAAAAACAGTTATTAAATAAATATTACAAATATTTTATTGGGGTTTAGTTTTGCTTTTTTAAATTGATCTTATTTAGAAGTTATAAAATAGATCAAAATACCTATTTTAGCGTTATTAAACTGGTAACAATCAGTGCAATAAAGAACATTTTTAATTTGCAAGCGCTTAAAGTCTCGCTCAAGAAACAGGTGTTTGGGCGTGGTCAGTTTCCGCTAAAAGCAGTTTACCTATCTACCTACTATTGCACTAGACAATGAACGAAAATATGTTGATTCTTATTACATGATAAATATAAAGAGTTGATACAGTTCCTCTCACATTTTTTATCATATGATATTTTTTAAGTCTTGTATTTGTGCTGTAATGTTATATTTGTTATAATAAATTTTGCTCACACATTGTTAATATTTTCTTACGTACGGCAGGCAGACTGACTGTCCCTTTGAATTAAGACGGTTACAGTCATCTAAAGGATCATCATAAGGATAGGACTAATTTTTCACAGATTTAGTACTAGTGATCGGTTTATAGCTCTTTCCATTAGTCATTTGTGATTAAAATTCGATGGGTAATTTAGAAAAACTTAAATGTCAGCTCACACAAAGTAGCGCGGGCGCGGCGCGCACTTTTTATGATAGCAATAAAATATCGTGGCCGCGCGCGACTTTACGTGAATCATTAGACTGTGTACCTTTTAGTGTAGTTTATAAGTTAAATATTCTCTATTGGTATCTTAAAAAGTGTGAGCTAACCCTAACGGAGATAGAGACAGAGAGCGACTTTGTTTCGTAGTTTTTTCTGCAAATTATATGCACAATTGCACAAAGTTGTGTGGATTAGGAGAAGTTAGCTGAGAAACGGACAGATGCGAACAGTGAATTTATTGTAAACTAGCTGAGTCAGCAACTTCATACGCGTGGTATACGGTATAGCGCGTAACTTTTTTGTTTATAGACCGATTGGTATGAAACAAACACTAAATGTTACGGGAAGCTTGCTACAATACATCAGTGGAAACCGCATTCAAATCGATTAAGCCGTTTTTGAGATTAGCGTGCACAAACGTACAGACAGACAGAATGAATATTATGACAAAATTCTAAAAACTATTTTTTTGACCTTTGCATGTTTGTTTGGTACTTAATTTATTTGGATTATTACCTAGATTAACATATAGGATACCTTTTTTTCAGGGAAAAACGTTAGGTGCCTGTGAGTTTTTTAAAAAACGAACAACAGAGCGTAAGAAGTTTTAAATTTTTCTGAATATTTTATTTTTATTTTATTAAAGATGGGTTTACTCTTTAGCCAGCATCTATCCGTGTAGGAAAGATGAGGCCGACGATGGAGCGAGCTCACCCAGAAGATGCCTGTTCACTTGAACCTTGAAAAGATTTGGGTTGGATGAGCTCGGAAATACAGACGGAAATACAGGAGTTCCAATCCTTAGCAATGCGCATTATGTTTTAAAGCGCTTGGTACGATAAATGAATATTATGCACTGTTTCTAGTTTCTTTAACAAAAGTTTCAACCTAATTAAAAGATTGAATGAATTTTTTATTTTGTTATAATCAAGTCAAGTGCATAAATATGTATTCAAAGTTCAAAGAATTGTTTAATAAATATGTATGTATTTAAAAACGTTTAGATATTATAAACGCCCACACATAAACTGTCATTAAAATATCCCGCCTATTTTTGAGAAATATGATTTGCTCGTGTGGTAATTAATAATAATAAAACATTTGCGAAGACATATCAATGATGAGAAAAATAGCATATACATACTTCATTATATACATTAGTACCTATATAATGAAGGTTTAGTAGGTACATATTTTTTACATCTGGCTGTATGTCTACTTATAGTAGAATTTTTGGAAATTTGCTGCAGACTAAAGTCTTCGCCAAACTCTTAAAACTACGAAGTTGACTTTCAAAACTAGCAATATTCAAGGACTTCGTTCAGCTCCGTTCACCACTAACACGATTTTTAATAGTTTAAGATAACAAAGGGGCCACAGGTTTAATTGCCTTTCTAATTAATTCATATCGTTATTGAAATAATTACGTTTGTCAAATTTATCTCACGTATTGATCTATAAGTTAGTACTCATTTGTTGTAACGAGTATATTTACTGTGTTGAAAATCGTTTTTGGAACGGTCACCGGACGGTATCCTTATATATAATTTCGTTTACAAATTGAAGTTAAAATAAAATAATAATTTATTTCTTTACGATTAGATTTAATTTTTTTTTATGTGGAGATCCACTTGATAGTAAGTTAATACCGTCCACCAATAAACACGAGCAACGCCATAGGAACTGTAAGTGCGCTGCAGGTTAAAAAGAAAATGGACTACGACTTTCCTTACTTGCTTACTGACAGATTAATACAGATACTGGCAGACTTATAACATATTAATGTTATAAGTAAATGTATATTTTAAAACAATTGCGTTATATCTATTACTACACATCATCACAACACACCAGACATTTTTGTATCCGGAGAACTAAATTCTAGGTTATCTACACAGTAAGGTATTGTATATAACTCCGGTATTTACTATACCGGAGTATAGTAAACCTATAACTTTTTTACCTATACCTATACCTATAACTTTTTATATTTACTAAAAAGTAAATTAAAAACCAAAATTTTTGTGTACCCAGCTTTTTTCAAATGGGTCAAAACTGTTTTGTGGTCAATTCCTAGTTCTTCAGCTATGTCGTAACTACTAACATGCCGATCTTGGTCCACTTTTTCAAAAATGGCGTCCATTTTATCCGTAACAGAACCAGAGCGAAGTGCATCTTTGACATCAAAATTCCCGGATTGAAAACGTTAATACCAACTTTATGCGACTCTTACTGACACTGCATTATGTCCATAAACGTTACAATATTTTTTCGCGGCTTGCGTTGCATTTTTTCCTTCCTCTAATGAAGAAATTCGATACATTTTTTAAAATGTATCGAATTTCTTCATTAGATTCACTCATTTTGACAGACAAACAACATTCTATTAATTTATTTCTTTTTTGAAATGTAACTTTTTTAATGTACTCAAAACCAGTCAGATACAAATAGTACAGCTAAAGAAATATTATTACAAGTTTATACATACTAAATGCGAAAAGACTTTTTCCCCAGCCTAATATTAATATTCACTTGATTAGTCTAAATTTTAACAATTTTAAAATTAAATAATAATGCTCTTTGTTGACGTCTGGTTAAAAGGTCACTTCGATTTGTCTTTGGATATGGATTAAAACCATGAACTTATAATAGAATTTCTTAACCTTTCGATTACTAGTCTATATAAATTTAAAGTAACAGTATTACAATATTCTTTAGTCTAATTGTACAACTTAAATGAGTCAACAAGTTTTAATACGTGGCTTTTATTGCTTTGGTTGAAGGCGATAAAAACAATAAATCTCATTCTACCATAGACACTAATTGAAATGCAATATTGTGGAAAATATATCAACTATTCAAAATTAGCAATAAATGATCAAGGGAATTTGTAACAAAAATATAATAAAACAAAAAATCAAATCAAATATCTTCACAGTCCAGAGACTTTTAAGTGGGATTATACGCGAGCGTGCGTGAATCACTTAGTTATCCTTAAAATTTATAACTTACTAGTCGTTACGCGCGACTTCGTTCGCTTATCTTTACAAAATATTGTATTTTATATACAAAAACTAAAATTATAAACTAAATCAAATAATAAAATATGTAAGTAACTAATAGACTAGAGCCTTTTTTATGTTAACGTGCTGCAAATGCGCTACCGACTACAGTAGGATTAAGGATAAGGAATTGGGAGGAGATAGGAAAATGGGCTCTGGCATCATTTACTCACTCACCAAAACACAACAGCTTTGTGCCCTGCCACTACTTTCCAGATCCAGACCAGAGCCAACTTTGAACAGCTCATTTTCAAAGTTGACCCAGCCGGGGATCGAACCCGGGAACCTTAGAACAGAGCGTTAAAGCAAGCACCCTAACCACTCATCCAACGTGCTCGTCAAGAGACAGGAGGGAGTAGAGTAGGGCAGTTCGCTCAACAGTGGCATTTTTTTTAATAACTTCCTAACGAAAGGTTCGATTCTAATAATATTCACTATTTATAGTTGGATAAAAATTAATAATATGATACGGTTGTCATCTTCTTTCGATTCTAGTTGTGTTTTGATTGACTAATTTGAACATAAAACGGTTACTGTGACTTAACTAAAATAATAGTTAAACATACCTACATTACTAACAACGCCCTACGAATTCGTACACGTGCATAGCAGCATAGCATAGCGCGTATTATTTCAATGAACTTACAGTAAGCTTGCCACAATACATCAGTGAAAACTACATCAAGTTGATTGAGATCAGCGTGCACGAACGCACAAACAGACAAAAATTCTAAAAACTATTTTTTTGACCTCGATAACATAAGCACAAATGTACATTTTTTTAAATATATAATCTAAAATGGCTCATTTACGATTTTATTGTATGTATACGTATGTTCGTAGGCAACTCATTTAAAGAAAAATATATTATATAGCCTATGTTATTCACTGATAATATAGCTTTCGGTAGATAAAAGAATTTTATAATAAGTTTTTTACTTTATCCATCAACAACAAACATACAAAAAATCAAATCTTTCCTCTTTATATTATTGGTGTAGAACAGAACAGTACTTTTAAACTATATAAAACTACTCAAGGCCATTTAACATTTCTTAGAACTACTTCAAGCTATTTAAGACAATTTAAAATAAATCAGAACTTAAACAAGTGTGTTATTAGTTATTAAGGGAATTTAAACACTACCTAATAACACTGTTTGATACCACTAAAAATAATTCAAACCATAGATTCCCAAATACTCCCAAATAATATATATATATATATATATATATATATATATATATATATATATATATATATATATAATCTGTACGCATTCAACGTACAATAGTGGCGTAATATTATTTATTTATACTTCTATACTATATAATATTAGAAAGAGAAAAGATTTGTATTGTATGTTTGTAATGAATAAACTCAAAAACTACTGGGTCGATTTTTAAAAATTTTTCGCCTATAAAAAGCTACATTATCAGCGAGTAACATAAGCTACTCACCATCCCCTCATCTCCCCCTGTTTACCCCCTCCATACAAATGTATGTTTGTAATGAATAAACTCAATGACTACTGAACCGATTTTAAAAATTCTTCCACCTATAGAAAGCTACATTATCAGCGAGTAACATAGGCTAATCACCCTCCCCCATCTCCGCTCTTTACGCCCCGCTCTATACAAAATTGCCGTTTTCCACGAATAAATGTTCAAAAATGTTTAAAAAAACAAATGTCCACCCGTGAGAAGCCGGGACGGGGCGCTAGTTTGTTATAATTAACAATTGTAAGAGTAAGAGTTGCAAGAGTTGCAAGTGTTTACTTCTATTTATCGTTACATAAGGTGGTGCATATTACAATATAATGATGATGATTAATATTTGATTAATGATTAATATTTTACATTACATTAAATTAATACATTACATGTTATAGTATATTATGTATCTTAAACAGGAATATTCTTCTAATCTGTAAAATTCTTTATAAAAAAGCCATATTATTGTGCAATGTATTTTTAAACTTTCCTATTGAGAGCTCCTTTAATAGAAGCGGTAAATGATTTTTGGCATATAATTTTCAGGAAAAAAAATTCATCCATGCGAAGCCGGGGACGGGTCGCTTGTTTATTTATAAAACGGCTTTGTAATAATAAAGCTACGTCGTTTATAATAAAATAACGAATGTGTAATCTGAAATTAGGTTAGAAATAAATTAGCTAAATTTATTGCGTCGCTGAACAAAGGCATTTGCGCCGACATTCCGAAGGCACCAAATCCTTTCACCGCTGGCATTTATTGGTGCAGAACCAATTCTTGGAACTGCACATGCTGTGACAAATTTAAATTTATTTATTTATTAACATTTCCTATCTGAATAAATAGATATGGTCCTTTACAAGCGTCAGCCTGTATGACATTCATCTCCTAAAGTCTTAAAGGGTTACTCTTTTGTCGCTTTTGCGATGTCGACAAATTTACTTTGACCAAAAAGGGCGCCAAACAGATTTACGGTATAAGTCTACCATTGTCTATAAACAGGAATCAAAATATGCTGTAAAGCATGTTAAAATAAAGGACAAACAATATAATTAATATTTAAGGTTATGATATCCCCTACTCGTTCACGAAACACTGACAGTACATGTGCTTTTATTTTATGATGATCCACTGTATGCCTACTGCTAGATGGACTGCCCAGATTATGACGGCAGAACACACTGTTCTATGCCAGAAACTAAAACTAATTAAAATTAAATTAAAAAGTAAGTAGGCATTACAATTATTTACATCGTTTGACTCTCACGGTAGAATTGTAAATTTTTTAATGAATCGTTTTAGGCACTACAACCGTTTTACTGAAAATTGATAATAAGCAAAAAGATTAAATATATTGAATACTAGCTGACCCAGCTGACGTTGTCCTGCCTGAACCCAAAAATAATTCTGTAACCCGATTGTGGCGCCACCTATCGGGTCCAATTTTATTTTCAAACCATGTGTCAAAATGTCGCGACATACATATACTTAGAATAGATATAAATACACGGATGACAAACACCAATTAAAGTATTTAATTTTAAATAACGTTAATGAAGACTTACTTAAATAGCTAACTTAAATTAATTCATTGAAATATTAAACTGAAGAAATTTGAATACTTTTATAGTGAATATATTATTATTTTAAGGTTTTCACAATAAGAGTTTAAGATAACGACAGGAAACTGCTTTTTTCTAGCATCTCTTAAAAGTCAATAGTAAACTAAGTACATAAACTTACTTAAATTGTGTAAGTAGGTATGTACTTGATGTGAAAATCATTGAAATTAAATCGTGACTATATGTCAGGAGTGAAGGCACACAACATTCTTTAATCTCATTCTGTAAGTATTATATATCTACCGTGAACTTCACTTTATGTGCTATTTTTTGAGTTCTATTTTTAAAATAATCATAGCATTTTATGTTTTATGTACGACTTGCAGCGCTATAACCACATAAGTATGATTCTTTACGCTACCACTCCATATTTATTTTCATAAAACATTCGAAATTCGAATTAAATAAATTGGCCAACATTCTAAATTCGAAAGTTTTGAGTATATGACAAAATTATATATACTTAATATTTATATTTTGAGTTGATAAAATCCAAACATTTTAGTTAGAGCCAGAGATTTTTTTTTGTACCAGGGCCTTTGTTGACCTAGTTATGCCTCTGGCCACGCCTGGCGTGTAAAAACGTAACATACTATATCTACTTGATATATGTATATATAATTGAAATATATAACTCAATAATAAAAATAATAAATAATAATAAATAAATTATCAAAATCAATTTTACTGTAAAATATAATTAAATTTCAAAGTATTCCCTTACATGTACCTACATGTAAAACCATTGTACATATAAATAAAAATAAACACAATTGAATGTAATACTGTAATAAAATCGGAGTCTCATCTTAAATGTATCTTGGGTTAATATAGGAAAATTTAAATATTTATTACTTATCCGCATAAAATAACCGTTAAAATATATATAAATAACCGTTACAACCCGTAGGTACTTCGGGAACATTACTTTATTTCTGGATGAAAAGTACCCCATGTCTTTCCCCGTATTCCTGACAATGTGTGTATTAAATTTCACGATCGTCGGTTGAGTTAACGTTCTCTACTACGCGAATTCAACTGGACTCTCTACACCCGGCCCCTGTAGGAGGGCCCTGTGCCCTGGAGTAGGGTTCCCGCTACTCGAAAATACCAAAAAAATCTTTGTTTTTCTGGTACTAAATCATTAAATTAAAAACTGTTTGTGTCATTTATATGGTCGACGTTCTTATAAATTCTATCCACCTGTTTCGATATTGTGAAAATTATCATTCAAAAACGTCAGGTTTCGATATCATTTAATACTTTATAGAGTAAAAAGCCCATTATACAAACGAGTGCTCAAAAGTTAAAGTTCATAAAAAGCCAACAAACTCACTTGACCACATGTTGACTTTTGCGAACAAAACCGGAAATATTTACGTGTATTGAGACACGGTAAGAAAGTGGATTTCGAGACAACTATCTTCCTGGTTCAGCAGTAATTAATCAAACTTGATATGACTTATTTTTTAATAATTATCAGGCAAAAAAAATTGTTTAAAGTTGAAACAATTTTTTTTGCGTGGGATAATCTGCGAACCAGATCCCCTCTGACCATAGGGAGATCGGTGAGGTATGTGTGACTTCTACCCACGGTGTTTCCTCGCGCCGTCTATGGGCGGGGTCGGCAAGGGATCGTGGAAACATACATCTGCCTTGTACCGCCAGACGAGGCCCGAACACTTGCGGGTTCCACCTGGATTAGGCGCGGAGTTTAAACCCCGCGCCGTGGAGAGACGTGCTGGAAACACACAGCACGTCTTCCCTCATTGCCCGGTGATGGCGGACGACCCCATGTCCGCCGCCCCTGCGCGAAGCGGCACAAGCCGCCCATACTCACCTCTCGAAGCGGGCAATCAGCGAGGGGCTTCATCTCTGAAGCACTCCATAACCTCTTCTCTGCGGCACAACCTACCACAGAGTCGGAGGCCGCTTCCACCTGAAACTCCGCTCATCTCTACGGCATTAAGGGTGGGCGGCCCAAAGGGGTTTTCCGCCTGACATTTCCACAGCAACTGCGGCAGCCCAAGAGACGGGTTCCACCTCGTGTTGTCGTCGCAGAAGAGTTACTAGGCTCAGCTAGGGGTGACCGGCGAAGCTCCAACTGACAGTTAGAACCTCCCAACGTTTGCTCGGCCACGAATTCCGATGTTTGGAGCCCGCTCGGAGCACTCACGGGTGTGCTTTCTTAGTTCGCTAGCGACAAATTCTATCAGACAAGCGCAGGTCGGTGACCTCACCGACCTCTGCAACCGCCTGGATTGTCGAGGGTTAAGCTTCCCCACCATGACAAGGTTCTAGCATGGCCAAAGAGAGAAATGGAGCGAATTTCGTTTGAACTGTTCTTTCAATATTTCAAAGATACATTATTCCAAAGATACTACTATATAAATGCGAAAGTTTGTTAAGATGTATGGATGTTTGTTCATCAATAACACAAAAATGGCTGAACGTATTTGGATAAAATTTGGCAAAAAAAAATTAGTTTATTACCTGGATTAATAGGTAAAATTAGAATACTTTTTGTTCAGAAAAAAATGTTTAGTTCCCGAGGAATCTTCTAAAAATATAAAAAAAGGCGCCATATTTTTTTTTATTTTTAGACGATCCTAATATTTTCCAAAATTTTCCCTATATTAATCCAGGTAATAAACTATCTGTGTGCTAAATTTCATCCAAATCCGTTAAGTCGTTTTTGCGTGAAAGAATATAAAAAACTTTTCATTGTTCAATGCTGACAAGTCGCGGCATGTAGGGTGAAGCATGGCGCGTCGGTCTAGTAAATATTATATGTTTATTACATAGAGAAAGCGAATTTTGCAATTTTTGTGCATGCTAACATGCTAACCTTCCATTTTGTGCATTTTTTGTGCTTAAGGTATATTTTTGTACATGCTAATATTTCGAAATTCGGTATGCTTTTGTATTTTTCGGTATTTCAAAGACAAATTATTCAAAATGGAGAAAAACTGTAAAATATTATGTGCGCCCAATTGCACGAAGGCAAAGTCAGGTTTCATGGGTCTAATAGTCATAAATAAAAAAAATATAGATAACTCGTGACCGGTTATATTGTGGACCATTGTCAATTTAATCGCATAATAGACACAATCTCATTACTCGTCTTAACTACTGGTATTTAGTGTTGAAATAATTCTTTTAATCAGGTTTTCCTAGGGTTTCCGTTGCATTGACGTCTAATGGACCGCTCCGTCCTGTTCGCTCCACATTTCCAAGAACCCAACGTGACGACAATTAAACATTGCCCTCTGACACGAACTTGTAAACAAAACAAATTATTAACACAGCGTCACAATTCAAACTTTTATTTATATAAATCAAAGATTAATTTGAGGCATATAAAATGCGTACTATTTATTTATTTAAGGTCTGCAAGCAGACTAATGATAGAATTTTTTGCTTCTGATATTGTTGCAAAGTATCTATTTTCTCCTTACAGATTTACGGCGTAATCAATGTTACTACGAGCATTTGACGTTGCAAATCTCACTGTCCGTCATAAAATCGCATAAAATTGACACTGGTTTTTAATAAAGAAACCATGCGCTAATTTTTGAAGAATTTTTAACTAATTACTAATTAGCTATATGCTTATATTCTTACTAAGTAAATACCTATCACGTAAAATTATTTACACAGGCTCGTACATGCGTATATTGGAACATATTCATAAAGTTATACGGAAATAAATAAAAAAAAAAGGTTACGATATTTTGTTAGAATCATTGCGTAATATACCCATATCAGATCTAGGATAGGACAATAGGCGACAAATATATGCATACGAGTTAGGCCACTGGTCGAGTGTTCCGCCTCAACTTATGAATTATAAATGTAATCTAATATTTATATCAACACGCAATTGAAACTATTTTGATCCGGTAACGCAGTTATTCTAATAACAAGAAACCCAATAATTTATTGTTTTGCTCTAATTGATGAAAAGCAAAATATTGGGTTCTAAGTCCACCGCTTTTGCCCTTGTCCTTTTTTCCTTTTGTTGTTGAAGAGATAATGGGAAGATGAGGCAGTCGTATGACGCAGGATGAGTATTTATTACAATTAGTTTCCAGGAAAGAAGTGCACATTAAACAATGAATTGTAATACAATGTTAATTTGTAGTGGTTCTCTCCGTTACCAGATTTTTTTAAGGTTGCCTGACCTTAAGATAAACCTTAAGACCTTAAGGTCCACTTGATAGTAGGTTGCTTCCGTCGCCTATAACACAAGCAACGCCACAAGTGCTGTGAGAATAAAATGTGCTTTAAGAATTTAGCAAAGGTTAGAGAAAATCCATCAATGGATCTTTTAAATGTATTAAAGTGGACATAGGGGATATGGGCTCTGGCATCCCTTACTCTCTAACCAAAACACAACAGCACACACTGTAAGGGGGTGGTTACTGCCACCACACGGATGTGCCCAAATTACTTCGAAGCGCAGTGTGCAGTGTGTCACTTCCTTTAAACAGCCTTTGTTGCATCTCTCTATGACGTAAAACTCTCCCCGTCACTTTAGCAATTTCCATATAGTAAAACTAAAATACATCTAAATAATGTCCATAAAGTTGGCCTGCCAAGTATTGCAGTAAGATGCATCGGCAGTTTTTTTTTATGTTAAGGTCGGCAGGCAGGCTGACGGTCCACTTGATGGTAGATGATGGTGGCTACCGTCGCCTATAACACAAGCAACGCCTAAGCTGCTGCAAGTGCGCTACCGACTGCAGTAGGATTAAGGATAAGGGATTAGGAGTGGATAAGGAAATGGGCTCTGGCATCCCTTACTCACTCACCGAAACACAACAGCACACGTACTGTTATTTCACGGTGGTCTTCTGTAAGGGGGTGGTTACTGCCGCCAGACGGGCTGCCCAAATGACTGCGAAACGCAGTGTGCCCTGCCACTACTTTCCAAATCCAGACCAGAGCCAAATTTGAAAAGTTGAATTTTCAAATTTGTCAATATGTGAAAGCGTGTCAATATGCAGCATGTTAAAGTGTGCAGCACCTTAAATGATTTTTAAGGTGCTGCAATGATTTTTAAGGTGACACTAAAGGTTAACTCAAAACACTAAAAGCATCCATCAACACTCACCAATGAAGTCACCTTGCAACACATGTTTCATGTGTAAAACATAACTCTTAATTTCTTTTTTTTTTAATTTTTTTATTTGTATAAGGGATGGCGGACCTCAATCACACCTGATAGTAAGTGAAGATGAGGTCGAAGATGGAGTTCACTTGCCCGTTAATGGCCTATTCACTCTGTTCTTGAAGAGTTGTACGTTTGAGGGGACACTGAAAAAGGGAGAGAATTCTAGTCCCTCGCTGTGCGCATAATAAAAGAAGACGTAATGCGCTTTGTGTGAACCACAACGTAAGGGTGAAAACTCTCCCCACGTCCAGTAGTCCTACGACGAAAAAAGATGGAGGAACTAAATCGTAACTTTTTGTGCACACTCTCCAAAATGAATCCGATATAATACCGACAGGCAGGCAATTCTCTTTCGTTGTTCTAGATTCTGGGGCTTTGTTTCAACCAGAGATTTATCTCTGATGAGCTAGCTTCCGGGTCCGACGCTCCACCGAGTCGAGTGCTGCTAGTTGATATTTAGCTCAACCGTCCCAGAGGTGACTGCAGTTATGCAGTATGTACTCCATATGCGAATAGACCCGAGTTTTGTATAAATTTAAAAGCTGTCCAGTGTGAAGTACCGCCTGATCTTGTTTAAGACCCCAAGATTTTTGGAGCGGTCTTTTACCTATGAGTACTCAATTGAGCGATCGAAATTTAAGTTTGAATCTAGGTCCAGACCAAGGAGCCCCAGTTGGTCGGTAATAGGGACGGATACATTGGAAGATAGGAGTCTGACTGAAGGAACTGCGTTTTGTAGTGAATAGACGTTGTTATTGTTAATTATCCAACCTAGAAAACTTTTAAGAAGTAGAAAACGTCGCCAAATTCAAAATGATAGGTGGTGCTTATAGTAAAACTAATTGCTTAAAAAAGATAGACAAAAGGGAGCGACTGTGGTTGAGTGTACAGAGGCGAGCTACAAAACGCAGCAACAAGTAGCGAGTGGTGGCAACTTGACAAAAGTCTTTGAAATTTCAGTAATTTAGATACAATTTTAACATCAAGTTCGCGTTTCACTCTCAAATGGTGCTAAGTTTCAATTAAATTCCTTTGAAAACTCGTTTATCTCTTTTTTATTTTTATGAACTTTATGCAGTACTATTTGACTTATTGTTTAAAATTATCTACGTGGATTATTTATTTCTCAAGATGCCTCGATTTGCATCAAAATTTTTTTTCTCAAAAATCTCTTTCGAGACGAATGAATCGCTCTTTTATTAATTGTGTTAATATAGGTTTAATAGATGTTTCTTATATTTAAATTTATTTAAGCCCAAATATCATTGTGTGGAAACAGTGTTCTTTTCATAAATAAATCATTATTATCAGATCATTGAAACGGTCAAATTTTATATAAAATCTAATGAATAGGTACTACAAAATTAACATTGGGTATATTTTGAACGTAATTTAAGTTCAGTAATATTGAATTAGAATTTGAATAGGCACTGATTTTATACTAGTTACTAGTATAGTTCCTAGTACATTTTAATAACCATACAAACCATTATTAATAACCTTAATTAATAACCATTATTAATTACCGACCTACTTGATATAAATTATGTATTTATTACGTTTTTAATATAATCATTGCACCATCCGGACTGTTTGATATAATTACTACGCATTACTTTATGTTAATAACATATTTCAACAATTTGTCATTGATGTTAATTTAATTAGATCCCTTGGAGATTGATTAGGTGATAATTAATCATTGAAATGTATTTCCGTTAAGTTTTTGACAGAAGGTTGATTTTAAACGTTGTTTACAATAGCAATAGCAGCAATACCTATATCGATCGATAGCTATAGCTATTGCATCGATGCTATATTACAATACGCATGATTTTGAAAACAAGGTACTCTACAAAATTAATTTCATTTCTACAGAGGTTCAATAGAGGTTTTGAAGGTAAAATTTATGTTTTAAATAATACAATTTAAACTTTGCGCAAAAATACTAGAATAGCAGTAGTGTCTGTTGTGACGTCACGCTTTCTTAACTCAGAAACAGCTTGACAGTTTACACATTTCGAGCGACACGGTGATATTTATGAAAGCGTAACATCATTTATTCTTTAATTCTTTATTATCGTCATCATGTCTATTCGTCTGATCTTTGCGGAGTATTTTAGTATTCAATGGCTGTATCTAGATAGATCCCCGGATAGATAGATAGATAGATATAGGTAGGTTGTGTCATTGTCAAACTAAAAATATAAGTAGTATCTTTGTGCAGAGTAAATCAGAGGGACGCAAACATGCTTTCGACTCTGATGAGATAAATAGTACTAAACAAGGCAAGAAAAAGAAAATTTCTTTGGATCCTTCGCTCGTGCACCGAAACACAACATTACACGACATGCTTTATTTTAATTGTGGTCTTCTTTAAGCGAGAGGTTACTGTCGCCACAAGAACAGAAACTTTGTGACTGCAGAACTCAATGTGCCAATAGACAAAAGACACTGTTATGGTGTTAAGAATTGACTTAAATTTCGGAGCTCGAATATTCTGATAAGATCGTCTGTGTCATTTAACTGCTTAAAGTTATATGGTCTCCGTTAGTTTTATTGTTACATGAAGTATGCTTCGCTGGCGTTCAGATTCAGATCAGTACAAATCGCGTACATTACACCCGGGTCTACGGTGTCTACGGGTCCCACCGGTACAACGAACCCCCTATGTTTTTCTATATAGCGTGTATTTACTTAATTTTCAAAAAGGAAATTGTGTCGTGGCTACATATTTATATTCAATATAAAAATATTATACAAATATGTTCATATGTTTCGAATTTATTTGTCCTATTGTTACGTGCGGTGTGAGTTAAAATGCCGTGTAAGGACGAAACGAACGATTTATTTTCACAAACCAAGATGTCTTCCAAAATCATCAAACTTGTCCGATGAAACCGTCAAACTTGCCAAAAGTCGTCAATGATTGCCTTAATGTGTCGCCGGTTCTCTGTCGCATATAACTTCGCAAAACTCACTCACACTTGACCGGCCGCCTCTTATTTATACTTAGCGCCAAACGCCTCTATGAATTTGGAATTTACTAGAAATATAAACAAGATTGTAAACAAACCATTGAAAGTTCGGGAATGCTATTTCTTTTGAAATGTAAACTCTATGTTGTAAACATAAGGACCAATTTCCTTTGACACTAATTGGAAAAGGGCGTGTCTACCATCGATAGGGCGGGACGTTCGAGACTTTAAGCCGACGCGAACGCTTTTTCCAGAACGTTCCATAGTTATTCGTAACACTACTAATATTATAAATACGAAAGTTTGGATGTTTCTGTGTTTGTTACTCAATCACGCCAAAATGGATTTGGATGAAATTTGACACACAGATAGTTTATTACCAAGATTAACATATAGGATACGTTTTGTCCTTTAAAAAAATCTTAGGTTCCCGAGGGATCGTCTAAAAACTTAAAAAAATTGGCGCCACCGTCATCAATCGCATTCGATCCGCAGCCACCAGCTAGTACTTAATATTGATTTAAGTTTAAAAGCTAATTGAGTATATCTTATTACCGACTTTATACATGTATTGATGTGACATTATTAATGTCCCTCTAATATGAATCATACTTGTCATGAAAGAAAAAAAAAATAAAAAAAACTTAATAAATAGTGTCAGAGATCATTCTGTATATATAAACAAAGAAATTTTACCCTTCATAATACTAATATGTACATTCATTCTAGTATATCTTACTCGTATAGTATTAAATGAAACATCTATAAGACAAACTTTGATAATTTAATAGCGATAATCATATATGGAAAAACTGGTGAACAATAGCAGGAATTTGCCCTTTCATTTTATCCGCTGACCCTTGCTGCAACTGATATCAATTAGATCGTTTATATTATTGTACGTATAAGCACAATGAACTTGGTTTGAGGTAGTAAATTCTTAAGATTGAATGCGGCGAGCGTGCCGCCCCGCCCAGCTAATATGGAACTACCGATATTGTTAAGGCTCTCTTATTCGGTTCGAGGCTAATTGAATTAATTATCAATTGGACCCTCGAATCGCGACTTCGCGAGGATTTAATTAATATGTAAAATAAAATATATTTAGCAAAATTATAATGCATCTGGTTACAATCTGGTTTTTTGTACTAAAAGTTGGCTTGAACTGAGCTTATTTTTAGGGTTCCGTACGTCCGAATAAAAAATGGAACCTTTATAGGATCACTTGTGTGTCCGTCTGTCCGACCATTATATTATTTACGAAACTACTGAACTTAACATTTTAGAAAAAATACAGAAATTAGTTTTCTACTTATAGATTTATAGGAAAACCTATAAGAACTCCATGATATTAAAATAACATGGTAAATCACTCAATATTGTGGGGATAAATAACATCATACGGAACCCCGTTCAACTCGCACTTGTCCTGTTTTTTGTACTAAAACCCCTTGAACTGTTTTGACCAGCGCGTCTCTTTCTAGAACTTTTTGAGTAATTTCTGTGGACATTTTTGGACCGAATGACAAGAATTTAACAATATTATCTATACATTAATACGGGAAGCGAAAACTTTGGATCCCATTTAAGAAAATTGCGCGGACGCAGGAATGTGAATTTTGGTACACTTAAAGTTTATACGGAGAAAGACTGGAGAAAGCTAATATTTTAATGAAATATCCATTAGAAATGCATTAAATTAATTATAATGAACATTATACACACTACACAGACACACAAACACATTGAGTGTTTGACACTTTAGTTTATGGTTGAATTTCGACCACTGGGCGAGCGACCTTACCTTTGATTAGGTTAGGTACATTACATTTAAAAAGGTTACATTACAATAGCCGTTAACACATATAAAAATATCTCCTTGTGTCTGCATTTTCACTGCGAAGCTTCTGAACCTGTTCCTATTAATTTTGTAACGTTTAACATGAGGTTACTGACTTTTTAACTTGAGGTTACTGACTTTTTAACTATTTACACGAGTGAACATACTAGGAAAACTTTGTGTCAGGGATTTGTAGGTAATTTTATTTAAATTAAGAATTTTTCGCAGGGTTGCCATTATTGGATACAAACTGGGACAATCCTGTCTGGCAACAGTGACCAACCCTTAATAGAATACTAGAGTAAAGCACAGCATGTTTTCTGATATTATTCTAATAGTGAGTAATGGACGTCCGAGAGCCCATATTATATCCCTCCCCCGATGCCTTACTCTTTATCCTATAGAAGTCGGCAGTGCTTTAGCAACCTCTATATCCCTGGATAATTCTCAACCTCGCGAACTTTTTTGTGGGTAGGTAATGATGAGTACCTACTGTAAACATGTATCATCAATAGTTTTCGCAACGCAAGCCAAATAATGACTCTTATAAGCAAATTGTTGATACCTTGTATGGTAATTTTTGTAATATAGTTATATATAAATTTATAAACAATAAATAGTTTCTCTTTATAATATTAATGTAGATATTAATCTTAGTTATTCTACAGAATTTCTCGTTACGGATTCTATATCGCATGGTGAAAACCCTTTCGAATGGAAACTGTGACTATTTATCAAGCTAACAGTAAAATTAGTGGCTTCACAACATTGAACTTTTTCATAGGCCTATGTTTACAATGTTCGCCAATCGAAGCCAGTTAGAACATTAAACTATGTTAAATAATTAATTGTAAACTTATTATTCCCTTAAGGATATTTTAATTAAGTATATTGACTGGTGCCGGTTCCAAAGTCCCCTTCGGACTAGAACCAATCGGTTTCAATGCGAGGATTTTCTTTGTTGGGCAGGAATCTCAAATAACTTTTTTATGTATGTATTACTATGCATCTTGCATATGCAACTTACATAAGGTTTTTCTTCTCTCAAAAAAAATAAATAAATAATAATTTATTGGGTATGGAGCCTTAACAGTAAATATGTTTAATGTAAGCGACAACCGTGACATATTGTTGTCGCTTAGTTTTATTAACTTCTTATTAATAAAACAATAATGTAACTGAGCTGTAAATATAAGCCAAGCCGGATACGAAAGAGTGGGCTCGTGCTATTTGGATTAAAATTATTATTCATATTTTGTTTACTGATATTTTACAATTTGAGCAGGTTGATGAAAACTTAACTTTTAGTCAAATAACATGTATAAAATATAGTCCAGGAAAATTTAATAATAAATCAAAATTTGATTCTCTGAGGGGAATTTGATATAAACTTCTAGAAGATATGTAATATCGATGGGTGAAAGAAATTATTGATTTATCTTCTAACGTACGTCTGTTAATGTTAATTTTAGCAAAAAAGTTATTTAAACTTTTTTTATGTATAACATAATACTTTACAATATTTGACATAAACCTTTTTTTCTAACTCTTATATTTTTGTATAATTTGGAAAAAGCACCTTTTTTCGAACTTCTACAGGTGGAGTTAAAAATTTCTTTCAAACATTGATATTTCATATATTCTAAAAACTTATATCAAAAATGCCCCGAGGGATTTTGATTTGTTTCATTTTCATTTTGATTTGTTGGTAAATTTTAAACTCCCTTTTAGAACAAATAATCATCGATTTTTTTTCATTTCCTTCTTATCTTCAGAAATTAAGATTTATTCAGAAGTGTAGTACTGAGGATTTGCGAAAGGAGTTGACGAATAAAGAAATAAAATTTGGAATAAGGGCTTACAAATATATTTTCTGCACCCGTTTTAAGTTTATAAAAAATTGTAAAATTTGGTACATTATTGGTTTGTGTAATTAAAACAAAGTTCAAACATTATGTTATGTTTTATTCAAGCTATTGAAGTAATATCTCCTCGTAGTAACAGATATATATTGGATATTTTTGAACAAGCACTGAATACACAGAATTACAATTACACAATTTAAATAATGAATTATTACAAATGCTTAAGTTTGGGAAGACGTTAATTTTTGGAAGTTGTTACTTAATAAAACCTTAATTGCTGAACCGATTTGAGTAACATTTTACAAACAAAAGTAGACCATATACTGGAATAAAATATAGGATATTGTATCTCCATATTAGGTTCAAATGTGATATTTGTAAAAGTGAAATCCTACCGTTCTTTAGGCATCAGAATTAGATTCTCAGCCCCTTTTTGAAATCGTAACGCGGAGCAAGCTGAACGGTCCGCCAGAAAAAAAAAAACAATTGGAAGGCAGTACACCAACGACCCAGCGGGATACGTTCACGGCAAAACAAGCAATATCAAGCATAGCACGTGAAGGAAGATACGCTACCTACCTACTACAACCTGAAGTAGAGTAACTGTCTTTAAAAAAAGAAGTTTTATGTGAGAGGCATGTTATCGCAAAATGTAGAAAGGTCTAGGGGAAGCCTATCCTGAAAAGGAAGACATTTTTTAAAAAGCGTTGTCAATTTAGTTTGTTAAATTAAGGCTTTAATAAGTAAATAAATGAACTGTCGTCAATAGCATTATTGAATATCGTCTGACGTCGCTGTGGGCGTTTGGAACAGAAAAATTTCAAGCTCTGGCCAACATGCACTTCAAAGATTTGATGAATGAATTGTAAAAGAAACTGAAGTTATAAGTATAAGAAATAAGAAGTATCAAGATATTAAAAGCGTCATTTTCCGCTTTTTTATGTTAAGGTTGTTAGACAGGCTGACGGTCCACTTGATGGTAGGTGGCTACAGTCGCCTAATAATATAAGCAAAGCTATACGTGCCACCAATGTGCTGCCGAATCGAAGGATAGGAAATGGATCCTGATATATTCACTCACCGAAACCCAACAGCACACATGCTGTTATTTCATCATGGTTTTCTGTAAGGGAGTGATTACTGCCACCAAACGGGCTACCCAAATACCTAACTGCGAAACACAGTTTTTTAAAGTTCTTCAATCTTCCATAACATACATAAACACGGTTGGTGTTTTCTATCTCCCTCTTTTAATAACCTAAGAATGTTCTTGGTTAATGACATTGACGTTAAGTTCACAATATAAATACATTAGAAGTCATTAATCATTGTAAAACAGGCTAATTATATACATGTACAACATTCCTCTGTGACTAATTGAGTGAATATGTCATTAGATTGTTACGAAACTTTGTAAAATAATAGTATACAATTATTAAGTTATTAGATACTAACTATACTTGGGACACTTTTAACAGAAATAAAATATTAAAATTTGGTCTTTTGGCATACTAAGGGCGCGTTTATATGACACGAAGCGATCGCCACGCGGCTGCTGCACGTTCTCCACGTGGTGACTCTGATTAGCTGGTAAAATAAGCTTTCTAGCAACTACGTAAAGTTGATTTGTCAAAAAATCCCTTCACTGTGACCCCGATTCATTTCATATAGGTAGGTACACTAAACGCAACAATTAAAGGATATAAAAAAGCTCCAAATTTTTAGGTGATTTTCAACAGGCTGTAACTTCGAAATAAATGGTCGTACAGAGCTCATTAAAAAAGAAAATTGTAGCTTCAAGTTTCTAGTTTTTGAATGGAAGCTTCAAATTTTTTTCTATTTAGCGATTTAAGGAGTAATAGTCAGATGCAGTGTGCCCTACTACTACGAAACAAAATGTAAAAACTTATTTAAATAAAAATTCCCTGAAATAATTGAGTTTTATATCAATTTTTTTCTTCGCACATTAAAAGCGCTTGTTATATTTGCACCTTTGTTCTTTTCTTTTGATTACCGTATTTCTTTTATTCTTTTCACGTTTCATCTTATTTCACAATAGATAAATCTGTAGGTATATACCCGTTGAAGGTGTCCCAATTCCGACAATATTCAATAAAATTATAAAATTGTGGGTAAGTATTGTATACATTTTTGTATAAAATGTGCATAATTTCACAATTAAAATTATTTAAAAACAAGAAAAATTGAACAACTGCTTTTTCTAAAGGAAATCGAATCATCAATCGAATGAATACATTTTTTACGTATTATGTCAACTTTAAAAAGTTTAAAAACTTTAAGTCGAGAAGGTTAAGTACATATTGTGATTGGCAATTAATTTAAGCGTATGAGGAAAGTTATTGGGACGCCCCTTTGCCATTCAAGTCCGTTTGCTAATAGGAAAAATGATATACCGGATCCAACTAAGGAGGGTGTCCCGGATGCACTTTATATTTATATCATACGCATAATGTGCTGATTGCAATGAATTGAGTGGCTCATCATCAGCCTGTGTTTCTCCACTGCTGGATGTAGGCCTCTACCAAGGCTTGCCACCACGGTCTTCTGTCCTTCATATCCAGTCGCTTCTCGCGAAGTCTTTCAGGTCACCTGGAAGCACCTGGAAGCAGGGCGTCGTCGTACGCTGCACTTTCCAATTCCTAGCCTCCATTCGAGAACTCTTCTATCCTTACTTTTACTTGTATATGTAATGTGACCGTAGAGATAGATGAAGGTAAGATCCGAAAAATTGGGAGACGTGTTAATATCTATCACGTAAAATTGGTTGTTTAGTAAATGAACTGAAACTACTAAATTTATAAATATTTTTATAAAAAAATATTATTTAAGTAATTAAAACTATTACTTTATACAAACATTTACTTTGACTTGTAATCTGTGATGAAAATATAAAATAGAAATTTGTATTAATTTAACAGTAAAAAACAAAGTTTAATATTTCAAGAAAAATTGTCTTAAAACTGTCGACTTTCCTGAGAAGAGGTTAATTTGAGTATAATAATTTTATTAGTCGTCATAATTACGACTGTTATAAAATTTTATCTCCCTACATTCTTCTCTAAGTAGGCATCATTTACAAATATTTCCTCAAAAATATTTATATAATATCTACAAATGCACTCTTTATCCGATTAGGTTCTTTTATTATTTCGGAAAAATTTCATTTTAAATCACAAAATATTAGATTAAAGTCAATGTTTAAAATATCTTGGAAAAACCTCAAGTAAATGACGGAAGTAAGGAAATCCCGTTTAAATTATTATTAGTTGTCTGTTACGCATTATATTCAAATGTACGTTACAAAAAACAAGACATAACTGTGAATATGTTATACATGTATACTAATTAACTAGCATAATAATAGGATATAATTATAATTTTTTTACAATAGAATTTTAACAGACATTTTTATAAAACCTAAAAGAGTCTAATAATAATTTTTTCTTAAGCTATTGTCGGTAATATGTACGTACCAAGCTTCTTTACTTTTTTACTTACATTTCTTTGAAATTTCGCAGTTGTGTAATTCAGTAGTTAATAAAATATTCTGGAGCTCTGTAAACGCGTTTATATACTCTATTGCACCCTTATACGAGTTAGTTATAATATTTAAATAGGTATAAGTATACCTATATATATGTAAATATTCGCAGCATGCACACATATTCGCCTTTCAACATGAGTAGATTAAGGCTGCAATAAAAACAGGTAACAACGTAGATAGAACCAAAAAAGAGGAATATCGGTACGTACTTACATTGCGTAATCGATGAATTGGTTACAAACAACTATATACGTAGGCAAATAAACTCCCCACAACTACAATTCCAAAATGGAAAATGTAATAATATATTTAGATAGGCAAATATATTCAAATACATCCAAACGACTCAGATTAAATAGTAAGAACTAAAGATGCCCTGTGGATGGCAGAGTGAAGCCAGTAAAACGACGCCCCGCCGTGTATGTATACGATTACACGCACACAAATATATGACAAACAAAGTACGCATTGCCTTATTAGTTGGGCAACCAGTCTTCAAGGGTATAATAGGGTGTAAAAACCAGTCTTCAATAAAAAGCCAGGATGAAATCACATTTCACACGTAAGTAAACTTGAAAACTAATATTTTCAATAAAAATTGAGGTTATAGCTTGGAGCACCAAACCACATCCTACGCACACATATTTATAAAACCGGCTTCACTATGTTGTTCGCAAAGTTCTCTCTAGTTCTTATTAGGTCTGAGCCAAACGAAAGCTCTTATTCCCGTTCTTGTGCTGTTTGAGCTACTGAATGAAACGGAGACCCCTGGATTAAATTTATTAGGACCACGCGCGTATAGAATCAACGTAACTTCCTTTTCTTTCTTATAAATATCTACGGGTTACAATAAGATTATAATGCCAGCCATAAACGACCAAGCCTATCGTTCAACCGGAAAGGTACGATTGGCGTGATCAAGCCAATTTGATGAAGTATGACAAATATCATGTCAATTGGACGATAGACATTACGCTTTCATGGTTAGGATTAACGTAGGATGATAGGATTAAAATTTTAGCCGGTCTTTTTTATTAAATACAATAGAATATACAATAGAAAATCACACTTAAAAAAACAACAGCTATTTAATGGGTATTTATAATTATGTAATTTGTCTTTTCAATTAGATGGGATGGAGCTTCGTCATGAAATACCAATCGAAGTCTATCATAGCTGTTGATTAAAGCCGCAAAGAAAGATAAAATAAAGTTAAAATAGAGTGAAAATTTTGTCTCGTCAAATTAATTCTTTCACACCACACACACTTCCTAAAGAGTTCTTAATTCGAAATGTTTATTTATTTTTCATTTCTGTCTTCACTTTCTAGCAAGTTCTAAAAACTTTCTGTGCGGCTTATGTACATATATAAACACTATTAATTAAGTAATTGAAGCCATATTATAAGACAATATATGATAAGGTGTAACTAATGTTTGAATTTGCAGTAAAATTTAGGCTCGTATACCGACTAGTAATAAATAACGAGCAGTGATTTGAATTACATAATAATATTATTCGATAAGTTATTAAGTAATTGTTAAGTTATTAAGTTTATTATTGTCCACTGTTCCACTACTCATTCCAAATAAACAGGTTATTAGCGTATGCCTAATGCATACATCATGCATTAATTCGTGTGTCACATGAGACGATATTACGTAGGTGTAATTGTCACCTTCGGTTTAACACCCAAATAACCCACAATTTTGCTATGATCTGAGTAAATACTATGTCATGTATTAGGTCAGGGAAAAGTCTTTTCGCATATAGAATGTATAATCTTGTAATAAAATCTCTTTGGCTGTATTTGTGTCTGGCTGGTTTTGATGACAAAAAAGGTTACGTTTCAAATAAAGAAACAAATTAGTAAAATATTGTTTCCAGTTATTTTTTATTTGTTTTTCTTCCTGTAAAAATTCTAGCTAGAATGGCCAGCATTCGGGAAACTCCGAGATATCTCCTGGTCCAAAGTGATGACATATAGCACTCGTAAGAAAGCTTAATGTCGCTCAACGAGCTATACTCGGCGTTACACCGCGAGATCAAATGGATTTACGGCGTCACTACGACCCAAAAGTAGAATTAAGGCTAAGGGTCAGGAAGAAAAAGGAAATGGGCTCTGGCATTCCCTTACCTAATCACTGAAACACAACAGCACACTAACTGTTATTTCACGGTGGTCTTCTGTGAGGGGTGGTTACTGCCGCCAGACGGGCTGCCCAAATGATTCGTGTGCTCCGCCAATACTTTTCAGATCCAGACCAGAGCCAACTTTGAAAAGTTCATTTCTAAAGTTGACCCTTCTAAAGTCGAACCTAGGACCCCTGGAATAGAGCGTTTAGGCAAGCATCCTGACCACTCATCCAAAAGGCTTCGTTTTAATTGTCGAAACAGATGTCGCAATTTTTGATAATATTGATATTGAAATATTGTTATCATAGTGAGTTTTAAATATTTGTCTAAGTCTATCTATAAATGTAGTCTGTCAACTGCGACTTGTAATAAAAAGCGCTGTAATAAGCGTGATATAATGAATTGGATCTAGTTAAAATGGCCATGGCGTCGGCGTCAGTCAGGCAAACAATGTATAAATTAATTCAGGCGCGGGTTTCCCAACGCCTGCCACACGAATCTAGCGGATGTTAACAACGTGGTCATATCAAATAGGGTTGACGACACAAAAAAATTCTACACTAAATATGTATAACAAAAAATAATTGTTTTTTTTTTACTATTACAATGAAAACATTTTAATAATATGCCTTTTTTTATGTAAAGGCTGTTTAAATGAACGGCTGACGGTCCACTTGATTATAGGTTTGAACTACTTAAATTATCAGCAACGTGATAGTAGTTACAAATGCGCTGCCGACTTTGATAGGATAAAGGGATAAGGAGGGAATAGAAAAACGGGTTCTGGCACATCCATTCCATCTATCCCTACTAAATTATCCCCGTTTACATTTTATAATCATTCACCAAAACTCTAAAACACAAGTTTTTGTGTTTTTGGACTTGATTTCCGTCTTGAATTATCGCGCTTATTGTCGCCAGGATAATTCAAGACTAAGAACGTATTGAGCCGTGCAAATGACGGTTAGCTATTTTCATATTTTTAAAATAATTTTAAGCCGCTGAAAATTGACAAGTATAATAAAACATATTGGCAGTTCTTAGAAGAGCTCAAATTAGAAAAGTCTCTGATAACAATTAAATTAAATTATCTCCAAGACAATTTATCTCCAGATAAATTAGCGTAAAAATAAGGATTGCTTTAGTTAAAAGATTACATTTCTTGTTATTGAAGGAGTATACATGTCAAAGCGGCTGTATGCGATTAAGAAACAAAGACAGAAAACACATTGGAAACAAATACCATGTACACACGTAAATATATTTTTTTCATATGCTGATTTGTCATAGTTGCCAATGCGTGTCCCAGTGTCTCGCCTCAAAGCGGGCGCCCAACCCATCACACAGCCACACAGCGCTCTTCGTCCATTGAGATCACATAAACATTCCACTGATGTACGCTCAAATCTATAAAAAATAAAATAAACAATTACAAGAATCTTTATTTAAAAAATCTATGTGTGTATGCTATATAGATACACACAAAGATGGTCCAAAACCGTCGGTTGAGGGGTTTTGGAGAAATTTAATGAAATTCTCAGGCAATCTTCAAATTAGCCCAGCGGGTGACCCTGTGAAATTTAATAGCTATAGGATAAACAGTTTTTTTTTTTTTAATGAAATTGTGTTATGTTAATACAAAATTAGATTTTTTTCTATTTAAAAATGAAAATTATTCAATACCTAACAAAAATACAAGAGAAATAAAGACTGAATAAATGTTTTAAAACACAAGAAAAAGGGGCACGGACGAAGTCGCAGGCAAAACCTAGTGAAATATAATTAAGAAATATGACACATATGACAAAAATATTACATTCAACTTATAAAATATATAATGTGACAATAATTTTAGATTAATTCGAAAAAAGAAATTGGTATTGAATAATTTAATTGTACTGCTAATATTAAATCAAAATAAATGTTTTCTTTTTTCTTATTGCTTGCCAGTTTTTTTTGGCTTGCCAAAAATCTTACCCAGTTTTTCTATACATTTGCGACCACGAACCAAAGACAATATTATTGTAGAAATGTATACCAGATTATATAGCTTCATATACCCTTTCTGACCACGTTGCATAGAGGCAAAACTTCGAGCTCTTTGCAGGCAGCCGAGCTTTCAACACTGTGCTTCAGTTAGCTTAATTCAAGTATTGAATCGAAATGTGAAATAGATGTGACAGGCCAGGGTATTTTGGTTATTTAAAACAAATAAGCAACCCTTTAAGTTATCTATAAGTTGACTTAATCAATTTGAAATCATTACTTTATACACATTATATGAAAGTAACTGAGAAACTAAATAAAATAAATATTAAGTGCAATTCTAAGTTGGATATTTCTAAATACTTTTTTAGGTATTTAGAAATATGTACTCCTTAAACCCAATCAGGTGAACTGGTCCCCGTATGATTATATGAAATGCACTCCTTTAAGGTCAATATTCTACATAATATAATGCTAACAATGTGAATACTTTTTTATTAAAACAAAAGTATTCATGCTCGAAACTTTAGACGAAGTCGTTGATGTCTTTTGTAGTGGGATTTCGGTTATACGTAATTTTTCATTTATTCATTTATTAACCTAATTAGGCTATTAAATACATACATTATAAATTAAATTCTAAATATTAGTGTTACTTCGGGAGATCCGGTTCGCATGAACAAAAAATTGTTGCGGTAAGTATACCTACCAAAGGACCATGGCGCCTATGTGGCATAGGCCAGATCACCCACGGTGTGGACTGTATTTTCCCGCGGATAAGTAAGTATATGGAGATAAAGAAGTGGGATGCGCTTACCACGTTGGCTGATGGTGGAGGCTTCCGTCACAGATATGATCCGTGTAAACTCGCAGGCGTCCAGCAATCACTCCTTAAACCCAATCAGGTGAACTGGTCCCCGTATGATTATACGAAATGCACTCCTTTAAGGTCAATATACGAATAGATGCTTCACAAACTTGAACTTTGAATGTTGAAAGTCTTTCTTATCGTTGGGTAGACCAAAAGTACGCTAATGAGCGAAATCAATTAAAAAAGTGTATTCTTCTTATAGTGCCACTTCCCTACGAAGGTTGGCCACCATCAATGCTATCTTAACCTTAGAAGCTGATGCAAGAAAGAGAGAACGAGTTCTCATATTAAACCGTTATTTTAAATTCTTCAACCAGGATTTCTTTCTCCTGCCTCTGCTATGTTTACCTTGTACCCTTGCATCGCTAGTTGAAATATATCTTTCGCCCCTCATTATGTGTCCGAAATATTGCAGCTCCCTAGCACCTCCATTCTCTTGCTCATCACAATTTGTTATCTTCTGCATCCATAATGCAGGGACCTGTAAATGTAAAGTGTATGTTTGTGTAAATGCACAGAATGTAGAGATATAATTAAGCTTAAACCTTTTTTGAACCTGCTACTACTGCGCCCCCTGAAGTTACATTGTACCTAACCCAGGTTTTGTAAGGCTTACGTAATAATGGGACATGTATTATTTAAATATATTCAAATGTGAGAAAATTTTACATAAACAATTCAAAATCATTGCAAAATTCGCTCGAATGGAAAATATTCATATATTGAACGGTACGCGAGAAAAATTGTGCCAATTCTAAATGGTCCGAGTTGTAATTGATCCGCAACGGTTTCCGTATAGTTCATGTAGCAATAGACCGCGGCTAATCATAAATCCCAACCGGAACGCATACATCATCGGAAGTCAGTACCACATGCTCCGAGCAGACAAGTGACAGCGCCAAAAGTGAGGTCTGGCTGGCAAAGTGGCGAGTAAAAGGAACGGAGCGCAATCAGTGCTCGCGTAATCTGTGGCGCGCGCGCACGCGCTATGCACATACAGACGAACCGACAACCTGCAAAGTCAAATTCGTAATTCGAAAATGGAACGTGTGATTCGAAATTTCGGATAACTCATCGTGATAGTTTATATCGACGCGACGTTCGAATTCTGTGGACTTTTGAGTTTGTTTCATTTATTATTATTTTTTAAATTATATTTGCACTCAGTTTCTGTAAGTGCGTTAACGCTCGCGAGGACAATAAAGGTAAATTCATATCATATTAATTTTATAAGAATCTGTATTATCGGACGCGTTATTTCCGCTTTATTATAACTTCTAACAATAATTCATTCTCTCACGAACATAGGGACTTAAGGTTGATGACTTAAAGTTACATTCCTGCCAATGTCAACAATTAAAGTTATATTATCAAAATTGGCCTTGCTGTGGGTGTCCTAATAGTCACCCTCTATCCGTTGTGTTATTTCTATAATACAAGATATATAATTTATAATTTCCGATATACCTATACTTATAATATCCGTTGTTACAAACCTTAAGTTCTTACAAACCTAGTTGCTAATTTAGGGCTCCACTTACTAAGCACTAATTAATTTTTGTGTGCGATTGTATATATAACCATTATTGATTAAATTTCTTCTAATTAGAGTAAGACGATATTAAATCTCTATATATAAAAATGAATCCCCATTTCGGGTAGACCGATTTTAATTCGGTTTTCACTAATGGAAAGAGAGATAAACGGGGGCGGGTCGCTGGTTAATTATATGTATATAGGTAAATCATTGTTAACTTAAACGTAACTCTTATTAATATTATGAGTTATTTAAAGTCTTTCAAATTTCTTTAACTTAAATAAGTCGTTTAAAAATAAACTTGACACAAGATAAATAAACTTTAAGAAATAATAAATAATTATTTAACACACACAACTTATTCTTTCACAAATTAGGCATTTTGTTTTAGGACTTCCACAGGGAAACGTCATGATTGATTACAGAATAATAGTTAGAAGTATAAGCTGGCAAACTTATTGTATTAACATATATGTTTTAAATTTAACTGTTGATTACAGCCTTCTAAGTGTATGTATAAAGATTGGCCTATGGAAAGTCAAGAAGTATCTCATGATCTTCCAGTGGATTTTAACTAGGTACCTACTTATATCAAACTTACATGAAACTTCATCAAAATTAGTTCAAATTCTTTGTTAGAATATAGAAGACAAAGTTACTATAATCATCGATAAAATACTACTGTGGTTAAGTAGTATTTTATCGATGCTATAATATATATACATTATAATAAAATAAAGTCCCATTTCGCCTCTGCCTGTTTCTCCGCTAACTTCTAAACCGCCTAACCGATTTTGATACGGTTTTTACTAATGGAAAAAGGTATGAACGAGAAAAGTTTAAATTTATAATTAGCAGAAAAAAATTTCGCCTTTCAAATTAAAAATATAGTAAGTTTTGTCCTCATTAAAGTATTAATTTTTACATTTATTTAATTTAATTCATTAAACGTTTCTTTTTTTTATACAAATTAAACAGTCAAAACACCAATGTTGGTTATTTTGGACATATAATCCAAAATTTCATTGGTTTCTTTGTTTACAATTGACGATTTCGTGAATCGATAGTTAAAATGGAACAACCTTGAAGTTGTCGCCGATATTTACTTACGTCGTTCCGATTAAACTTGGCCAGTGACATAATCAACTTAGGTATAGAATTGTAAGGGAAATTACATTAGGTGAGTTAAAATTTTATTTGAGGGTCGACATTGATACTCGATTCGAAAACAATACATTCAATAATACACTGTAGAGGCATGGCACACTGCGTTTCACAGTAATAAAATGGGCCTGGCTGCACATCATTACATTTTTAATATTTATCCCAAATAACGTGTTAAAAATATTAAAAAATATATATTGTCCTGTTATTTTAGAAACTGCGCTGCGCTGTCAATGTACAGACACAGGTTCGAAACCTAATCGGGGATTTACAAAGAAAACTTTTTACGGAAACTTACGAGTCAGAAAGATTTGCAACCTTTTTTATGTAAAGGTCGTCAGACAAGCTAACGGTCCACTTGATAGGTGGCTACCGTCGCCTATAACACAAGCAACGCAAAAGGTGCTGCAAGTGCGCTGTCGACTATAACAGAATTAAGGATAAGGGATTAGGAAAAGTTAGGGAAATGGAATAGTGTTTCTTGGAAGGAATTTGCCCAGCAGTGGAACATGATGTTAAAGGAAGAAAGACATACCTATTTGTTCCCGTAAATTGTGAATACAATTACGATCCTAATAAAATAAAAATATCCTATAAAAGTTCTTCCATTTCTTCAAAATTTTATTTATTTAATTAAATTAACAAATTATATTTTTTAATATAGACTGATAAAGAAAAAAGATAGCTATCGATATATTCAAACATTTTTAATGTATTTAGCTGACGGTCCACTTGATGGTAGGTGGCTATAGTCACCTAATAATATAAGCAACGTTATACGTACTACAAGTGTGCTGACGAACTTACTGGGATAAAGGATAAGGAAATGAACCCTGGCATCCCCTAATCACTCACGGAAACCAAACAGCATACATGCTTTTATTACGATGATTTTCTTTAAGGAGATAGTTACTGCCGCCAAACGGGTAGCCCAATTAATGTATGCGAAAGGCAGAGTGTTTACCGTGCCACTACCTCTTCCGTTTTAATAAAACTAGCTTTCGCCCACGACTTCGGACTTGCCCCTTTTATAGGTGTTAAACATTTATTCAATTCTTATTGCTTATATTTTTCTGTCACTCGTTGAATTTATTCATTTTTTTTAAATGATCCCTCGGGAACAGTACTTTCTTCTGTTTGAAAGGTACCCTTTGTCGTTTTTGTATGCCTGACAACGTGGTTGCAAAATTTCATGATGATAGGTTGAGTAGTTAAGGCGTGAAAGCGTTACAAACAAACAAACTCACTTTGACTTTTATAATAAAATAACTTGTAAATCAGCAGATTAGCTATACTGTCAAACTAATCGCCAAAGTGCATCTAACGATTTCTATTATTGGAGGCTTAAATAAAAACGAATGGACGTGTTTTAAACAATAATTTGTCTAAGTAGGAAGGGATTGTCCACTTTGCGTATGTATTTCATGGAACTGTCAAACTTTTACACATGAGGACATGTCATTTGTTTTTTGCCTCGACCCGGAACCTATTTTGGGAATTCAATTAACTTTTGTCTCGTCAGTTAAATAGCAAGTTAAGATTATTAAGTGAAAATAATGACTCGATGACAATTGTAAACAATCGCAACTGTTTTTTTCCGGGTGACCTTGTCAATTTACTTTCGCCATATTGAAGAATACCCTTGATTTTTTTTTACAAAGGAAGGAAAAGATAAACACTGTTGGTTGACAAAAAAAAGTAATCTTTTCTTTATTTAAATATATGTTTTAAATAAGGCTTTGTTCCAAGCAAATTAAAGTTGATTAAAAAGGTCAACGGACTTAGCGGTTGAGTGATTGTAGACTTAAACGTAGTAATCATAAAGTTTTTAATGCATATACAAATATATGCACATAACAATACTTTTATCTATAAAAATATCCTAAAACATCCTAACTAATATTATAAATGCGAAAGTGAGTTTGTTTGTTTTTACGCTTTACGGTTTCACGCCTTAACTACTCAAACAACAAAAAAGGACTTAGGGTACCGTCTAGAAAAAAAACCAACTGTTTCACGAGCGATAAAAATTAAAAAATTAAATCAATTAATACACGTATTTCATTAAACAAGTTTAATACATATGTTTATCATATTTTATATGCATATTTAATATACCTATTTGGTATACGTATGTGGTAACTTTAGTTCAATATAACGTAATATTTTTCGTAAGCTCAAAGAATAAAATTAAAAAAATCATTTGACTTAAAAATTCTTAACTGAAAATTTCGCGAAATGCATTTCTCCGTTAATTATTAAGATTTGTTCGAATTCGAAGTAGTTAATAATTAAGATTTTCAATTCTACAGAAGACATTCTCTTATGCTCAAATTGTCCTTTATCTCCTAGCGGAATCTGCAGAAACATGCCCATTATCCTGCTTTTATTTTAGTGCTAAAATAAGCATAGCATAGCATAGCTTATGCTTATTTTTATTTTAGCTTTTTCTCGCGACTTTGTCCGCGTATCTGTAGAAATTATTACTCGCTGATATTGTAACTTTCTATAGGTGAAATAATTTTTAAAATCGGTCCAATAGTCTTTGGGTATATTCATTACAAACATACATTTGTATGGGGGAGGTAAAGGGGGAGGATGAGTAGCCTATGTTACTTGATGATAATGTATCTTTCTATGGGTGAAAGAATTTTTCAAATCGGTCCAGTAGTTTTTGAGTTTACTCATTACAAACATACAAAAATACATACAACATACATACATACAGATCTTTTCTTTTTATAATATTAGTATAGAAGTATGGATTATTTACTAACTGCATAATAAGAATTCCCAGACAAAGACATATTGGCTATTAAAGTGGATAGTTAGCCTATCTACCACTCTTTTGTCATAATGTATTTAATAAAAAAATACAGAGATTTAAAAAGAAAATTTTAACTCATTAACATTACGTTTTGTTCAAAGACGATTTTTAAAATTCCATACAAAAACTTTCTGAGCTCATATTGACATACAAATAAATGGAACAATTGAATTGTAAGCTACAAGAGTGTTTCGAAGATAATAAAATAAGACACAATACTTCCACGGTCACGGCTACATTCCAAAGAACAGAACTGCTCGAATTGTAGTGGCAAGGTCGTCACTTTGTAGCCATTGCTCATTTTATTCGCAGTCGCTTTTTATTTACGCAAACCAATATGACGCCATTTCTCGTCCAAAATGACCAACAGTTAAAAATACCACTAGCAATAAACTAATGCTTAATTGAATATTATGATGTATTCACATATTTATATTAATTACTAAGTTCCTCTCCATGGAAACGAGACGATTTTATTTCTTTATTATGAAAACTAGAATGCCTCATTTCGATTCGGCGTAGCAACATGATATTTTTGTATTGTATCAGTCTTTACCCATAACTTTACATACTAATGTACATTAGGCCTTTCCTCTATGTGTCTTAGAAGATTGCTAGTCAATCAAATCCATACATGAAATTTAATAACCATCTGAGACGCTGGCCCGAACGGGTTTCGAACCTTCGTCTGCGGTAGTGAAATCCTAGCGTTACCTACAAAATTGATTAACCTAAACACTCTCATATTTAGTAAAAAGATATCTATATATACAAATATATAAACCTGAAGAGTTTGATTGTTTGAACGCGCTAATCTCAAGAACTACTGATTCGAATTGAAAAATTCTTATTGTATTGAATAGTCCATTTATCGAGGAAGGCTATGGGCTATAACATTACGCTACGGTCACTAGTATTATATATAAGCAGTGACCAGTACCGCGCGCCCCACGCGCACTCCACCGCCGTATGGGCCGCAGCGAGCCGAGTGGCCGAGTTCAGCTAGTGTTTTAATAAAGTGACTTCAATGGTTTATTCAAAAGTTATTTAATTGACTGAAGATTTAATTTATGTAATGCCTTAGTTCCCAGTGTGGTCCAGGTGGAACCCCGGGGGTCCACGGGAGACTCGACGGGGGTCTACGTTGGCATGACAAAAAACCAATCACTTCTCTCTTATTTCATTTAGAAAACTCCTCATTCGTGGTTGGAACTCAGCCGCAACGCAAATTTCCATTAGATCTAATCTTCACATTTTTTGTCGAGTTTTGGTAATATGGTAGAAATGTAGCAACAGGGGGTCCACCGGAACCAGCTAAATTTTGAAAGAGGTCTATGAGAAAAAAAGTCTGGGAACCTCTGGTTTAATGGATCCAGGCTGCTACTCCGATCGTACTGAAGAATTATAAGTGAGGCCTATGTCCAACAGTGGACGTCCAACCGCTAATGATCATGATGACTTCAGTAGGTGACTTCACAATAGCAACGCTGTTGAATTAAAATGAATGACAAACAATGAATATTTGTTTTGGATCTCATATCTTTACAATGACTTTCAGAAAATTGTAGGAATTTCATAAAGTTAATTTCTCTTCTAAAATTAAAAGGCCTGTATTAAAAATGTAAGCCACAATTGGTGACAAGAGATAAAATATTCAAATTATATACGTATTTATTGACAGTTTAGCACTGACATTTAAAGTCAATGGTAGTGATCGATCAGAAATCAAACCTACTCAATTTATAAGTGCTAGTGGTAACAATAGATTGGAATGGTTTGAATAGCTCTCAGACTTGTTTAGTCAGGAAGTTCTTTTTAACGCTATTTTATGTTGTGGAATTTGCTATATCATTAACTGAAATGTATATTTATCAGTATTATTATTTATCTTCAAACTCAACGAAATGCTGAATTTGGATGCTTTTGTTTATTCATTTTGTTACTTTTGCTAATTTATATTAGAATTTGCTAATTTGCTTTTTATATTTTATATTTATACTTTACTTGCTGACCCAGCAGACGTTGTCCTGTCCGAACTCGAAAATAATTCTGTAACCCGATTGTGGCGCCACCTATGGGATCCAATTTTATTATCAAACCATATGTCAAAATGACGCGAAACTTCACGTCAATCAACGACGGTTAAATTATTTGGATATTTTTCATACAAAAATACTAAAATTGCGATTAAAAAATGGGGGTTGGGGGTAGGAGGGGGGAAAATACTATTCTCATACCTACCAAATATACAAAAAAAATCATAAAAATCGGTCCAGACGTTTCGGAGGAGTTTTGTTACAAACACTGTGACACGAGAATTTTATATATTAAGATATTGCTTGTTCTGTCTGACTGACTATCAACGCATAGCTTAAACTATCAAGTCTAGCAAGTTGAAATTTGGAATAAGAAAGCATTTTTGAAAATTTCAACTCTGCAAAGCCAGGGCGGGTCGCTAGGGGGGGTTACATAAAAATGTGAAAGTTTGTGAAGATGTTTATACTCAGTCACACGTAAATTGATGAATGGATTTTGATGAAGTAAGAACTTATTCATATCTAGCGTAACGTGTCCGCTCAGACGTCATCTGACACTGTCTCCGCAAACACTGTCCGCACGGATGGTATTCGCGGAGAGAATATTTTTGTCTAAGCCTAGAATCGGAACCGTGCACTTGTCTGATTTTGTCTGATATGGCACGTTTCTGGTACGCTAGATGTAAATAAACTCTGTCTGACGGTGTCTGAGACGGTATGTGTCTGATACGTTCGTTATCTAAATATATAATCGGATCTTAATACTTCACGCTCACATTCAATATAGCGCTTCCTACTTTTTAGAACTTAAATTTAATAAAAGCGATTTAGGTAATTTAGGTAGTTTGCTTATACAGAAGATCAACACCCCCTTACAGAAGATCAACTGTGAGTGAAATAATAGCATTAGTGCTGTTGTCCGATAAGTAAGTAAGGGATACCAGAGCCCATTTTCCTAGTCCCTTCTTAATCCCTTATCCTTAATGCTACTAAGGTCAGCAACTGTGGCGTTGCATTTATTTATATGCGACGGTAGCCATCTCCCATCAAGTGGCGCGAGTTATTAGTCAACTTGTCTGATGAACATTACATTAAAAAAATATTTAGCGTTAACTATTGCGGTGAGTCAGCGAAACCATTGTAGCGTCTAATTTGTCTAAGTAAGTTTAAGTCTAAATTTCGATAACTAATGATTAACTATCGCGGTAATGTGGGACTGACGTGCAAAAATTTTGTGTGAAAATTTCCCTTGAATTTTAGTCAAGGGAAATGCGTTTTTTCTTCTTTCTTAAAAATGTATGGACAGTTTTCCGGAATTAGTTTTAAATGAGTTACATTAATATACTGTACATTTATAGTGACCAGCGGTCGAGTCGAAGGAAAGACATTTACATATTTTACATATTTTTTTACAATTCATTTACATATTTTTTATATGTAAATAAAATTTACACGTGTGTTTTTTTGCAACCTTTTCTAATGTCATGCATACGAGATTGGAATGCAGAAAACAATATTATCTATACTTACTAATAAATTATTGTAATGTAGAAATAAGTACTGTAAGAAAAAAAAATTTGATAAGTTTTGTATGTCTGTCTGTCTGTCCGTCCGTCTGTCTGTTTATTCCGGCTAATCTCCAAAACGGCTTGACGGGACGTTCAATGGCAAATAGCTGACATTGTAAGGAATAACTTAGGCTACCTTTATTTTAAAAAAAAATTAAATATTATACTTACCTAAAATCTATATCTACCTATAATAAAATCGTAAATTAGCCGTGTCTGTAACACAATTTGTACACGTTTTACTCATGTCACCGAGTTAAAAAAAAAATAGATTTTTTGTCTGTGTGTCTGTGCGCTTGTGCACGCTAATCTCAGACACTGCTTAACCGATTTGAATACAGTTTTCACTGATGTATAACATTTTTTTTGTGTTTGTTTTATTACAATCAGTTTAAAAACAAAAAAGTTACGCACGATACCATGCGTACGAAGATGCGGGCTAAGCTAGTAAAAAATAAATATTAAAAGAGGTGTCCAGTACCGCGCGCGCCCCATGCACTCGACATAATATATAAAAAGCAATTTTATATTGAATTGTAAACTTTATACTATGTCAATTTCTGTAATAAAGCAGGTATATAAAGTATATTTATATAGGTAATTGACTCCACTATTATCTAACTCTATTCTTGTTCATGTTACTCATCATTGTATAACGATCTCTAATTGATATTCTATTACATAATAGTGTTCCTTCAATTAATTATCTAGTACAATTTTCACACGTTCGATGCATTCATACAGACTAGTGAACTACTTGTATTCCTAACATACATCAAATTACATCTATACTAATATTAGAAAGAGGTAAAGTTTCTATGTTTGTTTGTATGTAGGAGGTAATCTTCGAAACTTCTCATCCGATTTAAAAAAAATCTTTCGCCAATAGATAGAATAGAATTTCTGGATGGATATAGGCTGTATTATAGGTATTCTACGCGAGCAAATCCGTGGACACCAACTAATGTGTTTATAAAGATACATAACTTTTTATTAAATTGTTATTCATACCTTAGGGGTTGTTTTGAAAGATTTTTTTTATGTTAAGATCGGCAGACAGGCTGAAGGTCCACTTGATGGTAGGTGGCTACCGTCGCCCATAACACAAGCAACGCCAATGCTGCTGCAAGTGCGCTGCTGACTACAGTAGGATCTTCTGTAAGGGGGTGGTTACTGCCGCCAGACGGGCTGCCCAAAATGGCTGCGAAAAACGCAGTGGTCCCTGCCACTACTAAATTATATTTTTATTTAGTAAATTTCCCTAGATAAAATGAAGTAATAAATATTTAGAAGATTATAGAAAAGAAAATGTTTGATTAATTAAGGAATTATGTTATAAGTAAAGAAGAAAAAAGAACAGTTAATTAAAAACTTGTAATTTAACAAAATATATGTATAGTTTAACCCAAAAGTTAGTAAAGGTTTTGTTGGAGCAGCTAAAATATTGACTAGTAATTGGAACACTGAAAATAAGCGATTTTTTAGCAAAATAAATTTATATTCGCATTTTTTGCATCTGAACATGTTTGGACTTAATCCAAAATGAAAATTATTGCAGTTTAGTAGCAAAAGAAAATAAATGCAGAACTAAGTCATAAATCACAAATCACTATACTTTAACATTGACGCAGTAACAGTTTTTAGACAGTGGACTAAAACTAAAATCAAAATGACTAAAACTCAACTTAGACACCCAACTAAAATTGAGGTTGCTTTCTTTTTCTCAATGTTAAGGGCTTCAAACAGGCTGATGGTCCACTTGATGATCGGTGCCTATAACGCAAGCAACGCCATTGATGCCGCAAGGGCACTTTCGACCGTAATAGGATTAAGGATAAAGGATTAGAAAGGGATAAGATAATAAGCTTTGGCATCCCTTACTCACTCACAACAGCACATATGCTTTTATTTCACGGTGATCTTTTTTAAGGGGGTGATTCCTAATGTAATGATTGCGAAACGCAGTTTACCCTGCCACTATTTTCCATATCCAGACCACGGCCAACTTTGAAAAGTTTATTTCCATAATCTTACCACTTATCCTTAATCCTACTGTAATCTACAGCGAACTCGCAGCACCTATGGCATTGCTTGTGTTATGGGCGACGGTAGCCACCTACCATCAAGTGGACCGTCAGCCTGTTTGTCGACCTTTAAAAAAATAAGAAGAAAAATTACACACTAACTTAACCTAAGCTATTCTGATTAGAGACCGTTTGCAGTATCGAAGTATATCGAACCAGAAACCTATTATCCCGAGTGATAATAGGTTAATGCAGGAGGAGGAACTAATTTATATATTTACGTACCGACTGAAAGAGAAATAGAAATATTGCTTACGATGAAACAATGTAATAATCAAATCTATATCGAATTACGAACCAATTGTATTAAAAGAAGAATACCCAAATGTGCAAAGCAAGGTACACAAAACCGAATGTATATATTATATATAGCCTTGAGTTAATACATCGGAAATTCCAGACTTCTTTTGATGCGTATTGCGTTATTTGCATCCGGATTTCATGTCATATAATAACTGTGTCGATTTATTGTACAAGTGATATTTAAGTTAAAATTTACTAGTCAATTAAAGACACGAAACGAAGCCTTCTTCAAACGGAAACAACAAATTCACGGTTACAAATATTTGTAAAGACCTTGTTATGATCTGGATTATTAAATACGCGTTGAATTCAATTTTATTAGATATAGATACTTTGTTTTAATGAATACCATTTTTTACTATTTTAATCGCTATTCTTACATAAGCCCTAAAGACCATAAAAGACTTGAAAAAGATATTTTAGATGGGTAATATATTTATCTAAAACTAGGGAATTCATGCGCCCCGGGTTACGCACGAATACAATTTTCCAGGCATTTTTTGTTTTCATAAGAGCCTTCCTCAGACTTTAACGAATAAAAGAAAAAAATTGCCAGCTTGGTCCAGCCGTTCTCGAGTTTTTATTTATAAATAGATTAATTTTAAATAAATAAATGCTTTTTCAGATTATTCTCATTCGATTCTACCAAAATGTGGTTGTTCTATATTTCTTACTTCCACGTAATTATAAGGATTAATTTTTAAAATTGAAATTAAAATTTTGAATAGACACTATATAATTACATTTATTAAATTATAGAAGACAATATTTACATATCATTTAACATAAAAACTAAAATTATCTAATCTAAAAATAAATTAATATTAAATTGATTAAAAACTAATAATATAAAAATGGACCCTGCGGCATTGTACCAAGTACGCTGGCAGCATTTCCTCGTTGAATGGCCAAACTAATACGTTGGCCGAGGAAAGTGCCAGCTCTTCGGTCTCCCGTCGCATCAATAAGCCTCTTCGAGATGTCTTTGAAGAGGCTCATTGCTGCAGGCCCCCACGGACCGAGTGTCTCGACACCGAATAGACACTATTAGTTACAACTTTTGGTATTTTAGGTATAATTATAAAAGATGTATTAATAAACATATATGTATTATGTATTTGTCATCTGATTTGGTGTGATTGGCTGGTGGACAATGCGATCGAGGACTTATTTTGTGCCGATTATGGCGTTTTTTTTAGAATTACAACGCATGACCTAACATTGAGATTTATTCTCCTCGCCCGATTATTCGCGCCTATCTTTGATCAAATATGGAGACCAATGATATGGAGGAACATAATGCTGTCAATTCCTGTCCCTTCATATTAATAACTTATGTATTAATAACAATTTCAATAAACAAATAGCGCCTCGCCCCTGGCTTCGTACAATTTATAAACAAACCTTTCTCATTTATTACTCTTTCCATTGGTGAAACCAGTATTAAAAACCGTTGGTTAGCGGAGAAACAGACAGACGCGGACAGAGACTTTATTATAATATAGAGGAAAGGAGTCAAAAAGAAGACCATTTCGTGTTAAATATGTATGACCTTCCTACACTTTTAATTTTAAACTAAAAACAACATCCGCAACAACGTTACGGATGTTGTAGCGGATGTGTTTACTTAATCCTTACTTTTATAATAAAACAAAGTCTCCCGCCGCGTTTGTCTGTATGTATGTTCGTGGCAATCTCAAAAACTACTGAATGAATTTTCATTCGGTTTTCATCAATCAACAGAGTGATTCCTGGGGAATCTACATAAATCGTTAAGGTTTTATCCTTAGGTTGCTCAGAGTTTGCAAATTGGAGCATACTATACACTGGTGTATCACCAAGCAGTTCTACCCAAATCCATCGCTTCACCTAATTTTATTGTAGTGTAATATAACACTATAGATGGCACCATAAATAGTGTTATTTTTTTCTATTTTTCAAAGCGGACGAAGACTCATCCGCTAGTTAACAATATTTCTAACTGCGTAGGGATTCTTTTAATTACACAAAAGAAAATTCTAAACGACATGTATTACATAACATAAAAATATCAAATATAAAATATGGATGATTTGTATGAAAAATAAATATTTCAAATTATTTTGAAAAGCTTTCTGTAAGCCACCAAAATAATTAAAAAGTATAAGAATATCGGTCGTTTGTAGACAAATTAAAACGCATAAGAAATGAAGGCGTTATATACGTACATATCCTACCTACATTATTAATTTTCGAAAGTTTGTGAGAATGGATGCATGAATGTTTGTTACTCTTTTGAGCAAAAACTACATATTTTGATGAACCTTCAAAGTAAAATTTAAGCTTTAAGCTTGTACCTACGTCTGTTACATATAGTATAATTTATAAAGATACGCGGACAAAGTCGCTGGCAAAAGCTAGTAATAAAATAAATTTATGTGTTAATAAAACCAATTTTGTATTACATAGCTGCACGTTATTTGATAACAATCTCGAGATCGTGCGACCTACAATTTTGCTTAAAATTTACATAGTTTGTCGCCAAACAGACAAATGCGGCTCATTTTAAACAAGGCGTATTTTGTGTATCTAATTTGCATAACGTTGGTACTCTGGTACATACGTTTCAATACTATGACACAGTGACTAAATATGCAGTTTATTTACGAAGCAAATATGTATAAGTGGTTTTTGGTCCACAACAACACCGTTTTTGTATGAGAAAACGACACAATGACGAAATGCCCCTAACTCATCTAAGTACATAATTAAATTGTATTTGTCTGCAAAAAACGCGTACATTCACTATAGACATTTTGTAAAGATCATATAGTTTATTTGGTATTGGGTTTCCCCTGTTTCGTTGCCGAAATTGTCTGCAACGTTTAGTGGCATCACGACTCGCGCCTTTCAAACTGAGCGCCATTTGAAAACTGGCAACTATATCACGAGACGTGGGAAATCCAGCCATAAACGGCCGTCACGACAATGCACGGAAACTGGTCCAGTCCACCTTCCAAATTTATGAATTATGAATATAGTTTTCTACTTGTAATCTAACCGCATTCCTAAAAGCCATTTATTCTACATCTTATAACAGAAGTGCGTGAAATACGTTAACAATTTATTGTCATTGTTACAGAAACAAAGCCGGCCTATGTCTGAGTGTCCCGCAACATCGAGGAGTGTAGTGTTAGTGCAGTGTACTCAATATCAACAATGAGAAGACGGTCGCGCTCCTAGACGATCCCACGCCGCTCAACATTATTATGCAAGCACGTTCGTAATAGCGCCTCATCGACATACGTTTATTGACTCGGTGAGTTGACATTTTGCGCCAATGCCGACTGAATACTGAACGATGGCTTTAGCTAATTTCACGTTATCATCGGCCAGTGTCGCGACACCGTCACTCGTGCCTACAACACCATCTCCGCTGCGTCACAATTTCGACGATCTTCTATACTCTCCAATAGAACATCAATCCGATTACCCTGAGCGATCTGACAACGAGCCATTTGCTCCACCAACAAATCAAAGGAAATCAAAATTAAGGAAACGCGCCGGTACCTCTTACTTGCCTCCTCCGAACCAGTATGCTCATTATCCGCGCCAAGAAAACGTTCAACACAATCCTTATAATGGACAGTTACATACACAAGTGTATCAACAGAACACAAGACTTGATATACAGATAGAAAATCAAAGAGTGCACGAAGTAAATCCAGCTTATGGTAATACCGGCCAATACGTTCATGATCCTAGTGGCGATTATGACTATGAACAAAGGAGGCTGGGTCAAAGTGGTTCTCATAATCCTGGTCAACAGTATAATCCAGGTTACGCGGACGCACCGTATCCACCAGCAACTAATCCACCACTCAATCGAAGGTTTGAAGGAAAAACTAACCACAATGTGAATAACTTTAATTTTATAAGTGGACTGTCATCTACACAAGCACCGATTCCTCCTCCAAGACAACCTTCAGATACGAAAGTGGGTTCAACGAGTAATAATGGACAAACTCCATCAGATCGACCTCCAGGTTTCACCAAAGTTGAAACAGGAGGTGCCGGTGGAAAAACACAGCTTCACGCAGTTCTCGATTACGACGACGATTATTACGACGACGTTCCAGGAACAGGTAAAAATATTACTTAGACCTTGTATTTATCAAATATTCTTGTCAAAGTTACAATTATATCCTGCTGTTAATGTATTCAGCAAATCCTACAATGCTATTGGTACAAATAATTATTAAAACATGGTAGAACACGTAGATTGTTATCCGCGAAATAGTATCAATTGAACGTCTACGAGCCAGCGAAGTGGCGGCACGATCGATCCAATTACTTCCACTATCAGTCGATAGCAGACAGCCTTCAGTTGTGGTACAAGTACGAGTAACATGAAAAGCGGGTAGTCATAGATTTCATAGCGAATTTGAAATTTTTATAATGACTTCTATGATACCAAACGATTTTAAGGGCTTCACTTGGGCAAATGATATTTACATTAGACATTTACATTAGACATTTACATTTAGACATTTACATTTACATCAGAAATTGTGTTTTTTTGTTTTTACAATTACATCTTCATTAAACAATGGATATTTTTAGTATTTAGAGTTTGTCTCCACCTTAACATGGGGAAGTTAAGTAACATAAGAAATCAAGAAAATGGTTTACGAAATCGCGTCGTCGATTTTATAATTAAGAAAAATTGTATTAAAAAATTCAAACTCAAATCAAATATGATTCGCAATTGCTCATATTGGAAAATTGCAATTAATCGCGGGAAACTTCCGGAAAAGATAAATAAGGATTTTATGTCCCCAGAACAACGCGGATAGATGTATGTTACCTTTTCAAGCCTAAACCGCTGAACCGATCATCATCAAATTTTCCATACACGTTGTCAGGGATGCAAGAAAGGATATAGGGTACCCTTCATCCAGAAAAAAAGTACTGTTCCCGAGGAATCATCCAACGCCTTGCAAAACTATAACTGCAATAAAGATGTTAAGAGTTACATTGCTCATATATTTAGTCAGGCATTATTTTTTTTATTTTTCAACGCGAGCAAAGCTGCTGGCACCAGCTAGTTTGTGATAAAGATAAAAATATGAGCTAAAGCTCATTGGATTAGGAATTATGTCTGAAAAATGCATTAAAATGTTTTACCAGCACATAACTATTGCAAAAGTAACACACACACACACACACCATATATATATATATATATATATATATATTAATAACTCAAAAAATATAAATGATAACGAAAATCGGAAAGAAGATTCTTAAAGAGGAGGAAATTTTCGATAAAATAATTCCAACTTCTGGATTTCTGTATTCATTATTAATAATTTTAATTTAAAGCTGAAAATAAGTCAGTTCGCGGCCGCTACTGTCGCCTCTAAATAGAGTACATAAAATTACTTTTTTTATAGCACTAACAATTTCAAAATTTGGATAAATTATGGTGTATTCTTAAAACCTCATTTTTTGGGTTTTTCGTTAACATTAAAAAAATTATAACACTGAATTATTGTTTGGTGCACAGAAATTCTACCATAATCTAAAAGGAGGTGGAAAATAAAACTGTTTCCTGATGAAACTAAAACTCGTCAATAGCTGCCAAATAAAAAATAAATCGGTTCAAAAACAAATTTGGTGAATGCTACTGTTTTATCTGAATGGAATCTATGAATACATATTTATTCATAGATTTCATTCACGCTTCAGCTCTTGACACGTTCCATTTTTTAATACCTACACAAACAATGGACAATCTGCCATGGACATTAAGACTTGAAATGGTCTTAATGTCCTAGAAGTTTACAAACCTTAACTGGTACAACAATTTAAGGCAGTTTTGTAATTGTGGGAACGAATGTGCCGATTTTTTAAGAAACGTGATCATATACAATCGTTAAGATAGCAATCAGTTAAACAATAAATATTACGAGTAACTTCTTTTGTGGTAATATTTAAAGGTGAGTTAAGATCTCCATAATGTCGACGTAAAATTTACACTGAAAAAGTAAAAGAAGATGTGTTTTATATTAACATAAATTGAAATTACTGTTTGCCAATGGTGAAACAACTCAGTGGTCTCCGGGAAGTACCTGTCCCTTCTCTGACCACAATGATATTTTCAATTTAAGAGAACACAAAAGGAATCTTTCTCGCATTATTAACTTTTAATTTGAAAACACCAATTGACGAAATTGGTTTACAATATGCGTAGAGGAACTGGTTTTTTGTGCCTACCATTCAATAAATTTAAGTCCTACATTATTGAAAGTTCGTTTTACGGATTTATTTATTTTATTGAATTACATTTTTAAATTACGGAATGTGCATTTTGAGCTACAAATTTATATTCATTTATTTATTAAAAATATAAAAATTCTTAGTTTTTGAACACAAATCAAATTTTACACTATGAGTATTAGGAGTAGGTTACATTATACATTATACATTATGGAGTAGGTTGTAAAATATGTTACGTATTTTGCAATATTCGCAAATACTTTTACATTTATTATTCTCAGCGAGATAGGTAAGAGGGTACCAGCAGCGCAGCGATTAGACCAACGCGGAAAAATTTCGCTGAATGTAATTTATAGATTTACTAGCGGCCCGCCCCCGGTGCATGATTCGCCCGTGATGCAATTTTTATATACATATACATTCCCCGTTTATCCCTCTTTCCATTAGTCAAAACCGAATTAAAATCGGTATACCCGTTCGAAAGTTATGGGCGTACATATATTTCGAAGATCCATTTTTATCTATATAGATTTTATTTTTTAATATATTTTTTACTACCCGCAACTTCGTACGCGGGTATTCGGTATAGAGTGTAACTTATTTGTTTGTAAACCGATTGGAACAAAACAAACACTAAATGTTACGGGAAGCTTGCTGCAACAATCGCATTCAAATCGGTTAAGCCATTTCAGAGATAAGCGTGCACAAACGCACAAACAAACAGACAAACCGACAAAAATTCTAAAAACTATTTTTTAACCTCAGTAACATAATTACAACGTATACCATTTTTTTAATATATATTTAATATATATATTAAAAAATTTATAGACACCTCGTTTACGATTTTATTATATGTCATTTTAGGACATTTAACATAAAGTAAGTTTGTCTATTTCTGTAAAGTTGGTAAGATTTCCATTGGTAAACTTATTAGTTACTTTAGTTCTAAAAACGGCTAAATTGGTTTAATAAGTTATATTAACAAGAAGCAGCGTTGACCGTACGATTCTGTTTTATAAAGCCTTTCAAGGTTATTAACCCTATTTATGCTTGCGTTTTAAAAGCGTCCCTAGCACACCGCATGCAAATTTCCTCAAGTTTTTTCATAATATGTAGGTAGGTACTAGGTAATATTGTAATTTATATCTATATTATTGTCTTTAGTATTATTATATTTTTTCTTCAGATGCATAATGTCATATGTGGATCATAAATGATGATCCTAGATTAAGAAATACACAGAGACGAAATCTCTTCTCTGAGAACTGAGGTGTATTTCGTCCACTTCTTAGAATATCCATTTCTCGAGCCGTCAGTCAATACAGACGTTCCTAAAAAGTTTCTGATGTTTTATTTTCCTAAACTAGCAAGCCGACCCAGGTTTCCCAAGAATGAAATTTTTTTCTACAAATTTAATACACAAACGGCTCCTTCCATTATTTAACCGTATTGAAAGTTAGCTGAAAAATAGACAGGCGGACAGAAACTTTATTTTATAATATGTATAGATAGACCATTAACTATCTCGTCTACTTTAAATGACCATTTCTTAAATGGACAATTTCCTATGTCGTCAACTTAAAGTCCTAAGTCGCCCAACGACTGCATATAAAATTCTGGCCACCGGGCCCTAATTCACTAACGCCACTTAGCGATTCCTCACTTCGAAACCACGTCATATCCTCAAATTGTTACGATATCTGCTAAAAAGTAATTCTCTTACATATATGTATATAAATGCCATTAAAAGACATTACGTGCTTTGATAAGGTAAGACAAAAGCGTGAAATCATAATTACCAATGTGCCTCATATGTAGCGGAATCGAAATCAAATCGTTTATTTCTCAAAAATAGGATAAGAAGAAAGATCACTCTTTTTTAGTCGATTATATATTTCACCAGCATTTCAGAAAAAAATAGTCAAAATAATGACGATCCTGAGAAGAAACCCCGAAAGAAATTCAAGATATTTTGTCACCTTTAAATAATATATACAACAATTACAATTACTATACACAAATTATATATATAAAATACTAAAAATGAATAATCAGCGCTAAAAATCCAGGCTTAATTACCGCTTAAATAAATCAGCGATTTTATAACCTTTTGAACAGTTTGGTTTTGATTAAACTTTTAAGTTTATTTTTATTGTCTGTCCTGTCTTTTTTAGTCCTGTCCAAGCATTGAGATGTAATGATATGTAAAAAAAGAAATCTATATAATACTAGCGCACCGTCACCTGCTTCGCGTGGGTGTCTAGTTTTTCAAGTCGTTGCAATGTTTTTTCTACAAAAGACCCTCCTCGGGCTTCAACGAATATTTAAAAAGATATTAGCCGAATTGGTCCAGCCGTTCTCGATTATTATTTATCGATTATATTATTTATTTATACAGATAGATGTACAAGTTGATAGATACAAATGAGTTTACAAAAAGGTAACTAAAAACTATTTGAATAACTAGGATTGTTTCTTTCCAAACTGTCAGTTAAAATGTGTGTCGTTTCTTTTGACTCGTGCTCCTAAAAGATTTTCTTCTAAATATTACTTAACGCCAACTAGCTGCCATTAACTTAAGTATTTTTACGAGTTACATATTGCAACGAAATATGTTCACTTTTAAAAGCCAGAGAAACTTTTGGCAGCGACCTTGGTTTCGCTTTCAAACTTTGTTAGGTATCATCACGAGAGATACATTCGCTTTTAATTGGGCCGCTTTTTTAACGTCAATCTTACATATACACATACATTACCACGTTGAAATTGAAAATTATTAATTTCTTTCGTATTGAGCAAGCAATGAACTGTTAACATATTGGGAATATCTTGACCTTGCTTTTTGAGAAGAAAGATCGTGTATTACACAACTCCATTTAGAGCACTGTTTGGTTCGCACAGTAATTGTTCTTACGAATTTAAAGCGTGCATATTTCGAGGTTGCTTTAATTCGAAAATATATACTATTTTCGTTGATGCACAAAAATTATAAATAAAATATTTTTAATTTAAAAAATATCGTAACGCCTTTAAACTGTCCGACAAAAATATAATTATTTTCAAATTAAATCTTATGATTATACTTAGTTGGTGTGATTTGTTTTATAAAGATGTTTTTTGCATAAAACAGGTATTCGTAATAAAAATAAATAACTGGATAATAATAACTGGTTTCTCAAAAATAGGATAACAAACTCACTTTCTTCAAGTCAAAATACTACTAAATAATACTAATTTCATTATAATTCATTATTTATAATGCATACTTTATATATAGTTCATTTATAACTTTGCAGTATGTCTTAAACAAAAATATACTTATTTGTTAATACCGCGAGGAAATTCAGATTTACCTTTGCAGAAAAGTCTTAATTTTTTGTTTGAACATATGAAAATTCTGAAAGGTCTTAAAATAACCCTTAAAATAACAGAGAGAGCATTGGTGCCCGCGATTTCGTCAGCGTTCAAAAACAAAAATATAATGCCTGACATCTTTATTGTTGTTATACTTTTTGCTAGGCTTGGGATTTTTATTTTTAGATGATCCCTCGGGAACACTAATTTTTTCGGGATAAAAGGTACCCTTTTCTGTATCCCTGACAATTTGTGTGTAAAATTTCATGGTGATCGATTGGGTAATTTAGGCGTGAAAAAGTAACTCAGACAGAGTTACTTTCACTTTGCCCCTATACTCATATAAACTATAGTATATGCTGTATCTCCGCCACCATAGATGCCGCATTGTAGCTTCATTGCCTTGACTAAGGAATAAATTTGGAAACGCATGGTCCGAATGGGTGGAAACTTTATCCCGTGGACGCATGAATTTTGGTTTGGATCTCGTGCTGTAGGTAAATTCTGGTAGGGATAGGTGTAGACCCTACCAGAATTTTGGTTTTCTTAATCGAGGGTAGCACCATATATCTGTCAACTAAGCTGGCGAGCCTGCTTGATCATGATAGTTTTCGTCTCGGTAGTAAAAAGTTCCAGATAACATACATTATTTATTTTTTATTGATTATATTAAATTAAAATTAAAATTAAAATTACGAATTACATTATTTAGATATTATTTACGACATAAACATTTATTATCTATTTAAGCGGCTGTACCCTTCTTTGATATAATATACTTATTAAATCATATGTTTGTGAATAAATTGAGTTTTCAATGCGGCACCGCCTTTTATGTACTGCTTGTCAGAATCTCTGATGATTCAATTCTAAACATATTCATACAACAAATGCTATGACATTTCGGATCAACCTTGGTTCGGTAGTGCGGCTAGAAGTTGGTTCATTGCTCGCGTTCAGATTTTCTGTTAGCTTTAGGATGTATCTTGATTTATTTGTAAAAAATACCATTTATAAATCATTTTTTGTTATGAATTAAATATTTAACATGTTACAAGTTAAATATTTTCCCTATTGATAGGGAAAGGACCCCGTCTTAAACCCTCATCCACAATTCTACTATAATCAGCAGCGCACTTATAGCAGCAGTGACATTGCTTGTGTTTTCGGCGACAGCAGCCACCTACCATCAAGTTGAACGTCAGCCTGTTTGACGACCTTAAAATTAAAAAAAAATTACATATGATGTGTAAGACACCTGCTCAATTATATGTCCCATCACGAGAGAGACATTCGCTTGAAATTGGGCCGCTTCTTAAACGTCATAATCTTCTACACATACATTACCACGTGGATATTGAAAAATATTAATTTCTTTTGTACTGAGCAAGCAATGAACTGTTAACATATTAGAAATATCTTGACCTTGGTTTTTGAGGAGAAAGATCGTGTATTACGCAACTTCATTGAGAGCACTGTTTGATTCACATAGCAAATTGTTCTTACGAACTTAAAGCTACCTCTTTCACTACTAAAAATTTATGACCTGTTATATATGAATATCAACCGTGTTAGTAGAGCGTTAGTCACGCTGGACTATCACATACTTGGAATTTCGTTCGATATTGCCAAAAAGTGAGTGAACGTCTATTTTGCATCACGAGTCCATTTTCTCATCTCTATAAGAGCTATATTCGTTGACAAAATTATGTAACGGCTCAGGTTGATATGGCGAAATGAGGAGTTCGAATAACGCAAGAGTGTGTTAAGAGGGGCCTGCGCGAGAGCGTCGGTCATTTTGCAGCGATATTCACGTACTAGTTTTCCTTTAAAAATAATATTAATAGTCAACTACTAAGTAACTAGTCAAGTTTATTATAGAAATTGAACTGTGGTGATTGTTGTGAGGCAAATTATGTCTGTGGTAATATGTCCGTGCAGTAAGTATGTTTTTGACTCAGTAGCGTAGTTTGTATATGACTTTTACAATTTTATGTTGATTGAATTAATATTCTGCGTTATATTACCTGTTACATACATTTAAATAGGAATAAGTTATGAATATATTCAATGAATTAAAAGAAAAAAACAAATTTTGTTATGAAATAATTGTAACGAGCTGTTAAGTTTGTAGAATGATGCTTAGTGGTATTTTAATACTTCACGGCGTGTTTATTTGTGTTAAATTCTTAAGAACATTTATTTGCGTTTAATATTTTAACTACAGACTATATGTAAAGTAGAGACAGTCGTCGAATTCCTTAACCGTTTTCTAACTTCCTCAACTATGCAAATTCTATTCATTATTACGCTGTATTTATTACACCACCAAAATATGCTATCACCCTATTAAAAATGTTATTAAATGTAAATTTTTGAAGCGTCTTAGCCTCTAGTCTTAAAATCGTCGCGGTAAATCTATTCCTTATCTTCTATCTTTATCTATACAAATAATAAAATCGTAAAAAAGCCGTGTCTACAAACTAAATATTTTTCAAAAAAAAAAAACATTTGTACACGTTGTACTAATTTTATCGAGGTCAAAAAACAGTTTTAAAAATATTTTTCTCTTTGTTCCTGAGACTAGTGTGCACGTTAATCTCAGTAACGGCTTAACCGATTTGAATGCGGTTTTCATTGATGTTATTGTAGCAAGTTTCCTCTAACATTTAGTGTTTCATTCATTCCAATCAGTTTACAAACAAAAAGTTACGCGCTATTCCGAATACCAGCTGGTACGTATGATATTATTCTTCAATAACTTGAAATACGTTCCGAAATATACTGAATTATGAGGAGGTACTTAGGTAGTATTAAAAACAGGGCTTTTTTTTCATAGAGCTCGGGGAGGCCCCCAGCCGATTCAGGCAGTCGTTTAATGGATAATCCAGCCCTGTCTAGATTATATCTTTCAAACTTCCAAGCATATATACATTTACATATATTTTTTAATTTGACAAACTACCGAGTATTTTCGGAGGTTAGCGTGAACCAACAAGTGATTTTTGTATACAATTAATTTTTCATTGATTTTTAGATCAAGTGTTCCTTTGAATAGCTCCGTTTAAAGTAATTGTACTTTGGTGACAAGCACACAAACGATTTTACACAAGTCCAGTATTACTACGAAAATGGCGGACACATAAATATCTCAAGACAGCCCTTTCAAATACCGACCTTACATCGGGTATCGGACCAGTTTCTTTGTGTTCGACTTTATATACCTCTATCAGACTATTATGTAAGTAACACGTATAGAACTTACAAAACTAATAATTAAGGTTGGTATTCATATGTACTTTAAACGATACTAGTTTTTTCTCTCGACTTTGGCAGCGCGTATTTCAGAGTTCACAAGCAATTACCTCTGTCTACTTGTTTGTTAAATATTTAACACGCAACGAATTTAAAAATAATAGATATTTTTTGACATAAATTAAATCAATAAATAAAAAATTGTGGCTATTATTACATACGGACAACCAATACTTTATCTCTATATATAAAAATGAATCCCCATTTCCCTTGGTCACGGCATCACGCGTGAACGGGTAGACCGATTTTAATTCGGTTTTCGCTAATAGAAAGAGGGATAAAGGGGGAATGTTCTTATATATAAAAATTACACGCCGGGCGAAGCCGGAGGCGGGTCGCTAGTACTGAATACATATTTATAAATGTCAAAAATATGCCTATAAACAACAGTATTTAAGGCGAGGACTTAGTGGAAAAGCTTTGTTTTCGTTGCATAATTTGACATGTTAGAGTAAAATTAAAACTTAGATAAAAATACAGACCATAATAGACTATATTTAAAAAAAAGTTTGAACCTGACGGATTTTTGCAAAAAAAAAAACATATTTTCTGAGAAAGAAAATAGTAAATAGGGGATCGGACAGTAATCAGATTAAAATCTAAAATGTACTTAGAAAGAAAATATATAATTTTTTACGATTATTTATCGAATAATAATTTAATATAATTCATTTAAATATTTTTAAATGAAAAAATAAAATTTTATTATTTACAATATTTTTAATCTATACTGAAACACCAATCACAGTGCGTGACGTCATTTGTGGGCAATCCTTGTCTTATGCCAATGCAGCTGTTTTGTTATGATATATATGACCACAAATGACGTTACGCGCTCTCAGATGAACTATCGTGGCGTTTTGGCGGCATTGTTAAACAAACAATATTAAAACATGATTTTGAGTACCTAAAAGGCCATAAATAAATAAAATAGTATTTTTTATGGGAATAAATATCCATGAAGATTAATTTAAAACACTTTCTGAAAATTTGTCCGATCCCCTATTACTGCCCCAAAAAAGCTTTCTCGTCACAGTACTAAAAAATTTCAGCGACAACTACATTATTTTTTAATCTTATTAATTAACTAAAGTTCTGTACTAAAGTTTTATTCGGCTACTTTTATTTCATTTTTCATATTTTACACAATATTTAAGAAAAACCTCCCAATTTTAAATCTGTTCGGTTATCTCCGAGAAGTTATTAAGTTGCGCTCATTTTGGTAAAAATTGTGTTCGGTCTGATGTTAGTCCTTGCCTTAAATTGCCTAGGATATAAACTGAGTTAAATGTATTATTATTTACTCTGAAATCTTTAAAAACAAATTTTGCCACCCACCACGCACGTTCCGAAACGCATAGTTGCTATTTCTATATAATCCGTGGAAATTAATTATGCTGGATTTGAAATTTAAACGAAACAATTATGTATTTAAAAAAAAAAGAAACACTAAAGCTTCTGGTGTTATGTTACAGTGCCAACCAGTTTTGTGTTCCGATGATTGCAAACTATGCAATATCTATATGTAAATTAATCAATAAAAATATGGAAATCTCAGGATGCGGCATTGACCGATCCATCTATAGATCGGAAGCGAGGTCAAAAATGGTTTCTAATTGAAAACTCATTTTTCTTATTCGTTTATTTAATTAATAGAAGGAAAACCGCAATGCAATATTGACATTACCGATTTACCAATAAATTGATCATCGCTATGCGGTTGCGTTCATATCGAGTGTACAAAGGTCGTGATTCTCCTGTTAAATTTATAAATTAATAATAAAGACATATTTATTAATAAATAAATTTGTAAAAAATATATATACCTGATTTTTAAATGACATGTCTAATACAATACGGTTTGGGAGAACAAACTGAAATGACAATAATAAACATCGTTCAAAACCAGGCCATTTTTTTAATTTTATTTTAACTTACACTTTCTGTGAATATTTCAAATTTTGTAAATAGGGATAACATTTAATAATTAAAAATCTTATTACTTTATTTTAACAATTGGATTTTTTAATACTTTCAAACTTAAATATCTATGAAACCCCATTATAAAATTACACGAAATCTTCCCAGTTCCAACCATTAAAACGAAAATACCATACACTGATGGCCCGATCTCCATACTGAAGTGATTGTTCTCCTTTGAACAGTAGGCTCGGAAAACGCAAAGAAAACTGTGAGTTTAAAAGACTGATAGTCGTTGAAGACACAAAGTTCTGCCCAATGATTAGAAAGCTAATAGCATGAGCTCGATGAGACCGATGACAAGTTAATGCCCAGCAGTGGAACTGAATTCAATACATACATTGTATTGAATTTAATATCGCGTACATCCTAATCCTTAACTACTCAACCGATCAAAATGAAATTTTGCATACACGTTATGCAGGGATACATAAAAGGATATAGGGTGTCTTTTATAGGATAAGAGAAAAAATACTTGCTGTTCCCGAGCGATCAATAAGAAACAAAAATTCACTGCCTGACCAAAATATAAGAAGAATTAAGATTTATTAAATGTTTTAAAACCTAAGAAACAGGGACGCGGACGAAGTCGGGGATAATAGCTAGTTAGACACAATTATACAGAGACGCGGATTAAATTTCCACACAGTTAATAAAGTAATGACAAAAGTCTTATTTATTATGAAATTTTAGAACTCTAAATTGTTTATGATTTCTTAATAATGATACACCACTGTCATGAATTCTATATTTTTAAGCCACATAAATCTTTTAATAATCACCAACTTTAATACTTAATTGTTGTTTGTGAACGAGTAATTTCTGAATGCATTATTTTATTATTTTATTACCGAAAACTTATAAAAAAAATCTCAGACAAAAACAAATGTAAATTATATCTAAATTAACGTCTATGTCAATGTAAATTGGTTTGTGTAAACTACTTTGTCTTCCTAATGTCTTCAGCAAAGGAACGTATGAGATAGCAAAGGTGCATAGATACTTTGATTGATTAAATACATAATTTCACAGTTAATTAATTTTTTGTTTAGTTTTTTTCCATATTAAACGCCAATTCCATGTTTAAAGATCTATTAGTTTCCTTAGTCCTATGAGTTTCGTAAAAAGCGACGATAATTTCTATTAAAGCACAAGAATTTGTCGTTAATTGTAATTGTGGTTTTATGTGACAAGATGCTTTATTTTCGAATTTTTTAGAAGCAAGCTGTTCTTGTTGTACACATATAAATGTAGTTATCTACAGTTAAATGAGAGATTAGAAATTTCGTAACCTCTGACCTGGATATGAAAAGATGACGCGTCTAGCCTTGCGATGATGAAATTACTAGACGTTGTTTTTCCACGTGTGTAATATTGTATGAGAGCATCCTTAACTTAATTCTCATGCATATCTTTAGCTTACATTAAATAAATTTTACTGGCATTTGTTTCTCACAGCGGAGTTACTTGCGTCTCTAATTTCATGTAGAAAAAGCCTTTTCGCATATAGTCTATAACCTTATAATAAAATATATTTAAATCTTTGGCTGTACTATTTGTATCTGGCTGATTTTGATGACGTTAAAAAGGTTGCATTTCAAAAAAGAAATAGATTAGTAAAATGTAGTTAGGGAAATGGACGTCATTCTTGAAAAAGTGGAGCAAGTTCGTTATATCGGTAGTTACGACATAAGAAGAACTGGATTGAAGAATGAATTGACCACAAACCAGTTTTCACATATTTGAAAAAGGCTGGGTACATAAAAAAGCTCGATATTTGGATGCCATACAAGCTCACTGAAAGAAATCTTATGAATCGAATAAAACGGCACATAAATACTGTAATTAAATGTAAATAAACCTTAAAAAATGTCTTGAGTTTTCACATAAAATGCAAAAACTAATTTTGCAACTATGTGCCAAAATTAATCTAAACTGCATACTGTTTAACGTAGTATGTAGAAAAATACATTCAGACATTTTTATACTTTCATAATAAGTTATAAAAAATAGCTAATTTCAATTTGCATCTTTTTTTTTTTTTAATTTAAATGGGTTTGCTCTTGACCAGCATCTATCCATGTAGGAAGGATGAGGCCGAAGATGGAGCGAGCTCACCCAGAAGATGCCTATTCACTCGAACCTTGAAAAGATTTGGGTTATATGACCTCGGAAATACAGACGCCGGCAGGGAGTTCCAATCCTTAGCAGTGCGCATCACAAAAGATGTTTTAAAGCGCTTGGTCCGAATTAGAGGGATATCGACAAGGTGAGGATGGTAACCAGCCGTACGTCTGTATGTCCGATAGAAGAAAGGGGAAGGCGGTATGATCTCATGCAGCTCTCGAGCACACTCTCCGAAGCACACTCTTATATTTTGACACTTCGTATTGAATTTAAATAAGTTAATCTTATAAAGTTAGGGCAGGGCATACGCTTAATTTTAAATTGAGTAGGAAGTAATATGCTATAAATTTTATATTTTTTACCTAAATTGGACAAATAATCAAAGAGATAGAGAGAAATTTTAAGACCAAGTCATCTTGATTAAAAAAAAATGCAATCAAAATAATCAAAGAAAAAAGAAATACAAAAAAAATTGATACATATTTTATTTTTTATAGATAAAAATGTGTGAATTTTCTCGTCTATTTTTCTGAGCACTTTTTTCTTTTGAGACACCTTGTATACATTTAGACTGAACAACGTTAATGAACAGTTGAGTTTTAAAATACAAATTAACAATGCTAAAAATAATTTGATAAACATATCTTTGTCAAAAAAAGTTTTACCGTCAATATAGTCATAGATAATATGTACCTACTATTACGAGGCATTAGTAACCAAAGATTTTCCATTCATTTTGTTTTCCACGTTGTTTGATGTAACAACATTGTAGGTAAAAGAGTCTTTCTTCCGCATTGGAAAACAATACGTAACTAATACGGTAGTAACCGGATGTTTGTCATTCATTTCCAGGTGTTTTTTGTGCCCATTGTAAATACAGACGTCGAAAAAAAAATTCCGACAAAGACGTCACGTTTGTCAGCCTATGCGTAAATGATACTTGTTCCAGTGTATTGCACTCTTAAGGATTGTCAAGAACCTACATTAATTTGTTATGCAAGAGGTAACATAATTAAAAACAGAGATGAGACCGTCAAGCAGAACCTGTGAAACGATAAGACTTGCATAACTATTTCCATGTTAAAGTTAATAAACCTATTATAAGTTTCATGAGGAAAGCTAGGAGAGGATTGGATTATAGTGGATGCTATGGAATTTGAATAGGTATATACTTCAATACCAAAAAGAGCTAGCTAAAAGAGCGAACAGCGATGTAAAATTACTACGAATTAGTATTAAATTTTTTATTATTTTTGAATGCTCATTCTTATTTTTAAGATGATCCCCTGGGAACAGTACTTTTTTCTGGATGAAAGGTTCCCTATATCCTATGTACCTATGTGAAATCCTGAATTGGCTATTAGTTATGTGCTTTTTCTGTAAATTGAGTATTAAGACGACGAATTCGAAATTTTGGTCTAGATTTTTCTCAGCAATGACAAAACATATGAAAGTGATGTTTGGTAATCTCTTTTTTCATGTTACTGACTATTACACGATTGGTAAACTTAACAGAGAGAAAGAATTCAAAGAAGCCTCTTTTAAAACACAGATTTACATTTTACAGACAAACGGGACCAATTTATACCTCCAAATTTTCTATGTACATTAGTACAAAGATACACTCTAATTTTACAGTTTTATTTGTTAAAATACATTACAGTTTTTTAATGAAAATCGTTTTGTCGCATACGAACTTGCGACATAAGCTAGCACGCTCTCGTTTTCGTATGCAATCAAAGTCGTATTAATTGTTTTGCGCTGCGTCACCTTAAACGCTGTGGATTTTGAATAAATACACAAAAATAAAAATAAATCATGATGATCCTTTGAGTAGTTAAGGCGTGAAAGCGTAAAAACAAACAATCAAAGTCACTTTCGTATTTATAATATTAGGATAAATTCAAAGTAGTTCAATGATAAACTATCTTATAATGCAAAAATTTAACTGACTATTTTCAGATTCGGACCAACCAGCAGTGACGCCATTACAAGGACCTATTCTGTTGCGCAACGGCTCTGTTCCAGTTGTTCCACTCACTTCATATCCAACAGTCAACAATGGGTCCTTCTATCAAATACCTGTGAGCTAAATTTTATATATTTCTTTAGATAAACCTTTCAGAATTAATATACAAACTTAATCTATACCTACTAATATTATAAAGTTTGCTTTTGTATTTAGGAGGTAACCTTCGAAACTACTCATCCGATTTAAAAAAAATTTCACCAATAGTTACAATGGAATTTCAGAGTGGACATAGGCTATATACCTATTCCATGCGGGCGAAGCTGCGGGTATCAGCTATTTAAAAATAAAGATTCAACGCCTGAGAAATGTATAAAAGCAATAAAGATATCATGCGTGTCTTTTATTTTTCAACATAAACGAACTCGCGGCTACAAACTAGTATTAAATATGTCAGAAACAATGACTAGAAATTTGAAATCTATTGTAACAATGTATGAGGTATGTTAAACAATAATTTAAGACAAGGACTAATGTCAGACCGAACACAATTTTTATCAAAATGAGCGCAACCTAATATTATGAATTAAGGTGCAAATGCAAGGCAAATTTTTGTAGTTTTCTGAAGGTTTTTCTTAAATAGTGTATGAAATATGAAAAAGAAAATAAAACTAGCCGCTTAAAACTTTAGTATATAACTTAAGTTAATTAATAGCTAAAAAGTAATGTAGATTTCGCTGAAAATTTTTGCTGCTCTGGATTTGTAGCGAGAAAGCTTTTTTTGGGCAGTAATTTACAATTTTTTTTTCTCAGAAAATATACCTTTTTGAAATTATCCGCCCGATTCAAACGCTTTCCTGCTAAGTCTTCGCCTTGAAAAAAAACGGTGATCGCTTTTCCTTGAAACTCCAGCCGTGTAGGCCTTATACAAATTAACATTTATTACATCAACAATATGTCCCCTTTAAAAATTACTATACTATACTGTTTGAGTCTTAAATTTAGGTTAGTCCTATGATAATTCACAGAAATATAATACCAATAAACTTAGAAAAGGTGGAATCCGTCGGGTGGACAGAGTTCGGAAAGCTATCCGAGACATCTTCTCGTCCAAAATTCCTCGGTGTCTATAAACAAAAATTTTCGAACAATGTGCGTTTGTCCAGTCAAATTACGGCTCAAAATGGGTTTATTAAACATTAAATTATGTAGTTTGGGGATTATTAGAGATTAATAGGGGGGTGCATTCTGAACATAAATTCCAATTTTAGGGGTTCTCCGAAGGTCAGCTGTCGCCAAAAACGCTAAAAACGCGTTTAATTCGATATCTCGAAAACAGTTAGTTTTTGGCAAAAAATTGTAGAAACATTTTCCCTTCTAAATTAAATTTACTAACTTTATTATCTGAAACTTTTTTTGTAGCATCAATATTTTTCAACTTATTACTTCCGAAAGGCAAAAATTTTCCTTTTTTTTTCTCCCTATTTTTCATTTTTCGTCATTTCCTCCCCAACCGTTCAATTTTGTGAAATTTTCCTGATTATCAAAGTTGTAGATCTTTTAATTACGAACAACTTTTGCCTAAAACTTTTTTCTCTACTACCACTAACCGTTTTCGAGATATCGAATTAAACGCGTTTTTAGCGAAATGAGGTACAGCTGACCTTCGGAGAACCCCTCAATTGGAATTTATGTTCAGAATGCACCTCCCTATCGATCCCTAATAATCCCCAAACTACATAATTTAATGTTTAATGATTTCGTAATTTGACTGGACTAGTTGTCAGTGATGACATATGACGTGGCCTCTCCTCGTAAAAAAGCTCAACGTCGCTCAAAGAGCTATGGAGTTATGACCGTGTTATGACGCGGACAGCGAATTCAATTTATAGCATAAATTGAATTGTATAAGAATTAGGTACATTGTTAAAAAGTAATGGTTATAAGTTTTGGTAATGCTAAATATGGGCTTCTTCAAGCGTGCCGTAAACAAATTCCTGCAGTTCGGCAGCGAACAGGTATGCCTTATGTACTTAGGCGACGACGGTGACCACCTACCATCAAGTGGACTGTCAGCCTGCCTGCCACTCTTTATAAGATAAATATATTTATAAATTAACTTTTAAAACTAAAAAATAATATATAGTTAAATATTAATAATTTTCGAATGCATACTGAATCTGTCAAGAGACTAATATCTGTCTTGTAAGTAATTCTAATAACTTGTAGTTAAGTTATAGCAGCATTAAAACAAGAGCAGTCATTAGGTTAACTATTAATTAGTTGACACAGCCGTTAAACACCGGCTCGTGTATTACTTAAACAACATAAACAAAGAAGACATCTTAGCCAATCATCCTTTACTATCCACTTACAGTGTGATGAACATAGCTTAAGTTTATTGAGTCAATGTTTATCTAAAGACACATAAAAAAGACCTATGGAGCGTTAGACTAATCGCACATAGAACCGAATCCAGCCGAAATTTCACGACCAGTTCACGACAGATAAAGAAACAAACGCTCGCTAGTACAGAGTGCAACAATATTACATAAAATTATTAAAAGCCATGAAAATACCCATTAATTCTGTTTACTTAAGGTATAATATTGTTGTTTAAGATCAAACTTTTAAAGACTTTTGGTAATGCCGTAATTAGTTTTGTTTACTCGTAAACTGACACTTCTTCGCAGTTCAGTATACGACTGTTACGAACAGCACTCTAGAGAACACTGAGTGCAACTGTGTGAATTAGCTCAGTTTGAACGATTCAAGATTTGGTGCGTATGCCTCGTCTACCTCAGTCATAAAAGAAGTCTTTGCCTAAACCACGTAACGGGTTTTGATGCGATTTTCGGTATCAGTTAGATATTTTTTCACGGAAGGTTTATATTATATATTAGAACCTAATTGCATCCGTGGGAAGCCGATGGCGAACCTCCAGTTTCTTATAAAAACAACACCTATGTGGAATGAAAAAACAGACATTATAAATAAGTGATATTATGTAAGTGACATTGATCAGTGAGTGAGACACCTCACTTTTCAACATCATAACTCATGCGAGAAAATAGAAGTATGATTATTTTAAGGTAATTATAAAAAAAATATAAAAAATTCTGTCCTGGATTTTTTTAAGATTGTTTTTATGTCCAAAAACAGTTCATTTTATTATGCATTGATCGTCAAAAAAGCTGACGGTCTACTCGATGGTAGGTGACAATAGTCTCCTACCATCGAGTAGACCGTCAGTTTATGTAATAGGAACAGACAGAGAAAATGGGATTTATTCCCCCATAACTTAATAATAAATAAAGCTTCCATAACCTACCAACAATAGATTTGTACATGTTTTTTTTATTTTTATTTTTTTTTTTTCAAACTAAGGACCTCTGTTGGATTTAACTATACATGCATCCAATCATTCCTAGCAGATGCAATAATTTCGTCTGCCCATCGTTTTTGTGGTCTACCTTTGGTCCTGATATCGCGAGATATGGCCTGTCCACTGCCATTTAAGACTTAAAGCCTGTTTAAGAGCATCTATAATGTTGGTTTTTATTTTATATATCTCTCTTAATTTTAGTAAACTTTATTTTTTACTTTATTAGAAAATAACAAACTTAAATAAAAAAAATTGCCACACATATACATTATTAATAAAATGAAACACAATATTGATAATGAAATAAGATCATGATCCAATAAAACCCAGTGAGTTGGGAAAATTTAATAATTTTATATAAACCTGTACAAAAAAAAATTGGTTGCGATTTTTTTTTGTGGCAACACGCTTAAAGTCAAATAAAATACAAGAAATATTAATATCACCTGCTTAGATTACAACATTTACCGTTCATTGACTCAGAAAAATAGAGCGATATAATATGTTGTCATCGAAAATACTAGATACTTATTTTTAAATCCTGTGTTGGATTCTATAAGAAGTTGAGTACCTACTTAATTTGAAAAAAAAAAATTATTTTATTTTTATTTTATAATAAGCATCAACAGTTTGAAAATTAACTACCAGAGAAAAATTCAATTTCCATATTCATAACTAATTTGAAATGGCAGACTCATAATGCTACAGGGTGGTTTAGGGTTTATTGTGTAATTATCGTATTTGGTCAATTTAACATTTGTTGCTATTGTTGTCGGTCTGTTAAAAATATGCGAGTATCATACCTTAAGCGTGAACTCCCAATTAACAAGTTTTCTTATATACTTATATACTCCTATCCCAGAAGATCACAAAGTGACGTAAATAAATTATCGACTCAGTTACACAGTCTGTCACCACTTCCTTGTATACCTTACAGGGGCATTGTTCCGTAATGCAATCAGTAAGAAGAGTCATTCGTGTGTAAACTAGAAGCTAAACACGAAGTCCAAATTCGAATTTGCGAATCGAAAGTTTTGGAATGATCATAATATATTCCCATAGAATTATTGTAATTAGCTCTGTTAACATCAAAATAAGGCCTGCTCTGGAACGAAGTACGATTTAGCCTTGTTTAACATACTTATTTATGTACAAGTATAGGTCTTTTCGTTCCCTTTTGTTTTTAGTATTACTTATTTATGTAAAAGCAAAGGATTTTTGGTGGCCTGTGGAGATGGCATGTCCTCAGTCTTGCAGATAATCTCAAAGTAGCCAATTTTACTCTTCAATACCAATAAAATCTCTTCGTCTTTGTATTTTATCATTGTGAGAATAGTTAGGTCATACCACTCTTCGTATTATCACTCATACGTGTATGTGGACATTTAAGAACTTTTATTGGTATATCGCTGCGGGAAGCATACTTTGTATCTTGTGCCATTTACCTTGCACAATAAAATGCTGCATAGCATCACCTTACGCATGATAAAACTACAATAACATGACCTAGTTAGCTTAAACATGAAATACTCAAGTCATTAATCGAATAGTTTTTTTATCGACCTATTGTTTTTTTTTTTAAATAATCATTAACACAAATATAACTATGGTAAAAAGATGACTAACGTAAGAGTTAAAAGAGACGAAATGTCTCTGGTATCTTTTACTGTTTCCTTATTGTTACGACTAACAAAGGAACGTTTTGGAAAAGTGTTCGCGCCGGCTGAAAGTCTCGAACGTCCCACTCTATCGATGGTAGCCCCTCCCCTTCCCGACTAGTGTCAAAGGTATTGGTCCTTATGTTTGCAACATAGAGTTTACATTTACAGAATAGAACCTTATTGGAAGCTTCAAACTGTAGCTACTTTTAGAAAGAACATTAAAAAACACTTTTTAGGTTTACAGCGTGAAGAAACATGACTTGTGGCATTATTTATTTATTATTATTATATTTTTCTGTTGTATGTTCACATATTTGTATATGCCTATGTTTTGGTGTTTCCTTAATCTTTAATCTTTTCTTATGTTTAATGTTATGTTAATCTTTTCTATTCTTATGTTCTTATGTTTATGTATAATCTTTTCTTATGTTTTTTCTTGCGGTTGTTTTTCCTTTGTTTGTTGTTGCTTTGCACAGATTTTTTCAGGTATTTTTCAGGCCTTGACTGAAAATCAGCGCTGTGGGTCCCACCCATCGCATTATGCTGAGTCAGGGACCTATTTCGGACGCACCACTACGCTTTTTTAGTTAATATTGTATTTTTTTTATAGTTATTTCTTGTACGTGTGTGTGTACGAAATAAAATTCTTTCTTTCTTTCTTTCAATAGAGTTTACAGAAATAGCATTCCCGAACTTTCAATGGGTTGTTTACAATCTTGTTTATATTTCTAGTAAATTCGAAATACATCGAGGGGTTTGGCGCCAAGTATAAATAAGAGACGGCGGGTCAAGTGGGAGTTAGTTGTGCGATATCAAGCGATTCGAAAGCGACTTTTCGGAGCTTTTGCGAAGTTACCTGCGACAGTGAACCGGCGACACATTAAGGGAATCATTGATGACTTTTGACAAGTTTAACGGTTTCATCGGACAAGTCTAGTGATTTTGGAAGTCATCTCGGTTTGTGAAAATCAATCGTTCGTTTCGCCCTTACACCATTGGCGGATACAGGGGGGGGGGGGGGGGCATGGGGGCCATGGCCCCCCCCAAAAGACCCAGGAATTCCATATTTTTGACTTAACTTTTCAATTCAATTCAAGTACAATTCAATTCATATATTTCTGTATTTCCGAGCTCATATAACCCAAATCTTTTCAAGGTTCGAGTGAATAGGCATCTTCTGGGTGAGCTCGCTCCATCTTCGGCCTCATCCTTCCTACATGGATAGATGCTGGTCAAGAGCAAACCCATCTATAATAAAAAAAAAAAAAAAAGAACTGAATATAGAATAATATAATCCATATCAATCAAAGTTATCGAAAGTTTCATAATTCATGTCAGACATTTGAGACAGTTCAAATACGCGATTACGCGGGTTAAAAGTATTTGCAATACAACCATAATGCATCTCAACTAGTAAAAAAAATACACAAAAAAATTACTTGTGATATTAACCCTAACTCCGAACTTTGTCAGAATGCCCCCCCCCCCCCCCCCCCAAATGAAATCTTGGATCCGCCCCTGCCTTACACGGTATCTTGACTGGTGACACCCCGCACGTAACATTACGTAACGTAACTAGCTGAGCTCGCAACTTCGTACGCGTGGTATTTGGTATAACTATTACCTTTTTTGTTTGTAAACCGTTTATAATGAAACAAACACTTAATATTACCGGAAGCTTGCTACAATGCATCAGTGAAAAGCGCATTCAAATCGGTTAGCGTGACAAATAAAGAAAAATTCTAAAAACTATTTTTTTGACCTCTGTAACAAATAACATAACATGCACATCGTGTACAAATAGTTTTTTTTTTTTTTTTTTGAAAAAATATTTAATGTACAGACAGATCGTATACGATTTTATGTATAGATTATAACAGCTGCAATTCATAACGAACATGTTAATGTTAGAGAACAAACTTCTTTAGATAAGAATTTTCGTTTCGTAATTTCGCTTGCCCTACTCAACATAATCTCTAGCGTTTTGTAAAGAACACTGTCAACAATATTCTCAAGTGAACACATAGATACATAAGAGACGCTGCGTTGAAACCGGCCGGTTCTCGTCTACCTTCAAAGCTTACACTCGGGCCTTGGCACGTAATCGTGTGTAAGCATTATGACATGGCCATTAGACAGAATTTAGAGCAAATCAAATTTCGTTGAATAATTTCTTGTGCCGCATTTTACAATATACATTTATTCATAAGTTATTTTTAAATTTAAATAGAAATGGAAAGAAGTCTGTGAAAAAGATACAGGACCTAGACAAATCACATTGGACTAGTACAAGGCATTAGCTCTGTTATTAAAACATTTTAAAATAGCTAAAATAAAAAAAAATAGTTTTAAGGAATTATTCCAAAATAATACAAATAAATAATAACCAATGATTAACTAATACTTTCGGATAATTATTTAAGAGATATCCAATCAGAAATGTGAAAAATAAAAATATTATAAATATAAAATATAATAAAAACATAGAATAAAAATGAATATTACATTGAACTCATAAATCACAGATATGTTTATTGTTACGGTTTCTAAATTTAGCAAAAATCAATGCTAAATTTAGTAACATTTTTAAACATTGATGTAAAATTGTAAAATTCTTTGGTAAGACTTTAACGTTTCTAATACGTTGAAAAAAAAACCTATTTGAATAATTTCTTTGAATTTTAAAATTTAGGGAAACAAATAATTTTCAATTTAAAATTCATAAAAACTGTTCGTAAACACTTTTTCTAAGACATTTTCTATGATATTTCTATGACATCGAAGGAAGGAGACCTCGCGGCCGATCACCTAGCCGCTGGTATGACCAAGTAACTGATCTCACTGGTCTTCCCGTAACACTTGCCCTGAAAGAAATGAGGACTGGACGGAATGGAAGCCTGTAGGGCACACTGCTACGAATGACTTTAAAGGACACGACCTTCAGCACTGAAGAATACGACTGACAAGAAGAAACACTTTTTCTACTTCTTAGTCACTGTCTCATGGTAATAAAGTCAAAACATAGAACGATTTACATTAATTTCTAACTGTACAATTTATTTCTACGATTTTAGTTATTAACTATTACAACTTGTCAATTGTATTGTATGTTAATGGGACGTCCTGTCTCGCGCTAGCACTAACTCATTAGTTCTGTAAAGATCATGTAATAACTACGCGTGTGATGTGTGATCCTCATTCTCGTCTTGTCCTTATCCTGGATCCTGTTTACTACTTCTACTGTGAATAACTTTTTTGCAGCTAAGCAGTAATGAACGATAAACTGTAAAGTGAGAAATAATTATGCCTGTCTGCATGTGTGCCTTAGAAGAAAGGTACTGACAATAGAATAAGAGACGGTTTATGCGATGGCAATAACGAAAGAGTACATTATCCCAAACCAGCGCTGTAATTGCTACTAAGCTCAGGTGGATACTTCAACCCAGTCCAGTGCAGAATTTGTGCTTAAAAGTCAGTCCAGTACATTAGCCATTTATTCTATTTATTCGGATCAAGTAGAACACTGACCTACTGGGCATATACATGTGGGGTCTTCTTTTAGATAAAAATCAGTCATTGGCTCGATTTAAATTGCTTCTTTATTTAAATTTTAAAATTACATTATACAACACGTAACACTTCTACATTCTTCGCCATCCATCGTTTTACTCTCTCACTCCCTCCTTTACCTCATTCACTCCATTCATTTTCTACACAATACGTTCCATTTAACACAAAATCAATCTTATTATAGGTATCAAAATAACATCGCACCCTATCCTTCTTTTTTTCCTAATCCCACATACATATATATGCCCAGTGACGAAAGCCTTAATTTCGTTCAGTAGATGGACCCAGTAACTGGGCTGGTGCAAACGAAAGATGGCGCACCGATAAAAGTTAGTAACTCGACTAGTGTCTTCTAACAATCATAACAACATTGTCTGGAGGTCCATGGGCGATTGACGTATTATATCAATTCAAACCCCTAATCAGTGGGCTTGCCAATTAAAACCGTAAGTTATTTCCATTGGTTAAAGCTTTACTTTGACACTTTATTAGGATTATGATCGCGTAGGACCGCAGGAAATGTCCACACCAACCACGCATCTGACTCACACGCGTGGGCTACCGAACGAGCGTAACACGTGAACAATTTATTAGATTTATGCACTGTCGTAATAAAGGAATGGACGTAGATATATAATTGTACTTGCCGACAATTTTAGTAAAAAATTCAGGTCACTATACTCCAACAATTAACAGTCTCCCAATTATTGATATCTTTCAACCTTAAAGGTTGCCAGACAGACTAACAGCATACTCAGTGGAAGGTGGCTGCGGTCATCTAAAAACGCAAGCAACTTCAAGGGGGTATAAGTACTCTCAGGGCAATATACCTAAATACGAAGGATAATCGATAATACGAAGGATAATAGGAAATGTGATCTGACATCTCTTACTCACACACCGAATCACAAAATCACAAAAATAAGTCCTGTTACTTCACGCTAGTCTGGAAGGAGTTGATTACTACCCAACAGGTTTTTTAAGTTTTAATTAAAATTTTTACCGAAAAATCAATCACTACAATACTTTTAATTTGTCTTAATAAATTTCATTAAACTTTCCAAATTGAATTACAAAACATGCAACTTCTCTATTGTAAATTTTTAATAAGTTTTGCCAGTAGGTAAACATCAATCGGATAAATTTCTAGTTCAGAAAACATATCCGCATAAATATCAAACTATATACATATTGTATATCTTGATGTATATCACGATATATATCCGCTGATATATTATATATCAGCGAACCCTGAATTTTATACGCGTATAGAGCGAACATGTACCTACCTACGTGATTAGCATAACATCTAAGATTTTGACAATAAATTTCTAAGTCCGAAGTAAACGAACCCATTGCCGCTAGATGAGTCACAACGCATCACAATATTTACGTGAATTGAATTGAAGCAATTGATGCGGTAAGCCAATAGTGGCAAATATTCAGCAATATCCTTTAAGTCACATGGAACAGTGTGCATTACATATCACGTATATCACGAAGGTCTCCTGCCTTTGTGATTTAACGCACACTGTTCGATGTGTAAGCAAGGAACGTCTGAGAACATTTTCTTATACTCTTTTATGTTTATCCTAAAGGGATTGGCTTTGATGTTTATCCTAAAAGGGAACATATTATGATCTATCTTTTAAAGGAGATTGCCCACTTTTGAGCCAAATGTGTTACAGAGAAAGTAACTGATGGAAAAAATCCATTATTTTTATTACGAGGGGCACACCGAAATGATCAGAAATAGAAAACTATTTGCTTGTAATACATAAATTATGTTTTATTGTTTTTCAAAGTATTCCCCTTTGCTATCTTTTGCATTTTTGCATTCTTTCGAACCGAACATTGAAGCAGTAGGTAATTCCAATTTGAAATATAAGTTGCAAAATGGTCAATTTGTATTGATGGCTTCCACGGCAGCTTCTGGGTCTTCAAACCGCTGATCACGCAATAGATGTTTAATTCTAGGGAACGATAAGGATGGCTCATCAACTCTACGTTTTCCCGGTCCATAAAATCTTTTGTTTTTCCGGCGGTGTGGGAGATCGTGATTTAAGATGAGCCGGGTTGCCTCTGCGAAGTTCGGCCATCTTCTCCGATAAACAAACCGAAGTGTACATTCAGCGGTAGCCGTTCTTCGTTCTTGTGAGGGAATTGTGGTAAACAAACGAAACTCCCGTTATTTTGGACACGCTGCGGGAACGCACGACTTTCGTTGACTTGACCTCGTCTTCGAAGACCCAAACTGCCGATTGATGCTTCCTCTCAGGCTCATATGAATAAGTCATCAACTGAGACGATATTATACACGGCTGTGAACTCCCCTTCGTTGAAGAGTTTCAGAGTAGACAAATTATTAACAGAGTATAGAGTACCCATTGGGAAACTAGTTTTCTGACACTCAACTCAACAACCCAACCAAACTTTGTTTAGATTGCAAACATTCCAATGGCTATAGTTTCTCGGATTCGCTCGTATCTCACATGTTTGTAATCTTTTATAGTTTAATCCAGCCGCGAAGTTCTCAATTTTGTTTATCGACTTGTCAATTTTATTAGGCTATAATAAAATATAGGTATTATGTTTTTTTGTTAATTTGTGAAAATGCCATCGTGATTGTAAGAGGCTAGTACGCGTTTACAACAAAAGGTTTTATATTCTAACTCAGTCTAAAGTACTCAATTCCTGTTAATTTCGATGTTCCCTAAAGAAAAATTTCGATGTGCCCAATATCACAGAAAATAATTTTATTTTATAGTTGGTAAATAGCTACAGTTTTTTTTTTAATGTTGTGTTCTGTATCGAGATCGTTCAATGCGTCAAGAAATGGCTAAGGTGGACAGTAATTATTTTTACATTCGCATGTAAAAAGGATTTATTAAATACTAGCTGAGCGCGTAAAATATTTAATGTACAGGCACGCCTCGTTTATAATTTTGTTATATGTATAGAAGTAGATATAGATTAGCTGAGCCCGCAACTTCGTAAGCGTGGTATTCGGTTTAGCACGTAACTTTTTGTTTTAAATCGATTGGAATAAAACAAACGCTAAATGTTGCGGTTCCGTGAAAACCGCATTCAAATCGGTTAAGCCGTTTTTGAGATTAGTGTGCACAAACGCACAGACAAACATACAAAAATTCTAGAAACCATTTTTTTAACTTCGGTAACATAAGTAAAACATGTACAAATTTTACTCGTATGTGTAAATCCCAATCTTATACGTATATATATATATATATATATATATATATATATATATATATATATAAATGAATCCCTATTTCCTTTGATCACGGCATCACGCGTGAACGGGTAGACCGAGTCAGACCTTATATATATGTAAATCATTAATTTTAATTTTTCAACACGTATGAAGTCGTGGGCACAGTTAGTAAATAATAAATCTTTATTTGCACAACACATGTCCACAGGATATTTTCATATACAGCGTTAGAGTAGACGTGCGACAAATACATGCAAATACATATTTGTAGTTACTATCGTAGTTAATAATCTAGTATAGATTTCTTATTTTTCTAATAACTTAATATATTTTATTTTAACAAATAAATGAAATCATGTGTTTTACTATCAAAAAAAAATTTTAAGTCATAACAGGATAGAAAGCTTCTCGTAACATTTAGTGTTTTTTTTTTTATTCCAATCGGTTTATAAACAAAAAGTTATGCGCTATACCGAAAAGCACGCGCACGAAGTTGCGGGCTTAGCTAATAATAATAATAGCTAATAATATTTTGTGCACTTAATTTTTTTATTTCTTTTATAGTAAAATGTGATATTGCTTCTTCTGCGTAACTCGTCTGCCGAGTGATCGAAATATGCTTAGTATGTAATGTAGTAGAAATCAACACATCATGTACTTACTTCTTATAATTTTAAACGGGTGACTTAAATAATTCAGAAGTGCTTAATATATTTTATTGCACTCTTTAAAATCAATTAAAACAGGCCTCATTTTAATGCAATTTTACAAAAAATTTTAACAAAAAAAGGGGCAGAATGCTGACAGTCCACTTGATTGTAGGCTCTGTCGTCTAGGAACACAACTGAGCGAAGGGGAGGTTGCTTATGTTATCTGTTAATTGGGAGCTCCGGAATCACTTATTAAAGCTCTTCACCCATTAACGACATAGTACTGTAGGGGATCCTGCAACTGTCGCAGCTAGCAGTCAGCGAGGGGATTCGTAATCGAATCAACCCTTTACCTCTTCTCCGCGGCACAACCATCCGCGGAGTCGGAGGCCGCTTCCACCTTCATCCCCCGGATGACCCCCGCCTGTGTGGCCGCTCATCTCATACGACATTATGGATGGGCGGCCCATAGGGTATCCCCCTGACATTTTCCAACAGTCGCGGGATCGCGGCAGCCCGAGACGGGCTTCACCTCCTGTTGTCGTCGCGGAAGAGCTACTAGGCCGGGTGGCGAGGCCGGGTCTTCACTCTTCCGGACGACTGCGGAGAATGGTTACTAGGCCGGTGCCCCGACACCGGATGTTCGCCACCCCCCACATGCCACGATTGCAAGTACTGTGCCAGTTGGTCCTTCCCAGCCGTATGAGCTCCGTCTTCGCGTAAGTTGCCCGACTACCACTGAGCGTCAGAGCCGTCCGAGAGAATCCACTCACTGCGACTCACACGCCGATCCTCATCCGCAGTACCGAGTCCCATACCTCGGACCGGGGTGCCCTCTCTCTCACCGGCCACCAACCCGCGCGAGCAATGACCGGTGAAGCTCTAACGGAAGGTTGGAGCCTCCAAATTCCAGCTCCGCCACGAGCTCCGCTGAGCGGAGCTCGCTCGGAGCCCACCTCGGTGTGTGCCTTCTTTGTCCCCAAAACCAATCCGATCGGTCGAGCAAAGGCCGGTGACCTCACCGACCCCTGCAACCGCCCGGATTGTCTTCTCTCTCTTCACAACAGTGTAATTCTTTTTAAAATTGTAAATAGGAATCTGGTACTTATGGCAGTTCTTGCTGAAGAAGAAAGCTCTAAAAGATTGCAGCGTAGGACGTCCACCCACAAGATGGACTGACGACCTAATAAAGATCGCGAATCGGCGCTGGATCCAGGCTGCTCCTGACCAGTTCCACCGGAAAATACTGAGTCCAGCAATGGACGTCCTACTGCTAAGATAATGATGTTGATGATGAATGCACGCGCTGTGACTACTCATGTGTAATTTCCTCAGTTAATGCACGATCGCGGGTTCTAGTTCATTAAGTATTCTGAGGTTGTTACGTATAATGAAACGAAATGTTAATATGTATTTACTCGTAAAGTTCATATGTAAAATTATGCTCTCGGCAATGTAATACGCGTACCGGTGAGGCGCCGTAATAACTCGCCGAAGGCTATTTGGTCACTAATTAATTTATTTGAGACGTCTGCGCGTGCCATTCATTATCTCTACTCATTCAGGTTCGATGAGCAATCAAGTGAAACGCGCTACACACGTGAATATTAATTCAGACTAATGTCTTAAAACGCGAGCCTCTTTCCACTAGATAGCCAAGATAAGCGCGCGACGCGGAATCGGCGCAAATCTGCGAAGCAAAAAAGTTAAATCGCAGTTAAAGGGCAGAGAAGTAAAGGGAACATCCCTCTCCCAACGACTGATCTTGATTTCTATTTTGGAACTATCTATATAGGAACAAAATCTATACCGATGATTCCAAGATTAACGGCAGTATCGGCGCAGCACTTTCCTGCTGAAGGAACTGTTTGGAGATCCAAGTGAAAAAGTACCGATTGGAACCCTACTGCACGTATTCCAAGCCGAACTGTATCCTCTCCATGAGGAGACAGTCATCGCCTATAATAAAATACCAGGGATAGGGAAATCGGGCTCTTGAGCGATTTGCGAACTTCGCTTGAGCTGTTGAGGAGCCGCAACACATACCTCCTCTGGCTTGCGCGTTAAAAAAAATCTGCGTAAAATCAAATCAAAGGGGAGGACGGCCGACGGTACGAAACTGTTCTTTCCCGACGCATAGGCGGCATACAGTTATTCATAAAATTAGTTGACGCCAACCTTGTGAAACGCGCACGAGCCACGGTGGGTTTTCAGACTACTTATTTAAATACAAAAAGTAATCTAGTCAATAGTTAAATTTTATAAGTTCAAACAGTTCATTTTTCGACGACAGATGTCGCTGCGCCGGCAGGTTAAAACGCGCTATCATTTTGTTCCTTAACGCGGACTACCTACTGTTTACACTTGTCATACAAGATTTCGACGTTTGCTTTTATAAGCCCAGAGAATAGAATTAGGGAACATAGATACGTGCGTCATCTGTCGCACAAATGTCAAAGTGACAGACAACGTTACGCTTTTTCAGTTATCGCTTGTGTTAATTTTACTCATCTTAAAATTTCATACCTGGGGCCTTATATGAAAATCAATTCTTAAGGAGTAAACTGTAAAATTAATTTATTTTAAAAAGTATTGATATATTTGGTATGAAGATAACTTAAAGTATGAGAAAAAGATAGTTTTCTCTGGAAATGGTTTCATTATTTTTAAAAATGAATATGTCAACTCTTCTGTCCAAACGCCTGCAATGTCCAAAAGGAAAATAATTGAAATTTCTGGACAGTTTTAAAGCGTGACCAAGTCCAACTAGATTAGGTACCGAACCGAGCCAAGGCGCAAACAACTAGGTCAGAAAAAGACGACCGCCATTTTGTTGTATTCATACTGTTCATCGTAATTAACGATTATTTTCAATATTTTACATTATAGGGCTGTTATTTAATGAAAATGAGTGCTTCATTAAATTTTGTTTCTTATATCATTAGGGAGCGTCGTGATAGACTGTCGACGATGACGATAATTATTTTACCTATTATTATTTCCCACAAAAGTCTGGCGTCGCGCCGTTTGTTTTAAAAGAGCTTCGACTAACGCCTCGGCCTTTTACTTTTAAATTCACTTAGAAAGCACTATACTTCCTACTCGCCCGACAATTTCAGTAATATAATATACTATATTAGTGAAATCATCCCTAAGGGATGATCACTATAATAAAGATAGATAATTACATATTTAGGCACAAAATGGCAACGATTTTTTTTTTTCAATATTTAATGTGTTTATTTATTTATCGAAGAAAATCCTACACAGAAATAATATTGTAGATTTCACTTCTTCGGATTACTTCATTTTCTTAATTTTTAATTGGATGTAATTAAAATTACTTATTTGAATGTTGCACACATCTTGTTTATTTCTTAATTACTTCAAAACATCTAAAATAAGTTATATATATATATATATAATATTTCACAACCATCTATCCAGATGTATAAAAACACACTCTATTTTTTTACGTCAAAACATAAAATTATTCTTTTTCTTTTTTCACTATTTCAATATCAAACCTTTTTAAGTCAGCCAGTATTTCAGTTCAAAATTCATTAACAAAATATTTAATACGATCCTAGTTGCGCACAGCTAGTTCTGACATAATCTTATATTTTTAAATTTAAACTTATTAGTGCAAGCTATTAAGTTCTCTTGAACTTTAAGACAGCCATTGCTACATGTCGTAAACCTTCAATATATTGCTTTTAAATGATTCTCAAAGGATCTCTACAATTATTTGCACAAAAACAGAAAAAACAGAAAACAGAATAAATCAACACAAATAAGTCGAGGCGCCACAGTCGAAAAGTTCTTTTTGCTCTAGAAAACATATGCAAATTTATTTTATCCTACGCAAGGTTATTGACACAATTGCTTTGTGATTTTGTGCATAGCATTCGCACATTTAATGATGTAATTTTGTTTATTTGTGAGAGAAAAATAACTAGGAAGTCTACCTTTCTACAGCTTTACGTGTAAAACACAAAATTAAATATTGTACAATGTACATATACATTATTTTTAACCATTTACTACTTATGTCGCGTGGATTCACAGGCAATCAAAATAATGAGTATTTTGCCATTAAATCAATATGCAATATTTTAAAGATTAGCCTGCACAAGGAGTCAGACTAACATTTTAAAACTTTTTTGTTTTGTAAACCGATTGGAATGAAACAAATACTAAATGTTACGGAAAGCTTGCTACAAATACATCAGTGAAAACCGCATTCAAATCGATTAACTGAGATTATTTGCACAAACCCACAGACAAATAGACAAACAGATAATTAGACAAAAGTTCTAAAAATACTTTTTTAACATCCGTAAACAAGGTGCGCAAATTGTTTTTTTTTTTTGAAAAAATTTTTTATGTACAGACACGGCTCGTTTACGATTTTACTATAATTATGTTGACAGGTATAGATAGATATTTTGATCTAAATTAGTTATTATATTACAAAGAGACAAATGTTAATTTTTTTTAAAGCTTCACAGTGTTTGCGCACATTTTTTTACATGCCATTATCTCATTGTATATGGTGCTGCTTTGTTGAAAAGATTTAAAAGTAGCATCTTAATACTTGGAACTATCGCGAAATTAAATTTAATTAAAATCACATCATTGGTTTGGGCCATAAACAAAACACAACAAGACAGAGTTATTAATAAGCTTTCGAGACAAGACAGAGTTATTAATAAAAAACACATGAATAAAAAAGTAAATGGTGAAATATAACATAAAAGATTAAAAAAATAACTCCTCCATTCTTTAGTATTTTTTTTATTACCTAGTGGAAATTCGTACTCATACTCATACTACGACATCATTTGTATGTACTTAAGGATTTTAATTTAGGTAGGTAGCTATATTAAAACGTACAAAAAAGACACAAATCACCACCTTCAATGATTTCCTCTCCTCTCCTTAAGGCGAGCTTAGTACTTAATAGAAAAGCATTATTTTAGTCGCCTAATTTGACTTGTTAGAGTAAAATTGAAACTTAGATAAAAATACAGAGCATAATAAACTATATTTAAAAAAGTTTGAGTCCGACGGATTTATACAAAAAAATATTCTCCTTATAGTAACAAAAATTTTCTGCGACAATTACATTATTTTTAAGATTATTAATTTAATCGGCTACTGGTTATTTCTTTTTTCATATTTTACAAAATATTTAAGAAAAAATCTTCCAATTTTAAATTTTTTCGGTTATCTCCGAGAAGTTACAAAAATTCGTTGTGCAATATTGCACCTTAATTCGTAGGTTATTGTGCGCTTGTTTTGACAAAAATTATGTTCGGTCTGATGTTAGTCCTTGTCTTAATACATATTGTACACTAGCGGCCCGCCCCCGGTTTCGCCCGTGGTGCAATTTTTATATACTAAAACATTCCCCGTTCATCCCTCTTTCCATTGATGAAAACCGAATTAATATCGGTCTACCCGTTCACGCGTGATGCCGTGACCAGGAGAAATGGGGATTCATTTTTATATATAAGATGATGTAGTTAGTTCTTTTGTAATTTTTTTATTAGTTGTTGTAGTTGTAATGTTTAGTTTTTAGTTCATTAATTTGTTTTTTAAAATAATATTTATTGAAAGGAATATTTGAATTTCATTTAAAACCAATGTAGCCATCCGTTTAAAACTGTGATTTACACACACACACACACACAGAGAGAGAGAGAGAGAGAGAGAGAGAGATACACACACTACACACTCATTTGCCAATGAATTGGCAAGTAGACCGTCAGCCTGCCTGCCATATTTTAAAAAAATATGACATTTTTGACAAAATTGCACAAATAAAATGTTAGGCTAACATTTAGAAATCACTTTAAAATTTAAAATTTTAGTATCGCAAAAATGAGCGCAAGATTGTTAATAAACGTATTTTCAAAATTACAATATTATTAAGTTACAAACAAACATATTTGCCTATTAATATCAAGGTAAAATGCTGAGTTATATTTTCTGCAAAACAAATCTTTATAGCAGTACAACGGAAACGATTATTCTGATCAAGTTCGCTTTATCGTTCGCTATTCTGAATTACAATGAACATTTTTACGTACGTACGCATAACCGCAACGATTCAAAACATGTATTTAAAACAATTTAATTCTTGTAGTTACCGCAATGCATTTAAGTCGTGTTACTTATTCGCATTTCAAAAAGGATATCAACTGTCGCATTTGTCATAAGACGTGTTGTTAGAAATACAGTAGGACTTGTGTAGCTCGAACCTTCTGTACATACCGAGAATCGGTAGTGTTTCTGATTTTTTTCTATGGCAGCCGCTTACGCCTCGTGCGGTCTTATTTTTGATTCTATTCAGACAATTAGCAAGCGCATTTGTAGTAAGACGTGTAAAATTATCTGTTGCCCCAGTGGTAAATATGGATTCACTTATGGTACGTAATTTTTAATATATTCTCTTACTATGATAGTATTAGCTTATTTATAGTACTGTCCAATTTTAATGTATTGTTATAAATGAAATTAAAAGATAATTTTGCTTTCTCTAAATCAACATAATAACTGATAACTTTGCAAGTAATACATCATCACTAACACTGCGCAGTACACTTTTTATAATAAATTATTGAGTATTAATAATATTAATAATAAGACATATTTATTTATCTTTTCTGACAAGTTTTTAAGTGTTGTTATTACATAAGGTAGGTAATTAATGAATTTAAAATATATGATTTACATTGTACTTATTTATTAATATAGTATTTATAATGAAGATATATACTTATTTTAAACGAACAATGTGGCCAATATAAAATGTTTTGGTATAATGATTACAAAGCAACTGTTCGCGTCTGTCGATTTGTATTATTAGTTCTTAAATATTTTTTTATTAGGGGGTAAATCTTCAAAAATATACCTTATGTAAGCATTGCATAGAAATGCATATTACATGCATAAAGTTAAATAGGATTTTTACTCACTTAAGAATAAATGAAGAAAATACTTCATTTCTCGTTCGCAGGCCTCTCTATTTATTTCTCTATTTATCTATTTTTCTTTTAAACAGTTTTAGATGCGAAAATTCTATGAATTTAATTGTAAACCGTATAGGTCTAAAGTTAAGGCTTCCTTATCTCTTTTAATGCTTTTGAATTCCTGCATTTTAGTTCGGTATAATTATACGAGTAGGTCCAGTTATCTTTTCTCACTTTCCGAGGGAAGACTCCGCTGTTGATTACAATTTTGTAAGTAGAGTAAAAGATTGCTGGTCTTTCAGATTTATCTTTTATAATCCTTTATAAGAGCAAATAAGATTTTTTCTTATTTATTCTATTAATTCTGTTTTAAAATAAATAAATAAATCGACAAGATTAAACACACCAATTGTATGCCCTCAAAATAAACACTATTAGGATTGTATGGGATAATATACAACAAACAAAGGGTGAAACCATGCACTTCCGGACCAGAATCAACTTTGAAAAGTCCATTTGTAAAGTTGGCCCTGTCGGGAATCGAACTCGGGAGCACCTGAATCAGAGCGCTGAGGCCAGCACCTTAACCAATTACCAATCGTTTATTTCTAAAAAATAGGATAAAAAAAATCACCTTTTCGAAGTCCATTATATATTTTATGAGGGTTTCGGAAAGAAAATAGCCAAATGATGACGATTCTGAGAAGAAACCCCGTAAGAAACTCAAGATACCATTCTTTTTCTCATTTTAAAAATAATAAAAATTACAATTATTGTATACAAAATATAGTATGAGCCCATCACATATATAAATCAGCGACTTTAAATACCTTTCAAACAGAGTTTGGTTTTGATACACTTTTAAGTTTATTTATAGGTAAGGCTTTTATTATCTCGGGAAGTTTATTATAAAATTGTATAGACACATTGACCCATAAAATAATTACAATAATTATTGGAGTCGAAAATACTCATAGGCACTACAGTATTTGTCCCATATATGAAAAATCTTAGAAAAGGTTCATAAGTCGTGGTGTAAGAATAATATCCTAAAATTCATTAACACTTTTTCCATTATCTTTTCAGATACTCTGGACGGCGCTTTCGCTGGCTTTGGGCTATGAACTCCAAGGTCAAATCATCAGAGGAGTGCCTTGTGTCAAGAGAAATTACCAACTGTATTGCCCAACCGCTGGAAATACATATCCACTGTAAGTTGTTTTTCATTTTTAAACAGAATAAAAGAAAAATATAAAGGGTTTATGTCTGGGAGCGGTTTAGAAGCGGGTTGATCAATTATGTTATATGTGACTTTATTTAAAATAACACAAGCAACGATATAGCTGCTGCAAGTGCGCTGCCGACTACAATAGGATTAAGGATAAGGGATTGGATAAGATCCCTAACTCACTCACCGAAACACAACAGCACATAAGCTGTTATTTCTGTAATGGGGGTGGTCATTTTCATAGTTGACCCCGCCGGGAATCGAACTCGGTACCCCTGAGATAGAGCGTTACGGTCAAGCGCCGTAACCACTCATCCATTTTAGATAATAAAAAATGTACTCAACATTTAGTAGGTAAATATTCAATTCAATCAACATTGTTCCTATAAAAACTAAACATTGTACTCACTTAACGATGAAAACATTGGAAAATACGTTAATTAAGAATTCCTCGGCGACTTTTTACTATATACGATAAATAGCGAGACAATGATATTTTTTTAGTTGTATTAGATTAGCTTGAGCCTAGAGATGACATGTCATTTTGTTTTATAGTACTTAAGAGGCTTGTATATAGTAGTGAAATAAGTATCTTAAATATATTTTTTTAAATATATTTTTGAGTAAAAATAAATTAATAAGTGTGTTATACCTGAAGTGTGTTACTGCAAACCTTAAACAAAATTAACAAATTCTAGATGACTCGAGATATTACGCACTACAGAAGAAATATTTCAAAATATTGTTACGACTAAAAAATGGAACGTTCTAGAAAAAGCGTTCGCGCCTGCCGAAAGTCTCGAACGTCCACCCTATCGTTGGTAGCCACGCCTCTTCCCGACTGCTGTCAAAGGGGATTGGTTCTTGTGTTTAGATTTTCTGAAAGATTCGAAATGCATCGAGGCGCTGGCGCCAAGTATAAATAAGGGAGCCAGCGGGCGAGATCAGTTAGTTGTGCGATAACAGCGATTCGAAAGCGACTCTTCGGAGCTTTTGCGAAGTTACCTGCGACAGTGAACCGACGACATCTTATGGGAATCATTGACGACTTTTGGCAAGTTTAACGGATTCATCGGACAAGTTTAGTGATTTTGGAAGTCATCTTGGTTTGTGAAAATAAATCGTTCATACACGACATTTTGACTCACTCCGCACGTAACAATATAAATAAATAAAACATTCTTTATTTTATAGGACCAAATCTTATTTTTTTTTTATTTACCACCAATTGAAACGCAGATTCTTTAAGAAATAAATAAATAATTCAAATAATTTATTAAAGACCATAACACATTACACTTTCTAGAATAAACCCCGGTCCCCACACTAGGCAAGCCTGTATCGTGGGGTCCCGTACTATAGAATTACGATTTTAAAACAAAGGACTTGTGATCCAAGTAATAGTTCTTATAAATACAATTGCTCGATTAAATGTGTTAGTGTGAGTGCGTAGTTAGTGCTTGCAAAACAATGAATCAGTGTACGTTGGTTAGTGGTTCTTCTTTATTTTTGAAAATATTTTGAGATGTCTAGCTGTTTGACTTAAATTTCTCAATGGTAACACCACACACAGCTATTTAATATGTAGGCGCCTTCCAAAATATTTGGTTCGAGACTTTTGCGGTGAAGTGTACTATATGAGGGATTAGATTACTGACCTGGAGCTGTACTCAGTCTCTTTAACGCTTCTTCGTGGAATCCAGGCACTGGTTCCACCTAACGCGACAAGCAACCACTCATGAGTTAAGTTAACGGCGGGACGAATATAATGGAGTTTAAGTTAGAGGATTAAAATATGGATAGAAGCTTTTAAGATAACGCGAGCATAAGAGATGTTGGTGCGAGATATTGGAAGAACAGGGACGACTGAGGCTCCGTTTGCGCCAAGTAGCGCGAACACAATAAATAAACTAGATTGATTATTAGGGTTCCGTACGTCCGAATAAAAAAGCGGGACCCTTATAGGATTACTCGTGTGTCCGTCTGTCCGACCATTGCCCCCCCCCCCCCCCCCAATCACCGAAACTACTGTACCTAAAATTTTGAAAAAAAAACTGAAATTAGTTTTCTACTTATAACTATATAAGAATAACTTATAACTTACTTAAAATATATAAGTTTCTATAGATTATAAGAAAACCTATAAGATATTAAAATAACATGGTAAATCACTCAATATTGTGCGGAACCCTCTTCGTATGGAACCCTCTTCACGCGAGTTCAACCGCACTTATCCCGTTTTTATTTATCTATTTAGGATTGCTATATTTCAATTTCAGAGATAAAATAGAAACATTTATAGATGAAAACAAAGCGTTAATAAAACGTATGTACGGCTCCTTCACAACTCCGGGTGGCAATCGGGTCCGACGAGCTCCGGGTGTGCCAGACGTCCATGCCGGTGATTCATATTTCCGTCACGTGAGACAGACGTCTAATACGCAGCTGCCAGACGCACAGTCCGTTAACAACACTGGCAGGTACGTTCTACTAACGTTGACGTTGTTCTTATGTAAACTTTGAAACTTTTTCTTTATTTTGAGGCTTTTCCATAAAGGACATTACGCCTCATTGGGCAAGGTCATACATACAATTTACTAAATTATATCTTATCATTAAATCTTTCATTGTAAATCTTGTACAGTTCCCTGGCATCATCGGGTAACGGGAATGCCAGGGCGCTGCTCAAGTCACCCACTTGCGACATAAATTGGCCTCTGGAGCCCAGCCTACCCTATCGTTTCGGACACATTCTTTTAACTTTGAAACTTAACCTAACCCACAATCCAGCTGTCGCTAAAATAATAATTCTTACATTTACTTGTTCTAAATTTTTAGTGAAAATTTGCTAATAAATCTTGGACTAGAAAATAATTGAATAAAAAAATGCAGGCTAACGGTCCACTTGAACGTCGTCGCCTATAACACAAACAATGCCATAGATGTTACATGTACGCTGCCGACCTTAGTAAAGGCTACAGATTAGGAAGGGATAGGGAAACGTGCTCTGGCATCCTTACTCACTCCCAGAAACTAGGTATATTGGTTCGATTCAAACAATGGCTGTTGGAAAATGAAAAAATAAAGATACAATTTTGATTTTTTTTAATGTTAAGATCGGCAGACAGTGGCTACCGTCGCCTATAACATAAGCAACGCCAAAGCTGCTGCAAGTGCACTGCCGACTAAAGTAGAATTAAGAATAAGGGATTGTTGAAGAGGTTAGGTAAATGGGCTCTGGCATCCATTGTGGTCTTCTGTAAGGGGGTGGTTACTGCCCCCAGACGGGCTGCCAAAATGACTGCGAAAACGCAGTGTGCCCTGCCACTACTTTCCAAATCCAAACCAGAGCCAAATTTGAAAAGTTGATTTTTCAAAGTTAACCCTGCCGGGAATCGAACCTGGGAACCCTAGAACAGAGTGTTAAGGCAAGCACCCTAACCACTCATCCAACGGGCTCCTCAATTAATTGATTTTAATAATATTACAATGCTACTTTTATAAAAATTTAAATTGTTAGTGTCGATAAAACTATGGAGGGTGATTTAAGAAATAATGATAATAATTATTAGTAAAAGAATCACTGTAGAATATGATGGCTTGTGGGAAAGGTTTCTAAGTACTTATTTCTTGTAATTTTAGGTCTACTCAAGCCTAATGTAATCAAAGTGCCATATATAAATAAATAATTTTTAAAAATTCAAAATGATTGCAGGGTAGACGCTTGCGAGAGTAAAACAGAGATTACTACACCGTACTGGGCACTGAATTCAGCAAGGAAACTTCGAGCTATTGTTAACACAATGCATTTTGAACAGGCCATACATCAAGAAGTATGCAGGTAACCATTTCTTTACAGAAGACAATCCCTAATAATACTATTTATTACTACTAATTCATATTACTATATATTACTAATATTAATCGTGAATGTAACTCTGTCTGTCTGTTACGCTTTCTCGCCTTTTAACTGCTTAACCGATCATCATGAAATTTTACATACACGTTGTCAGGGATGCCTTTCTTCCAAAAAAAAAAGGTACTGTTCTCGAGGGATTTTTTATTTGAAGATTTTCTTGAAAAACGATTATTTTTGACTACTATTTAATTGTTTTAAATTGATTTGAAATGCATTATAAATCTTCTGGGAAATTCTCCAAATGATAATGAAGACTGCATAAAAGTACCTACTTTAGGGGAAGCGTTTTCACTATATACTAAAACTAGCCGTGACCTGCGGTTTCATCCGCCTTAGCTTCTAAGGGCGAAAGAGGCTTTATAAATTTCTCAAGAAGGGCTATCAAGTGCACAAAATTTTTTTTAAATCCGATTCGTAATTCCATTTTAACGCGCTCAAAAAAAAACAAACTTTTTAGCTTTATTTTATATTAGTATAGACTTAGAATCTCTAATGATGCTAATAAACGCAATGATGCTGGGCACAGCATGGGTTTCTCTAGAAAAATCAATGGGTTCTCTATAAATTAGATTTAAGTCAATAAGAAATAATTTAATCGGAATTTTATAATATTTCAAGCAAATTTCAAGATACTACTTTATTACATAAAACATTTAGTTTTATGTCCATGTTTTCTTACATTGCATAGATTAATGATCGGTCTCCTCAATCGCTCCAATCAGATATCGCCCATCTAACAAAAAATAGTCCCAGATGTGCGGCAACTAATTTCTCTAGTATGAATTGACTTTTTGTCCTGATATTACTTGCCTGAGTAAAAAAAGGTTGAAGCATGAAAACTTTTACCAAAATTATGTGGAAATTAATATCAATAAATGAAATTGCTTATTGTTTATATCAACAAAGTGTAACTTTTTATGTCCCCACGAGACTGGAGCCATGTACGCCGACTGCGGCGTAATATTATTTGCCCCTCATAATATTTATAATATCAGTGGCTCTAGCATGAGTTTACGATACTACACTCGCTAGCGAGAGCGTAAAATATTTATATGGAAAATTGATAATTTGACATTGACAGTTCACGATTTCCCATACAAAAGTTTTACGTTCTCGCTAGCGAGTGTAGTATTGGTGTAGTATCGTAAACTCATACTAGAGCCTCTGGTTCTGGTTGGATACTATTATCTGGTTGGAACGCCAGCGAAGACCAATCATTAATCTATGGTAAAATGCTAAATTTTTTAAACACGGTCAACATTATTAAGAGGATAAGATATCATCGTTCTATACAAATTTCGATAGGCTTAAACGTTGATTTACACAGGATAAAAAATGTCAACCACATTTAGGTATACTACAACATAAATATATGTATGTCCTTGTTTAGGTATCTATTACAAAGATTACAACATCAAAAATAACCCTCTGCTTGATTTTTTCTAATAAAACATGTCGAACATAGCGATGGCAATTATATCTTTTTTTTTTTTTCAGTAAAAAGTCAACTTCGAGGTGCTCAGGCGATTGTGGATGCGAACAAAAATACAAATGGCATCGACTCTTAGCATACGACCCACACGATGATTGCGCTGGCATATTTATGGACTGGTTTTTATTTCCATCCTGCTGTGTATGTAGGTGTAATCCTTAAAATATGATGTACCTACATATGTCCTTAAAAAAGAAAAACAATGATGAGCATAAGCATAACTCGAGATATGATATGCCTAAAGATGTGCCTAAAGATATGCCCTCCATCCGAACCACACTCTAATTGTACAAGAGTGCTTTAACGTTGAAATGAGCGAGCTCACTTAGTTGGCTTTAGTTGCTTGAAAACACAGACATAAATGTGACCATAATAAGGTAGCACGATAAGGTTTAGTTTAGTTTACACCGAAACGCAACGCGACGCGAAGGTGCTTAGGCAGCCTACACCACTTTCGTGTAATCAATGAAATGCGTACCTTTTGTGTAGTAAATAAGTTATATATTGTATTGGTACCATAAAACGTGCGCGTCGCATAGCATCGCATCGCCTTTCGGTGTGAATTGACGCTAAAAGCATTTACCGAATATAATCTATATGTTGCAAATCTCAACGTTTTTATTGATGAGTAATCTAGGCACTAAAAATCGACTCATCAATTAAAAGATATTTGATTCAAGTATTTGGAGTTAATTATAAATATCTGTGTACCGTAACAGTACAAAGGTAATTATTGGCAAGCTGTTTAAATTTAAGCCCAGAAAGAGTCGAGACATTGAGACTTTGCTTATACATTTTTATAAAATTAATTAAAATTTGGAATTATTCCTTTTTATTGGCGACACATACCTTTTAAATATAGTTAGTTGTATGAGATTGGTCGCATTAGATTAAGATATAAAATTGTAGATTTGCTGTAGATGCTAATATAAGAACACAGGAATTTATCAAATATGTATTATATTATTTTGTAACGAACTTAAAATAATAGAATCAAAAATTTATACTCCTTGGGTAAGTGAAATAACATACAAAAATAATACGGTTTTCAAGATTCCGTTTCATTTCAAATTAGTCAAGATTTTGTAGCCTCATTCAACAAGATTTTGTTAAATTAATTTTCACTATAGACACTTGTCATTTGTATCTAAATACAAATAAAATAGTCTATGCTTTATCTTTGCGTAATATAGTCTATGTAACTTTTGCAAGTTTTGTATGTCTTTTGTTAATAATTTCACTCAAAAAGATTAAATATGTATATAGAATATATAGAGAGGGCATTGGGAAATTTTTCCTACAAAAATATTAATCCTGATCGACGTTATCAGGATGGCCATGGCGTAGCTAAAGAACCTTGTAATTTTATACCACGTGGTTCTAAATGACACATTACGGATTCTTTCGCCTTGCCCGATCTATTGAGCCAGTTGAAAATCTTTGATTTCACTGAATGATTTTAGAGCCACTCTATTTAAAAAAAGATATTGTAATTTTTTTTTAATATTCTCTGGTTTTATTAATATTAAGTATTTTTATTTCTATTTCATACTCATATAGTTCATTTATAGAGTAGGTACTTATGATATTAAGGCAACTCTAGTGCGTACATAGGCGATAGATATGTATATTTAAGTATTCAACTATTTAATGAGTAGGAATAGCTACAGCTAAAGTTTTGATTAAAAAATATATTTAGTTTAATCAAAAAAACACTGCCATTATATGTTTATGTACAGTCACGATAATTTAAAATGAGAAAGATTTTTTAAAAAATTGTTATGAATGTAGTAAGACTAGTAAGTTTATGCATGTACCTACTGAAAAGCTAATATTATGACAAATAAAACCACTTTGTAACTATGTTTATATTTTATTTCATTCCTTGCTTCTTCTCCAACTTAAAATTTGAACTAAGTAATTATTGCATCATAAGCAAAACAGTTAGATGTGTGATATATACTGATATATGTAGCACAAGACACTGTCTCTCCTTTAGAACTTCTAAATGAATTATTTATTCGATTCCCATTTTTAATAAAAAAAATATTATCTTCCTTACAAAGTTATCTGAATGAACCAACTGATATTACACAACCGATGGTTCTATTAGGAATAAAATATTTCAATCTTGTTTGTTTCCTCACAGCTCAACTAGTCAATACATTCCTTCCTGTAAAAAAATGTTTAGTGATCATAAATTCAGAGCCGTCTTTACCTATAGTTACAGAATAAATAATAGTACTAGCATACAAAAGTTGCACCCCTTTCACATTCAATGTGAGCGACGGTAGGCAATTATACCACGGCATACACGGCCCGCGGCCGATACAGAGGCCTGCCTGCTATAGTGCAGGGTGTGCCGTGCACATAGAAAAATAAAGTTATTTTTCTATGGCCGTGCACACGAGCGGCGCCCGCCAAGCAAGCGCCGCTTCCGCTCGCAACCCCTCCAAAGAGGTCTGTGCAGACTAACCGACAGACAAAAATTCTAAAAGCTATTTTTTTACCTCGGTAAGAAAAGTTCAATGTATACAAACTGTTTTTTTTTTTATCTTTAATGTACAGACACGGCTCGTTTTATTAATCCGGTCAAATTCTAATTTAACTTGTTCTACACTCTACTACATATTTTTATAACCAGTGGCTCTAGCATGAGTTTACGATACTACACTCGCTAGCGAGAGCGTAAAACATTTATATGGAAAATTGATAATTTGACATTGACAGTTCACGATCTTCCATACAAAAGTTTTACGTTCTCGCTAGCGATTGTAGAATTGGTGTAGTATCGTAAACTCATACTAGAGCCTCTGATTCAGGAACTATAGGAATTGACATTACTTGAAATTGATACAGGTAAGTTGAAATGAGCAAGGATTTATATACCGTATATTATTATATTGTAGAGCACTACATTCTTTGTTCAATTCGACTCTCAGTGGCTTGACACCAACAAGTGTTTGTTGATAGAAATGGACATAGGTACAAACTCTTGCTGATTTCAAGTTTCCACTTCCTCCTATTAGACAAGGAAACGGTAATACGCCACCAGGTCACCAGTCACCAAACGCATATTATGCGATAAATATTATCGTAGGTACAAAACATTGCGAAATGTAAAAACTTTCTCTTTTTATTTTATATTTAGGTCCTATTTCTTATTCCATAATCAATTGCGATCTAAAAAATTAAAACGCTGCTCGGATGGGCAGCGTTTAAAAGGCCCAGAGACATTTCATCCAAAATTCCTCAGTGTCCTAAAAACAAAAGTTTTCGACCTATAAGTGTTGCCAGTGATGACATTTATGGCGCCGAAATGTGGTCTCTAATTTCGGGCCTCGTAAGAAAGCTTAACGGGCTATGAAGAGAGCTATGCTCGGGGTTACACTGCGAGATCGAATCAGGAATGAGGAGATCCGTAGACGAACGAAAGTTACCAACATAACCCGGGGGTTTACTAAGTTGAAGTTGTTAAAGTATTGAACTTAAATACTGGCTGAATTAAAAAGGTTTTGTAATTCAAACATAGAAAACGAACATTTTGTTTTTGACGTAGAAAAAAATTTAAGAGAGTTTTTTGAGTTTGATATAGTTTTTGTCGGTCTGAGTATAAGAGTTGGTTTTGTAATATGAGTTTTGTTTGGTATATGAGTAAAAATGTTATACAAGTGATTGTGAATATTTTAAGGCATTTTGAAGTAAATAAAAGATGTGTGCACCATCAGAGATGATCAGTTATTTTATATAGATCCCAAAAGGTTAAAATCAAATCAAAATATAGACGCAGTGAAAATCACGCAAAGAAAGAAAGCCCCATAAGAGAAGTGGCAGTGGGCAGGATACATAGTATGTATCTTGCCCACTGCCACTAGTAGTAGCCGATGGTCGCTAACGCCAGATAGTTATCGCGTGGAGGCCATGGACCGGCAAGCGCAGCGTAGGACGTCCACCCACAAGGTGGACATACATGCTTCTGATCAATCCTTTTGAAAAAATAGGGGGGAGACCTTTGTCCAGAAGTGGATATCCTACGGCTAAGATGATGATGATGATGATGATGAATAAATTAAAAAATACTACCGATGTTTGAAATTTTAAAATATCCTTCTCTGACGGAGACGCTCTTCGAGGAGCGGTTGCTCTAAACGCCAAAAAGCCAAATCACGGTATCTATCTTTAAAAAGATTGAGGATGATAAATATTAAAAAACATTGAGTTGAGTAGTGCAATGAAAAGCAAGACGTAAAACAAAACGTAAAAATTTGTCGTAGGGAAAAAGTTGCCATAAAAAATATTTTGGTAAAAATTTGACAGTTGACAATTTTAGATGTCAAACTCTGACAAAACAACAATAGTTAGTGAGTGACACTGACAGTGACTAATTAATTAATAATTATAAATAAATCGTTTCAACCAACCGAAGTATCGTTTTCACATTTTTATTGTTATATTAACTATATATTTCCAATTATTTTGTTATATTCTTATAAACATGCTACGTAATTCTTTGAGAGTTCTCAAAGACAGTAATAATTACAGACGTCTGTGTGCTTTAAGAACGCATAGGTAAAGACGTGAACCATCTGCGTAGTTTTTATTATATTTCTTTCAGATTACATTATCAACTATTAATGCACTATTTTATTGTTTAGATGCAATGAAGCTATGAGCTTTAGCGTATTATCTCGCCCGATGATAAAATCTTCGACCGATAAAACTTCTAATTTCAATGCGTGCCAATGTCGCACAATGTTTATACAAACGCAAGACACACCTAATCCAAATAGCATTAAGTTCCTACCAGGCACAAAAGTTTTAGAACCTGGACAGACGATGGATTTTCCTAACATTAGTGCGGCACAGTGCAGTCCTTTAGGTGAGGTACCATGTTTATTTATTGTGATTATTATGATGAAAACCCAGTAACATGTTTTGTTTATGTTAAGGTCGACAGACAGGCTGATGATAGGAGGTGATAATAGGAGATACCACTTGATGGTAGAAGGCTACCGTCGCCTATAATACAAGCAACGCCACAGGTGCTGTAAGTGTGCTGCTGACAATAGAACTAAGGGAAAGGGTTGCCTCTGGCATCCCTTACTCACTCATCAAAACACCATGCTGGTGGTCTTCTGTAATGTTGTGTTTACTGAAATTCAGTGTAACCTGCTATTACTTTCCAGATTCTAGAATTAATTATATATGTATTTCATAAAAATCTCATGAACCCTTTATGAAATCACTAATATGTACAGTCAAGAAAGTTTTTGACAAGTCCGTTGGATGAGTGATTAGGGTGCTTGCCTTAACGCTCTGTTCTGGGGTTCCTGGATTCAATTCCTGGCAGGGTCAACTTTGAAAAAATGGACTTTTCAAATTTGGCTCTGGTCTGGATCTGGAAAGTCATTTGGGCTGCCCTTCTATAGAACGACCCTCTTATAGAAGACCTCTGTGAAATAACAGCACATGTACTATTGTATTTCGGTGAGTGAGTAAGGGTTGCCAGAGCCCATTTTCCTGTCCAATCTCTTAATCCCACTATAGTACGGTAGCCACCTACCATCAAGTAGACCATTAGCCTGTCTGCCGAAATTAACATTAAAAAAAACTACATTACAGAAATTAATTAACAACATTCCAGTAGATGTCTATTCTTATAATGCCTCAGTTTATTGATGCCTCTGCTGCAGTGCTGTATGCATGGAAAACAATGAATCCTTTAAAAGTGTCATTAAATGCTTCTGAATTATAATTCCTTTCAAAAAGTTGACTAACTTATCATAAAGTTGAAAATAACTGGGGGAGGTTTTTAGAAAATGATGGATGTCTTAGTTTCAGTTTGCTGATTTTGCCAATGTCAATTTGTCCTAAAGGAATTGATGCTCAATTTGAAAGCTTTTCTGCAAATGATTTTTGTTTTAATACTTACGTCAAAAGTCAACACTAGCTCAGCCATAGTTTATGGGGGTCCGCGTCCACTATTACATTTTTAAGTAAAGACAATGAAACGTTAAATCAAAGTTTATAACAGACACACAAAATAAGTGAACAATTAGGAATACAAGTGCTCAGAGTCAAAAGGCGAAACTAGACTAACTAAACGAAGGTGGGCAGTTTGATATTTACAACTTACCCAACTATTAATGATTTTTTTGTGTACTTTTTAGAGATAAGTTTCTTAATAGCAATTACTGTCATCAGTATGATATTTAATTTTTTCAGCCAAAATGCTATTTCGAATTGAGGGAGTGAAAGCAATATTTTTTGGCCCTGATTTTGTGACTGTCACCAAAAATGATGATGACGTAGATTGGAAAATTTTAAAACCGGAAGTGTTTGCTACAATCATGGACTTCTTTGCGAGCGGCTTGCCAGTTCTAACTGATGTAAAACCCTCCAGCGATACACGTAAGTAGAAAACAAAACAAAAAAATCCACAAAAGTAAATTACTTGTAAGTACATGACGTTATGAACATAATTTGATCTCTATTTTTATTATAATGTATTTAAATACGTAATAAAAATTAGATACTTTAAAGGTTTTCTAACAGTAAGCATGAAATTTTGAAATAAGTGAGACATATACAATCAATGGATTTCATTATTAAAAGCTCATTTTTTCTATTATAACTAATGCCTTTCTCTAGGTCGATTAAACAATCTGTCAAATTTTGTCTCACTACAGTAAGTAACACATAATATAAATACACAATATGTTTGTAGAAATCAATGAAGATGATGATGAAATAGTGCAAATGATAAAGGAATTGTTGGATACGCGAATAAGACCAACAGTACAGGAAGATGGAGGTGATGTTCTATTTGTGGACTTCAAGGACGGAGTACTGAGGCTAAAAATGCAAGGGTCGTGCTCATCGTGTCCCAGTTCAATAGTCACTTTAAAAAATGGGGTCAGTATAAAAGTTGTTTTGTTCCTTCTAACCTTTCAAAAGAATTTAGTTGAGAGACTTCGTTCTCTTCTCTAATAAAAACTGCGGTAATAAATTTGTTTGTCTATTTTTTGTTCAATAAATATATCCTGGGAAAAACGGATATACACTGCTAGCGTGGATAGTCACCATAGATCATAGAAAATAACAAATAATAATTAATGTCATGATAGTAAATTTAACCAGACATTTACATAACCGTAAAAAAAATTTGAAGATTCTTAAGTAGTACCTATTTAGATTTTATTTCTAAGTTGTCATGTAAGCTGTTAGCTGTTTAATTTATTTATTAATGTATTAATTAAGCGCTAAATGCGTACATACCACAAATTGATTGTCTCTCATACAAAAGATACATGGCTTAAATGTAAGTGAGGTTTGTTTTTCATATTACTTTCGAATATTGTATACTGGCGACCCGCCCCTGGCTTCGCACGGTATTGAAATACTCAAAAATCCTTTCTTATCGCATGCTTATGTTATAAAATAAACCTCTGTTCTAAACAGCTTCCTAGATTTATAGTCTATTCACTGAAATGAGTTAGTATAGCGCTTTCTCTATCACACATTTTCATACAAATGACAAAGACAAAAAAAAACTTTTCCTGATCAGTGGGCGTTAACAATACCTTACAAAAGTAAATGCGCGTTCACACTGCGCTTCTTAAAAGCTCGCATGGCTTATGCCCACGGCTTCACCTACTATTAGAGGGACATTTATTTGGCTAGTTATTGGCATTTTATTTGGCTCTTTTTATTAGTAATTTTTAATATAACGGTTGGATGGATAATGGAAAGTAATAAAAATGGATATTTAATTATTTATACTTTCCGCCGCGCCGTATCACTATTGTCGTCGTTTCCTACATTTATTACAAAACTTTCTGTCATTACTTCCACATTTCTATCCGTGACATCCATTTTGGGCTCAACTATTTCTATGACATGCTTTATACACTTTTTCCATTTTTCTGCATCAATATTTTGAATAGTGTTGCGAAATCCTTTATATTTTTTAAATTTATATTTTTTAAAAAGAATTGATTGTTTTTTTGTTTAAAAAAAAGGAATGTGTCATTTGATAAGTCAATAGACTGTCAATAGTCTGTTTTTTACATTTGGCTGTTGGTATTCGCTCTATTTTTCTACAATGATAGGAGGCGTTATCCATGACTATTACATCTCTGAACCAATTCTCGAATTCTCTGGCATTCATCTCCTTGTGATAATCACCTTGTTTCTTTGACTCAAAGATATTTAGAGCAACTTCAACGAATCCATCCTCACTCCTGATGTGAATAATAATTAATCTTTTGCCTTTTTCTGTAAGAAAATATAAATCATGTAATTAAACACGTGTTTCAACAATGAGAGTTAACAATAACAGATAATAATAAAAACATTCACTATAATGTAACTAGCACACCTGGGCTAGTTTATTGCACAAAAATTGGAAAATATTATTTTCTAAAGATAATGCTCATTTATGACAAAAGAACGATAAACGGGTCATTAGCATACCTGCGCCATCTTGGGCTTCAAAATTGTATTGAAAAGGAGGTAAGGAAAACAATACATACCTATAGGTGTTATCAAGCCAGTCGTTAGTCCGTTAATAAAAGCGTCTCGCCTGCTTTTTACTGTGGTATCGATCCATGCTTTTGAGGTAGTATGTCCTTCATTCATCCATGTTTCATCTAAATAGTAAATTGTTTGACGATTTTCTCGTGCGTTTTTGATAGTTCGCAGATAATTTCTTCGCCAAAAGAATATGTCATCGCGATCCAGCAATAAGCTATTTCTGCTTCTCTTACAGAATTTAAAACCTTTTTTTTTTTCAATATTTTATGTAGCGTCGTTCTCTTTATATTGCCCAAAGTGATCATTGATTTTCTTTAAAATCTAGAGTAGGTATTTCATTCTGCGCGAGGAAATTGTGGACTATAGTTCTGATGGCACCTTTTGTAAAGTTATCGATCTTATCAACAATTGACACACGTGGCTTAAATTTCGTTGGGGATTTTAGTACACTACATTCATTTTTCTCTTTCACAATTATATGAACAGAAGCCCAGTGCATACCTAAAAAAGATGCAACAGCTTTTAGAATGTCACCGTTTGAGGAGGAAGAGTCTGCATTTCTCATAGCATGGTACATATTATAAATCATAGTCTTCTCGGTAGACAAAAAAGCACGCCGTTTTCTTTTCTCAGCAGGTTGTTCGATATCCGCCATTATCGCACTATTCCAATTCACAATGGAAAGTCCGTTTTACAAGCCAATAAGTCGTCAGGAAAGTAATCGATAACAAAATCCAATAAACAAGCCAGGTCACGAGTTGAGTTTTATAGTCACAAGTAAGAGCACGTCTGCACAATACGGGAAGTATGAATAGACTAATAATAAGTACTCGCAATTTGTACACCGCCTTAGCGTTTGTCACTGATCAATCACGGTTAAACAATTATGTGAGTGAGATAGCGCTCTACTAACTCGTTTCCATGAATAGACTAGTAGTTTTGGCTGTGTCTTGACTCAGTCAGGACAAGCGATATTTTATAAATATAAATTACACAATCTATAGAGGATGTCAGTGGTGTATGAACATCCATTGATAGTCTCAGGGCACACTGCATTCCACAATCTTGTAGCCCGTAGCTACTGTATCAATGGACTGATTTTAACTAAGGAAAAATAACAATGGACATTCTGATATATTCCTCTTTCAGGTGCAAAATATGATGCAGTTTTACATACCGGAGGTGGTATCTGTGGAGCAAATAGACGACGAGGGAGACAAGCTTAGCGATAAACTTTTCAAAGAATTTGAGCAAAACATTAAGCAGGCCAAAGAAAAAACTGAGTAACTGGAGCAACAACTTATCTGAAAATATAATATTTTCTTTACTTAGATACATGTAAATTTATCGATTGTATAATATATTACAATTAGGAACTAATAAATAAATGTAATGAAATATGTTATTGTTTATATTGCTCGTTTCTTTTCACTTTATCAATGACTATTGGAGCCGCTGGTAGGCGACTCCAGGCGGGTTTGCGATAATGCGAATGCGTATCAAACACACCACTTACCTTTTCGTCAGCGGCTGCTACGACGATTTTGTACAGTGTTATGTTTGTATGTATTAATGTGGTGTACCTAGCTAATTTTTATTTGTGGTTTGTGGTTTATTTTATATGCGGAAAGTCACTGGGACGCGGAACATTTAATTTTCACTTTTAAATTGCTAAATTCAACTGTCTGCTTCTATCACAAAAAACTGTCGCGCGGTACTGACGCGGATTCTCGATCATATCAAGATACCGCCACACGATAAATGAAAATTTTTAAAAATAAAAAAATAGCGGACAAGAACGATATCTCCGCGCTATGCCAAGTGGCGCGTTCAACTATGTTTGTAGTTTTTTTTTTATCTTAATAATATTTTAACAGAAGGATTAAATTAAAAGGATAGGTATTAATAATACTATCAAGAGGACCATCAGCCTTCCTGAGCACATTTATCATAAAAATAAATAACTTACACTCGATATATTGATGATTACTCATACAGGTGAAATTTTTTAACCGCATCTGGAGGGCAAGTATTTTAAATACTGAAGGTAGTAGATTTTATTCAAAGTAAACTTTGCCTTGTTTTTAAATGAAGCAAATTTTGAATACATGCCTCACCCGGGAATTGAACTGGCTAAAATCCGAAAAAAATATCCTGTACCTACCTTTATGCTATCATAGATAAAATACTACTTAACCAGTATAGATGGTCACTCACGTACATTGAATCCGTACCCTATCAAATTTCGCTTATATCTAGATGCCGCCTGTGTAGTTTGTCGCTTATTTGTTGTCATTAAAAATCCGCTAGAGTCGCTGCAGTCGACCATTCAGTCAATTCTCATGTACAAGAGATGGCACTACTAAAATATATTTAAAATATAAAAGAAGTGGGCACGAACAACGATAAAAGGGCCGTATATGAACGGTATAGGTTCTGTTCTAAAAAATAGGGCAATAAGGAACTAAAACGTTAATTACTGACCGATTATATCCTATAATAGAAAAACGTCTTGTCAATCGATAAAATATTATTAATTATGTTTTTTGTTATTTGTATTCATAATCTTTACATACTTCGATATAATTTTGCTTAGGTACGTATGTTTGTGTTCAGAAAGCTGAAAAACTGGGTGATGGATTAACTTATTTTTTTTGCAAAACGATGCATTTTATCACAAGAGTGTTTATATATACTTTCTATTCCGAAGATTCAGCGGAAACGAAAATAAAAATGAGCTTACAGCAAAGCGTGGCCAGGTTCAGTTAGTTATAACATAGATAAAAATTAACTAGTTTTTGTCAATTGTGTTACGAAGAAAAAAATGATAACTCACACATTTTAATTTGTTATTTTTGTACTATGGTCATTATGCATTATAATTGTAAAACAAATTAATAACATAATGTTTTCTGATATAATAATATTAAATATCTAAATAAAAATTTTCTATCTTTTTCATTAAAATATGCATGAAATGGAACAATATCATACATAAAAGTACTCCCAGCAACGTCGCCCTCTAGTTATTACCACGATAATAAGGAACTATAACTGCGTGATTGAATTTGTTGGTTATAATTTTTAACAAAGTACACATTAATGTTAAATTCGAGACTATTAGTGACATCTAGGGAGTGGAAATCCCAATATGAAATTGGCTTCTGTGGCTCTAGCATGAGTTTACGATACTACACTCGCTAGCGAGAGCGTAAAACATTTATATGGAAAATTGATAATTTGACATTGACAGTTCACGATTTCCCATACAAAAGTTTTACGTTCTCGCTAGCGAGTGTAGAATTAGTGTAGTAGGTATCGTAAACTCATACTAGAGCCTCAGATCGTTATATGGAGGTTGACCATCTATACTGGTTAAGTAGTATTTTATCTATGATGCTATCAATCGATAGTGACAATCGTAATTATCAGCATTGATAAAATATTGCTTAACCGGTATAGATTGACATTTAAAATAAGGTAGAGAAATTAATCTCTATTTTAAAGTTCTACATTTCGCTTATATTTTTTTTCTTATGTTAGGGTTGTTGTCTGATAGATTGTCGGTCCACTTGATGGTAGGTGGAAGATGGGTGGAACGGTTAGTAACTATAAATTAGGAAGAGTTAGGGTTTATTTATATCTAGATGGCGAAACTGTAGATTGTTTTTTTATACGATTTAAATGGAATGGAACCAAGATTTTCAACTGTATAGATCGGATAAGACGAAAGAATCCGTAAGATTAAGTGATTATGGCTATCAAGAGCAATATTTTTGTAGGAAAATTTTCCCAATGCCCTCTCTATATAAGTAGGTACCTATCATTATATAACTGTGATTATATCATGAAAAATTTGACCAATGTTAATTTTCTCGTTTGTAGTCTGTACAATCGAGAAAATTCATCTGCATTAGTTATCTCTTAAAGAAGTTAATTATATGTCTGTGATCTCTATAATATAGTATGTAACAAAGAATATATATACTCTCTAGGTATGTAATTTATGATATTATCTGTGTCCAAATTGTAAGATGTGTTAGAATATTTTTATATACCTACCGTTTAAAAAAAATTAACAAAAAACTGCCAAAATTTACAAATATTCTGTACCTATACCTATAAATTGAGTTAAATAAAAATGCCCCATTTATCTCCTATAAGTTCAATTATTCCTTTACAACGTTGTTTTTTTTTTAATTAGAGAATATACCTATAGTCTGATTTTTAATACGGTGATTTTTAATTTTTAAACTAAAATGACATTTGGTGGGTTGCCATTTTATTGTAATGTAAAAATAGTGTTGTATCCTGAGTGATCGAGTATTAGGTAAACATGGTGATTCAATCTTTTTTTATTTTATAATAAAAGTTTGTTAGTTTGAATTTGGGTTGATCAATAGCATAAGTAGCGTGGATTTATAATTGTAGTGACGAAAATTGATACTTTAAGATACTTTGATTTGCCTGCTTTCAATAGGAAGTTTAGTGTTTAAACTTAGTTATTGATCAAGCTATATTTTTTGTTTTGCATAAATAACCGGATAACAACAATAAAACAAAAAAAATAGCTTAAAATTGATCAATAATTAAGATTAAACACTTTTTGAAAACAGGCAAATACCCTATCAAAAGAGTTGTTTTGCGTTTCGAACTTCCAAAGCATACCTCAAATATAATTTACAACAGAAAAATTTACAAGATATCATGACAATCAACAAGGTGACAATTTACATATGACATAAAAAAAATATTAAGAAGTATACGAAAAAGGCTATACAACAAGTCGCTACACATGTTTTTAAAATATCATCGACTTAATTGACACTCTGTGCTCGCTTATAAATGAGTTATACTACAACACTACGCTTCACGCTTGCAACATTTTTTTAAAAAAAAGGTCGATTCTAGCTGTCATTTTAGTCCGCCGTATTACAAATGCGACTATACAGTAGAACCTCTTTATGTCGAACCTTGATATATGTCAAAAACCTCCAAATCTCCAAAAAAGATAGTTTAGTTCTGAAACCTCCATTACTCGAAATCCCCATCCTCTATAGGTCAAAATAATCAGTGAGTCCCTATAAGCTATTTCGGTGCACATTTTCTCTCCTTCCCCTTTTTGATTTTATAACTCGGTCGTTAGAATAAATTTTAACCTCTACGAGTCGAATGTGTTGTTATACAATACGCCCATAAATCGAAAACTCTAACTCAAATTTTTTACCGTCTCCCAAGGGAGACTTCAAGAAGTTCGACTTGTGCTGTAACGAAAAGAGGTTCTGCTATAACGGAAATCTCTAGTTTGTTTGTGAGTTTTACCAAGTTAGGGCGCGTTTATACATACATAAGGCGGCCAATTTTCTGGGAATTGAATGCGGGACTTTTTATTTTTTGGATATTTAGGGTATGGGGTAAATGCGAATGCAGTCAGTAATTGGTCGCTTTTATAATTTCCCGTGACACGGCACGGCACGGCACGTTTTTACCGTCACGGTAAAATAGGAAAGCAAAATGTATGCAATTGTATGCAGACGCTTTTTAATTTATCGTCCACGGCAACGGCATGCTGTGAACAGCAACGGTCTACCGTGCCGTCGCCGTAGCACACTGTGCTCCCCATCAAATCGTCGCGGCAGTGTTGAGCGTGCGTAGTCGGGCGGCCTGGGCGCGAGGCGGCTCCAGTTTTGCGTAAGCGGTAGGTACAAGCAAAATGACGTTATTTAAATACGACGTAGTGGAGGATGTTTATCACGTGTTAAAAGAATGTGTCCGGAACGATAGGGTGCGTAGGCTGGGCTCCAGAGGCCAATTTATGTCGCAAGTGGGTGACTTGAACAGCGCCCTGGCATTCCCGTTATCCGATGATGCCAGGGAACTGTACAAGATTTACTATGAAAGATTTAATGATAAGATATAATTTAGTAAATTGTATGTATGACCTTGCCCAATGAGGCGACATGTCCTTTATGGAAAAGCCTCAAAATAAAGATTAAAAAAAAGGAAAAAAAAATACGACGTAGTAACTTTACTGGAACTTGTTGAAACAAGACCATGCTTATGGGACAAATAATTAGACGCTTTTAAAGATAAAGTTCTTAAAGAAAAGGCATGGAACGAAATATTCCGTTTCTTGGAATTTGGGTCTTCCTTGAGCTTATCAAATAGGGTGTAGTATAATCCTTCTAAATATTTTACTTTTAAAAGAGAATGTTGCCAATACTTTCTTGTAATATGTTTTTTTCTACGGCGTAAATACAACAAATAAAGAATAAGTAGTCGCTGTCTCTTCGAAAACAACGTCCGCACTTTGAAGGCGCAAAGCGTATAATGATTTTACGGCAAATTATAAAACCGACCTACGGCACGGTATGCCGTCGATGGCCACAAAAATACCTGAGACGTCCACGGTATTACCGTGCCGTGCCGTGGCACGGCAAATTATAAAAGCGACCATAACCGACCATAATAACACAAAAACACAAAATTTCATTTATTTTTAAAGTCTCATGTTGGACGCAATCGACATGAGATAAGAGGCTCTAGTATAGTATAGTATGAGTTTACGATACTACACTCGCTAAGCGAGAACGTAAAACTTTTGTATGGAAATTGTCAATTTTCCAATTTTCCATATAAATTTTTTACGCTCTCGCTAGCGAGTGTAGTATCGTAAACTCATGCTAGAGCCACTGTGACTCTAGCATGAGTTTACGTTTACGATACTACCAGTGGATATAAAACATTTATATGGAAAATTGACAATTTGACATTGACAGTTCAAGATTTTCCATGCAAAAGTTTTACGCTCTCGCTAGCGAGTGTAGTAATGGTGTAGTATCGTAAACTCATACTAGAGCTTCAGAGGCTCCATTGAATATAAAAAAAAAAGAAAAAAGTATAGTTATGTACTTGAGGGTTACTAAGTATGGTAATGGGATTTTAATAAATGAAAATGAAACAAAAATTATAAACAAAATAAATGATTATACAGATATGTTGTCAGTATTTACATCTACGTGACTTTATATTAAAATATTGAAAATGAAATTATGTTACAGACTATTGTTACTCTGTGTTTGTCCATACTATATGATAGTCTGTGTCTTGCCTCTGTGTCAGTGTCATTCAAGTCAAGTAATTTTTCGTTATTCGTGTGTTTAGCAATTTAGCAATTTAGCATTCGTTTTGCTTCGTTTTCGTATTTCTGTCTCTGACTGAAGAACTGAATTTTCTCACGAGTGACGAGTCTTGATGAGTCTTTGTTGATTGAGATCTGGGAAAGTATAAACTACAAGACTGGCTACTCATTTTGTGAATAATATAATTGTTTTCTAACTGTGGTTATTAAACTTATTCAAGGTAGGGTTTTCATTTTTTTTTTGAAAAAAAAAACCACGCGGCATTTGCTTTTGTTTCCTTCGAATTTTGAGATTATATTTTATGTTCTTGTCTTCTAACATTTCTCCCGTGTAATTACCCTACGAATAAAGAAGCTCGTGTTCTTTGTAGAACCTATTCTACTACAAAGATCACAATCAATCGCGTTGTAAAAAAATATTTGGAAATGTTTTGTTACCTCCTCTATACGATACGTTAACTTTCTTAGCATAACTCATAACCTTCATTCATATACATTTGTGTCGTATTGATGTGGTGTAGGAAATCAAGCAAATGGTCATTGCTACCTACCTACCTAGCTGACTTTTCTCTTTGTACAAGTTAAAACCAGTTGGGACAAGTTTATCTGTCTGCAGAGCCACTTGACCTTATTAGCCTTTTTTTATTTAAACGCTTATTACACTACACGGTATTCAGAGTCCCTAATCCTGAATCAGGGTGGTCTAATAACAGTTAGGGAGTTAGGGTTCCTAATTAGGGTGACCGGGGCGACCCGTTCTACCTGACTCCCTGAATCCCCTACTACCGTGCAGTGTAATAGCGTTTAGGGCGTTAGAGAGCACAGTCGTCGCGAGACGAGCGGATTGAATGGAGGTCTCAAGTTCTTTACGTGAGTTATTCACGATGTCATTCAGCAAAGAAAAAGAAACATTAGCACAACTTATTGAAATGTATAAAGAAATGCCATATTTATGGCAAAAAGAACACAAAGGTTACAAAAACAAAGATATGAGGTTGGAAGCATACAAAGTTTTGTTGGAAATTTGTAAAAATTTTGAAGAAGAAATTACAACAAAAACTGTGAAAAAAAAACATCGAAAATATGCGAACTAACTACGCCAAGGAATTGAAAAGATTTTGTGGCTTCGACAACGGTGCCATTATAGCGGGCGTGCAACACTTGTGACGGTCACTTCACAACTGAGAGGCTGAAATCGACCAGCTAGTGTAAAGCAGCTCCCTAGTTAAGCCCAACGCCCACCCTTACCACAGGGCCCTGAATACTGTGTAGTGTAATAAGCGCTTTCGGGTTTTTACCCTAGACGAATGAGATAACATGAGCAAATGCTGTTATTATTTCTAGTTCCAAAATATTTTGATTTTGTTTTGATGAAGTAATTCATTCTTTATTGTGATATAGTTTTTACTGTGTGTATTCTGGACTCAGTAAGCAAAGTCCTTAACAACTGTCTTATTTCTTCAGAAGTAAGTACAGTTAAACCGATTCAAGACAATTTCAAAGGGACCAAACTAAAATGCATTTTAAGTTAAAATAGGAAAAATAAAGTATTTTATGTACCTACTAATTTTGTTAAAAAGCTATTACAATGTTGTGTATGTATTTTTAAATTACCTTACATCAAAGATTTCCAACTGCATAGATCGGGCAAGACAAAAATCTGTAATGTGACTGTGACATTTAGATTCACGTGATACAAAATAGCTCAGTCCATCACCAACTTTACAAGGCTATGGCTATCCTAATTTAGCTACGCCATGGCTATCCTGATTACGGTGACCAGGATCAATAATTTTGTAAGAAAATTCTCCCAATGCCCTTTCTATACATATATTCTATATATTTAATCTTTTTGCCTTCCATCCTAGTGTTTTATCATTTATAATTACATTACTTAATTACTTATTTTGGCTTGACAAAGGAATTTTAATGCATTAGTAATTACATGACTTTCAATATACCTAACATAACTTATACAGTGCATCTTTGACTTCACCCAGAGAAGACAATTAGAACCTTAAATCGTTAACTGCCGATAATGCCTGGGTGTTTAACAAATTCAGACTCCTCTTCATCTTCATCATCATTTCAAGAAAGACGTTCATGTTAAAGTATAGTATTAAATTAGAAAATATAAACATTCCCATAAACTTTGATCCTAGTTTTAGTTAAAATAACTATGCCATAGAATAAAAATGAGTGAAAACAATGAAGTGGATAGTGAAACGCCCGCCTATTTATGTGTATTATTCACTTCTTGGTACAGATGACGTATTAAACAGTGTAACGATCACATTAATCGTGAAAAAATGTATGAAAACGTGCCTCAAGTTGCAAGGACTGATATAAAATGGCGTAGTATGCACGAAATTGTATTAAGTGTGATCAAGTTAAGCGAGTTTTACTGTAATTTGCTTTCTAGGACTGCATGTTTACTTTTTGGTACAAACCAATTTACTTTAAGTTTTTACAGCCCACCACAGACACTTATAATATGTATTGGGTATCATTTAAACAGGCAGCAAAGTATTAGAATTTTTGCAAGCAGAAAAATGTATTCGGTCAGCCAAAACGGCTTATTGATTAGCAACATGTGGCCAGCAAACATTTCTAAATCAGTCAGCAATTAATGTCATACTAGACAGCTCTAATTTTGCGTTGTATTCATTTGCATTGTATTACTTGCATGTAATCAAATTTTAGTAAGCTCTCAGAGGGTAAGCAGAATATTTAATTTTGTTCAGTAAATAAAAATAGCAAAAAGCCTTATTTGTCATGCACAAAATGGGCACAACTCTTACAGAGATCATTACTCTGTGTGAGTGGATATATTCCGGCAATATAAATATAAATAATAATTAATATGCTTTATGCTTATAATTATGAGAACAAATTCAAAAAGCTTAGTTACATCTATGTAACAAAATAATTATAAAAGTTTAGAAAACAGTTACTTTTATACAAACAATTATTTTTATTCTTAAATATTGTATTCACATGCTTGCATGTATAGAAATTGAAAAAAGCTGGTTATTCACATCTTCCCTTTCTCCATTCATTTTTCTCAATTGGTAGTAAAACAAGCCACTTACTGAAATTTTGTTTCTTAAAATTATCAAAAATTTCACAATTAGTTTCTTGTCCAGCAGGAATTTAATAGTAATTATAGTTGTCATCTTTACCTACTACAGGTAAAGATGACAACATCTTTACCTATCTTCACCTCTTTGGGTATTTTGGTCTACTGGTAAACATCTGTCCAGACTGTTGTAATACTCTTTTGGATTAGTTAAATTTATTAGACCACAGTTTTACCATTTCTTTTGCAACCACATGTATTTTAAATATCTATCAAGTAAAATGTTTGTATAGACATGTGTCCTCTGCTAACCAATTGTGAAATCTTGCTGATCAAGTAATCATTTTGCAGCTCAACTGTTTATTAAGCAGACATAATATTATAAGCGAAATGCATATTGGTTAATTCATAGAATCCCAACCTTTTAAGGACTACCACAATTACAAGAAAAAAAAATTCCAACACAATAGTTACATAATAGTTAATTATATCAATTTTATATGCCTGTCTATTATCTATTAATAATCACAAAGTAAAAATTAATTCTCCCTCTCTCTCTCTCTTCCTGCTCCTTGTGGTCGTGGCAGGAGTTCGTTATCGACAGTCCTTACCAAATCAATTAGTCTATACTTTATGCTTATTTAAATGTTTTAATGTTTATTTATCCCATAATAATAACATAAACATTTTAGACGGCCATATAAAATGTTTTTTCATGAAAATAGAAGTATTTTCAAAGTATTTTATTATATTAAATTTCTAATTAGGTAGGTATGCCACGACCGCTCCCTTGACTGTCATATTTGCCTTTGGACCCACTACCACCCCCACGAAAAGTGCTAACCAAATTTAATAACGGCAAATCATTTAATGACTTCTCATATAAATTAGTATGTCAAAATATAAATATAATATGTATATCCCTTATATTACTATATATATATATATATATTTCAGTATAGGATGTGACAGTAAAATATATATTTATTAATATATTTTTTATTTAAGTAAAATATACATATAGCTATGTCTGTGTTGGGCTTTAATCATCTTTGTGAACATGAAAAAAATCAACATTCTCTAATAAATAAATATTATTAATCAAATTAAATCACGCCAGAACATAGAACATCAAAGATATTTTTTAAGTAAGGGCAAACCCACAAGAATATTCAAGAATTACAAGTTTTTCTCTCACACTAGACTTGGCATGAAACATTTTTTCAATCAATACTTTAAATAGTGTTATGAAATATGTATGTGAAGTGATGGTTCTTATTTAGTTTTAGGATATATTTAAGATGGCCGAACCAGGACCGGGTCATGGCCGAGGAAGAGGCCTGGCTCTCCTCAGTGCCATAAGAAAAGCTCAGATGGGAGCGGAATCATCATCTAATACTCCTGAAACCACACCCACTCCAACAGACGTTGGTGGTAGTGATACACAAAGCGCTTCTGTAAGTGTGGTGAGTATAAAAAAATTAACAATAATTTTAAGTTTTCTAATTTATGAGAAAGTTGTTTATTTATTAATGAAAAATTGATTCATTGGTTATACAAAATATCTTATCTTTAAATATTTCATTATGAATTTTACCACAAATAAGTGTTTTTGAGTAACTTATACTCAACTTGGTAATCAAATTTTAAAAGTCTGTTTTATATCTTCAGACAATGATTGTGTCAGACACATACCGTCTTGGATACCGTCAGAAACTATCTATTTACATCTAGTGTACCAGAAACGTGACATGTCAGACAAGTTGGAATGGGGCTATCACCGCCAGCAGTTATTGAATAGCTTTAGTCGAAAAAACATGTTTCATAATTTGTTAAAAAGTTCAGACACTTCTCAAATCTATAATTTCATTGTTCTTCCTCTCAGATATTGATTAGACAAAAGCTATTCAATATATGAGAGGAGGAAGATAAAACTAGAGAAAAGAGCAAATTGCATGGTTGTACATTGTATGCTCAAGAAAAGAAAGTTGGAAGGAGAATATTGGACATTGTTTAAAGAACTTCTTGATGCTGAAGAAATTTTTTTCAAATATTTTAGTATGAGTTGACATATAAAATATGTCTGCACGGTTCCGATGGTCTATTTACAGACACACAGGCCCTCAGACGCGTACAGATATGTTTTGGCTCAGACAAAATGTTGTCTCGAAGAATGCCATCTGTGCACAGACAGTGTCTGACAGCGTCTGAGCAGACATGTTACACTAGATATAAATAAGTTCTTTTATCATATGAAATAAACTGACCTTAAGGGTTGCTTCTTTTCAAAGTCTTCTTTATATTAAATTCTATGATTTGATATGTTTCGCTACTTTTTCCGAGAGCAGCTTCAGTTTTTAAATTAATCTTGTGTTCTCTGTGCGTATCATCCGAGGGTTTTGGGTGGGTTTTATTTCTTATACCATATGTTTTGTAGGTTAGTGCTACAACTATCGCTCCACCAACTACTATTGGTGGAAGAGGAAGAATAGCATCGATGATGTTGCAGAAATTGCAAGTTAGACCTGAAGGTATGTTATTGAATTTTATACTTTGAGGACTGATGGCCAAACAACACTCTTAATTACTTTGGGTGCCTTCAGTATTAAAAAAAAATATGTAAATTCCGAATAATGCTGAGGTTTATTTTCTAAAAATTTTTTATGAATGCTGCTGTTTGAAGGTTTAGTGTTACTACAGTACATTGTAATTATTATCCAAATATAACAGGAATTCTAATTATTGATGAATACGAAAAATACATATTAATTTCTTTAGAATACCATTATTACACATCAAAATCTTTCTATAATAATGAGTTTAATTTTCACTTAGGTATGTAACGCTTAAGGGGTGAAATGGAAAATGACCATTCAAAAAATGTTTATGTACCTTCAGTTATGGAAAACATTGTTATCGTAGTAGTTTTTGTAAATATGTTATCATTCGGAGTAGACTCCTCTTCACCTCCAGGTTTCAAATTGCTACGATTTTTCCGTTTTACTAAAGCAAACATTATGAAATTAAATTATGAATCCAATCAATTAAAGAAGGGGAAAGGTCACTACGGGAATCCAAATTTAGTTCATTAAGTAAAAGTTATGGATATATTTGTGTTAAATTGATTTTGTAATGAATTTCTTTGACATTAGTTTTTCTGAATGAATTTTACATTATTTCTTAGCACCACCATCATTTGTTCCTGCCTCTGATATGGGACCCAGTTCTCTTGCTTCATCTGTTGTGGGAATGCCAATTGGCATGGGCCGAGGCAACAGAATTCTACAATCTCTGTAAGTGGTAACATTATTTGTGGTTTTAATAAGTAATTCTATTACAGGTTCTAGTAATGTAGTAGATTAGTAGTAATCTAATGGTAGCTCAAGCTACCATTAGATTATTTTAATCTTTTACAAAATCCAGATCAAAATGTAGATTTTATTAAAGTTATATTATGAAGAGAAAAATATAGATTTTTTGTTCCTAATTTCCTCAGGATGTCTTCCTTTACCATTTGAGAGCAGTCAGTAAATGCACTTAACTTTTTAGAAAAAAAACCCTATCAGTACATGGCATGACCGGAATTGAACTCAGACCTCTCGACATGAAAATATTCCGAGCGAAACATTTTCCTGCGTTAAAACCTGACATAAAGTCAACGTCTCAAACGAACGCGGGGTTATTTTCCACAAACTTAGTAGGCAAACACGTTAGAGGGTTTTTCGACAAAACATTTAAGCCACACCCCTTTTTTATGGTTTCTAACATTTTTTTGTTAAAAAGTGGCGCAGTGTACCTGGCTTTAGGTAGATCAACTTTGTTATGGAGACAATTTTTGGACTTAATTTCGTACGCGAGTGTCCATCTATCGATGTTGATCAAAGATGGGTCACCACTAATCTCCTAACAACTAACCTTTCTCAGAAAGACTTTGCAACCTCCAAGACCGGAATCAGGAGACTCCGCAGTTGCTACTATGACGCATCTTACGGAGCAACTAGCTGCCACTACACTGAGTACTGTAGCTTCCACGAGCGTTTCTAAGGCTTCACAACCAAAGAATAAATATGTGGTAAGTTATCTCATATCTTCTATGTATATAATATGTCGACATCTTAATCCTAAAACAAACTTACTCATTTGTATCGCATTTTACCTTTAAACTTTCCAGCTTTGTTTGCTATTATACTTCCAACTTATCATTTTTAATTAATGTGAACATCATGTGCAATATTTTCAATATATGCCGTAGTTTCTTAGAATTTTTTAATAAACGGAGTTAGCTGTTATGCAAAGAATGATAAGTGGTCAAGTTGGTGAAGTTAGCTTAATTTTGGAGTATGTAATAAAAAACATAGTTGTATCAAAAATTATTTAAGAGAATTGCAACAAAAGAATGAAGTTAAAGAATTTTTAATTATGTGGTAAATTGTTATAGTAATCATGTGCTCATGGTTGACGGAACGACTGCCATTCATCTCGGAAATTAATTTTTATAATAAACTAGCGATCCGCCCCCGGCTTCGCCCGGTGTGCAATTTTTATATTATATGAACATTCCCTGTTTATCCCTCTTTCCATTAGTGAAAACCGAATTAAAATCGGTCTACCCGTTCACGCGTGATGCCGTGACCAAGGGAAATGGGGTTTCATTTTTATATATAGAGATATACCAATCTGGACAGTACAATACCAACGATTACAACAAGGTGCCGGAATAGAAAACAAGCGTAGTTGGCGTCTCTTCTGAATTGACTAAAGTACGCATGGACTTGGCTTATTATTGTGATCGTCAGCACATTTTTTAGTTTATGAAGGGATTTCACTAACTTTTACAGGTTAGATTGATGTGAAATTTGGTGTATTGTTACTTCGGTGGTATTTACATGACATGGTAACCTTGATCAAGTAGTCTGCGGGGCAGCCAACTCCTCAGCAACTTACAGCAGATATTAGCATGTTTAGGCTCAAAAGAAAGTCGGGATTAGTTTATAATTTTATTTATATCTATTATTTGTAATTTGTTTTATTTTTAGACTGAAATAAAATTGACCCCACCTGTCATAAAAGAGGGTACAACGGGTACCCCGTGTGCCGTCTCAGCGAATTACATAAGACTCAATTTTGAAGAGGACAATGCCTATGAATATGAAATTGACTACGAACCAGAACAAGATTATATGCATTTGCGTTTCAAACTTTTGAATGGTGAGTAGAAAAGTTGCTTACATTATTAATAGAATTTTAATGGTGTGTGCTTAATTTTTTTTTTGTTTCAGAGCACCGAGAATACTTTAAGGCCAGAATATTCGATGGTAGAACTCTGTATGTTCCGCATATGTTACCAGAGGAGGCGCTGAACTTAGTGTCGACGAACCCATACGACAACTCCAAAGTCAATATAAGGGTAATAATGATTGCTTTTCATTCGCATTTTATACTCGTGGGTGTCGCATTATCTGGAAATCTAGGGAATAGTCGGAGAAAGTTGATGTATTTGCTCCAAATCTGTTCGTTTTCAAGCAATATACCTTGCTGTCTAGCTTAGAATACTTCAGAGTACTTAGTATTACTTAAAGCATTGTAGTAATTATTTAATTAACTCTCAGGTTAATTTGGTTTAATCTATACTAATATTATAAAGAGGTAAAGTTTGTATGTATGTAGTAGGTAATCTTCAATTACTCATCAGGTTTAAAAAATCTTTCACCAAGAGTTAGAACAGAATTTCAGGAAAGACATAGGCTATATATGCCACGCCGGCGAATCCGCGGTCACCTGCTATCTAACAATAAATATTCTATACCTGGCAAATGCGTAACAGCATAAAGTGTCGAGCGTTATATAACATTTATTCAGTCATTAATTTTATAATTTTAACAAAGATTTTTTTACTCTGGAACTTCTTAACTACAGTCAAATCTTTTAGAAAACTCGAAAGGCTATACAATATTTTTCTACAATATAGAAAATCAAATTTTTTATATATATATACCTATGTAATAACAAAAATAGTCAAATCCTTATGAAATTCAGGTTCGTAAATTAAACATTATTTTGATCTGGTTGTTTGTCAAAAACAGTTTAGCGGTTTCAATTATTGCAGATTATCAGTCAAACAGTTAAAGCGTTTATTTTAGTTGGCGTTTGCGTCAACTAGTACCCAAACTAGCTGATGTCACGTAAATTGGTCAGGGAAAGGTTGCTAATTATAATGATTTTATTTTAAAGCCTAGTTTTTCTCTTTTATATAATTTGTGTGTTAACGCATATGTATGACATTTTATTTAACAGATTAGTTTTCGTCGAAAGCGCCGGTTGAGCGAAATGGTGCACTTTTACAATGTGCTGTTCAAGCAGATCATGAAAGATCTGCAGTTGGTGCGGTTTGGTCGGCAGCACTTCAGTCAACTCGCTGCCATACAAATACCGCAGCACAAATTGGAAGTTTGGCCTGGGTGAGAAACATTTGTATTTGTATAATATTTATTTGTGACACTTAAACTATAAGTTTTATAAACATTAAATAAATTACATGTTTGAAGCTAGCTCCTGATTTAACATATGTGCTACACTGATGATATCCTTTTATGTCTGCTATTAGGTGTCGTGATAATAATAAATATAAGAATAAGAAGAAACTAGAAGTATGTCAAAATTCAATGCAAAAAAGTAGCTAAGAATGAAAATGAAAGATAAATTAAGATTGGTAGACATAAGAGAAAAAAATAAACGTAATACCTATAAATGAAACTATAAGGAAACTGGAGATTGACTGGTCATATGACTAGATAAAGGAGAGAAACGAAAAAGAGGAAGACAACCGTAGGTGGGAGGATGATATAAGAAAGGTAGAAAGAGCAAAATTTATGAGAAAAGCGGCCGGATAGAAAACAATGGAAAAATTTAGAAGAAACCTATGTAGTTTTGACGACCTAGGAAGATAACATTTTTTTTTATATTAATAATAATATATATAAAAATGAATCCCCATTTTCCTTGGTCACGGCATCACGAGTGAACGGGTAGACCGGTTTTAATTCGGTTTTCACTAATGAAAAGAGGGATAAACGGGGAATGTTCGAAGCCGGGTGCGGGCCGCTAGTATTAATATATTTTACCATGATTTATGTAATTATGATACCTAGAAACTTTATCTTTATTACGTCTGTAATTACAGGTTGTGCTTGTGTATCTGAGGGTTTAGAATTATGTCTTTGTTTAAATCCGTCAATTTATGAAGTCCTCTATTCTTGAGATATGATAAATTATATGAACTGGTATACTTAAGAGGCTTTTATAACAAAACATCCGGTTTGAGATAATAGACATTTCTTTGCAAAATAAGGTCTATTATCAGTTGAATAGAATTGAATCTACAAACTTTTTGTTTATCAAATAAGTTACGTGACGGCGGTGGACGAATACGAAGGTGGGCTTATGCTGACGCTGGACTCGACGCATCGCGTACTTCGCTCGCAGTCAGTGCTGTCCCTATTCAAAGACCTGGTGCAGTCGGAGGGAGCTCGGTGGAAGCGAGCCATGACTGAGCAGATCGTTGGCTGCTCCGTTATGACCACTTACAACAATAAGCTCTTCCGGTGAGTTGTGATTACAATTTTATTACCCATGGTTAATGAATGATCGAATGGAACATAATAATGAAACATAACATTAATTCAGAAAATAACTAAAAGAATATGTATTTCCCTCTAGCTTTAGAGGGATCATTAATGCTTATAATTTATCAAATTTTTAAGAAAGTTAAGAAATAGAAAAAATACTAAAAATATACATATTTTTTATGACGCATACAGACATGCACGCCGTGTCGTGCCGCCGTTGATTTGTGGCAGTTTTTCGACTTTAACTTGGAAGGCTAGTGTTGTGTAAAAAAAAATATTATCAACGTTAAGAGCACGTAAACATTTTTACAATCTCCAGATCGCATTCGTACAAAGATCACAAAGTTATCATACAAAGCTGTCTGTTTTAAGGATACCTACACTAATATAAAGAGGAAATATTTGATTTTTTTGTTTATGATGAATAACCAGTTACTTAACTGAATTTAAAAATTCTTTCACCTATACTCCGTGCGCTGTAGCAAGGTGCGGGTGACAGTTACGACTAGTTTCGTTTCACTCTTGAAAGTTGCCGCGATTTACAATAATGATATAGTAATTCACAGTAATTCACCTGCACCACATTCGTAATATATTAAATCACATTAATAACTGTAGTAGTAAAAAAGTAGCAGTATTGTGGTAGTTCTAGTCTACAAATACAATCAAATTGAAAGAAAAATTAAGCAGTGTTATGCGTATAACGTAACGCCAAAGATGTATTTAGTGATGGGATGTACTGCTACGATGGATAGTCGATATTTTTTTTTAATAAAAAACGTATATTGTGCGAAGTTTCATTTTTTATTGTTAAAAAGTCTATAATTATATAAATAAAACAACAGAACATACATAGGGTCTATACTCTTCCTACTCTTTCCCGCTGGACGGTCGTGCACGGGACAAGGAAAGGGATAGGAAGATTGAAGCGGCCGCGTCCAGAAACTATACAAAGATCCGCTTAGATGGAATCTTTATTTATTTACTTTTTAACCGGCATTCATAGAAACGTACATATTATTCGTCTAAACTCATATCAGAGTCAGGAACATCTGAATTGTCACTTAATTCATCATCTGATTCTGTAAAGGATATTATTAACGATGACTCCATTATGTTATCAATACGGATGTCACGATCCCAATCAGACATAATGTCTTGTCATAATATAACCTTCTTGGCCAATTTTCTCACGTGTTATACGCGAAACACTATTGCGACCAATATCAAGAGCTTCGGCTACTCGTTCTACAACTCGATTCAGTGGTAACAACGGTCCATTATTTTGTTGTTCTCTTTCAAAGTAGTCTCGGTGGCGAACAACAAGTTCCCTGGCCTGACTACCCAAAACAGTTTTTTTCGTATGTTTAGGCATGGTAATAACCACAAATAGAACAACAAATTCAACAAACTATAACAAATAACAATTTAACGAAAATGAAAACAAACAATCAAATGGAAACAAACTTTAACAAAAAAAAAAAAAAAAACAACAAACTCAACAAACTATAACAAATAAATATTTAACGACAATGAAAACAAACTATGAAATGGAAATACGTGTCACATACAAGGCGCTAGCACTCGTACTGACATCATCGCACGGGTAAACAAAATGGCCGCCACGCCGATGCGCCATAGAGTAAAAATGTTGTAATGAAAAAAATATCAAATACCAAAAAAATTTGAATTATTTAATTAATTCAACAATTTATATTCAAATAATTTTCTGTTTAAAATATTTTCATAACAATAATAAAGAGAACGAGATTTATGGCACGAGTATCCATAGCGATAAAAATTAATCGCAGAACGTTACATCCCTAGTCACGCGGTACTGACAGATGTCAACGTCATACCGACAACTGTCACCCGCACCATGCTACAGCGCACGGAGTATAGAGAAGGCTATGTTATCAGCAAGTAACATGGGCTTTATTTTATTTTTTTATAAGAAATTAGAGATCCTTACAAAAATTACTATAATGTAAACCAGGGTATCGATAAGACTAAATAATGTACTGCATGTTTATAGTACTTATCATTACCCATTACCCACAAAAAAAAATCGCATGGCTGTAACAATAAGACTGAACTATTACAGTTAAGTCACAATATTAGATTTTTGTTCAAATTAGTCAATCAAAACACGAGTAGAATGGAAAGATGATGTCATTTGTTTCATGATATTAATTCTTATTCAACTAAATAATTGTATTATCAAGGTTGATTATATACATCTAAATTCCTCTTTAGAATTTCCTGTAGAAGTTACGACGGTTATAAAAAATGCAAAAAGTAAAAAAAATGTCGCAGTGTCCCTACGCTTAGTCGTTTAATCACCTACTCATTTTTTTGTTTGTTTACTTTATCCAGGATTTCGCTTACATAAACAATAATTTTTGATATTTCATTGTCTCAATGCATGAAAAAGATTTGGGCTATCGCGCTATGGGCTCCCGTTTCATTTTTGTTTTATTTTACTTACGTGAATTACAATGATGTTTAGATGCGGGCAGCGTTGGATAATAGTGCAGTATTATTATTAATCGTTAAACATGGTCCACTTCCACCACTACCTTCGGCGCCAAAAGCTGCAAGCCAAAATTGGCGACAGGCCGACAGCATATGTGGATGTGTCATTGTGTTGTTTTTTTTAATATGTGAATATTCCCAACATTTTCAGTGTGGATAATATCGACGATTCAATGACTCCAAAATCCACATTCGAGAAGATGGAAGATGGCAAACCGGTTAAAATTAGTTTCATTGATTACTACAAAAAAAACTATGGGATAGATATCAAGGACTGGAATCAGCCGCTGCTCTTATCCAAGTGAGTGTATACAAAAATATTTTCCTAGATTACACTCCTACATACTGTCACAACATTACAGTTGCCATTAATTGTCTGACAACAGCCTCGGGGCTGAAGATTTTTTTAACGGTAATACTTTGGTGTGCAGAGAGAAAAAGAAATTGTCAGGGCAAGCGGAGCCGGTTGAGTTTTTAATATGTCTGGTGCCTGAGTTGTGTCAATTGACCGGACTCACGGATCAGCAGCGAAACAACTTCCGCCTGATGAAGGACGTCGCCACTTACACCCGTGTTACGCCTAATCAGAGACAAGCTGCCTTCAAGAAGGTCAGTGATTTCATTTTGTATACGTTTTTGTTATTTAACAATGTAAGAAAAACATTTAGGGTTGCCATTTGTGCTTTTTTTGTTGCAACCCAGCCAACAGTGTTCGTTGTAGATAATATTTCCATATTCGCTGACAAACTTTATCTGAGAAAGATTCGTCCAGAAACCATGGTTTGGTTTACTAGCTATAGAGATTTTTGTATTTCATTATTGTGTAATATAGAAAACGAATCTTATTTAATATATTTAATTTACGGAAAACTAATGCAAAAAACTCAAACTACTATCGAGGATTGTAAACTTTAAAAAACTTCAGAACTGGTCTTTAAAAGTCATAGATGTATCATCGGAATTTTTTCTTTTCCAATGACAAAATTTTGCAAAAGTTACTCATGATACTCTCATTTCTAAAGTTAAACTCAAATGTTAAGTAGTAGATCTTTCTATTTGCATCTCACAGACCCTTACGAGATAATTAAATTAATAGATAAATTGTTTCTTGGTAGTGCCCCAGGTATGTGCTTGAAAGAATAGTAAATAAATGTCTTAGGCTCGAACTATGCGTCCGAGCGGCCGCCGCGCCGCTATGCTGTTGAAATTGTATGAAACTGTTTGTGTCGAATCATATGAGCAGCGACGCGGCCGCTTGACACGACACGTACAATTTCATACAAACTCACAGTGGAGCTGCCCAGCCGATCGAGGCTCGTATTATATTTGTGTGGCACTTGTTCTAAGCATTTTTTTAAAATTATTTTAAACCTAATTAAATTAAACTGAGCAAAAATCTAATATATAAAATTCTCGTGTCACAGTGTTTGTAACAAAACTCCTCCGAAACGGCTTGATCGATTCTTATGAAATTTTGTGTGTATATTTAGTAGGTATGAGAATAAGTCGTAAAAGATTTTTCACCCTCCTACCCCCACCCCCCATTTTTTAATCGCGATTTTGGTATTTTTGTATGAACAATATTAAAAAAAATTACCGTCGTTCATTACCGTGAAATGTCGCGTCATTTTGACACATGGTTTGAAAATAAAATAAAATTTTCTGGTTCGGGCAGGACAACGTTTGCTGGATCAGCTAGTAATTTATAAAATTCAATACCGACTGATTGAGTGACTGTCATCGTATGACGTTTAAAGCATCAAATTATAGCCTTGGATACAAATATATTCTTGGAATAATTTATCCTTTTTTGTCTTTCAAGTATAGTTAAAAAGAGATAGCTTTATTGAGTGTGAAGCTAGACATGTACGTAGTGTATACCAACATGACGATAGAAAAATACATAAACAATCGAGTTAACGTTAGGGAATAAACTAAACTTTAATAGCGAAACACATGATGCGACTTATATTGAAAACTAGTCGATGCTAGTTTATTCGTATTTCGATAGCAACTCATGGTAGTGCCACTGGAGTATTCACGGAATAAGCTTTGCTTGATTTGCCTTGCTTCCCATGACGCAACTGCATATTTTCCAAAGGATAGCCATTCCAAAAAGATTCAAGCCAAGGAACATCTTGTTCTTGTAGAGAGAATCGTGTTGACAAAATTAAATATTTTGATTTTAAATTTTGGTTATCACAAGCAGTTTCAGAATGAGTTCGAAAGTTAATGTATACTATGAAGCTACTCCGAGCGGTTGATTTTATTTAATACACAATTACGATAACATATATTTCATTGTGTAGTCTGTTATAAGCTATTGCATCATAATCTGTGCGCTGCTGGACAGAGAAAGCTCAGAGAGCTTTACTTAAGTTTATGCTAGGAAAACCTCCCAAATACACTACCTTTTGTAGAGAATGTAGAGTGCTAACACTTAGGACAGGATATGTTTTAGGGCATCCACATCTGTTCGTCGCTTAGGTCTTTGTTCTGTTGATTATCCCCTTATATTCAAAATACTCCATTTATTGAAAGAGCAATTCCATTAATTAAAACATATTTTAGACATCGTTTTGCTGTTTACGACCATCAAATGGCCTATAATCGTGTGTAAGGTTTAGCACGAGAGGGCGAGGTTATATTTAGTCTGGATGTCGACTCTTGACTTTGGTTAGACTGAATAAATCAAAACATATCAAATACACATATGGTATATTTATACACAGAACACATTTGAATATATCTTTAATTTCGTCCCAATAATAAATTATTTATAATTTATTTCCTTGATTTTAGTGTGGGATAGTGTGAGATCCTTGTTGTATCCTTTGTTCCTTTGTTTCTTTTTACTTATATGAATATGATTTGAAGATGCCAAAAGTTGTTTCCTTTATGTGCTAGAGAAGGAAATTGGTAATGTTTAAAATATTATCTGGTAATTGTTTTCTCTTATTTAATATCTCACTGATTACTTTATATCCGCCCAATTTGTATAAAATTAAATTTATACAAATTTATTTAAAGAAACAAGTATTTTTCAATTATAACACTTCTTGTTTTAAAAATGTAATACATATATTGCGTGGGATCAATAATTCTTATTGTTTTATGCTATATTATTTTAGTAAGGTTTTCATTTGTTTGAGTTTTTTTTTTGCACACTTGATGAAATTGGAGAAATTTTATTTTTAAATTTTTTATCCTTTCAGTTCATAAACAACGTAATGAATAACCAGGCGGCAAAGGATCGTCTGGCTGGATGGGGGCTATCGTTAGCCCCAGAGACGATAGATATCGCCGCCCGTACTTTACCACCTGAGAATCTGTACTTTGGTGGGAACGTGACCATTCCCGGAAAACCCAATGCAGAGTGGAACAACGAGGCTTCCAGGAACAAAGTGATGCAAGCTGTCGACATTATGAAATGGGCTATCATACACACAAGTAAAGATAAACAAATTGCTAACGTAAGTGTTGCTTATTTCATTTAATTATTGTAATAAGATTTTTGCACTGTTATAATAAGATTTTGTAACTTCTTTGGAATTTATATTGGTTACTTGCAATTTTAATAATTTACTTGTGATAACTTATGATAATGCACGTTTCATTCCACAATTACAAATTAGGTAGCCTCTCTAATAGCAGCAACCACCTTAAAGAAGACTGTGTTTTACTGTTGTCTCTTCTGGTGATTGTTAAAGGGGTGTTAAATGGACGTGATAGGGTATTCTATATATCTCTCTCTTAGTCACTTATTTTTATGCTATCAAGGATGGTAGTTTATATGCAACCCCAATGGCCTTTCTTGATAAAGTTCGAATTTTATTAGATTCCTAAATGTTACAATATGACACGAATAATTCAACACTTAAGAGTTAAGTAGTTTTAACAATCTAATAAGGTGGCTTCTTACATAAGACTAGCTTCAAATGACACCACATGGGCTATTGTCTTTCTTTGCGTAACTAAAGGATGCCAGAACACAGAACTGAAACATTCTTGTCACTATCATGTCATGGTCATCATATCATGTCATACGTCTCCTGGACCTATCATTTGGTGAAAAGTTTGCCTGTCTGCTGTCCTTTGTCATAAAATAAAACGTTTGAATTATGACTTGGTGCTCCAATGAGGGTAGTACAATAGCTATTTTCCTAATATTCACCTTGCCTCTTAGGGAGTAATTACACGGTGATGCGTATATGTCCTAACAGACAAACTGAGGACAAGTGTGTTTTAATAGCTCTGTTTGACACAAAGTAAGAAACGATTTCCCGTTGCAGGACTTTCTGGGGACACTGCGCCGCTGCTGTGGCGCGACTGGCATTAACGTGTCGCAGCCCGAGGTACGGGTGGTGCCGAACGACCGCACGGACACGTACGTGCACGCCCTCAACTCAGTGCTGGACGCTCACTTGCAGCTCGTGGTACTCATCTGCCCCACCAGCCGTGACGACCGCTACGCCGCCATCAAGCGCACCTGTTGCGTCGTCCGCCCTATTCCTTCACAGGTGGCCATCGTCTTTGATCATGATTAATGTTCTTGGAGCATAAATTTACATTCTAATTTGGCCTAAACAAATCTCACTAGCAAACGCTTGTACCAACGACGCAGAATGGGTCTTCTAGGTTACTGAGAGTAAATAATTTGAGAATCACGCAGAGCAGTTTCGAGCCCATTGAATGAGTGATTAGGGTGCTTTCCTTAACGCTCTGTCTCAAGGTCCCGGGTTTGATTCCCGGCGGGGTCAACTTTGGAAATGAACATTTCAAAGTTGGCTCTGGTCTGGATTTGGAAAATAGTGGCAGGGCACAGTACGCAGTGGGCAGCCCATATGGCGGCAGTAACTATCCTCTTACAGAAAACCACTGTGAAATAACAGCATGTATGCTTGTGTTTCGGTGAGTGAGTAAGGGATGCTATGCCATTTCTCTATCCCTAATCCCTTAACCTTAATCCCACTATGGTCGGCAGCACACTTGCAGCTCCTTAGGCGTTGCTTGTGTTATAGGCGACGGTAGCCTCTTAACCCATTAGAACACGTTGAACGCATGTCGTGAAAGGTACAAATGCACGTATTTATACCGTGATTGTCAGGTAAAGTAATCGAAATTATGAAAGCACAATTTTAGTAAATAAATTTACCTGATTATATATTAAAATCAAACATTTAAAAAGTTTTTAGTGATTTAAATATAATTTATATTTGTGGGAATTCTATAAGAGGGGCTTTCCTGAAAAAGGAATTTACAATTAATCGAAAGATAGCAGAACCCACAATTCAAAGTTTGATTTATTTAGTTATGATTTTATTTTTTATTTATTTATGCATTTACTCAAAATCCACAGCTCTTAATACTCAATTTACAGGAAAAAAAAAACCAATTAAAATATTTACATTTGTATAAATTCATCTGGATGTGTCAGTGTCGGTTAATCTAAGTAGGTACATAATTTTCTCTATATAAGGAAATTCCAAAAAATTTATTCCAAAAAATAAATAAAAATATATTTTTTTAAAAATTTAGAACACCTAAAAACATTTTATTTATTCTTTTTTGAATAATTTGAATAATGTTGACTTGATTTATTAAAAAAACGCATCAAGAAAGTTCAAATTTCTCAATAAAGCATTATTAACATGGAGAATTTGACACCAGGCACAAAAGATCAAAAAGGTGTGATTGAAGTGTGGTTACTTGCGAACAAAATTATTGTAGTTGAGAATTTCAGAAGTTATAATATTTATTGTTCGATTTTATATGGTAGGTGATCAACTCGAGGACGATAATGAATCCACAAAAGATTCGTGCAATCGTACAGAAGATTCTACTGCAAATAAACTGCAAGCTGGGAGGCACATTGTGGCACATCGCCATACCGTACAAGAGCGCCATGGTAGTTGGTGTGGACGTCTACCACGACGGCGCCTCAAGGAAGAAGCGCAGTGTCTGTGGTAAGTATCACCCTCGCGTACGCTAGCTCAATTACTCGAAACTTAACTGCACTCTAGTTTTATTGTAAGAGCTAATGCCTAATCTAAAGGATCTTAATTCCTATATAGAAGTTACAGTAGACTATAAAGGTTGATTGATCCTAATGGTGAGTGAGAGCAAATCTCAAACCATAAATGATACGTTATAATTCATATAAGGCCTCCGGTGATAAAATTAATACAAGCGTTACGTTATCTGTCACATTGACGTCTGTGCGACAGCTGATGCATGCATATTTATGTTCCCTAATTCTATTGTAGTATAACAAGCAACACCAGAGGCATCTCCAAGCTTATAAAAACAAATGTCGAAATCTTGTATGAATAGTGTAGTCCGTGTTGAGGAACTATTTGAATTTATAAAACGTAGTCACATCTGTGTATACCGAACGTAACTAACATAACTTTTGTTGGAACACGTGACATCTCAGTATGCAGAGAAAATTTTATACATTTCATTTTATACGCTAAAGGAGTAAACTCCAGCCGTGCGTCGGAAGAAGGCCAAAAGACCCATTTATAATTTGTTAAATGTAATTAAAATTTCCCGCCTTCTCAATATAATATTCATATTGTCTATGTGAACTTTAGATGGCATCACACTCACTTGGACTGATTCATTCTCTTCACTCTGTTCGCCCTCGTTATTTCTAAGTGTTAAATAAAACCTCAATTAATTGCATTAACCATGTTTTATTACAACATAATTTAATAAAATGAACATTATGTGTGTGTTTTTATAGCATTCGTGGCCTCATATAACCAAACAATGTCTCACTGGTACTCGAAGGTTGTATTTCAAGAGACAGGGCAAGAAATGGTGGATGGACTCAAGTCATGCCTGCTAGACTCGCTCAATCACTACCTTCGGGTCAATGGAAAACTGCCAGATAGGATTATTATGTACCGGTGAGATTTTTTTTATTGTTTGGTGAAGGACTGTGAGGACTGCTTAAAAGACTTTTCCTTCCAATTTGTGGAACTATATATTGACTGAATTGGAATTAATATTTGTAAAATATATTTCATTACAAGTGCGGAAAGGCTGTCATTGCAAAGAGTTCCGACAAATGTCTACCCGAGCCGAGGCGCAGCCGAAGGCGAGGGTTGACAGTCGGAACAAGTTGCAATGACGGTTCCGCACGTGTACTGAACGACTATTTTTAATATAGTTGAGTCGTAGTTATTAATTTAAACGAAATTTTATGAGCGGATGGACGTCATAGTCATCAGCGTGCCGCTAGTATAGTTGACAAGACTGTTTTCTGTGATAACAGTTATAAAAACAGCAAAGTTATTCCCTCAGGGACGGCGTCAGTGACGGTCAGCTGCAGACCGTGAGGGAATATGAAGTGCCTCAAATGAAAGTGCTGTTCTCGACCCTCCAAGAGGAGTACAAGCCGATGCTCACATACATCATCACACAGAAACGCATCAACACCAGGATATACCTCAAGGGCAGCAGTGGCTATGAGAATCCAGCGCCGGGCACTGTTGTTGATAGACAAATTACCAAAAGAGATTGGTGAGTTCTTAAATAAACGTAAAAAAAAATAAGAATAAATCAATAGAAAATTGATGGTACTGTGCTCGCAAGTGCGGTGCCGACCTTATTAGGTTTAAGGAAGGGATACGGGAATGGGCTCTAGCATCGCTTATTCACTCACCAAAACACAACAGCACACATGCTGTTATTTCATGGTGGTATTTCATTGTAAGTTAGTACAAGCAGCAACAGTCTTAGGGCTTGTTTCACAATGTGCTAATAAAGTCCCGAATAGTAATTCGACGAATAAAATACTTGTCAGATAAATCCTTCCATTAACTTGCATTGCGTTTCACAATCATCCAACTCATAACCATAGATAAAATACTACTTAACCAGTATAGTTGGTCAACCTCCATATAACGATCTGAAGCCAATTTCATATTGGGATTTCCACTCCCTAGATGTCACTAATAGTCTCGAATTTAACATTAATGTGTATTTTGTTAAAAATTATAACCAACAAATTCAATCACGCAGTTATAGTTCCTTATTATCGTGGTAATAACTAGAGGGCGACGTTGCTGGGAGTACTTTTATGTATGATATTGTTCCATTTCATGCATATTTTAATGAAAATGATAGAAAAATTTTATTTAGATATTATGTTATTAATTTGTTTTACAATTATAATGCTAAATGACCATAGTACAAAAATAACAAATTAAAATGTGTGAGTTATCATTTTTTTCTTCGTAACACAATCAACAAAAATAGGTTAATTTTTATCTATGTTATAACTAACTGAACCTGGCCACGCTTTGCTGTAAGCTCATTTTTATTTTCGTTTCCGCTGAATCTTCGGAATAGAAAATATATAAACACTCTTGTGATAAAATGCATCGTTTTGCAAAAAAATTAAGTTAATCCATCACCCAGTTTTTCAGCTTTCTGAACACAAACATACGTACCTAAGCAAAATTATATCGAAGTATGTGTAGAAACACGATTAGAGTCCCCGGCATCATCGGTCCCGAAAGGACACGACCAGGATTCTTCGTATCATTGGTCTCCACACTTGATCACAGATAGGCGCGAATATTTGATCCATATTTGATCACGTTAGGTCACGCGCTGCAATTCCAAACAAAACGCCACAATCTGCACAAAATAAGTCCTCGATCGCATTGTCCACCAGCCAATCACACCAAATCAGATAACACTCCACCAAACACGTAGCACCAGTCCCTTGATGTCAACCGATTGCCTTCCCGTGAGGTACTCCCCGGCCGACGTGCCTCTGCGCTAGCGCTCGGTGTTGTGTCAGAGTCAACGACAATGACATTCCGATCCCGCTGTCCAGTTGACAAATGACAGTTGTCAGTGCTGTTCACTCCCGCAAATCAAAAGCGCCGACACGGCCAGACTGACATGCGCACGCCCTCGTGCGCCTCTCGTCTCCGCCTCGATCCACGTTCGGTTAATATGCAAACAAAGAAAACAAACTATCTGGCTCACTACATTCATTATGCTCGTCCTATCCTGACCAACTAGATACAACTTCACACATATGCACTCACGCGCCATGTTGCGTTGAGGGCTGGTCGAAAGTGCCTAGCACGCGCGGTCCACGCGCCATGCTGTGTTGAGGGTCGGTTGCTGGAGTTAATATGATCCTTACAATCAAAAACCCCATCTGTTTTAAGATTCCACAAGAGTATCACAGCTTGTACACGCTGGTCTAGACCGTCATTTACTAAAAGAAATGAGATCCCCACAGCTGTCTATCACTGAACTAGATCATCGCCCACACAAGCAGGTGAGATCCCTACAGGTTTCATTAAACAACAACTTGCTGGACCAGATCGTCACCCACAAAAGCAGGTGAGATCTCTACAGCTTTCATTAAACAACAACTTGCTGGACCAGATCGTCACCCACAAAAGCAGGTGAGATCTCTACAGCTTTCATGAAACAACAACTTGCTGGACCAGATCGTCACCCACAAAAGCAGGTGAGATCTCTACAGCTTTCATGAAACAAGAACTTGCTGGACCAGATCGTCACCCACAAAAGCAGGTGAGATCTCTACAGCTTTCATGAAACAACAACTTGCTGGACCAGATCGTCACCCACAAAAGCAGGTGAGATCTCTACAGCTTTCATGAAACAACAACTTGCTGGACCAGATCGTCACCCACAAAAGCAGGTGAGATCTCTACAGCTTTCATGAAACAACAACTTGCTGGACCAGATCGTCACCCACAAAAGCAGGTGAGATCTCTACAGCTTTCATGAAACAACAACTTGCTGGACCAGATCGTCACCCACAAAAGCAGGTGAGATCTCTACAGCTTTCATTAAACAACAACTTGCTGGACCAGATCGTCACCCACAAAAGCAGGTGAGATCTCTACAGCCTCCATCAAACTACAAATGGAACTCTCTCATAACAGTTAAAAAGAGCAAGCAGATAAAGCTTCCTCGGAATCTATGGATAGGGCCTCTTCGGAATCAACCGATAGTGTTCCCAAACCATTAATTAAAGGTTCCCCAGAATTAGTACGTCGGCAACTGCTACAATGCGAGAGCCCGAAGGCTCTCCAAGTTTCTCTCTCTCTCTCTCTTTTTTTTTTTTTTTTTCGGTCAAGAAGAAAACGAGTACTGGTAATGACTGATAATATTAACTAAAGCAGGGGTCTCTTAACTCGTAAGTATAGTAACGACAAGCGTTCGATATGAGGTCACTAGAAGTACAGTATTTAAATAAGAAAAACAATCAGGTCGTATTACATCCGCTTGCAACAATTAGCGACCCCTGTCCATAACACATTTACATTCCACTACACTGATACGGGATGGGCGTCGCTGAACAATGCGCAATTCATCAAAAAAAGGCGTATTTATAACTGTCCGGTAGCTACACTGCGATTAGAAACCTCTTTAGCAAGCAACAATACTCTCTGCGGTTATCCAACAATCAGAATTTAGAACTATCGGACTGCAATTAACAACCACTCTTACAGGACTACTAATCTTTCCAAGTCTAATCTCACTTTTGGGTTCGTTTGGGTGTGATAACTCACATTCTAGTACTTTAAGTCCATCTAGAAACAAAACACGGTCTATCCCCCGCTTCACATTAAAATTTTTAAGAGAATTATTCTCGCATAACAATAACTGGCATTAAAATTTTTAAGATAATTATTCTCGCATAACAATAACTGGGTGGGTAGATCGAATTAGAAGTAACAACAGATCTACATGAAATAAAACCTCAATTAAATAACTCTCATTTAAACAGCTGATAAGATTTTTACTATTTTTTTTTTTTTTGTTCCAGTGTTGTAGGTAGGCTTAGTAAAACTGCGCGATTAGCAAGGCCAGCCAACGTTACAACATCATAATGTCGATTTTCGCCCAACTTATGGGCTGTGCTCTCTACCCCAAAATGAAAACGACTCACCGTTATTATTCACGAGGATCAACCTCACTGCATAGGTTAAAGCCATCGAACCAAAAGCGACGACTTCTCGAAGTCGTCATTGCGCTCGGACCCAACAAGCCGCCAACAGGGGTCCCACAGCACCTCCACTCCGAGTCGCGGCCGCCTCGCGACGATCCATTGACCATGCGGGTCTTGTTGCAACAAGAGCAGATCCTGCCCGACTTGTCCAGGATGGGCTGCTGCTGCAACATCTTTATATTATTTTTCGCACGGTCATCTGCAACTCCTTGTAACGGTCCCTCTGAGAGGCACAGGTTCATGGCGCTGCACCAAGCCCACGCATCGACGTCGGCAGCCTCAAGGTTGAAGTCTGACAACTTTAAATTCACTCGTCGTAACCGGATCCTTTATGGCTTCGATAAAACTGACGATTTTCCATCACACTGCACCACATGATTGCGTAGTTTTAATTTTCATAGCAGTGCCCGTGAGACAATCCCACTTCTGATGTAGAAACACGATTAGAGTCCCCGGCATCATCGGTCCCGAAAGGACACGACCAGGATTCTTCGTATCATTGGTCTCCACACTTGATCACAGATAGGCGCGAATATTTGATCCATATTTGATCACGTTAGGTCACGCGCTGCAATTCCAAACAAAACGCCACAATCTGCACAAAATAAGTCCTCGATCGCATTGTCCACCAGCCAATCACACCAAATCAGATAACACTCCACCAAACACGTAGCACCAGTCCCTTGATGTCAACCGATTGCCTTCCCGTGAGGTACTCCCCGGCCGACGTGCCTCTGCGCTAGCGCTCGGTGTTGTGTCAGAGTCAACGACAATGACATTCCGATCCCGCTGTCCAGTTGACAAATGACAGTTGTCAGTGCTGTTCACTCCCGCAAATCAAAAGCGCCGACATATGTAAAGATTATGAATACAAATAACAAAAAACATAATTAATAATATTTTATCGATTGACAAGACGTTTTTCTATTGTAGGATATAATCGGTCAGTAATTAACGTTTTAGTTCCTTATTGCCCTATTTTTTAGAACAGAACCTATACCTACCGTTCATACGGCCCTTTTATCGTTGTTCGTGCCCACTTCTTTTATATTTTAAATAAATTTTAGTAGTGCCATCTCTTGTACATGAGAATTGACTGAATGGTCGACTGCAGCGACTCTAGCGGATTTTTAATGACAACAAATAAGCGACAAACTACACAGGCGGCATCTAGATATAAGCGAAATTGGATAGGGTACGGATTCAATGTACGTGAGTGACCATATACTGGTTAAGTAGTATTTTATCTATGTCATAACTAAATCTGCTGATTTGGTAGTCGACAAGTGCGAGTTGGCAACGTCTTATTTTTTCGTTCCGTTTCGAGCGTTGATTAATGTTATACGAATTATTATGCCATAATTTTATTACAAATTAAATAACTTTATTTTTTCTAATAAAATAATTATTAATGTTTCCGGTTTCATCTTTCAATCTATATAAAGAATATTTTTGCTACATAAACACTAAAAGAATACTTTGGTGCGAAGCATATTTTGCAGGTAACGAAAAGTTTCTTCTATATTCTGTGTTATTGAACGTCCTTCATGTTTTGTTATTGTTATTGCGATTCGAAATTTTTAAGGTAATGAAATATTGAAGACGTTATTATAAAACGTAGTGTATATATATAATGAATGACATTATATAAATATAATGACAGTGATTATATACCCAAATATTATAAAAAGAAATGTTCCAGAAATGTGAAAGCGTGAAAGGAGATAGAAAAATATCGTTTTCGTCTTCCATCGCCTCGTAAATAACCATTTTAATTGAAAACTTATTGAATAATAGCAAAATGTAAAAATAATATGTCAACTGTCAGTGCTATTCGTCGGTTAACTATGATAGTGGCCACATACATGATCTAACCTATAACTTATTCGGCAGTTTAACGGCTGAATAGCGCTAGTCAACGATTGTGAAACGCACACAAAGCGTTTACTGGACAGTTAATCGGAAAATAGCCTAATTGTAACTTTATTCGGACATTGTGAAACAAGCCCTTAACTACACACGATTTTATCTGTCATATCACGGGAAGGAGACTCACATTTCACGTTGACAATTATAAAACCCTAGCCAGTGGCTGAGTAACAGAATTTAATTTCCTCGGCAATTAAATCGGGCAAAACGGGTAGTCGTTTGTTTTCGTTTTACCTTAATGCGATAACATGACATCTTATTTCTTACTACACAATGATTTTAATAAATTTGTTAGGCTCACAACAATTATTGAGTTACACAAGCAGAGTCGTAGCGAAGCGACTTTTTTTTTAACTTGTTTTTTAACTTCATAGTGTCATTTCTCGTAGGAACCACGGATAAAAAAAAACCCCTTTTTTGTTAATACGCAACTTAACTTTATTTTGATGTTTTGTCCATAACTTTTCAAGTAGGTAACCATTTTTCCGATGTCCGTATATTTATACATACACACACAAATACACCCATTTCATACTTGAAAATCTAATCGAAAATGAAAATTATAATACTCGTATACGGCGAACGGAAAAAAATAGGCATGCACTTGGACATGCGGGACGCATTTAACGTTTTGCGGGACGGTTTTACTTACTATTGGAAAACGGCATTACAACTCGCATCACGGTACGGTTTATTTATCCATAACCACATTTAAATAAAACAATTATTTGTTATTGTTATTTTATTGATATTTTTCATTCTGTGCAATTATTTTAAATTGCTAGGTCAGCACATATAAACTCAAACACAAAATAACTTTAGTTTCGTAAGGGACACGAAGATACTTGAAGAGGCAAGATGCTTGACGATATGTATGGGTAATCTGCGTCCTGAAGCTGTAAAGTAGCATTCACGCTCCATATGGGGATGGCACACTGTGTCGCGATACGCAGCGTGAATCCGCTCACTGTGTACCTTAGTGTAAATAAGTTCTGTACCCCCCCCTGGTTTTGCTTGTGTCCATAGGCGACGGTAGCCACCTATCATCAAGTGGACCGTCAGCCTGTCTGCCACCTTTAATAATATAAAAAAAAAATTGTATTGCTGTTCGGACCTTAGTGTAAATAAGTTCTATATTGTATTGCTGTGAGCTGACGCTAATTTAATATTTTACTTACTTTGAGTTGTTCAGTTACGGGTCACAGTCTACTGTAAATGGACTACTGTTTTAAATTGAAATAGACATTGTCTATTTTTAAACTTTCCATTCTAACGTAGATGCGATGAAAATCTAGTAAATTATGAAAAAGAAACTGATTTCGCGATGATAGATAAATTTGTATTTATGATATTTTTATAGGTACGACTTCCTAATAGTGTCGCAAAAGGTGAACCAAGGCACGGTCACGCCCACCCACTACGTGGTCGTCTACGACAACAGCGGAATGAGTCCAGACAACTGCCAGCGGTTCACGTACAAGATGTGCCACTTGTACTACAATTGGCCGGGCACTGTGCGCGTGCCGGCGCCTTGTCAGTACGCCCACAAGCTAGCCTCCCTCGTCGGACAAAGTGTGAACGCGGAACCCTCATCTCAACTCTCAGATAAGTTGTTCTTCCTGTAAATCGGCGCACGTCAATCTTTATTTTAATAGCATTGTCTAGCTAGACTGATAGATTGCCCATTATTGTCTTTTTATAATAAAAAAATCGAAGCTTGTGGTTCCTAAGAACTAATTTTGAATCTCTCATGGTGCGTTTATACTCTCGCGCGAGCCACGAGCCGAGAGTGTAAACTTGGCACTCGTGATTCGCATGGCTCGCGTCGGAGGCGGTTTTTTTGGCATGAGTCAAAGTGGTTGGTGTTAAACTAGCGTTCGGTTTTCATTCAATTGCAAATGTCTCCGTTAGACATATTTATATAATTCCATGTTTTCCTATTTAATTTTTAACAAACCAAAGGTGCCCGAGCCCACCAATTTAATGTAAGTTCATATTTTAAGTTTTTAGTATGATATCATCGACGTAATATCCAACTAGACTTCTAGTACAGGGTGAACGCATTCAGACAACACATTAGAGAAATAGATATATAATTCCACGCCCGGTAATGTTCGACCAATAGAAGTTACTATGGGCAGTAATGACCAATAGAATTTCGTCGTGACCTTGATCGGACCAATTGGCGTTCAGTACCCCTCGCCCGCGCACCTCAGTTAGTTGCCAGAAAAGTTTGCATTGTGAATAAATAGGTATTAGCCGTCTACTTGGATATTACGTCGATGTGTGATATGTAAAATGAATGATTAAAAAAGATTATTTTTAGAATTATGCATATATGTAAGTGGTTAAAGATTTTAAGGAATATGGTGAGTCACTTTAGTTTGACCTCCCAATTTTGTTATTTTGACTTTAAGTACATGTTTCATTTAAGTTAAATATATATTTTAGTCTTTTCAGAGCAAATATTTCCATCTTTAAGTCGTTTGCAATTAATTAATTTTTAATTTTCCTGTCTAGTTTTAAATAAATTTTCTCTCTAATAGTGTCCAACTACCTATTTTGTTCCTTTAACTTATCTGATTAAACATTGGTAATCTTATTTTCTGTATGAAAAAATTGATTTGAAAATTAATGCATGATGCATTATACCTTGTTTCTCTTAAACGTTCCAATGAAAAATGTTATTCTTGATTACTGTATATTTCAAAAACAGTTCCGAAAAAAGTTGCAGTATCTGTAATATTTTTATATTCATTTGAATTTAATCGTTTCTTAATTACATGAACATTGCTATATGTTGATTTGAAATACTGCTAAAAATAGTTTTATTGTAGATTCACTTAATTTTTTTTTTAATAGAATCATATTTTGTGCCTCTAAATCAGATTTTGTTTTTGATTTTTTTTACCGAATAAAAATTTTTTAATAACTCATATTGCACTGAAGTTATTTTTTAATTAATCTAGACCATATAATATCAAATGGCATATTAATAGCTTCGTTGACAATTGTACATGTGAAGTTCGCACTGAATCTGAATAGGCAATTATTTAAAATAAAAATAATATATTTTAAATAAACAAATTGGAGATATACACTTAACCGGTTAAATCGACCTAGACACTGTAAGAGCTTGTAGCTGTAAAAAGGGTAAACATAGGAAATGTGAATGATTGAAAATGTAACTAGTGATACATTAGAAGTGATTTTATATCATATAATGAGGGTTGGTTTAAAAAAAAATGTTGTATCATTTAGAAAAAAATCTTACCCCATTTAAGGCGACCAGAAGCGTTATTTTCCTCGCCTAATTTGACTTGTTAGAGTAGAATTTTGATAAAAACACAGAGCAAGAGCATAATAGACTATATTTAAAAAAGTTTTAAACCGGACAGATACAAAAAAAAAATTATTTTCTGTGGAAAAAAAATACTTTTATTACTGCCCAATAAAAGCTTTCTCGTCACAGTAATTAAAATTGTCAGCGACAACTACATTTGTTTTTAAGCTCTGTACTAAAGTTTTAATCAGCTACTTTTATTTCTTTTTTCATATTTTACACAATATTTAAGAAAAACCTTCAAATTTTAAATCTGTTCTGTCTCCGAGAAGCTACAAAAATTTGTTGTGCAATATTGCACTTTAATGGTTATTAGGTTGAGCTCATTTTGATAACAATTGTGTTCAGTCCAGATTGGTTGCGATACGTCGCCGAACGAATTTTTGTATTGTATAGAAGTGTATGAAAACGCGCGCGTTGAGGAAAAAATCTGCACAAACGCCCTTCAACGGCTGGTCACCCAAGTAATTGTTAGTAATATTTAGGTAATTTTTTTTCGGCGTTACAGTAAATATACGCAGATGCACATGTTGGTGCAATAGTTCAATCAACATGAGAAATGAATAAGAATTCCAATGGCAATAGGTGCGGATATTTCACCGATATGCGTGTACTGTACAATCAAGGTTTTATTTCCGTTGCGTCGCATCGTAGCACGCACTAGGAGTTAGATAAAGCTTTGATACAGTAACCAAACTATCCTCATATGAGATACCATTTTTAACACATTTAGTTGTCATTGTGTTAACAATAGATTTATGTCACTTGTGGTTACCCCATAAGTGACAGGATAGAATACTTTAGTTCACGACACACACACAAGCACGCACGCACGCACTCACTCACTCACCTGCATTCTGGTGTCTCACTGCCATTGGGTCATGCGCGCGTTTTGTGTTATAATTATTTTTTTACTTTTGTTAATAAGTAGGTACTTCTAGTTAAACATAAACCTAAATCTAATTTCACATTTTATTATTTTAACAGTATTTGTGAATGAATGTGACAACTGCAAATTGAGGAGCCCATTTTCCTATCCATTCCCTTATCCTTAATCCTACTGTAGCCGGCAGCGCACTTGCAGCAGCTGTGGCGTTGCTTGTGTTATAGACGACGGTAGCCACCTACTATCAAGTGGACCGTCGTCGGCCTGTTTGTCGATCTTAACATAGAAATAAAGATAACATTGTTATATTGAGAGGGTCTGTTTTTGCAAACGTTATAAAAATCTCCATTTTTTCTTTAATTATTTATCCATATTCTCAATGTCAATATAAAGTGGTATAGTAGTGTAAATAAGGGTAATTAATTATCTAACGATAAAAAGAACTCTTAGTACATCAAAAAAGGATCACATTTGTGGTGTTTTTTTTTAATCCACCTTTGAGGGTATTTACATGCGCTGCCAACCCCCCCTTTTTTTAGTTAAAGATGGTTTTGCTCTTGACTAGCATCTATCTATTTAGGAAGGATGGGGCCAACGATGGAGCGAGCTCACCCAGAAGATGCCTATTCATTCGAACCTTGAAAAGATTGTATGAGCTCGGAAATACAGACGCCGGCAGGGAGTTCCAATCCTTAGCAGTGCGGATTATAAAAGATGTTTTAAAGAGCTTGGTCCGAATTAGAGGGATTTCGACAAAACCCTGAAATGATAAAGTGCGAGGGACAAGATGAAAACAAGGATAGGGCTCTGACATCCCTTATTTTCTCACCAAAATACAATACAATAGAATAAGTATTATTTTACGATCGTCATCTGTATTATTCTGCTTATGTCAAATTAGCTACCGTAGTGGCAAAGAATAATCTGTATGACAATAATGAAAAATAAAAATTTTGAGGATTTACAAGTATTAAATATGTTTAAGTAATTAAATTAATTGACATAGAAGTGTATAAGTCTATTAAGTCTCTAATTTTAATTAAGGTGTAATTATTAGTCTACAAATATTACCTCATTGGTTGCCTTCCATAATATACAAATAAAATTCTTCATATATTTCTGGAATCGTATCTATATGTCATAGTCGACCTGCAGTCAAAGGGAATGTTTATTGGAATGATAACATAGTGTATGTATAGATTATGTTGGGTATGCGCGTGGAACATTCTCATTTTTAATTTAAGGGATGTTAGGTTCCATTTTTTATATTATAAAATTTTTGTACCTGATTAATTGTATCTAAGACAATTCTATAAGTATAGTGTACTTAGATTGTATATTAGATATAAAATAATCTAATATTACATTTGATCGTCCAATAAGACTAAATATCTTATATATAGTATCAGACACAAAGCTAAAGGTAAATTCACGCATAAATTACATAAAATGACGATTTATTTTCCTTTATACTTATTTTGATCTTTTTATAACAAAACTTAATAGTCGAACAGTTAACCTACTTTGGGCAGTTTCTACAAATACCGCACTTGTCATTAGATAGCAAATAGGTCAATTTAAAATAAGTGTAGAGCTTGGTGTTTGGTGTTTTTTCCAATACATGTTGTTAAAAGGTGCTTATATCTAGATCTTTATCTGGATATTTGTAAAATAGTAATGTAAAAAAAGAGTTAGTAATAGCTAGAGTGATTCTTGATAATATTGCATATCGTTAGTTTGTATGTAACTTACAAACTTCTGTTACATACGAGGGTCCATTTGGAAACTCGTTATACCACCGCTTAATTGTAACATATGCAGGTGAGGCGTCGCCATACACGCTATTTAGCTCGCTTTTTATTTCAAAAACAGAAAGCGAATCACTGCCCGTTATTGTTCTTTTTCCATTTTGCAAAAACAACACAACTAGTTCTGTTTAAACTGCAATATTTCAGGATGTAATTAACAGAATGAGGGTTTTCTGAAACGGTCTAATTGAGATGGCAGCACTGTAGCGTCAGGTCCAATGAACTGTCAAAATACATATGTTAATTGCAATTTTCTATGTATTTATTCACAATAGAATTTCAATAATTTATGTTTAGTACCTACGACGACTCTGTGCTACCTGACAGCTGTTTAGACCTGCCGCCTGATGGCAGAAAATGTATCGAAAACCCTCATTATTCGAAACTGTCAACTTTCCCGCTTCCAAGATGACAGATATAGGCAATGACATTTTTACCATTCAGCCTTGCCACATTGTTTTAAAGCTCATTAGTTATCGTACACCCCTCGTACTTGACGATTTTTATTTCTAAGCGAAGTTTTGTAATTATTTTTTATATCAATAAAATATATAAAAAAATATTTTGTGTACTTTTTTAAAATATACTCGTTTAAAAGCAACAACACTGAATTAAATAATAGATGAGACAGATATTATGTGCTTATTAACTTTTTGTATATTACACTTTATTTTTAATGAGTCAATAATAGATATTAGATATTGTAGTGGCAGGGCACACTGCGTTTGGCAGTCATTTGGGCAGCCTGTGTGTCGGCAGTAACCACCCCCATACAGAAGACCACCATGAAGTAACGGCACATATTATGCTGTGATGTTTCGGTGTGTGAGTAAGCAATCCCTCATCCTTAATCCTACTGTAGTCGGCAGCGGCAGCGCACTTGCAGCACCTATAGCGTTGCTGTTGTTATAGAAGACCGTACCTATCATCAAGTGGACCGTCAGCCTGTCTAAAATTACACCTTATTTGGAATTGGTATCTACTTCAAGAATTCAGTAATGAATTAATTAATTATTTGGAATTGGTACTTCATAGGTATATTAAATATATTGTTATGACTCACTATGGAACGTTCTAGAAAAACGACTTCGCCTATCTACAATTTCTGGAAAAATTATTGTCAAGGGAAATTGATACTTATGCACACAACATAGAGTTCACATACAACAGAAATAGCGTTCCCGAATTTTCAATGACCTGTTTACAATACGTGTTTACAAAAGTTGTTTACTTCTAATTGTTTGTTGTTTGTTTGTACTAAATTCGAGAAAGATCTAGACGATTAGCAGCGGATATAAATAGGCGAAGTGGCGAGCTAGCGACACAGTGGTAGGGCCGGGCGCTTCTCGCCCCCCCGACGCCCGGTGACGGTTCCAAAGTCCCCTATGGACTAGAACCACACCCATTTCGAGGTGAGTTTTAGTGCGGTAAGAGTCCCACATAACCTCTATGGGCATTTGCATTGCATGCGGCATTTGAGCATAAGGTATCTTTTGAAGATTTCTCTCCTCGGAAAAAAAAAAAAAAAAAAAAAAAGCGACAGTTCGATTCTGCGATTCGAAAGCGATACTACGGAACTATACCTGCGACTCATTACGGAATTACGGACGACTTTTGGCAAGTTTAACGGATTTAAAGAAGACGTTTAGCCCTATTGGAAGTCATCTTGGTTTGTGGCAATAAATAGTTGATTTTCGCCCTTACACGGCAATTTGACTCACCCCACACGTAACAATATATTCACTTTTTGTACTAAAATATTGCTCTAAAAAATTATTTTACGACTATGTAAAATTACTTTTACATATAAATTTGAAAATGGACTTTTCAAAATTGGCTTTTGGTCTGGATCTGACAAGTAGTGGCAGAGAACAAAGTTTCGCAGTTATTTGGGCAGCCCGTCTGGCGGCTGGCGATAACTACCCCCTTACAGAAGACAACCATGAAATAATAGCAGTTGTGCTGTATTAAAGGATGTCAGCCAGAGGCTCTAGTATGAGTTTACGATACTACACCAATACTACACTCGCTAGCGAGAACGTAAAACTTTTGTATGGGAAATCGTAAACTGTCAATGTCAAATTATCAATTTTCCATATAAATGTTTTACGCTCTCGCTAGCTAGTGTAGTATCGTAAACATGCTAGAGCCACAGAACCCATTTCTCTATGCCTTCCTATAATCCCTTATCCATAATCTACTATGGTCGGCAGCGCTCTTTTAGCACCCTATGAGGTGCTTGTGTGCGATTAACGACCTTTACATAAAACAAATTAATTTATTTTTCATATACTTAGTAAAAATTCATCTACTTTTATGATTTCACCTTTGTCTTTACCTACATATTATATAATTTCCAAATGGTCTTGGTTAATTTATGAATTTTTCATAAAAATAATAATATCCAAGTAAATAGTTTATCTTTGACGTGTGAGTAAGGTTAAGGACGAAAAAAGGTATTACAATCGATCTAGACTAATCGTGTTGTTTATAATTTCGTTCTAATTAGAAGCAATCGAGTTGCGCCCGCGGCTCTGCTTGACAGGAGACGCGTAGTGCACGCGCGGGACTGACGATCCTTTACCAAAACACTTCATTGAGGAAACTTTTATATGGACACGCTATACTCTTTTGTATACAAGAATGGCTCTTAAGAGAGACTGTTCCGAACCCCTCTTTGGCGAGAAGCATTGGAATAGCAACATTAAACGAAACACAATGAAATTTATCTTAGCAAACTGGATGTTGTTGTTCACGGTGTTGCAATTTGCGTTGGTGGGAAGGTTTTAATGTGAACATCTTAAACTGCCAATTTGTATGTTTCGAAGAAATTAGATCAAATAAATCGGCGATGTTTAGCTAATATTTTCTGATTGAAGTTAATTCGGTCTGTCGATCAGCATGTTTCAAACGCAATTTTGAAATTCTTTAGAGATAATAAGGGTTGTAATAATAATAATTAGTGTCAGACAGACACCATCGCTTTACTTCAAACTATTGTAGGTAGTACATATCTGCTAATAATATGAAGAATAATTATCGGTCTGGGGGCGAAAATCAGTTAACGTTCCTACTAGGAATTGTATTTGGACCCTTATAGATTGATTAAGTTGTAAAGGCCCTAAATAGACTGTTTAGAATTCAAATACAAAATCAGACAAAGGCAAGCTAGTAGGTTTTTAATTTTTATATAGGTTGGTACCTTACTAATGAATACCTTTTAAGTACCTAGATATTATATACCTACCCACATTTTTCAGGATTGATTACTGATACCTACTTGCCTACCTACTGTCATATTTTATAAAGGATTGATGAGAGATATGGAAATATCTCTTTAACCAAATTAGATATCATTTCAAAATGTGAGTAAGATTGACATAAATAAATTATTATAATCTTCAATAATAAATACCTACTAATTTACAAAAACTCTTACAAACTAGGTGACAGGTAGGTTATATTTTATAAAGCGATGGGAAGTTATGCCATGATTGTTCACAAATTGAGACTGGCAGCGCCATCTAGAGCCATAGACCAATATATACGACGTCATTACTTTAAGCATAGATAAAATACTGGTTAAGTAGTATTTTATCTATGCTTTAAGTAAGATTTCTAGTAACTTCATTTCAGGTCCAATTAAACTGTTCGAAGTGAAATTTGGCAAAACTGCACTTTTATCTCATTAAAATATTAGGTAAATATCAATAGTAATTTTAAAATAAAAATGAGATTTTGATTGTATTTTATTTATGTCAAACGGTAGCAGACAAGCTGATGGTTCACTTGATTGATGATTTCTATCGTGGCCTATTGTAGGTACAAGTACAAATAACGTCAAGAGTAATGCAAATGTGCTGCCCACTCTGATAGAAGGGTGTATATAGTACTCGGCAAACTTCTTGGCCATCGCGTGAGGTGGTGGGGGAAAGTTTGCGCATGGTACAAAAATATTGTTTCATTGAAAAACACTATTTTTTTATTACTGGGTTTTTATTGATTGAGCTAATAACGTTTTAGTTAGTGGTATAGAGAGAAAAGAGATCACGAGAGACAAAGAGACCTATTTTTCATGGTCGTTTGTCCAAGAAGTTTGCCGGCTACTATACCTAAGGCTCTGACATCTCACGCACCGAAACATAACCGCACACTTTCTGTTATTTCACGGTGGTGTTCAGTGGGGAGGTTACTGCCCAATTTATGACTGCATAAAGCAGTGTGCCCTGCTATTAGTAAAATGTCTAAAATACTAATTATTTCCAAAATACCATCCGATAACATTGATGCAAAATTGTGATGCTATGCTCTAGCTTTGTTAAAGAACCATAGAATATATCTCACGATCTCGCATGTAACAATACTTACGTTTAAGAGATACCTAGGTACTAGAGCTCATTTCCTAATATCCTCCTAATCCAATTCTTTATCCTCCTAAGTTTGACTCTCAGCCTGTATGTAAGTACCTATACCTACCGTCTTTTACTTAGTAATTGTCAGTTTTAACTCATCGTATTTGACCGTCATAAGTTAGACAAAAGTCCATCTTATAAGTATGACCCAATCAAGTCGCCTAGCAAAAAGATTTTCTGGCCTCTTGAACGACGATATCTTAACTAATTTTACATCGGCTTTCGAAGTCTTTCAGTTTTTCTCGAATTTTCAAATACCTAGATTGAGAATGTGAAATTGGCCTTTAGTCCCTGAGGCTAGTAATATTTAGTAGAATTATAAAATTGGGATCGCCAGCAATAGCACCTTATTTTTCCCTACTTTTCTATTAATTCAGAAGCGTATTATGCTCTAGATATATTGTATTTTCATAGCAATATTAAGATGCAGTAAAACTAGCGACTGAATGAGTGTTTTATCTAATAGAATTAGACAATATTTTCCGTTGGACAACTCAAATAACCAGAAATTAAGATAAATGTGAGTGTAAGTAATTTAAGCGACTTCAAGACTGTACTGCGATCTATAGGAAGGTAGGTAATTACATAATTTTATAGCGGCTAAACGCCCGAGGTGGCTCGCATTTACATAAACTATATTGTGCTAAACATTTTGCCATATTTAACGTTGTTGTTGGCATGCCATGTAACAAGCGTAGTGCTACATCGATAACAAACTTCTAGCAGCGAAACCGTGGGCCGACGTAATCTATGTCGGTCTCCACCTGAGAACAATCTGAAATACAGACAGCGTGTGTGGGTGTGCTTCATTTAAACGAAAGAGCGGCAGTCCATCAGGCTAGAGAGAGACAAAGCTATACAGAGTGAACGGTGCAGACATACACGCAGCCCGTGGGAAATGCACAGTAGTGGTCAGAACAGACTGCGCGCGCGCCGGCCCAGTGCACGTATTATTGTATCGGAATCTACTGTCTATAACGGCTTATGGGATTACGTTCGCGTGCTTCGATGTCGATTTTATCCGTATGGCATAAGAGTTAATTTCTGTAACGACACCTGTGCCTGTTGGGACTTTTTTACTAAGTTAAAATTTATGTAGGTAGTTACGTGTCGAGCATAATGCGATGGATTTTTTTAGCGATCGATTGAGGTGGTTTTTGCGGCGAGCTGCGTTCGGGATGCAAATGTAATATTTACGGAGTCTGTCGGCACGGACCGACAATACTGGGCTCACGGCTCTTACAATTGAATTAAAAAACAACCTACAAACCTATATTTCCATCGAAGAAATTTTCTGCTAAATGGTAAATCAATTATTAACTATGCTAGTGCACTTCATTATTTCATCTTAATAACAAGTTTATCGGAGGATTGAGTTGCTATAAGTCCTGCGATATGGTGACATAGCAGAAGTAGATACAAATATCCAAACACTTTTCTTTGAAAAATTTTGCCCAGCCCAATGAAGGCCTAGCCCAGACATAATTCAACTAATGAGAAAAACCAATTAACTCAGTTTTTTTAATGTTTACATCGACAGACAGGCCGACGCTCCACTTGATGGTAGGTGACTACCGTCGCCTATAACACAAGCAACGTCACAGGCGCTGCAAGTGCGCTGCTAACTACAGTAGGATTAAGAATAAGGGATTGGATAGGAAAATGGGCTCTGGCATCCCTTACTCACTCGCCGAAATATAACAGCACACGTGTTATTTCACGGTGGTCTGCAAGGGGGTGGTTACTGCCATCAGATGGGCTGCCCAAATGATTGCGAAACGCCATTAATATTTTTTATTTGTTTACTCAGGAGTTGATGACCTAATTTATTAAGGCATTGCTGACAATGATAGCTAACTATACGTTGGCTCCAATCCAACACATCCATAATAATTTTGTTTTAGAAAATTTTCGGCCGCTTACAGGACGCCGGTAGGTAGACTCATTGCGTGGGTGGTAGTGACTTCTACGTTCAGCTAAAATAGTTTCATTTGATCATTTAATAGAAAGTCATCGGTAATTTATAGGGTGAATAGGATTTTCTCATTATTAGGAAGTAATATTAATGCAAGACCAGCTCAATACTGACGACCTAATAAGGCCCGCGGATCGATGCCTGGATCCGGGCTGCTTCTGACTGGTCCTATTGGAAATATGACGATAATGTTAATTAACACAACACTTTCAAAATGAAGGTAAATACTATTGGTGAATTCCTTGCAGGAGGAAAAAGTCATAACAAAATTGAGGTGTTTAACAAGTTCGAAGTACACCTTAATCACCTTTCGATTCCTAAAACAAATGTTACGGATGCAATGAAAAATCTTCTCCATATTTTTACAGGGAACAGTCCCTCCACTAACCTTGGGCTACCCAACCTCGTGTTTACATGGACCGCGGGCGATACTATGCGCAATGGCCCATAAGTACCTACTCTTCCGGTGCGTTACTTGGCTCCCTACAATTTTATCTTTTCGTTTGTCTCCTTAACACTCTGCTCATTCTTAGACTGTCTTTGCCTCGTCTTGTTTATCCTTATTCTTGTCCCAACATGCATCAAAACTGTATTATTGCTTCTTTCTTACATTAAGGTGATATTACACGGATCAACCACATTGACAGCAATTCCGTTGAACAGCATTGAACATTGAACATTGCACGCATTTCTTATTTACACACAAAACATGCAACAAGACATTCAATGTTCATTTGCCTAGCGATGTCGCGTCAAATCGTATACGTGCAGGTGTTTCATTAATTTGTGAGTATTTAATAAATGAGTTAAATAAAAAAAAAGAAAATCTCGGCGTTGGTGGGTACGTCCGTGGATTTCGCGAAGAACGACCGTAGGAGCGTCAAGCAGTCAAGCGGACTGAGTAATCGTTCAATGTTCGTGTTTACATGTTTCAACCGTCAATTCGATTGATCAATATTGGCTCCATTGCATTGAAAGTCAAAAGTGAATCAAAACTTTCAATGATATTGGACAATCAAATTGAAATATGTTTAGATGTGTCAACGCCATTGAAGCAATGGAATTGAAAACAATGTTGAACCGAAATTGATCCGTGTAATATCACCTTTAGTCTCATACTGCTTGAGAGTTATGAGCATTGAAGATAAATTGAAAATTACGTTCAATGCTTTCCCGCCAATCAATCAAAACCTCTATTCTATATTACTAACTAAAAGTGAAACAAAAAACATTTCAATTTATAAGATTAGGAAAAATTTGTATAGGTATATTATGATACAAGATTTAGGGAAGGTTATGAAGATTCTCAAACCAACTGCTGAGAGTTACAGTTCTTGATTTGTTTCCTGTAACATCCTATATTATTGATCATTTCTGATATTGTAAAATAGAATCTTTTAAATTTGAAAATTCGTAGGTAACGACAGGGCTAATTTTCATTTATTGGATCAAGCCACAAATCGCTCTTTAAATTTCACATCACCACACGAATTGAGTATCCTTAAAATTATTGCCCACCCAACTACACCATTCCAATAACATTAACAATGGCATATAATTCGCTTCGTCAACCCACGCACGATGGTTAGGTACTTCTGCACTCGATTAAATGAAAAAGCTCGTAGCTATGCACCTTTATATAAAATGAGTATACATACATATTGTTTAAAACGGCAGAGGGTTGGTCACATCTGATGCATATCTTAATTAGGCCTCACAAGGCGCTGATCGATTTTTTTTAATATCCGGTCGCTTGATCCTCTGCACCTATAGAAAAGCAACTTTAAGACGGAATTTTTACAAATCGATTTTAGATTTTAATGCCATAGAAACAAAGGTGAAGTTGTTTAAAACAATCAGTAAATCAACGCTGGTTGCAGTGAAGATGTTACGATAATTAAAAGTTGCGCCGACTTGTTTGGTGTTTTCATTATAAGGTTTGGTCGGTCCGCCATTGGTTCGACGATGGAGCAATGAATGAAGCGTCGATATACTTATCTTTATCTATTTACTGTGATTTATTTCTCGTATTATGCATCAAAGCTTTAAGCTCTACCTTAGGTTTGCACTCAACAAAGTAAGAAGTACTTACGACTTCAATGTCGTTAAAAATTGAGTGGTAAGCTCACTTACATAAACCATAATTATTCATACAATATTTCAGTTGTAATTAATATCTATTTAGTGCTTTTTATGATTATATATACAAAATTCTTAAAGTTATATGCAAGATATATATTTCAGAATATAAAAGATTTTTATAGATATCATATCAAAAGACGAATTATATAATTTTCAGGAATTATATAAAAAGGAATATAAAAAGGACGTTGGTAACGTTTTTGCCCGTTTTTAATATTAAAAATTGAATCAAAAATAGATTTAACTTTTTTTTATGTTAAGATCGGCAGACAGGCTGACGGTCCACTTAATGGTAGGTGGCTACCATCACCTATAACACAAGCAACGCCACAGGTGCTGCAAGTGCGCTGCCAACTACAGTAGGATTAAGAATAAGGGATTGGAAAGGGATAGGAAGGGGGTGGTTACTGCCGCCAGACGGGCCGCCCAAATGACTGCGAAACACAGTGTGCCCTGCCATCACTTTCCAGATCCACACTGGAGCCAAATTGGAAATGTTCGTTTTTCAAAGTTGACCCCTGTGGGGAATCGAACCCGAGAACCCTAGAACCATCGCCTATCAACATTTGCAACTCCGTGAGAGTTGCATGTGCGCTGTTGAAAGGATCAATTAGGAGAATAGGCTTTGGTCACCCCCCCCAAACAGTTAGGTCAGCTTTGACTCCATCACTCCAGCCGCTTCCTGCGAAGCCTTTTAGGTCGTCTGTCCACCTGGCCGCAGGGCGTCCCACGCTGCCAATTACCATTTACCAATTTAAAAAAAATTTAATATGTATCAGATTCAGCCGCAATAAAGTGTTATAATGATATACAGTTTCTACAGGTATACCGACCCACATACAGTTTCTATCATTTTTATATGAAATTCTTTGCAATTGTTTCCAATAAAATAATTCAAATCACTACCTAATGTTATTCTTTATTATTTAAAGGAATTTAGTTTTTTTTTTTAATAAGTTTATGAACTACATATATTTATAAATTACTACTGTAGCTATTCCCTCATAAATAAGTAACGTATAGTAGCAAACTTGGGAGATAACATTTCACTTTTATGCGCAGAGTCGAGTGACCGTTGCTTGTAAATATCACAAACGTGAGATGCCCTGCAGAGTCGGTATCAACAATATGCCCCTGTGCATATCTCGTTTTGTATACTTCGCTTATTTTATTGTTTAAAATAGCTGCTATTTCGGCTGCTTTTAGGAATTTCTTAGTCCTTAATATATTGTCTTATAAGCCATAATTTAATCCTATTAATAAGTCAATCGGTAAATATTCAGAGTTGGATTACCTGAGTTAGGTTTAATACAAGGTCTATTACATCTGTCTATACATAAAATAATAAAATTGTAAACGAGCCGTGTATGTACCTACATTAAATATAAAAAACTACCCCCTTACAGAAGACCACCGTGAAATAACAGCATGTGTGCTGATATGTTTCGGTGAGTGAGTAAGGCATGCCAGAGCCCATTTCCCTTCTCAATCCCTTATCCTTAATCCTTGCAGCACCTGTGGCGCTGCTTGTCCTATAGAGACGGTAGCCACCTACCATCAAGTCTTAACATCTGTCGATCTTAACATGAAAAAATAAATATTAATTCTCCTGATTTACGCTGTCAATTACTCAGAATAGATACCTAACCTGAGTCTGTATCATTTGTATCTTCTAATTTAACTTTAGCATTAATATGTACATTGGATGTTAGAAAAAAGTGTAAAAAAAATAATTCACAATATTAACGTATACCTACGTACATGAGTCATTATAGTAAATAGCTTAAAAATATGAAAAAAGGTAAATATGTTAACATGGCAACGGCAAACGTATCAACAATCATTATTACAGCGATCTCTACACTAGGCGCCCAAGTAACACAAAACTTGTATATTAACTAAAATAGATACATATTTATGTTCTAAAGTCATAATAACACTGTTAGTCGGCACTAGCCAAGTTTCAAATCTGTATAGAGGCTTTTTTTTCACTTAATAATGCTTAATGCTATATTACAGTTAGTCAAAATTTGTTACAATGTCAAAACTCGTAATTAAACATCGGATAATACTAATGTACAGCTTCTTAAACAGCTTTTACACTTACACTAAGACTGTTCTCTTATAACGGTAATTTGAAAAACGTTACGCATTAAATAAGCATTACGAAATTCTTGTAAAGTGAACTTAGCCCTATTTTGATATTTTTAAGAATAAAAACTTTCTTATGGTCTATGGTTGTGTTAATTTAATGCGGATCCTATATTAACATTGACTAAATACAAATAAAAGCCATAGGTCCGTTTTCTTCATAATCCATTCTTTAATAATATCTACAGCTATATTCTGATCCAAATAAAAGTATTTTTAGAACTACAAGTAATAAATATGTCGTAATTTCAGTTTGCAAACGGTCATTTATTATTAACGTGAATATTATACACATAGCAATGGACAAAAAGAATTGGAAACAAAACTAAAAAATTAGCACTAAAAAACGGCGCCGTATATTATTTATTTATTATAAAATTTAGTAACACCTACTCGCTTAGAAACAATTTAGATACCTACGGTTTAATACGGTTTAGATACATACGGGTCGAATTGAAAATCCCCTTTTTTGAAGTCGCTCAATAAGAAATATCTCGAATAATTACATTTTTACATGGTTTTTACCATATGAGCTGTACCCTACTAAACATGATAACAATCAGTCACTATGGCGTATAATGGCTACAAGCATTAAAATATACTTCTGAAGTGTTGTAATATGGCTGAACATATATGCAAGTGTCTTATATAGTAACAATATAAGCTTTAATTTTTGTGTCTGGCCATATTATAACTAAAAGCACTATTACGCCATTGTTGAATGCCTAAAACTTTAATTCTCTTGCCGACATTTTGCTTTCCGTTTTCTTTTCTTACAAAAATAATTAAAGTCACCTAAATCTGATTAAAAAGCGTAGTGATCATTTGCTTTGTGCAAGGATGTCTATAAAAACAACTATGTTTATTAAAATTATGCTGAAATCCTAAAACACATTTTATACTAGGTTAGGTTTTGACCTAACCGCTTTAAAATGCCTTAAAATGTTTTAATAATAAAGCACATTTGGGAGGGCGCGTCTATTCTTTACCAAAAACATGCATATTTTATTCGACAAACTGATGCGCGCATGTCATTTCACCCATAAAAGACAAAAATAAAGTGGTATAATCTTTCAATATTATTCCTTCAAATATCAATCTCTAAGTCAAGTCACAAATAAACATTTGATCATAATACAGCATCATACGTATTTTTGAAATAATTGCGTTTTTTTTACAAAGGAAATAAAAGCATAAGCCTTGTAAGAGATTACATTAATAAGTTGTAATTTTTAAAGCTACATATTAATTGTGTAAAAGTCGCAAAAAATGCCGTTAGTATATCGATATGCTTTTTACTGACTTTATTAATGTTGTAATACAATAGTTGTAATGCTATTAAACAGCCTCTATAAAGCTCAAAGCTGTCTAAAGGGGGGGCCCAAATTTTACCTAAAAGAATCGTACAAAAGAAATACAGCTGATATAAGATTTGCTTATAATGCTTTGAGCATGAACTTGTGTTATTAGATGTTTGTTATAATGGTGTTTTGTGCTACTTCGAGGCTTGTCCTGTAGATGATCTAAGGTTACCAAAATAGTTCATTTACGCGACATCAATCAGTACAACAGATATTGCATTAAGATTTGCAAGAGTTTAAAAATGCTATTAAAAAAATCTTCGTTTGAAATGATTTAATGCAATTTCATAACGTAGTCATTCCGTGGCAGATAGGTAATGTTCATCCGAGATCTAATCTCAATACAAATTGTCATCGTCCGTCGGGTTTCAGAGTAATCGTCGCGGTGAGTTTCAGCCGTGCATGCCCTCGGGTTGTTCTGTCGTGGGAACGGCCAACCATTCGCCTCACTGAACATGTAGTATACGCCTTGATAGCTTCAATTTATGTACAGATAAGCTTTGCCATACCTATCCATCCGTTTAGGACTCCTAGACATAATTATATTAACGTAATTACGTTTTACATACAGAGTTACTTTGGCTTTAATATAAATTAAACATTATCAAATTTTATATATAATGATATCAAGATCAAAACTTTTCTGGTGATACTGCGTTTCTCACAGAAGACTACCATGAAATAATAGCATGTGTGCTTTTGTGTTTCTGTGAATATGTATCTAAGGGATGTCAGAGCTCATTTCCCTATAGTCTCCTAATCCTATCCTATCCTTTATTCTACAAAAGTTGCAAACGCACTTGCTGCACCTATGTCGTTACTTGTATGGATAGACGACGGCAGCCGTCTACTATCGAGTGGAAAATCAGTTTATCAGCCGGCATTTAGACAAAGGCAATTTTAAGTAGTGACAGGGCACATTGCGTTTCGCAGTCATTTGGGTGGTAGTCATTTACAGAAGACCACCGTGAAATAGCTGCACGTGTGAGTAAGGGATGCCAGAGCACATTTCCCTCCTAATCCTTAATCCAACTGTAGTCGGTAGCGCACTTGCAGCACCTGTTTGCTTGTGTTATAGGCGATAGGCGATGGTAGCCACCTACCATCAAGTGGACCGTCAGCCTGTCTGCCGATCTTAACATTAAAAAAAAACAAGTTCGTTACCATCACCGAAATGATGTTTTCATAAACGCTTTACAAATTGCTATAACATTAACTTTCGCTGGATATGTATTATTTTTCGCTTGAGCCTGACTATAGGTAGGTGTAGTAGTGTGTAATGGGTAAGTACAAACGACGCATCTAATCAGATAGTGGCGATGATTTACGCCCGAAGTTACGAGTGTGGTAGCAATAAGACGGCAAGTTTCACTTTGAAACCGATTTAGCCGCGAGAGGCGGCGAGAGATAAGTCAAAAGTGTAGGAATTATTACTATTGTAGGAGGCATTACACTCGATTCTTTAACTCATCGGCGTTGCGAGATGAATGGTTGCCGGTCCATACATGTTAGTGTTTCATACAATGGCTGGCCTGTCCTACTATTATTACATGCGGCATTCCTTTATGCGCGGACGTCACACGATAAAGGGGGGTATAAATAAGTGTGCACACGTCATGTAAGCATCGGGGACGAAGAGATGCGACGTCAATGGGCGCCGTAACGGCCCGCCATTATAGGTCCTATACCGTGTATTTATAGGTCCCATGCCTATAATGTTGGGCCACGGCCGGTGCGACGTAATTTATACGACCGCGGTTCGTGTATGAAGTGAAGTCATTTTAGGGTGTACGCTTTTCTCTTGCTTGCGCATTAAATGCTTTTATTTTTGTTAAGCATCCTATTTGAATTATGGAGATTCCTATAACTAACTTTAAACATTTCCCCCTTAATCGAGTTAGTTTTAATAAGGCAGGGTCTACTCAGACTCGTCTTTAACCTATTGATGATCCTGGGCACTTTAGAATAATGGGGTCCCTATGAATATGAAAAATGATTTTAAAATGGGCAAAATGAATAGGTATAAAAGTTAAATTTGCATTTATTCAATCGTTATTTTTATTTGTATAATTAAATGAATATGTATAATTACAACATAATCAGCATTCACTATATGCAGGTTAGTGCTTAAAGATCTATGTTGATTGAAGAGGTGGTCAAGATTTAAGAAGCGCATTCACTTTACTTCTTCAAATTCTATGTGTTTGAGTAATCCTTCTTGAACTGGTCAATCCTTCTTGAAGCATTGTACTTCTTACTTAATTTTTTAGCGTTCATCACTGCAGTTTGGTGGGAAATAGGGGACCCTATCCATGACTGCGTAAACTTTGACGAAAATAATCATATTTTTACAAACCTATGCTAATCTTTGTGTGTGTATTGAATTTGTATCTTTGTGTGTGGCTATTGAAAACTCAATAGCCTGCATATCTGAGTGTTTTTAAATTACTTGTGTGGTTTTTGAAATATGCCAATTGGTCTAACGGTGACTAGATTTCGTCGCCCACGAATTAGAGGAAATGCTAGCTTGCCGATGACATTGATAGGATAAAGATTAAGGGATAATCTGATTCGCAACAGCAAATTTACTGTTATTTCAAGGTGGTCTTCTGTAAGTTACTGCTACTATTCTGTTATTCTGTTTCTGTTATTGGTTAGTGGTCTGCTGCTAGTTGAATGCTATGTTTATGATCTCATGAATAATTGATTTATTAAATTTATTTAGTTTTCTGATCAATTATTTACAGCTATGGTTAAGTAGATTTTTTTGTCCTACCGGCTAAAGTTCCCCTGACAGAGATCAGAGATCTTACTTATAGCAGGCAGAGTAAACAGCGTAGTGTTTTCTTATTCTGTCATTTGAGTATCTATAGATTATGGTCTGATCGATCATGTTTTTTTTTTACCTGAAACGATAGAAACAGTTGAAACCGAGTAGGTAATAATAATTATTTAGTAAGTATTTCTTTAAAGAATAAGTACCTAGTTAGGTAGTCTTGATTTCAGTTTCCAATAGGTACATTTCTTCATCTCCTACCTAAACGTGATCAATAACCGCGTAAATGAGACGGTCGGGATGATTGAGTATCCCTCCCATAATGAATACCGCGTCAAAAGTACCGACTTCAGTCGGTGGTCTCGGACATCTTTGCAACATTATTTGCGAGGTGTCACCAGTCACCGCCAACGAAGAACCGTAATAACATTCAAACACTAACAAACTTGCAAAAAAAAAAAACGTTTTCGCTCAAACAATTCTTAAAGCTATTGCTTTAAAGTGTATTTTGCTTCGACCGCGGCGTTTAAAAAATTGAACAAATATCAAGTTTTCTTACTTTACTTGCGGTCATAAAGGCACCCTATCGGTTTTCCGAGGTGTTCTCGGAATGCGTATTGATTGTGTCCATATTTTGGCGACGTCTTGTTTGGTGTTTGTGTAAACGAAGCATGACTTTGTCGGCGTTAAATAAAGACTTCCTGTGTGGTAATGAAAGTAAACGTTGGTATCTATGTGGGCTTTATGGGCGTGGACTTTATGCGAAGATCTCTTCAGTTACCAATTAGAAAAAGGATGAGGTTTTATGTCTTTGTTTAAATTGTTATTAAAAAGTGGTTGGTATTTATTTATTTAATAGCGTTTCCCCGCGACTTCGAGCGCGCTGCTTTTTCTTATGCGTTGAAAATTAAAAAAATTAACGCCTGAAAAAATCTTAACCTCAAATATTTCTGTCAGGCATTTTTTTTTTAATTTTTAAGTGATTCCTTGCAAAAAGTATATTTTTTCTTGAATGAAATGTCTTCTTCTTATCGTGCCACTTCTCTGCGAAGATTGGCGACCATCATGGCTATCTTTAACTTGGAAGCTGCTACACGAAAGAGGGAGCGAGTGCTCAAACCAAACCACTCTCTCAAATTCTTCAACCAGGATGTCTTCCTCCTGCCTCTGCTACGCTTTCCTTGAATTTTGCCCTGCATCACTAGCTGAAGAATACGGTATCTTTCACCCCTCATCACGTGCCCGTGATGAAGCAGCTATTGCAGCTTCCTCTTCGTTATCGTCCACAACACCTCCATTCCCTTTTTCATTCGACGCAGAACTTCAGCATTTGTTCTTTTCTGCATCCATGATATGCCCCATGATGAACCCATGATTTATTTATTTAAAATCCACAGCTCTTTTTTATGTTAAGATGGACAGATAGGCTGACCGTCCTATTGATGGAAGGTGTCTACCGTCGCCTATAATACAAGCAACGACACAGGTGTTGCAAATGCGCTGCCGACTATAGTAGGATTAAGGATAAGGGATTAAGAAAGGGATAAGGAAATGGCTCTTAACATAAAACAAATTACGGATTTTACATTTGTACTTACAATATAGAAAAAAAAAAGAATAAGGTTATGAAAAAAAAAAGAATAACACTTGAATAATCAGAGAATAGTTAATGTGTACAGAAAAATAGCAAGCAAAATATATTTGCAATTGAATTATATACACATTTGGTTTATTACAACCATATATTATAAAATCACTAGACAGCAAGAATGTTGCCAATGCTAGTCCTGAAGGAGGGCAATGACCAGAATAAATCTGGTGAGGCAAATTTAGTGAGTAAAATTAAAATTAGCGATCACATAATAATTAAAAAATGTGTTTTATGATAACACAATTGAAGGAAATTTCCTAACATTCAGTTAGCTAATAAAACCCGAATCAAGATTTAACCAAATGAACGAACAACTCCTAGTTGTGTAACTTTAGTAAAAAGTAGTGACCTTTAAATTTTATTTAAGACTATTCTATTATCTTTTATCCACGGAGTGCTTCGCAAGAAAATTTAAAAGTATTTCTATCTCAGGGTTTAGTAGTCGGGAAAGTCGAAAGTAATTCAGTGCTAAGTTTTCGCATTTGGGACATTTATTTATTGGTAGGATTATATTATTCGCGTTTTATGAAGAGCCCATTTGCCGAGCGGGGTTGAGTCTTAGCGCTCTGGTTCGGGTTTGATTACTGGCAGGGTCAAATTTTCAATAAACTTTTGAAAAGTTGACTCTAGTCTCAAAATTTAATATTGTCAGGACCTACTTGGTTTCGCAGTCATAAATTTGGGCAGTCCTAGACGAGTTGCAGTAACCGTCCCACTTACAGAAGATTACTCTGAAATAACAGCATGTGTGCTATTGTGTCGCAGTGAGTGAGTAAGGGATTCCAGAGCCCATTTCCCTTCCCTTCTTAATTTAGCCTTATCGTACTAAGGTCGGCAGTGGACTTGTAGCACCTGCAGATATGCTTGTGTCATAGGCAACGGTAACCACCTAAAACATGTGGATGACTTTTACATAAAGCATATATTATAAGTATTATTATAGCTACAGGTATAGTGTTTGATGCGTGCGATTTGGAAATACGTAAATAAATGAAAAAAAGTAAGTATTGTCTCGCGTCTCAGATTACCTCGGATTCGAGATGTGTTGTTTAAGTGGCCCCTAAAGTATCCCTTTACGTCTTAATGTTTTCGACTGACTCATTACGGCAAACAAATTTACAATGTGCGAACAAATATATTTTACAAACACGGCTTAAGGTCTCAGCTAGATTGGACAGACGGAATGTTAATATCCGTTGCGACATAAGGGGAAAATTCACTTAAAAGAGCAATTAAAAGAACATCCCGATGGATTATATATATATATAAAAAAAGAAATTATGCAGCTGATAAGAATACATATCAGCAATAAAAATTGAATAAATGTTATAACACACATAAGAAAAAAAGGGGGGGGGGGGTTGTTTTTGTGAGTAAAAGCTAGTAATAAAATAGAAAATACATAAAAGACCTACTGTATTGACAGGCCTCTTTCACTCCGTGTGTGCCGTGATAAAATTGCCTACCGTCGCTCACATTGAATGTGAAAGGAGTGCAACTTCTTTACGCTAGTACTATTATTTATTCTGTGGTATTGATTGTATCACTAAGGATATCACTATAATTGTATCACTACTTTTATGTAAAATACTTATTTAGTTTACAGGAACCTGTATGAGAGTGTACAGTCTGAGCTTAGAAATGTTATTTTAAACATTCAAAATGAAAAAATAAATAAATCAGCAGGAAGCGAAATTATTAAAAGAGTTAAAATTTGTATACAACAGGCAAGGACACATTTTGAGCATTTAATAAGTTAATTTGATAGTAAGTTGCAGTTAAAGGTACCTTATTATTTTTAATAAATGTTAAATTTCATGGTCATCCTTTTGTTTGGGGGTGCTATGTTATTTAGAAGAAATAAATGCTTATTATTTAGCCTTTCGATCGGTATAGTAAAATTACAAATTTTTTTTTTCACATTTAACGGGTTCGATTCCCGGTCAGACAAGCGATTATTTAAAATTCTGTGAATGCAGTTCGTATTGTTTTTAAATTAAAAATGAAGTCTTCTTTCAGTAAAATTGTCTATCTACAGTATGTAAGGTACTTTCCCTCCATGTGGCAAAGTTTTGGGACGCCCTGTGTAAATTGTGTATGTTTCAACTAAAAAATTTTAATTATCTTTTTTAATTTTTGGGACTTTTACTTTACACATGCATGTTAGCCCTATCATTCTCGGAGCTAAGTTGTAATATATAAATGACCATGACTAAAAGCTTCGTTGAAGCTTCTTTTAATATATCAACGAAGCTCTCTCCTTCTTGTATGTGGTGCAATTCATGAGCATTCCTACACGGATAGTGTCGGATCGTAGCCTGTTAAGCTTTTCGTTTACAAACCATGGGATCGGAGGAGGTTGACTCTTGATGGTTCTATGTAATATTCTTTAAACCTAAAACACAACCCGATTTTCGTATAGAATAAACAGGTATTGGCGTAAATATATAGCACAAAATGGCGTAGTGTTTATTAAATTAATATTTTCTCCTAGCTTTTGACCTCTATTTCAATCTTTTACATATTAATAAACTAGCTGAGCCCGCAACGTACACGTGGTATTCGGTATAGCGTGTAACTTTTTTTTGTTTGTAAACCGATTGTAATAAGACAAACTTAAATGTTACGAGAGGCTTGCTACAATACTGCATCAGTGAAAACCGCGTTCAAATTGGTTAAGGCTTAACCAATTTGAACGCGAATTGAAGTTAGCAATTTCCAACTACAGACCTAATTTTGCTAATCTAGCGGAAGATGCTCAGACGCAATGCTCACACTAATATTAGTTACTAAGAATAATTTTAAGTTTTATGTTTTCCCTCTTAATAAAATAAAAAATACTACATAATTGTGTACATACTTTAATGTAAGTTTTCAAGAAGTATGTAATTGGTAGATCGCACAGGGTTTCGTCAGTAAACAGTAGATCTTGGGTCTAATCAAGTCGGCCACCCCTGGGTTAAGCCATTTCTGAGATAGCGTGCACAAACGCACAAACAGACAAAAATTCTAAAAACGTTTTTTTGACCTCGGTATCATAAGTATGTACAACGTGTACAAATTGTGTTTTTTTTTTTTAATTTACAGACACGGTTCGTTTACGATTTTATTAATGTATAGAATAAATATAATAAAATCGTATAAACCTACGCCTTACAAATTTTTGCATTAACAATATTAGTAAGATTGCACAAGGAATGTGTACTTTGCCGCGTCCTATTAAATCTAAACATGTATTATTATTTTTTTCTCTTAAAAAACATGTTCATTCTTGTTTCCATATAGGTAAAAAAGAAATAATGTATAATCGTCCTAACCCGATCCTCCAATGTTATGACTTATTTGTCTTTGCTGTATTTAGATTTATCGACAGTCGTGGAATATATTTGATAAAATCTGTATAAAACTTGCATTAGGCGTTTTAGCAAAACAAATTTATTTAACAGGGATAATTTTTGGTGCGTGCACCTATTTTTGTAAAAAAAAAACGATGATTCGTCGTTCTGTAGGCTAAAACTTGAGTAGGTATATGTTCTATCGACTGTACAATGGTGAGTGTTCTGATGAGTTGTTCCAATTAATGCCAACACCTTGTTTTTACCACCGTACTACTAGATGCAGATTCCTTTCGCATTACTTGCTGAATAGGGTGCGCTGTGCACAGTCCAGATGAGTGGAAACTTTTATCTTGCGAATTTTAGAAAAATCTCCTTTCTAAGATGTTTACACTTAGCTACAATATGGGCTTCTTCAAGCGAGCCATACCTAAACAAATTCCTGCAGGGTCAACAGCAGACCTGTGGTGTTACTTGTGACCATTTAAAATAAATGAATTGGGATCTCAGTCACGATTATTGGCTATTTATCAAAGTATATATTTATTTAGCTATTGATGTGTACCTTACATATACCTACTTACGTCATTATAATTTGCTATCATTTACATCTAATCCTCCGGAAATAAGCTAATGTCTTTTCGCAAATACGCTGCAATAAAAGGTGACGATCAAAAGATAAAAGCAGAATTTTATTCTTATGAACAAGTGGAACAATTTTGGACTTAATGTTTTAGATAATACAGGAATACATTGTAAGTTGACGAGCCCGTTGAATGAGTGGTTAGGGTGCTTACCTTAACGCTCAGTTCTAGGGTTCACGGGTTCGATTTCCGGCAGGGTCAACTTTGAAAATGAACTTTTCAAATTTGACTCTGGTCTGGATCTGAAAAGTTGTGGCAGGGCACACTGCTTTTCGCAGTCATTTAGGCAGCGCGTCCCTTACAGAAGACCACCGTCAAATAACAGCACGTGTGCTGTTGTGTTTCGGTGAGTGAGTAAGGGATGCCAGAGTCCATTTTCCTATTCAATCCCTTATATCCTACTGCAGTTGGCAGCGCACTTGCGGATGCCTGTGGCGTTGCGTGTGTTATAGGCGTCGGTAGCCACCTACCATCAAGCATCAAGTGGACAGTCAGCCTGTCTGCTGATCTTAACATAAAAAAAAAATAGTTTAGTACCTATTCAATACTTTTCTATATTACCCTAATAGAAATTTTTATATATGCCTTTGTTCTGTATCAGCTTAGTTATATATGTATAGGTAGAGTAATGTCAATTACATAATAGGGCCTACCGGGTTTTAAAAATTGCGTGTACCGTGTCGATTTCTGAACGTTCTTCGCACTTGGTAATGATAGAGGCAACACTGGCAAGCTTGCCAACGATAAGCAACAAATATGTTTATTCTTTTTTAAAATTTGTTTAAAATGCAGGTTTTTAAACAGAATTTAAAGTGGAAGTGAAGTAGCGTTAGCAATTACGTGGGTATGACAATAAAACGGTCATGATTCTGACAAGCGTCGGTCATTTGATTATTCGGACGTCACCGTCATAAATTAAAACATCGTTGGACTACATTTGCATTTTTATTGTTCCAACACGGAATGGACAAAGGTTGTAATTTTATCTTCGGACCGCAAAATTGAATTATTTATTATTCGATTTATTGTTCGGATCGACTGTAAAACGCAATTATTCGCCGACCGAAATTTCCTTGTCTTTTTGTAAACACAAATTGGCTTCTTATTAAAGAAAAGGTCCATTTGGTCATAATAGTTTTGTCTTAATCTAAACCTATGCGCTCCGGGTTTGGAATAATATAGATACCTATACTTTTTAAATAGTGGAAGAGATTTTCAAATAGATGCAGTGGTTTCAGGGTTTCCCTCCACTTATAAACAAACATACAAAATCCGCTCTTTCTCTTTATAATATTCCATTAGTATGTATATCAGCAGCAGCATTTACAGCTTTTTATGTAATCTTATTTATCACTAGCTGAGCCTCCAACTTCGTACGCGTGGTATTCTGTATAGCGCGGAACTTTTTTGTTTGTAAATTCGTTGAAATGAAACAAACACTAAAACAAGATATCAGTGAAAACCGAATTCAAATCGGTTAAGCCATTTCTGATATTAGATTGCACAAACGCACAGACAAACAGACATACAGACAAACGGATAAAATTCTAAAACCTATTTTGTTGACCTCGGTAAGATAAATACAACGTGTATTAATTGTTGCTTTTTTAAACAATTGTTTTGACATGGCTCGTTTATACGATTTTATTAAATATAGATAATAATTTTATTAATAATTTCGTAATTTAATTAATTATTAATATTAATAAAAAGATGTACTTCGGAGAGTGTGCTCGGCTGCATAAGATCATACTGCCTTCCTATCGGACATGCAGACGTACGGCTGGTTAACCATCCTCACCTCTAATTCAGAGCAAGCGCTTTAAAACACCCTTTATAATGCGCACTGCTAAGGATTGGATCGCTCCATGGTCGGCCTCAACCTTCCTACATGGATATAGATGCTGCTCAAGAGCAAACTTTATGTAATGTAACCTAAAGAGTTATGATTTTTTATGTAATAATCGACAGACAGACTGATGATCTACCATTTTTTAGAGTAACTAAGGAGGCCTATATAAACATGAGCAACGGCTTTGGGGTCGCGTGCTGCCGACCTAGACAGGATATAAGGCCCGGGCGCCCCCAAAGCGGAGATGAGCGGAGATGTTTTGTTACACAATGTCATCTCCACTAGAGTGACTCCACCGAAGCGATGATGCGTATACAGCCGCCTCGAAACACATCTCTGCGCGCCGTCGCTGGCTTGTGAGTCATAGTTTACTATACAAATATTACATCTCCTCTCTGCTCCGCTCAACCGTCTCCACCGAAGCTGAGTGGAACAGAGATGAGTAAATAACGAAATCCTATTGGTTATTTCTACGATCTGCTCCGCTCGTCTCGTCTCCGCTTTGGTGAAGACTCGGGCTTAAAGGAGGGGATAAGGAAATATTAAGATCTAGGCTCTCCTTACTTACTAAGTGAAACACAGAATATAACACCGTGATACAACAGCACATGTGGTTTTCTTTAAGGGTGGTTATACTGACGTCAGACGGGCTTCCCAGTTTATTACCACTAAAACACCATTACAAAAAAAAAATTAATGATATTTATATTAGTAGACTCTCACTAGTAAATAATAGGTGCATTATTGCATTCTTAGTAAATTCTTCTTCTTCTGACAGTACCTACTCCATTAGTGGAAGTTCGCTGTCATAGCTTAGCGAAAGTCTGAAACTGAACTAATAAATAATTACATTTGAAATACTTCTTCGAATCCTTGTCTATCCCAGTCCATTACTGAAATGTTTTTAAGCCAAAACTTTTATTTCTTCCAACGAGTCTTTTTGCTAAGTATCGCGTCTATTCAATTATTGAGGAACTTTGAATCCAACAACGACTGTCATACGTCGCTCAGGCTCGCATCCTCACATTTTTCGGTCACAAAAATTTTTTGACGCGATGAACCATCAATTGAGCGCCTAGTCCTGCAGGGTAGAGTGGAAAGCATGAGACCGCGTGGAAAGTTATCGATGAGGTGGACAGATTAATTTGATGAGTTGTTCGTTGGATCGTTCCGTGCACCATAGGGCCATGAAGGCGACGCGTGGTGAGACTGAAGTGATTACCATAAGACACTCAGATTGATTCGGACAGAGAGAACAATCGTCTATTAGTAACTCTAAACAAAATCCTAACTTAAAATTATAAATGAATAAGTGAGCTTTGTTTATTTGTTTGTACACTTTTACGCTTTAGGTAATTAACCGACCATGATAAATATATAAATAATTTCATCCCGGGGTGTCAGGGGTAAGAAAAAGGATTTTAGGTATCAAGAAAAAAGAACTGTTCCGGAGGTACACGGACGAAGCCGTGGGCAAAAGCTAATAAATTATAAGACTATATTGTGCAAACTTCCAAAAAATACACATTTATCTATTTAGGAAACCTGTATTCAAGAAATATTATTATTTAAACGGCTACTTGAAATATATTGATTGTTCATTTTTATTGTAAAATTTATTAATTAAAACCGATAATATATTCAAATTTATTGACGGCTAATGAAAGTATTTTAAACATTTCGACGTGGCCATAAAAAGGCCATAATAGTTATGATTTAATGTGAATTTGCGACTACCTGCGGTGGCATTGGGAAGGAATTCGGTGGCAGATTGCAGATCGCTTGACATTAATCATTATAAATATTTCGATTCTAAAATAGGTAACTATTTTTAAGGTAAATTTTATTTTAAAAGCGTCAGTGCGTATTAACGTTTTGTACTCAAAACGACGTTTAATTGATTTTATGAAATTTAATAAAAGTTATACTACTAGCTGAGCTCGCAACTTCTTACGCGTAATATTTTTAGGTGTAAACCGATTAGAATGAAACAAAACTAAATGTTTTAAGTTTAAAGCTTAACAAATAAACTTATTTTGGCATTAATAACATGTGTATGTAATTCCTCGTTAAGTAAGTAAGTTACTTACAAACCAAGTATCAATAGGTACTTAACCCGATACATTATAATTTAGTGTTCAGTGCTGATATTTCAATCTTGGATTTAGCGGTCAACCAAACGCCATATTAACTTTAATAAGGCTGTATTAATCCAATGACAGCGTACTTAGTCGACTAAGAAATCACTGATAAAATCTCTCACTTCCACCGATCCGCATGCCGACGTACCGTCGGGCACACAAATGCCAAGACAATTGACAAGCGTTAGGTACAGTCACAAATACAATGAAATAAATACCTTCTCACACCTTATACGGGTGAATGGGATAAAGAATTTAAAGCCGCGACTGTACACTCTTGAAAGTTCTCACAGCGTCACGAGAACGCTCTTTACAATCGATATTCAAAAAGAACATCGATGTCTTGTTGTCAACGGACAATTCTTTCGGAGATCAATTGCGCCGAACCACGATTGAATTTCGACTTTAACATCGACACGCGAAGACCTAATTCGGTTTGGTTCGTTTGGGAATTTATTGTTCCGTTTCGGCATGAATTGCGTCACCGACTAAAAAGACAAAGCACAAACCGATCGAGACGCATTGTGGGGCTAATGATGAGCCAAAACATTATTTTTAGAAGGAGTTCGACTAGCCGGGCCCGGTTCGCTTAATAAGGTATACAGACGATCGGACTTAGAGATACGATTCGCTTTTATGGTGCCGGTAGCGTGGCCAGTTGTTAACATGCTCAGGTTTCCTGACACGATGTGAGCACTGATTGTTTCCTCATTCGAATCGATACAAAGCTCCTTATCGACTTTTCATGAACTCGATGTCGTTGGAATGCGAAATAGATACATCTGTAAGGGTAAACGTTTATTAACTTACCAATTTTCTATATTACCTAAACTTTCATAGAGCTAGACTCTTAAGTTATTCATTATTTAAATCAGAATACAATAGCGATCTATTTATCGCCAATCACTTCTGGTGGGAGATACCTACACCTACACGTATAAATTTTCTTTATAAAGCCATAAAGTTACAACATAACTTATTCCTTATGACCGCCCATTTAATTCTTCCCTTACAGAAGAACACTGTGAAATAGCATTTGAGCCATTCGTTAGATACGTGATGAAGGAATTTCAGAACTCATTTTATCTTGTTCCTTTTTCAGAATCGGCAACAGAATGCCTCCGTCTGTCTATAAACACCAGGTTCGTAGCCTGGTGCCACAGCCGAATTGTCATCAAATGAGCCGTCAACCTGCCTGCCAATCTTTACTATAAAAAAATACGATGGCTGATATATCATGGTTGATGTGTCTTATTAACAAACAATATGAATCAATGCATATTACTTGAGAACTGGTCCAAAGGGAATTATGTGAATATTGATAACAAAGCAATATTGCCTATCTACAAATCGAGGAAAGAAGAAAAGACATCAACGCACGTCCATTTTAAAATTCTAGCCAATTTCATATTTAAAAACCGCAACGTTAAACCTTTATTATTAGAACTCTAACGCGACTGACAGGTTCGAAAATTAGAAAATTAGCAACGGATATCAAGCATTCAGTGTGGTCGGCCTTCATTCATTCAATCGACAAAGAGGACAGCGCTCAATATCGAGTGTCGATTTGTTACATGTTCTTTTTTTTTTTTTGTTAAAACCGTAAAACTTGGCATTTATATGGACTTTGTAAGCAAACATTGGCTTCGCCATTGTCTATCTTCATGGGCTGCAACAGTTCGCATTGTCCTAAACATAGGACAATGACTCTATAAGCTCCCCGGAGCTTCTTATAATGGATACCAATTTCGTTGACAATATATTCTCTAATATGTTTTGATTTTCTCGGCTGTTGCAATGGCGTTTGTGTGCCCTGTGTTCACCAATCGTGTTTATAGCCGTGAACGAACTGTATTGAAATGTGTTTTGTCAATCTTTTTTTTAGCTCTCTGACAGTTGTTCTATTGTTAAAGTATTTAACGTTCGCGTGGCAAGACACATTCCGTTATTGGGTTTCTAAAATTTCTCTATTCATGTGAAATAATTTCCTAGTAATTGAGAAATAAATCTCTCCGTTGAGGTTAGTAGGTACATAATTATATAAGATTTGGTAGATAGTTACACGGAGACAAAGGAGGCGGCGCGTAAGCCAGTAGCCGCGGGCGCACATAAATAACCAGCCACACCGCAAACAAGCATCGTATTTACGATAATATTATTTATACATGCGCCCGCGCAATACACGGAGGCTCTAATGCGCGAGCAACCTACATAATAACGAGAACGCGCGGAAGGCGTAACCCGGTGGCAATCTTCTGTCTCGCTCTGCGACGCCCCGGGCGCGCGTCCAAGCGAGACGAATAACCACAAATTTATTGAAACGAAACAAAAAAAAAAAACACCAACTGGCTACTGCACTCCGCGTCGCCTCCACAAAACTAGACACATTTTTCCACGTCGTCGTGTGCGAGCGAGAAGCGCACCGCATGTGTGACGGGCGAGCGAGACGGATAGCGTTCGGCGAGCGTCGCTCTCAACTAAACGACCGGTCATGTGGGCGCTGCCGGTGTTGCGCACGCGCGGCTACCTCGACGCGGCTGAGTTCCGCGCTCACGCAGCGTTCGGTCGGCTCGCTTTGCCCGTGTGACCTTTACTTGGTGAACTTAGGAAGCGTCGTTCGCTGTGAACCGTCCATTAGACCCCCTCCGTCGCGCGCATTTGAAAAGCATCAGCGGAACAGCGACAGCACACGAGGGAAAGGGATGGCAGGCGGTCGTCGGTGCCGTAGCTAAAGGTATTTGTAGAATGCGTGATCTGTATCGGGCGGGAGGGAGAGTGCGCGGGACGCGGGGCACGTTCGGAAGCGGTGGCAGCTCCCATCGACTCCTGGGGTTATTCTTCCTCAGGCCACTGCTGCTCGAGCTACGTACCAAGCGAGCCAGTTTTTTCTGTCCACCGCACCGCACGCCACACACTCGTTAAGCCCGTGCCAACACGAGAAGTCATCCACTAATAAATTACTGTTTTTTACTGCTCTCGTATACAGTCTCCGTCGCGCTGCCGACTAATTTGTACGTAAAAATAAACACTCATCAGCAATAATCGCAGCCGTTCACCTCTAAATACAGTGAGTACTTACTAACTTTGTTATTATATTTATCGTTTAATCCTTGCTCTCATAATAATTATTCATCTCTTCTCCAATCGGCGATTTTCTCCAGACAATTCCTATTGGTTGCTGAGAATATTATTAATATTTTTTTTTATTATAAAATAACAGTTAAACCAAGCGTTATTTAAAAGCATTTACGATTCCAATTGGCGATATTTTTTTATTACAGTGGCAATATAAATTAATTATTGAGAAAGCCCTTTCAATTCTAAGCAACTGCAACAAATACAATTGAAAAACGTTTAAAATTAAGATTAAAAAAAGATCAATGATATATATCTAATTATCTATCCATAAAATGTATCTATGAAATATAATTTCTTAAGGTAACACACGAATAACTTTCGTCCTTTCACATTAACAAAAATACGTATAATCGATCTTATTAACATGTAAATTGGTTTAGCGCCTCTAGCGGCGCTAGTCCTACAAAAGGACATTCAAAAATATTATCCTTATTATATGTTTTTTTATAATCACGAGCACCCGAGAAACATCCACTGTCCTTACAGACCATTTTACGACGATTTATGGTTTATTGAACAATAAAAGAAGAATGGTATTACAAAAAGTGGCGTCACTGTGGACATTTAGGAACAAAATAGTTGAACACTCAATACATTTCTATTGTGTCATTTTGAACGTATGTTGTTGCATGCATCATTAGATATAAGTTTTGACACCTCGAAAATATTCCCATGAGATTCAAGGTTTTTTTGTAAATTGAACAAAATACATATTAAACATTCTTTTATATGCATCTTCATATCTTATATATATATAAAAATGAATCCCTATTTCCCTTGGTCACGACATCTCCCGATTTTAATTCGGGTTCCACTAATGGAAAGAGGGATAAACGGGGAATGTTTTAGTATATAAAAATTGCACCACGCGCGAAGCCGGGGGCGGGACACTAGTTCAATATAAATGTAAAAAGTAATCATTACATTAAATTTAGCAATGAATCCGAACAATCACACCACTTAAAAGCTATGTCGTTAAACATAATTTATGAACAACAATAAGGAAATGCAAGTTCAATACAACAAGCAATAAATAATCTGAACCAAATGCATCTGCATTATAATGAATATTAATCCTTAATAACCACAGTTAATTACAACCGGTATTTATTTTTAACCTTTAAATTGTTAAAAGAAAATGTTATTTCTTTTAAAAGTATTTTTAAAGGAATTTTATTGGAGTTTTATTTCACAAAAGATAAAAGCAGTATAGGTCGTTAAAATCGTGAGGTTGATTGATCCTTTTCTAATTTCAGTAAATTGCACAAATTTCAGAGTTTTACATTTATAATTATCTACATATTCATGAAATATGTTTTGTACTCTAGAAATGGATTAAAAGATTTTAGATCTCAAAGTGGGTTTAATGCTCTAATAGACTAAATTTCAGGAATTTCTTATACAATTTTTCGTTACGACGGTAAAGTTCTGACATGCAGGTAGCATCTTAACTAAAAATCCTTGCAAAGTCCAGCAGGACTATATTTTTGCTTAACAGAAATAGAATTTAATCTCAGTAGGTAAAGTGGAATATCTATAAGAATTAAGAATTGTCTTAAGAATTCTTTCGTTACATATTGGTTTAAAAAACAGTTGAAAATATATTAGAATAAACAAATTGTTAATTGCGATAAATTATCTCGTTTATAATTATAATAAAAGGTCGAACGCTGTTAAATTTAAATCGTGCAAAAAAGAAGGAAAAAATACCTCATTACGTGTTGAATAGCCAACTAATTTGCTTATACGTAAACAAGCCTCGAAGGCTCAATCGAATTTACATCCGTAATTGCTTACTGACAAACTGAGCTTTATAGTCCGAGAGCTCGTTATTATTATTTTAATCCGACCAAATAAAATATTACCGGTTTTTTAAATTTACTTTAAATTGAAATATAATCTTAGATATAATACAGATAGGATTGTCTTTGAATCTAATGAAATGCTTAATTTTATATATAGCAGGCAATATACCTCATTTAAACTTCTTACCTATTAGTTTTTAACATTTTTTTAAATTAACATACAAGCAAACAAAAAATACAAGTTAATTATATTTGTCCTTGTGTGAAGCCAATTATCATATCCACAGAGCCGAAACACGCGATTATAAATATGCGATTTTGAGTATTGATTAAGCATCAATTCTTTGTAAAATATGTCAAATTCGTATTAATAAGTAGTCATATTAAGTTCTAGGATTTTAATTAATTACATATAAGCAATAAATTTTACAAAACCTAATTTGATTTTTTTGAATTAATTTATTTCATTGAAATATTCCAAGTATTTTAGAATTTGCTTTTTGGGAAATTACAAATAAAATTAAGAAGGCCTTACCTTAATTATTACCTAAATAAGCAGTAGGTAGATAAGTATATATGTATTCACTAAATTAAAAAAATAATTTTGAGCAGCAAATTGACATTAAATTAATGTGAGCTCTTTGGCTATACTTGCGTATCGCGGTAGCTGGATGTTGCCACGCGCCGCCTTCGCAATTTTCTAATCACGGTTTGGATAAAAATATCTTTGCGTTTTTGTTAACTTAAATGTACCTAATGTGAATATTTTGATGTTTATAATATTATTGAGTTTGTTATTTTTAAATAATATCGACAATCTTTGAATTTCTTAATTTTTGATTTGCCATAAAATATCAAGTTTGTGCAAAACTCTACTAGACGTTTTTATGTATAATTTTATGTATGTTTTTTTTTATGTATAATTCTTTGTATTTTGGTAAGTAATATCATATTTTGCATTCGCTGAATTTGCTGAATAATTTAAAATTCATAAAAATAATATGTATGAGCTTAATAAATAAGTATTATAAATTAAAACACAGGAAATGCAGTGGGGATATTGCAACTATGCTGCCGACTAAGATAAGAAAAATTGTAAGGGTGTGAGAGGGTAGGGAAAATTAAAAATAAAATAAAATCATGTTTGAAAAAATTGAAAGAAAGAAAGAAAGAAAGCAACTTTTATATAGTATGTTTGGAAAAGTTTTCATGTTTCGAAACTTAGATACACATCTTTTCAGACAAATATAGTTTTCCGTTGTGCGTGTAATTCAACGCAAAAAGTGTTTATTTATAATAGGTACCGATTTACGTAAGTTTCAACAGTAACAAAAAAATTAAAATGATCAGAGGTTTACGTTTCAAAGTTAATATTAAAAAAATCAAACAAGTTAAATTTGTTTGTTAACAAAAAGTTTTCGTTGGTATTTATTCAAACTATGCGAACAATTTTCGAGTTATTAATGCATTTAGCCGCCACCATTATTTATATTAGCATAAGCAAGAATTAATATTCTATCCAGGCTCACAATAATCAATACTGTGTTCTCGATCAATATTTAAGTATCAAAAGATATTATTAATGGTCACAAGAAAGGTCCGACCGCGGCGGCATTATGACAAAAGCTGGTCTCAGTCCTGACAATAAATAATAATCATTGTTTTCTGTGGATCGTAAACAGGGACCAATGTGTTAATACGCACTACGCTGGCTATATAATATAATATAATATAATATAATATAATATAATATAATATAATATAATATAATATAATATAATATAATATAATATAATATAATATAATATAATATAATATAATATAATATAATATAATATAATATAATATAATATAATATAATATAATATAATATAATATAATATAATATAATATAATATAATAAAAGCTACAAAGTCTGTGAAACCTAAAATCTTAAAAAGCCTTCGTCTAAAAATCCAGTTTAATATCAAAATAATATAGTTTAACAAATACTAATATTAAATAATTTTCTTCTTAGATAATATTAAATAATATTTTTCTTCGTCCATATTATTTCATAAGATTTTTCTTCATAAGATTCATAATTATTAAATTATTATTGTGCGTATTCCTCCATTTCGTGTCTCATTTCCACCCAAAAAATTTTGAAGAAACACTATTTTAGACTAGTGTAGATGTTATTTGTTAAAACTACACTATACTAACTGGAAATAAATGGTTGATGATGCAATGAAATTTTTCTTGTATTGTTTAACATAAACAATTAGGTATGAAAAGTTTATCTGAATCTTCGGATTACACTTTGAAATTTCATAAGAAAAAATTAGAATCTTCGGTGTATTACACAGAGATCATTTCACACATAAGTTGTAAGCTACAACCCGTAGGGATGCGACAGGAAACTCTTGTTTGTCATAGATAAAAGAACAAAGGCGAACTCGCACTGGTCGGCTCTTATCTGTTTAATCTCCACGACAATAAATGGAAGAATTTCTTACCAAGAAAGTGTTAATATGTATAAACTTAAACACGCTATGTTCCAAGTTTGGAGTGTCAATCAACAAATATAATAAACTTCTAAGATACTCTTAAAATATTCCTATTTAGATTTTTATTAGAATCACGCATTAGCTTACCTAATTCACTCTTTTAGCTAAAGAAAAGGATAAAGACAACTTAGGCTTTAAAATTAATAGTTGATTTCTACGACAAGGATAAAAATGCGGAAATAAAAAATAAAAAAAAACTGGATCGAATATAATTCTGTAAGTTTTAAACTGTTTTTAAACCAAAATTTAAAATTTATGAAATTAACCCTTTCTTCTTTAATGCGTATCTTTGAATTTTTTGATAAAGGTACTTATCTACTGAATATTTTCGAAATAAATGTAAATGCAAGTAATGTCAATTTAAAAAAATCTATCAGTTTTTCTGTTAACTTCTTCCAAGCCAACCAACAGATTTTGTTACAGTTTCCACTAAAGTATTGAGCGAAAAACGAGGGAGGTTTTTGTATAAAAAACAATTGTACCGAAGCTGGGGGCGGTCTTTTTTATTTTAAGATCGGCGGACAGGATGACAGTCCACTTGATGATAGGTGGCTAACCGTCGCCTATGAGAACAAGCAACGCTACAGGTGCTGCAAGTGCGTTTCCGACTACAGTAGGATTAAGGATAAAGGATTGGGAAGGGATAGGTAAATGGGCTCACTCACCGAAACATAACAGTACACATGCTGTTATTTCACGGTGGTCTTTTGTAAGGGGGTGGTTACTGCCGCCAGACGGGCTGACCAAATGACTGCGAAATGCAGTGTGCCTTGCCACTACTTTCTAGATCCAGACCAGAGCCAAATTTAAAAAGTTAATTTTGCAAAATTGATCCTGCCGGGCATCGAACCCGGGAACCTTAGAACAGAGCGTTAAGGCAACTACCCTAACCACTCGTCCAACGAGTTCGTCAAATTACTCTAAATGTAAAATGAGATAATTAAGAAGAAATTTCTTCTTGTCTACATGTAAAAAAATCTAAATTCATAACTAAGAGCTTATAGTTAACTAGTTAATGTATTGTCTTAAATGTCTTCAAAAAGTAAGGTTTCTGCTATTCAAAAACAGATCATGTCGTACTAAACACAAAGTGCAAATTAGTGCACTAATAGTTTGGCTAAGAACTGTTGTTATGCGAGCCGCTGTGCAGTGGGCGCGGCGGTGATATGTTATCAATATCCTTTGTTTGCGTCTTGAATGCAGCTTTCTTTGGCGGTTACCTGTCTAAAGATAACATTATGCATACACAAAGATAAACGTTGAAAACTTATCAGTAACTGCTCTATTTTTATGATTATCTTTGCGATTGTATGTAATGCGCTGTAAATTTTTATTGGCCTTTTATTATTCTAACAAAGGTAGGACATAATTATTTTATGTAATACCTACCGAAACCTAAATTAAAAACTTTTCTTAGCTATGTATTATGAATGTTTATTAATTAAAAAATCACTGAGTAACTAGGTAACACAATTATTTGACTTTAATATTGTTTTTTCTTCTTGTTTGCTAATATTTTAATACTAACTGAGTCCGTAACTTTGTAGGCATGGTGTTCGGTAAGATATAGCGCATAATTTTTTTGTTTGTCAACCGATTGGAATGAAAAAAAAAACACTAAATGTTACGGGAAGTTTGCTACAATACATCAGTGAAAACTGCATTGAAACCGACAGAAAACAGACAAAAAATTTAAAAATTATTTTTTTAACCTCAGTATAACATAAGTACAACGTGTAGGTACAAATTGTTTTTTGTATATAAGGTTTTATGGACGTATTAGAATTATTAGAAGGTCCATAAACAATATTTGAGTCAGTTTAGTTAAATTTGTATGTGTAGAGCTGTTAGTATTTCACTCAGCTGATTATCGACAGATTTTATTGACCAATGAGGTTTAGATATTTTTAAATGGTCTTTAAAATTATCTTTTGGTTATCTTTAAAATAGATATTTATCTTAATAAACATTTACTACTATAACTAGGTTTTCACTAAACGCAGCTTGCATCCATTATTTATAGTATAACATGATTTTTACATAGTACCTATACCTACCTATGTGTATGTCGTTAATACCACCGAGTGGAAGTAGAAGAACCGCTACTATAGTGATTTCCCCAATAGTTATTTTATCTTATGTCTTACCGATATGTCATGTCAACAGTCAATTAAACTTGCCAACGCTATGTTTTTATGTCTCGAATTTAGTTCAAGATATAACTCATTACTGTCTCTGTAATGCAGGGAATCCCCGACCATAGCTTCGTTTATAGCAAGCTGAGTTTCAACAGACTAACCAACAGACATTGTTATATAAACCTAACAATCAAATTAAGCAATGTGAAACTGCTGCTCTATTGCTACAGTATAGCTATATCATTTTGAAAATTGTCGTTGAATTGAAAATAATGTAAACAAATCCAAAGTTTTCATATTGTTTAACCATAAAGACGTTCAGTGAAGTATTATACAAACACGGACCGGTAGAAGGCACTTAACACCATTCACGAAAATTTTACGTCACGCTCATTCATTTTTATGTTTGTTGAGGCCAGATTGCGCCGGCGTTTGGCCAATGTTTGTTCAAAAATCAAACATCCGCGCTTGTTTCTTTTGGAAGCGCCATAGCTAGTAAATACGTCCAATGTTTGCCCACTTTATGTGAGGTTAGGAAGTTACGCCCCGTTTAGTCGAAACCAGTTACGGACATGACAATGATATGGCTAAATTCAAGGCTATGGAATTTCAAAATTGAAGCAAGTAGGTATGCTTATACGAAAGATGAAAGTTATGCGCATTTAGAGTAATAATTCCTTGAAAATGTAGGTTATAAACATAGATTATTTCGTTACTAGGTATATTTTATACTTACTACCTTTTTATTTCACACATTTCTACGCAATAGAGATCCGAATTGATGATTCTGCCCGGCGGTAAAAGCTCATTATGAACTATGCCCTTCCAAACCACCATACACACAGTATCACCTTATTGCGAGTTAACCCGGGTTTTGGCACAGTGTGTGAAGCCTGATGGACCTTTGACCACGACCGTTTTCGCACGTTCTGTGGTACGTGATCCACTTCCAAAACGATGTCATTACGTCTCAATAAAGAATCGCAAATAAGTATACGTTTCATAAGGTTTCTTTCAATGATCTCGTGTGGCACCCAAATATCGAGATTTTTTGTGCACCCAGCTTTTTTCAAATGGGTCAAAACTGTTTTGTGGTAAATTCCCAGTTCTTCAGCTATGTCGTAACTACTGATATGTCGATCTTGCTCCACTTTTTCAAAAATAGCGTCCATTTTATCCGTAACAGGGCGACCAGAGAGAGGTGTATCTTTGACATCAAAATTCCCGAATTAAAAACGCTTAAACCAAGTTTGTGCTGCACTTAGGTATTGACACTGCATTAGGTCCATAAACGTCACAAATGTTTCTGCAGCTTGCGTTTCATTTTTTGTAATAAAAATTTAAAATGTATGTAATTTCTTCATTTATAGATTCACTCATTTTGACAGAAAGAAAAACAAATGAAAAATAGCTGGAAACAACATTTTATTAAGTTGGTTCTTTTTTGAAATATAACCTTTTTAATGTCATCAAAACCAACCAGACATACAAATAGTACAGAGATTTTGTTACAAGTTTATACATAGGTATATGCGAAAAGACATTTTCCCCGAACTAATATATGTACCTATATTGTATTTTTTTGGAGCTGCTAATACTTATACCTAGATGTAAAATGTGTATTAAATGATTATTATTATTATTATAATCCACAAATTCTCAGAATTATATAGATATTCGAAATCTTGGTGCTCGTTTTATACAAACAAATTTATTGTTTCTGCTATAATGAAACCCTTAACATTTTAACTGTTTTAATATTTGGTACGTGTCGGCTTGCATCCCACGAGAAAGCCCCAGGCGATAGAAAGTCCCACCCACGCTGCTCACGCGCACTCGGTTGTAAATAAAAAATGTGGAGATTCCTTTTTTGAATGCACATCAGCAATTCGCTGCCGTGTTACGCCGCTCCGCCCCACGCGCTCTCATTGGTGCACAGTAGCGCTTTTCCTTTTTCACATGCGCCCTCTATGTACCTACATCTAATTGATTATATCTTTTTGTGTCAACTTTTTGTGTAGTTATCTTTAAATTTACAAACGCTGTTATAAGAATCTTAATAGAATTTGCTTATTATTATTTTTAATTTTCACTATTAAATCTCTTTTGTGAGAGCTGGGATGTTTTACAAGGTGTTTAGCTGTCTAGGGAAAACTCTATGCTTAGGTTTCCACGCGAAACAGAATCGGCAAAGAGCAAACTTGTAGGAGAACTAAATTGACTAACATTTATGATTCGTAGATTTTTAGCTAGCTAGGTTAGATAATAGTATTGGGAAGTAACTTAGCTCATAAAGTAGAACAAGAGTAAGGACGATACGTATATAGAAAGACCTCCGTGTCCGCACAGATAAAAATAACCCCCAATTTGTTGGTCCGATGACTTCCCTAGTAGGTAAATGTCGTTGGTAAACGGTTGTTGCGAGTTGCAAATAATGCTCTTTGGCCGTCTATGCTATAATACTAGATGGATAAAATAATATTTGAAGATATGTGTCCAGTATGGAGCCAATGATTTTTTTTTTAATTAAAATATTTAAAAACACATAAACATTGTGGAACTAATAAATCTCTTTATTCAGTCAGAACTCCTTTGTCTCAACTTTCTTAACATAGTTTAGAAAAAACTATGAAGATAACTCTGTCCCCTAAGCAAAGAGATATGTGGATAAAAGAAATTGTAGGTAGGTAGATACGTGGTTTGAAAAAGAAAAAAAACACAACGTCCCCTAAGATTGTAGGTACCTAATATATTCATTAGGTAAGGTACCTTACCTTCCTCACTCATGAAATGAAAACTACATACTTTCATAAGAAGTAAGTGTCTGAAAGACTAGGTATATACCTAGGTTGTTTCAATAATAACGGTAAGTAGAAATATCAGAATTATTTCAGGATATATCAGAATTATTCAGAACCTCGATTGACTCAATTGAAACATTTTTACCCAAAACATTAAAAAAACTGGGTCATTATCTATTATCGTTACAGTTTTAGAATCTGAGGAATGGTTTTAAAAATTACAAAATGCCCTTTATAAGAAAATCAAGTTGTGGGGCTGTAGTTAGTAAATCATACCTACATTCGTTGATTGGTTGCTGCGTAAACCAGTAGCCGGCTACCGTTTGTGTATTGTATACCCATATGTATCCCCTACATTTCTCTGTATTTACCTACTTGATCGTGCCGCCCGCGCTCGGAGATGGAGTTTGATGATTTTCGAAAAATAAAATTTTAGCCGTCTACTCAAGCGCATATATTTTTTTATGAAATGGAAGGTTAAAATTGCTATTTTTTAAAAATAGTTGACCAAAAAAAGAAATGTGTATTCTATGTACCAATAGTCACTGCCTTTTCTCTATAATATTTTATTTATTGCAAAAATGGGAGAGCTTCTATATATTTGAGCCATTATGGTTTAAAAAAAAGGATTCATTGGTGTTTAGTTTTATTTGATATATGTAGGTATATCTTTATTTTATTTAGTAATGGTCAACCATTATGAACCACTATAAAAGCAAGAGCAAAGGATGCCAGAGCCAATTCTCCTATCACTTTTTTACTTCTTATCTTTTATTCTAACAAGGTCGGCAGCCCAGTTGAAACTGCCATAACATTGCTTAATATTTTAATAGGCGATAGGCAACCTACCACTAAGTAGACCATCAGCCTGCCTGTTAACCATTACCTGCTTATTTTTTCATTAGGTACAAAATAGTAAATTAAAAAAAAAAATTAAATTAAATTTTCAATTCCTTCTATTTAAATTCCCTCGTCTTAATTCATGAAAAATATTTTACTGACAAATATTGATCAATACAAATGGGGGTTGGTACGACCATTACCTAACATACACATTTATTTTATTATAAATATGTTTTAGGTCATTCATGGCTGTTGATACTTCTCTTAGGTAGTAGGTAGAAACTCACGATCAGCAATTAAAAAAAAACATATAAAATATATAACTTTGTTGACACTTATGTCTGATAATAGAGAAAATTCCTCATGGAATATGTATTCTGAATTAAGTAGTTTATTAAATTACAATGACATAACAAAATATTTATTAATTCAAACAAAATTTATTAATTCACAATAAAGAAAATATGAATTTATTTTATGACAAAGGTTATTCAAATTGATTTTTAATTTACTTAGTTATTGAACTAAATTAACTATATCTAACTAATTAAACATATACACACGTATTATCTATCTATTAGCTGACTACTAGCTTATTACAAAAACATTCCAGCAATTATAAAAAATTACTGGCTAGTGGGATCAATATACTTAGTTGATATAGGTACTCTGCAGATAAACATATATTTTAAATAAAGAGGGGAAAAATTATAGTCCATAATAGTTTGTGAATTCTTACCCTATTGCAATTATGGCAGTGATGCTCTGTTGCGCTCGTATTTTTTTAGTAAACTTGATAACGAATGGTACTATACCTAAGTAATGTAGCGGCTAAGGCACAGCGCGACGGCAGCCGGAGGCGATTCGGACGAAACCCAATATATCAGCCGGCGCTCAGATACTTCTCTGCTCGAGAACATTAAAAGATGTAGAATCGATTTGTTTCTCAACATTTTTAGTTTTATCATACTTTGAAACATTTTTACTAATAGTGCTGAAAGATGATTTGTTTATATGTACTTTAAAAAGCTAAATATAGTATTAATAAGATAATTATATAAAAGAACTTATAATTATCATATCTCGCATCGTGACAAACTAACTAAATAGATTACATGGTTACGTAACACTTCAATAGTATAATCCATTTTCTATTACTACATGTTATAAAGTGTAAATAAATATTTATGTCAGAAGTAATACTTTAACTTATTCAGAGCTATCTCGCGTCACATTTCTTATCAATAAATCAATTCTCGCGCGTGTGTAGGTTAAGCAATAATTATGATTACTTAAATCTTTTTATTTTGGTAATAAATAAAAGTTACAAGTTAATTAAATAAAAGATTTAAACACTGAAACAAGAAACATTTTACTAATTATAAATTAGCTTACCTACATGTATACAATTAAATATTCATTAGCTTGGTTCTCGTTATTTCACAAAAATACCATTATTTAGTTTTTGGAAATTTAATACAAAAATATGCTGAAACGAAGGTCTAAACGCTACTCCACATATGTTTCTGTCCGACGCCCGGCGCATACCGTTCCTGTGGGAACGCACGAGACATAAACTGTTTTGTTATTTCTGCTCACTCGCTCAATTCTATATTATAATTTGGCTCAGTGCAGCATACTAGAATTTAAATAACCAACTTATTAGAAAAATAATTATATCTATAGTCCAGTTTCCTCATTTCGGTTTTCAATAAAAAATTCTTATTTAAGTTTAAGTAAAATATCTAAAATGTTTAAAGCTTAATAAAGGTTATATAAAGCCAGGAAAATATGAAAATGTAGGTACGGAAAGTATTAATTTGATTTTATTTAAGTGTCTTTGTATTTCGTAGCTTTGTGTGCCCTTGCGTTTGCCCGCCACTTCCCTCGAACATTTTTATAAATTATAGCCTAGGTAGGTACTAGTGACCCGTCCCCGGCTTCACACGGATGCATTTTTTTTGCAAATTGTATACACAAGCCTTCTCCGTTTATGGTTCTTTCCAATAGTGAAAACTGTATGAAAATCCTTTAGGGTTAGAAGAAATTAGCGGAGAATCAGACAGAAGCGAACAGCTACTTTATTTTATAATATGTATAGATACCTATAATATAAGTAGATATCTAATATGTATTGAATAATCCATATAACTCTTTAATATGTTTATGGCCCTTCCCGGCTTCGCACGGGTGGACATTTATTTTTTTTAAAATTTTTCAGTTTATTCGTGGAATACGGCAATTTTGTAGGAGGGGGGTAAAGGGCGGAGATGGGAGGGTGAGTACTGAGTAGCCTATGTTACTCGCTGATATGTAGCTTTCTATAGGTGAAAGATTTTTTAAAATCTGTCCAGTAGTTTTTGAGTTTATTCATCACAAACATACATACATACACACACAATTTTGTTTCTATATTACTATTTTGTAATATTAGTATAGTATGTAATAGAATTTACTTTATTATTATACATACACCTACATTATTTACCAACCTATAAAGCTACGTAGTTCTAGCCTTGTCTTGAATTAGTTTAATTTTCTGAATTAAAGCTTTCTTAAAAGGTATGGCTCGATAAATGCCTAGATGTAGATATGGATATCAATATAGATATAGAAGATATAGACGTGTTATTTTGATGTATAATCTATATTACCTACTATAAAGTTTCATTGAAATTTGTTCGTAAAAAATAACAAACATCCATACATCTATCCACAATTTTTTTTACATTTATAATATTACTAGCGACCCGCCCCCGGCTTCGCCCGTGGTGCAATTTTTATATATAAGACCATTCTCCGTTTATCCCTCTTTCCATTAGCGAAAACCGAATTAAAGCGAAAGCGAAACCGATCTACCCGTTCACGCGTGATGCCGTGACCAGGGGCCCTAGCCAAGATGCAAACTGTTGCAAACGCTTCCTTTGCGTACTTACAAAACGAAAGAAATAAAGCCCGGTGATTGGTTGTTGAATTTACAACTGTTACAACAACCAATCACCGGGCTTTATTTCTTTCGTTTCGTAAGTACGCAAAGGAAGCGTTTGCAACAGTTTGCATCTTGGCTAGGGCCCCAGGAGAAATAGGGATTCATTTTTATATATAAGATATAGTAGGATTTGTGTGACCTTTAATATTAAAACACGCGAATGTTCCAGGATTGTATCATCCCTAGACAAATTGCATTAGTGAAGATATATTCATAGGAGCACACAAGTTGTAATTACAAGACAGTGATTCAGCTCATGCCGCACATTCTACGATAAAGTTTAAAGGACACGCCAACAATCGCATTCCATCCCTTTCACATTTCGAGCGATCCCTATCTGTGGGAGGGAGAGGAGCACAGTTCATTGTTCGTAAAAATGTCAAATAGAATGATAAACATAAAATTTCGTGTTGAAATACACGAGAGGCCGACACGCGTACAACAATGTGAACTTAATAATTTTATTCAAATGCATTCCGATTGTGTTCTTTTTACTTAGGTATGCGGTAATTTATTTGATGTATTTTTTTCATCTTGAATCTAGAGGGGTTTTATGGAAAACAAATAGAATATGACCATTTTTATTAGGTAGTAAGTTCACTTGACATTTATCGATAAATTATATAAATTAATTTTGGATTGGATTTATTAATTACTAGCTGAGTCCGCATGGTATCCTGTAGGTATAGCATGTAGGTAACTGTTTCGTTTGTAAATCGATTGGAATGAAACAAACACTAAATGTTACGGGAAGCTTGCTAGTGAAAATCGCATTCAAATCGGTTAATCCGTTTCTGAGATTATTGTGCACAAACGCACATACGAACAGACAAAAATTCTAAAAACTATTTTCTTTGATCTCCGTAACGAGCCCGTTGGATGAGTGGTTAGGGTGCTTGTCTTAACGCTCTGTTCTAGGGTTCCCGGGTTTGATTCCCGGCAGGGTGAACTTTGAATAATGTACTTTTCAAATTTGTCTCTGGTCTGGATCTGGCAGGGTACACTGCGTTTCGCAGTCATTTGGGCAGCCCGTCTGGCGGCAGAAGACACACTCAGAAGATCACCGTGAAATAACAGCACGTGTGCTGTTGTGTTTCGGTGGGTAAGGGATGCAAGAGCCCATTTCCCTATCCCCTCCTAATCCCTTATCCTTAATCTTACTGTAGTCGGTTGCGCACTTGCAGCAGCTTTGGCGTTGCTTGTGTTATTAGGCGACGGTAGCCACCTACCATCAAGTGGGCCGCAGCCTGTCTGCCGATCTTAACATTAAAAAAAATAATTGAAAAAATATTTAATGTACAGACGTTTACGATTTTATTATATATGTAATTTAGGTAATTAGATTTCTAATTTTATTATCTATATAGTAGAGGTATAGTTTGTATGTTTGTTTTTTTACTTTTTACTTTAATATGACACGAAGATAGTTTCTATATGGATATAATTGAAATAAGTACCAAAAATAAATAATTTAAACCCTTTTTTAAAATACGTAATAATAGTAGGTATATATATTTAACATGAACTTAGTAATTTTTAAAAAATTATGCAAGCGGACTATGTTGTATTTAATCCTTGAAAAAAATTTACACTTTATTTCTAAAAATAGTTTTTTTTTTTAATCTTCTCACATTTGTAATTAGTAATGCAAACATAATCGAACCAAGTCGAATTCCATACAAAGCGCCTAAATTCCTCAAAAGTCTTCCGCCCGCCGAGTGAGTCATGCTGACTCGACAATCGGCACACTTGCTTTCCATTGAAAGTATTACAATACCATCAAAGCCATATAATAGATCGTATTAGGCGCGACTATAAAGGCAATGACACAATTACTTGATAAATATTGGAATCGGATAATATCCAAAGATCCCTTCAATATTCGTGTAGTATGATATTTGTGATAGATTATTTACTTTTTTCTTGACACTTCAAAACGTTTGTTGTAGTTTCTTTCATTATACTGTGGCTCTAGCATGAGTTTACGATACTACACTCGCTAGCGAGAGCGTAAAACATTTATATGGAAAATTGATAATTTGACATTGACAGTTCACGATTTCCCATACAAAAGTTTTACGTTCTCGCTAGCGAGTGTAGTATTGGTGTAGTATCGTAAACTCATACTACAGCCTCTGGTACAGAGAAAGTATAATATTTACAGTAGAAGTCATTATAAAAAGATCCGACTGTAAAATGTAACCCAAAAATAAACTGTTTTTGAGACAAAATTTATATGAAATTTTTTTTTAAATCTTCGTAGCTGTTATAGTTTTACCAGTCCTTGGATTTTTATTTTTAAAAGATATCTCAGGAACAGTACTTTTTTCTCAAAAACAGTACCTACTCTATGTCCTTATGTTGAGTAGTTAAGGCGTGAAAAGACAACAGACCGACAGTATCAGTAAGGATTCTTAGGTTTTAATCAATTTGCTGCTATTTTAACGGTTTTTATGAAGTGAGCAACTTATTTGATTATCATTGCTTAAAAAAATCAAAAATATCGAAAAATGTGTTGACTGAAAAGATAATTAATAAATCAAATTTATGTCTTCACGATATTATAAAAAAATTATAATTATTCATTTGACAGTAGTTATGTTAATAGTATATTTCTTTCTAATTTTTTTTAATATCGAATCATTATATTTTTGGTATTTACTTTTTATTTTTGATATTTTAAAAACACCTTACAGAATAATTTCATTATTACTTACTATTACTATTACCTTCTACACATTTAAACTTTTTTTTTGGTTTCACTAAATAACAAGAAACAGCTTTTATGACAACAATTAGACTTCATTATATAACAGTCAATATATTATTATCATAAGGAATAGATGGAATTCCTTTTACATAATTTCAAAGAAAAAATTTAAAAAGATATTTTTCTTTTTCTTCCATATTTCTTCTATATACCTACTCTATTATGTATGACAGAGTTAAACGATGCCTAAGGTGCGTTGCTGGCTAGGAAGTAGTTCTTAATACGAACTTGAGAATTATCAGTAAATTTTCAATCATCAACTCACATTATATGTTAAAAAATCTTTAACATAGTAAATAAAGACAGGATAGAAACCGTTGCGCAGTCAGAAATTGGACAATCCGTCTGGCGGCAGTAAGCATCCCCTTACATTAAGACCACCGTGAACTAACAGCATATGTGATGTTCCACACTAGAGTCAATTTTTCTATATCTTCCTAATCCTTTATCCTTAACCCTACTAAGGTTGGCAGCGCACTTGCAGCATCTGTAGCTTCGCGTGTGTTAATATACGACCTATTAGCCTGTATAGTCTCACCTATCATAAATAGATCTTCAGCTTGTCTACCGACTTTAACAAAAGAAATATCCTAGCATACATGATCAAATAAATAGGTACAATGTTTTCAAGAGAAACTTGACTGTAAGAAGAAACGTTTTCAATAGCAAAAATTAGCATTTACGATCAACGCTGGTTTTTATTGTGTTGTGATAAATTTTAATTACGGGTCTTAAAAGGCGAGTGTACTGTTGGTATCTTTTATAGGTGCTATTTTGATCTCCAGTTCAATAGTTCAATGGTTGCGTATTAAAAGCAAGGATCGGGTACAATGATAGATTGCCTCGAATACACTAGGTGCCTGTTCGCTACATAGCCGCGATGCATCGCATCCATTACCGCATTAAAACATAAAACAGAATTAACACTGAACAGTAAACCCGCAATGTAATGAATTCTTTAATTACACTCGATAGTGGCCCGTACAATGTTGCTAATAATCAACAGTTTTAGTAGAAACCAATGCTCATTGTATTCGTTTGTGGAATTTTGCATAATTAACTTTGTAGTGGCACTTTTTGTATGTAATTATTAATGTTTACGGCTCACATGTGCGATTTCTTTACAATGTGTGTAATGAACTTAAATGAGTAAGGCAACTGGTCCGTAAACATATCTCAGAATAGTATGATTTGTGGTGCGATTGGTTTACAAATTTTAATTTTTATTTACAGTCGAAATTTTTAGAGAAAAATAACGAATGCAAAAGAAAGAATAGTGGACTAAGTGGCAATGGAAAACAAAATTTTAGGAATACTCACATAGCAAAACAACCTGCGCTTTGTCTGGCGACGGTAACCACCGTCTTAAAGAAGAAATAACAGTTTGTATGTCGAGTTAAGCATGCTAGGGTCAATTCGCCTAACCCCACATTATCTCTTATTTTTTTATCTTGTCAAGTTCGGCAGCGAAAATATTAAAGTTTAAACTTTAATTCTTACAAATATTATAAATGCAAAAGTGAGTTTGCAAGGCTGGTCCATTTGTTACGATTTCACGCCTTAACTGATTGTTATGAAACTTTGCATACACGATGTCAGGGATACCGAAAATCCTTTCACAGAAAAAAATAAAAATAAAAACTACAACGCCTGACAAAAATATATGAGCAATAAAGATTCAGTAAATGTTTTAAGACATAAGAAAAATGGCGCGGACGAAGTCGCCGGCAAAAGCTAGTAATTCATAAATTATTATTTATCAGTATTAATTTTGAACATTTTACCGTGATTAAATGAATAAGTATTATTAAAGAATCTTGTAATGAAATAGAAACACCTCAACAGGAAGTTCTTTTCACGCTTAATATATTACAAAACATGTGTTTGTTTTAACCCATAATGAAATAATTAATTACTTTCACTGACTCAGAATGTTTTATCAGACACATTGAAACCGCAAAGTTATTGACACCGACTATATAGGCAATAAAAATGTGTACTTATATGACGCATCGAGTTTATTGGGACATCCGCAACAAGTTGTAAACATTTCTTTTGTGACCAGAAAATTTTGAAAATTAGCCTTTTAACCTTTGAACATGTACTGAATTAAATTTGTCTCCTTCTGTGTGAACGTGTAACTGACTGACTTACGCCTTATTAGATGGCTTATTACAAGCTAGAACTTATAAATTTTATCGCCACAGTTAAGATAATAAAGACGAGTACCTAGATAAGGATGTAATAATCTCCGGTATTCCTTACTCATCGAATGTTACTCATGCATTAAAAAAACACACAGGCTTCTTTTTAATTTGACACGGTGACACCTACTAAAACATACTTTTTAAACAATTAAAACTCAAAATAATCATAAAAATTAAATAAAAGAAATTTAATTAATATCATTATAGTGAATTTAAAAATAAAATGTGACAGTATAAATATAAGCAATTTATGCGATCTAACTATAGGTTATTTTTACTTGACATAAATATATAATTATATAGTTATCAACATAACACATTGTCTAGACCCTTAGTTCCCAAAGTGTTCCAGGTGGACCCCCCAGGGGTCCACGGGAGACTCGACGGGGGTCTACGTTGACGTTACAAAAAAAAAAAACAATCAATTCTCACTTATTTCATTCAGAAAACTCCCCATTCGTGGTTGGAACTCAGTTGCAATGCAAATTTCCATAGTTAGATCTAATCTTCACATTTTTTGTCGAGTTTTGGGAATATGGTAGAAATGTAGCTGCAGGGGGTCCACCGGAATTAGCAAAATTTTTAAAGTGGTCTATGAGAAAAAAGTTTGGGCACCTCTGGTCTAGACAATTTTACCCACTATTTCTTGTAATATAAACGTTTGTTTATAAATGTGTAACCATATAACTATATAAACGTTTTTTTATATTTTTTAAATGTATATAATAATTGTTGTAATATAACACGCCTAACGTATTTATTGCAGTTATAGCTTTGACAGGCGTTAGATGATCCCTCGGAAACAGTACTTTTTCAGGATAAAAAATAGGTACTCTATGTCCTTCCCCGCATCCCTGGTAACGTGTATGCAAAATTTCATGATGATCGGTTCAGCGGTTTAGGCTTGAAAAGGTAACATACAGACAGACATACTTTCACATTTATAATGTTAGTATGGATAAATACAACAAAAAGATCCCATCCCACGAGCCCTTGTTATTAAACAATATTCCCATTCAACAGGGAAAAGAAGAGAAATATCTTGGCTTAAGACTAGATTCTTTTCTAACATGGAATTCTAATATAGAACATGTTAAGTCCAAGCTTACACGATTGATGGGTTCTCTCAAAGGGGTTGTACGGTCTCTTCCCCGACAAGTACGTCTAACCATTTATAACTCACTGGTAAAACCACATTTATTATACCTGATTGAAATCTGGGGCAGTGCCTACAAATCAAATCTTGCCAAATTACAAATTACGCAAAACAAAATTATTAAAATGCTATTTCATTATCCCTATCTGACACCTACCAACAAAATTTATAAAGAAACAAAATTAATGAATTTAAGTCAATTATATAAATTTAATATATGTATACTCGTTCGAAAGATACTAGATAAATCAATTCACTCCGATATTACTTTGCTTAAACAAAAAGATCTTTTCAACAGCACAACCAGACGAGCAAGCCATGTGGTTTTATCAAAAGTACGAACTACATATGGCAAGAAAACTCTTACTTTTGAGGGAGCACAACTTTTTAACGAATTACCCTTGGATATAAAACAGGCAAAATCTTTCGGAGAATTTAAATCCAAGCTGTGTAAGCATGTTATGTTTCGATAGCAGTTTCAAATTTGATTTAATTTTCCTTTATTGTTATTATTATTATTATTTTGTCTCTCTGTTCAGTGTGTCGTTACCTATTTAAGTTTTTTATCAGAATTTCTCATGTAAGTAGCTATAAGCTTTAATGAGAATAAAGAAATATAAACCGAAATAACTAGAAAAAATGACAATTAACGATGGTCTTTTATAAGCGGTTATAGTTACTGCTAGACATCTAACTGGGCGTCAAACGGGCAGCCCACAGATTGTACTTGGTGGAATGAAGTAGGCACTTCAACATGTATATGCCAGTGGAAATACACCGTTCAATCGCATCATAAAATACTTTTCATAGGAAATGAATGACTACTCACATACTAGTGAGAAACCCTTTTGACGTCACTCGGGAGTGCCGCGGTCACTCGAATTAAAACAATAGGATTCGTCACAATGACATAGCTTTTTCGTGTTAAACGTCACTTGTATATATTTTGCAATAGGTTTTTAAAGCACTTATTGCAATGGGAACACGGGAATAACCGAGCCTGAAACACTAATAATTCCGTAATAAGAAATTTTGGGATAAACCAGGGTAAAACAAAAATTATGTATTGTTATTTAAGGGCAGAATAATAAATAGATAAACTGCTAATAGAAATAGGGTTAAATATAAAAATAAAAATGAAAAGGGACGTTTTGGTGAAATAGTTTATTTCGTACAATAATTCGTAGAAATATACAATTGAACTTCTTCTTCGTAGAACAAAAAATTGGTTTTTTAAAGATAAGCTCGGGACCTTTAAATTATGGCTTCATTTGGATTTCTTAAGGTTCAATATAACCATAACTAATCTAGTTTGAGTTTACTCTCATAAATTATTCCATGTTTTTTAATCCATTCAAAGTACAATGGTAGGTAATAATATTTTTATGAACTCAAAAATGAGACAATAATTTAATCCCTGTCAAATATTTAAAGAAATCAGAAAGTGTAGAATTGATTTTTAAAGTGTTTTATTCATTCAGAATTAGACAGAAGATCAGATGATTTTAGCTTTGCAAAAAAGCAAAGTAATTTTATTAAATATTCAGCTAAAATAAGAAATTACATTTAAAAATCAACACGGCCGGCTTTTGGAATGTTTTTATTATGGAATTGTGTATTTTTTACACAATTCCATAAAATAAAATATAAAAAAGAATCTCCAAATCGAATGTTTGATGCTATCTGTTTAAATAGTAAAATATCGTTATTTATTGAATAATGACATATATATATATATTTATTTATGTGAAAAGGCTTACCAACATAATATACAACCTCAAAGAAAGAAACATTACAAGTATGAATTTAAATTATAGGAAAGCAAAATATTATTAGAAATTAGTTAAATAACCTAGTTAAATGAATCAACAAATGTCAATGAGATCAAAAATATAAATATCCATAACCCAAGAAAGAAATAATTCAATAATGGAATTCAAAATTATCAATAAGAAAAACATAATAAGAAAAATCAAAATAATAAAAAAAAATTGAACAAGATAATGAAAAGACTCATAGAAAAAAATGTAAATTATTACGGTAAACTCTATATATAGCCCTTTCAAATGATCCAATATTATCAGAAAAAAATATCAATGTCACACTCCTGAAATATTTCATTATAAAATCGCAAAGCACAAGAAACCGGTGTATTGCTACCATAGATATATTATATGATGACTGATATATATATGTATATATTATATAACTGATCTTGGTATGATATATGTATATATATTATATAACCTTGGGTATCTTTAGGTATAAATTTTTAGGCTGTATAACCATAGTGGCCTTAGTTACTCGTACCTACTTTGATTTCGCCTTGACAGAGATTAATTTTCTGATTTGATACTGTGACAGGTCAATTTTCCGTGACAGTAATTTTGTTACACCATAATGAGTCATTGGGCGAATTTTGAGGATTGTTCTATATGTAATGCGGTATTATGAATCATTCGATATTCGAATCATCATTTTCATTTTTTAATAGATTATATTTTATTGGTGATTGCAGTTGATTTCTTTGTAGTTGATTCATTAATGGAATACATGCAGAGTAGCTTCGGATACAAGAAGTATTTTGTACATTCGGTAAATTGTAACATTTGAAATTATTTTGTTAATTAAGTACTATTTATAAATACTAAGAATTTTAGGTATTATATTCTATTTCGGAGTGCCCTAGATGGCTGGCGCAGCGAACTGAGCTCGCTGCGACCATTGGATTTGACCTCTCTCTGCCGGCCGTAGTGAAAGCTATGGTCGGCAGCAGAGCCGCTTGGCAAGCGACTCAAAGGCTCAAAGGCTCAAGGCGGCGGAAAGAGAGCGGGAGGACGACGTCCTGTCCCATCCCCTCCGTCGCCGACGAACAGGACACAGGCGGCTGGCGCACGCCCGCCACCTGGACCCCTGACAGGACTAGGGCGGTAGATGGGGATTCTACCGCCCGCTTCATCCTGAGAGGCACGTCGCACCTTGGCAGTTCGGGTGCGCCGTCCAAATGAGCCGTGTCCGGATGCGGACCCCCGCGGTGGAGTTGCGGAAGAGTGCTCGTCCGACCTCGCAACTTCACCAATAGCGGATGAGAAGGACGCCAAGAGGTTTAGTCGGTAGGTCTACCCCACTACCATCTCGGGTCCGACATAACCCACCGGTCTGTCCCCAGACGGGTGGGTATCCATGATGGATTCCTCTTGTAAAAAAAAAAAGGTATTATATTCTATTTAAATTAAAATTCATTGAATATTAATCTATACATATAATAAAATCGTAAATGAGCCGTGACTCTACATAGATTTAAAAAAAAATTATACTGAGGTAAAAAATATAGGTTTTAGATTTTTTGTCTGTTTGTCTGTGTGTTTGTGCACGCTAATCTCAGAAACGGTTTAACCGATTTGAATTCACTGATGTATTGTAGCAAGCTTCCCGTAACATTTAGTTTTGTTTCATTCCAATCGGTTTACAAACAAAAAGTTACACGCTATACCTTTTACCACGCGTACGAAGTTGCGGGTTTGGCTAGTTTGAAATAAACTTCTTAATTATAAATCATTATGATATATGTGTTGTAAATTTCTGCATGAATTAAATTATTATTAAATTTATTAAATTATATTATACTAAATCCCCCAATTTTGCCAGAGGAAGCGGGTGCGTGTTGGTGTAGTAATTATGAATTAAATAAAACAATTATAAGTGTGAAATTAATTGCATTTACGTGCCAAGGAAATAACACTCTTATCGCTCAAAAACAAAAGATTCTTTTTCGTGTTTTTGCACGTTTTTGTGACAGTAGTCAACTGTCGGTGATCAGCCGAATGCTTATCACGCTTACAAGAGAAAATCATTTTGTGACAGCAACTAAATGTTTTGAAATAAAAAAAAAATAACAGTCTTCGTGAACGTCTTAAGATTAATATCAGAGTAAAATGATCACGACTTCTTCCAAGACGAAACAGTGGCTCACTATCCACCAACAGATTAACTTTGAAGTTACCTCCAACTCTTTACGTAATTAAACATAACATATTCGTGTTCGTGTGTAAAACAACTCTTCTCTTATCGCCAATCTAGTTTTTAAACTCTAAGCCTTAGATACTAAGACCTATTATAGATTTTATCAAACGTAAGTGAGTACTACAATTTCCTAAAAGGGAGTTATGGCTGTATAAGTACGCCATATTACGTAACATTTTGCGACATTTTTTACGCGTTTTCGGCAAGTCGTGATATAAATGTGATTTTTTGTTTAAAAAAGCAGCCGCTTTTATGACGCAGTCGGCGTTCTTAAACTGTTTTAGACATAAAAATATCTTCAATAAAAAAAAGGTGACCGTCGCAAAATTGGGGAAGTCTGTCATAAAGAATATATTGAATAAGCATGATGACAGGTTTTGAAATTCCCTTCCATAATGTAGATACACGTCTACTATATCCGAAAAAAACAATATTTCATCAAAAAACTAAATTTCAACGCGAATTATTGAATGTTTTTTAAATATATTTTGAATTACGCGCGAAAACGCTCTTAGGTGTCATGGCGTCGCGTCTGATGAAACGTGACGTTTTTCATTCTGTCAAAGCAAAGTCAAGCAACATGATGGCACTTACATGGGCGTGACGTCATTCGCTCTGATTGGTGTTTCAGTTAACATGGCCGATTGCAGTTATTTAAATACTTCTATTTTATTGAAAATCTTATTAATCTCAATTTTAATACAAAAAATGAGCAATTTTTTAGACTCCTTTCAACATATATTTTTCTCCAAAACCATTTATTCTTTGATTCATTAATACCGTCATCATGCCTATTGTCATAGAGAGGTCGTTCAAAAGAAATTATATTATTGTTATAGTTATATTGGAAATTATATTAGGCATTAAGGCTTTCCACAAACTCTTCCCACAATCTACTAGTTATGAACTCTAACTAGCTTAGAATATTCTTACTAAAATTTCTATAGTTACAGACATGATTTCTACTTCACAGTATAAGTTTTTTTCTTAAATTCATTCTCTCGTGAAAGTCGTATTTGAATATTATTAAGTACTTGTTCACAATTACCTTATTTTTCGTTAAGAATGCGGTCAATTTAACTGTATATGTGATAGTATTAAAAAAAAGATTATCATTGTAAAAACATAAATCAAAGTTTGGGTTGTGTCGTAAAAATATTATTAGAGCCATTTAAAGGATCATCTTATTCCTTTTACTGCACCAAAATATTTTATTATTTTCTATGTTTAACAGTAAATAGAAAATTTGAAATAGCATTTTTCGACAGAATTTGTTAAACAGCGTTACACTTTTTTATGAGCTTTTCGTAGAAGTGTAAAATAAACTTAAACTTCAGAGAAGCCAAGAATAAGAAATGATTAATAATCGTAGTTAACAACAATGATTACCATAATTAAGAAAAATATTGTAATTTTTGAGATATCTAGATACCTTTTCCGTAAGGAACGTAGAATTTCGTACTTATATTATATTATATTATATTATATTATATTATATTATATTATATTATATTATATTATATTATATTATATTATATTATATTATATTATATTATATTATATTATATTATATTATATTATATTATATTATATTATATTATATTATATTATATTATATTATATTATATTATATTATATATTATATTTATATATTACTTATGTTTACATTTTTTATTTTATGTTAAAATAACAATAAATTAAAAATATATCGTCTTTGACAAAATACCAGACAAAAACCTTTGACAATCGTTAATTCTTTTCAATTACTGCTACTTCGTCGGTTCGGAATGCAGAAATTTTTAAGAAGAAGAAGCCATATATTTATTTTTCATAGGTGCCATATACTTATCATTCAACTATCAATTTCTACCAGCTCAGAGAAATAAAAACTACATGAGAATAAATTCCCATGCTACATACCTAGTCTTTGTATTATATCAACTGTTTTAATTTTATAGTTTTTATGGTAAGACATGAAAGGGGATTGGAATACATGACATGACATGGTTATACATTGACATGAAAATATTTACTAACATAAATAAAATAATAACGAAAAAAAGGTGATTCTAAAACTCCTTCAGGTTTTATGTAGCAATACTCGATTTTGGTACCTATTTTGATTTCTTCCGCATGTTTTAACATGTGTGTTATTCTTTTTTATAAACTAAATCACTGCAGAGTTTCAACAAAATCCGTTCAGTATGTATTCATGTACTTCAAATATATGTCCTCACAAACTAGGATTTCGCCGGATAGAATAAATTTAATTGTTTTTGATGTGAGAACTAAAATTGGCTGCTCCAAAAGTCTTATTATACCTATATAATGTGTATGATATGGAAAGTACACACTGTAGCTTCGGGCGCGTAATGAAAGGAGCCGAAAATCATCACCAATTGAACCGGTGTCGAAATGCTTAAGACGCGTGTGTCGTGGTCGTGACAACAACGGCAGCGCCGCGAGCCATGGGTGGCTTTCCCACCGTAAATTCATTTTAATTGATGTATTATTAATGAGGTACACTTCAAAAGTCGATGTTCACTTATCACCATCACATCACTATCATTTTTAATCATCATAGGTAATAATAATTTCTTTAACATACAAAATTCATATCACAAGCTATAAAACTTACATAGGTACAATTAACAAATCAGTATTAAATAAATATTTAATGATACAAAATGTCTGAATAGGGTAATCTTAAGAATATATCTACGTATACGTATTGTGTATATAAGTTTATAGTTATATACACAATACGTAAAAACTAAAATCAGACCGAACTAAATTTTTACCAAATGAGCTATATGAATTAAGGTGCAATAAAATGTAGCTTCTCGGAGATAACCGAACAGATTTAAAATTGGAAGATTTTTCTTAAATATTTTGTAAAATTTAAAAAATTTAATAAAAGTAGCCGATTAAAACTTTAGTACAGAACTTTGGTTAAATAATAATCTTAAAAAAAATATGCAGTTGTCGCTGAAAATTATCGTGACGAGAAAGCTTTTTTGGACAGCTATTTACAATTTTTTTCTCAGAAAATATATTTTTTTGTATAAATCTGCCCAATTCAAACTTTTTTAAATATAGTCTATTATGCTCTGTATTTTAATATAAGTTTTAATTTCACTCTAACAAGTTAAATTAGGTGACGAAAATAACGCTTTTCTGCTAAGTCCTCACCTTAATTGTTCTTAGCATGTCTTTTTAGGAATATAATATGATTGTTATTTGCATTTTGTTGTTGTTTTCTTTAATTATGGACTTTAAATGTCTGAAATAAAATAAATAAATCTTAAATTTGGTAAGGAAGATTATAAGGAAAATTATAGGAACTACATTAATCGAATTCTAGATTACTTTGGAAAAACAAATACTAGCGCGGTTTAAAAGAGAATGAAAGCTCTTTGTTTCCATAGATTTTGATATCATAAATATGAACAGATGCTTTTTATTTATTAAAAATAAAGAAGGCAACATTATCATATTGCTTAAAGTAGAATTAGGTTACTTCTCTTATAAGTATAATTATTGTGTTATATCTATCTAGATGGAAATGACTTCGATTTTGACATCAAATTTAGACATGGTAAATATCGTCGGCATATTTCTAAAATAAAATAAACTTGTGTTTGAAATCCAAAAGTAAATTTATTTTTCATCTCAAACACAAATTTATTTTGTAATAAGGAAATAAAATTTCACAATTGAAACTCATTTGCAAGAAAAAAAAACTAAAAATAAAAATTCAAGAGTATTTTGTCAAAAAACTTTAGGAGACTCCGTGTCTGTTAATTTATCTTGACAAGCTAATTTATTTATTTATAATATTTGCAATAACAAAATGTAACTAAACGTAATGTAACAACGTAACTATAATAACAATATTGTTATAATAATACCCATTGTTATTCGTAAAAAGTGTACTAATGTCGTTAAAGTATTGAAATTTGGGCACATTTTTTAATTAATTTAAATAAGAAAAACTGATTTTACAGCAACCAAACAGTTTTAAATCGTATTTTTGATTATTCACTAATTGCTTTAAAAATAACCGTTAAAAAACCTTTTTTGACATAAAATGTCTTGAATTATTATTTTTTTTCCGTTCAATACCGTTTGTTTCATATTATTATCTCAATGTCTGAACAATGGAATGAAAGTGCATGGGTGGCATTGAGTTTTTGGCAAAAAAAAAAACACTTTTTTAACTCGTAAATTGTGTTTTTCATAACCGAACAAAACATGAAGCTGCTCAAAAACTTTTGTCTCCAGGAACTCATAAATTAAAAAATGTCATCGAAGCTCACGTTAAGCGATGTGGATTTGAAAATGAGCCTTAATCCTTATTTAACTGTATACTACTGCGGTGTGCATTTACGGTAAGGTACGTCACTACCGTTGCGCTACCTGAGCCTGCCAGCACTTTGGTGGGGGTGTACGGGCCTTCCGTATAAGTGTTATCAGTAGTTCAGCACCCTCTACAGATCAGTTACTGAACGCACCCGCTGACGATCGCACGTCTTCACTCATAAAAATAAATATCGAACAGTGAATTTGCCAGTGTTAACATAAACAAACAAACAGTATTACTTAAACGATCCTAACCATTTTGTGTTAGTGTTTTGTAGCGATATCATAGTCGCATTATTTTCGGTTCGTACTTTTATTCAATAAAATTTTAATATTTTTTTTTAATAGATTTTTTATATATATATTTTTGACGGTAGTTTTGCATTTGCATTGAATGCTTCAGTTTTCAGTTACTTTATTAGTTTATTTTAATTGTGAATATAATGTAATCTTTGGAGTGTATTCAGTGTGTATTTACAGCCACTGAGTTTACAGTAAAAGTGTAACAGTCTATTATATTAATAAAAACATAGTATTTTCGAGTACCATAGTAATACCGAAGTATTGTTTTGTAAAGTAACTGATAATATTGCTATTATTGCAAGGTATTTAATTCTTCCCTGAAAACTGACTGGCTGCAATAACAGTGGAATTCAGTTGTCATTATACACAACCTGGTCCAAATATAGCAGTTAAAGCGATCCAAAGCCGACTGTATACGCTCTGCGTAAAGGTTTAGGGTTGAAATTAATTTGACATGTGCACTGATAAGCTATCGTTGTTTAACAGGCGTTCAAGCCCCACCCGCCGCAGTACAAAGCCCATACAAAATGTTCGCCGTCATGCAGATAGATGAAGATCACACACGGGACTTCAGACGCAAACTGCGCGCGAAGTGCGAATTCGTGTGCAAGTATTGCCAGCGCAGATTCACTAAGCCCTACAACCTGATGATACATGAAAGGACCCATAAGAGCCCAGAGCTCTCTTTCAGCTGCGAGGTCTGCGGGAAAAACTTCAAGAGACAGGATAATCTTCGTCAGCATAGGTAAGTTTTTGAATAATTCACGATTTTTTTTTTGGTGGTTTTTCTTAAATATATTATAGTTTAATATTATTTTTTTATACTTTTAATTAACTAATTGACATTATCCAAAATTTTATATAATATTAGTCTTCATATTCTTCATATTTTGTCAAAATACATGTAACTATTTTAAACTCACTACTTATTTATTGATAATTTACAATTACTACCTACTTTAAAAGTACTTTTAAAATTAGAAGGACAGATAAAACTTATCAAAGTATGTTAAATTCTCGTGAAAATTAAGGAAAATAATTATTTTGGCGACTATTTGCATCATATAGACAATAATCCATTTTAACTAATTTAGAACCTTAATTAATTAGAATTATAATCTTCTAGAAAATTTCTAAAAAAAGTTGGTGAAAACTGCATCAAAATAAGTTGTATAAATCAAAATTCTATAAAATAATTAAAGAAAATATGAATTGCTGAATATTTTGATAGATTTTTTGGATATTATTTTAAATAAATTAATGTTTTATTCATAAAAATTAAAAAAAATATATGAAAAAATGTCGCTGTCCTACTTAATCCAAAGTTATGTATGTATAACCGCGGTTTATGTTTATGGTCAAGTGTCACAAGGTCGCGGTTAATGTGTTCAGTCTTTATTAGGGTCTAGTCCATCATAGAGGCACTGGATTGTCAATAACTCAGTCATCAGTTACACACTACTGTTCGATGTAAAACCACAAGAAGTGTCATTTCATTGTTGTTGTTTAAAATAAACTTACGGGCCATTTAGTTCCAAGTTAAGGCTACCAATTTTATTGAGACACAAATATTTATTATTTAAAAAAAATATAATCATATATTTATTAAGCTTAGGTAAAGCAAATGTTGCGCATTTAAGGTAACATGCAATCATCAGAAATACAGTAAACTAGCGACCCGCCCTCGGCTTTGCCCGGGGTACAATTTTTATATATATGAACATTCCCCGTTTATCCCTCTTTCCATTAGTGAAAATCGAATTAAAATCGGTCTACCCGTTCACGTGTGATGCCGTGACCAAGGGAAATATGGGGATTCATTTTTATATATAGAGATTAATATATTAAGTCAAAATGATTAATGACGTCAAAAGATTTTACTCGCGGTCAACAAAAGGAATACTTATCATAATCATCATCTCAGCCGTAGGACGTCTACCTACTGCTGGACAAAGGTCTCTCCCCAAATTTTCCAATTCTCCCAAAGGACCGGCCAAAAGCATCCTGGATCCAACGTCGACCCTTTGAGGTCGTCTATCCACGTCTATGGAGTGGACTTTCTACGCTATGGTTGACGGTCCGTGGCATCCACTCGAGAACCTTCCGGCCTCAGCAGCCATCGGGTCTCCGTACTATGTGTTCTGCCCACTGCTACTTCAACTTACTAATTTGCCGGGTTTAACGGTAACTTTCGTTCCTTTACAGATCTCCTCATTCCTGATTCGATCTCGTAGCCAGGGCATAGCTCTCTCCATAGCTGTAGCCCAGGGCATTTTTTACGAGGTCCATAGTTAGAGACCATGTTTTAGCGAAAATGAAATATCTAAGACAGACATAACTAGTTATTTTGGCATTTGTGCAAAGTACACTTATTCGCAAAATAATATATTTATAATATCCTTTCAAACCATTTATTACACATACTAAGCTAAACTGTCTTTGAGGATACATTTCAAATAAAGTTGAATGAATAATAATCACGGTAAATACAACAATATAATTTTTGTCGACATACTGGGAAGTTTAATCGAAAAAATCTCGGTTATCGCGCGTTAGTGACATGTAAAGATACGTGGATTGATTACTGAGATTATTGAACCCACCCAAGAAAAACCCATGCTGTGTGGAAAATTATTATTTAGGAGTGTCTAATAATTTTGCCATTTATTTTCATTGTTATAAAAAAAGAGTCATAATAATTCTACTATATTTTAAATTTAATATTTGATTTTTATGTAAATAACTAGCGACCCGCCCCCGGCTTCGCCCGGGGTGCAATTTTTATATACATAAACATTCCCCATTAGTGAAAACCGAATTAAAATCGGTCTACCCGTTCATGCGTGATGCCGTGACTAAGGGAAATAGGGATTCATTTTTCTATATAGAGATTATGAATTAATTGTTTCTTTAATAAATTTATGTAAATATTTTTTAGATATTGCAAATGTCTACTTGTATTGGTAGGTAGATTAATTAATTGTAAGTAATTATTAGATTATCTCATTTTGTCATAATCAAAGGATAAATTTATCACCACTCTTTTAAAAGAGACTTTCAGTTGAATAAATAAATGGTCAAAATTAAATACATCAATTGTATGCGCCTTCCAAACTAAGCAATTTATAGGCTTATACAACGGACAGGAGGCGAAACTCGGCACATTCAGATCAGAGCCAACTTCAAAAAATTAATTTCCATAGTGGCCCAGTCGGTAATTGAACCCGAGAACCCTAAGCGATATTATTCATTCGATAATGGGCACTTCACTCAATTAAACTCTCAAATGATTCTTAACCAGTCAAACACAAGTAAGCCACGTTTAGTCTTACGTAGCTCACCTTAATGTCTTAACAGATAGGTAAGGAGGTATTATGTGTTTATTAAAACACAAAAACAGGTCGTATGTAAATTATATTAACGTGTTTACAGTTGAAATTAACTCGTACGGTTTACTACGTTTTTTACGAGTACAATAACTCGAAACAACATAGTAATTCAATTATTAAATCCTCGTGACATTGAGATTGAGCTGTTAATTGTTACAGTTGTTATAACCGGGAGATATTAAAATTTGTTCTCTTATCTCTGTAGTAAAATACTTAAATCGTGCACTATCTCAAGATACTGCGTCAATTAGACTGCTAAAAAATACAGTCGTGATTAGCATCTTGTCAATAGAATATCAATTATAAGTTCATTTGCCTTATTATTGTATGTCAGGGATGTCCATTCAAAAATGATGAGGAAAAATTTACTGCTAACAAATAAATAATTTAATTTTCATTTGCAAACTAATTAATAAAATAAAGGCGGTTTCGTTAATTACTTAGATAAATTCTACTGCATATAGGGTTAACTACCTAAATACGTTTTAATAAAAATAAATAAATATAAAAACTATATAGATTACTAATTTTTTAAAATTAATCATGTTTTCAGCTAAAAATAGCTTTTTTAGCTTTTTTGTTAGTCATAAATGTTACAATTTCATTTTAGTTTTGAAAGATAAAATAAAAGATATATCTTGGAATTTATTTGTGCATCTTTCTAATTTTTGGCTTAAAATTTTTGGGTTTACTTTCCATTGAGTGTGTGCTTTTTGAAGCTGATTAAAACATTAGATTAAATATAATTTCATAAGATTGTATAACTTTATAGAAGGTAATTAGGAACAGTTTTTAGTTTACCTAGACCAATAAATAAATAATACACACATTAAAAATTGATTTAATCTGGAAAAAATATTCTAGATTACTGCATGTAATCTAGAATATTTTACTTAGAAAATACTGCATGTAGACCTCATTACTTTCTATTAAACTTTCAATAATTAGTAATCTAGAGAGATAAACGAACATTTCTATTTTTTTTTCTTTTAATCAAATCAAAGAATCGCATCAAGGTGGCAACCCTAACACTAAGTCGCAAGTGAGCTAGATGTCACTCAAGCGAGCAGATTGTCAACGACATTCCGCAGAGGTCTGTCGCACTTGTCACGCGATTAACATACAATATGTTGGTAGCGATGAGTTGTAGGGTCGCGACCCTTATGCAAATCCTTCATCCTACATATGTTTGGAAGTTGTAACATCTTATTCTAATCTTATCGTGATGAGATTATTCACATGTAGTTCGAGCATTTATTTAGATTTGTAGTCCCTTGGGCTCACTGTGTTTTTTCACTATAAAAACTCATTCTAGGCATGTTTCTTTATCTTTAGGCAACGACAATATTATTTACTGACTTTTTGACATTATTTATTTTGTCCTTAAAAAAATAATTAGAATTTAGACAATAATTTTGCATCGTTTTTAAATATGTAGGTACCTTTAACGCGCCTTCAACTTTTTATCAAATTCTAAAATATAAAAAGACAAAAAAAATAATTTATTTAATTAACTTTATGGAATACGTTAAGGAGCTTTGAATTTGCGCTCTGACTCCGTGTTCGATTTCCGGCAGATTCAACGAAAATTGAACTTTTTAAAATTTTCTCTGGTCAGTTGTGTGGTTATCCCCTAACACAGGCCTAAAGTGCTTACTTTAGAGGGCATATAATTGGTGTGTTTAGTTTATTCTTGGCGGTTTATTTATTTATTAATGAGCATGATGGCAAATTAATATGTTGAGAATTGTTCCTAAATTTATTTTTTCACACATGAATACAGCCTTAAAAGCGCATAAAATAATATAAAATAGGTTCCGCTAAGACCGTGTTTCGCAATGTATGCACGTAGCATGACCTACTGCGCCTTAAAGTCACAGCACGCGTGTACCAAAGAAAAATGTTCCGTGTGAAATACGTTTGTTCCGCGGGCTGCAGCGGGCTACCGAGATGGTCGATAGATGGTTCACGATTCGAGTCGTGAGCTCGTGTGTTAACGGTTCTTAATGGGCCCTAATGCTTCCGAAACTGTGCGAACGCGGACGGTAGCCCGCAATAGCTCGCCACACGTGACTGCCGCGATATAATTTGCGGACTGAGCGCCCGTACAAGGCGCAACAATGTGTTCCATCCTTTACCGTACCGACGAGAAATTGCAGCAATTTGTATAGGTACCCCGCAACTCATTCGTACCTAGATGTTTTCATAGAGTTCACGTTGAATTTTGTTGCGATTATCATATCAAATTAGATTATATTAAATACTAGCGACCCGCCCCCGGTTTCGCCCGGGATGCAATTTTTATATATAAGAACATTTCCCGTTTATCCCTCTTTCCATTAGTGAAAACCGAATTAAAATCGGTCTACCCGTTCACCCGTGATGCCGTGACCAAGGGAAATGGGGAAAAATTATCTGATAATGAAAACTGCAGGTTGAGTAGCGGTTAGGAACGGTTAGGAGTTCCGGTCCAACGGTTTAGGAGTTAGCGGATATACAGGCAGACATCAGACGCGGACAGCGACTTCAATTTATATCTCTAACATAAGGACGACGCTCTCCTATTGGTAGATAGGTTTTCAGATAGTATTCAAAAATAGAATTGATATCGCGTTTAAAAATAGAAATCAACTTCTTACAAAAATATTATGACCAATAATCTATTCTATCTTTATTGCTCATATATATTTGTGAGGCGTTAATTTTTTTACACTTTTGGATGATCCCTTGGGAACAGTATTTTATCTGGATGCAAGGTACCTCATTCCTTGAGCGCGTTGAAAGCGTAACGAACAAACTCGCTTTTGCATTTATAATAATAATTAGGATGAAATTTTATAACAAATAGGATTGTCATGAACCTCGTAAACCTCCACTTGTTACAATAAATTGTAAATTTGAAACACACATTTTGTTACTGTTACATTGGAAGTCACATTTTACATCAATTGTCGAAACAGTTTTGTAGCATTCGAGAATTTTTAGTACATTCCAGGTACATCCATATAAAAATATAGTACCACCTGCTGACGGTATTGAGCAAATTTTTGTCCATAAAAAAAACTGATGGTTTAATAAGGATAACGACAAACATCTGCAGTTTACAGTAGCAACAGTAAAACAACAAAAATCTTTGTTCTTAAACCTTTCCTAAAATTGGTTATACTTTTTAAAGTCATTCAAACTAAGATTTTCTACTTAAAAATGCATTATATGATTATATGATTCTTTATAAAATTATTGGAAATTCGAATTTATGAGGCGATATTTAAATTAAAGAACAGACATTTTAAATTAGAAATGTGGGTGAAAGATTAATAGGTGAATAAAAACTTTGTTAGTGTTTTTAATATATGACGATTGTTTACAAAAAACTCTGCGACTTATTTGTCTACATCTAATGACCCTAATCATATCCTAGTTATAAATGCAAATGATCGGGTGTTTGTTACTCAATCACCTAAAAACGGCTAAACGAATTTGGATAAAATTTGGCAAACAGATAGTTTGTAACCTGGGTTAACACATAGGTTACTTTTAAATCATGGACCTGGAAAACTTTTATCACGGAAAAATGTTAGGTTCCTGTGGGATTTACAAATGACTAACAGCGGGTACGAGGTCTCGGGCACAGCTGCTATAGTATATATTTATATTGTAGGTATGCTATAACATAATTATATACCTTAATAGTCAAGCCTTCAGCCTTGATTTTTTGTACCTACTTTGTGAATCTGTCTACTTCAGAACGGTATTTTCTTAATTGAATTAACTAAATAGTTAACTAATTAATAGTAGTTTTTTTTTTATCGCAGACTGTTTGTCTCCCAATTGGCACGACATAAATCTTTTTTTATTGGCTACATATAATTTGATTCGATTTCATTCAACTCTACTTATTTCACGAAACATAAAAATAATGATTCAATACAAAAAAATATTCTATTAGTTAAACGTATAAAGTTTGATATTGTAAATGTCACGAACAAGGAATCTCTTCGATGTCGGTAACCTCCAGACAAATATCAATCGTATCATAAGTCACTGTCGATTCTGCCTTTCTCAATGCACATCCGCCTTTATAACGAAATCTTCGTGAATCCACTTAACATTTGCTATCACCATTATTTTTATTGTATTTGTTTGTTCGTGTTAGTCATATGGTTTGTGAATCAATCTAAATATTTGGATATTATTCATGCGAGATAATTAATACATATCTGGGAATGTCCAATCTCTGTATAAGCTATGTTTTGTGACCAACCACCAAGTAATACATAATATGTTACAAATGAAATCATTTTTAATATGGGAGACTTTTAGCAATCTATATTATAATTAATAGAATAAAAAGATAAAATTAGTAAGTTTCGATGTAAAAGAAATTCGTCTAAAAGGTTTAGAACAGAAAGAAGTAATCCCCGTGAAAATCAGGACTCTTTCATCAATTATATATATATATATATATATATATATATATATATATATATATATATATATATATATATATATATATATATATGTACGTGTGTGTTTTTTTAATAAGAATGAACAAAAAATGTTGGTTATAAAACATGGTATGATACAATACAATAATTAATAATTCTATACCAGTATGTATTTGAAACCGTGGAAAGGAAAAAAAATGCTCATAGCTTACCTAATAAAACTACAAATTTCAATATTGGTGAATAACATAATCTCAGATACATAACTAAACAAAGTCAAATCCCAAAATATAAGACGTAAAATATGCTCATTTTTAAGACCCCATGATAATTTATGCGTCTTCTTAATAGTAAAGGCCAATTATTTTGAAATAATTGAGTAAACGCTAAAACTTTTTTCAATAAAGATGCGGATGTCGAAAAATCTGACATCTTCATGTAGTAAAATTAAAAAAATAAATAAGTAAAATGACTTCTGTACTAAACTTGTCAATAGATGTATACTTTATAGATAGAGTATAATCTGTCTTTAGCAGCTGACGGAATTTTGGAAATTCTCCTATGTAAGTATCGCCTTAAACTAAAGAAATGTAGGATAATTGTAGAAAAAAATCGAAGAAGAGATACATAACATATTACCAATCAATGTCACAAAAAGGAGAGCAATCAGTTTTGTATGGAGATTAGTTTATAATATTTTCGTTTTAACGGTTGAAACTTATACCATTAGGTAAGAAGAAATTATAGATTTTACTGGGAAAATATTGCACAATTTGGTAATGGGTTTCGTGGATATTGAAGTTTGAAAGTATTAAAAAATCCAATTGTCCCAATAAAGTAATAAGTTTTTTAATTTTTGAATGTTATCCCCACTTACAAAATCTGAAATATTCACAGGAAATTACTGAAATTAAAAAAGAATTTTATTTCCAAAAATCTCCAAAGTGTAAGTTAAAATATCTGTAAAAAATGGCCTGGTTTTGAACGATCTCCTTTATTCTCTTTAATATTTTTCCAGCATTTCGTGCATATTAGGAATTTAAACAACTTGTGGAAATTCTAAAATTTGGGGTATACGGTACATTCGCACTGTAGGTATATGTATATTGCCAGTTTAATTAAAACTTACTTTACTTGTGGTGATTTTTCTTTATCTAAAGATAAGCAGATAGACTGACCGTCCACTTGCTGTTGGTAGTTACCGTCATCCATTACCACAAGCAACGTCATAGGGGTCATATACTGAAAGATATGAAAGTAGTTGATTTCTAAGGCATTCCGAATATCGCAAACCCGTAGTAATTCTTACTTGTAAGTGAGATGGGTAATAATAAAAGATCGTGTGAAACGCTGGGTCCCTTGTCCGGGTGAGCTGTGCGTGACTGCCTTCGGCATATGCAGTACCGCTACTGATTGTTTTGCTAAACAGGTATAGAGTATAAGTCGTGTGTAATGTTTCGGGCCTCAATCCATGACATGATACATCTAAGTTCGTACTATGAACCACATGAACCATAGAAAGCGAGGTTTTGTTTAAAGAAGCCATCTGTTGCAATTTTTCTGAATTAATCTTTTATAAAGAGAAGATAATATGTTTTTAATAAAAAATAAAATAAATATCGGTATATAAATAGATTACTAACTGAGCCCGCTATTTCGTACGCGTGGTATTCGGTATAGCGCGTAACTTTTTTGTTTGTAAACCGATTGGAATGAAACTAACACTAAATGTTAAGAGAAGCTTGCTACAATACATCAGTGAAAACCGCATTCAAATCGGTTAAGCAGTTTCTGAGATTAGCGTGCACAAACGCACAGACAGCGTCTGTCCGTTTTTCCGCTAATCTTATAAATTACTTTGGGCGTTGGGTACGCTTTTGTTAAGCTCTTCACTAATAAAAAGAGCTATAAACGAGGAAGGCTTGTTTATATAATTATATAAAAAATCGCATTCGTGTGAAACTGGGAGCGGGTCGCTAGTAGTAGTTATATTAAATGAATTTCATAATATTATTTATCTACATCCCACAAGAAGCAAAAGCAAAGGCCAGACAATCGCAATTGCGCATAGAATTAAATTTATAGTCGGAGCGTAAGTGGCAACGTGTCTAAAACAAAAGATCCGATCTTAATTACGAATCGAATAGTTTCAAGCATTCAAGAGTGTGATGTCCCATTTAGTTAGTGCAGTGGGTCATCAGTGCACGGTCGGGGTGCGATCGCGTGGGCTTATCGCTAGCTCATCGTCGCATTCGATACGATACCTCCGATCAGTTCGATTCACGTCTCGTGCGAATCGAGTTGACGCTTTATCGATTATTCCTGTTAAGCACATCTGGCTAGAACAGATTGCGATGACGTTTATCCGGATTTAATAAATGTTATGATTTCTTTATAATGTATATACACGGCTCGTTTACAATTTTATTATATGTATAGATATTTAAACATTTAAAACACTCCTTTATTTCAATGGTTTTTTATTAAGTATATTTTTATAAAATAATAATTTTATGGATTACTAACTTAAAACGCCCTAAAACTAGTTTCTCGAAACATAGTTTCGGGGCGATTATTTTACTTTGAACACAATAAGATTAAGCATCGAGCTGGAGGTGGCAAAAGTAGTTAATTAGTTTCTACTTAAGAAGTGTTCGTTATCTACAGTATGATACAGTACATAATTAAACCAAAATGAACAAACTTAGAACTTATTTATATGGCATAATGCACCTATAATTTCTTAAAAGCTATTTACTAAAACATGCAACAAATGAAGTTGGGAGTAACTTCTGTTTTGTTGGCAAAAGGGATAATTATAATTCTAATATTTTAACACACTACAATAAATTCAAGAATCGTGAAACAATTTTCCAACATTTAAAAATTAGTTGTCATTTAAACACCACCCAATTTTATTTAGACATCCATACTAGTATTATATTGTAATGAATAAACTCAAAAACAACTGGACCGATTTTAAAAATTCTTTCACCTATAGAAAGCTACATTATCAGCGAGTAACATAGGCTACTCACCCTCCCCATCTCCCCCTTTACCCCCCTACAAAAATGCCGTTATCGACGAATAAACTCAAAAATATTTAAAAAAAGCCGGGGCGGGCCGCTAGTATTCAATAATTTTTGAAAAAAGCTGTATTAGTCTTAATTAAGCTGTATTAGTATTAGCTGTATACTTCTTCTTCTGTTGGGAACGTGAGTTTTTATCAATTTAAGCCTGTAGTCCACCACGTTAGTTCGCTTCATCATATTATATTTGCTTCACCTTCAGCAGAAGTAATAATAAATTTTAATTTAGATTTATATTAAATGGAAAGGTATGAATAGGAAGAAACCTGTATGTCGAAGCTATTCTTGCTTAGTATTGAAAAAAAAACTTTTAAATACAAGTAGCATCAGCCTGTATTTAGAAACAAAGCTCAGTGTTCCCACAGTCTCACACACCAGAGTGTTGTCTCACGAACTAACCTGGTCCTTTGTGGTGAGGAAGTGAATAAATGTCGCTGACTATCACCTCCGCCCTTTACATTGTCGATTGCGGCGATCTGAACACTTTGGATCTTTCTAGAACAATTAGTGCGGTTTTAGGTATTTCATTTATTTGTAGAATTATTTTTTTTTAGTAAATTAACGCCAATAAGTTGCTTGAAGCGATATTTAGGTATAAAATAATGAAGAAAATTAATGAAAATGTCTTCAATTACTAGAAATTAGTGTTAAATTTAACTTTAACAGTGACAAATTTTTAACAGTTTGAACCTGTTAAAAACCCCGTAGATATAAAAAAATATATAGATGAATCCATTATTCTTAGCACGAGATATTAAAAGTACCTACTATTAAATGCATTGAATATTATGGTGTAGTTAGTCAAAAATCATTTTTCAAAATAAACTCACTTAATTATTTTCTGAAGGCCACGTTAGTAACGGGCTAACTGGTCGCAACTTCCATTAGTTCAAGGACATCCTTTTTAATGTCCTCATCACGAACACATTATAATTAACTGGAGATCGTTTTTAAATTTAAAGCACTGCTCTTCAATTACTTTGTTTGCAAGCTTTTGATGCAATTACATTTAATTATGACGTATTATTTGCTGAAGCGAAATTGAAATAATGGTAGTTTTATGCTAACCTTTTTACCTAATATACCTAATAGATACTGGTAACATCTTCGACTTTATTAGCAATGTTGTTTTAATAATATTTCAGTAGTTACAAAGCGTTCGACAGACAGCTGGTTTAGCGACAGTAGACTTCAAATTAAAAAAAAAGTCTCATTTTGTCATATTTCACATAGCGTTTGTTGATTACTTGTTACCAAATTGCGTCGGTAGCCATCTATCGTCAAGGGTACCTGTCGCACTGTCTTATTAGGTCGGGGGGAAAGTCTTTTCGCTTAGAAAGGGTGGGGTCTTTCATCACGACAACGTTAGACCACACACATCCTTTAGCCACTCAGCAAAAATTAAAAGAGTTTGGCTGGGAGGTTAATGAATCCGCCATATAGCCCTGATCTTACACTCTCAGATTTCCACCTGTGTCGCGTTTTTTTGACCAGAAGTCCCAAAATTTCTACAGCAACGGGATCATGTCACTACCTACAAGAATGCAAAAAGTTTAAAACTTAAAAAAAAGTCTTGAGTTTTTATATAAAATGCGAACTTTTTCCTCAACCGATTATAAAAACTCTTTATTCTACAATATCAACTCTAGAAGTTCATCAGTAGATTGTTTTACGTCTGACACATATAATTTGCAAAATTAAATCTATTTGCATGCAAAATATGAACTTTAATTCAATTTTAAATGTAAATTAATTTTTAACTACGTTCCAGAAACCTACTTTGATTTCAAAATATTTAAAACGTAATTTTTTACGTCAAAAATGTTGCCAAACTTATCATTTTGAAAGGCTTAGTGCGGCGTTTAATGTTCACGGCTCAGAACTGAGACCTTAGTTGCGGTCAACATCTTTATAAGAATAAGTTGTTGTCGGACCGTTTGACACTAATCTCTTTAAAATGTTAAAACTGTGCTTTGTTGCGGCGAAAACAGAGCAACGAAAAGTGATTGTGGGCCACATACAATCCGCAGCTTTTTATATTCACAGAAAGGCATAATCTCTTTTAAAAGAGCAAAAAAAAATTACAATGTCGTTATCGATTGTAGCGAATACCATATTCAATTGAAACTCACTTTGAACGCAAATTGAACGAACGATAGATTTCAAATATTAAAGGTTATATAGATTTCATCGTGAAATTGTTACGTCAGAGGTTGTTCAAGTTGATCTTATAGCATCAGTTGTTCAATGAAATCATTATTTTAATACGTCAAAAATATAATCTACTAGTTGGTAGTCCGCGTTTATAAATGAAAAATATAACACCCGAGAAAACATAATGGCTAATATAATGCCTAACATCTTTGTCACTGTGACGACGGTGGCGCCGATTTTTTTAAGTTTTTAGACGATCCGTCGGGAACCTAACATTTTTCCAGGATAAAAAGTATCCTATATGTTTTTCCTGGTAATAAACTATATCTGTGCCAAACTTCATTCAAATCCGTTTAGCCATTTAGGCGTGATTGAGTAACAAACACAGAAACATCCAAACATACAAATTTTCGCATTTGTAATATTAGTAGATTTTTGTAATAGCATTGCAATAGCATAACGCAGTTATAGACTGAGCTGCTTTTTCTGGCGGCAGTAACCACTGCATTATAAACTTAAAGATTAAGATTAATACTTAAAAATTAAATATATTTGAGCCATTTTATTCCATAAGGTATTTTTTTTTGTTTATTAAATTTTTACTATCTAAATTGTGTTTAGTGTAAGCTAAACGGAACGTTACAAATTAAAAAATTAACGATAAATAAATGATTAACAGTGTGGTTATGGTTTTAAGACAGTATACCTAAATCAATTTTTATTTCTTGAAATTTCGTCCTATGATATCTTTTCGAGAATAGCTCTTCAACCTCACAAATTGCAAATGTATTAGAAAGTTAGGGAGATACTAAATTTAAAGTACATTTCACTTCCGTTCTATCGCACTCAATTAACTTAAGCATGACTTATGTGTTAAGGTTTAATTTTTAAAAATAATTCTTATGTTTCTTTAGACTCATCCTTACTAAGTTTTTTTTATTTACAAGAAAAAAAAGTACAAAGGTGGTACACGGTTTAGGTGTACTATAAACTCAATTAAGTTTCTAGATTAAATTAGATATATTTTTATTGCTTAAAATAAAACAAGATTTCAGTGAGCGTTTCTTCAATTCGCAAACTTTTTCACATTTAATTTAAATGCCACTATTTTTTAAAGTACGGGTGAGTCTACGTGTTCCTGAAATAATAATTCCTGAAGGTGTTTTTTACTAATAAAATGTTTTTTTTCTATTGTAGATGTAATCAATGCTTGTGGCGGTGAAGGTGAAGATCTAAGCACGATCCCACACATCGGTCTCTTTTATATTATGAAGTAAGAAAATGCACATTTTTCTTATTTATGTAAATTCTATTTTTTCTTATTAATGTGTCTTAAAATTTTCGTGTACAATTTCCACACACGTCTCTGCTGTGTTTTTTGGCAGATAAATAATTCAATTCACTTCTCTAATCCACGAGATAAATTACAAATAGAGACCGCATAAATTAAATAGAAATTTTAACTGAAGACTTAAAATTCCCCGATCGTGCTACAAATTTTAACCGCAAGCATTCATTTGAGTTGTATATTTTTTTATAAATGGGATTTTTTTATAATAAAAAAATACTAATAAAATGTAATGTTTGTTTCAGAGAAATTCACTACAGTCCACATAAGGAGACCACATATTTAAAATCGTGATAATTTAGTTAAGCTTAACAAGACTCGAGGGAAAGCGAATGTTTTTACTTAACAGTATTTTACGAATTATTTCACACGTCCAGAATGGGAATTACTGAATTGGGTTTTCCAATACACACACATATGTTTTTAAATTGAAACTTTTAAAATTAACACATAATTTTTTTTAATCAATTCGCAATATTTAAAAAAAAATCGAACCACATAACTTTAATATTTTTAACGTATATCTAAATTCAAAATTTGATTCACAATCAAAATTCCGATAAAAAATTATTTTGGCAAAAAAAAAACATTCTGGTGTCTTTGTAAATAGTATTTATTAGGATTAAATTATCTTAGCATTTTAATTAATAATCGCTTATTTTATTTAATGTAAAATAATATTTATGTTCTATTTAATTATTTGATATTTAATTTCAACTTTTATGCGTATAGCCTTTAATTACGAACGCACATTACATTCTAACTGTGGATAATTTTTCCCATGAAAATTTTTCAAATAAAATTAAACAACCGTTTAGTTGATTAATTTTAATTGAAAATATTGTTGTGAAGCGTGTCGAAGCAAAAAATAAATAAATAAAATAAATTGTAATTTTAAGATTCTCGATCATAATTTTTATATTTTAAATAGAAAGTAACTGCTATAAATTTATTTTAAAAAATAACTTACTTTGTTTTAGACGATATCACATACAGGTGTATAATACGAGAACTCAATCCTTCTTTATAATGGTAAACAACACATTTCAATGGAAATTCTATGTGTAAATTTCTTAAAAAAAAAAGAAAAACATTTTTAAATTTTTCTCGATAACATTTTTTGAATATATTTTTAAGTTTTTTCATATATTTTACAAATAATTACATTTATATATTTTAATAGAAAATTCAATATGGTATTTATTACAAAAAACAGAAATCTTATTTTGTCTAAACACTAAACTCAATAGATAAATGTTCGGTCTAAGCTAGAGCTTCTAGAATCTAGAATTGTAGAAGAATTATGTATATTAATTTATTACAAACGGTATTACGAGTATCATCCAAGCGATATTCATTGGCCTCATTTAATTGTTGGTTGGTCTTACACGTCTGTAAAATTACAATGAAAATAGAGCAAAATAAATATTAATCAAATTCGCTATAGTTAAGAAGGATGATAATTAAGTATATTGGAACGCTAAGAACGACAATTCTTCTATTGATTTTCATTCTTTTATCAGTTAATTATCTAATAATGAGGATAATTTAGAAACATTTTCAAATAGTTTAAGTAAAATTATCAGCGGAGAAGTGTAAGCTTTACAATGTTTCGGTGATAACACGAAACGATAACAGTAAAGTAATATCGTATTTTTTTTTTTAATTTGTCTTTAACACACGATATATAATACATTTGTTATATAAATAGTGTCACGGAAGACAGATATAGTTTAGATAAGTTATTTCAAGAAATAAACGTTTTAAGATTTCACAGATATTTGAGTTGCGAAAATGTTATTTTTATTTTTCATTGAAATGTTTTTTTTTTTAATTAAGAGTGAAAGGGAAAAATTCAAATAATAATTAATTGAAGTTTACAATTTTTATTTTTTATACAATTACGTTTATTGTTTTTTTTATGTACCTATATGAGTAATACATACTCTGTAGATACTAAAAAGGAATGTATAAACATTCCCTTTTAATACACAGTTTGTATTAAACTGGATTTGTATAACACTGTAATTTGTATTAACCTCCTACAGAGGAATAATTATTATATAATCCGCTTTATATAACATATAAATTGCTTCGATTTCGCTTTGTTCTTATAAGTAATTATATTTAATTTGTAAGTGAACGCGTCCATGTGCCAATATAGAACAATTTGTTCAGTAGTTACTTTTTTGTAGTTTGTAGATGTATAAAATCATATTTTCAACTACTTTGCACGTTTTCTACTTTGCAATACATTGTGTAAATTAATAATAAATGATTGAATTATATGATGCTCTTTTATTTCATGTTAATATTTTTATGAAAAAACCATTGTCACAAAAGAATTTCTCTTGTATATAAGACCATTATAAAATTAGAGAAATTATTGCCAATCCTGCAGTTCTTCGGATTTTTTATCAATGTACCTACTACTACTTTATGTTAAGTTCGACAGACAGGCTGATGGTCCACTTGGTGCCGTCGCCTATAATATAATACAAGCAACGCCACGGATGCTGCGTCGACAATAGTAGGATGAAAGATGAGGGATTAGAAAGGGGTGGGTAATTGGTGAAAAACTGTTTTTGTGTTTCTTTTTTTTTACGAGGGGAGAAATCTTCAAAAAATGAGGTAAGGTGCATGCAATGCGAATGCGCATAGAGTAATGTGGGACTTTTACCGCACTATAAAACACCACTCAAGATGGGTGTGGTTCTAGTCCATAGGGAATTTGGAACCGTCACCGTTTTGTGTTGTACCATCAAAGATTTCTGGATATCAGATTCACAACACTGTAAATCAAAATAATCTAACTAATATAAAATAGAATAATAATATTTATTTGTAGATATACAAATACAATACAATATAGTTTGAAATTTGTGACGTTATTTTGTGTAAAATTGACCATAGCATTTCCCGTATATCCCAATTCGGATAATACTCCATGAATTCAGAACATTAAATAAAAACCATAAAAAATAATTATTAACTTAACTTTTAGTTGTAAAATTATTCCGAATAACTGGAAATGTCTAATAAATCGCTATTAGTTTAAGTATGTTTTGTTTATTTCTATCACGTTAGGTATGAAAAAAATTACTGTTACCAGAAATTGTAAGGGAAACTGTGATTTAGTCATTGGACGTTATAGGAAAAAAAAAAATACATCTATAGGTCATTCATAAGGTACATAGGTCATCTTAGGTCTATGGTCATCTTACATTTTAGGTACTGACATCAGTATCGACTAAGATAACCATATTTGACAATTTTTATTTTCACTGTTTTTTTTATAGCTTAAAAGTAGGAGTTAGTATTTGGTTTATATGCAAAAAAAAATAAAGAATTATGGAATCGCATATTTGGACAAATAACATACAATGAGTTATACTTGAAGGATATATCATGCTGGATGCACTGGAGTGTTTCTGTCTGTACGACATGATTTAGCTCACGGTACCAATAAATCTAGGACTATTGTCCTAGATTTATTGGTCTATAGTGTCAAAAAAGTGTTATATCTATTGATATAACACTTTTTTGACACTATAGTGGTACCGGTATATACATAATGTGCTGGTTCATCGCCCAAGCGATTTTTAATCACCTCAAAACTGTCTAGAGATATTCTAGTCGTTCAAAGATAACTAAAAATCTACAAAGTCTTGGTTAAGACATACCTACTTCTATTCAAATACGTGTTATTTTGTAGTCTTCAGTATATGTAATAAAAAACCAGTATTTTTTTATAAAAAATACCAGAATATGCATTTAAGGTTAAAATTTTTGTTTATGTGTCGGTTGGTTCTCAAAATAAAACAAACTTAATTAGGAAACTTAAATATTTAAATTACGATTTAATCAAAATTAATAATTTTTAAAAGCACCCCGGACATTAATCACACATTGGCAGCGGTTTGCATGCTAAAAATCAATGTATCGAGGTCTTCATATGGGATTAGGCTCCAGGTACGGCGGAAGTGTTCAAAAAATTCAACTTCCGACCCCTGAACACCAGGGAAACTCGTAATTATCTCCGCTGGAGTATGTCCCACGCATGTTCTTCAATGGTATTTAAATCCGGGGACTGGGAACGCCAGTCCAAGGTTGCGACATCATTTTCTTGTAACCACTGAGTTACGGCTCGAGCCGTAGGTATGTGGACGAGCATTTTCGTGCATAAAAAATCCATTCATGAGATGGATGGATGTATGTCTTGTTACTCTTTCACATAAAAACTACTGAACGAATTTGATTATCATTTCTAATACACACCTAAAATTTGATAAGACTCATGAGGTCTGAGTCACTCAGCGTGACTCGAACCACGTCTGCCATGTCTTAGCTATTCTTCACTGGCTGTGACCTACAGCTGCGCTATTAACCATTTGTTGATAAATTCAGAATTAATTCAGGAATATCAACAGGATTTTCAGATATTAATGGAGATAGCTGTAATGCGTAAGTACTACCTTATACTCGCGACTTCATCCGCGCTTACAAAGTTTCGAATTTATGCAAAGAGTTTTTTAATCAACGATAAATACCTTTTGACCGAGAGATAAGACATTTACTACGGATGACGCTGGGTAAGTACACGAACGTGATTTAATACAGATAATATCAATTTATCTGATACTTGATGTGGATATTGGAAATTCCTTTTAACACAATCTTTGTATTTATGGAATTTTCATGAAAAATCTTCAATTTCATACTTTCGATAACAAGTTTATCGAAGTTGGGAAATCCATAAAATCGGTGTCTACGTTACTAAATCTATTATCATTTCTTTTTTAGGGTTCCGTACGTCCGAATAAAAATACGGAACCCTTGTGTGTTCGTCTGTCCCCCCTCTTATCTCCGAAACTGCTGTACCTAAAATTTTGAAAAAAATACAGAAAATAGTTTTCTACTTATACATTGTAGGAAAACCTATAAGAAGTCCATGATATTAAAATAACATGGTAAATCACTCAATATCGTACTTGTTAATACGCACTTGTCCCGTTTTTTTATTTTTTTGTAAATCTAAATATTGCTAAAAGATATGTACAAGAAAATTTTGAACTCCTACGAACGTAATAATTTTTTTAAATAGCCTACAACATTGGATGTATCTCAAGCAGAGACGCTGATGAAACGCATAGCTTTAATACCTACTAGGAATTAATTACAGAATTTATCGCAATGAAGCTGGGATAGATTGGATAGTCTTTAATGCTCGATAGAATCAGACATGCGATGACTAACGCGGTGCCCCGCTGTCTGCCACCGCGTTACGCTCGCAAAACCTGTTTCACGCCGCAAATGACCCTCCGATAGGTACACTTGCTTGGAATTTATTAACACTTATTTTAATTTAATGCAGTTCATTGCTGAGTCCTAAATTGTTCAATTTTTTATGTAGCAATAAAAGTGTTCTAAATTTAAATAATACTATATGTATCTAAATTTAAAAAGTTATATTATATTTTAACATATTACTATATATTAAAAAACCTATATTAATATAAGATAAAATCAAAAAATAAAATTTTTGGTTTAAAATCGATAATTTAATATCTAATATATAAAATTCTCGTGTCACAGTGTTTGTAACAAAACTCCTCCGAAAAGACTGCACTGATTTTATGTTTCTTTTTTGTATATTTGATAGGAATGAGAATAGGTCGCAAAGTATTTTTCACACCCCTACTCCCACCCCCATTTTTAATCGCGATTTTAGTATTTTTAGTCTAGTAGATAAAGTATGAAGAACAATCGTTCATTGACGTGAATGACGCGTCACTTTAACATAATATGGTTTGAAAATAAAATTTGACCCGGTAGGTGGCACCAATCGGGTTATGGAATTTTTTTCGGGTTCTGGCAGGACAACGTCTGCTGGGCATAAGAATAATATTATTTATTTATTCTTTTGTGCGAGGTCAGCTAGTATTCATATAAAAATCACATATTAAAAATCGGTTACATTTAACAAGGCAACTACAATGATATTTATGATTTAACTACTATATGATTTTAGCAATCATTTCCTCAAATCATATATTAAATTTATGGGAACATTCTTCTTAAATAATGAAAAGATAAAGTTTATATTTAATAGAAACCTTTCGCAATTATAATCATGATGAGTGAAATGGAGGACAGGTCACATACAGTTCGTAATTTTTCAAAATAACTATCGGCCGGCCTTAACTATATTTGTATCCAAAATTATATATTGTAAATTAAATAGCCCACATCAGCTAAATTCCTTGTTAGTTTATAACGTTAAGGAATCTTTTAAACTTTTTTGGAAAAAAATCTTTTAACATAATTTTCAAAATATAGCTTTATTTAAGCTGTGTCAAGTGATAGCCTAATAGTTAATTAATAATGTCCAAGCAATACAATGTCGGCCTAGTTTTCAAAAATTCACTGGTTCAGGCTGCAGTGTTTAGAGTTTTTAGCAAAACAAAAATGGCTGATTTGAACGTAGAATTAGCAAGTCGAAATAACTGAACAGACCACGTAGTTTCTGGAATATACAACTGTTGAGGAAGAAATGTTTATCAATGGTGAAAGCCTATGTAAGGCTGTTTACAACGAAATATTAACTTGAAATTGCAAATATTCGAACTTGAACCAATATTGGAAATAAATTTTACGCTCTGGCAAGTAATGGCAGGGTGTCTGGCGGCAGTAACCACCCTCTTACAGAACACCACACTGAAATAACAGCTTATGTGCTGTTGTGTTTCGGTGAGTTAATAAGGGATGCCAGAACCCATTTCACTATCCCTAATTTTGAGTCCTACTAAGGTCAGCAGCGCACTTGCAGCACTTGTTACATTGCTTGTGTTAATATGCGCCACCTACCATCAAGTGAACCGTCAGCCTGTCTGACGAACTTTACACAAAAAAAAGATTGTTTAAAGACTTTTTAGAGATTTTTCCGCATACAAATATGGTGTACATCCGTGAGTGGTTCCACCAAGGTTGTTGATACACCGGGAGAAGTCGTGGCCGTGAGTCAGTTGGTCGTTTCGCGACTCATATCAACGATCAAGATCGTATCTGTGGACTAGGTCGCCCTACGGAAGCCCGGTACGGCGAGAAAGCTGAATTTTTATGCTGTAACTCACATTTAACTCGTGTTCCCACGGCACAGTTCTTCGCAATGACTAAGTAAGGGAAAGAGGGGGGTGAAGTTACAAGTCATCTACTGTTACTTAGTCACGGTAGATGTTGCGTTGACCTATCACTTTGGAAATACTAGTTTTATAACCTTTGAGTATTACGCGACCATTTTAAGTGGGCTTCTTTTGATTTATGATGTTTTAGTTTTGGGCGTGTCCTCTAAATGTTACTCGAGAACAAATTTTGCAAGGTCGTGTAACGTATTAATAAAATATTGGGCGAGCTAACTGTCTGAATTTTTATTATGCTATATGAGGCAGTACGTATTTACATGGGCCATACTTCTATAGTAATTCTAAAATCTAATTTTTAGATTTTGATAAATAAAATACTATATTATATATTTGTTCCTATATTTCAAAGTATATCCCTCTAACAAATAATATAATTATTTTCACATTCTTTTGAATCATTGTAAAGAACGGTTAGCCAAGTTTTAATTAAAAAAATGCCATAATACTACTATTAAGACCTCGTCAAAGGTTTTGAAGAACGCATTCACCAATTAATACTTCAGGGTTAGTAAATCGTGTACCGCCAAATTGGTTTATATTTTCACCCACATCAAAGCCAATTTCTAAAAATTCAGTTCCCATAGTTGATCCACCCAGGGATCGAAAGTAGATCATGGGCCACAAAACTAACACATTTCGCTTCACCATCACAAACCACTATGTTCGTCAATAATGATTAACACACATTTGTTAGGACCCCTGTCTTCTTTTGTATAACTGTTTTTAATAGTTCGGATGTGCTCCGGATGTGCTCCACTCTATCGGATGTGCTCTTCTTATAATGGCATTCAAAATAAATTTGATTTATTCTGTGGTTCTGTGGTCTCGGCCAAGAAATCATTTTTTAACCATGTATCTATTTAAATTTTTATTTTTTATTTTTTTTTTAAATCTTCTCTCCTATGAGTTTATTTTGTATGTTGTGTCCACTTGTAGTAGGTTACATTCCGACGTAAATGTTATTTTGTATAATATTATTATCTTACTTGTATATGGAATTGTATACCAGTTTTGTGGACCTGTAATAAAAAAAAAAAAAAAAAAAAAAAAATAGTTCGATCATTACCTAGGTACTAGGCTTCCCCCATGGAGTGAATCCATAACTTCCTGTCACTTAAATTGCCTTCCTCGTCCATTTCTGTCCATAGGTCCATTGATACAAAAAACATAAGCCACCTTCTTTTATAGATAGAACGTTTTTTGCACAAACATGACACACATATAAAGAGAAAGAAAAAAATAACAATACAACTGTTTAACAAAACAAAAAAAGATATGAAAACCAACTCAAAATTAATACAAATTCCCAGATATTTCAATCAAATTGAGTGTACGCCATGACAGCAAAAAGGTATCTGGCTCAGCATAAGCTGAGGCAAATTGTACCAGACCCAGTGTATAGCATATAGGATACTTTTATCATGTTAGGTTCCTGTGGAATTTTGAAGAATCGAACTACTGCGCGTACGAAGTCGTGGGGACAGCTAGTTTTATAAAATTTGGAAATAAATGTTATGTTATGTAAATGTTATCCACATGTATGTAGGCTTATATAGGCTTATTATTATTAGCTATTGAGCTCAGTCAGCTTAACATGAAGATGTGGACTAAAACTTTTTTTTCCATAAAAACTTATCAAATAGAGTATATTATGATAGAAATGCAAGGAAATTAAATTTCTAAATCCACATTATTCCAACAAATTTGAACAAGGGACTACCCAAGTTGTAAGCGAACAAAGCAAACAGTTCCACACGATCTGGTATCACGCTAATTTCGCTCACGGCTCGAACACAATGCGCGGAAGGACGCTTTTGTTAGTCTCTAATGTTGGGGGGAAATAAAATAGTATTTAGAACTCCTCTTTGAAGTATTCGTGAAATAAGTGAGTAAGTTAATAAGTTAGTTTTGTTTAGTTCTACCAGAATAAGTTGTTTCTACTAGAAATTTCTTTACATAAACAAAAGCGTATGTTTTTTTTATCTTTTAAATATTATTATTATAAATAAGTATATGTAATAATGGATTTAGTTACGGCTGTTTACATTTGAATGTTCTACAAGTAAAGTCGCCTATCGCAAGTCTTAAAAAGATTTTAAATAATCTTTTAGAAGCAAATTGCGTGATAAGCCCCTATTACCTACTATGTGAACTGACCGTATCTCTGTCATGGTTCATTCATTGATTGACGTAGTAGTATCTAAATCGATGTTAATTATTTCAATTTCAATAATTATGTGTGTGTTTTAGTATGTATTTACATTTTTTAATGAAAAGTCGATAGATAGACTGACAGTTGATTTGATGGTATTGAGTATTGAGTAACTATAAAAAAGGTACCTACGGTTTTTAAATGTTATTAACTAAATTTATAGACAGACAGCCCATAATTTTAACAAATTGCTGAAATTAAAGTAAAAATTAACCTATTTTAAAATCGCAATTTTTTTAACTCCAACAAATTTTTTATTATAGGTAATTAAACTTAATTTTAACCAAAACAGTTAATTTTAAAGACCATTTATAACACAAACCCTGGCATCTTAGGTATGCATGTATGCATCACATCCTATTGACGAGAAAGGCCATCCTCTCTGGCACCTCTTTGGCAACAGTATCCACCCTCTGACAGAAGATAGTGCAATAAAATAACGCTGATTGTTTAATTTGATTAATTTTGCTTTTGGCTGCAATGTGTGTGTATGTGTGAGTAATGTTAGAGCCCAATCTATCGTCACCTTATCCTTTATTCTATCAACGAGGTCGCCAGCATATTTGCATTCCTCTGGCGTTGCGGATATTCCTTGGCGACTGTAGCCACCTTCCATCAAGGTGGTTCCACCTGCCCGCCGACCTTTGTATGAAAAAAGGTATATCTTAAACTTTTTCGACAAATCTTGCCTAAATTTGTTTCTATTAGTTAAATAAGAACTTATGGCTATAGCTTTTAAAATCTTAAAATCATGTCATAATTTAAGTCGAAAGAGAGTCTTATTAAAATTTACTAATAAAACTATTAAATAAATTTCCCGCTTCGTCAAAAAAGTAATTATTTTTTAATATAGTACCTATATCTAGACACAAGTTATACCCACATATACCAAAGTTGGATCTGTTGAAGATATTATAATAGATGCATGAGTAAGATATCGGATGATGTCAATGGAAGAAATTCTATAGGTGGTAAATCATCAACCTATACAATTCAAAGTAGGGCGTACATCAATTTCGCCATGGAGCTACAATGCAAATCAACGAAATGGTTTTGTAATGTTGGCAGATATTTATATATTTTAAATGTCGTTTTGTTTGCTTTGTTATAATCCTCTTATAACCATGACTCAGACCTAATCCCGCTGACCGAGCATTTCCTGGCCACAACGGCCTCGTCAAGCTCAGTCTTCCTCGATAGTCTCAATCAAGCGATCAGATAGCATCCATTGTCCACTCTTCCAAACTTTATTTCTTTTTCTATTTTATTTCAATGTTTAATAAGTTTATTAAACGTTTAATTTAATTAAAGTGTATTTTTTCCAACAGTCAAGTTGTTTTTTTAAAATAAAGTAATAATAAATAAATGGAGTTATGGAGTTTGGAAGTACAAAATAATATTAATAATATTTATTAGTTCAAGTTACATAGACTATTTTTTTTAAAACTATCAAATTAATTTATCATACAAAAAAAAATATCAAATTAAATTCAAAATTATTTCACGATGCCGCTGGATTTGGCACAGCAGTGATTAATGTGTCTACAATCCAGCCTACTTGCGACCATATTTAGAATGGTGTTGGTAGGAGTACTTCCCCATACTCTACGCATCAGGGACGTGAGGTTGCATAGGGTTTTCAATGTGGGTATTTCCTTCTTTCTTTGAATATGCAAATACACACATATTTCCATTTTAAAATGTTATGAAACCTTGTAGTCTTAAACACTAACAAAAAGATTTTAGAAATAATTACTTTTTATTGGTTGTAATTGAGACAAAGGTCAATAACTAGTACGTAGGTATTGCCAGTTTTGGGATTCGGTGCTGAGATGTAGAGACCTGCATTTCTCTCAAGGATATGATCAAAGCGACCTACATAACTCAAAGAATTTATCAGCTGAAGCGGAAGCTTTGGCAGAATTGGCAGCACGTACCCGACGTGCAGACAAGTCTGGAAGCGTGGTGGTGCTAGATTAGAAAGTCGGTGTGGATCCATAGCAGTCCTCACACGTTTCGTCTTTAGTTGCTAGTATTGATGTTAATTAACTAGGACGTCCTTAATTTTGATCCTGTGACGAACAGCCCATTAGATAGAACATCGCTGTTGACCTGGATAACACCTGGGGAGTTATAGACACTGTCGATCACTAGGAAGTATTACGTTGGTCTTTCAAAGGCCTATCGTGTTGTAAGTTATTAAATAATAAAGTTGTTTCATATGCCAACTCGTGTTATTGTAATTCCATGTAGACATACGATGCGGTCGATCACATGACCGTAATAACTAAGCGGTTGTGGTGTTCGGTAAAATTGCATGAAATTGGTTTCCAATGAAAACTCCCTTCATCGACAAAGTTGCTGCTGCTATTAAAATATTATTGTTTTTACGATTAAGTCATTTGTAGATGTAAGAAGCAGATTCGGATAGGTAATATTATTATTATGAACTGATATCATAATAATAATATTACCTATTATGAACTGATATCATAATAAAACACAACAGCACACGTGCTGCTATTTCACGGTGGTCTTCTGTAAGAGAGTGGTTACTGCCGCCAGACGGGCTGCCCAAAATGACTACGAATCGCAGTGTGCCCCTGCCACTACTTTCCAGATCCAGACCAGAGTCAAATTTGAAAAGTTCATTTTTCAAAGTTGACCCTGCCGGAAATCGAACCCTGGAACCCTAGAACAGAAAGTTAATGCAAGCACCCTAACCACTCATCCAACGGGCTCGTGGATCTTAATGTAAATATTAATTTTGGTATCTAAATGAATATATATTTTTTACTTAATTTTAATTGTTTTAATTGTAATGTTAAAAAAAATGTGAAGAATTGAATTAAAATAGAAAATTTCCTAATATTTTTTACTAATTATTTACAACTACGAATACTGTTATTTATAAAATTACTAAATTTTGGAACACAATTAAAAACTAGGTAAATTGTAGTAAAATGATCGAACTAAATAGATACAATATTCATTTTATCTATATCTGATTACCATGAGAATGTTTTACATTTTATGAAAAATCCGTCGTCGATCTGGGGCCCTTGTCATTTCGTCTGTCCACCTTGTGGGTGGAGGTCCTACGCTGCACTTGCCGGTCCGTGGTCTCTAATAGAGAACTTTCGGACCTCAGCGGCAGTCGACTCTCTTCACTATGTGTCCTGCCACTGCTACTTCAACTTACTAATACGTCGGATTAATTTGGTAACTTTCGTTACCGATTCCTGGTACGATCTCGAGTAATAGCCCTCTCCATAGCTTGTTGACCGATATTGAGCTTTCTTACGAGGCCCATAGTTAGAGACCACGTTTCAGCGCCACGTGACCATGTGATGCCAACATGTTTTCAGAATTAGCACACACATAAGAATTACAGTTAAATTGACTATCTAAGTAAAGTAATTAATTATTATTCTAATATGATATATATTAAAGTAGACATTGGCAATACACTTTACTAATTACTTAATACAAGTTTCAAAAATGTACCATTAAGTACAAAATCTATCTAATATTATATAAAATTCTCGTGTCACAGTGTTTGTAACAAAACTCCTCCGAAACAGCTGAACCGATTTTTATTTTATTTTTTTGTATATTTGATAGGTATGAGCATAACCTAACCCAACCCCCGTTTTTTAATCGCGATTTTAGTATTTTTGTGTGAAGAATATTCAAATAATTTAACCGTCGTTCACTGACGAGAAGTGCGCGTCATTTTGACATATGGTTTGAAAATATAAATTGACCCGATAGGTGGCCCCACAATCGGGTTACGGAATTATTTTCGGGTTCTGGCAGGACAACGTCTGCTATCCAGCTAGTATTATATAAAGAGAGAAATTTAATTTTATAAGTAAGTTCATTGTGTGAAAGTAATCCACGAATTACTGCACCTATTTTGTGTATTTGTTTTACTATCTTTTCACTAGATATAAATAGTAGATATACATATATATCATGTGTAATAATAGGTACCTTATAATTTCATATAAGGTAAACTTTGTAACTGTAATAAAGGCAAATTATTTCGTATTATCTCTTAAGCTATATTATTATGCATTTATACGAAGACGTCGATAGTTGATTCTTTTAAAGACCGCAATAAAGTACCTACTCTGTACCTACCTCTAAAATAAATGGCGTCTCGATTCAGTGGACGCAAACATAAGTTTGATGCGAATGCTTCGTTGGTATCCAGGGTGTTGAACATAGTTCGACATTCAAGGGATCTGACGTTACTGCCTCCCATTCACAAAGAGAAAAGATATTCGCGTTGAGTTTCTGTGGTGGGTCGTAGGGTTGTCGATTGTAAATCAACTGTAACATAACACTTACGAAAATAGTACACAACTCACAACCCAAGAAAAAGAATAAGACAAGATTATGTGCGATTCATACACAGGGAAACTAACATTAAAATAAAATTTTAATAATAAATGCATAATATATGAATAACTACCCTTTTACTGAAGACTACCGTGAATTTCTTCTACTGTGTTTCCCATCTCATGTGTATTTCAATAAGCTCTATTTGATAGGGAGTTCCATTCGTTGTGTTGCTTGTGGCTATTTACTATGAAGTATCGCTGCCTTCTTTCCTATACTTATATTTAAAAAAAAACAATGATTACTATGGAAAACTATTGTTTTCATTTCTTTGAGGTATAGACAACTCTCAGCATTTCGACATTTTTAACATAATATGAACTGTAAATTCCTATGTTTTGCTACTTCGCTCCCGGTAGGTACTCTGGTTCATAGGCAACGTCATATGGCATGTCTGCCCGTAAGACACAGATTACATGAAAAATATTTGGTAGGTACAGCTTTAGATCTAAAAGTGAATTATTAAAATGGGTAAATTCATAATTACATACTTTTAATTCTATCAAGTTTTTGGCTGATCATTATTAAAATTTATTAAAATTAAAGACTTTAAAAAGTTTTCAATTATTAAATAACACTATTTTAAATACTAATTCTAAAATTATCAAAATTTTACTCAAAAAGTATAATTTTATTCAAAACGATTGTACATTTTTGTTAAAATATTTGAATAAAACTATTATAGCGATCGTTTGTGCGACGACGGTTCATGTTTCAGTGTTTTTGTTTGTGAACCCTAGTATTATAAAGGGCTATCAATACGAGTGTAACCGGAGCGAATATCTCCATTGAATAAATCGCGGGCGTTTCACACGAGCGGTGTGCGGGGCGGCATGCCGCGTTGTCGGCTCGTCGCGTGCCATCCAAGTTCCTCTTGCGCTGTTCGGCGATCCAGATGTTAGTAACTAGAGTAGAAAAATTAAAAGAAAAAACATATGAAAATTAAAGAACAAATTAAGATAGATGAAGATAAGGAGAAATCTTTGTCTTTCAATTCATTTGTCACAATCCATAATAGATATATTATTAGGTATGTCACATCCCCAACTAAACTTATTTGCACTCAAATTAGAGAGATGTTAGACATTTTTTAAAATTATTTTTTCAAAAAACGCTTGTATTAGTGGAAATATGATTGAATGGATTAAGTTATTTTTTTATTAAGTAGTTAACATTCATTTAAATAAAGGACACCAATTAAAACCAGGCCATTGTTTTTTTTTTTAATTTACATTTTGGAGAATTTGGTAATAAAAGTCTTTCTTAATTTCAATATTAAGAAAGACTTTTTCTTGCAGCAGCTTTGGCGCTGCAAGTGCGCTGCCGACTACAGTAGGTTTAAGGATAAGGGATTCAGACTTTGAAAATGGAAAATTAACACATTGAGCGCGAATCACTTACTGGATACGTTGTTCGAGTTAGTGCGCAGTTCATACAGATTTTTTGATACTTTCATACTTAAATATCTATAAAACCCCATTACAAAATTACACAATATTTCCCCAGTAAAATCTATAATTTCTTCTTACCTAACCGTTCAAGTTACAAGTTTCATCCGTTAAAACGGAAATAAAAATAAACTAATGGCCTGATCTTCACACAAAACTGATTGATTTCCTTTAATACTAAATATTCCACTATTTAATCTCACCTTAATTTAAATATTATAATGAATTATTATAAATAAATAGAAAGTTGTTGTTTGTGATTACCCAAAAAACAACAGCGCGCCCATTAATTTCGACGCACGTGTTAACAATTAAAAGATTGTGGTTTAACAAATCACTGTTCTCAACAACAATTATATGCATTCACGCCTGATTACTGGACGTATATAACGGACCGACACGCAGACGGATCTCAAATTATAGTTTAGATACGGTGGTTTGGCACCCACACATTTCCGCGTCTAACTGCCTTAATGATCCAATATTATGTTACAATATTGTGACTGTATGGTCCCGTTGCCGGCCAGACAACCAGTCAATGGATTTAATTGGATCTTTGAATGAAATGAACAAGTTATGGCGACATAAATAAAGATTTTTCTAGTTGTAATGTGGGTGTAAATTTCTATTTCTTGTTGGAAAATGATAGTTTAGAGCCTACATAAGTAATTAAGCGAACGAAAGTAGAAAAGTTATTTTAATTCCAAGTCCGAAGGTTGCGGATGTGCGCCGGAGACTTGCGAAAGATATTGAACGATCCCGTGATGTTATGTCACGAACGCGGGGCGGCGCAAACTCCGATCGCGACCCGCGTGGGCGGTGGCTGATTAGTGGTGGGACACGTAACTAAAATTTTCTTATCGATATTTAAAAAAAAACACACCATTAATAAGTTAAAGTGTGATCTTTTTCTACGTATTTGTTACACGTTAATGAAAATCAAAATAAAAATAAAAAGTATGAAAAAACGTTTACCCATCAAATTGAAAATTAAGTCAAATAAAGACACCCATTTAAAATGGTAAGTTAATTGAACAATTATCCTTTGATAGTACCTATTTTTTTGCTATAAATAAATCCACAAAGTTAACTTACACTATTTTTTGTTAAAGTGCATAGTCAGTGGAAATTTGTGGGACATAAACTTCACTGGATGAACTGTGTCACTAACATCTCAGGCGTAGGACGTCCACTGGACATAGTGGTCCCCTATAATCCATTAGGACTGATCAGAAACCGCCTGGATTCAGTTTCAACCCGCGGCCCTTATTAGAGCTGTCTGTGGCTGTGTAAGTTTTGTGTATTATGTCATAGTAAAATTGCTGCAGATTAACTGGTGGCCACGACTTCGTACCATTTTTCAAGAAAAATGAAAAATATGACACCTGAGAAAACATCTGACATTTATCGTTTTGATGACGGTGGCGCCGCCACGGCGACAGTGTCGTCCAATTTTTTATATTTTAGGTGATTTCTCGGGAACCTTACATTTTTCGGGATATATGCTATATTTTAATCCAGGTAATAAACTACCTGTGCGTTAAATTTCATCCAAATCTGTTGACCCTTTCTTGCATGAAAGAGTTACAAACATCCACACAAACTTTTATAAAACATATTAGTAGGATAGTTAAAATAGGATGCCAATATCTAAAGTAATTCTCAGTGATTTACCTAAACCACAATAATATTTAAACTCAATTCTTATAATGTACTTCGTATACCTGAATTGTGCTAATAAAAACGGGATGCGGAATCTTATGATTGTGCAGTTACTTAATCATACTGACTATTTCCAATGAAGTGTTATGTACTTACTGTAATAAATTATGTCTATAAAAGTGTTAATGATTATAATTGGCTGTTTCTTTTTTTACTCAACTTTTATTCTAGATTAATATATGGAAACTGCGTTACCGAGAACGATATCAGCTTTAATGATATTTTAATAATATTTAATAGCAAAATTGTACATTAAATTAAATTAGATTAGATTAAACTAATAAAAAACTATAATAGATTAAACTAATAAATTTTTTACTAGAGCTAATAAAAGTTAATAAAAAAAACCTATATACGTGACATTGGAAAAAAATTACAACAATTGTCGCAAATTTTTTATTTAAGGTAATAAATATAAGAGACCTTAAGAGCACTCGAAGAGCTGACATCATGGCAGAAATATCTTCAGTAACCAATGGTTCACGTAAAGAAAGATTCAGTATCAGTGCTCGATGCAGCAGTTACAAAAATAAGGCAGCCATAATGCTCGCCATCAAATTTTAAAAGTTCATAACAAAATTGACTAACCCATTGGTTGCGTGGTTAAGGTGCTTAGTGCTCTGTCCTAGGGGCACCGGGTTTATTCCCGGTACGGTTAACTTTGGAAATGAAGACAATTACATTAAATAAACAAATATTACAAGATCTATATTAATTTATCGATAAGATTAATCTTTCGTTTTATCGACTAGTCCCCATCACAACGATCGCAGGCGCAATCTTTTGCTAACCCGTAGCGGCTGTGGCGACAGGCAACATAAGGTCACAAACGGTCCCATAAGAGCGGGTCTTAAAATATATAGCCTTGTACGTTAAATGTCTAATGTCATTTCATTTGCAGTGCCCCATTACAACGATGCTCGCTCGAATACACGCGCGTCCTGCAAATACTTTATCGACTTTCGTATCCTTTGTGTTGTCACGTAGACATCTAATTCACTTTTAACGATGGACTATGATTTTATAGACGATAGCTGATTTATAGCGTTGTCCTAGCTGTACAGATGCATGTCACAACCAAAGAAGTTGAAATTTTCTAATAATACTTTAAAGTTTTTGTTTATAAAATACAACATAATGTACATAATTCGCCAAAGTATGGAATTAAAAATTAATTATTGAAATCGGTTCTGTGAATGAGCGGTAAAAATGTAACAGACAATAGTTACCCCACATCCCTATTTATACTATTAGTACAATTCAAATTACTATTTTCTTTTTAATGTTAAGATCAGCAGACAGGCTGACGGTCCCTAGGTGGCTACCGTCGCCTATAACACAAGCAACGCCATAACTGCTACAAGTGCGCTGCCGACTACAGTAGGATTAAGGATAAAGGATTGGGAGGGGATAGGAAAATGGGATCTGGCATCCTTTACTCATCGAAACGCAACAGCACACGTGCTGTTATTTCACGATGGTCTTCTGTAAGGGGGTGATTACTGCCGCCAGACGGGATACCCAAATGGCTGCGAATCACTACAAAACTACTACTATATGAATGATATATTTAGAATTTTTGTAGTTTTACTATTTTTGTGATAAATGGTAGCAATTATTGGCTGAAAGACTACTTGATGGATATCGTCTTAGAAGGTTGCTTCTTAGTGAATCAAAAGTGAGACTCTGATGAGATAAAGGATATGGGACAACATGTGGATAGGCCAGCATTCCTTATTCACACATGGTATTAGAGGTTAAATAAGGTGAAAGTCCTCGAAACTATAAACCTATTAAGTAGGTTTATGTTTAACGTCTTATTTCCTGAAGAAGTTTAGCACATATAGTTAATAAAATTTTGACAATTGAGTGTTGAACCATTTATAAACGTGACAACACATCCTGTTGAAAAATAGTTAATAATGATATCATTCAATAAATCATTGTGTGTGGTATTTTTTACGGACGGTCAAACCACAAAGCATATAATAGCTAAAGCTATATGTATAAGTACCTATAGATTTAATAGCGTATAAATGTATGATATATGTACAAATATTATGAGGTTAATATGATACACGATAAACATAACAACACGATAACCTCTTATACTTTCGTCCTCTTGGCTTTGAAACGCTGGGGCCGCGGGGTCCCAACGCGCTTCGCCTCATCAAAGACATCTCCCAAGTGCCTTTTCGAAAAAACTAGTGATGACACCTAGGAATTACCCCTTTCAAAGCTTAAATAACTATAACAATCCAGAGAGGTAATGCAGCTAGCATGTTGGGTACCTTGCCACCTGGACCCAAATTTAGTTGCATTAATGATTTATAAATTGTTAGTTTAATTTTATTGTGTAGTTTTTATTTACTAGATTAATTTTTAACATTTATATTATTAATGTAATTATTGTAGTTGTTCCTTGAATAAAGTAAATATAATTATGTTAAGATTAGGATAAACGTTAAAAATACTCTTAGTTATAAAATGAATTCTCTTTTTTTTCTGGCGTCTCAATATAAGTGTGTTTGTTCTAAGTTCGGACAGGAAGTGTGTATTTGAGAATATTTGTTCCGTGACCATTGTTGGGTTTGTTTTTAAATACACGGGGATGTTAGTGGAATTTTGACGCCTGGAGATAACCTTTATTTGTTTCTATTTTATTAAAGGCACTAAGAAATATTGCAGCTAACTGCTATCCTTTGGATTATATATAAGTAAGGTAAACACGTATTCTTCCTATAACTTGTAGGCAACACCAAATAATATATACGTATTTCAAATACATAAATCAGCAAAAACCTATCTAGGAGCAGACATCTGGTCAGATCACAACCCATCACCACAAATGGAAATTGATCGAATGTGCGGAAACTGGCCTAACCTGACACTTAATCAAGGAGAGTAATGCCATCAAACAATAGGCTGCTGATCATCGCGCTACAATAGCTAATTCTGATATCGATACATGGAGCAATCTACATAAAAACTTGCAATCACTGCGGCTACCATTCTACAGTTTATGGAGATACCTAGGATTGAAGTACAATTTTAAATAGATGACATCATCCGAAAAGGGGTTATACGTCAACTCGCGGGCAATTAATTCGCCGATCTACGCGACTCGAAAAGGCATTGATAAAGCTTAGATACCTACTTATAATAATAAGTGCGCTATTATTATATAAAAACACTTGGAATTTAAGTTATTATATTACGAAAAAGATTTTCTAAAACACTTAGAAGATCTTTTTCGCAGTAATGACATCTTCTATGCGTATATAAGCATATCAGAGAAATTGTGGATCAAATGAGAAAACGCATTAATATTTTGACTGTAATTTTAGAGGATCCCTGTTAGACAGGCTAACGGTCCACTTGATGGTAGGTGGCTACCGATGCCTATAACCCAAGAAACGCCATAGGTGTTCCAAGTGCGCTTCCGATTACAGTAGGATTAAAGATAAGGGATTGGATTGTAAAATGGGCTCCGGCATCCCTTACTCACTCACCGAAACACAACAGTACACGTGCTGTTATTTCACGGTGGTATTCTGTAAGAGGGTGGTTACTGACGCCAGACGGGCTGCCTAAATGACTGCGAAACGCAGTGTGCCCCTGCCACTACTTTCCAGATCCAGACTAGAGCCAAATTTGAAAAGTTCATTTTCAAAGTTGACCCTGCCGGGAATCGTACCCGGGAACCCCAGAAAGCACCCTAACCACTCATCCAACGGGCTCGTCAAACAGTACTAACATTCCTGTACAGTCCATAGAGGCAACAAAAAATATTTATACTTAATTTGAGTTTTAAATTCTGTTGTTACAAAGTGATATAAAATCTGCGTATATTGTTTTTGTTATTATAGGACACGATGAAGGTATGCGAGAAAGTTATTGATGAATGGACCGTTCCTCGCCCGCCCCGCCCCCCATTGTTCTGGAGACAGATTACAATAATTTCCAGCAAATCAAAAGCATTTGGGAACCGAAGCATCTTCTTTGTGGATGTTAATAAAATCAATCGTGTTCCGCTTATATTGTTTCAACATTTACATTCCTTTTCTTTAATTTTTGGGACGGATCATATACACACGAGGATAGAAAATCCCTCTAACGGTGAAGGAAAACATGGTGATTACCCCAAATGTCAGTAGACTAAAAAATAATGTAAATTCGTGTTTACATTAAAGTATGGTTTAACCATATAAAATATTAGTAAATTGTAAATTCGACATAAAAAATTTAAAAAAAAAACATGTGTAAACTCGCCACGATACTGTTTTTATGAAGTCACATATTATTTTAAATTGTTGTAAACTCGCTACAATAGTTTTTTTCTTGCAAAGACTGCAGAAAAAAACAAGCCGTAAGAAGAATAACATCGTTATTTATTTTTCTATTATCACATTACTTTTTTTTAAATCTTAAGTTTACGTCCACATAAAATCACACATTCAATCTTAATTGCAGAATTGAATGTTACATTAAAGACCACATCTAGAATAATCTTGCAATACGGCTCTTACTATGTTTGAAAATAATAATACAGTAGGTACCTATCTGTTTGATATTTCCAGCTAAATGTATATCAAAATTGGCTTCTTTGTCTGCGACATCCTAAATGTAAATGAATATAAGTATTATTGACGTTTTAATTATGGAAATACTTACATTTAAACTACAAAAAAAAAACAATATTAAATAATACAAAAACTATTAATTCGCCGTGTCTATATATTATTCTTAAACTTAAAACATGCCAAATGTACTTAAAGTTGAGCTCGTAAATAACACTTTAACAAAATCTCACGTCACGTCACGATACAAATCTTAAAAGCTTTTGTCAACCTTTCAAACTACAGAGGAGCTTTTTTGCTGAACATTTATATAATATACTTTAATTCATATCGCATAAAGTCTTGAATTGTATTTCATTTTAACGAGTAATACCAGTAGCCAGGCTTTACAATATCATTTTAATTCAAAAGACAGAACATCTAAATTTGTCTGTTATAATTTCAACCGGAACATGTACGACATTGAGTCTCGTTTGAATCGCGGTGCTGTGCGGTTTTAAGGCATTTCGAGCTCGAGGGAGTAGTCAAGACAGGTAGCTGGCGGACAATAAGCGATCAGTCATTTGGTTAGATTGTAGTAAGGCCGACACGATGATTGCACCGTTCAGTGTACGCCTTAGGACAATTTAGGATCTACGTGCTCTCTTATTATTTTTTACGAGCTCTTTGTGTTTTTATAATAAACTGGATGATTGAATGGGTACTTAAGGCGCATATCTTAATAAAAAACTTTAAGGCGGTAATTATATAAATATTGATTAGTTAGAATAGATTGTTGGTTAATTGATACACTTCACGAGTAGTATTATAGACACATAAGTGGCACATAAGGCGTTTTGCAATCATGAACTGGGAGGCCCGTCTGGCGGCTGTAACAATCCTTTTAACACAGTAATAGAAACACAATGTTTCGGATGCCAGAGGCCATTGCTCTGTCTCCCCAAGGTGTCGTGGTGGGGGGGGCTTAACCCTCGACAATCCGGGCGGTTGCAGAAGTCGGTGGGGTCACCGCCTTCGCTTGGCTGACCGGATTGTCGCTGGGGAACACACCCGTGAGGGCTCCATGCGGGCTCCAAACATTGGAGCTCGTGCCGGAGAAAACGTTGGGAGGCTTCAACTGTCAGTTGGAGCTTCGCCGGTCACCGCTCGCTGAGCCGAGGATCCGTACTCGGCTCATCTCATGCAGGTGTGGGCCGGTGAGAGACGGCACCCCCGCTCCTTGTTCGTCGGACCGAGGTATGGGTCTCGGTTTTGCGCATGAGGACCGGCGCGGGTCGCAGCGGGGGCGGATTCTCTCGGATGGCTCTGTCGCTCAGTGATAGTCGGGTAACGCACGCGAAGACGGAGCTCTACGGCAGGGAAGGACCGTCTGTCAGAGTACCACAATCGTGGCCTTGTGGGGGGTGGTGAAGAGCGGGTTAGGGCCGGCGGCCTAGTAACCGCCCTCCGCAGTCGTCCGGAAGAGTGAACACCTGGCCTCGCCATCCGGCCTAGTACTCTTCCGCTAAGACACCACGAGGTGGAGTCCGTCTCTCGGGCTGCCGCGATTGCTGTGGAGATGTCAGATGGAAACCCCCTTTGGGCCGCCCACACTTACCTAATGCCGTAGAGATGAGCGGCCACATGAGCAGGGGTTATCCGAGAGTTTCAGGTAGAAGCGGCCTCCGATTCTGTGGTAGGTTGTGCTGCAGAGAAGAAGTAATGGGGTGCTTCAGAGGTGAAGCCCCGCGCTGATTGCCCGCTGCGAGAGGTGAGAATGGGCGGCTCGTGCCGCTTCGCCCGGGGGCGGACATGAGGTCATCCGCCGTCATCACAACACACGAGGTAAGACGTGCTGTGTGTTTCCGGCACCTCTCTCCACGGCGCGGAGATCAAACTCCGCCTAATCAAGGTGGAGCCCGTTAGTACGCGGGCCTCGTCTGGCGGGGGAGGCAGATGCATGTTTTCCACGAACCCTTAAGATAGACGGCGCGAGGAAGCACCGTGGGTTTTTAGTGGGTAGAAGTCCCGACCATGAGGAGATCGGTGGGGATCTGGCTCGCAGATTTTTCCACGTCTGTCTTCTCCTTACTCTTACAGCACTTGTTTAAGTGTAGTTACATCAGAATCAGAACAAGCTTATAAAGATTAGTAGAAGAATTCATGTACTAAAGTTAGCAATATTTTAATTTCGAACCTGTACAAATGTTTTTTGTTACTTAATCAAGGGTGAATTGATGAATTAATTTAGATAAAACTTGACACAGAGATAGGCCATGTTCTGGGTTATTATACGAGTGTTAGGTTCCTCGTAATATGTATTTCACACTTTACTAATGAACTTAGATTACACTTGGCTTCTATTTAGTATTTAATTCCTTGTTATTGAGCTAGATGGCGCTATTCGTGTATTAAAATCGAGCTATACAGTCGTTTCGGTGATTTAGCCTTAAGTTACCATGAGATTATATTTTAAGAATCCAAACTGAATTCAAGGCCTGAGTTAAGGTTTTGAATATTTCTAATATTTCAGTTACCTTGTCACATAGAACCCTTGTAACAAACAGAGGTGACGAAATCCAATGAATGTATGTATTCTCGGATACCATTGACCTAGAGGATACGTAGAGCATTTAGAGATTCGTTCAAATGTAAAAATGGGTTGTAGTAGAGACAGCTTAGGACACACTGCTTTTAGTGTGTGAAGTACAGCCGTCAACAAGGAACAAGGGATGCCAGAGCCTATTTCCCTATTCCCTCCTAATCCCTTATCTGTAATCCATGTGTTAATAGTAATAGACCGTCAAGTAAACCATTAGGTAGTCTGTCTGCTAACCTTAATATAAACAGACCTATATTAAAGTATTGTTATCAACTTATCGTCTAATTAAACTTGTGCGTAGCTGCGACAACAACTAGTTTAGATTAAATATTTATTCACATCTTATAACTCTTACCGTGAAATACTTTACGGTAAAAACGAGTCTCAATGGTATCTATAATTTTAACAGATTTACAAATTATTCAAATAAAAATCACGGCCAAACAAACATCGACCAATGTCTTTATCGAAGTTTTATTTAGTCAATTTGTCAATACATGTAACACATCGTAATTTTCTAAAGTGCTAAATATGGCAAGCGATCAAATTGCAAAACCGTGTATCCAATATGTTTATGTCTTATGCCGGTTTTAACTACCTAACCCGTGATGAATACTTTGGTACTAAAAAATCGAGGTGACGCACGTACAAACTATTCTTTACCTTTAGACTCAATCATACGTTTTATAGACGAAGAGCAGGCATATAAAAAATTGTCATTGTGAATTTGTGATATTATATATGTCAGGGGTCTAATGTCAAATACGGCAAAGTCCATAATTTTTAAATTTAAACATTATTATATCAAACACTCTCTTTGCAATATGAACGATTTATTTTGTAACAAAAACGGCATAGTCACGTTCATTTCAATGTGTTTTATAATCTATTGCTATCAAAAACATTCTATTGCTATCAAAAGAAGGATCTATTGCTATCAATTACTATAAATAATATAATATCACAATGACAATTTTTCTATGCCTGCTCGTCGTCTATAAAACGTCTTTTGGTACTTGAATAGGGTATGCCCAAAACCATTCAGCTTTTTGCATGTTACAGCTAGGCGGCGAAAGATACCTACCACCAAGTGGACCATCAGCCCACAGACAAACTTTTACATAAAAAATACATAGCTTTTCTTTCGCCATCATAATCCAAAATCGCCATCACATCCAAATCGCCGCCATCCAAAATCAGCGACATCATAATTTTTTTAAATCATACTTGTCTTTGTTTTAAGAAAACTTTATCGTATTTAATTCATTATAAGTTAATTTAAGTTTATAAGTTTATATTTATATAAGTTTCATTTATACTTTTGCAAGTGATTATATGCGCCGCTGAAACGTTAACTATTGAGCTTCGAAAGAAAGCTAAACGTCGCTTAACCAGCTATTGAGAGGTCTATGCTCGGCGTAACTCTGTCAGATTAAACCAGAAATTAAGAGATCTGTAGACAAACGAAAGGCACCAATATAACCCAGCTGATTAGTAAGTTGAAGTGGCAATGGGTAGTGCACATAGTAGGTACTGAAAGCCGATGGCCGCTTAGGCCGGAAAGAGCAGCGCAGCATAGAACACGCGTGGGTGGCACAAGATGGACCGACCACCTAATAAGGGTCGCAGGTCGCTGCTGGATCCAAGTTGCTTCTGACGGGTCCCATTAAAAAATTACGAAAAAATGTCTATGTCCACCAGTGGCACCGAGCACTAAACCAAGTGGATATATAGTCATTGACCAGTGGACAAATACGGCAGAGATAATGAAAGATTTAAGAATATGAACAGGAAGTCGCTATTCATCTATCTATATCTATTTATAATAAAATCGTAAGCGAGCCGTATCTGTACATTAAATATTAAAAAAATTGTACACGTTGTACTTATGTTACCGAAGTCAAAAAATAGTTTTTAGAATTTTAGACTGTTTGTTTGTCTGTGCGTTTGTTTGCGTTAATCTCGGAAACGGCTTAACTAATTTGAATGCGATTTTCACTGATGTATTGTAACAAGCTTCTCGTAACATTTAGTGTGGTTTTTTCCAATCGGTTTACAAACAAAAAAGTCATATAAATTAAAAAAATGACATCGAAACTTTTTTTGATAAAAAAGCAATAAAATAACTCTTCGGTTGAATTGGCTGAAACTTTAGCTAACTATATAATATTATCACCAGTAAAACGAAGATGATTGAAAGTTTATATAAAGTTAAAAAAAGTCAATTTAGGCGATTTTGAGAAATCCAATCCAATAAGTAGCGTTCAGCTTAGACTGGTGAGGCTTCATAATAATAAAATCGTTCTTCACCTACTATGCTGATTTCCACTGATGTATTGTAGCAAGCTTCCGGTAATATCTAGTATAAGTATATTTCATTCCAATCTGTTTACAAACAAAAAAGTTACGCGTTACTCCGAATACCACGCGTATATCTAAATATTCAACGAAGTCACAATGACTGCCTTCACGTTATACAAGTAATCAAAATCCAGGGTATAATTTGAGTACATCTACTTTTATTTAATATATATATATATATATATATATATATATATATATATATATAATTTTATTAAAGTAGTATCTCTCTTATTTTGATAAAAAAATTATTAGATACAAAGTCATATTTTTGTATTTAAAATAAATTGACTTTACTCCTCGACTATTTTGTATTCGAATCGTAGAGTATATCGGTTGTAAAGTCAGTGTTTAAATTAATCATTTTTAATAGACTCGTCTACGTTTACATGTATTCGGTAACAATATATCACACCCACACAAAAATGTTTGATGTGTACTTGCATATAATTTAATTGAGTATTGTTTCATTTTGATATGTATTGATAAATAATCGATTCAATCCTACTTTTTCCTGCTCGATATATTTTTTTGTATTTCGACACGTGGTTTTGAGTGTTCTAACTAAAATTGACTAATTCTTGAAATATGCAATAGAATATTTAAAGCTAAATATTCACCCTATTTTTATCGCCTAAAATCGGGTAGACAGGCTGACGGTCCACTTGATGGTAGGGGCTACCGTCGCCAATAACACAAGCAACACCACAGCTGCCGTGAGTGCGCTGCTGACTACAGTAGGATTAAGGGATTGGATAGGATAGGAAAAATTATAAATTTTTAATTTATAATGACATGTACAAATGAGTGTTACAATAACATTTAACGGATCTAGTGTATACATGTTTTCATATTATATTTTGTACTTCGAAAATTTCTAGTCATCGTACTAAAAAAAAACGCAATAATATCTGAAAAACTCCGGAATACCTACTTGTAGACTTTTCGCTAATAAACCTGTTTAGCCCAGATTTGACTCCCTAAGATAAAAGGAAGAAAAAGAAATACAATAAAGTAGGGAACGGACTTTAGTATTTATTTAGTACCTATCATTATCCTATAGGTCAAACCGTTGACCTACAATTAGGTATATTCACATAAGCACAGTACAAAAATCATTTACAGCAACCTTAAACGGATATTTTGTAATTTGTTTAATTTGTAGTTAGAGAAAATGGGACATTTATTTTCACAACGTAAATATTTGTTGTTCAATCCGATTTTAAGAAATAGGTAAAAAGTCATCAAGATTTCAAAAATCTCACCACAAAGCTAAGCATAGTATACCAAAGAGGAGCATATCGACGTACAAAGACAAGAGTAATGTTTTTGTAACGTCCAGTGTCTTAGTATTTATACGTTATCAAAAAGCATATTTCTGAAAATTCAGAAAAAAGAAGTTAAATTTGTACCCATCAGGTTAGTTTAGACTTGGAAAGGTTTTGTTTACCCTCATCCAAAACGCTACTTCGTCAATAAGGTTCATTTTACTGTATCTTTTTATTGGTGGTACATGTTTGACATTTTTGGTCACCCGTATATCACGCTAATGTTATCTGCGAGACCGCTGTCCCTGTGATGCATTGCGCTTGCGTTAACTTTGATTAACCAAATTAATTTGTCACAGCTGCGATTGTGGGACAGCCGTTGTGGGATTAATTAATATACGCTTCTCTCTCATCTGCATAGTTTTCTGTGTGGCCGTAGTTTTTCTCAACTAGATTTAACATATTTGATTTATAAACATTTTAACACTTTCAAGGATTTTATAATGTAGCATTAATTATATATTTATACGTGGAAATCGGCAATTTTGTATGGAAGGGGATAAAGCAGAGATATGCGGGGAGGGTGAGTAGCCTATGTTATTTGCTGATAATGTAGCTTTCTATAGGTGTAATAAGTTTTAAAATCGGTATACTTAGTAGTCTTTGAGTTTATTCATTACAAACATACATTTGAATGGAGGGATTAAACGCCAGCACTGTTGATTTCATATAGGCTTCGCTAGGCTTACTCTTAGGAAATATGACATCAGCATTATAATTTAAAATTGTAAAAATCACAAACTGCAACATTTTCGATGAACGAATTTTTTTATGAACGACACACTCACACACACACACACGCACGCACTAACGCACGCACGCACGCACGCACGCACGCACGCACTCACGCACGCACGCACGCGCACACGCATACGTACGCAATTATTCGTTATTTTTATAAGGAATAATTGCGTACCCCGATTTGGTTATCATCAGTTTTCTGGATTGCTTCCCACTATGAAAGCAAATTTAAGAGCGTATTCACTGATTCTTAAACGCAATGTTTGACCGCAAAAACACAAAGTATCCTTGCCTAGAAGTTAGGTAGGTATGCGAAGAGAAATCAATTTGACTGTAAAAATTTATTTAAGAAAACAAACTGAAACGTTTGATAAAAAAAATCCTTAATTAAGATTTGAGTTTAAATAGATATGTCCAACCAATGCTTCCATGGCCGTAATTTAGATAAAAAGGTGTCTTTGAACACTGCATACATACAACATGTCCAAACAGGCTTTATCTTTCGGCTGACCACCGTGGTGTGCCTGAAATTAATGGAACCGAAGATAGGACACTGTTTTTTTAAGATACATTAATTTACGACATTTGAACATGTTTTATATGCATTTTTCTTTAAGTTTTTTATTTTTAACACTGTAAAAGTATCTACTTTTTCGAAATATTTTCAAACTAGCTGAACTCGGCCACGCTTCGCTGCGGCCCATACGGCAGCGGCGTGCGCATGGGATGCGCGGTACTGGACACTGCTTATTGTATATAATAATATTTATCGTAGCGTGATGTTATATAGCCTATAGCCTTCCTCGATAAATGGACTATACAAAACAAAAATAATTTTTCAATACGAACCAATAGTTCCTGAGATTAGCGCGTTCAAAGAAGCAAACTCTTCAGCTTTATAATATTAGTATAAATTTATAAGTAGTAGTTATAGAACACACAGGGCAGCGCAACTGGCGTGGAATAATAGCTTGGAATAACAGCACATAGTGAACTTATGTGATGTTATTGTGTTTCATTTCGTGAGTAAGGGAGACTTTCGCTAAGTTTGGTAAAGTGTTTCCATCTCCTATAGGGTTTCTTGTGCTATGCTAAATAGGCGACAGTAACTACTCACCATCAAGTAGACCGTCACTCTCTTTGTCGTCTTTTTATATGAAACTAATTTTTACCCTTTGTCCTGGCGCCTTTTTCTTAGGTGTTAATATTTTTTCAATCTTTATTGATCACATATTTTTCTCAGGCATTGAATTACAATTTTTATTTTTAGACGATCTCTCAGGAACAGTTCTTTTTCTGGACGCAAGGTACGCTATGTCCTTTTCTCTATTCCTGACAAAGTGTATGCATAATTTCATGAGTTCAGTTGTTAAAGTGTGAAAGCGTAACAAACAAACTTAATTCCCGTTGGATGGCCGTTGACGAGCCCTTTCTTGGATTCTCGGGTTCGATTCCCGGCAGGGTCAACTATGAAAATCGAACTTTTCAAATGGAAAGTAATGGCAGGGCACACTGCGTCTCGCAGTTATTTGGGCAGCCCTTCTGACGACAGTAACCACCCCCTTACAGAAGACCACCGTGAAATAACAGCATGTGTGCTGTTGTATTTCGGAGAGTGAGTAAGGGATACCAGAACCTGTTTAAGATTTATATTCTGTGTTGTGCTGTTGCACAGACTACATATATAGAATAATGTTTGTCCTTTCCTGGATCACTCTTTGTATTTTTTCTAACTTGAAAATTAAAAATGGTAGTACGTTACAATACAAGCTTTTAGTGTTATTTTAAAATATTAATACATGCAGTGTTTTAGCCAGTATAAATATAAAAATAAAGGTAAAGAACTGTAGTTGCAACATTTTGGTCCTATCGAGCAGGATTATTGAATTACTCAGTAATAAACTTGAAAGTGGTTGTTCAGTGTACATAATTATAAAAAGATGGATGAACACGACGCTCAACTGGAGGGCCACGAGCGAATCCAGAGATTGCTCACAAATTTTAAGAAGACATCTAAAGAAAAGTTAACAAAGGCTTACATTGAAGCAAGAGGTGAATTATTGGAAAACTTGTGGTGTGAGTTTCAAAATAGGCATATAAAACTATTGACAATTAAAAAGTCAGACAGAAATTCGTTTGAATATTTTGAGAAACAAATTTATGATGAGTGTACTGAAGTTTATTTAGACATGAAAACACGGATAAAGGAAAAATTTAATGAATTAAGTGAGCATAGCATTCAGAAACATGCAAGTGTAGAATTTAAAGATTGTTCAGAGGTTTCAAATCAACCCTCCGTTTTAACTAAATTACCTCCAATACAATTACCTATATTTTGTGGCGATTATAAAGAGTGGCTTTCATTTAGAGATTTATATAAATCATTGGTTCATGATAATGAGCATATAAACAAGGTTAACAAATGCCAATATTTAAAGGCTACTTTAAAGGGAGAAGCAGAAAATCTAGTGAAACAATTGCAAGTATCTGAATCAAATTATGAGGTTATATGGGATATACTCACTAAGCGTTATGATAATAGAAGAAGTATTGTTAACGCCTATATAAGTAAGTTATTAAATCAAAAGAGAGTTACATCAGAATCAGCTAAGAGCATTAGAGAATTATTGGATAATACTACAGAATGCTTAGCCACTTTAAAAGGTTTGGATTTACCTACTGACAGTTGGGATTATTTCATAGTTTATATTATTATTCAAAAACTAGATACCGAGTCGCACAAATTATTTGAGCAGAGAATAGAATCAGTTAGTACATTACCCACTTGGAAGGAATTATCCCAGTTCTTAGAGTATAGGTTCCGAACACTTGAATCTACTTATACTAAATACACAGAAAGTTTACAAACTAAACAATTTAAGAGTTTTGCCACTGGGTTTAATAATACTAGACCAGTTAAGTGTTTATTATGTCAAGGAGAACATCTAATATTTAGGTGTACTGAGTTTCAACAGTTGAATTTAAATGATAGAAAATCGTTTGTTCAAAAACAGATGCTTTGTTTCAACTGTCTTAGAAAGGGACATACTTCCATAAAGTGTTTACAGTCCACTACTTGCAAAAAATGCGGTCGCAAACATCACTCCTTACTACATGGGTATGTTTTACCAAATACAGAGTCACTGCAAAGAGAAAATAAGTCATCAGATATTAATATACAAGCAACTACAGCAATACACACATCACATTCCACGAGAGAGTTTAATATTATATTGGCAACAGCACTAGTTAATGTGCAGTCAGAGAAAATGCAACAAACATACACACTGCGAGCACTGATAGATCAAGGGTCACAAGCTTGTCTAATTACAGAGTCAGCATGTCAGTTACTTGGTTTGAAGAAAGTACCTATTAAGGGTAGTATCACTGGAGTAGGTTCATGTCAATTAATAACCAAAGCCCAAGTAGAATTTCAAATCATATCAAGATACAAACCTGAGAATTCACACAGAGTTAATGCATACGTACTATCAACCTTGACGTCCTTCTTACCACAGAGAATTCATCACATAGAGTTACCAAAATTAAAAGAGTTAGAGTTGGCTGATCCAACATTTTGTAAACCAAACAAGATTGATTTGCTTTTGGGTGCAGACATTTATGCAGAGATATTACAAGAAGGAGTACTGAGTTTAAGAGAAGAGACACACACACTTATAGCACAAAATACTACAATTGGTTGGTTAATTTCTGGTAAATTCAAGAGCAGAGAGAGAGAGTCAGAGTTACACAACAAGGTTCACATTCATCATATTAGAGCAGAAACTGATACACTCTTGAAAAGATTTTGGGAAATAGAGGAGCACACAGAGAAGAGAATAATGACAAACCAAGAGATCAAATGTGAAAAGCATTATGAGAACACACATGAACGATTAGAAAATGGAAGATACAGAGTTTGCTTACCTTTTACCACTAATCCACCTGACATCGGAGAATCACTAACTACAGCAACACAGAGATATCTATTATTAGAAAAGAGAATGAAAAAACAATCCAAGTTAAAGAAAAGATATGATGATTTCATGTACGATTATGTTAACCAAAACCACATGCAACTTATACCTAGAGAAGAGATATATACAAAGAAAAGAGTTTGCTACCTACCGCATCATCCCGTAGTCAACGAAGAGCACCTAACTACAAAACTACGTGTTGTATTTGATGGTTCAGCAAAGACAAGCAACCACAAATCACTTAATGACAGTTTAATGATTGGACCTCCATTACATAATGATTTGAGAGATGTAACACTGAGATGGAGGAGACATAGGTTTGTACTTATTGGAGACATTCGCCAAATGTATAGACAAATTAATGTTAATAACAGAGACACAGATTACCAAAGAATACTTTATAAATTCAAAGATGAATTACAACATTTCAGACTTACCACAGTTACATATGGCACCTCATGTGCGCCATATTTGGCTATCAAAACATTGAAACAGTTGGCTGAAGATGAGAGATCAAATTTTTCTGAAGAGGTTATAGAGACTGCCTTGAATGATTTTTTTGTCGATGATTTATTGACTGGTCATTCTACCCTAGAAAGAGTTATGAGATTAAAAGAAAATCTTATTGATTTATTACAAAGAGGAGGTTTTCTATTACATAAATGGGCGAGTAATAATTCAAATATTGAAGGAGCAGAACAAACTAATCGCAAAATATTAGGAATCAATTGGAATGGTCATACAGACAATTTTGAACTTCGAATATCAATATCACCCATTGAGAATAAATACCATATTACTAAACGCACAGTTTTAGGCGATATTGCTAAAATATATGATCCCGCTGGTTGGCTTGCACCGGTAGTCATTGTGGCAAAAATTATGTTACAAAAACTATGGCTTAATAAATTAGAATGGGATGAGAACTTACCAGAGTCATTGTTACAAGAATGGATGATATACAGAGAAGAGTTAGATAAAATGCCTATTATAAAACTGAATAGATGGATTGGTATCTCGGAGAATGTAATAAAAGTAGAACTTCATGGATTTTCAGATGCCTCCACGGTTGCTTATGCTGCTGTTGTATATTGTAGAATCATAACATCAACTGACATAACAGTAACTATGCTTGAAGCTCGAAGCAGAGTATGTCCAGTTAAGCAAATATCTTTGCCAAGATTAGAATTGTGTGCGGCAGTCTTACTATCGAAATTATTGTATAGACTTCAGACAACATTAAGCATTCCAAAACAGGATGTATATGCTTGGACAGATGCTACTATTGTGTTAGCATGGCTGCAACGTTCTCCAAGTTGCTGGACTACATTTGTTGCAAATAGAGTCACAGAGATCATAAACGTCATTGAGAAAGAGAGATGGCACCATGTTAAATCACAAGAAAATCCTGCAGATATAGCCTCACGTGGAATCTCCCCCACAGAACTTCCACATCATGACGTGTGGTGGAGAGGACCTGCATGGTTATGCAAGAGAGAACTCTTACCAATAGGAGATTTAGAAAACATAGAAACTACAAGCTTAGAGAAGAAAGTGAATGTGCATATTAGTGTTATTAGTGAAAAAAGTGAAAACAGTGATAGTTTCAAACTGAACATTCTTGAGAAGTATTCCAACTTAAGAACATTAATTTGTGTCTTAGTGTATATTATGAGATTCTATACCTGCTTGAAAAACAAAACACCTATTAATTTGTTATATCCTAAATACCTAACAAGTATTGAATTGAAAAATTCACTAATTTCTTTGTTAAAATTATCACAGAGTATTCATTTTGTAAAAGAGATAGAGATTGCAAAGGGGAAAGATATTAAAAATAAATTTAGCAGCTTAAAGAAACTAGAAAATGGTTGTAAAATTGTTAAATTGAATCCTTTTGTAGATAATGATAATTTACTTAGAGTAGGAGGGAGAATGCATTTGGCAAATGTGAACATTGATTTCAAACATCCTATAATTTTAGCTAGAGATTGTAAGTTGTCTTATTTGATTGTTAAAGATGTACACTATAAAACTTACCATGGAGGAATACAATTAATGTTAAATGTCATAAGAGTTAAATATCACATTATTGGAGTAAAATGTCTTGTTAAAAGAATAATTCATAGTTGTGTTTCTTGTTGCAAGCATGCAGGTAGACTTGGCACTCAGTTACTTGGATCGTTACCTAAAGTTAGAATCACCGCTCAACGTCCATTCAGTGTAAGTGGAGTTGATATGGCTGGTCCAGTTATTCTAAAGTTATTTAATGGCCGTGGTTCAAAAAGAACACAAAAGGCATATATTGCATTGTTTATTTGTACTGCAGTTAAAGCTATCCATTTGGAATTAGTCACAAGTTTAAGTTCAGAGGGTTTTTTGGCTGCATTTCGACGCTTTACAGCACGTAGAGGGCATTGTTACAAATTAATTAGTGATTGTGGAACTAATTTTGTTGGTGCTTGTAAACAACTTAAAATATCATTTGATGCTTGTATCAAAGACTTACCTGCAGAGATTTTAGATTTGTTAGCAAAAGATGGAACTGAGTGGCAATTCAATCCTCCAGGAGCTCCTCATATGGGTGGCATATGGGAAGCTGCTGTCAAATCTACAAAACATCATCTTAATCGTGTGTTAAATGATACTAAATTAACTTATGAAGAGTATTCTACATTATTATGTCAAATAGAATCGTGTTTGAACTCTCGTCCATTAACCCCATTAACTAATAATGAGGATGGTGTAGTTGAAGCTTTAACACCTGGACATTTCCTGATAGGAGAAATGCCAATTGTTGTGGCAGATCAAAATTTAGAAAATGTCAAGGTTCCTTACATACAAAGGTGGACCTATCTTCAACAAAAATTACAATTATTCTGGAAAAGGTGGAGTCAAGAGTATTTAGTTAATTTACAGAAACGTTATAAATGGACTAGGGTTGAAGAAAACATTAAACTTGGAAGTATTGTTCTAATTAAAGATGAAAAATTAGCCCCATCTAAATGGCTTTTAGGGAGAGTATTAGCGACACACCCAGGTTCAGATGGTTTGGTGAGGGTGGTGAGCATTAAATGTAAAAATGTTATAATTAAGAGACCTATTCATAAGCTTTGCATTTTGCCTGCTGAAGAGAACTAATTTAGTCTATCTTAGAGTTTTAATTTGTTATTATTTCATATTTCCTTTCACATAAGACTATAATAGTTTTAAGTTGTTATTATTTAAGATTTCCATTTACATGAGATTTATAGAATCTTTGAGTTATTATTCTTTAAGAACTTCAGGTACATAAGAGTTTAAATTTTAGAGTGTTAGAGTTATTACTACTTAATTGTTTAATAATGTAAGAGTTTAAAGTAGCATAAGCCTTAGATTCAATTTTAGAATTAGTGTTGAGTTAATAATTTAGTATCTTAGTTTGAATTTGTAAATATTGTAAAGAGGAGTTTATAAATCAAAAGTTTAGAGCTAATATAAAGTTTCAGTTTATTAAATTCGATAAAAAGGCTTGTTGCCTTTTGGGTGGCGGTATGTTTAAGATTTATATTCTGTGTTGTGCTGTTGCACAGACTACATATATAGAATTTTAGAGTGTTAGAGTTATTACTACTTAATTGTTTAATAATGTAAGAGTTTAAAGTAGCATAAGCCTTAGATTCAATTTTAGAATTAGTGTTGAGTTAATAATTTAGTATCTTAGTTTGAATTTGTAAATATTGTAAAGGACGTAATATTGTAAATATTGTAGGTTGAAGTAGAGACGCGGTTGCACGCCGGCATGTGCTCGTTCTCAGATTAAATAATAGAATTGTGTACATTGCTTTATAACTTACAAAAGTATTTTTAAAGTTAATTGTAAAATTTAAAAGACGTGTTCGAGTGTTTGCATATACTTAAGTGTTTTGTATTAGACAATAAATATTAAGTAATTTTGATTTCGAAATTTGTGGATTAAGAGGGTAGATTTGGTGTTGAATAAATTGACTTTGTAATATCGAAAGGTTTAATAGCCAATCAAAATGTCCAAATGTTCAGCTTGTGGAAAGTTCCTGTCAGTGTCAGGTGCGGCTATATGTGCAGAGTGCCCGGGAGTGTTTCACAGGTCCTGTGTGGGAATTCCTGGGGGTGCTGCTGTCACAAATGAATGGTTGTGCCCGGAATGCAAAAAGAAGTTTCCCAAGAGTGACATTACTCGCACTCCCGTCGAGGATTTTTATGAGAGTACCGTTTCCCGCAATGAAATCGATACTAGCGCTAATGCGGGCGTTCCTGAAGTTTCTTTGTCCTTAAATTCTGACATTCGTGATTTGCGTCGGGAACTTGCCGAATACCTGGCTGAGTTTCGTGAATTTCGTGAAGAATTTCGAAATTCTTTAGCACGTATCAACTCGAGGATGGATGGCTTTGAGCGAAGACTTGAGGCGATGGAACAGCAAGACTTGACATCTGAACCGGTGATTGCCGAAGTTGCCGTACTGAAAAAGTCGGTTTCTGTGCTACAAGCGGAGCTGAATGACAGGAACCAAGAGGCGCTCCTGACTGACATTGACATTGGTCATCTGCCTGAAGAGAAAGGAGAGAATATTTTACACATAGTGTCTTTACTGGCTAGGAAGCTGGGGGTGGTGCTGGAGGAGCGGGATGTTGTATTTGCTGAGCGAGTGGGGAATCGGGAAGCGGTGACCGGCGGTGGGACGGGCCGACCGCGTCGCGTCATAGTGCGACTAGTAAGCCGCCGACTGCGTGACGAGCTGCTGCAAGCTGCACGAGTCCGCCGACGCCTCGATTCTGTTGACATCGGCTTGCAGGGGTCACCCACAAGAATCTATCTAAACGAGCGACTCACTAAGACTAACCGCCACCTGTTCTACCGAGCGCGCACCGAGTGTCGTGAACGTCACTGGCGATACTCGTGGACGAAGCGCGGTCGTATATATGTACGGCAGGGAGATTCCACTAACGCTATACAGATACGGACGGAGAATGACATAACCCGTGTTTTTGGTACTGTTGCGATTTGACGTGACCTGCTCCAGTATTCATTATAATTATATCTTTTTAATTATTTTTTTTCTATTTACTTACTCTTTTTATGTGCATGCCTTAAGTGGCTACCATTTTTTGCAAGATTTAATATTTGTTCATATTACGAGTACCTATCTTCAAAGGATTGATTTTTGTATGATTTTTTGCAATCTTTTTCTACAAATTAACTATCTTTTATTTTATATTTTTATTTTTTTCTGTAAATCACATTCCCGCTACCAGTTATTAATGCAAAATTTAAGTTTAATCTTTACAAGTGCATGTACTCATGAATTTAATTTTTGTTTGTTTTGCAAATTTTTTCTTTTTATTTATTATGACCTACTTATTTTTTATAATCAAGCACTCACTAGTTATAGCTACCAGTTTTTAATACTTAATTCGGGCATATTTATTCAAAAACTTTTGTATGTTTATATTGTTGTCAAATGCATACTGCTGCTACCAATTTTTATTTCAAAATTTATCATGTGTTTTTATAAGTTTAATTGTTCTAATATGTCGGAAAAATATTTTTTGTCTAAAAATGATTAAGAGGAAGCTTAAATTAGCTTTGTATAATGCCGGTTCCCTCGGTACAAATCAAGATAACTTTATGGCTGCCGTAATCCGGAACGGTATAGATCTGTTGGCGGTTAATGAGACTTGGTTGCAAGGCCATGGGGATGAGCGTGCCCCTGCGATACCTGAATATCGGCTGCGCCACTTACCGCGTCCTCCAGGAGGTCGTGCGAGGGGTGGCGGTGTGGGGTTCTATATCGGTCGTGGGGTAAATGCTCGGATTTCACCGTACCCGGTTAACCCACTACATAAAATGGTGGAGCAGATGTGGCTAACCATGACTCTTAGCGGTGTGAAGTTATTGGTCGGTACTGCCTATCGACCACCTTGGATGAACTTAGACATATTTTTTGATGCTTTAACGGATACGATCAGCTCAAGCCGCGATTATGACAAATTGATTTTATTAGGAGACTTCAATGTAAATGTATTGGCTAGTACAGATTCTAAAACAAATAAATTCAATGCTTTCCTTTCTTATTTCAACTTAACACAGTTAATCACTGAACCAACTCACTTTACAGATACAACTCAGACTTTAATTGACGTGATATGTACAGATTTGCAAAATACGAAAATTACGATGGATTGTGTAGGTTCATTATTTGGACATTGTCTTGTAATGTGTGAGTTAAATATTAAACGTATTAAACCCTTACCTCGGACTGTGTTATACAGGCCTATGAAGCATATAGTAGTAGAGAAGTTTAATAATGACCTTAAAACTATACAGTGGGACTACCTAATATCACTTGGTAATGTAAATGATAAGGTCGGCATTCTCAATGACTATATTATAACATTGTTCGATCTTCATGCACCTGTTAAGCAAATGGTGGTTAAGCATCGTTCGCAACCTTGGTTTACGGATATAATTAGATTAATGATGAAATTACGTGATGATGCATCCATAGATTACCATAAACATAGGACTGATAGCAAAAAGGAATATTATAAAGTCCTTAAATCAGTTGTTAAGAAAGCTATCTTCCATGAAAAGACAGCCTATTTTAATCATAATATAAATAATAATATCAAGAATCCAAAACTTTTATGGAAAAATCTTAAACAAAATTTAATTCCCACAAAAAATAATGAACTTCCTCTATTTTTTAACAACCCAAATCTGATCAACAATCATTTCTTGGACATCCCGGGAAATTCTGGTGTGCGAATCTCGCAATTGACTTTCTTTGAGTACCATAGATTTACAGACGCAACTTTTCACTTGGAGCCAGTCTCTATGGATAAAATCCGTAAAATTATAAATTCACTTAAATCAAAGGCAACCGGTAGTGATTTAATAAATCTAGACATGTTGATTATGACGCTTCCATATACATTAAATATTATTCGGGATATCATAAATACTTCTATTAAAGATTCAATTTTCCCTGACTTATGGAAATTAGCTGTTGTGCGTCCCTTACCAAAGATACCTAACCCCGTTGAACTGAAAGACCTGAGACCGATTAGCATATTGCCTTGCTTATCCAAAATTCTAGAAAGGGCAGTATGCTCCCAGTTAATAATGTACCTTGAGATTCATAAGATCTTACCAGATTATCAGTCAGGCTTTCGTAAAGGGCGAAGTACAGTAACAGCCCTGCATGATGTCACTGACAACATACTTTGTGCACAAGATAGTGGAATGTGTACCCTACTGGTACTGTTGGATTTTTCGCGCGCATTTGATAGTATAAATATAAATCTCCTTCTCTCAAAATTAAGATATTACGGCTTCGATAATGCAGCTGTGTTGTGGTTTAATAGTTACTTAAGTAATCGTTACCAGAAAGTGAAGATTTGCCGAGGTGATGGAAATGTGTGCGAGTCTGACAGTATACTTTGCGATAGAGGTGTCCCACAAGGATCTATATTAGGTCCCATCCTTTTCATATTGTATTCTTCTGATATCGTTAATCGCATCAAACACTGTAAGTTTCATATATACGCAGATGATATACAAGTATATTTATCTTTTAAGGCCAGTGAGATCGACAGTGCTATAAGGAAAATTAACGAGGATCTTTCCAGCATAGCTACCTGGTCTTCAGATAACTGTTTGTTGCTTAATCCCGCTAAAACTAAATATATTATATTTGGCACAAGACAACAGACAGTAAGCTTAAATCCATCTTTTAAAGTGAATATTGAAGGTGAAAATGTGGAACGTGTGTACGAGGTGCGTAACCTTGGCTTATTTATGGATAGCCAGCTGAGATACGAAAAGCAGGTTGCAGATATAGTACGAAACAGTTTTTATAAATTGAAAGTATTGTATAGAGCAAGACCCTTCCTTTCTGAAGAACTTCGTATTCGACTAACAGAGACCTTGATATTATCGAAACTTAATTATGTAGATACCATTCTGGGTCCGCGGATTTTAGTTAAAGCACAGAAGGTTATCCAGAGAGTGCAAAATGCATGTGCACGTTATTGCTTTGACATACCGTTGAGAGCTCATGTCACACCATATCTAAACAAGCATGGTTTATTAAAAATGAAACATCGTCGCAAGTTGCATTTAGCATGTCTTCTTTTTGGTATTATAAAAAATAAAGTTCCACATTATCTTTTTAATAAATTATCATGGGTAGGGAGTCGGTCTCGTGGTTCTCGCCAATGTGCGGCTCAGCTAACAATGCAAGTCCACCAATCAGCCGCTTTTCGAGGCAGTTTCCGATATGCAGCAACCAAATGTTGGAACAATATTCCACCGCCAATACGGAATCAGTGCACTGTTCACGGATTTAGAGCAAATCTAAAAAAATTTTTAATTAACAGTCAGAAAAAAGAGGAGAATTTAAGAATAGAGAGTAGTTTTTTATAAATTCCAGGACCAACCTCCTCGCACTCAGCCAATAAAATTAAAATGATCTCATTATTGTTATTGTTAGGTATTATTATTGTTTTTATTATTTATTTATTTATTTTTGAGCTCATTAAATGTCATCTAATAATAGCATTAATATTTACTTATGTGCGGCAGGGAACTGGAGAAATGTTTTCAATATTCGTGCAAGCAGTTGTGTTTCTTGACAACAAATAGATTTAAATAAATATTTTTTGTTTCATTTGTTAGCGGGTACATGCATGGTGTGTGACCGTGTTTGTGTTTGTGTATTAATTAAGGGTTCCTACGGAAGATCAGTGCTGGCCTATGCCAGCAAAATGCTGAGTAGGGACCTTTTTGTAACTTTCTTTCTTGCTGTTACTGTTATTTCTTTTTTCTCTGTGTCTGTTAAATGTATGTTTTATAAGTTACAAATAAATTGATTGATTGATTGATTGATTGATTGAATAATGTTTGTCCTTTCCTGGATCACTCTTTGTATTTTTTCTAACTTGAAAATTAAAAATGGTAGTACGTTACAATACAAGCTTTTAGTGTTATTTTAAAATATTAATACATGCAGTGTTTTAGCCAGTATAAATATAAAAATAAAGGTAAAGAACTGTAGTTGCAACAGAACCCATTTGCCCTATCTCTTCCCAATCCCTTCTCTTCAATACTATTGTAGTCGGCATCGCACTTGCAGCACCTGTGGCGTTGCTTGTGTTATAGGCGACGGTAGCCATCTACCATCAAGTGGACCGTCAACCTGTCTGCCGATTTTACAATAAAAAAAGACATACAAACTCACTTTAGCATTTGTAATATTAGTTAAGATTAAATATTCATGCTGTGGCATGATGGAAAAGGAATCTACAGACAAAGGCATCTATTAATTAATACAGAAATAATTGTTCAGTGGAAAAAAAGGTAAGTATAACGAATTGACAAAAAACTGAGTTCAATAAATATGATCGTGTTCACGAACCCTTCTCTAGAACTACTTAATTATATGATTAGAGTCAATGATGATTATTGACCTTATAAAATCATCAATGAAACCGATCAAAGGGTTCCGTCGAAAACGGTTTCCCGTCGGGATTAAAAAAAAACAAAGCCAATAAAGTATAATTAAAAAACAAATTTTATTGACGGCCTCTTTCACGCGTTTGTGTTACTAGTTATTTTAATCAATCAGATACTGTAGTCCTGTAGTGCCCTAAATTAACTAGAGGAAGTCGAAGAGTAGTAACGTTTTCACCAGCTACGCCTTGACTTGAGGCAGGATACAGCTGACGTAATTTTGTGTTAACCGTTCGATGTGATTTAAACCTTTGAGATTTAACGTCATCACATTTCACATTGAACTATGAACTACTGACAAACTGTGCCCTTTCACAGACTGAGAGGTAAATTAAAACATTTTTTTTTAGTTATTTTTGGAATTTTCTTTACAAACATTAGGTCAGCGTAGAAGCGCCATAGGTGTGCCAGAACCTTGTCGTGGTGGGGGGAGGGGGGGGGGGGGGGGCTTACCCTAGGCAATCCGGGCGGTTGCAGGGGTCGGTGCTTTCACCGGCACCTATTTAAAACCAACAGGGACTTTAAAGCTGGCGGTATCCTCAACCAGAATCCTCGGTTTATAAATTTACATTCTAAGTATATTTGTATCCTGAACATACCTCGTCAGGATGACAATTAAATTCATTTAGGTTAGTAAATCACGATTATTTTATTATTTTACAAAAAGAGAACAAAATGTATGAACAATTTCGAATTACGACAATTGCACTAATAATTTTAGACCATCCGCCTATCATTAAGGGAGATACGGTTGGTTACTAATATGTAATTAAAATTTTTTGTGGGTCTGTCAAAACGTCCTTCAGTGGCATAGATGGGCCAAACTGACAACCCCCATCTCATAGAACCTATCATTATGACTTCACTTGCAGGTATGAACAAAAGAAATCTGGCCTCGTGATATTAGTAATTAAGTATTTGGAAAATATTTTTGTATTCTGCATCCATTTTAATTGCTGTGAGATTTGTACACGTACCGAAAATTCTTATACAATCGACGACATTTAATTAAGGTCTGTCAACACATTATACATATTCGGTATTAATTTATAATATATATATAATAAACTGAACTGAAATTACTTTTAAGCACTTACTTTACTTTGTTTTTAATTAACACGAATCATCTACATAATAATAGGTATATCCATAAACATGTTTTTTTTTTAATCAAATAGGTTTTTAAGGAACACTTTTATTTGTCAGTCTTTTTTATCAGAATTTTTGAAAAAAAAAAACAAATAGCCAAGAAGATGACAATTCGGTGAAGAAACTCGGAAAGAAACACAGGATATTTTTGTCATCTAAAATGTTTTAAACCTTTAAATATTTCTGTTGTTTCGGATGATCTGCAAATCTGCTTAACTGACTTTGCCGGTACTTTCATTGGGAAGTGTTTTTAAAAATATTTCAAAAGGTTCTATTTTGCCCCCAAAAGTATTTAAATTTTAAAAACTTAAAAACTGTACACAAATGTCCCAGGGTATGCTTATATTGAAAGTATCATATTGTAAGGATATAGTTTACAATTTATAAAAATTTTAGCATTATAAAAAAAACACGGTCCACTTGATGGTAGGTGGCTAGCGTCGCCTATAATACAAACAACGCCGCACAGGTGTTGCAAGTGCGCTGCCGACTACATAGGAAGGATAAGGGATTGGGAAGAGTTGGGGAAATGGGGTCTGGCATCACAACAACAGCACACGTGCTGTTATTTCACGGTGGTCTTCTGTAAGGAGGTGGTTGCTGCCGCCAGACGGGGTGCCAGTGTGCATTACCACTAATTAAACTTAACTGGCATAAAAATTTAATTAAATTACGGCAAGTAGAGGCAATGTCATATGAATTCATGATTCCAGACAAAAGTTTTAGTTTCAGGTTAAATGTAGTCTATATGGTAACCACACTAATATATAGTCGTTTGAAATTAGCCTGCGCTATTGCTTACGCTACCTTCAGTAATCTATGTAACAAGTAAAACCCATTAAGGGCAAGCGTGTAATAATTGGCAGTCCTCTTCATTTTTTGCTCGTAAGTGGACGGTACGTGATTGACGTGGCCACTACATCTTTTTGACAAGCTTGGCATGTTCCATTCGAATTTATACAGAGTGTGTATGTTTCCGTTCATATTTATTAAAACTGTTTTACTTTTAAAAAGTGAAATTTTCAGATTTGAAAAACTCAGTTGGCGACAGATTATTAAACAGATTATATAACATATATAACTAGCGACTTTTTTCTGGACAGTAACCTTCCATGTTTATCGTTCTTCTCATTGGTGTTGGTAATTTAAAATAAAACTCCGTTAAGTAGTTTAGAAGAAGTTAGCGTAGACAGAGGTGTAATGCGATTTTTTTAAATATATTAAGGTCAGGTAAAAAGTCTTTTCGCATAGGTATAGTTTGTATAAACTTGTAATAAAATCTCTTTGGCTGTAACTATTGTATCTGGCTGGTTTTGATGACATTAAAAAGGTTACATCTCAAAAAAAGAAACAAATTAGTAAAATGTTGTTTCCAGCTATTTTTCATTTGACTGGAATATAACAAACACTAAACACAGGAAGCTTGCTACAATAAATCAGTAAAAACCGTATTCAAATCGGTTAAGCCGTTTCAGAGATTAGTGTGCATAAACCACGGCATAAACGCACAGACAAACAGATAAAAAAAATTAAAAAATATTTTTTGAAAAAATCTGCAATGTACAGACAGACACGGCTCGTTTACGATTTCATTATTTGTACAGAATATATAGATAGTGTAAAGGATTTTATAAATGTTTTTCCTTTTTATTAATTTTATAAAACAATAAAATTCAAAATTGAGTTGAGTTTTCAGCATTAACTTAAAAAGTTTACCTAACATGACTCATTGAGTGTATTTCGAGAAAGGACTAACGATTTTTAGACAGGCCAACATCCTGTAGACAAAATTCTTTCCCGAGATACGTATCGTCAATATATTATCGGCTGGTAATCGCGGTTCGCATTACGTGCAAACATAAAAAGGTGTAACAGAAGCTGTTGCAAATGGACGGGCTCTAATGACTGCCCCTTAACTTTAATATAAACCAATCGACCCCGGTATTGAACATTACGGACCGAGTAATTACCAGATTTGTCTCACTTTGTCGTTGAAACAAATGCTACCTGCGCGAGAAATATGCAACCTTTTATGAGGCTGTATATGGTAATTTTCTGCATTGCCTTCTTGAGTAACGTCTTGAGCCTTCTTCAGTCGTACTTCTTCTTCTCGGTCGTATTCCTCAATGCTGAAGGTTTTGCTGAAGGTTTTGCTCAATGCTGAAGTCGTATTCCCTTAAAGTTTTCGTAGTTGTGTGCACTAAACGCCTCCACTCCGTGCGGTCTTCAGCTTCTCTCAGGGCAAGTGTTACGGGAAGACCAGTGAGAGTAGTTATCGGCCGCGAGGTATCTTTGCTTCGACTTTGCCCGTAATAGGTACGTATAAGTAGTTTATCGAGGTCTTCTGACGGACGACGGGCTGTGTGACCAAAGTAAGTGGGAATTTTTTCCTAACATATCGCTGAGGGTCTAGTCTTTACGCTTAAAAAAATCAGTCGCACTAATACCATATATTTTATCTTCCTTGCTTGTTGCACAATTTTTTCTGGCGATGGTTACTGCCGCCAGACGGGCTACCCAAATGATTGCGAAACGCAGTGTGCCGTGCCACCACTTTGCAAATCCAGACCAGAGCCAACTTTGAAAAGTTCGTTTCCAAAGTTGACCCTGCCGGGAATCAAACCTAGAACAGAGCGTTAAGGCAAGCACCCTAACCACTCATCCAACGAGTTCTGTGTGGTGTTTGAAAAGGTTCTCAACATGTTTTCGTTTAAATACTCGTACTTAAGCAGTAAATACTACAGTATTCAGGCAATCGCTTGGCTTCAAAATCCATTGATTCTGCAGCTCTGAATCTTTGCAATTATTTGAATAATACTGAATGAAAGCCTTACGAGGCTATCAGCCTTACTGAGATGAATATTTTTTGAGAAAAGTCGGCAGGGCTGATTTTCCACTTGCTTGTTGTGACTTTAAAACTCACAACTCTCTAATAAACTCAAAAAAGACCAAGAGATGTAAAATGCAATACCTGCTTTTTTAAGATGAGAGGAATGGGAATGGACTCTGGCATCTTTTATACTCTTACTTCAAAACACAATAACACACATGCTTCAATTTTACTAGCAAGCTTCGAAGATAAGTCCTGTTAATCTCCAGAAAATATAGTTTTTAGGGTACTATTACAGATTACTGAACTATCATAAACTACGATACTAAACGGCCAATGTATCTACTAAGATGCATGAGTAATAGCGAATAATCGTCTTGCTAAAAACAAAAATGTAATGTATTTTTTTTTTATTATTAACCTTGTTGTAATAAAAATAAATTAGCGCCTTCTATAATCTATGTCCTGCTTTATTAATTTTATATAGTCTGTGATTGTTACCTCTCTCTCTCTCTACTCTGTAGTCATTACTAGAATTCATTCGTCTCAAATAAAGTTTTATCAAACTAGTACATAATAAACAATATTTTCATTTAATAACAATAAGCCTGTCAATAAATCAAGGGTGATAACTTCATACTATCAACAACAAAAACTAACACCACGGAATTGAAAATTGACAAGAACGCATGTCAAAATAGACTAAAAGCTACTGCATAATCATTGGATATATCGCATCAAAACAATTGATCCTTTTGCTACCTTCGCTTTAAAAAGAATTTCTAAACTATCGCTGACTATAATTATCTAATCTAAAACCTTTTAGTTGTAAACCTGAGGAGTGACTTCTGAGAAGCGTATCTTGGGATCGTGGGAGCCCGGTGCAACGTTGTATCGGCATTTAATCATGAGTTAATTACTGCTTTTGGCTATTTTAATATGTGGATAGACAGTGCATTACCTAAAGGTCAGTGCTGAATTATATATTCTGTTACAGTATGACTGACCATTGTCTTGTGAAAGAGATTTCTGTTCAACGCTCTCATGGCCTTTTGACCTTCTTGAACGAAGTCAATTTGCTTGTGGTACTTTTATAAAACGTTAGCCTAATTGCCTACGGATTTGCTTACGTTTGAGAACATTTTATACAATATATTTATTAACAAGTACCTATAACAAGTAGGATCTACACTTTTTATGTATCTACTCAATCAAGAAATCTAGACCTCTTGCATTAGACTGGCTGGAGCAGATACTTACAGTATCTTACAGTTCTTAAAACGTGAAGTTGTAATGGAAATGTTACTTTGGAGCTCACTCTGGAGATTCCTTAAAGATCAAGGTAGTATTATATCTCTTTAAATAAAAATGTATCCCTATTTCCCTTGGTCACAGCATCACGTGTGAACGGGTAGACCGATTTTAATTCGGTTTTCACTAATGGAAAGAGGGATAAACGAGGAATGTTTATATATAAATTGCACCCCGGGTGAAGCCGGGGGCGGGTCGCTAGTCTTTAGTATTCTTAAATACCTACTTACCATTAAAATTTTAAATTTACTCCTAATATACATAATTTAAGGAAAATTTTAAACTACTATAATATTATCTGTTTTGTACTTTGATCTCTTTCAAAAGATTCTACGATATTCCTCTTTTTAGGTATATTATAAAAATCGAAGTATGTTCCCTATGGTCTTCAAATTAATATTTCAGGAGATCTTCAGATTAGCCCAGCGGGCAAACCCGTAAAATTTAGTAGTGATCGGATAAACAAATATTTTGTAATTTTTTGTCAAGTTTTCCCTACAAATTAATAAAAAATAATTTTCTTTCTATTTAAAAATGAAAATGAAATATTTAATGCCTGGCATAAATAAATGAGCACTGAATAAAGTTTTAACACCTAAGCATAATGGGAGTTCACGAAGTCGCCAGAAAAAGCTAGTATTTTATATATACGATATTTGTTTAAGTCAAACTATTCAATTAACCTTTTTTTGTTTGTTTAATAGTGTGCCAATTATGAGTTACTCCTAATAGATATTCCCACATAGTCATCTCGCAGCCATAAATCAATATCTAACTGAACCATTGTTTTATATTTGATTGATGGGGCATCAAAATTGGTTAAGTCATCAGTCGATTTAATTACAGGTAACGGAGCCGACGCAGACGCCATAATATTTTGACACCGATTTTCAATATAGCGATGTAAAGCCTTTCGGATTTATTGGAATATCAAAGGAAAGCACACGCCTTTTAGGTTTTTGTAACTTTAAGGTTTCCGGTATGTTAACTATATCTGGTTCACTGTGGTTAAGTGGAAAGCCTGTGTTTGAGAATTATTTTCTCTATATGGAAGCCATGTACTTCTGGGGCCATGTACTTCATTCACATATACATTATATGACTATTAGTGAATTTATTTTATTTATTTATTTAATTTTTTATACTTACATGAAATAATTAGAAAAATATTTACAATGTCCCATAAAACTGGAAAGCAGTTTGTCTATGGGATCAAGTTAATGATGTCAAACTAATGTTATCAAAAATAAAATAAAACTGAATTTAAAAATAAATGTAACCTAAATTAAAAACCTAAACGTAAACCTAAAAATTTCATTAATTAATTTAAAGAAAGCAGATAATATTTCATTAATTTATTTTTAAATATAGTTTATTATCCATAATAAACTATTATTATGTTTATTATTATGAATGGTCTCTTGTTTTAAGGCAGAAGAAAATTTCGGAACACAATATAAAGTTTCATAATAAAATCGAGCCTCCATGTCCGTTCCAATCTACAGACGGTGTACATCAGTTTTCACTGATGTGTTGTAGCAAGCTTCCCGTAACATTTAGTGTTTGTTTCATTCCAATCAATTTACTTAATCAATAAGTTGCGGGCTCAGCTAGTTACAAATAAAGTGGAAACTTAAATATTTATTATTTTACTCACAAATAATTACTGAAAATATTTATTAACAATGAATTTTGATTAACAATCCATAATTTAAAAAGCAGCGTTTAAGTAAGAGTAACTCAAACTTAGAAATAAATGACGCAAGTAAAAGAAGATAAATGATATGAAGTGGATCAAGAAATATAATCTATGTCGTTTACAAAGTCATAAAATTGTACAACCATAAACATGATCTCCACAGCTCATACAATCTATTTTCTTATCATCGATAAACAGTGGACGGAAAATTTATAGGGTAAATAATATTAGAAATACACAGGAATCCGGATAGTCTATCTATATCCGGATGCTAGTGATACATCATCATAATCATATATATAAAAATGATTGTTTGTCTGTGCGTTTGTGCAAGCTAATCTTAGAAACGGCTCAACCGATTTGAATTCGGTTTTCACTGATTTATTGTATTCCCGTAACATTTAGTGTTTGTTTTATTCCAATCGGTTCACAAACAAAAAAAAGTTACGCGCTAATTGAATATCACGAGTAGGTACGAAGTCGCGAGCGCAGCTAGTTGAGAATTATTTTTATGCTGTAAGAGACTTATTTATTCGTATACCTAGTTATAGTATGTTATAACAGTTGGAAATTCAACTCTCAAAGTTGTTGATGAGTACATCTACTTGGAACAAACAGTCCAATTAGGTTAAGACCACTTCGAGAAGGAGGTCAATCTTCGAATCCAGCTCGGATTGGCAGCGTTCGGGAAGCTCCGAGACATCTTCTCGTCGTGCTCAGTGTCTTAAAAAAAGTTTTGGACCAATATGTGTTGCCAGTGATGACATAATGGCGATGAATCGTGGTCTCTAACTGTGGGCCTCGTAAGAAAGCTCAACGAGCTATGGAGACGGCTGCGAGATCGATTCAGAAATGAAGAGAACCGTAAACGAACGAAAGTTACCGACACAACCCAGCGGATTAGTAGGTTGAAGTGGCAGTGGGCAGGACTCATAGTACAGAGAGCCGAGGGTCGTTGGGGCCGGAAGGTTCTCGAGAGAAGGCCACGAACAGGCAAGTGCACAAAAAAAAAGCTGGGTACACAAAAATTTGACACAAAAGCTCGATATTTGAGCTCATTGAAAGAAACCTAATGAATCGTGTACTCATTTGCGATTCTTTTTTGAGAACATAATGAAACCGAAATGTTATTGAAGAGATTGATAATTGGTGATGAAAAATGGATCACGTACGACAAGATCGTGTGAAAAAAGTCGTAGTCAAGGTTGACCGACCTTTACTATGACTTCACAGACTGTGCGAAAACCCGGGTTAACACGCAATAAGATGATGCTGTTGTGTATGGTGGGATTGGAAAGGCATTGTTCATTATGAGCTTTTACCGCCGGGCAGAACCATCGATTCGGATCTCTGCTGTCAGCAACTGATGAGATTAAAGCAAGAAGTCGGGAGAAAGCGGCCGGAATTGATCAACAGAAAGGGTGTGGTCTTTCATCACGACAACGCAGATGAACACACATCTTTATCCACTCAGCAAAAATTAAGAGAGTTTGGCTAGGAGGTGTTAATGTATCTGCCATATAGCCCTGACCTTGCACCTTCAGATTTCCACCTGTTTCGGTCTCTTCAGAATTCCTTAGGCAGTGTCAGGTCATGAAGAGAGGACTGCCCAAACTATTTGTCGCGTTTTTTTTATCCCTTTAAGTCACAAAATTTCTACAGCAACGGGATCATGTCACTACCAACAATATGCCAAAATGTCATCGAACATAATGATACATATACTGTAAATAAACTTAAAAAAAAAAGTCTTGGAGTTTTCATATAAAATGCGAAGAAACTTTTTCTCCAACCTATTATTTATAAATTTATTGTAATTTTATGTTATATTAGATGAACTCGGTCACGCTTCGCTGCGGCCCATACGGAGGCGGCGTGCGCATGGGGCGCGCGGTACTGGACACTGCTTATATATGCTATTTGTCGTAGCGTGATGTTATATAGCCTATAGCCTATCTCAGGAACCAGTAGTTCCTGAGACTAGCGCGTTCAAACAAACAAACAAACTCTCCAGATTTATAATATATTAGTATAGATTTTAAAATCTTACTGAAATATCAATAAGTTATTCATCAAAATTTATTACGTAATTTAGAATAAGTAAGAGCAGAAACAGATGCGAACAGAGACCGTCTTTTTTATTTAGCATTATTTAGTATTGTAAATTATTTTGCATTTTAGTATCATGTACAAACTAAATCTCAACCAAATTAATGGTAATTGTCATTAACAATAAAGCGAACAGGAATTCAGATTACACAAGCGAGCAAAAAGACAGCGGATCCTAAACTAACGTTGTAAAAGAGGTAACATTTCCTTGCCCTTCAAAACAGCGAATATATTTCCCAATATTCCCAGATCTGTGATTGTATGGATTACGTTTGCACATTGAGATCTTGTCATACTGGCTACGGGCACATAAGTGATTTTGAAGGTGTTATCGAAGCAGTACATTAGTGGCGAGTTGACACAGCCAGTCTCCTGTAAGGGCACGACTTGTATTAGTGGCTTCTAATTTATTGGGAACGATAGGCCGACGGACGCCGGCCACCCTGGACATAAGCCCATTCACACCGCGAGAGGAGTTCGGCAAACATGGAAACTGTAACAAAATTTAATTTATATTTATTTAAAAAGATTTTTTTTTCTTCAGAATATTTGAAAGAAAATTAAAAGAACGAAGTTTTTATTTATTTTATTAAATTGAAAAAATAAATTAATAACATTATCTATTCTTATACTAAGTAAGTATTATATTAATCTTCATATACTGACAAGAGAAATTTATTAACATTGTTAAATTCAATTAAAGCTAAGAAATCCTTCTTTATTCTATCTTTATCTAAGTAATCTACATGTGATAATGACAGTTATTCGCATAAACAGGTTGTTGCAATTTATATACAATAAGTATACAAGTTAAAAACTTGTTTTTTTTTTTTCACCTAACTAGAAATTTATTTATTTAAATAAAAAGAACTAAGAACTTCCTCATTTCTACGCTACTTACTGAAAGAATGGGTTGAAATGAGAACGTTCGCATTTCTACTCTATTCGAAAATCTATAATTTTCAATTTACTCAATATTATATATTTTGAAATTTTTTTACATTACTTTTTAAAATTAATTATTAGAACACTATAATTTTATTCCAACTCATTCAGCTGTGTTTCAAAAATTTTATTTTGACCTTATATTTCATCACTTAAAAAGAAAACTTAAATAAAAATTACTACAGTTTGGGTTACAAAGGAATAAAGAAATAAATGATAAAATGATTATTTTACCCATGTTCATACGACCACATTTCCCCTACATTTTTATTAACACCCCAGCCCGATAAACAGGATACGGGAAATATATTTGTCCAATCATCGAATATAAGGGGCGTTCTCGGATTACACCGGATGATTTCGGGACGGCAATCGCTCCGGTGATTTGTTGCGATAATCTATACTAATAAATAACGCACTCCATTCAACGATTGAGCTGCCTTCCTTCAGATATCCACAAATTCTTTTGTTTCTTCATTTTTGAATGTCGCGCTATTGATTTATCAGGCGCTTGTGCACGGAATTTTTGCATTTTATCACACATTCTTTAACTTTTTGGGAATTCAGAGAGAACGAGTGTATGCTTCGGCATTAGATTGCTTATAATTCTTTTTTTTAAAGTTTTTTTTTTAGTCAGTATAATTCCTTCGTGATATATAATACTTTTAAATTTCGAATTGACATTTTATTATATGAAACTATATGATTATTTGTTACATTTTCACTATTAAACCAACTGTATCGATATCGATGAAATTTGTTGTAAAAATAGTTCGAATTTTATATAAAAGTCGGTAGACATTTAATATAAAATCCTGACGCTCCATTTGATGTAGTAGGTGGCTATTAACACAAGCAACATTGAAAATACTTCAATGGGATAAAGGCTGGGATAGGGGAAAGGGGAAAGGGCTCCGACATCCATATCTTCCGCGACGAAACACAATAGCACACGTTATTTCAGTAAAAGGTTGGTTACTGCCGCCAGACCGGCTGCCTAATTTATTAGTGTGGAATGCATTGTACCCTGCTGTGTTTATTATTATATATTAAATACTAGCTGTGCCCGCGACTTCGTACGCGTGGTATTCGGAATAACGCGTAACTATTTTGTTTGTAAACAGATAGGAATAAAATATACAATAGATATTACCGGAAGCTTGCTACAGTACATTAGTGGAAACTACATGAAAAATGGTTTTTGAGATTAGCGTGCACAAAGACATAGTAGGCAAAGAACAATTTTATTTTATATGAAGCTACACCAGCCTAAGCTGAACTCTACTTAATATGACTGATCATGTAGATCTGAAGTCAACTTAAATTAAATTGTCAAAATCACTTAAACTGACTATTTTTAACTTTATATAAACTTTCAATCAACATCGTTTTACAGATGATAATATATAGTTAACTAAAGTTTCAGCAAATTCAACCGAAGAGTTATTTTATTGCATTTTTATCGAAAACATGTTGGAGGTGATTTTTAAATTTACATAACTTTTTTGTTTGTAAACCGATTGGAATAAAACAAACACTAAACGTTACAGGATAGCAAGCTTCCATAATACATCAGTGAAAACTGCATTCAAATCGGTTAAGCTGTTTCTTAGAGTAGCGCGAACAAACGCACAGACAAAATTTCTTAAAACCATACACATGATGTTAACAATTTATTTAATGTAGGTAATTATTTCATGTTTTGCCTTTCAAGCAGAAAATGGAACCGCCATCCAAGCAATAATTAAATTCTAATATTCAATACTATAACAACTAATTAAGTAAGCTAAAAACAAAAAGCGTAAGTGTTATAAGGCGATAGTATTATTAAAGAGACAGTCAGCCTTTTGTTTACATACAATCTAAAAGACTTATAGGTCTACCATCAGTATCCAAATGTTCATCCTAAGAGGCTATCGCTATCCTTTGTTGACAGCTATTACAGACGAACTTTATCGTCTATCCCGCCAATACATTAAAGTCTTGTTATTATATTTTAGCAACTAAATCGCTTCCGCGATTATTTGTCTTGTCACGGCCTTTACGATCCCATAGAAGCATAATAAAAGTAGCCCAGTGTGGGTGTTCCGAACATCGTCTTTGTTTTATGGTAATACGGATTTTATTGAACTACTCACCATAATGTACATTTTTTATTATACCAGGATAATAGACCAGGAATAGATATACGTGTATTTTTGGTTTATTAATGTCCCTGGAACGCGCGACATTCATAAGGTACCTACAATGTTAAGAGAAGACCAACTATGTTTTGGCGATGTATGTACATTTCTCTATTTTCTTCTTTATTTGGGAGTGTTTCATTCACACAATGCAGTCATTCAATTTCGCACAAAGGAAAATTGAGCGTGCTGAAAAATATTACATGTTTTCAAAATTATTAATTCGACGCTATTCCACGTCGATCCACACAATCGAAACCAAAATCCCTGTTTTCTTTATCTTGCGACACCGATGCAAACTATATCGAGTAAACCGTTACAAAAGTCGCATAAAATCCGTATATTATTACTTTTAAAAATTAAAATTCTTCCCGATAAAGAAAAATGCGCTTCGCGTTCAAATCAATTTTACCATCACGTATTTTACAACCGCAAGTCAACGACCGCGTTGGTATCTATGTTCGCCATTCAGTGACATAGAGTATATCGACGGCTATATAGGAATGATAAAAAGCGAACATAAACGTTATAATTTAAAGGTCATTTCACATCATTTATTGAGCAAAACAAACATTATACATAAACCGATTAAGAAAAACAATATTAGTTAGTAAGTTTGAAGAATATTTCATTATATACCTTAAATCCCCGTCTTAATTCAGAACTTTATCACAGGTCCAGTATAAGTAGACCTAGCATTATTACAAGACATCTATTTACAGACCTCTACTCAATGTAATGAGCATGTAATGTTACACTACGCCAGTCCACTGAAGATTCTCAAAACTTCACAGGACTTCGCAGCCTTGATAATTGAATACTAAAATTTTAAATGTAATCTTTGTGTGTTCTACCGGCTGTACAATTGCGCTCGGATGAATTGTTCCAATTAATGCCTAGGTACCTCAAACTTTTACCACCGTACTACGCGTCATAGATGCGAAGTTCATCCGCATTACTTGGATAAATTGCCGCTGCGCACAGTTCGGATGAGTAGAAACTCTATCCTACGGACGCGCGATCTTTGGAATAGTCTCTCTTCTAAGGTGTTTCCATCTAGCTACAATATGGGCTTCTTCAAGCGAGCGAGCAGTAAACAAATTCCTGCAAGGTCGGCAGCGCACATGTAACACCTTCCCCCCACCCCTGGTGTTACTTCCTACCATCAAGTGGATCGTCAGCCTGGCTGCCACCTTTAATAAGCTATTGAAGGCTAAAACTATTGAACGGATTTTAATGAAACTTTATATATTATATTCAATGAAAAAATCTATAATTTATAAAGATACGCGGACGTAGTCAAAAAGCTAGTCTTATGTAACTATGTATATAGATATTCTTTTTTATTTAAACATGTGTTAGATAATTGACGTAGTGTTGTTATTTTACAGCTGTTTTTCAGATTCATTGAGTAAAGGCGCAATAAATTGCACCTAAACCACGCTTAGGCGGGTCTACAATTTATGTTAACACATACGACCAGTCCTTACCGAGTTTAACGATTGACGATTGAAACTTTATAGAGATTTTAAATGGTTGAAGTTTTTACGATCGTGTATCCTTCACTTCACCTTTTAACGCAGTATCTACTGAAAATTTTAAAGGTAATATTGTAAATAATTTTAAACAATATTTTTATATGTGAGCTTTCAGAAAGGCGTTAAACCTAAAGGTCATCAGAAAGAGTTATCAAGCAAACGGTTTACTCACTCACCGAAATACAACATCACAATATGCTGCTGTTTCATACACGAATTTCAATGTGCCCTGTCGACCTTTTTATTTCACTGTGGTCTTTTGTAAGGGGGTGGTTGCAGCCGCCAGACGGGCTGCCGAAATGTTTTGCAGTCATTTGACTGCAAAACGAACTGTACCCTGCAATTACTAGACCAAGACTAGAGCCAACTTTGAAAAAAATATTTCCAAATTTCTCCCTGACGGGAATTGAATCCGGGAACCCTAACTTAAGGCGAGCATCTTAAACGCTGGGATACTTAACACCACGAAAAAGTTAAATAAATTACAAATTTTATATATCTTGAATATTTTTAAAATGAAATTAGTGTTTTAAAGCACCATGATACAGTTAATACGCAAATAGCAGTAGGTTGATGGTAAAAAGTCTAAAAAGTCCAAGAATTCTTTGTTTTCATATTACAAAAATACTAATAACAAAAATACTAAATCGAAACTTCTAACAATAACTAAATTAACTGCAAATGTAGTAAAATATTGGGCTTTTCTACAAAAACTACTGTTACTGAAAATATTACACTGGTAATAGGAATGTATGATCCATTCAAGAAGTGCCTACTTTTTTAAAGTATAACTAGTTATTTTTGAGCATATTTTTGTATACTTTTCATTTAGAGTTATCACCGGTTATTGCGGGATCAATTTACGCTTTTTAAATTGGTCCTGTTTCGTGTTGCATTATTTAGCTGACGAGTCAACGAATGCAAGTAGGTGTAGCATACCGTTGTTCGGTTTGCCGGTGGTCTACAAAACGGTGACATGATGTACGGCGTTGTTAGTGAATTGAACTGCATCGACGCCGTAAAATACTTATCGTGAACATAATTTAGTGTAAACTGCAGTCTTGGCGCTACTATGTTGGGTGGTTTATAGGAAAGTCGGTGGCGTGAAATCTGAAGGAGGTTTTATGGAATAAATGGCAGCGAAAGCGGTAAAAAGTCGGTAAATAGTTGTAAAAGTATTGGTCTTTTTACATTTTTGTTTATATAAAGGTCTGCAGACAATCTGACGATCTACATGACAGTAGACAGCTAAAGTCGCCTAAAACAGGCAATTTCAGGGCTGCCTACGTCGAAAAAGGATTAATAAGCGACAAGGTTTGTATACGGGAATATTACTCTGGTATATCTTATTTACGCAAAGAAAAACTAGAAGTTTAATCAGCAATTTCCATATTAACTTCTTTTCTCGTTTCTGGAAATGTTCAACAGGCAGGCTGACGATCCACTTGGTGCTTGGTGGCCATCGACGCTTATTCACAAGTAACGCCATAGGTGCAGTAATTGCGTAAGGATACCGTTTAAGGATACCAAATCCCTTTCATTCTCTATTTTCATTTCTTCGATGTTACGTAACGACATCTTTCTATGTCCTGACGGTCCACTTGGTGGTAGGTGGCTACCGTTATCTATAACACAAGCAACGCCACACATGCTGTAAGTGTTCTCTCGACCATAGTAGGATTGAGGATGAGCGATAAGGAAGGGATAGAGAAATGGGCTCTGGCATCTCTTGTTCTCACACACGATACACCGATACACAAGAGTACATGTTGTTTTATCACGGTTATTTTCTGTAAGGGGATGGTTACCAAACGGGCACCACCCGGGACCTCTGAGACAGAGTGCTAAGGCAAGCACCTTTACCATTCGACCAACGGGAATCAAAGAACATAACAAAAGCAGATTATAGAGAAAGATAATTTCATACAAAAAAATATTTATAAATTTAGCCTTCTAGTGTATACTGATTTCCTCAAATTGAAGTACTAACGTATCTTGCGTCTCATTCCAAGAAGTAATTAATAGGCATTAAAAGCTTTAATGATCTAAACATTTCACACGACATTTCACAAATATTTAAATCAGATAACGTCGTCCTTACAAACGAAACGCTTGAATGAGATTAACAAATACCAAATAATATATGATAGAACTCAGTCCTCGGGGTTTATCTAACACTCCACCAAAAAAGTTACGACAAATCTCTAATAAGTATAATAAACAAAATATTCACCCGGTTAAGAAGCTTGCTTGCATTATTAATTTGTAACTCAAGACCATAATAAATTGATCCAATGTCACACAAACACCGTGGGTCAGCTGAGATCTTGTGAAACTGGTAATTTGTCAGCAAATCATGAACTCCTCTGTATCTGTCTACAGATCTTGGGCTCTTGGACAGGTAGGCGAGAGTTAAAAAAATTAAGTAATAATCCGACCACAAGACTATAATAATCTGATGGTAACGCCACTTTGTCCTGTGTGGTTTAGGTGAAAAAATGTGTGACATGATTATCGGTGAGCCTGCCAACGACACAGTGTAAGGTTGGACTTACATGATACTTTTATTTATTTTATAACGTAAGCACTCGCTAAGATAGGATTTTTGAAAATTTCAACTTTAGCGAAGCCAGGCGCGGGTCGTTAGTATTACAAAAAGGTTAATTGCAATTTAAAAAAAAGACTTTAAGATGTTTTAAAATAACTTTTATTTTCATGTGTTATTATCTGAACATCTATCAGAAGAATACTGGATGATCACGAATATTCTTAATATATAGAAACAATCTTTCTTTCTAAATATGTATGATATTTATATACATAATATATCTAGAATGATATTTATATACATATTATATCTTACGATATCGAGAAAGAATATAGGTACAGATAGATGTTCTATCTACAAAGAAATCTTACTTTTTAAATTAAAATGACTTCAAAAGTATTATCTAATATATAGCATTTGACTCATGTAAGACAAGCATCAACCAATTATAAGGGCTACGGTCATTCGAAAGTAAAACAACGATTCAGATAAGGGATAGAACTCATACTCACGATAACATCTGGGTTGACTTGTTAGGCGCAATAAAGCTTTTTTTTAAGTTTAAAATTTGAGCGAATTTTTTTCTGCTTCTGTCTCGACGGGCGGCAATTTGTCGTGAGAATTCATATGCTTTTTTGTAAATAAATACTTAATTTAAAATAATTTTGATGGTTTAATTGGTCGCAGTTTTTTTACAGAGGTTTATTTTTCTGTCATTGTTTAATTTATAATTAAACAAAATCATTATGAATTTTCATCACGTTCTTATTAAATCTAGTTCTTGATTTATTATTGTACTCGAAAACTAGTGTAACATTTTTTTCGATCTTTTTTTTTTATTTATCCCTAATATAATACCAATTTTATACTTGTCTGCAATTCATTCAGCGCCATCTGCTGCTGTTTTCAGAGAATAGCTTTAGTTGTAGAGAGTGAATTTGTAATCAAAAATTTTCATGTATTATCTCAGCATAATATAAAAAATGCATTTATTAGTTACAATTAATTAGTTCTAAGAAAAGGTTCACAATAAATTTGTTATAAAATATACCCCTCTGCGAGGTCAACGGTCAGGGAGCGACTATATTAAAGTTTGTGTTTAGTACTGATAATATCCAGACAAGTTAATCAAATAATGATCACTTGTCTAATGGTGAAGGATACCTGGATGTTAGAAGATTAGCAGTCTACGGAGGCATTTAAAGTAATCCCCAAGTGATCCCAGTGGACCTCCTTGGTGAGCCTCCCCTAGCCGTGGGACGTAATATTTTTCCATGGCTACTTTAGGTGATACTGCTTATATTTATCTTAACACCCCTCTTTTATACCTATCCTTCCCACATCCCTCTTTCTATCTTATCTTATCTTATCTTACCAAAATCAGCAGCGTTCTTGTAACCCCATTTTGCGTTATTTTGCCGAATGTTACAATTAGAACTTCGCACGTGCATTCATTTGCGCCTAATTACCTACTACACCTAATGACTTTTGTTTTATACTACAAAAGTTACGTTGTTATTATTTAAGAACTTATATAAGACGAATGTCAAAAGGCGTAATTACAAATGATAATATTACAGAGAATACTCCGGTATAAGATCTGCCTCCTGTTACATACATCCTTTTTAAATTACGAAACTTACTTATTTTTTTTTTTTGAGCCACGGTCACATTGCAGGTACCCACCTGCAATGTGACCGTGGCTCAAAAACCGCCCCTTTGATAATAGAACTAAACCTTAGCGATTTTTATTAATTTTAGCGCGTATTGCTTGCTAATTTATTGCTAAGGTATGCAAATTCATCGCTGGGTGCAAAAGTAGGTATTTAAGTTGAAATAGTATAAACTAAAGTTATATTTCTTGTCTAAATAATTGCGAATTAGAACAATTGAGATGCGGTTTACAGTATAAATCACTTACTTATATTGCTTTGCATTTCGATTAGAATTACAACATAAATAAGATATTAAATTTTATCATTAAAAAAATACTGTTGCCGAGAGATCATAAAAAAATAAAAAAATGAACACCTGACAAAAAAATATTAGGAATAAATGTTTTAACGGGCAGGAAAAAGGGGCGCGGTTGAAATCGTATGCTAAAGCTACTTCTATATATATTTATTTATATTTTATATAGAAGTAGCTTATATACCTACATTCTTAAATTTGTATTTTCATCTTGTTACTCCGTCTTTGTAAATAGCCCACTCTGGACTTATTGGGTGGTTCCTGATCTCCTGATCTTGCCCCAAATCCTGCCAGCTCCAACTTTTTTTTAATTTGTTATTAGTGGCACGGTTCGCTCTTGACTGAATAAAGAAATTGTACCTACAGTCGGGGTTAATAATATGCCTTGCGTCCAGACACATAATAATAATTAGCGGCTATATTGTGACTTCAGGTAAAATAGCCAATAATTATAATATAATCAACCCGCTGGTGCTCGCGTTGAAAAAGAAAATAATTCTTGACATCTTTATCGCTGTGAGGAAGGTGGGGAAATTTTTAATTTTTTTTTAACTATCCCTCGGGAACCTAACATTTCTTCAGGATAAAAAATATCCTACATGTTAATCCAGATAATAAACTATCTGTGTGCGAAATTTCATTAAAATCCGTTCAGCCGTTTTTGCGTGATTGAGTAACAAACATACAAACTTTCGCATTTATATTATTAGTAGGATACTATGTATTAAATTGTATTAGTAATTATATTTGACTAAACCTAAATGTTGCACCCCTTAAGATGTGAACATCAAAAAGAACATAGATGTATTTAAGATTAGTAAAGTTAGAAGTATTTAGTAGTCGCCATTAAACTAAAATATAATCTGAACACGTCTCTTGAGGTGTGTAATGCTTTTCAAGCGTAGTTGATTTCACGATGCCCAGCAATGCGATGCGTGTCGGTATTATTACATGTGCCTACTAGATGAATGCCGGTACTGGATGCAAAACAAATTATTAATATGTGTTTATTATTATTAATTTTATTAATTATTAATATTTAAATACCTTAAATGTCAATAGCAGACAGTAACTAGAAAACAGCGCTTTTGCAAAAAAAATTTTAAAGGTTTTTATTTAGAGTTTTTGTACTACATATTTGGAGTTTAAACAAGGAAACAAACAGAAACTACTTTTGAATTAATATTAACGATTGTATAAAAATTTAATAAAGATACAAATTCCTCGCTTATTTAGCACGTTTAAATGTGTATTAAAATTATGACCAGAATCCTTCTTTCAGTAGTTTTTTTTTTCTGTTGAAACATTTTCCAATTTTAATTCTTCAACCCCACGATTCTGCTACTATTTTGAAAGATAATACCTTTGTTATTTTGTTAGCCGGCTGTTGTTAGCCGAATAACTATACGAAAGACAAAATGTCGCAGCAGGTACAGTCATAAATTATTTTTGCATAGTAATGTGCACGTGCAGGCTATTTTTATCGATAAAACGGTCGGAGTAAGTCTGATGTCGCACAAGTCGCACGGGTTAGGTCCAGCGAGCCTAATTTTTTTGTATATTGCAATACTCAACGATAATATTATAAATTATATTTTCTTTTTGTAAAAAAAATGTATAGGTACTTACTTATGTTTTTATCGCCGTACCATTAGTTTTTATAACGAATTAATTTTATACCTATATAATAAGCATAGCTATCATTATCATTATATTTTTAAGTGAAATTAAAATAAATAAATTTTAATCAGACGATGGAACTAACTGAAAAAAATTATGACGTGAGTTTAGGAACAGTAGCTACATAAAATAAAAAAGAGTGTGCAAGTGCTGTGTCTAGTTGTCTTCGTAAATATTATAAACAACCCATATTCGGTTACCAATCTCGATAACTTTGACAAGAGTGTGATTACACGATGAGTGTCTTATCGTTTTATTATAGTGGTTGATTATTTTTGATATGAACCAAAGAATGATTAGGTACCTATTTTCAGTGAAGCAAAAGCTCAATGAAGACAAGTTTAAAAGACCTGGGTTATAAGTCTCAAGTTAACATAATAATTTGTAGTTAGATAAATATTTCATAAAATTTAAAACTTCTATAAAATTATCGATAACATTAACGACACGAGCGCTGTGAATCACTACACGTTCCTATAAGGTTTATAGGTGCAAGGGAGTGCGCATGTACTCCGCTCTACTCACAGGTTTTATTGCCGCGACATCTCGTCCCTCGTATATTGCTCGTATATATATGAATAGCCTCCGAACTTTTCAAGGATAGACACCTCCTGGTCCCTGGCTGGGACCAAAAATATGGCAAATTTTTCAGTCTGAGAAATATTATCTGAGTATAGCTCAGTGTTTCTCAACTTGTAGGTCAATTTAATTAGTTAATCGCTTAAACCTATGTCATATTCACGTCCGAAAACTACTTCTTCCTATGCGGACTAATTAACTCTTTGCGATTGCCGTGTCAACTCAATTTTTCGGTCAGTCTAATTCAACGAAGGAAAAAGTAAAAAATATTACAATTGGAAATTCGACCCTCGAAGTACTAGGGATAAACAGTCCAAATAGGTAGAGACCACTTCGAGAAGGAGGTCAATTGTCGAATCCAGCTCGGATGGGCAGCGTTCGGGAAGCTCCGAGATATATTGCGTCCAAAATTTCTCAGTGTCTTAAAAAAAGTTTTTGACGTGCTTGTTGTTGTTGCTGAGAACAAAGAGTTGTTGCCAGTGATGATATATGGCGATGAAACGTGCTCTCTAACTATGAGCCTCGTAAGAAAGCTCAACGAGCTATGGATAGGGCCTAGGGCTATGCTCGGAGTTACACTGCAAGATCGGATCAGTAATGAGGAGATCCGTAGACAAACGAAAGTTACCGTCATAACCCGGCGGATTAATAAGTTGAGGTGGCAGAAGTGGGAAGGACACATAATAAGAAGAGCCGTTCTCGCGTGGAGGCCACAGACCGGCAAGCGCGGCATAGGACGTCCACCCACAAGGTGGACAGACGATCTGCTAAGGGCCGCGGTTCGACGGTGGATCCAGGCTGCTTCTGATCGGTCTTTTATTGAAAATTTGGGGGAGGCCTTCGTCCAAGAGTGGACGTCCTACGATTAAGATGACTAATTATAAAATTGTAATACGAAAATGTGTATTACCTTTGAATTAATTGTTTTTAACAATGAAACTTTTGTTTCTGCCCGTACAAACGCGGCCATTTCGACGTCTTTATACGAACGTATGAATGCAATAATATGCACATATTTAAGTTAACTTTTATGCAATTCGATTCCTGCAGTTTATTTACAATGCATTCCGTTTTCACTGAAGTAGCACTAGACTGTTGGAAGCGGCACGAATTAAAATCAAGAGGAATTAAATTATGGTATGATTTCACTAGAAATATTGTGGCTCGTGTTCCAACTTTATTGTAATAGCAGTAAACGGGTTCATGTAACATGAAGATTATGCGCGGCATTCTGAAACGGAACACATTTATTAGTTAGACACTAACATTCACGGTTTTTGCGAGATGTACCTATTTGTATCTAACACAATTTCCGAGGTCATTAACTGATTTGACTTGTTAATGGTTCTCACGATACAAGCTTAAACCACCTGTGGGACTCGTTGGAAATATTTCAATCTTTGCCAAAACTACCTAAATAAATAAAATTGTTTCTTTCTTTATTACTTTCTTTCTTATCAACATTTGCCATCCAATTGAACAGAATAAGAATTTATTTTTAATAATATTTCTACTTGTCTTGTATAAATTGGTTTACTTTATCGTTTAAAAATCCATTTGATAATTATTTATTTACTAAGTTTTAAAAATATTTTTTTCCTACAAAATGTAAAAAAAAATCAATAAAGGACAACCGGAAGACAAAAGATCGTTTCCGATAACATCAACTAATCGATAATTGTATCTACGATACTTCGACTCACACGTATGGTCGTAAAAAAGTGAGAAAGTAGGCAAAGATAAAAATGTTGAGCCATTTTGTATTTTAAATTGCAGTATACAGAATCAAGCGAAATAGAACCTTGCGTCTGTTGAAATAATGAAGCAAAAGTTTCTCAATAAGCCGTAAGTTAAATTTGTTGTTTAAAGTCGCAAAGAGCGTGGCAATAAAAAAGGTGAAATGTCTCAGTGGAACCGACGAGCGACGTATTGCCGATAAGGGACCACCACAGTGGATTGTGGTCCGATTTTAGAATCGTTTTCCGGTTTGCTTGTAATATTTATTTTATAATACCTATTTAGTCTTCAGAATAGGTAATCTCTTTTTTTTCTTAAGGTTTGTAGACAGGCTAACGGTCCACTTGATGGTAGGTGGCCATCGTCATGCTACCGTCGCCTATAACACAAGCAAAGCACAGGTGCTGCAATAGGGATCGATGTCATAAATTGGCTACGGAACGATTTAAGGCTTACCATGGTTTACCTCAGACAAATATTTAGGTTGCACTTCCTAAGCGATAAAAATGATGAATTTATTAAGTTTACATTTAAAAAAAAAATGGCAACTCACTACATTATAAAATTTCATATCGAACATACCAAAGCGACTAATAGCGTCAAGTTATATCGCATTACCAATGAACATGGTCATTCCATCGATGATATCTTGTTGGTAAGTAAAATAGTCGTTTTCATTACAAATTTATTTCTTTTGTAAATTGAGCCATAAGTTGTGGAAGGTGAAGGGACCCGCCGCGTGAACGGCTATAATAATGACGTCTCACGAAATATATACGATTACAAACAGATAGTGATGAGTTCACATGGTGAGTTTATTTATATAATTTCGTGTCAGCGCCTTTCAGGCACTAATCTATGAATTGAAATACGAATTTATCTAATTTTTTTAAAATCATTTTGAGTTATGAGAAGAAATTATGGCAAATCCCAATTCCAACACATCAGACGCATTGTGTTTCATAACATTTTGCTTTAAGAGTAACGAATGTTACTGTACATTTTTTTATGAAAGGTCGTCAGGGAGGCTGACGGTCCACTTGTAGGTACTTGTCCACTTGTATGGTAGGTAGCTACCGTTGCTTATTAACATCTGCAAGGTCTCAGTTGCCGCAATTGTTAAGGACAAGGTCAAGGGGGTATAGGGTATGAGCTTTGGTATATCTTAATTGCTCACTGAAACACAACAAAATATGTTATTTAAAGGTGGTCTTTTGTAAAGGGGTGCCTTTTTTTTGCATGGGAAAATCTGCGAGCCAGATGCCAGATCTCCACCGACCATGGGGACATCGGTGGGGTATGTGGGACTTCTACCCACTAAAAACCCACGGTGCTTCCTCGCGCCGTGGAGAGACGTGCCGGAAACACACAGCACGTCTTCCCTCGTTGCCCGGTGTTGTGATGACGGCGGACGCCCCCAGGCAAAGCGGCACGAGCCGCCCATACTCACCTCTTGCAATTGGCAGTCAGCGAGGGGCTTCACCCCTGAAGCACTTGTAAAGGAGCCTACTGCCGCCGGACGAGCTGCCCTATTTATGATTGCGACAGTGAAGACATCAAGACTAGAGCTAACCTTGAAAAAGTTCATTTCCAAAGTTGATCCTACACCGGAAATCGAAACTGGGACACCTGAGTCAAAGCGTTAAGGGAAAACACCTTTATCACTCGACTATGGGCTCATACAAATATAGTCACTGCTAGATGACCACGAACACTGAACATTAGTAAATGCAATAGGAATGAAATAAGAATTTCTTTTAGATTACTAAATTACAGCTTTAATTTATTATTGCTAATAGGTACAGGTAGATCATGTTTTTCTTTTATGATTTGATTTTATAAATGACATTCACAAGTCATGAACTAAATCCCTATCAGGGTAGAGCAATATTAAAGTAGGCAGCCAGTCTGGCCACAGTTGCCTTGGGGTGGATCGGAGTTGTTGCCTCGGCAGAGCCCGGTCCACCCCGCTCAAAGGGCAAGGAGACACCGGGGAGTTTTAGTGGGTATTCCCAGTGCCGCTATGATCAGGCGTTGGGCGACCCTCACATACCCCTGCCGTCTAGCCAGCGGCAGGAAATCTGTAAGCGGATTACTCCTCGCCAAAAAAAAAGTAATGTTGGGTACCGCATGTACCTACCTAATGTTGGGTTTCAGTAAACGAATAAAAAACGTCTTAGACCATTTCGTCATATCCTTGTTAATTTTATTTCCAGATATGGCAGCGCATATTGTTATCTGTAGGTATTTTATAGGCGATAGAAGCCACTTTCCATGAAGTAGACTGTCAACTCTCCTACCATAATTTTTCATAAAAATACCCTTAATGTAATCAATCACAAACAACACAATAACACGACACTGGTGAGATGAGTTATGGGTGAAAAGTAATAAGTTAATTACCTTATGTAGGTAAGTTACTAACCATAGGTTTTTGGACTCAGTAACTTGAATTTGGTTCATTATCCTTATAAGCCTCTCCCATTGAGGGTAAATTGTTGAAAATATGTGGACTATAATTGGCCACGCTAGCTCACGCGGATTGCCAGGCAGGACTTTAAATGTCTTCAAAGATTACTATTCTGCTAGGACCCCTGGGTTTCCTACGATGTTTTTCTTCATTGATATAGCAAGTGATGCTTATTACTAAAACACACATGAATCAAAAACCTTTACATTTGCAGTCCCGATAGGGTTTGGAAGCAACATCTACCATTTCAGCAGTCGAGCATTTCATCAAGTTTTGGTAAATGCTTTTTTAACCTAACCTAAAGTTACCAATTATAAGGAACTTGGGAATTACAAGCAAGAACTTCTGACCACATATCAAACCAAATACTAAATTTTAAAATTTTAAAAGTCTGACGGGGGTACGAACCTGCGTCCTCTATTTTGATCGCAGAATTTTCGACCCATTCGGCTGTTATTGCTTCTAAATACTTTCCATTTAATTTAATTGATATAAGATTCTGTTATTCGTAATTAAAAAAATCGCAATTTCTAATATATTATCTACCTACTGTATTAGAAAGACAGGGTATAATTTACTGATCTTTTATAATTACTTTGTGTTAAAATAAACTAAACTGTCACGTACTATTTCGCGTTCACATCGAAAAACTAAAGCAATATTTATTTTGTCAGTTGCTGTAAATCATAAAAGGTATCTATTTTTAATCTTATTAAAAATTCCCTTTGTTCCTTTATTGAGTGACAGTTGGTTTGAAAGAAATATACAGTTTTATGACCACAATGATCCTCTGTTTGTAATAACCGCAAGTACACTTTCGCAATAAGACTGTTATTTCAAAAGAAAAGTAAGAAAGGATATAAGTCCCAAACAAACGAGTAGACTTTTTGTCTCCGAAACACACTCGTACAAATATTGGGTCTCCATTGGTCCCAGAATAACGACTAGGTTCAAAAAAAATGCATGAATATTTTAAGGTACTTAATGTAATTCAAATGTTATATATGTATATTGAAAATAAAAAGTATCTTTGCACAGTTGTTGGCGGTAGAGATCCGAATCGATGGTTCTGTCCGGCGGTAAAAGCTGATAATGAACAATGCCCTTCCAATCTCACCATACACACAGCATCACCTTATTGCGTGTTAACCAGGGTTTTGGCACAGTCTGTGAAGCCTGACCGACCTTTGATCACGACCTTTGTCGCACGTTCTTGTCGTACGTGATCCACTTTTCATCACCAGTTATCAATCTCATCAAAAACGGTTCGGTTTCATTACGTCTCAATAAAGAATCGCAAATGAGTACACGATTCATAAGGTTTCTTTCAGTGAGCTCGTGTGGAACCCAAATATCGAGCTTTTTTTGTGTACCCAGCTTTTTTTTCAAATAGGTCACAACTATTTTGTGGTCAATTCCAAGTTCTTCGGCTATGTTGTAACTACTGATATTATGCCGATCTTGCTCTGCTTTTCCAAAAATGGCGTCCATTTTATCTGTAACAGGGCGACCAGAGCGAAGTGCATCTTTGACATGAAAATTTCCGGATTGAAAACGCTTAAACCAACTTTGTGCTACTCTTACTGACACTACATTAGATATAATTATAAACGTCACAATTTTTTTTCGCAGCTTGCGTTGGATTTTTTTCTTTTTTTGTAATAAAATTTTAAAATGTACCGAGTTTCTTCATTACATTCACTCATTTTGACAGAAAGAAAAACAAATGAAAAATAACTGAAAACAACATTTTATTGTTTCTTTTTTTGAATTGTAACCTTTTTAATGTCATCAAAACCAGCTAGATACAAATAGTACAACCAAAGAGAATTTATTACAAGTTATACATACTATAGGCGAAAAAACTTTTTCCCCGACATAATATTTTGTGCAATTAATTATCTGTTATATAGTAGTGGTGCACACTGCATACCACAATCATAAGCAGTAAGCAGTAACTGATAGGCGGCAGTAACCGCCTCTTTACAGAATACCACCGTGATGTCCAGCGTAAGCGCTGTTGTGTTTCGGTGAGTGAGTAAGTGATGTGAGGGTCCTTATTCCTTATCCCCTATCCTGTCAATGTTGGCAGCGCACTTGTAGGTATAGCTTGTAGGTGACGTTAATCTTCAAGTTAATCTACATCAAGTGGACGGTCAACCCTTTCATAATAGCATCGTTTTTTATTACATTAGCTTGTGTTAATAGGCGATATTAGCCGCCTTCTATCAATTGGACCGTCAATATTATTATGTATAATACAAAAAACACATAATTTGCATACCAAAATTTTCAGAGAAAAACGCAAACGATTCAATTGATTATCATTTATTCTTCAATACTGCATAAATTTTTGGCCAACTCATCAGACTCTACTTTTTGACTCTACTTTTATTAAAGACCGCAGGCTTTATACGATATCTTTTCATAATGGTCGTCTTGCATTTCCGAATAAACTAACAGACGTAATACAAGTCACGTCAAAACGTACGTAGGTAATTCCCTCACTTTTTACGAGCCGTACGTCTGTGTTTGTCTGACGATTTTTACTGTTTAAAAATAACTGCAGAGCTAAAAAAAAAAAATTCAATATTATTGAATAGAGTAAATTCAATCGAGCGTTAATATTTTACGACAGTCTTATTGTGGTTTTAATTAAATTTTATTGAACGAAGAATACTGAAAACCGTTAACATTGTTCGCTAACCTGTTCGCCAATATTTTTTTATTTGTTTTGGTTTCTGTTCTGCTAATCTGCTTCTGGGAAACAGACACTTTTGTTATGAAAAAATATTTAGAATCTGAGCTGCCGGACAACAAGCTTCTGCCGTGGGTAATTATTGTTAAAATCGTTGAAATATTTCATTCTTTCGAAAACACAAAGTGTTGTTTTCTTGTTTTTTGAATGTACATATACATAATGAAACAAATTAATCTTTTGCTTTAACGGGTAAATGATCTTTTGTATTGTGATGACCTTTTTGTATATTTAGGTATACCTATATAAATTTTCCCTTTTTGAAAACTATGACAGGCGATGGAAGGATTGTGGTAAAGCATAAAGCCGGCAGTCCAGTGCGTAAAGTTTGTCAAGCGGTCGCCGAATCCATTGATTTCGAATAAAAACGTAATAATCCGATGTACAGCCACAAACCCCCCAAGGAGTTTTTTTAAGTTAAAGCAACCGTTATTTTTAACTTGAAAATAATCCAATAGAACCCCTTTATGTGTGTCCGGTTATAGGTATTACGAAAGCTACTAAAAATCGGTGGCAGGGAAAACAAAAAATAAACTTACTAATCCATGAACAATTGTTAGGATCAAATTATGTGCATTTGTCAAACATTGTGATGTCAATTGTTGTTTTATGTCCAAAGGATACTGTTTGATATACTGTACCATTTGCTGGACAGGTGATTACAGATAGAATTATTATTATTCGGTGGATTATTAACTCAGCTTAGATCGCAGGAACCAAAATTTAAACAGTAAAATTAAAATAAAAGAAAAAGGAATTTTTAATACAGTTGCTCAAAAAGTGGCGTATTGCAAGGACGTATAGCGTTCGGGAAGTGGGCTATTACACACTCGTGCTTTTTTTTTACCTTTCCCGAACTCGTGCGTTCTCTTTCCCAACTGTCAAAATAATGTCTATTAAAAAGAAAAACCAACCATGAAGTTTTTATGATTCATGCAAATACGTATATTTCTAAAAAGAAGCTACTGATTTGTTTCAATATCAGATTTAATGATTTGATTGAACGAGTTAGGTTAGGTTTCATTTCATTTCATATCAATAAAAAAATTCTACTGAAGACTTGGCTGTATGGGCACATAGTTTCCTTTGCCTACCGGAATGCGTGAAGAAAAAAAATGTCTCTGCTTATATTGTACGGTTGGCGCCATTTTCCAGAAATTCTCTTTGCGAGTTTAGTTGTTTGTTTTATTAAATCGCTTCATTTTTTCGCAACTGTATTAAAAATAGTCGTTCAGTACACGTGCGGAACCGTCATTGCAACTTGTTCCGACTGTCAACCCTCGCCTTCGGCTCGGGTAGACATTTGTCGGAACTCTTTGCAATGACAGCCTTTCCGCACTTGTAATGAAATATACTATTGTGTGTATCGTGTGGGTGTGTGCGCCCCAGCAAAATCCTCCGTAAGATAAAAAGTCAATTTGTGACTTATTGTATGCCTTTCATTATAAGTTTAATATTGAAGTCCTAGAAGCCAATTTCGAACAATAAGTTTGATGCCGTTGATAGAATGCTTGTTGGTTTTCTTGTAAAAATATATTTAAGAATTTTTATTTTTATTTTTTATTTATTTATTTATTTCCACGCTTACAACTATTTTTACAGGACTAAGCCTAAAGATAATAGTGTAAACAAATTACGTTATTTATTACAATTATAACATATTATAAACAATGCTGACTTTGTGAAGTCATTCAGAGAACACGAATTTATGGAACGCCTACCCAAACAAGTACTATTAATTCGTGGCAGTGCAATTTTAAATGTCCGTTGCTTTAAGTATTGTTTGTATTTATAAATTTTCGTTAATTATTCTCATATTTTCTTCAATTTAGCTTAGAAATCAGAACCTTAGTAGTTGTCTATTTAAGTTTCATTCATTGTAAGAAGTAATGTTATAGAGGGTCAAGACTTCTTTTGGAATTTGAAATCCCAAAAGACAACTTAAAACTGGATTGCTAGAATTTTGAATTAATTCACCTGGTAATTGAGTAAATTAATGCATAGATATTATATCTATGCATTTATTTAGAAGTATTTGATATTAAATTAGAAGTATTTGATATAAATTTCAAGAAAAGTTTAAGCGAAAATAATTACTAAACATAAAGTAGGAATAAGACTTCAGTAATAACAGTTTCTATTATATGTTGCTAAATCAAAAAAATCTTGTAACCAAATCAGTATCTGACCATGCGTTTGTCCTGACTGACTATTAAGGTACAGTCAAAACTACTAAGCCTAGACAGCTGAAATTTACAACATAAATTATTTTATAACGTGAGCACCCGCTAAAAAAGGATTTTTGAAAATTTAAACTTCGTGGGAAGTCGGTGGCGGGTTGCTAGTGACTAATAAAATAGTAATTAAAAGTTAGTTGCAAGTTATTAGCTACTGCTATGCTGCTGATTGTATTGGATAGGTAAGTATTGATTGTACGATATATTAATTTTGTTAAAATTTAGTGAAAATGTTTAACTTAAAAGCCGTTCGTCTTCGTAATATGATCCGAAATCGATCGATATTTCGGATCATTCTTTTATCATTTCATTCTTCTTTTATCATTCTTTAAAAGGCGCCGTGCAGGTAGAACAAGGCGCCGGTCGCGTGCTTTCATGCAGAAAACAACTGCTTTGATGAAACGAACTGCTAATACGCACTGACGGACATCGTGGTGACTAATTAAGGCTTGGACGATTATATTCACCGCCAATTTACTTAGACCCGCGTTCGTAGGCAACGTAAAACATGTGCAGTACATACGGAAGGCTCTGTTTTTAGTGGTACTCTTTTATTGGTCAATGTCTTCTTTATCTTATCGCCTAGCATTGATTTCAAGATTCGAATGCTTGGTGTGCGGTTTCAACGTGTAAAAGATAAGTTTAAAATGTGGTTGTCGTGTTGATTTTACCTTTTTTAAATTTTATAATCATGGAGATAAGGACTGTCATTTGGTGACATAATAATTACAATTTTAACGTAAGTACCTATAAGTATCGCGTCTTTGGATGTGAAGATTTAATTGGAATAATATAGTGAGGTTTTTCAGAATCGAACTGCTTCTTGGTTCGAAAGACCAAGAACTTATAAATTAAACTGACTTTTGCGTCTACTGCAAATGTCTACGATTCGTAGAGCCCAAAATAAACAAACACACAACTTTGCTACCAGATTTGTTAGGCCAAATCAACCATTAAATATGAATACTAGACTTTGCTACTAAAATAAGACTCATCAAAATTTCTTCGCGTACCGTCTTCTGCTACATTTGTAACCTTGAGGGCCCTGAAAGAGGTAGCTGCAAGAGAAGAAGTATTACGCGCCAATGTTCGTTCGCCTTTCAGACGATTTAAAATGTATTTAATGCAAATATTGTCCCATAAGACTAAATCGGCCGCCATTCGATGCTTCCACTTAAATCGAAACTAAAATCACTGCTTCTTTTGTCTCGCAACACGGATACAAGATCCCATACAGTTGACCGCGCGCGGTACTGGACACTGCTTAAATATAATAATATTGATCGTAGCGACTATTCAACACAAAAAGAAGTTTTCAATTCGAACCAGTATTTCCTGAGATTAGCGCGTTCAACCAAACAAACCAACAAACTCTTCAGCTTTATATATTTTTTACATATGTATATCTTATATGTTTTCATATATTAACAATAGTCACAGATTTATGCTGCAAATATTATTAAATATGTAATCAATATTGTTAATGAAGCGTATTATTTTCAATGAATCATCATCGGTTCAACTTAAAACCATCATGTGAGAGGAGAAATGTGCTCAAAAATAATTTTGCATACTAAAAAGTTTATTATTATTTGTGTTTACAAACAGGTCAGTTGATGGCGGAGGGGGTGACATATGGAATATTTCAGTGTGTCGTAAGCTTACATATGTTCACGGTTCAAGAGAGTGCAGCAAGGAACGCGGCTCGGTCGCGACACTCGAACTAATGTCAAGGCGAGCGCAATCAGTGTGCGTGGGCGCTACGTAAGCCATAGCATGGATGCGACTTAAAAAGTTATACACTTTTAAATGTATAACTTTACAATAACTTTACAATAATAATTATTAGAAATGTAGTTGAGGGCACAGCCCTTGATAGTACAAACTGTGTCCACTTATTTCCAAGAAACATGTACTTAAAAACCTACACCGTTCGTTAGTTAAAAATATAGATCCTAGTCAAAGTTAACAACTATTTTTCAAGTGCCGTAACAAACGACGATCCCGTTGGATGAGTGGTTAAGGTGCTTGCCTCATACTCTCTTCTTCGATTCCCGGCAGGGTCAACTTTGAAAAATGAACTTTTCAAATTTGGCTTTGGTCTGGATCTGAAAAGTACTGGCAGGGCACACTGCGTTTCGCAGTCATTTGGGCAGCCCGTCTGGCGGCAGAAACTACCCCCTTACTGAAGGCCACCGTGAAGTAACAGCACGTGTGCTGTTGTGTTTCGGTGAATGAGTAAGGGATGCCAGAGTCCATTTTCCTATGCAATCCCTTATCCTTAATCATACTGTAGTCGGCAGCGCACTTGCAGCAGCATAAGAGTACCTACCACAAAATATAAAGAAATAAAGAAAATATAGTACCTAACTTTTTTGTTTATAAACCGACTGGAATGAAACAAACACTAAATGTTACGTGAAGCTTGCTACAATACATCAGTGAAAACCGCATTCAAATCGGTACAAAATGTTTTTCTGAAAAAAAACTTTAATATACACTACTTGTTTACGATTTTATTATATGTATGGATATAGCATTTAAGGTTTCAAAGATATAGACCGATCTATCGAAATTGCAACTTAGGAGGATAATTTTTTATTTACTGCATATTGATCCCAAATTTCAATAAAGTGCTGGAATTCAATCACAGTGGATTGTCACTTGACTATTAAATACATTTCAGTGTTATTCAACGTGTATTTATTCATTTTAATGTACATCTTCCGCTCCTTACCAGTGTCATTGAAACTGTTAAAACATTTAAATTTTAAAACAGTGTTTTAAAACGAGTTTAAGTTAATTAAATTATGAAGTAAAATATAATTTAAAATTGTCTTATTTCCTGAAACATTAAATAGCTTATCAATTAGGTGATAAAGACCATGAATTTATAACGATTTAATATCAAGTTTATTTTATGAAATTTCATGATTTATTTTAGGTTTATTTATTTATTTATTGCACCTACAAAAAATGTCATACTTAAAAAGACAAAACTTTCGAGCTTAAACTTAGGTTAGTAGGGTTTGGACTAAAGTTTTGATATAACTTTAACAGTTATATAATATAAATAAAACCTGAATATTCTACCTATATATGTGAGTACATTATACACAGTCAAAAATTTGAGTTTTAAAAAAAATTAACTAATATAATTTAAGAAACAAACATTGGAATTCAGTGATTAAAAACTCGTTTCTTTTAGAATCCAAAAAGATGCTGGCCGATTCAGCCAATGTATTCACCAGATTTGGCCTCAACTAAGAAAAGTATTAAGGAAAGACTTGAAGTTGAAGTCCGTTCATAAACGTGGATCCCAGAAATGCTTTAAATTTTGGAAAATACTGTATCAGTTGTGTATCATACGTTGTATTTGACGGTGATTTCTTTGAATTTCTTTGAATCTTATGAATCTCAGTGAGAAATAAATAATTACTCTTTAATTTTATTTTTTCCTGTTTTTTTTTATCGTTGATTAATTCAAAATAAATAAAACCATATTTCTCATTTTAATCCAATCCACAATATTCTTTCGTTCACCACGCTCGCGCTTCAGTAATTGAACGGCGATGTAAAAGGTATCTACGGTGCAAATAATAAAAAAGGCGGCCATAATCGCGGGTCGCGTGGTACCGCCCCGTTGCCACAGCACCACCAGAGAGCAGAAAATAATCTAAAAAAAAATATTTTCAATAAATCTGTGTCTATAAATACCATGCTTCTTTATGATCGATGAAAGCAATATACTCTAAAGAAAGCATTTTTTATAATAACAACCACACATTTATTTTTTCATAGGGTAACTGGATTATAAACCTTATATATAAAAAAATCCTTGTCAATCATTCAATCATTGTTTTCGTTCTGTTTTTCGTGGTACCATTAAAAATTGTTATTAAATATTGCTAAAATAGTTTTTCTCCCTCTTCCACTGTTTTCAGTTTTTACAAACCTCATAACGTTTGTTTCATTTTAATTCCATGGTTGTTTTGCAGATACGTTTAGAACTTTGAATTCATATATTTATATTAATTTACATGCTTAAATTTTTAATAATAATAATTAAAATCGCAGGAATGTTTCAATTCTACCAATTTTCATTAATAATAATATCCATTCATATGGATGGATAAAAACATGCAAGTGGCATTCCCTACTAGTATCGCTGTATACTGTGTGTAAGTCGTGCGTGCGCATGAGTCGCGCTGTACGTTTATTGTGTGGTTGAAATAAAAATGTGTTCCATTGAATGGGTTGAATTTTAATGCCGGGCCTTTTAGGGTTGAAATAAGTAATTTGAGTTTGTTTAATGATTTTTAGTTAGCGTAGGGTGGTGATGTATAAACAGTTGTGTATGTAAATATAGTTTTGCTTTGCAATGAATGGATTCGAAGCTGTTCTTTGTATAAATTTAATGAAGTTTTACTTAAGTATAACCTACACATGAATTCATATGCTCTTTTTACTGTCAATAACGAATTAAAGGAATGTTCTAATGTAAATGGTACTCAAAAGGGATGGTTTGTTATGAAGTTGTAATAAAACTGATTTATGTCTTATTTCCGGCTACTGCTTATGGTTTACGGCTTATGGTTACCTTCATCAACATCATCTTTATTACTGTTAACAATATCACTGTTAATAGGCCCTTTCCATCATAATTAGGTATTTCGTCTTTCGCTGTTCGAATAAAAGCTCTTGAGGTCATGAATCCAGCGAGGAGCTGTACGGGAAACCGTGGTCTTGTTCCAAGACTCGCCACCCTCAACGCCCTTTCGCTGTCGGACAAATATGGTCTGATTTTTTGAGCTATGTATAGACTTTACTTCTATAAATCTCCGTAAATTCTTTCCATAGCTCGCCGAGTGACTTACAATTTGTGGACGAGTTATATCGTCAGTGTTCACGTTTCAGCAAAGTCTAAAGGAATTAGGGGATTAGTGTTGAAAAGATATGACGAAGTTAACCAAATGCTGCACAGATTTACTGTATTCATTTTATCGAAGTTGTTCTTACTCAGCAGTAGTTTTCCAAGGTCCTGAACAATTGATATCCATATTGACATTTTCGAAGGTTCACAATGAAAGATTCGTCTGGAACACGCGCCTGGAAGATCTGTTTATAGGCTATGTTATGTTATGTTTTATGGCTATGTTTATGGCTTTGATTATCATTATCACCCGTGTGAACCTAAACAGGACCTAGCGTCCTGTCTTATACTCTATAAGCATAAATGCCTATAGTATACCTATATGAATAAATAAATAAAAGTTAGTATTTGAATCTTTATCAAGTTAGTAATATACATTGATGCGTAGGCTGGGCTCCAGAGACCAATTTATGTCGCAAGTAGGTGACTTGAATAGTGCCCTGGCATTCCCGTTATCCGGTGATGCTAGGGAACTGTACAAGATTTACTCTAAAAGATTTAATGATAACATATAATTTAAAGAAATGTTTGTATGAACTTACCCAATGAGGCGACATGTCCTTTATGGAAAAGCCTCCAAATAAAGATTTATATATATAGGCTTCCAATATAATACCTATTTTAAGTCTCCCTTAGCTCCTATGGCGTTTAGTCGATCGTCCCGCCTATGAAACACGAGAACTTTACTTAGATATGTACTTATTAAGTAACGCATGAATTGCCACTTCATCTCTTTATTACATTTTCAACTTATTTAATGGGCACATATTTTAGTTACAACGCATTGTCAACTCGAACTTCTTTTTAAATAAAAGGATTTTAGAATGCATTGCGTATGCACAAGGTGAAGACGTGTAAAAATTGCGCGGACAACGGACATGTGGTGGCGCCCTTCGTGGGTTGAGATATGTGAAACAATTTGTCACATACAAGTATATACTTTTTACTTATGGTACAACCAAGTACAAAAACCAAAACAAAAGGCATCTTTTTGTCAAAGGTACATTTTAATAGAATATTGTTAATTATCCTGCCATTTAGTCCTATAATATATATATATATATATATATATATATATATATATATATAATAAATTCGTAAACGAGCCGTGTTTGTACATAAAATATTTTTTCAAAAAAACAATTTGTACAGGTTGTACTTATGTTACAGAGGTTAAAAATACTTTTTAGAATTTTTGTCTCTTCCTCTGTGCGTTTGTGCAAGCTAATCTCAGAAACGGCTTAACCGATTTGAATGCGGTTTTCACTGATGTATTGTAGCAAGTTTCCTGTAACATTTAGTGTTTGTTTCATTTCAATCGGTTTACAAACAAAAAAGTTATGCGCTATACCGAATACCACGCATACGAAGCTGCGGGCTCAGATACTTAGTAGAAAATAAAAATGTCAGTGCAGATGAAGTTTTTAAATATTCTTATGTAGTATTAATATTTCTATCAGTAGTTGAATATGTAATATTAACTATAATATTCGTATCAATATTTATATATCTACTTTGTATTCACTTATAATATTGGTACTAACAGTACAATAGGTTAATAATCCACCTCTTCTTCTCTTTCCTTTGTTATTGACCTTTAAGTTCTTCATCAACATTTTCTCTGACCTTGTTTATGTCATAATTCTTTAAAAATTGACCCTTCTATGCTTTCGTAGGAAAGCTTATTCCTGTAAGACGTTATTGTATTAGTTACAGGATTAGTACTTATTATTTGCTGGTTCTTCTTTGAGTTTTTCGTTTATATGGCTCACCTCCAATTGCATTTTCTATTGTAATTATACGTATTAGACATAGGGGTACCACTTGATTACATGCCCTTTTTCCTTTTCTATAAATTACTAATTACATTTACTTATATTTTCAAACGAATTGTTAAATATTCACAAAAATGTATTTTTGTGACATTTCTTTTATGTTTATTTACATCGTTGCCGTAGTAACTTTGCACCCGTTTTCAGACCATGACGTCAGATTTTCGGGTATAACTCCTTAGAAGAGGTCTAATACCTGGCCGCTAGAATATAAAAATTCCAAATTCCAAATTTTATTTTAAAAGAACGGATTAAATAGATATCGCCGATGAGTAGGTCATTGAAGAATCAGCTTCTAAGCTGAAAGTATATATATATTTACTACTGTGTCTGCTCCTCTCCTACTGTGTCTGACCTCGAGTACCTTCCAGTGAACATCGACCACCGTACCTCTGTACTCTCATTCATTTGGTGCTGCTGTTGCTTCTGGGCCGCTACCGGCCGACCACCGTACCTCTGTACTCTCATTCATCTGGTGCTGCTGTTGCTTCTGGGCCGCTGCCGGCCGACCACCGTACCGGCTGCTGTCCCTACTAGGACCGCTGCCGGTCTACTACCGTTCCGGCTGCTGTACCTACAGGTCGCTGCCGGCCTACCACCGTACCGGCTGCTGTTCCTACTGGACCGCTGCCGGTCTACCACCGTTCCGGCTGTTGTTCTTACCGGCCGCTGCCGGTCTACTACCATTCCGGCTGCTGTTCCTTCTGGGCCGCTGCCGACCTACCACCGTTCCGGCCGCTGTTCCTACTGGGCCGCTGCCGGCCTACCACCGTTCCGGCTGCTGATCCTGCCGACCTACAACCGTTCCGGCCGCTATCCTGCAGGAGACCCACTTGGGGTAGCGTAGCAAATTAACTTTCTTCCTTCATCCACTGTAGTCCCTAACTCTCCACACCACCCACACCACCTTTCACTACTCCACCCTTCCCTTTTTATAATAAATTTGTTAATTTCTTTTCCTGGCTTTCATTTACTTATTTTTTTGAGTCTCGCAGGCTGTTCTGTGACACTTATTTTAATTTATAGTTAATTATATATTATTTCGGTAAAGTATTAAAAACCTTATGTCCGAATAAATACAGATACTAAAAAAATATAAGCTATGAACTTAGGTTACCTACTTATTTATAATAATTATGTCAGCGGAAATTGTAAAATTAAGTTAAAATAATTGTTAGTTCAAACTTTTGTGTCTCACTGTACAAGTAACATTATCAGTTACTGCATTTTAAACCATATATCCATTACATATTAAAGTTCAGTTAGCTTAATTTGAAATCCCATTGCAGTATCATTAATCTGTAAGCAAGTATGGAATACATAATGAGTTTGTTTGTATAAAATAAACATAAATAAGTATAAATTAAAACATCATCGTTGAACAATTGAACGCGACAGATAGGTACTTTTTGTTATATTTTTTAGGAATTTTATATAAACAATTAAATACTTTACTTTTAATTTTAATAACTATACTATACTTTAAAATCGAAGCTTCGCCTACTTTTGTAGTAATAAATTGGTACGTATTTTTATTTATATTCCTTAATCGGAATAGAGTAAGTTATTGACTTTTTATGTTACTTTGAGTTACATAAAAAGTCAATAAACACTCATTGCAAATTCAAAGTAAATCACGACAGGGGTAATCATTACATTAAGTAAATCTATTTTATTCATGGGGTTTTCCCATGAATAAAATAGATTCCCTTGTGTAGTTTCCCCAATTACGAAGTCAACTAACTTTGTGCTGTTTAAAATTTGATCAATATAAAATCAGTTAATATCTTATAAAAATAATTTACTTTCAGGAATTATACATGAAATCGACAGCATTTGACAGCGTTGCTTCACTGTGTGAGTCGAATAGGTAGGTTTAAACACCTAAGACGTCAATTTTTTTTAAAGATATTTCTTATTATCGCATTAACTTCATAATATCTGTAATACTCTACTTATATACTAAATATAACGAAAAGGGTATACTTTATTACTTTATATATCAAACTGGATGTAACAGAATATACCTACTTAGAAGTTGTACCAAAGTATATAATTACGTATATATTAATAACTTACATTATAATTATAATATAAGATTGTTGTGTACTTAAGTTATACATATAAATATATGTAAATAATATTGACATCAATTATTTATTAAAGAAAGCTTCAAAGTAAATTTTCCAAAAGAAAAACTGATATAGCATACAGCTCATAGCCATAAGTAACTTTCTATCCTTATATTGATATCTTTTCTATCTCACATTGATTCATATGAGACTCTAATAGACATAGACTTCCAGTATATGACTAATATAGCCTAATATAGCTTAATCCTAGCTTCACAGAACAGCGTACAGCTTGATATATGTTTACGTAACATCCTTTCAAGCCTCAGGTATATTACGTCTCACGTTATTTAGTTTTAGCTGTCATCCTATTTTCATAGCACAGATATACCTACGCTGCAGCTTGATATACCTATACTTTATGTTACACCCTTATGTACAAAATCTACCCTACTGTTTTTTTATGTTAAGATCGGCAGACAGGCTGACGGTCCACTTGATGGAAGGTGGGTACCGTCGCCTATAACACGAGCAACGCCAAAGCTGCTGCAAGTGCGCTGCCGACCACAGTAGGATCAAGGATAAGGGATTAGGGAAATGGGCTCTAAGATTATTGTTCTTACTTCCACATGAAAGTTTTTCTTAAGTTTTAGAGCAATTAATCATTATCCCTAAACTTCTTTTTCTCCTTGTGGCTCGTGCTCTATAAGACAGCACTCGCAGACTTCGTCTAAATGTGGAAGAATTAAAAGTTAAAGGCTAACTTTCCCAGAACAAGATCATCACTCCTTCTCAACAATTACATTTATTTACAAATAAAAAAAAAACTAGGAAAGATTAAACAAAGGTGTCAGAAAAGGAATAAAAACGTGGCAGTTTTATCAGATTATATATCTGAAGATCCGTGTTTAAAGTGTGTAACAATAAAAATATTGTACGGCTTTCGATTCTCGATCGAGATCTGAATTCTAGATAACAAATAGTAGCCGAGAATTTCGTGAGAATCTCGGGGATCAATGTATGCGTGATGTGTATGAATTTTAACCGATTATAACTAATATATATATATAATATGAAGTTCCACTGCTTGGCAAATAACTCTTCTTTGTGTTTTTTTAGAGAGAAATCTGACTCAGACCTGATTGTCACTAATATCGAAAGTTCTAAATATCTTCAGTTTTGTCAGGGTAGACTGCGTTTCGCAATGATGAATTGGCAACGCTTATGTTGCAGTAACCACGCTTCTACTAAAAGCCACGGTGAAAGAACAGCACGTGTGCTGTTATGTTTCGGTGACTGAGTAAGGATGTCAAACCCTTTATCCTGTCCCATCCTAATCCCTTAGTCTGCGTGTTTGTTAATATATAAAAATGAATCCCCATTTCCCTTGGTCACGGCATCACGCGTGAACGGGTAGACCGATTTTAATTCGGTTTTCACTAATGGAAAGAGGGATAAATGGAGAATGTTCACATATATAAAAATTGCACGCCGGGCGAAGCCGGGGGCGGGTCGCTAGCCTTGACATAAAAGAAAAGTCGAGCACCGTCATAATATGTTACAAGAGCACACACACACACATACCTATATGTAATACACAATGGTACAGTATTTAAAATGCTATAAAACAAACGCCACGGTGTGTTTGCTCGCCAGAAGAAATCTCAATTTCCATGAAACAAAAACCGAGGTCGCGCGATGTAAAAAGGCCACCTCTTTTATTGGGAACATAAATAAAAAATGAAATAAAAAAGCGTTTTAAGAGAAAAGGCACACGCGGTTACACAGTCCTATCAAAAAATAAACATAAGCAAATACAAGTTTCTACTAAGGCGTCTCTTCACTAGCGCTGAGGAGAGAATGTAACAAATGTTTCGACTTCATAAGCATAAATATAAAATCTTATTTTTTTTTTTCAAAATATATGCATAATTATTTTTTATAGAAAACTTACTGTTCTTATAAAGCTAATTTGCTTATAGAATGTTGCCTTAGTTATAGCTTACAGTTATAGTTAGCATAAGTTATAGCTTACAGTCAAACTTTTTCACGAACCAACCTTAGTGTGTCAACTGTCAAAATATCATGTATAAATTATACTATGCGGCTTCAGTATAAAATTGAATGAATTTTATTTTTTCCCTTTTGAGAAAAAAGAAACTAATTTCCCAACAACGCTTCATTGTATGTAAAATCTTCCAAGAAATAGTAAAAAGAATGTCACTGCTTTAATCAGTCGAAATGTGAGTCTGTTGCCACCTTAGCATTAAAAAAGTATAAAAAATTTAGTAGGATCGTGTGTCGAGTCTCTTACATGCTGCGGTCGAGGTTCCGTGGAAGAAGTCTGTAAAATTTATGATTCAGCGAAATTATCGTCATTTTCAATAATACAACGTAATGTGATTGTTTATCATGTTACTTTTTATGTCTTCAATAAATACTTTTAATGTAAATATGTTTAACGTAATGTACGTAAAAATTAAATACCTACATATTTCTAGATTTTGGGAGGCCACACATTGCCTACTATCCGCGCGGGCAACGCATTTCGTCTAGGTTCGGCCATGTTCGGCGTCCATATTTATTGCTTGCGATAACTTCGCAACTTTCATAGACATTTAAGGCTGCGTACAAAGCAAAAAATATTTCTAATTTCATCCGCGTGGCCCCATAAGCGATTGTGACTGATCATGTGAAACAATGCGCATTGAAGTATGCATAACATGAGACGGAAGATAGCGCATTTCGCGCAATAAAAATGTTATAAGTGCCAAAAGTATTAAATATTAATTATTCGTAAACTACAATGTCAAATGAAAAATAAATAATCTAAGAAGTGAGATTACTGATAATTTTTTAGGTTTGTAATATGTATCATTTTGAAAATAAAACAAAAAACGATAAAAATGACAGGTAATTTGGTGATTTTTTTTTGTATCGAGAAAATTTCATCGTATAAAATTTTCTTTTCCACATTTCACTTTTATTTATAATGTATTAATCTATATATAAATATTTTCTTATTTGGACTTTACAAACTTAGATAAAATTCAATTCTAGGATTAGCTATTTCTCTTTATACGCGCTCTTAAGCAATCGTTCTTGTCGCTTCAGCAACTGATTATAAGAGGAAAATTGATCGCTCTAGCTACAAAATAGTCCCTTATATGCAATAGTTCCATCGTGTACGACAGGACAGTGTGTGTGTGCGGATGGTTGCTTCAACAAAGCGATAGGAGCTAATGTGCAGCCTCCCTTAGTATATCGGATACATCTGAGAAATTATCATTCATTTATAGTATTTTCACTGTACGATGAGTGACAGTTCGTAACTGACAATTTTAGTGATGCAACCTAACGACATTTAATCGATTGTTTGAAAATATCGAATCAGCTGGCAAAGTAAATGGAATCGAACTACTGGTTTTAGATTTTCAGTTTTAGAAATAAATTCTTAAGTCTTAAAAAACAGGTTTTGTTAAAGAAATTATAGAATACAAAGCGGTGTGTTTAAAATATTAATTTATTTATTCATTACTGTCAGAACTCGAAACTTGACAACTCGTATCAGACTCAGAACAAAATTTACTTTTGTTTTATTGTTATTATTATTCAGCTTTAGTTTTACTATCAAATACGATGTTTTTATAAATATATAGAATAAAAAAATATTTGTTAAATCTCCGAATATCCCATGGCAAACATGGGATAAACTTTCGATTTATCGAATATAAAGTGAATATCCCTAGTGTCAATCCCTATTGACACACTTTTAAAATATATGTTTTTATTACATTTACCTATTACAATAATAAAATAATTATAAAAGTGATAAATACTTTTGTGTTTTTCGAATTGATAATTTTTTTTCATACATTTCTTTGTTTAATTGTTATTTTTTGTGTCAGTTTTTTTTTTCAGTTGAAAACAGTATGCGTGACATGACAAAGTGAGAACTGTCACGCATATCATCATACAGTGAAAATACTATAATACCTCTCAACATTACAAAAGTATGATGTATAAAGCAATATTTACTATTAATATTAATATACATAGGTAGTGGTAGGGCACACCGCGTTTCGCAGTCATTTGGCAGCCCAGCTGGCGGCAGTAACCACCCCCTTACCATTGTTAAATAACAGCATGTATGTTGTTGTGTTTTGGTACGTAAGTAGAGGGATGCAAGAATCCTTTTCACTATCCCTTCCTAATCCCTAATCCTACTATGTACGGAAGCATACTTGCAGCACCTGTGTATAGGCGACGGTAGCCACCTACCAACAAGTGGACCGTCAACCTGTCTGACGACCTCACATAAAAGAGAATTATGTAGGTTGACAGAAGAACCATATTGTTACGTAACATCGAAGAAATTGAAATAGTGAAATAATTTGGTTTCACTTACACATAGTCTAAAAGACAAATTTTCTCTGTGGTATAAAGAGGCAGTACAACCATGGTTCTTCAATGTTTTTAAAAGCTTTAGCGTTACACAAAAAAGAAACCACTATAGAGCACTTTACGTTGAACAGTCAAGAATGACCTGAAATGAAAGAACAGTTGTGTAAGTAAGGAATGCCAGGCCTCGTCTCGTATCCACCTTCTTTTTACGTCTTGCTCTCTACCTGTCTGCTTACCATCAAGTTTACCTAATGTTACTCTATTTGTAACTCTTTATCTAAATAATACCACGGTTATTATTCTGATTAAGCCATGGTACCCAAAAGCTGGTGAGTGAATTATAACCGTATCTATACTGGTCTATTTGTCAACTAATATCAAACCCATTATACTGTGTTTAGTAGTAAAGTCCCGGTATAGAATTATCGGATCCTTTCAGTCCGACATTACCCTGATTATATGTTTAGTAGACGTATTATATAACTAATGAAAACCATACTGAAAAAAGGAACAGTTTGTAATCCTGCTGATTATAGACCGTGTTGGATATTATAAAAGCATTATAAATACATCTAACCCTTAACGAATGTATAGGGATGCGTAAATGGATAATCTATTCACTAACCGTACACTGTTATTTGGTACTTATTTTAATAGGGATTTGATTTTTAGTGTTTTTTTTTTTGTGTTAGCACACACTTTTTACTATTATTATTAGACAATTCTAAATTTAATATTAAGCTTTGAAAGCGATTAGAATGTTGTAGGTATAAGCACAAAATTTGAAAGATAGAAAAGTGTTTTGATTCATCAAAATCACCTCAGCCGTAGGAGGTCCACGGTTGGACAAAGGCCTCCTCCCTATTTTTTCAAAAGGACTGGTCAGAAGCAGCCTCGATCCGTCTGTCCACCTTGTGGGTGAATATCCTACGCTGCGCTTGCCGGTCCGTGGCCTCCACTCGAGAAACTTCGGGTCTCAGCGATCGTCGCTTTAAAAAAATAATTTTTTTTTTAAATAATTTTTCTGATTTTTTAAAAATCAAATTTTCTTCTTAGCATTACTTGCAGTGCCTAAGTCTATCGCACTAGGCTATGTCTCCGAAAATTGCTAATCTTCTGAAACTCAAGTTTTATCGCGGCTAATTGCGAGGTTTTACTTTAATATAGGTATGAGTATTGAACACTCGAATTTGAATGGGAGTCCGCTGAAAAGATTTTTTTTTGATAAAAGGTGGCATAGACGGTCTACTTGATGGTGTTGGATTATTATCGCCTTAATACATATTTAAGCAAAATATTAGAAGGGATGCATGTGCGCTGGTTACTCCAAGAGAATAAATAAAAAGGAAAATAATGTGCTTAGCTTAGACATCAATTAAGTACCTACTCAGTTAGCGTTTAAATTAAATTATTAACATAACTAACCATAATCACTAACACAGGCATAACCGCGAAATAACAGCACACATGCTGTTTTGTATCCATGATTGAGTGAGGGATGCCAGAGCCCATTTTCCTACCACTTCCTAATAGCCATCAAGTGGAACTTCTACCGGTCCGACGACCTTAATAAAAATAAAAAATAAAAACTAATTAAACGTATGTATTCAATTTTATCAATATACTTAGAAAAAATAAGACACTTTCTTTAACGAAGTACCTAATTAACAAATATTGGTACCTAAATATAAATTGCATTTGGCATACATTAAAAATAAAACAAATTAATTTACTATCTTAGTAATTTTTAAACTTATATTTAAAAAAATTAAGTAATTTGAAATTAAATTGAAGAGCTATACGCGATGTGAGCATGTAGGATTATCGCGAAACAGATATGAAATGCAGGCAACAGACGAGTAGTACATGCCGATATCTTCGCATAAATTATCAAATGCCACAATCAGAGACACCCATAAAGCACTCCGCGACCGAGGGAATGCGCGGACAATCGTTCATTGGGGTACTTATTTATTTTAAATACAATCATCAGGGGGGCCACCTGCGGGGTCCACTCCCGGGGCGCTGTCGCGGGCCCCCAACCTCGGGCCGCTTTCGGTCCCTTTTAATCAACTGTCAAGCGGCCAGTACAATACCATTACAAAGCGACAAACTCCCGTGCACCATATAAACGGTGCGGTAAGATTCAAATTAGCTTGGCATTGGTTATTTAAAAGTGGTCATCATTGACATAAAGTATTGCAGTCCACACTGTACTTAATATGACCACATAAAGATCATCTTGGTTCGATGGGACGAATGCTGGCAGCGGAGGCGGTGCGTGCTCATCTTTTGTATTTGATTGCCGCTTTATGGATATCTGGAGTAGATGACATTTGAAATTTGGTTAGTGGCGAACTAACAATGGATTTGAAATAGAAAGAAGCAGAGAAAAAAATCAACACAGGTTATCGAAATTCTTCCAATCAAGAAAGTATCTGAATAATCCACACCAATTGTTGTAAATACGACAGTGAATATGTCTGTCGGTATAGGCATTATGTTACCATAATGCCACTGAAATGATTTTGATAAAATCTGAAAGTTATGTAATATGTATCTTAATGAACTGACCAAAAGTCCCATATAATCTCTTCCAATAGGAACTTTATTTAAATTTAAAATAAGACCTTCTTTATGTAAAGGTCATCAGAGTGACTAACGGTCCACTTGATGGTAGGTGGCCACCATCGCTTATTAACACAACAAGTGCACTGCCCAGTATAAGGATAAGGGATTTCACGGTGATCTTCTGTGCGGGAGTGGTTACTGGCGCTAGACGGTCTGCTCTAATGACTGCGAAACACAGTGTGCCCTGATAGTTATTAAATTTACAATAAATAAAACCTTTTTTGTTAAGAAATGTTGTTTATTATCGATAACTCAATTTAAAAATAACAAGTTTTGGGGTCAGAAACAAGTTTTGATTTTTATTAACTTTTTATAAAATATTTAAGAGAATGATCAAAGCACATAATGTTTTCATATGAGTATAATATGACTATCTTTCGCCCCCAACTTCGTCCGAGTTTCTTTATAAATTACAGCTTAGTGTTATTCTGATGTATGAACTACGAGTACGAGTAAAGTTTTATCAAAACAGGATCTGTAATTTTTGCATAAAAGTGTAACAAACATTCATCATCATCAATTTCTTATATTATTTATTAACTTTTTTGGGCAGTAAAAAGAACGTGCAGGTAGAATGTGTATGCGAATGGAGTCAATTTTAATAAAGAAGAGACGAGATATCAAATTTATAGTTCTTAGCCTTGTATAATACATAATAGGTATTTTTAAATGTACATAAAATAGCTACCTAAGATACCTAAGATAGTAACGCGAAATTAATTTTTAAGTTGAAAATTGAAAATACAATTTTCGTTCTGAATAGTCATTATCTGTAATTAATCATGAATTAATTAATTGTCATCAAAATCTTAGATAAACAAAGTCTATAAACAGACAGAAATTCCAAAAAATTGGCATTGTTTCATTTCTGTTTAGAGGTTTTAATCTCAATTAAAAAAAAAAACATTTCTTTTTTAAAAAGAGATATTCCTCAGATTTTTTGTTAATAATATTCATACCATAAAATAACAAATAACAATCATAATATTCATAATATTCATACACCCATCGAAATCCGTAACTGGACGTCAAGAATGCCGCGTTGATCTGACGAATTTGTTATGGTCCGAAATAATATCTGATGCTACACACTGTCTCACAGAACAGTCAATGTAGACGAAATCTTAAAACATAAAAGTGCAAAATATCTTATTTGTAATAGAAAAATTGCCGATGTTTTTAAAATAAAAATAAAATCTGTTAAATTTTTAGAATTAAGAAAAACAGCTTCGTATTTTGATTTGAAACATTCAATATGTCTATGTCAGATTTATGCCCAATAATCAATTGTCCATAGTAGGCTGAGAAATTAGAAGAGGCTTATAGTGTGTACTTATAGTGAGATTGTGTGTTAAGGCGAGGACTTAGTAGAGAAGCTTTATTTTCGTCGCCTAATTAGACTTGTTACAGTAAAATTGAAACTTAGATAAAAATACAGATCATAATAAACTATATTTAAAAAAGTTTGAATCGGACGGATTTATACAAAAAATTATATGTTATTTGAGAAAAAAAATAGTAAATTACTGTCCAAAAAAACTTTCTTGTCACAATAGGTACTAAAAATTTTCAGGGACAACTACATTATTTATTAAGCTTATTAATTAACTAAGGTTCTGTACTAAAGTTACTAAATTGGTTACTTTTATTTTATTTTTCATAATTTATACAATATTTAAGAAAAACTTTCAAATTTTAAATGTGTTTGGTTATATCTGAGAAGTTACAAAAATTTGTTGTGGAATATTGCACCTTAATTCGTAGGTTATTAGATTGCGCTCATTTTGGTAAAAATTGTGTTCGGTCTGATTTTAGTCCTTGTCTTAATGTTCCATTATGGGTTTTAAGATGGTAATATAAATTCCACATTCTTTTTGTTTTTCTAATTTTTTTTAAATTATATAGACTTCGTGAAACTATTTGTGACGCAACGTATTTTAGGACAATCTACTAAATATATGTATTTGTTAAATTGCTTTATTATTTACATTATCATGTATAGATTAATTTCTTCAAAAATAATATTTGTACTGCATTTGTTGCCTTATTTTATTGTTTCTGTAAAACTAAATCTACTTGCCTTATGACATTTTTAATATTATACTCTTGCAAGTATTTCTCTTTGCTCCATAGCGAAAACCATGTGTGGTTTCTTTATATTTATTTACTGATATTACTGTTTTCAAAGCTTTCAGCTTTTCAAGTAAAATGGTGTATCTTTTCTGCTTGCCAACTTGTATGGCAATATGTAGCACGGCGTTAGCCATTTCTTTTTTTCACGTCCTAAACGGCCATAAGTAAGGTATTGTGAGGCGAATTGTTAACAATAGAGCTCATAATGGCCGACCATCGATACCCTTTCTTTGCCAGAATTTAATTGTGTGATGAAGTGTGGTTACGATATTTTTCATCCGTACCGAAAGTGTTGCCAAATGAAAAATAAACCGTTACAAATTCTTCTTTAACATTTCATCGGATTATTTTTTACAAAAGTTTTTTACAATACTTAGTAGGTATTTAACATTTTTGTTCAAAGATTTAAGATGCCTGTTTATTTTAAGTTGTTGATAGAATTAAATAATTCTAATTAATAAATAGTCGTTTACTTTAAGTTGTTGCTTGTTTTATAGGCGACGATGGCCACCTACCATCAAGTGGACCGTCAGCCTGTCTGACGATTTTAACAAAAAAAAAAGAATAATTAGTGACCTGTCAATAAATATTACCAAGTGTACCTAATTGCTTAAAACATGGATTTCCCCCCACATTTAGAAATTCAATTAAAAATATATTTGTAACTGAATATTAAGAGTTACTCAAGAAACAGATATACATATTTTAATATTAATTAAAAATTCTTTTTATAATACACATAGGTAATGTAATTGGGTGCAAGGTATCTTATTATATAGAAACCTTTATATATATATATATGTTATATATTTTATATATTCCGAGGAAGGTTTCTGTATTATATAGAATCCTTCCTCGTTTAACGCTCTTTTCATTAGTGAAAACCGCATCAAAATAAATTGCGTGGTTTAGGAGTTAGAAGATATACAGACAGACAGACAGGCAGACGTGGATAGCGACTTCAATTTATACTATGTATAAGGATTAGACAAACTACATAATGTATATGATGGATTTTACCATTTCGCGGAAACTTATAATTATTGGCAGTCTTACAGAAATATGCAAAATTGTGACATCTCGTACTCTTATACTATTTCCAAATATCATATTTTGGACTACAAAGTTATTAAAATCAGTCCAAATACAAAATCAATCTTTCAAGAATGCAATCAAATCTTACAATAAAGATTTCGTCTTGAATATTGTTGATCGAGAGATCGGAACGAGTGTTAAATCGCCATCAATTAGTTGCAAATTAGTTTGCAAGCATTACAAACATGCGATTGTGTTAACACCGCGTTATACATCTCAATTATTTTACAATTAAACGCTCTTATCTCGTCAGCGTAAGGTAGGCTTTTCGATCGTTTCTTTAGGTGGAATCGATCGCGTTAAAAGTCAGCTCATTACTCGATTACCACCCGCTAAGCCGATAAGTTTATTTTCATTGTAAGTGCAATAAAGTGCTGCGAATTATTTCATTACAATCTTTGCGGAGGTTATCGCAGTTAGGTGTCGTTTTTATGCCGTAAGAGGTATTCGGTAATGCTTGCACTTACGCGATTATTCGAGCTTTTACGGTACCTTTTTTGGTTTTTGGTTCACATTTATTGGTATGGTCGATAAAATTCATATTTTAAAATGCTCTTTGCGTTATTTGAGCTTATATTGTAGAATATAACAATACTGAACTGGCATTCTTTAAAATAATGCCAAATCAAAAATCTTATCCATATAATTACATTATACACAAATAAAATTCGAATGTATAGGTAGGTACTTTTATTTCGCACTTAAGATGTTCGTGTATAAAAGCTGATAAAATCTTCATGAATCATTTATAAATAACAATAACATTTATAAATAACATTTTAGGTAGCCACCTAAAATGGTTGGTCCTGCATTATGCATGCCGGACAGTATTTTTGCTTTTTAGGTGAAAAATGTTTCACATGATATCGGTTATATATACCTATATAGTAGTTTTGCCTCGACTCAAAATTATAGCGTCATCATAAAGTCTTTCAGGATTCAAAATCATTGTTTGTATAAAAAATATATTTAAATACTAGCTGAGCCCGCAACTTCGTACGCGTGGTATTCGGTACAGCGCGTAACTTTTTTGTTTGTAAACAGATAGGAATGAAACAAAATGTTACGGGAAGCTTGTTACAATACAAAAGTGAAAATCGCATTTAAATCCGTTAAGCCGTTTCTAAGATTAGCGTGCATAAACGCACAGACAAACAGACAATACTTACCTAATCCTAAAAACTATTTTTTGACCTCGCTAGGTAACATAAGTACGTCTACAAATGTACAGACATGGCTCGTTTATGATTTTATTATATGTATAGATTTCAATAACTTTTATAATGCTATTGTTTGCAGTCATTGAGTTTTTTTAGAAGAACTGACAGTTCACTTGGTGATAGGTAAACCTACTATCAGGCAACCCCTTTTGTCTATAAACACAAAAATCACTAGGGAAGTTCAGATTTAATGTTGGGATAAATGTGTCTTAAGGACAAGAAGAGAATAGTGGAAAACCATATCGAACTACAACGGCACATGGCTGTTACTTTATGGTGGCCTTTTGTAAGTCAATGGTTACTGTCCATTTAAAAAACTATAACTGCGAAACGGAGTAAAAAGCATTTATGTATTTCTAATTAATAGGCACACTTTAATTTTGTATATTTCTATAGACAAGAGGGCTAAAATAATTGACTTCACAAAATGATCTTGTTATCTTATTATTAATTTGATTTTCTGTTCTAGTAATTGTATGGTCAGTGTACGGGAAGCTTATTTCCAAAGGAAAAAATATCTATATATGTAACAATTAAATATTTCATTGACTCCCACTAGTTAAAGACAAAAATCAAATAATTATAAATTACTTAAAAGCGTTTAAACGTTTGCTTTTTGTTAACAAAACAAAAGTAATGGTAAAAAATTAATTGAAAATTTCAAGGTCCTCCATAACTTCGTTAAAAAGGTTCCAATGAAATTCATTAACATGTGTCTTTTGAATAAGCCCGAAGTAACTAAATTGCCCACGACATCGTAAATAAACATCTTTAAACGATAGAATTCATAATTAAATGTCCCTAATTTTTTAACGGTCGACATAAGGATGGACTACGGATTTGCTTCCATTTAATTCCTATAATGAAATGCTTCGAAATATATTTCAAATAAACAGATGTAATAAAATTCTACCAATATTTAGTAATAGCAGTCATTTGGGGAGCCCGTTTGGTGGCAGTAACCACCCCTTTACAGAAGACCACCGTAAAATAACAGCACGTGTGCTGTTGTGTTTCGGTGTATGAGTAAGGGAGGCATGGCATGGTATGGTTGGCAGCGCACTTGCAAAACCTGTGGCGTTGCTTGTATTATAGGCAACGGTAGCCATCTACCATCAAATGGACCGTCAGACTGTCTGTCAACCTTAACATAAAAAATATCACAAAGAAAACTCTTATTAAATGGCGACTATCTTGACATAAAAGTACATGTGTGCCGTTTGGTCTCATTCATCAACAGCCTATTATATTATGTCCTCACTGTAGGTGTACAGACATATCCTCTCAACAAGGGCGCATGGGCTAATGGTCCACCACGCTGGCCCAGTGCGGTTTGGTGGACTTCACATGCGCCTTAGAATTTCTTTTTTGGCGTGTGCAGGTTTCCTCGCTATGTTTTCCTTCAACATTTGACAACAGTCAGTAAGTGCACTTAAGAAAAAAAAATGGCATCTACATGGCATGACCGGGGATCGAACTCGGACATCTAGACATGATAGGCAGTGTCTTTTCCACGGCGCCACCGAGGCTCAGTAATAAAGGAAGCCACAAGCCACTTATGCCCCAACTTTTTTTTATTATTATTTTTTGTTCTATTACACTTTAGGTATGTGTTTTGCTACACTTACATATATAGGTAAGCACTGCGCCCTTGGGCTTGATCCGTCCTGATTAATATAACTAATAAATGCAGAAAATAGTTTGCTAAATTTCATGCAACTGATGAGATAAGAAAGTTGTTATATATTAGGTTTTAATATATAATAGGTTTTATATATATGTGTAAAAAATAATAAAACAAAAAGTTTGTATACTTACTTTGTCTTTTTAAAGAAAAATAACGTACAAACATAACTAACGATTACATTTTTATATCTCGAATTGAATAAAAAAAAACCAATAAATTGTTCGTCTTAAATAAACGTAGAAGCTCTCTGCACTAATTTTTGTGTGGAATTAAAAATACGTAACGTCCACAAATCTGTGACTTTAGTGGCCTCGGCTGTTGAGGAAGCCTCTGATTATGAGGACGGCGTTATGCTACATCTAACAAGGATTAAGATTAGATTCGGTCTTTGGTCTTTGGTAACAACGTATCATTAGAAAAATATAAATGAAATATGTAGACCCAACAACTTCGAAGATAGACGAAAAGTCTATATTTTTAAAATGAATAGCTGATGTTACTGGAAGGGGTCAAGCCAAGCCAGGTGGTCCTGACTTGGAAGCGATCTTTCTTATTGGGTCTGAACTGGCCCTTATAGAAAATATGACGCTTTTATGCTTAGCCTGCCGACAATATCTAACTATAGCAATGTTATATTATGTTAATTATGTTAATGTTATGGTGTTGTATGTCTTTGATTGATCCTAACTCAATTAAGCAAGTAGGTAATTAATTAAGTTAACTATTGACCAGTACCCAACTTCCTGAGCATAGTTGTTTATTTTGTGTAACTGGTTTTTTTTTTAAATCAACTAAATGCCATTCAGAATAGAGTTTAAAAAAAATAGTGCAAAACTAGCTAAAACAAGTGAAAAAAAAGGAAAAAATATCACTATACATATATCTAATTTGGGGGTTAATTCTGCTTCATTTTAATTTTTTAAACAATAATGTTGGTTATTTGTTGTAAGGATTTTTCAAAATTAGTGGTCTAATTTTTTTTAAAGCGGTGTCATCATAAACACAATACGATGGGTCGCCACGCCGTGACTGTAATTATGGTATTATTTATTGACGAGTTCGAATCCGTTGTTAATTTGGGATTTTAATTTGCTCTTGTTTAGTTTTTTAGTTATTTAGTTTTTTTTATGAAGAATTTCATTTATAAAACTTTAGTAGCTAATTGTCATCGTTTATTTTTAATTGACATTATATTATAGATATGGGGCATTCTAGAAACAGCTTTTTGTACCAAACTACATTAAAAATAAATCTTTATATATGTCTAACGACTAAACCTAGGTAAATCAGTATTGAGTTTGACAATTTTTTTTTTCAGAATTCTCAGTGCCTGCCTAATTTGAATTCTTTTAAAAGAAATTAACCCCTAAAAGTACTTTGGATAATCAAGAACAGTACCTAACATATATATTTTATATTAAAAAACGTAGTGGACAGGCTGACGGTTCATTTTGTAGTAAGTAGGTAAGGTACCTTACACGCGTCATTGATTCCTCGGAAGATGGGTAGACCGTTAGTGTGGTGGGACTCCACATGTGTATAGGCATTGGCTCCTTCCCATCTTCCCAGTACCATAAATAAGACTGGTGCTGATACACAATGCACGGAAGCGAAAGATTAAAAAGTATAAAAACATAAGTGCCTACTTCTTACTCTTTCGTTCCTCTTGGCATTGAGACGCTGGACCTGTGGGGTCCCAATGCGCTTCACCTGATCAATGACAACTCCAAACACCATATCGAAAAAATTAGCGATGAAAGACCTGGGTAATACCTCTTTCAAAGCTTAAATACCTATAGCAATCCAGAGAATAATGCAGCCTGTAATGTTGGGTACCTTGCCACCTGGACCCAAATTTAGTTGCAGTAATAATTTATAATTAGTAAGTTTAATTTTATTGTATTATCTGTTAGGTTTATTTTTAAAGTTATACCTACTATTATTGTAATTTAACTATTAGGATAGTTGGATCTTACTAGATACTATTCGCTAGTACTATTATTTATTTATTCCGCGATACTACTAAGATGTTTTCACGTTCATGGCACTATTATTTTACGTAGGTATCTCTTACGATTAGAATTTGTTAAGCTTTCATTCCTTGACTACTCAACTGATGTTACAGAAAAGACATAGGGTAGGTACATTACATAACTTTTATTCAGAAAGAAACAGTTCCAGTGGGTCGCGGACAAATCGCGGGAAAATACTATTTTATAATTAAATACTTAATGTATTATATTTTATTATTTTTATAATAAAACAACCTTAATTCAATTAATAAAAAAGTATTGGTTAACATTATTATCTTACTTAATATTTTTAACCAAATACGTTTTTATACTTAGATATTATAATCGGAAAATATTTAGATTATAAAACCTAGCGGATATAACAAAATTTTAGTGTGTATTTAATTTATAAATTTGACTTTGAAATTCATTTTTTATTTTATTATAAGAACACCCTTTTTTTTTCTTGACGAGGTGTATCCGCTTACAGATTTCCTGCCGCTCGTTGACTAGACGGCAGGAGTATGTGGGGTCTCCTGCCGTCTAAAACTCCCCGGTGTCTCGAGTTGAACTCTTTGAGCGGGGTGGGTCGGGCTCTGCCGAGGCAACAACTCCGATCCACCCCAGGGATCATAAGAACACCCTACGAGGAAAAAGCCTGATATCTACCAGGGAACTTAACGTACTTTTACGTTATACAAACGGCGTCTATGTATTCGAAGTCACATAAGAAAGTAAGTCAGATAAAATAAATCGAAGATACATCTTTTTAGGAAATAAAATCGATCCTTCCAGTAAACAAACTTTACAGCTTCTCAATAGACTATTATAAAATAAGCGAAGGTGAATTCAATAAAATTAAGACGTTTCCATTTATGTGCCCCTATTTTGTCGGCGTATAGCGTTAATTACTGTGCCAATGGAATGGACGGTGGTCTCTTTCTTTAATAAAGCTGTTAATTAAGGAAGGTAGTTTGTACCACAGTATGTTTTGTAATAGTAGGTAATCAATTTAGTTGGAATTTTTTTTTTTTTTTTTTATTATAGATGGGTTTGCTCTTGACCAGCATCTATCCATGTAGGAAGGATGAGGCCGAAGATGGAGCGAGCTTACCCAGAAGATGCCTATTCACTCGAACCTTGAAAAGATTTGGGTTATATGAGCTCGGAAATACAGACGCCGGATTTGTCAGAATTTGTCAGAAGGCCAATTTCTAAGTAAAATAAAAACTTATAACACGCCGTATATCGTTAAATATTATGTTGATTATTCAATTCGCTACTCTTTGTCTATTGTCGGAACCTACCTCAGAATACAGAGTACCTACCAGGATGCGTGTCTAATCTTCATAATATAGACCCCGCAAATTGGTAGTGATTGTATATACTATGTAATGCTCTAATGTATATATACTAATGTATATATACATTTTTTTATCCTCTTATTATATCCTCCGGCATAAGCCGTAGCCTGTATTTACTAATTACATTTTGTTCAGAATTTGATCTAGTTAGGCGGGACTGTCTGGCTGGTGGCTTTACCCAACCACTTTCAGAAGATCACAACAGTTCTTAGAGTTTAATGCCAATTCTTACAGTTCTTTTCTTTTTTATGTTTTTGAGTTAGCACCGCTCTTGCAACCGCTGGTAGGTAACCGGCCTGTCTGCAGCCCTTTCTGATAAGTCCTATGTCGTACTCATTTGAGCAAAAAAACATTAACATACCTACTGGTATTCTTTAAACTGTGTTAAGATTCTATTGACGCTGTAAAGTTATAAACTTTGACTGCTTACCTACTTGATCCTTTTAGTATAAAAAGGAGCAACTTTAAGAAGTAGATTTATTAGCAATTAAGAAGTTTTAACGAGCTTGTTTTGCTTCAGATAATAAGAAAAGTGCCAGGTACTAATTAAATCGTGTGCACCGTACAAATCTTAACTATTTTGATGTTTCAACGGGAAATATAACATGAAACAACAGAAAAACTGGACACTCAATGATATCCAAAATTTTACATGATCTCATTTTATGACTGAGCAAGTGTGACAAGCGATGTTATAAGATCGGTTTGAATTCACAATTACAAAAGCAAAATAGATGTTGTAAAAAATTGTTCAGAAATTAAATTATTTTATATTCGCCTAGCAGAATTATATTTTTATGTACAAAGTCAATATCCACGTTTTTATAAAGTAAATATTTTAATAATAAAATTTTTTTAATTAAATACGCTAGGATACGATATTTTTCAATTTGGACGCCACAGTCATTTTGTTGCTAATTGACAACATGTCGCCAAAAATAAGGTAGTGTTGTAGGTAACAATAAAAATGTTAGTATAAAAGTTATCACTTGATTACCTATTGCAATAAAAAACTGTATGGAGTTGAGGTATTTCCTCAGATATTAGATATATTTTAACGCTGACTAAGTCGCCGGCATCAGCTTGTTTCCATATAAATTTAAACCATTATTTGTAGACCAATTATGGCAGAAATTTTTAAGTGTGAGGAGGAAATGTGACTAAAATAAGTCGGCCAATTGCATAGATTTTCTTAGACATTTTTGACATTGTTCTTACCCTTTTTTAACATCAATTTGTGTTCTTTTTATTAAACATGAATAGGATCATGCACGACTTATGACGCCCTCTGCCGTCAACCATTAAGACCAATTAGGTGATATCAATCATATTAAATAGACCAATAAATGTGTATGATTGGTAGTATTGCCAATATATACCTATACTATATAATGGTTTTAAAATTTATTTATTTATTTAAAATTTAGGTTAAGGTAGGTACAAGAAATAATACTTATTTAGTATTATTTAGTATTGTTATATTAGTTTTATTTAGTATTATTAAGTATTATTTATAATAAATAATACTTATTAGATGTTAAATCCCTTCATATTATTTGTGTCTTGTATATAAATTTTAGAGATGCAGTTTCAGCCCATAAAATGAAAACACTCACTTGTCACTTTCCAAGAATAAACTAATCCACACGACCAATACGTCAGTTACCGACGCAGAAGATAACACTGTTTATTATTCAGAGACAAGCCGACAGACAGACGAGCGCCTGTCACCAAACAGAGCGCGGTGTTTGTTGTGCAAACAAATGATAAGATAACCTTTAGGTAACGCCGACACAATGGTTAGAATGGCGTCAATATTTGCCCAGAGAATACCTTTCGGTGTGCCTAGCGCGTGTACGGACCTCCTCTCACACCGAAGCGATAATGAGCTTCACTTTATTGATCATATATTGTTATAATTGGGACAGTATTTTTTCATATGTAGTTACCTACCTACTTTTTCAAAAATTTACATGGTTTTCCAAAAAGGTTTAAATTTATGATAGCTTTGGTTGCTTAATTAACTGTGCAGTAGGGTACTTGCTTAACGCTCTGTTCTAGGGTTCGGTTCGATTCCCGGCAGGGTCAACTTTGAAAAATGAACTTTTCAAATTTGGCTCCGGTCTGGATCTGGACAGTAGTGGCACACTGCATTTCGCAGTCATTTGGGCAGCCTGTCTGGCGGCAGTAACCACCCCCTTACAGAAGACCACCGCGAAATAATAGCATGTGTGCTGTTGTGTCTCGGTGAGTGAGTAAAGGATGCCAGAGCCCATTTCCCTATCCCCTCCTAATCCCTTATCCTTAATCCTACTGTAGTGGGCAGCGCACTTGTAGCAGCTTTGGCGTTGCTTGTGATATAGGCGACGGTAGCCACCTACTATCAAGACCGTCAGGCTGTCTGCCGATCTTAACATTAAAAAAGTAAGTAGGTATTTCACGAATTAGTTTTGGTTTTAAGCACTACGAATATAAAGTAGTTATTATTCCTTTTCTAGTTTTAAAAGACATTTAATTTCACAAACTAAATTGAAATTATTTAATACGAAAATAAATAGCTACATAGAGGCAAAGCAATAAGCGCTTATTGTGGACAGTTACGACATGGTGTAACAAGCGGCGAAGTAATGCTTCAACCAGAATAGGCACTTATGATTGTTACGGATAAGAGTGTTGATAGTAAGTATTTAATTACCTACATAGGCAGAAATTAGATAATAATTAATAGGTAGGCAGATCTTTGACAGACGAATTACCTGCCTACAATTGTTAGATAGGTGTGCATTTGAATGGACAATTAAATCCACCATGTGTTTGTTTAAATTGTATCATATTGTGCCTATGAAATGTAGACTTACCTATGTTAGATAATATGGGCAGGGCAACAGTTTATACTCTATCTGCTTTTATTAGACTTTCTAAAATTAATCATTTTAATTCTTCAATTGACTCAAATGAAGTAAAATAAATTTCAGAAGTTTTGTATTCTTTCTTAGAAGTTACTCGTATGTTCTAATTGTCGCTAAATTGTAAACATTATCCAGGTCACCAGTAGGTAAAAACCTATAAAAACGTCGTGAAAATTTACTTTTTAACAAACAACCCTTTAACAAACCCTTTGGTTGAGTGGTTAATGTGTTTGCCTTAGCGCTTAGTCTCAAGGGTACCGGGTTCGATTTCCGGCAGCCGGCAGGACCAACTTTGGAAATGAAGTTTTCAAAGTTGGCAATTAGTGGCAATGCATTTCCCACTCATTTGGGTCACTGGTCGGTTACCAGTCGGTTACCAAAAGAAAATCACCGTGTATTGTTGTGTTTCAGTGAGTGAGTAGGTATAGAAGACTTGTAGGTAAGAGATGCCAGAGCCTATTGTCCGCGATCTCTTTCTAGCCCCCACTTTTAATCCTTGCTTGTGTTATAGATGATGGTAGCCACCTACCATCAAGTGGACTGTCAGCCTGTCTGACAACCTTTCATTAAAAACAAAAACAACAACCACAAGTTTACCTTAATTTACAGTCTTGCCGTTCATACTAACTATGTAATAGGTATATATAATTTTTATAATGTCTTTATATTTGCTTACAATTTATTTAACCATTTTTTTTCAATCATATTAAAAATACATACAAATATGTCCAGAGATTAAAATAAGATAATAGTATAATAAAGATAGTAGTAATAGAGTAATTATGTATTTATTAAAAGTTTGTTAAAAGATCCGTTTTTTTAAGTGCTGTTTACTTTTTAGTAAAAAGTTTTTGTATTAATAAAAAGTACCTTTTTTCTATTTATCTCAATAGAAAGAAAGGTACTAGCAAGCATTTAAAATAACCATTACGCATAGAGCACATAGAGAACATTCTATACTACTATCAATTCAATTGCATTCACCATAGTGAGTTTCAATTTCAATGCGTCTGGGCAACGTAATTTGTCGACCAATCAGAGCTCGGAAAGGGTCGGCAACGGGTGGAGCCAATTTAAATCCAACCCACCGCCTCTCAAAGATTTCTAGTTGCATTATAGAATGGACTACAGCTGTTTTAAAATTGTTTTTCTAAATTTGTTTCAATCAAATGAAATCGTTAAAATTTTTGGTGACGTAGTATTTAGGCGTAAGCATTTGAATTTTGGTAGTTTTTGAAAGAAGGGAAGAGCTAAGCTGACGGTCCACTCGATAGCTACCGTCGGTTAATGCACGAGCTACACCAGGGGGATACAAATACACTGTAGACCGTGATGGGATAAATGGTGAGATGCAAGGTGAGAGGATAGGGAATGTGAGAAGACATAATTATGCCCCGTCAGTACCTATGCTCTTATTAAACTCTATTTAAAGTCTAGGTACCTAACCTTTACTAATAATAATAACAACTTAAATAAAATTATTTTTTGAACATTTCTTTCGTAAAACAACAAATTTCTTCGTAAATTTGATATTGCTTCTTATAGCATTTTAAGAGAGACTTAAAAGCTTCTTATAGTATGGGTTATAAGTAACCACCAATTTAATAAGTAATTTGAAGTAATCAATATAAAATGTCTCTATGTAAGTATATAATTCGTAAGTTGTAATAGATTAATTTAACACATTGATGCACCATAGATTTTGTTTAGATATATTTGGGTAATAAGAATATCATTTAATTAAAATAAAATTCTTCGTATATTATCTTAACACGTAAAATTGGCCGTCGCATCGTGTGCGGGCACAATCTAGCGGGCTATCATGAGGACGCTGTTACTGTCAGTCGCGACACGATCGCTGCGCGTGGGCAAACGTCAAAGAGTTGAACACCGCAGGCCCGACACTCTTTTTGGTTCTATATTTCTTTCCTTTTTAATTGTCCATGCTAAATCTGTTTCGATCTATATATAGGTACGCTGCGCTTTCCACTGTGGATGGGCAGAACTTGCTGAGATTGCTAGGTAGTGTTCTAACTGCCGCACTCAGAGATGTTAAGTAAATTAGTAGGTATTAATTGACATTTAACTAATTATAATTAAATACAATAATGAGCCGCGGCTCCCAGAGATAAATGCCACTGTGCGTTCTGTGACATGATATCATTAGGCAAAGCAGTTTATATATATAAGAAAAATAAGTTTTTTTTTAAATACGGCAACATTTTACATAATTGTCAATTTTAATTGACAGTATTTTTTTATTTTTTTAGGAGGGGCACACCTAGGGGGGGGGGTTCATACCTAGAAGTCTACTTTTTTTACTATTTCTTCTTACTATTTTTTTCCTTTTTTCGGTGTAATAAAGCACTATTCTTATCATTTTGCCAAGATATAATTTTAGTATTTAAATTTAAATTGTTTTTTGAAATAATTTTAGCCATGTTACAACTCCACGAACATTAGATTATTATTAATAACTTTCGAAACGTGAAATTCAAAATCAAGAAAATCGCCTTCTGTATCCGTATTCTGATCGAGCTATCTATCGGGACATAAAGGGACCTATCGGGATCTATATGGTTCGCAAAAACAACCATCGCAAGAATGATTGTCGAATCGAGATCATCTCATGGGCCAAAAATTAATATTATTATTATTTATGTATTGGATATAATTAATTAAACAATTTCTTTAATAGCCTAGTTGTCAGATAGATATGGCATCGTTATCAAGAAATATAGGTTAATGGGCGAGAGATAACTTGAGGATAGGGTATGGACGCTGGTATAAAATAAAACTATAGTCAATTCGATAATAATTCAAAATTTTGATCTTTCATTTGAGTTTTAATAGAAAATATTAAAGCTATAGTAATAATGTGGTTAGTTAACCAATAACAATTTTATTTTAATTAAATAATGTGTAATTTTTTTGCAATATACAGACGATTATTCCTCTTTGAGGCCATGAGACATTAACTTAAAAACTCCAAAGCGGTGTTCAACCTGTCTGCCATATAATCTATACGCATAGCGCAGCAAGCACTTAGCAGTTGAAGTTCATATGAGGATGGCGTCTGCAATCGAAATTGTCGTCGTTAATTCGCATACTTGAGATACTGTGACTACCCTTTCTGTGTCGTACGAACTGATCTTAAATAAATTTAAAAGAAATAACTGCGGACCAGTTTGTTGCAATTTATATAGTCTTTGCAAACTTTCCTATTTATACCGGTGTTTAGAACCTTTTCTTTTATCATCCTATGTTAACTAAATATTAGGTGGATCTGTTCAATAATCTGATTTAAAATTAGGGTAGGTATATCTCAAACCTTAAGGCAGAATATTAATATGAGCCCAAGAATTTCATAAAAACATGTTTGCATTTACGTTCCTATTGCTATTGTCATTATCGACATTAATGACTTCTTAAAATAAGTTCCAACAAGGTGTTCAATTTATAAATTACAAATTTAAAAAATCCAAAAACATCCATATAAACTATCTAATCTACATCTTTGATATAAATATCAATAAATATAGTAGGAGATAAGTATTTTTGAAGGAAATAATTACCTATCAGTCTACGCTGGTTCAGCTCTAAACCAGCGTAGATGAATAAATCTAACAACTCTCATTAAGAGTTTAATTTATATAATTAAAGGGTGGACATCCATAGTGGTTTAGGCCTTTAGTGCAAGCGTTATGATTTTCCAATTACCTATCTTAGGATAAAAAATCGCAAGTCATAGGTAAGGATCACAGTACTCCATTTTGACGTCAAAGAAACATAGGTAATCTAACAACATAGTGCATTTAAAATAATTTTTATAATAATAATATAATAATTCATTAATTCGCTTAAAACATGGTAGTGGTGTTGCAAAAGAGAAAAAGAAAATTAATTTAACAAGAATTAGCATTATCAAATTTAACAGCAAGTATAACATAAGCATATTTTCTTCATATATATATGAAATATATGAACTATATATAATAGGTATATAAAATACAAATATATAACAGCTTTTATATAAATATATAACGGGCACTTAGCTAGGTTTGTTTGTACTATAGTAAAATATCATGGAGGAATTGGGCAGTTAGAAAAACATTAATTGTTGCCGTGCCCTACCAAAATATCATAATTAATAATATCACTTTGAACTTAAATTAAATTGAACTAAATTGAAGTGAGCACAATGATTAAAATGTTTACGTTAGATAAAAAAGTAATTTACCTAGGTACTTACGATTTGTTTTCTAAATCATAGATATAAAACAAATCATGTGAACATCTTTATCTGTTATATCAATTTAACTATATTGTTCCTATTTCTGTATTCTATAACTATATTGTTATTTTGTACCTACCTTGTTCAAGACTTGTTCCACCCAACCTTGTTCAAGACACCTATATCTTACCTATCCTAGTTCTAGCAAATGTCTTCGCGTTCTTAGAAACATTTAATCCACAAATAACACAATGTACTTGTCCACTCAAAACAGTTGATTGGACTGTGGTCTGTGGTCAATGTAGACGTTGGTTGTCGTCCAAAGCAGAAGCAGAATAGGTACATGTTCCGGCCTTGGTGGTCAAGTATCGGAGAAAATAAGAGAACTATTAGAAAATCTTTTCAAATCGTACGAAACTGAGAAATGCACCAAAAACGCAGGCAGAACAAAAGAATGGTTACGCAATGAAAGCTACAGTACCGATAAATTAATTTTAATGTTACAATTTCAACTCGACGATTTCAACACAAATGATTGATTGTCAATCTTGTGTTTAAAGATTTAAAGTATTTAGTTTGATATAAAAAAAGCAGCTAGTCTCAGTTTAAGATGCAAAGTGAGTATTAAAAAATGATTAATATTACTAAAATCGTTTAAGTATCTCCCGAATCAATTGCTAGAGAAATCATAACCTCGTCTTGTTATATAAGTAAGACAATAAAACACAATGAGAAGTCCTCACAGTATTCAATAATTGTGAAAAACTAATTACAAACTTGTAGTTAACAAATCAATAACATGAAAAATTAAATTTATTGCGAAGTCTTGGGCCGTATCATTAAATGAAATATAGTACCTATCTATGTATTTTCATGAGAAGAAAACAAATTTTAAAATTGATTTGTTCTCCTATATTTTGATTTGAAGTTGACTTTTATAGAAAGTGGAGTATTGATAATAATTCCAATTCCAGCTGACTCATAGAGTAAGAAAAAAAAGAAAAATGAAAAAAAAAAAAAATGAAATGAGAAAAAAAATGAAGTCTTCTCATAGTGAAGAAACAGTACAAATGAAAACTAGTATGTTAATATTAGCCTCAGTATGTAGGTTGCATAGGTACAGTAAATTATGTCTATGCGAAAAATGTTTAGATAAATAGGTTTAATTTTCTGTTAAGGTACATTATATTATGGAGTTTGAATTTTACAGTACAGTCTATACCAACATAAAAGAAAAAAAAAAAACCTGAAAAAAGTATACCTATTACCCTACCTACTTGTAAGAAAAAAAAATTCTACTGGCATAAATATATACCGCTAAATTATACAAAAGTTTGCTAACTTCTTATATGTATAATATAATGACAGGATATACGCCTATTGTTTTTATAGGCATGCCAAAATAAGTAGGTAAGTAGGTACCTACATCCTAAAACATCAATCCAGTCATTACACGAAGACAAATAAATCGACTGAAACCATGGTTAACGCTCGGAACAGCGCAGACGCACGTTCCAAAGGTATTGTCAAAACACCTTATACAATTTCACAAACGAACAAAAAAATAAAGAAAAAGATCTCTTACCTCGTGTCGTGTGTGGTCGCACCACACTAAATTCGTATAACGTACTCGAAAAAGCAAATATTTTTCAAACACCTTCGAGGGTAAACATAATCCTTTGTGACAATCGTTGGTAATTTCGGTGTCGATGACAATGCTTGCGAAAAAGGTAAAAGAAATAAAGGTATACTTTGTTTAACGCAGCGGGAACTCCAACGGTGTGTAATTTGTGAATAATTCGCGACTATAAAGGCGGTCTACGATACTCCATTATTATGTTGTCATAGTGTTTAATGGAATGATACAACAGTGAATGTCACTGTATTTATTTCGCCTTTTTTTTCCTTCAACACGATAGCGGGTTGCGAAAGCGCAATTCAAAATTTATTAATATGAGATTCAATGAAACTTTAGGTTCTGCTTAGTGCCTATTTTCATCTAATAAAGAAGAGTTGTGCTTGGATAAGCCGGTATTATCGAGGTGGATAACTCTCTATCTCACACATATCTCTGATCCTTTGGTTCGATTCCATGCAAGGATTTGTCTTTGTATGGTTTTCATATAAGAAGGCAGCTGCCGCAGTTGGTGTTTTAATAAAGTATCTAGATTAATACTGTCTGGCGATTTATTAATTGTATCCTTAAAAATATTCTTTAAAAGGCAGTATGTACCTTCTTACCTACATCTAAAAATAAACTTTATAATAACAAGTAATACCCTATAATTATGTTTCATTGTAACGAAAAAATCGCAAAGTGTGAATTATTTTGAAAATAAATGTGAATAAGATATGTAATGTGTGAATAACATAATATAGTAAATAAGTACAAAATATTTGTGTAAATATTTTATTTATTTAATGTTAAGCCAATAAAGAATATATAAGTAATTGGTTTTTTGAGATAATCGAAAACGGTTTGCAGCACATTAAAGGACAAGTCTAGCACATTTCGGCACACCCGTACATTTTCGAAAAAAAAAAAACAAAATGCAAAAAACGTTTTTTTTTATCATTGCCGCTCCGTTTTTTGAGATCTGGATCGTGGTCTACTGCACCACGTAGCATAAGTCAGCCCAATGTCGAGTTTTTCTCAAAACCAAAGTGGACATGCTAACTTCTCGAACGTCAATTTCAATCGCCTTGGTGGCAGGCAGGTTGACGGTTCATTTGATTGTAGGTTGGGCTGGCATAGACACTTACCATCACGACTTATACAAATAACACGAGAAGGGAACAGTAAGTCTAACTAACTTACTTAGTTAGTTAGTCACTTACTAAACCACAACAGCACTCGTGCTGTTAATTCAAGACGGTCTGTAAAGGGGTGCACTGGTGCTGCTACTTTACTGCTGCCAGACAGACTCCTCGGTTTATGACTGATGAAGCAGTGTGGCCTGACGCCACTATAATTACAATTTTTTTTTTGTAAATAAATAAAATTCAAAAATTTAAATAAATTAACATTACAAATTCAAAAACATGGTTAAAGAAGGTTAACTTAAATTGTTAAAGAACATTTACTTAAGGAATTATGAATACCTTTTTTAAACATGTATTACTTGACTTTAATACTTTACTTAGTAGATACTTAATTTGTGTGTTAAAACCACTTAACAAGGAATATATTTGATTTTTGACATTTAAAAAGATTAAAAAGAAACTATAACGAATCGTGTCTTCAAATATTAAATTGCGCTATTAGTGAAAATACAAAAGTTATTTTAAAAACATCTCAAAAGATGAAACGCACCAAATTTATGTCAAATTTAACACAATTCTATTCCTTTGAAAAAAAAAAAAATAAAGACATGTGGACCATTATAAATATAAAAAAGGCTCTTATGTCGTTTTGATACACTCTTAAGAGCCTTTGTGTGAGATCGGATCGTCTCAATGCCATCGACAATAGTGGGTTTTTATTCACAAGAACAACTGTGACTTGGGCCTTAAATTCAGGGTTGAATTGAATCGATTTTTCAAGCTCAGTAGTCGTCTTTTGTCACTAATAGCGGCAACATTTGACGCATTTAAGCATGCCCCTTATAATTACCACTTTTACGTCTATTACTTGGTGGTATTGTGTTGCCTTGTGATTAATGTTAATGTTGAAAGGAAACTTAGTTTTGATGGAATGAGTGGAAAAGGAATCATGTCAATAAAATTAGGTTTGGTTTCTTATACTTAGTTATAATAAGTTATTTCAAGTTTATAATGACTAGTGTAGTGTAACTTATCTTACTAGGAGAGCACACGGTTTACGGAAGACATAAACATGACAGTTGGTATGGTGTCAGTAATCATTTATTTTTATTATTTTAAGGTCGCAGTCGAGCTGACGGTCCACTTGATGGTTGTGCCTCCATCAATATTAACACAACAATGCCGCAGGTGCCCCAAGTACGAAAATGCGTTAATATTAAAAGGAAAAAAATGGCCTCTGGCAACCCTGTAGTTGTGAGTAGGTGGTTACTGCCACCAGACGAGCTGTCCAAATCATGAATGCCACTACTTTGTAGAATTATTCCTTGCAGAAGACAGAATTGTATCATTGCGTGAGTAAGGCACACTAGATAAGGCACGCCGGAGAACATACCACTTTCAACTCAATTTGGCGCACGGCTCTATGATGTGTAAAGCTTGTATAGACACAGTGAATGTGTGTGCGTTACAAGAGATACAGTCAAGTAAAATGTGTAAATGTCTTTTTTTACATAAAAATAAATGTCCAAAAAAATTTCACCATTTGTATCCTTACTTTATTTAATTTTTTCTCAGTAAAAGTAGTAGTTGCCAGATTTCAACTTTTTGGCCAGTATCTTACGATCTCTAAATAAAGAACCAGATTTTTTTCGTTATTCTTCTCGCTGTTTTATTTCGCAGATAATTTAAACACTCACAAAATTCGATATCAAATTTGGGATTTACGATATACACTATTGAAATTGCATTTCTGAGTAATTTGATGAGCCCGTTGGATGAGTGGTTAGGGTGCTTGCCATGACGCTTTGTTCTAGGGTTCCCGGGTGCGATTCCCGGCAGGGTCAACTTTGAAAAATGATTTTTTTAAATTTGGCTCTGGTCTGAATCTGGATAGTAGTGGTAGGTTTCGCAATCACTTGCTCAGCCCATCTGGCGGCAGTAACCACCCCCTTACAGAAGACCACCGTGAAATATCGGCACGTGTGCTGTTGTATTTCGGTGAGTGAGTAAGGGTGCCAGAGTCCATTGTGCTATCCAATCCCTTATCCATAATCCTACTGTAGTCGGCAGCGCACTTGCAGCACCTGTGGTGTTGCTTGTTTTATAGGTGACGGTAGCCACCTACCATCAAGTGGACCGTCAGCTTGTCTGCAGATCTCAACATAAAAAAAAATACAATAATTCTTTCGCATCACTTTCCAGAAATTTGTATACCTAGGTAAATTGTCAAAGCGAAAATATTTTCTAAGGTCATGTTTTTTAATTGTATGTAGAAACTAGCTTGCTACACAATAAAAATCATGTAATTTTGAATGCTTATAAGCATTATATGCTTATAAGCTGTATAAGCTCAAGCTCATAGCTCAATTTCAAATTACATCCACATCTGTTTAGCCGCTATAATATGATATATAATATGATATATAATATGATATATTAATGGATAATAAACATACCAACTCATACTGTAAGATACCTTACTCCTAAGTATGTAAATTTGTATGGCAGAAATCGTTTAGAATATATAGTAGGTACCTAAATTAATTAACAGTTTGCCGACAGAACTTAAAAATGAATTAAATGAAAATAATATTAAATATAAACTTCGAAAATATTTTTTAGAACAATTATTGAAGTAACACGTATATTTTAATTGTTCGGTAGGTACATAGACAAACTTAGTGTAGTTTATAATGTACCGTATACCTGGTTTCCTCTTTATGTATTTTTTTTAGTAAATAATAAATGAAAAAAAATGAAAAAAAAAAATGAATACCAAACATTTGCATTTATAATATTAGTGGAATTGCCTATGACACGTCGTGTTATCGTGAGATTGATTATCTGATTTCTTGAATATTTTCTTCGTGAGGAAAGAAAGATTTTTATTGCTGACTATACCCGTACAACAAAACGATATGAACAGACACGTCTTGCTCGGGTGACGCCTATCACGTCACTCACTGTAGTGCTATCACACACATAGCGCGGCGCGCCAAGATTTGTATTGAAAATGAATATACTAGGTGTCACTTTGCTCCTAGGCGACATGGCCAACTACCATCAAGAGCACAGTCAGCCTACCTGAAGCGAATACTTTTATCATTATAAGAAAGTAAATGGCAGGGAATAGAGCCTTTCGCAATATTAAACTACGCAGCACACCTGACAGCAGAAAGTACACAGCTATGCAATGTTGTTTTTAATCCAGAACACGGAAATTCTTTATGCTAATTTTTATTCAAATCCATTCAGGGGCTAATGTGTATAATTCAGTAATAAATATTTAAAATTTCGTAATAGTAAGATTTCAGTACAAAATAGTTATATTCTATGACCAAATCAACAATGTGTAAGAGATATATCGATAGGCGCTACACTATGAAGTCCCAGTTAAATGGATCAACGTTTTTAGTCAGTGTATAGATATTTAAAAATACTTAGATTAATTTCAATGTAATGGTGACAATGTTTTATTCATTGTTAAAGTTAAAAGGTGTCTGTTTCTGTTATAGAATTTTATTTAAATACTGTCAATGTATATTTAATTTAATTTTATTAAGAACAAACCGTCATAATATGTCATACAGAAATTAGTAATTAATAAGAACACAAATTTGAAATACAAGGCCTATTTTTCTAATTTTTACAAAGAATACCTATTATAGTTAATAATTCAAAAAAAAGTATTATGTCATGCATAGGTAATTAAGAATCCAAAGCCTATAATTAAAAATTATTTTCTGTAATTAATTGACAAATTAGCATTGCCATACAACGAGGTAATGCAGCCAGCATGCTCGGGACTCTGCCTAGGGGACCGAAACTTTATAATTTATAATAATATGTTAATGTTTATAAGGAATTATTGTAATGTATGATTGACAAACAAAGTTTTTGAATTTAAAAAGAGATTCTCCAAATAAGACAATGTTTGAGAGATTATTGATTTTGCTTTTGTTTTGACTTATATTTTACACTAGATTACATGGAGACTTTGTCCAGAGTTCTATATGAAAAATTTGATTTAGGACCCATTGGTCCGTGCCTTCTCAAAGTAAAGTTTTTCATGGTCGGTGATAAAACTTCGAAAATGAATAATAATTTGAAGAAAATATATTTCAATAATGTTCATTCATTACCTAAAATAAAAACAAAAAAGAGATAATGCTCATAAAATGATAAATAGAGATTTCATCACACAATTTGTAGAGCGCCATCTCTTATTTCTGAGACGAACTTTATAGTTGTAACTGCTTAAACTTTTTTGCTAAACTGACTTATAATAATAATAGCTTAATTTCAGACACGTGTCCATTGGTTGTAATTAATTAATTATACTATGCATATACAGAAATAATTCTTTTACCCTACACTGTTAGTTGATAAAATACTGTCTTATAAAAAAAATGTTTTTATTACTTTAAAATTTAGTAACATATTTAATGATTTAAAATATTTTTTACCTACTGTACAAAAACAATTGAGGTTACATATTAAAATAAAATAAAAATTTAATCTACAAACTTTTTTATTTAGGCAAAAAAAAAGAAATATATTGTGTATTTATATTGGTTTAAGTATTAAAACCAGAGGTTCAACATGTTAAAAATTTTAGTTTTTGTATATATCCCTATCCCCTATCTTTTATCTCTGCGGCGCACTCGCAGCAGCTTTGGCGTTGCTTGTGTTATAAGCGACGGTAACCACCTACCATCAAGTGGACCGTCAGCCTGTCTGTGGACCATAACATAAAAAAATTATATAGAAAATCCATCTAGAACTCATTCATAGTCAATATCGTAACAAATATTTATAATAAAGCTGGTGTTTCGAGCGAAAAGGGTTCTAATAAGTAAAACAAATAAACCCCAATAAGATTTTATCAATTTATTATACTTATCAATAAATTATACAATAGATTTTTCTAAAAATAGTTGTTGCTTAGGAATTCCATGAATGTTCAATTAAGAAATAGAATGATTACTTTCTAGAAAAGAACAAAGTTTCAAAAATTGTATAATATTATAATTTAGATAATATTTATTTTGACAATTTAACTATTCAAAATTACTTATTTAAGTACTAAAACTTAACTCACAATTATGGACGGTATAAAAACTGACTAACATAAAATTATATTGACAAACATAATGAGATCAGATAATTTACAGAAGTATAATGAGAAGGATTAAAAAGCTAATCAATGTAATACTATTAAAACTCTTAGAAAGATTTTATTGATTACAATACAAATTAACAATACTGAATAAATTTACAAACGAGATACAAACGTATTTATTTGAAGAATATAACATAAATCCTGCTCTTGGGGAAAAAATCTTATAAATAATATGGCAGATTTTTACTACAACCATTGAATTAAAAATTTCACAACCACACTGCAGTTTTTTTTACTAAACAATTAAGTATATATTTTATTACAATTCTGTATATATTTCAAACATAATACAGATCTTAATAAGGCGTTTAATCAGTCTTTTTATACACTTTTAGTTCAAATTTCTGCCTAATTTTCATCTTCTGTATCTAGATTATCGATAGGAAAATTTGGGTTCAATGACGGACTTTTCCCATTACTACCACTCGGTGAGGTATTCACTGATGATATGCCAACAAGATTATGTGTTAAACTATGTCTTCTTAAATCGCAATTTCTTCTGAACACTTTTCCGCAGGATGAACAATTGTATGGTTTAATGTCGGTGTGGGTCAACAGATGAGTCTTTAGATTTGACCTTTGGTTGAAACTTCTACTGCAAACTGGACATTTATGGGGTGACTCCTCCATATGTAAAATCTTGTGTACTGCCAATGTTCTAGACTGACAGAACCCTTTGCCGCATTCAAGACACTTGAAGGGTTTCTCCTTGGAATGAATGTATCTGTAAAGAAAGAAATGCTAATTGAGCATCAAAAATAATTGAGATACAACTAAGTATATTCTTAACCAATCCTTCTAAACGAATTTTTGCAACAATAAAATATTAAATTTGGACATTAAAGTTTAATGATAAAAATAATTGAAATGGAATATTGTAATTAATGATTAATTACAATAATGAGCAATAAATTTCAGTTCAAAATTCGTTTAGAGGCACAATAAATACATCATGTCTTAAGGCGGTGAAACACCGGCTTTCGCGTGTTAAGAACACCTTGTGGGAAGGCGGGAAACAAACAAGCGCCCCCGGGATATTGGTAATAAATTGGCAAGCCCTCTCATTTTTATTTCCAATGTCAATTTACACCAAGTCGAAGTACACAATTTTTTTAAAGCAACCAACAGTTGTAGGGTCGACATACAATCAAAATAATAATAAAAGAAAACAAACAGACGCTCACGCAATTAAAATTTGGAAAGACCATATTCTAATTTTTACAGTTCATAAAACCACTATAGAAAAATTATATTTGAAGTATCGAACTATAATTATCACCGTAAAACGTGTAATCAATAATAGCAGGAAACCAGAAAACCGGTAATTGAATACACAACTCGAGAAATTAACTTCGAATACCTGACCATATCTAATAAACAAACAATTTCGGAGCACAAAAATAACGATGTGTTCAAAGTAACGTAATACGTGTAATAATCGTTGAGATTAGTTAGATCGGCGACGATAAAGTGGTTCAAGATGATGAATGGAAGAATAATTTCAATTTAAAAACGGGCGACGATGATGGTGATTAGAAGAGCGGGCGCAGCCAAGCGCACTCAGATACCGGCGCGAACGCGGCGTTAGGCCTAACTCGAATCAACACGACACAACACCGCTGATTAATGAAGCTCGCAACAAGTATTGATAGCTTGCTTGACTATCTGGTCTAGCATATTAATTTAAAATACAGGAGAATTACTTTAATCACTTTCTATTTTATGGCATCAATTTATCTAATAAACAGTCGGTTGCGTTTATCTTAAAGAAAAAACACAGAGCTTAACAATATAATTAATACCTACTAAAAAAAGTTGCATTGGTGCATCAAAACACAATTTTAAACAGATAAAACTAAAAAGATGTTATTGATTTATTTTACAATAAAAAATAATGTGTACCTATCAACAATACAAAGGATATCTAAATTAATAAACAACTAATGAATTAATTTAGTGTTATTTTCCAAAATTGAAACGACGCAAAAAAAAAAACGGTCATGTACGGTCTGAACACAAAAACTCGACTTTGTATGTGAAGGATATTTTCCACGGTTTTATTTTTTGTCATCCATATTAATCCTCACGTCAGGATCGCCACGTGCTTTGTTAAAACCCGTCGAAGACCCGCTTCGGTCCATTATAATGTATCGTGTCAACGGACAGCGATTGAACATCGACAGGCCGGCCCAGCCCAAGCTCGGGTTTACCCTCCGGGCGTCTACACAAAATTTATTTTATTGCCTCAGAGATACGGTGATTTGGGAGGAAATCTTCGAGACAGGTGTTAAAACTCCGATAATTTTACATCTTTTTTATTTCGGATCTTAAGTACCTAACAGATAAATAAAGAAATAGACGATCAAAGATTGGAACTTGTAGTAAGACTATTATCGTTTCAACATTCTTTAGAATTTGGCATTAAGTTTAAGATCCCTGGCTGATTAAAGTTTACTTTTTGTAAATATGTTGTGATGAAAAGATACGGCAAGGTATTTAACGCTCTTGAAAAAATTAAGAAGACAACAAAATGAAAAGCCAAAATTAAAACATCGGCTCTCTCAGATTAGCAGCGGTTTTGTGAAATAATTTACGAGCGTGACGAACGACTTGTCGATAGCATCTGCTCGGTCCATACTTAACTCTTTTTGTTTTAAATATTTTCCTTCACCGCCATTATTCAAAAGTTTCTCATAACGTTTCGCGTTGAAACCTGAGGACCGAAATCTTTTATTGATATCGAAAAATGAGAATCGTGAACCTCTCAAATGTGCCTCGACACGTTTAAAAGATTGCTTTATCTTTATAAATAAGGGCCCAGCAATTCGATCTGAACATTTTAGATATAAAAACAAAATGAATCATGCATCGACTTACCTATTCGTTTTATATATATTGTGAAAGATATTTTTAACAGTACATTACTAATGTTAATAACAGAAAATAAATTGAGAAGTTTTAACTAAATCAAAAGTTCTACATAAGACTGCTTACCTGTGGTCTCTGAGATGATCTTGCCGTCGGAATGCTTTTCCACAAATGTCACATGAATAAGGCCTCTCATCCGTGTGCGTCCTTTCATGTATTAACAAATTATAAGATTTGGTAAACTGTCGATTGCAGAATTTGCATATGAACTGCTTTTTTGTTCTTTGTGTACTTCCAGATGTTTTCTGTTTATTTGATGTACTGCTAGTTGAAGATGTAGAACTGTTTGTCGATTTGTTTGAACTTGAAGTGTTGGAGGCTAGCGGAGATAAAGGAGCTTGGCTGGGATGAGACGGACTACTGTTCATTTGTTGTTGATACATTGCATTCATCAAAAGACTTGGATATCCATTGTCTAAATTGTGGGAGTTATAACTGTAACTTTTCGATGTAGATTCTAAATGTTGTTCTAATGTAAACTCATCTTCATTGTCTAATAGTGCTAAATCTTCCTCTACTTCCTCGGATAAGTCGACATCTTCGGCTGCTATAGCATCTGACAGAGGATACTCTTCTGGTGTTTCAGGTGAAAATTCTTTTGTAGAGTCGGTCGTGTCTAATTCACTTATCTTTGCACTTGCCGTCGCTATCCTTAAAATGTCTTGCTTAGATGACGTAGTAGTTTCAGATGTGTTTGGTTGAGATGAATTGCTGACGGACGAGACAGCTGTAAGGCGCTGTAAAGTTAAATAGGACTCTAATGCTTGTAAATTGAGAGCTGCTGCAGCGGCTGAATTTGAAGGTAAAAGCGCGGCTTGTTGCAATGAGTTCATCATAGCATTCTGGAGCGAAATAACTACACCTTGCAAAGATCTTTGCAACATATTTTCTTGTAACAACGCAGCTGATGCAATGGATAAATTGAGACTAGCGTTCGATGTAGAACTAGAACTCTTACTTGCATTTAGTTTAGCATCCGTATGTGGCGGCGGCGGCTGATCGACGAGCAAGCTCATGTCGCTTGAATTTTTGCTGTCCTGTATTTGTAGATTATTTTTCAGTTTTATAATGGCGCTCTCGAGCGAGTTAAGGGTTGACTTGCTCGATCTGGAGGAACTTTGCTCTTGCATGATGTAACTGTCAACTGTTAGTTTTAATTCATCGGTGGGGTTTTGAGGTTCACAAGGTAAACGCACGTGTTGGATTGGGGGGGTGCGGGGAGATGATCGCGTGCGCGTGCGCTGTCAATAAACGCGCGTGGTTACAGCGTGCGAGGCGGCTGTATAGCGCGGAGCGACTGAGCCGGCGGGCAGCCGGCGACCGCCCCGCCCCCACCTCTCCACCTCCCGCCTCACAAAAGCTCTCTATTTGGTAACTCTTTGTACGAAGTAATGGTCACCTCACGCTGCCCTAACGACAGACACGTTCATGAGAACGACGTTGCGCCAGATTTGTTGTACCCCTTTCGATTGTAATGAGGTTCTGAATGGAATCGGCCGGCTATGGGAAAACAATGTGTTTGAATTGAGTGTTCAGGTTTTGTTTGTAGGCCACGCGCATTTTCTTTTATAAACGATACTGCTTTATGTATGTACCAGACAGTCTGGTACATACCTACTTACCTACATAATGTAGTACCTATCGTTGTGGTCTCATCCAAGCTACTTAAATTTTTAACTGGAGCAGTAATTACCGGACAGTTTAACTGAAACAAATTAGATTGGGATAAAGGATAATTAAAAAAATATACCAAAAAAATCGTTAATATGTAACTGAATAATTAAGTCAGATATTTCGATATATCTTAGCAACTATTTTATTATAAATTTTTGAAGAAATATTTGTGTTTATTTTATATAAAAAATGTTCTGTGAATAAGTAATGCATTTTTTTAATATAAATAAAATATATATTTTTTTAAGAAATAAATAAAATATTGTAAATTAAACATTATATATATTATGTACTTTCGCATCTTTGTAAGCAGTTCCGCATGAGCTCTTGAGTGTAGATGTAGATATAGGTACATACATATCGATTATTTTTATCTGAATAATATAATAAGTTAATTAAACAATAAAAAAATAACAATAATACAAATTTTATAACTAAATACAGTGGTTCAGTTACAAGTGCAGCCCAGAACAGGAGGTATGATTTTCATAAAGACTATACCCTCGGGAAATTTATAAGGAATCTGTCAAGAAAACCACACTTTAAATCGTAGAAGATTTTAATAAGAACATTTTCACAACTTAACTTCACTGTGTTATGGAAACAAAATGTTCTCATTGAACTAGTTTCTTGTATTAATTAACACGATTGCCGCTAATATCGATAATAAAACAGCATTAATAAAGCGAGGTATGTCTATTAAATGCTCAACCGCTCCAAAACCTTTTACTCGCGTTTATCTAGGAATTAAGACTTCTTCTAATGTTCCTTTAAGTATACTTAGACTTTCCTGTTGTAAATCTGCAACATGTCTCTCATGCCAATTGCTGGCAATTATCAACGCTCTATTGGAGCATAGAGTAACTCTGGAAACTCTTTTGTCTTTGTTCAAGGCGCGTTACGATTGCGCCAAACGTTTAAAGTTGCAAAAATCCGTGTTTGTTCTATTGCGAGACATTTGGTGACTTAGGTAATTTCGTTTGAGTTGTAAGTATATTCTTTGATATCATCAGATTCTTGTTATATGTACCTAGTCTATAAAAATCTTGAAGCTCATAATTTTAATATTGTACCTAAATACTTACGTGAAACACATAGTGGTTATAATTTCATTATATTGTATATCACATATATCTAATGAATAGCCTTGAAGGTCTAGGCCAGTTCAGAAGTGCAGCTCAATTAGAGATCAAACCGGTTTTTAAGAGAACCATCGTCAAACTAAAGACATAGATAATTACTGAGCCAGTGGAGAAATTCAAAAATTTCTAGAGCTCAGACAAAAAAGTTTCGCTGTGAGGACTTTTTTTTATTAAAATGGATTTGCTCTTGGCCAGAATCTATCCGTGTAAGAAAGATGAGGCCAACAATGGAGCTAGCTCACCCAGAAGATGCCTATTCACTCGAACCTTGACAAGATTTGGGTTGTATGAGCTCGGAAATACAGACGCCTGCAGGGAGTTCCAATCCTTAGCAGTACGCATTATAAAAGATGTTTTAAATCGCTTGGTCCGAATTAGAGGGATTTTGACAAGGTAAGGATGGTAACCAGCCTTACGTCTACATGTCTGATAGAAGAAAGGGGAAGGCGTTATGATCTCATGCGGCTTCCGAGCACACTTTACGAAGTAAGTACATCTTATATAGAATACACACAGACAGGCAATTTTAGCGTACCGCCGCCAATGAGCCTTCTTTTTTTTTTCAACCTTCGTCGACGGGGACAGTCGACGAGAGGGGAGTGTGGCACTCGCCCGGTGAAGTGACTTATCACCGGGAATACCCACTACCCCCCCCCCCCCTAATCTAAAGTAAATGAGAAGACTCTGACAACGCTTACTTACACACCAAAAAGTAAGTTATGCCAATAAATTCAATAAATTCATGGTTTTCTGTGAGAGGCTGGTTCTCCAAACAGACAAGCTGTTCAGTCAGTATATTTAGCGATGCCTTAACCTAAACAATAACTTTTTAAATATTTTTAATATCAGAAACCATACTTTAGTGTGTACATTGTCTGTTTTTAAAGCACCAAATCTAGCCACCGCTAATGGGTCATTATATATGGGACATTACACATCAAATTAGACATTATAAGGGTTTTGCTGAAATACGAAAACCTATAGCGCAGAAAAAATGTTTTTGGCTTATAAGAAAAATGTACATATTATAAATATCTTCATAACTAGCCCACGGCCTCGCCCGAATGCAATTTTTATATAAATTTTATATACAAACAGACAGAAGCGGACAGCGACTTAAGCCATCATAAATGCGAAAGTTCGTGCATCTCCGTAAGTATTTTTACCAAAGTTGGTAGCAAATAATTCTTCAGAAAATAATATTATAATGTTTTTGTTCAAAATAAATCGAATTAAATTAAATAAGTGTAACTGATGTCTGGCTTGACCAATTGAAAATCGCTATGTAGATTGTACCAATCAGCAAAAACTATTTGTAGACAAAAGCTCCTGTCACTTCTGCCTCTGTATACTAGTTATAATCTCTTTAAAGTTTGTAATAGATGTAGTTTCGCATCTGAGTATAAGTTATTTCTTCAGTACCTACGCACCATACAGCGCTTCTTATATTTGCACTTAATAAAACATTAAAAATATGTAAAAAAACCGCTATAGAGTTAAGCTTTATTGCAGACTAAAAGCGGATCTTTAAGCCTTTACTAATAGTGCTAACCCTATAAAGAATATTATTAAAGGCATGCTATAATTGCTCGCAAGAGGTCCGCACGATGTCGAGAATATAAAGTTGTTGTGAACGTCTTGTTTGCTGGATAAAGCAAGACACGTGTCAGAATTTGATACCTATAGTTATATACAGGGTGATATCTTAATAATAACAGCAATATATTTATTTCAATTTTTAGTTCATTTTTAAAAAAAGACTTCAAATTTGTATAACTATTAAAAAAAAAAAAAAATTTAAAACTTTTAGATTTGTCATGATTACCGTAATTTTTTAGCGTACTTACTTGACAATTTGAGAATAGTCAACAAAAGATGAAGAATTTTAGTGTTTCCAGACCATAATATTAAGCGCTTGTTAAATATAATTACAAATAAATTTAATTAATTAAAAATAATCATTAGTTTTATGTAGATGCTGGGCACACTACGTTTCGCGGTCTCTTGGGCAGCTCGTTTGGTGACGGTAACTATCCCCTTACTTACAGGAGACCAATGTGAAATAACAGCATTTGTGTCGTTGTATTTCGGTAAGTGAGTAAGGGATGCCAGAGCCCATTTTTCTTTCTTTCCTAATCCCTTATCCGCACTTGCAGCACCTGTGGCGATGGTACTCATCTACCGTCAAGTGATCCGTTAGCATGTCTGACGACATTAACATTTAAAAAAATCTCCATAATTCCGAATCTAGTTCTCGACATATGAGTTAATTGGTGCCTTTTGATTGTTAGTAGCGTTGTTTGTATTTATAGGCGCCACCTACACTTCACACCAAGTGGACCGTAAACAGCACCTGCGAAATTCACATTAAAAAGTAAGACCCACACAAAATTTTGTATAATAAAGAAATAATTTAAACATTCATACACCAAGTTCATGTGATAAGTTGTCGCGTGTTGACAGGAACATTTGCTGTACCCTCTACAAAATGTAGGGAATATGCGGGCTGGGTCCTAATTCGTGCTAGGCATTAGATCCAGCACGAGTCGAACTAGCGTTCTCACGCCGCAGCCGCCGCCCGGAGGCAACGCGCGCGCACGACTCACAACAGATATAAAATTAATTTATCTATATTCGCGGTGACCATACATTTCATGTTTTAAAAACTGTTACACAGTCTCCGAATATGAAAACATTGTCCAGGTAACAACACAGTAAGCAAACTATAAATAATTTGGAAACTGGAAGTTATTACACGAAAAATGAAAGTTATTAGTTCCATTATCATATCTATACTAATATTAATAAAGCTGAAGAGTTTGTTTGTTTGAACGCGCTAATCTCAGGAACTACTGGTTCAAATTGAAAAATTCTTTTTGTTTTCAATAGTCCGTTTATTGAGGAAGGCTATAGGCTATATAACATCACGCTACGATAAATAGTATTATATACTATGTATAAGCAGTGTCAAGTACTGAGCGCCCCATGCGTACGCCGACGCCCGCCGCCGTATAGGCCGTAGCGAAGCGTTGCCGAGTTCAGCTAGTATTAGATAGCTAGCTGTGCCCTGCGGTTTCAACGACTTTTAATTTAAAATGAATCAAATTGTCTCTCTTCCTTCTTTCGATAATGCTCGACCGAACTCGATCATCACATTTACGATTGCATTATGTGTGTACCTACCACACTGTTCGAAGCACTGGTCCTATTAAGAATAGCACAGTAAGAAATCTGTTCATTATTATTAATAGTACATTCACTATTCCTATAAGAAATGAACAAGTTTTCAATCTCTAGCAGATTAAAAAATCAGGTAGGTAATAATTGTACGAGTAACAGACTAAAAACACGATTATTGTCTCAGCACATTTTTCACTCTATTACTGCAGCCACACCTAGGGTCTACTTGACGGTAGGTTTCTACCGTCACCTGCAACACACAAACAACGTCACAGGTGTTACAAGTGCGTTGTCGACAATAGTAGAATTAAGGATTAAGGATCACCGAAACACAACAGTACTCATGCTGATATCACGGCGGTCTTCTGTAAGAGGACGGTTATTGCCACCAGACGGGCAGCCCAAATGACTGCGAAACGCCGTGTGCCCCCTGCCACACTATGTGTGGAGAGAGAAATGACGAATGGGAACAAGGTTTTTTATTTTTATTTCTTTATTATTTATAATAATCTAATACACTGTAATTCTAATACACTGAACACCTCAACCACGTGCAAAATTAAAGTTTCTTTAAACAGCAAATATATTTTTGTTCCTTTTTCTTTTTCTTTTTTTTGAAAGCATTCGGTGAAATTCATTTTCCTTAAATCATTTTATGTTTTATAATTATGAAAATATTTGATTATATTGCATATTAATTATTCACTTAAGTCTTATTACATACTGGCTGGTGCTGTGATGACGTGGCGCCGCCACTGCGACATGTTAACCACGGCTAACATTTTTCCAGAATAAAAGTTTTAATTCAGGTAATAAACATCCATACATCTAACGCCTTTATAATATTAGAATATATAACTCAACATAGTATCATTATTCCATATAAAATAAGTTAAATATTGTCACCCTATTCATATAGTTTGAAACGTTTTAGCTTTCTCCGCGCTATCTTGTGATTTACCGTCTCGCTAAACGTGCCCAATGCTTTTTGGGCGTATTTTTACAGTTTACAGTTATAAGTTGAGGTGATCATATTATTATTGAATTATTTTAGTGTTAATAGTTTCTAAATTATTGTTGTATGAGGTCGGAGGTCACATGTACAATTGATTTCAAATTATAAATTTACGTACTTGTTATGTACCTAAATTCTATCGTAATTTAAGAGTTACGACGCATATAAACATTGCGTACATCAATTTAATAAATAGTATAGTTATTGCCCAAAGATATTGGTGATATAGTTTAGGTGAGCTAAATAATGACAAGTGAGGAAATAGTAGTAGGCAACAGCTTGTAATTAGATATATTTACCTACTCTAAAAAATCGTAGTTGATCGTAGATATTATTATCTTCTTGTTACTTTTTTGAATTTATTTTTACTTTACTTAAATTGGTCAACTAATTTAGCCTTCGTTTAAGTTACAAAGATTTTACAAATATTTATTTATTCTTGAATAAATTCTGATTTGTCGAACAATTTCGTAACAAATATTTTTTAATAATAAAGAAACTATTATAAATAATAATAAAGAAATATATTCGCGAGTCAACCTTAGTGACATCTAGAGGAGCCACGTCTCAATTCATTGATTCATTGGGATTTCATTATAAAATAATGGCAAGTTCTCGAGTTTTTAATCCATTATTAATGCGGACAAACAACTTTTAATACGACGCAACAATGAAAAAAAAAAAACAGAACAAATGACAATGACGCAAATTAATAGGTACTTTTAAATTCCCCAGAGTTCCGATTTGAAACGTTGTCATTAATTACAAGTGGTCAGATTCAGAAAGCATTTAGGTAGGTATGTCTCACGTAATACCGGAGCGAGTTTTCTTAAACCATTTGGTTCTGATGTTTCTATAAAATTCATATTAAATATATTCCGGTTCCAGCTTCGCCCGGGTGCAATATATACTATGTAAGGATTTAGGACAAGAAAGGCTGACATTAAATATACACCCACTTACTAATCTGTACCACAGAATAAATAATAGTACTACCGCATTTATACTTATAAAATGGTTTGTTTTTACTATAAACGCACAGCCAAAACTAGTGAGTCTGGAAAGTTGAAATTTAGAACATATAGTTTTATTTTATAACGTATGCTCCCGCTACGAAAGGATTTTTGAAAATTTCAACTCCCTGCGAAGCCGAGGGCGTATTTGATAATATTTTTTGAAAATATTACTAAATAATATTGAGAAAATAGCGTTACACTTCACAATTACATTTAAAGCTAGTTAAATAATGGATCCCCTCATAAATCAAAGTGGACTTATATGTTTTGCAAGCTTCTATTTTTAATAAGCCTTTGCTAATTAATACAGTAATACTATATCGAAATGATAAAAAGGTTCTGTGGATACTTGACCCACAGACTCTTTGAAGTGTCGTGATTTGTCTCTTATATATATTGAAACTGCGAGCTAAGAACACATAGAACGAAATAAAATTTCCCACAGCCTGGCCGTGATTATGCAACGAGGCTGGTGTGATCGTGTAGCTCGCCCACTCTTCGCACGCGCACATGATGGACAACTTGCATCAAACGTGACACTCACATTACACTTTTAGCCGTACAATTTAGGTTTCAAAACAACTTACCACCATTATTGTTTGTCAAGCGAAGTGCATATAATGCACCTTTCGTGTGTGTGAAGAAAAATATTGAAACGAAAACGCTCGGCTGGCGAAACGGTGGACACTGACTCTAATCCCGGCCAGGCCTGTCACTATACTTCTACACATTTCGCATTTCGCAATCATTTGGGCAGTCCGTCTGGCGGCAGTAACCACCCCCTTACAAAAGACTACTGTAAAAGACTACAGTTCTGTTTTGGTGAATGAGTAAGAGATGCCAGAGCCCGTTTTCCTATGCCTTCCTAGTCACTTAGGAGTACTTACAGCACCCGTAGCGTTGCTTGTATTACAGGCAACGGTAACCACCTATACTATCAAGTGGAACCGTCAACCTGTTTGACGACCTTAACATACAAAATATATTTCAAATAACGATCACTTGGTCTAACGGTTGTAGGAAAACCTGCATGTCATGCATGTCTTAGAAGACAATCGATCTTTAAAGATCTGTGATTTTCTAGCAACTCAAAGAAGCCAGCGTGGGGGTCTATAACTACTCATATTGCGAAGAGGCATATGAAAAGGCAGTGGTATAAAATCATATTATATGTGTGTAAATGGAGAGAGATCAACTAAATGAATTTGGGGTTTTACTGTTTACTGCAGAGAAACAAATTTAACAAATTGTTGTTTATAATTACTAAATAAAAAAGTTAAAATTATTAGATTTTACATTGTTTTCGGTTTAATGTGAACGGACCTTTATTGGTAACCTACTTTATAAAGTAGTTGAAGATTTGCAACAGCTTAAGACGTTCGTTCAAGTCTAAATGCATCTAATGTTTCATACCAGTAAAGGAATAAAATTATCAGAGTTCAAACGCCGCGGTCCTAAGTAGGTGTGACTAAACAGCAATTTCTTGCTTATCTCTTGTTGCGTTCAGATTATTATAGATAATAATGCTCACATTACTTTGCTTTGTTGCTATTGATAGTGTCAGTCATGCATGTATGGTTAGGTCACCTGGGTTTTGTATGAAATTATGTGCATATCATTAATTTTTTAAGATTATTGAGTGAAGGCCAATAATGTTAAGAAGACAAGATCAAAATGAAGGCACAACCTGGGCTCTGGCATAATACTAATATAAAATATTTATATGGAAAAGGCTGTTAAGGTGCGTCTAAATTAAATAACATGCTATAAAACTTTGTCAATTAGGTACAAACAGTATATACAAACAGTCCAATCAGCTAGAGTCAACTACGAGAAGGAGGTCAATTGACGAATCCAGTATGTATGGGCAGCGTTTGAGAAGCTTTGGAACAACTTCTCATCCAAGATTCCTTAGTGCCTAAAAAATCAAAAAATTTCGACCAATATGAAATGTGGTCTCTAACTCATCACTCAACGAGGTTTGGAAAGGACACAGCGAGATCGAATAAGGAATGAAGAGATCCGTAGACAAACTGAAGTTACGCACATAAGCCAACCAATCAGTAACTTGAAGTAGCAGTGAGCAGGACTCATAGTACGGAGAGCCGACGTTCGCTGATGCTGCGGGAGGTTCTCGCTGAGGCCACGGACCGGCAAGCGCAGCGTAGGACGTCCACCCACAAGATGGACAGACAACCTGATGAGGGCCGTGGGTCGACGGTAAATCCAGGCTGCTTCTGACCAAATTAGGAGGAAGGCAAATATGCTTAGCAGTGAACGTTTTACAGCTGAGATGGAATATCATCCATTTTTTTGATCCTATAATTCGGCATCACCTGCCTATCAGTCCTGGTTGATAGGCGACTGTTGCTACCTATACCATCATGTGGAAAGTACTGCCTATCGCCCTTACATTTTGGCGCAATCGTCTGCTGAGACCTCTGACCCGATGTAGTTTAAATTTATTGCACCTAACCGGTTCTTACACATTAGGACTCCTCTGTCCCTATTCCGATAGTACGTTACGAAATTGTATTGCCGTCTCGTTTTCTCGAGAATGGATTAGACAAGGACAGGTTTAGCTTGAACTTGATGCCGTACCTTGAAATGAACAGAATAGTGACTTTAATGCCCTTGGAACTTTGAACTTGAGTCTTGAATCTTACTAAATTATTTTTAGTGAAATGATTTTGCGGTTTGAGTGAAAAAGTCTTGCAAAATAAAATAACCTTATTGTATTAAAATCAATTACGAATATGTAAAGTGAAAGATACTGGGAGTTTCATATAAAAAATATATTGCACTCAGTTAACGAATATATTAATCACCAAGAATTATTACCAAACATTATTATTCAAACTGAAGTCAACAATTCTATTCAAACTATTCAAACTATTCAAACAATATTTCGATATGATTAACTATTAAGTATACCAATATAGTCATCGCAAACATTGTTTACATAGGTTTCTAGCGACCCTAGTCCCAGAAATTTAGCAATGTAGGTTACAGGTATTTTATATTTTTTTTTAATTAGAGAAATGAGATAAATAACCCTACTAAAATTAATATTTAACCGATTTCAAAATTCAAACGATTGTAATGAAAAAATTAGGTAGTGTGTAGATTTCCATAGGTGTCGTGTTATATCAAACTATAAACCTTATCTCGAATCAAACCATTACCGAACGCTAGGAAAACGATACTTGGAGTTAAAAACAGAGATCTCTTTCACTCCTGTTTTTCATCGTTTTATAGGCGTACACCGATTTAATTTGACCTCAGGTCGACACGGCCATAATGTTTTATAGAGGCCTCGGTGTTTTACGATTGTCACATTTAATTACTTCATTGCCGGCAATTAAAGTTTGGTGGAAAACGATTTTTTATGTTTTACAGTCACATTTGGGTAAATAAAGCTTGGACCGCTTTATTTCTTTTTTACCACACACGATTTGGAAATAGTGTTGTGGAATGTTCAGGCTTTCATCTATAATTTTTTGTCGATGTTTATTGATAAATGCATTTGCTTTCCAACTTAAAATCACTGAACTAATTGATATTTTATTATTGAAAGAAATTAGTATTCGATGGAAATTAAATACAGTTTAAATTATTTGGCACATTGTTTTAATGGTCACAACCGAATTTCCCAAAGGGTTGTCCTTAAGTTGAATATGGACAAGACGACAGTTACGTTTAATGTCCATGTTTCATTCAACCACAGTAACAGTTGGAAATTCAACTCTGGAAGTTGTTGACGAGTACATCTACTTGAGACAAACAGTCCAAATAGGTATAGCAAATTTTGAGAAGGAGGTTAATCGTCGAATCCAGGTCGGATGGGCAGCATTCGGGAAATACCGAGACATCTTCTCGTCCAAAATTCTTCAGTGTTTAAAACAAAAGTTTTCGACCAATGTGTGTTGCCAGTGATGATATATGGCGCCTGAAACGTGGTCACTAACTATGAATCTCGCAAGAAAGCTCAACGTTGCTCAGCGAGCTATGGAGAGGGCTATGCTCGGGGTTACATCGCGATATCGAAGTTAGTTAGGTAATTACACCCGTGCGAAGTCTTCACGAATCACTTCTATAAAACGAAATAGAAAAATTCCTTTCTGTTAACATTATTGTAACCTTGTTTTGCGTTATGATCATGGAGAAAAAACAACTTTTTTGGGAAGGCTAAAATAAATTATTAATAAATAATAACGAATGCTATTTTTATTATAAATAAATAAAACAGGGTTGTTTACTAAAATACAGGTTGTCAAAATTTCTATGATTGCATGAATTAGAGCATCGATAAAATTTTAATCGAAAAATGTAGGTACATCCCTAATCTTGTAAGTATGGATTTATTGTCATCACTATCTTTGAGTCGCGATTTATGAGTACGTCGTACGAGCATTATTAAAAAATGACATTTACAATCCTAATTAGTAATTTATTGGAGACTGTATTGTATTGTCTCGGTTTTAAATATTGCAAATTTTTATGTAATTATTTATTTAATTATTTACATTCAAACGGTTACATTATAATAAAATGGTGGGTAATGTCCTAAACCCTTGATAGGGTTGTCTAAGTAGACAATGAGTTATCATAAACATAAATTGTAGACAATAATAAGTCATATAAATATAAATAATTCATCGATTGCATAAAATTTGCTCCAATTTTTAATTATAGTATCTTATTTTTAAATTTAATAAAATGAATTTTATTTTAATTATAATATCTTATTTTTTAAATTTGATAAAATGAAATTAATTAAATTACCATTTCTCATATTATTATTAATTTTTTATAATTGTTTCGAGTGTTAATTATTTATAAAATGTGTTTTTAGTACCTTTTTAATATTTTTTTGGTGTGATTTTGGTATGGCCGTTGTCAACATAAGCGCGCCGCTACGAGAAAACGATATATGCAAAACTTATAAGTTGGTCACCGTTTGATCGCTTGAAATAATATATCCCGCAACTTAATCATAACACTACATATTATGAGCCTACGTATGGCCTACGTATCAAAATTTAATTTTCCAATTAATACACACTGGATTATAATCCCGCTTATACTTGAAGCAATCTTACACACATAGGCACACACGACATTGTGTTGCTCACTTTGAAATTTACTTCATATTAAAACCAGATAATAGCAGCATAGATTGCATACGCGAATAATTTAAAGATCGACGCGCCAGAAGCGAATGCAATAATTGCTGCATAAAGAAGTTCAGGTGAAACTAATCTAAGATTTATATTGCATTGTTTCGCATACATTAAACTACAATTTAGTGCAACAATACCAAATGGAAAATCATATAGGGTAGTTAAAACTATTTGTAAGCAATTATTATTTTTATTACCTGTCAGCAATAAAAATAATAAATTACTTAATAATAATACTTAATTAATAAGCCTGCAAGGTGTAAATTTTTAAGGTCAGATATATTGTTGTGTAAACAATATTTTTTTACGAGGGGAGAAATCTTCAAAAATTACCTTATGAACAAATGCCGCATGCGATGCAAATGCCCATAGAGGTTATGCGGGACTTTTTACCCACTAAAACATCCTTCGAGATGGGTGCGGTTCTAGTCCATAAGGGACTTTATAACCTCATACCGACAAAAAACTGTTTTTCTCAGTCTGAGTTTGGAACCGTCACCGGTCGTCGGGGGGGCGAGAAGCGGCCCTCACAAATAAAAACTTAACTAATGCTTAAACTATAAGGGACCGGCTAGCCCTGGAGGGCCACTTACAACAGCCACGGCGTTGGCCGCGGCCGGCACAAGTGGTCCCTTGCGGGCGCTGTATCCTGGTGGCGCCTCGGAGGTGTAAAGCAGCGCGCGGCGGTCTTCTTCTTCTTTCGTGGTGTGGTCATCGCCAGCAAGCGCCACATTTGCTGCAGTGATGGCGTGCAAACAATTTTGTTATTGATAAAAATTACTTTTTTGTGATTAGAAATTAAAATTGTGTAAAATTAACTTAATTTTAGTTTTATATATTAAAAGTCGGGTAACAAGCTGACGGTCCACTTGATGGTACGTGGATACCATCACTTATTAAAATCAGCAATGTCTTAGAGGTTGCAAGTGCAAGGAGGGGATAGGGGATTGCGAATTGGGGTATAGGGGATAGGGGATTGCGAATCACTCATAGAAACACAATGGTAAGTATGAAAGATGTTATTATTTTATTTTCTTTAAGGGAGTGTTTACCACCACCAACGCAGCGTTGCCTGCCACTATCCCCTCCTAATCCCTTATCCTTAATCCTACTGTAGTCGGCAGCGCACTTGCAGCACCTGTAGCGTTGCTTGTGTTATAGGCGACGGTAGCCACCTACCATCAAGTGGACCGTGAGCCTGTCTGTCGACATAACATAAAAAAAAAAAAAAAAAAAAATTAAGTAACGAATTATTCAAAACTCTAGCTTTCGCTGCAACTTCGTCTGCGTTCTATTAACGTAATAATACGTTGATAGGCTTTTTTAAATCCGACTAATAGACCGACAATTACGGACTTCAGCTTTATGATATTAGTAAGTATAGACTAGCTGAACCCGCAACTTCGTAAGTGTGGTAAACCGATTGGAATGAAACAAACACTAAATGTTACGGGAAGCTTGCTATATAATACATCTGTGAAAACCGCATTCAAATCCGTTAAGCCGTTTCTGAGATTGGCGTGCATAAACGCACATGCAGACAAGGAGACAAAAAATTTAAAAACTATTTTTTTGACCTCGGTAACATAAGTACAACATTGTTTTTGAAAAAAAAAAAATTACGTTTACGATTTTATTATATGTATAGATTACTTATTTTCAGGCAATAAATTTTATTAATATTGTCAAGATGAATCTGCAGCCTTAAAGTAAAGGCCTTAAAGCCTTAAGTTTTGAGAGAAAGTAAGAAAAGATTTCGTTGCCGCAGAAAATTATTCTTTGGCCAACAATAAAAAAATAAAATCAATGAATGACAAATAACAACTCTATTTAGATCCAAAGGAGCTGAACGAACCCGCATCGGATAAATAACGTGCTGTGCTAATCTAATTACTTAGCACAATGTCTTATTTGTGAGTTTTTGTTGTGCAATTAAAAGCGGGTTCGTTCCGCGTGTAAACAGCGATCGGCGCGGGCGCACCGATTTGTTACAACTCCACTCTCTGTAGGGAATTTGCGATTGTTTATTATAGTTATAAAAGTGTTGCTTTGTAAAGTCTAAACAATTTACACGAGGACATTAGTTTTAATTAAACGACAAACACGATTCCCAAACAAGCATTTCTCCAATCTGGAAATTTAATTAGCTCTATTTGAAAGATTTCATGAGCATAATGTAAGTATACCTGGTTTTTATCAATGCTCGATAAGTTAATAAATAATAAATAATAGTAAATATGTTTCCTTTTCTTTTTTTGTTACCTACGGACATTTTTTTTTGTTTTATGTGAATGAGGATTACCTACCTATAGAGGTTAGGGTATTTAATGTTCAAGCTCCTGGCTCCACGGCTGACGAGAGCCGCAGCCGCACTCGGACGACTCCTCCCAAACCTGGGAGGACCGAATTCGGCGTGTCGTCGACTTTACCACGGGGTGGTAAGGTCGACGGCACTCTATGGAGCCCCGGTGTGGGCGGAGTCCCTCACTCCTAGCACCCGGGCCCTTTTGCGGAGACCGCAAAGGGTCATGGCGATCCGGGCAGTGCGGGCGTATCGCACTGTCAGCCACGGGGCCGCCTGCGTGCTAGCAGGCACGCTCCCGTGGGATGTCGATGCCCTGGTTCTGTCCCAGGTGCATCGGCATCGGGTCGCCGCAAGGTCCCAAGGAGAGAGACCCGTCGCCGAGGAAGTGCGACGGGTCCGCGCAGAGGCGCAGGAGTGGGCCTTGCAAAAATGGAGTGAGGCTCTGTGTGTGCCTACCGCCGGCCACCGGACGATCCTCGCGGTTCGTCCGGTTTTGGAGGAATGGGTGAGGCGCCCACGAGGTGACCTCACCTTCCATATGGTGCAGGTAATGACCGGACACGGGTGCTTCGGTCATTACCTGCACAATATAAAAAGGGAGGAGTCGCCGCAGTGTCACCACTGCGGCGATCCGGACGACACGGCCGAGCACACACTACAGGAGTGCTCGGCTTGGAGATCCCAGCGTCGGGAGTTGAGGGCGGCGCTGGGAGGTGGAGAGGTCACATTGCCAATCATGGTAAGAGCCATGATTGGGAATGTGACCACCTGGAAAGCGGTCGCCTCCTTCTGTGGTGATGTCATATCACAGAAGGAGGCAGCTGAGAGGAGGCGAGAGGAAGAGGCCGGTCTCGCTCCCATCAGACGCAGGCGGCTGGGCAGGAGAATGCGGGCATACCAAGCTCGTTTTCAAATGCCTGGGTGTCTCCGGGCAATCCCCCATTGGAGTAAGCCTAGTCAGCAATGACTAGGCTGCCCTGGGGTGGATCGGAGTTGTTGCCTCGGCAGAACCCGGTCCACCCCGCTCAAAGGGCAAGGAGACACCGGGGAGTTTTAGTGGGTAGGACCAGTCCCTTGACTGGGTGAGTCCCACATATCCCTACCGCCTAGCCAGCGGTAGGGAATTCGTAAATGGATTTCTCCTCGTAAAAAAAAAAAAAAAAAAAAAGGTATTTAATGTTAAAATAAATTAAATAAGTTGGAACAATATGTACATTTTATATTTATATAAGACTTATTATATTATGTTGCAAATAAATAGACATGACGTTGCTCTGAAAACAAAGATTTTATTTTAGTTTTTACACAATAATTATTATTTAAACAATAACTTTAATAGAAAACAGTTTACTACCTAATGTACCTGAAGACTATTTATTAAATTTTATTATTAAGAAATTTCCTTGTTATAACTATTTTGATATACAAAAATATTATTTTTAACAATTAATGACAATGAGTTCTGTCAACTCTCAAATATAAATTTTCTCAATATAAATTGCTTTACCAAACTTCTATGGAGTACTTATATTCCATAGACATAGTCCATAGACCGATAGAATTAAAATCATAATTTCTTTACATTTATATATAAATAGTAAACAAATTATAACTCTGTCACTGACTTGGTCAAAAGCATTGTAGTGGCAGGAGACACTGCATTTCTGTCATAAACTGAGAAGTCTGTCTGGCGCCAGAAACACTGATTTCTGACGTACCACACTCTCATTTTATTTTTCCTACCTTGTATCATACATATTTGTAAGTACCTAGGTATCTTATGATATAGATTTTAATTTTATTTGAGTTGTTGTTTACATTTTACTATTTATGTAGCTACATAGTGAAATCAGCTGTCGGCTTTTTTTCTAACTAATTACTACCTAAATTATACAGTACTTTACTTATGAACTACGGTTACTATTGAACGGTACTTGAATTATTGTGGAGAAAGTACATAGATATTAAATTTACGTCAATGGGTAGATAATCATTACCACGTCTCAATAAAAGTAGCTTTCTGTGTTACCAGAACTATTATAAATTATACGTATCACAAAATTATTAAGCATCCAAACATCTATCTTGTTATATTAGTGATAACACATAGCAGCATAAACATGAATGATTTTATTATAAAGTATCTGTAAGGATGCGCGTGCGCCTGTTCTGTCGTCACAATTAATACGATTAACACGCTTGAATTGGTCAAAACATGTCCCCGCCCGCACCGACTTGTCAGCTCAGTAGAGACGGCCATAGACATTTAAATTACCATAATTTAAAATAAGAATGCGACTGTATAGCGATTCTGAATTCATTAACCTTGAACCCGTACACAATAATAATTGAGATTATTTTTCAATAGTATGCTTATTTCACAATGTTTGGCTGTATTTTCAAATCTACGCATATTATCATGAAATCGTAAAAACCGTGCCTGTAGGTACATTAAATTTTTTTTTTAAACAATTTGAATACGTTGTACCTACCTAAGTACTTACTTACGTTACCGAAATCAATAAAATAGTTTTAAAAATTTTCGTTTGTTTGTTTGTGCGTTTGTATACATTATTAACCGACTTGAATGACGTTTTCACTGATGTTAACATTTAGGATTTTTTACATTTCCGTATCATTAATTCTACTGTAATCGGCAGCGCACTTGCAGCACCTGTGGCTTTGCTTGTGATATAGGCGACCGTAGCCACCTACCATCGAGTGAACCGTCAGCCTGTTTGCCGGCTGTTGTCGGGTTAAAAACAAAAAAGTTACGCGCTATACCGAATACCACGCGTACGAAGTTGCGGGCTCAGCTAGTTTACGCTGCTGTAGAATGTACCTATGTGATCAAAAAGCTATCTTACCTACCTTACTTACCTTATCTACATAACTTACTCAATGTTATATTTTTTGAGCATTTCGGTAAATACATATATTGTAATATCCCTCAGATAAATCAAATTTAAGTAGGTACTTATTATTAACATGGCTAGGTATGTATGTCAAATGTCAATTAAAAACCTCCAAAGTTTCCAGATTCCTCACTGCAAGTCTAGAAAAATTGATAATACCTGATTTCTAATAACTTGTAAAATTTGCAATATCAAACAATGATTTACAATAGGTATAAGTAAGTAGCAAAAATTATATGAAGTTTGATCGCGATTTTAATCAGATCTAATTATTATATATATCAAAGATTTTCAACTGTATAGATCGGGCAAGACGAAAGAATCCGTAATGTGACATTTAGAACCACGTGGTACAAAATCGCTCAGTCCATCGCCAACTTTACAAGGCTATTTAGCTACGCCATGGCCACCCTGATTACGACGAGATCAGCGTGTCTGGCAGCAGTAACCACCCTTTCACAGAAGACCACTGTGAAATAACAACATGTGTGGGTACTTTTCTGTTTTGACGAGTGAGTAAGGGATGCCAGAGCGAATTTTCCTATCTAATTCCTTATCCTTTATAAGGCCGCCAGCACGCTTGAAGCAGTTAGCTGCTGATTAGATGGGTTAGATGACGGCAGCCACCAACTATAAAGTAGACCGTCAGCCTGTCCGACGTGACGATCTTTAAATAAAAATAAAATAAAACGAAAGTCTTATTCTTGACATACCTATGGCTCAAAGAGCCAAGCTCTGATTTGTGTACAAAAACTGAAGTAGAAATGAAGTGCCTATGTTGCGACACTTAGATATCTGAAAGCGACAATATATAGTCACTTACGAGCAAACTCAATATCTCCCAAGTAGGGAAGAAATAAACAGAATAGTAGGCTTGCTCTATAGCTAAGAAGCATAAAATATAGATAAATGGATGTGCACATAAGCTAAATTTGAATGGGTTGGTCATGTTGTTAGAGCGACGTTAGACCAAGAACGAGAACAGAAAAGAAATAAATGTAGGAGAGGAGATATTCTCTCGTAAACAGATAAGTTCTTAGTTCTTACAGATAAGTTTAGGCATTTTGTAAATTAATTGTTTACATTTTATATATTTTATTTTTACCTTTAATACTTATTATGGAAATAATAAGTTAAGCCAGTGACAATACAAAAATTTAAAATAATTTTAATCTTTTGCTTGTGTTTCTAAATAACATATTTCATTGAAGTCTCATAACGATATCGAGTATAGAACAAAAAGAATATGGCGCGTTTAACCAGAGATGTTATTAATGGCATTATTCAAATTCCTTTATTAGATTAACAGTGGGAGCCCTACTGTGTAGAGAATGCAAAAATATATTATCGTCTTTAACTTGTATGGGTGTGTTTCATAAAAAATCATAAATGATTTTTAATAATACTCACAAAGAACTAAGTGTAAAACATAAATTATAGTATACGAAGATGAATTTGTTAGTCTAGACACTTGCCCACAATGAATTTTATTGGCAGCCTGCCTGCATTCCTTTAACATATATATGTTATTTAATCCTAAATTAAAACAATAAAGTTTAGATACAATTAATTTACATTAGAATTTATTAATCTGAATGTTTATGTTCCTAAAACTGAAAATTGGAATAACTTCAAAATAATCATTTAATCAAGAAAATACAATTTAATGAGAATAATAAAGCTAATAACTTTATTGAAGCACTACAGGCGATCGAATAAAAACATAAACTTTAAGTACAATGAGGTTTACCGCTACTGACCAATAAAAGTATATTTACTCCGAGTATGATAAACGCGTCGCCGGGATCAAAATAAACTCTTAATTTTTTAAATTAAGTATGGCCGTCAATGCTTCCACCACATACAGTGGTGTCATGACTTAAGCCAATAAACATGAAATATCACGTGGTCGTGATGCGCATGCGTGATCATTTTCATGCTTCAAAAAAAAATAGTTACACGCAACATACGTAAACAAGTATTTTTTTTAATATTTCTAGTCAAGAGCGTCTCTTAAATAAATTGTATTTAAGAAGAAGTTAGGATTATTGTTTAAGTCAATTATTGGCTGATTTACTCGCAGTGGTTCCAATTTTAATGCCCCCTTGCTCTATCTTTAGACGCTATTTATTTTGCTTTTCAATAGAGCTCGGTTCGGCATATCCAAAATTTTGCAGAGATTTATCAAATAGATTTTGACAAACCCGTTGGATGAGTGGTTAGGATGCTTGCCTTAACGCTCTGAGGCTCTAGTATGAGTTTACGATACTACACTAATACTACACTCGCTAGCGAGAACGTAAAACTTTTGTATGGGAAATCGTGAACTGTCAATGTCAAATTATCAATTTTCCATATAAATGTTTTACGCTCTCCCTAGCGAGTGTAGTATCGTAAACTCATGCTAGAGCCACTGTTCTAGGGTTCCCGGGTTCGATTTGCGGCAGGGTTGATTTTTGAAATGAAATTTTCAAATTTGGCTCTGGTTTGAATCTGGAAATTAGTGGCATTGCGTTTCGCAGTTATTTGGGCAGCCCGTCTGGCGGCAGTAACAAAAGACCACCGTGAAATAACAACACGTGTGCTGTTGTGTTTCGGTGAGTGATGCCAGAGCCCATTTTCCTATCTCAATGCCCCTTATCCTTAATCCTATAGTGTCCGGCAGCGCACTTGTAGCAGCTGTGGCGTTGCGTTATAGACGACCGTAGCCACCTACCATCACCTACCGTTAGCCTGTCTGCCGATCTTAACATAAAAAATAGATATACCTAATAGAGATTTCATTTACTCGGTTAAAATAGTTGTCATACAAAATACAGTTAATATGACAACATAAACTATTATAACTTAAAATAATAAGTTTAAACTTAATAAAGTTTGGTGTAGATTGATGAGCAGTTCTTTAAACGTTAACTCAGAGGTTTCATAAGATTAAGAAATCAAAGGTCCTTACAAAGTATTATTTAATAAATAAAATAACAACATTGCCATGAACTGTCAGATTTCATTAAAAGAAATAATCGAAGTACTTACTAAAGCCTTCATTCAAACAATTTACAATTTTGTAAACGCTCTCGTCAAAGTCAAGATGGCTGTTGTACACGAATTTTTAACGAATTTGATATTGGTAGCATTTATAAAAGATCATAAAAGCACTTTAAACTACTAAAAAGGATAACAAATTGACACCATTGTGATAGACATCACGAGCGCAGATGACGATGCAGTGATGATATGAATTTAAAAACGAAATATGCGAGCTGCTTCAGTTGACAGTAATCATGTAACAACAATAATAAAAATGGGGCTTACGGTCAACGCATTTCGATATCAGGGACACGATCAACTCTTTCATTTGTCAGGTGAGTCAGCATTGTGTTGACGTTACGTTTTCAAAATGCAAATTTTTGAAAAACCGAACAATACAAATCTCGATCAGTCCGTCTCGATTCGTCGACGGTATCGAGTTCCTGTCTCGCCATGCAATTGAATTCAGTCGATCACTAATCGATGTCTTGTCCGTGATAGGCACGGTCGGGGGCCGCGGCCGCAGGGTGCCGGCTTACCACACAATCCATCGTTAACTTCTTTCTTTCTTTCATTAACGCCAACTCTTATAATACCGACTCTATTTATTGCATCAATAAAGTCCATTGTACTTAATTCCTTATTAAATAATATTCCTTTTTGTACTTAATTTTCTACCGCATTTTTGTCGGTTACCCCGCTTGTCTCACAGCGAAAATAAACTTTGTGGCTTTTTATACAGAATACAATTTAGAATAACTGTGCCCGAGCTCTTAATCCAATATGGAACTTTGAATTAAATTTAACCTCATTACCTATCTTAATATAGGATTTGCCCTTTCGCGCCGACTAATCACAAATGAGCATGTAAGGTCTTTAAATTATGTTGCATTGACTTCATATTACACTTGTTTTTATTTTTTACTTATTTAAGCAGATTACTTATTCATAATTTGTTTATTACTTTTGTTACATGGATATTCCTAGGTTTAGACTTTTCTGAGCTTACACAGAGCTTCCAAATATTTAATTGTATCTGTGCCGTGTTTCAGTTCCAAATATCATTGTTGTCGCAATTGTAAGTAATGGAGAAAAAAATCATATCAGATCATAATCTGTGCATGGATGAATCGTGACCTGTAGTTTTAATATAGAGCCATAGTCATTCGTTTCCAGTACTGGCATATACAAAGTGTGGAAGGTTCGGCTGATGATGACTGCAAGAGTCAGCGCAGCCGCTCTCGTGGTAGCCCCCCGCAGTCACGCACCAGGGGCCAGCCTGGCCCGCCGAACTAAATCAAATAATGACTAATCGATTCTCTCTTATATTGCACAGTAGGTACACGTCAAACGTTATTCCCTTTAATTTTTATTCGTGTTTCTCCTGTTTGCATAAATTCAAGTTCTTTATAGACAATGCAGTGATTGATACGTTTTAATAACGGTTTAGTGGTTGATTGATGTTTATTAGTTCAGTAGTCGGAGTTTTGGAAATCATTAGACGAATTACGGTGTCTTATGAAGAATAATGACAGCGCTGCTTGTGGTACTTAACTTAATTCATTTGAATATTTGTTATTTATGATTCGTCTTGAGTGTACCAACACCAATGAGTATGTGCACGTCTATAATTAAGGCAAATTCAATCAATTCTTATTTTTTACCTCTCTATTAAGGGCTTCACTTAGGCAAATGACATTTACAATAGAACTCGCTGGCGGCGGAGACAATTCAACAGGCCTAGAAATTGTTTTTTTTTTGTTTTTACCATTAGAACAATACGCAAAAAAAAATATTAATACAATTTTTTAAACTGACATTAACTTATTAATAGGTACAGGATTCATATGCGCGCAATAAGCCGTTCTCGAGAGAATTTTCAATAAAAGTAAAATTCTTCTTGTGTTCTAACTTTTTTTGTGAAGTTTCTATTAATTTAATGAAAATTATAATTAATACAATTGGTTCTTCACATGTATAATCTATATTTTTTTCAAAGCAATTGTCTTGTCTATTTCTTGTAACATCTTCATTAAACAGTGGATATTTTTAGTATTTAGCGTTAGTCTCCACCTTAACTCAGAATCTGTTTGCGATATACTTTTTCTTTATTCGTTTTCACGTGTAACATTATATCTAATATTTTTTATCTGGGACAACTATAGATCACAAATAGTTGGATATAAATTTGAACAACAAATTTTGTGGATCTACCGTTCGAAATAGTTAATTTTATTCGATGGTCTTCCCTTGACACCCACGCGTATAAGATCGCGTTCACATTGAATTAGAAAACAGATTTTTTTTCATCTATTTTTGTAGCTGCATTTAAATTGACACTAAAAAAGACTGGAAATTCAATGTAGCTAAAACATCGTTGTCACAATCATTTTTGTAATTTAAATTCTTTAAATATACTATTATTAAAATGGGGAGGGGGGGGGGGGGGTTGTTAGTGCGATATCGCCGAATACGTGCGTAAACATATGTTTTGCCTTAGGAAATCTGTAAAGTACACCTTTCTTTCATTATTTTTATGCCCGTCAAAAACAACCTGCAACCATAATGTCTGTCTGGACATTTTTATCACGGTCCTTAATTTTCCAGAATTTATTAAATTAGATTATACAATTACCCGTATTTAAAGATAATATTTTAAAATTTTTAAGATATAATACTCTGTACTAAAAAATACACGTGATTTTGGGTAGGGGAGGGGGGGTTAGTCTTAAACCTCACCACGTATCACCAAGGGGGAGGGTTAAAAAAATCTAAAAAAAAACCTCAAGTGATTAATGGACGACCCCTTATTGATTTTTGTATCGTCCAGTTTAGAGATTCAAACATTTAATAGCAAATTTAATGTTTATTCATCGAGCCATAGGCTTGCCCTTGTTATGACTTCATTTCTTACCGATGTTAACGACCGTGTAACAGTCTACAGAATTGGTTTGTTTTCGGATCATTTATTCCTACTAAATTTTTAGAATTTATATAGTTTAAATACCAACTGCAGGTATTGATTAATACATTTTCCTGTTATATTTTCCTCTTATAACTCGTTGGATAAATTTGCTTTAGTAATAATTAAAGTTTGCTTAATAAAGTAAATAATAATTGTACATAATTCTGTGATCAAAATATTGCATACAAATATGACTACCTACTATGAAACTACTTAATAATTCAAGCAACGCCTGCCAAATTGATCGCAATGCAGTTAGAACAACGTGGACACTGGATACAATGTGCACAAATAAATTTATTCACACATTACCGTAAGTCATATCGTCCTTTTCAATTAAAATTAAAGAAAACCTTATGCTGTACAAAATTCGGTTGAAAATGGCTCATGTTGCAATTGACTTACATGGTTTTATCACTGTAAACAGTGATGAGAATCAGCGTGTTCACAGCGACTTTGTACGGGAGTCGAGTGCAGGTGACAAATAGTCACGCCATTCTGGAAAGGTCGGGGGCGATGCGACACGTCGATGTTTTTATTTGTTTAAACGGATGACTTAATATTAGTGTTGTGTTTTATCGATAAACAATAAAATAGTACCACACTACCATTAACTGAAGCATCGAAACCTGTTTGAGACAAATTTTATTTTAAATAATTGACGTATTTCATGAGATATGAAAGATAATATATTATGACTTGAAGTAAAATTAGGTGTATTACGTGTCAATATCAGAAGCACAAGTATGACGATGTGCGGAATTGTTGCTCAATAAAACTCAGTGTGATATAATTGATAATATCGACAACTGAGAAGTCAGTATGTCACATCCCTCATTTTAAAGATTCATATCTCGTAAATGTATGCATTCAGCAGCACATAATTCAGGATTACAAATTGTTTGTTTTAGGCAGAGACACAGAATGTATTGGCGCGATCTCAACTTAAAAGGGTGGTGATAAATATAATATAAAAATCTGATGGAACCGTGGAACATTGCGAAATGGAATGCCGATTATTTTTTCCCTCGTGACATTTTTCTCGTTTGTCTGTCAAAGAAACATGGAATTTAAATTTGTTTGTTAATCCCGTTGACAATATTTGTTTTGGCTTTTGTATATTTGAGTGTTATTTTCGAATGAATAATTTGAATACTGATTAACTTATGAACTCTTAAGTGTTTCTTTTTTATTTTGGTTTTTGCGCTTTATAAACTGTATATATGCAAACATGATTAATTAGTGATTAATAAATCTTCTTCTTTTGGTGCCATCTCCTACCAGAGGTTGTCTGTCATCGTAGTGAACCTTCGAGGTAGCGCGGGCGGCACGAAATAGCGATCAGTGGCTCTAGCATGAGTTTACATTTATATGGAAAATTGATAATTTGACATTGACAGTTCACGATTTTCCATACTAAATTTTTACGTTCTCGCTAGCGAGTGTAGAATTAGTGTAGTATCGTAAACTCATACTAGAGCCTCTGGTACTTCGGCAACACAATCCACGGAGATTTTTGATCTCTATGTCTACCCTGTATTTTTACCTGCATGATCAGCTCCAGCAGATCATACTCCTCGCCGTTCATGATATGCCCAAAGTAATACTTACAAATCGGCAAAACTGCTCGAATATCTATTGTCCGAAATCATCCCCTAGAAGAAGACCGTGTAAAATAACAGCATTTGTATGTACCTTGTTTGGATATTTGAGTAAGGGATGGCGCCAGAAACTATTCCTTTGAATCACCTTTTTTATTTATTTTTAATTTGAAGTCTGCAGACAGGCTAACGGTCCATTTGATGGTAGGTGACTACCATCACCTATAACACAAGCAACGCCACAGGTGCTGCAAGTGAGCTGCCGATTACAGTAGGATTGGGAAGGGTTGGGGAAATGGGCTCTGGCATTCTGTCGCATGGGGTTCCGCACGTCCGATTAAAAAAACGGAACCCTTATAGGATCACTCGTGTGTCCGTTTGTCCGACCATTCTCCCCCCTCTTCTTATCTCCGAAACTACTGAACCTAAAATTTTGAACAAAAAAAACCTATAAGAAGTCCATGATATTAAAATAACATGGTAAATCACTCAATATTGCGCGGATAGGTAACATCGTACGGAACCCTCTTCACGCGAGTTCAACTCGCACTCGTCCCGTTTTTTTTTTAATTTTTAAACCCGCGACACTTTACACGTAGTATAACTAAAACAAAATTTTGTTTGCTTCTGTTTTTGATTAAACAATAACCGTCCACGAATTTCAAATTAATTTTATAAAATTCACCGAATTTACTTTGGAATGAAAAATATAATATAGGTAACCTATCTTGATATTACCTATATCTATAATTATGTAATAATATTTAAGGATATTTTAAGGAAATATACCCACCAATCTTTACGTAAAAAATAAACACATTATAACATATATGTACAATTTAAATTGGTGGTTACATAGCCTGAGGTATCAGAAATCAATTTACTTCTGGCTCCCAAAAAAGTGATTTGAAATATTTTGACAAAATCTCTAAGTGAGTAAGAGAGAAGAGAAGAGAAGAGATACACAAAACTGCCTCATTTATCGTTTTGCATAGTCCCTTTTCCTCTTTCCATTATTGAAAATCGTATGAAAAATCCATCTGAACCATCAATTTCTCTAGATAATTCTTAAATTCATAATATATACACGATATGTACACATGGGAGCACATAATACCCATGAAAGAGTATAAAAACTTTATACAAAAGTACATAGCTGCATTTAAGCATGGTACGTGTGTTTTGAAGTTATAAAATGTTCATCAAACGGCTTTGAATTTAGTTTTCGACAAACAGGAAATACACTTGCTATAGGTATTTACAATATTTCACTACCCATTGACATCACATTATGACAAATTATCACAGTTTATGCTAAAATTCACTATTCTGCCGTTGTCGTCGGGCTTTTATATGTTAAAAATTAATGTTGTTAATATAATTTATTGTCAGTTTTGTATTGAGATGTGTTCATATTACTTTGAATTGAAACCTGTTTTAACTGTTTCTTTTTTACATTCGTATCTTCTGTGTTTTTGTTTCAAGGGTCAAGTGTTTCGTGTAGGTATGTGGCTAATCCATCTACCACAAGTGCCATAGTCGTTGCTACCTACCTAAAGCAATGTTTATTGATAACAGATACAAATTTGCTTCAGTTGAATTCTGAAAAATTCTAATAATTTTTATTATTATTTTAAGTAATTAATAATGTTAAAAAGACACAGTAGATTTTTTTTTCTAAAGATGACAGCTACAAGTACCTACCTGAGTATAGATATTCCTATACTTACTTGTCTAGGAATATCCATACTTACTTGTAGGTACTTGTTTCCTTGCATCCAAAACAAAGAAATAAGCATTTGTCAAACAATATATTGTGCATGTGTGCTGATGTGTTTTGCGAAGTGAATAAGGGATGCCAGAGCCCTTATTCTGACAGTTCAGTGGATCAGACTATCTGACAGTTATATAAAAAAAAATATTGCTGCATCCCTTACAACTTGCTTATCTATTTATGAAGAGGGAAGTCCAGTGAAACCCGAATGAATACCTACATTTTAAGAATTTTTAATACATTAATACGCCATCATTTACACAAACAGTTTAGAATTGCCAAAGCAAAAGAGAGTAGATTCGGCATATTCAAGATGTCCGGTCAAAGTTGACCATTTGACCCCGGTTGACCCCGTTAATGCTGGACCGGTACTGTTCTTGTGAGTCACCCGAAGACATGTTTAAAATGAGTTGTCTTCTCGAAATAAATATTAGGAGTTATTGATTGCATTCTTAGCTCTGTAGACAAGTACGTTTTTAATTTTAAAAATTTAGATAATGTTTGTTATGGAGATTTTCAAAATTATGGCAGTTGGCATTAGAGACCATTATTTAAAGTCGAGCATTTAATAACTGCACTATTACATGAACTATAAAAACACAAGTAGTATGTATGTATTGAACCTTATTAATGCTTGTTTAGGCACTAATAAGGCCAGCTACTCAGTTGCCGACTGGGCAGGCGTAGGTAAATGTAAACTTAAATGTATATGACTTTGTTTTATAGATTAAAAACTTATTTAAATACATAGAGACAAGTTTTTAAAATCATTGAGATAAATATTACATGATTATGAACTTAATAATACTTGTCTAGATTTACGAAGTAAGATAGTGCAAGATGCACTATGAACTTAGAAAATTAATGGACTTTCAATCGAAATATAAAGAAACATCCAATTTTAAATTTACTTGGTAATTTACTTGGTTCCGCAGTGAATAATGTAGACTCTTAAAGTGGAAAATTAGTTAAAAAAAAGTACATTTGATATAAAATGATTAACATAAATAGTTTTTCAAAAAATTAAGCCAATTTCTGCTTAAGTAACAAACGATAAATAAATCAAGTCAGATTTTATTGAAAACTATTACCTTTTAATACATATAATAAAATCGTAGATAAACGAGCCTTGTCCAAAAGTCCAAAAGTTTCTGTCCAAAAATATAAAATTAAAAAAAAACATACTTACAAAAATTAAAAAATATATGAAATATTAAAAATTAAAAAAATATATATATTATGTTAGGTAGGGGGAAAGTGTTTTCGCATACCTATAGTATGTATAAACTTGTAATAAAATCTCTTTGGCTGTACTATGTATTTGTATCTGGCTGGTTTTGATGACATTAAAAAGGGTACATTTCAAAAAAAGAAACAAATTAGTATAATGTTGTTTCCAGCTATTTTCATGTTTTTCTTTCTCTCAAAATGAGTAAATCTAATGAAGAAATTCGATACGTTTTAAAATTTTATTTAAAAAGGAAAAAATACAACGCATGCCGCGAAAAAAAATTGTGACGTTTACGTACCTAATGCAGCGTCAGTAAGAGAGTACAAAGTTGGTTTAAGCGTTTTAAATCCGAGAATTTTGAAGTCAAAAATGCTCCTCGCTCTGGTTGCCCTGTTACGGATAAAATGGACGCCTTTTTTGAAAAGTGGATATCAGTAGTTACGAGATAGCTGAAGAATTGACCACAAAACAGATTTGACACATTTGAAAAAAGCTAAGTACAATAAAAGGTCAATATTTGGGTGCCACACGAGCTCACTGAAAGAAACCTTATGAATCGTGTACCTACTCATTTGGATTCTTTATTGAGACGTAATTAAACCGAGCCGTTTTTGAAGAGATTGATAACTGGTGATGAAAAGTTGATCACGTACGATAAAAACGTGCGAAAAAGGACGAGGTCAAAAGTCGGTCAAGTTTCACAGACTGTGCTAAAACCCGGGTTAACTCGCAACAAGGTGATGCTGTGTGTATGGTGGGCATTGTTCATTATGAGTTTTTACCGCCGGGCAGTATAATCGATTCGGATCTCTACTACCTACAAGTGATGAAATTAAAGCATTTAATTGATCAGTAGAAAGGGTGTGGTCTTTCATCACGACAACGCTAGACCACACACATCTTTAGCCACTCAGCAAAAGAGTTTGGCTGGGAGGTGTTAATGCATCCGCCATATAGCCCTGACATTGCACCTTCAGATTTCCACCTGTTTCGGTCTCTTCAGAATTCTTTGGGCAGTGTCAGGTTAACATCGAGAGAGGACTGCCAAAACACTGTAATTAAATGTAAATTAACTTTGAAAAAAATAAATATTCCTAAATTTTACGAAGAAACTTTTCCCCAACCTATTGTATGTCAATTTTATTTTCTTACTTTTTGCTTAAAAACGGAAATAATTTTTTAGATTAGCATTTACAACCTTATGAAGAATAATAAGTCGCAATATTTTTATCATGTTTAAAATTCAAATATCGGTCTCTGATTAAATTACTTACAAATTACTTACAAGTTTTTTATTTTTTATTTATTTATTTATTATACATGAATAATTACAAAAAATATTTACAAAGTCCCATAAAACTGGAAAGCAGTTTGTCTGTGGGATCAAGTTAATGATGTCAAACTAAACATCAAAAATAAAATAGGACTAAATTTAAAAATAAATGTAACCTAAATTAAAAACCTAAACCTAAACCTAAATTTCATTAATTAATTTAAAGAAAGCAGATAATATTTCATTAACTTATTTTTATATATAGTTTTATTTTGTGAGCCCAATCGTATTAAACAACGATGTGATAACGTGTCCACCGTTTTCCACGTGAAAGTTGGGTGTAAGCAATTTCGTTTAGGAAAAAAGTTCATTAACTCTTTATAAAATACTAGTCTTATAGACTAGTATTATAAAAAACTAGTCTGTAACAAAATTGTATTATTATTATTTTATAATACATTGTGTACATTTTTTTATACTAAAATGTTTTAGGGAACATTTACTTAACTATATTTTATGAATAGATAAAAATTTATTAAGTATGACCGAGTATGACAGAAATATAATATTATATTTACCATTAGGTATTCCTACTTAAATAGTGTTTGTATATTTATTTATTTATTATTACATAAATAAATGAAAATGGTAATGAAAATTAGTAAATGAAAATGGTAATTCTTACAATAAAAAATAAGGCTAAAATAATTTTCTATATGCAAAATTATGTTAATAGCGATTGAGCATGTGTACTACTTATATTAACATATGTTTTTGTTAATCCGACCTATTTGACTAACGTGAGACATAAACATAACCTTAAAGTTGTCACGAAATTCTTAACAACCACTACCACATAAACACCGGGTGGATATTCAAATGAGGTCGGTAATGAGTGGCGGCGCATGATTTCTGGTAAAATATGTACATTATTTAGGTGCCCGACCGACGGCAGCCGCGGGCGAGGCCGCTAAATTAAAAACACGTCAAATGTTAAATTGGACCGAGACATCTATTAAGGTGAGTTAAGGTGCGGACATAAGGGAGTGCTTTATATATTTGTCATTTTTAATTTAGCCCTTATACACCGTAAGTAAGAACTACAAATACACATTGATATATTCATATTAATATCCATCATCCCATCGTCATCAGCCACGCACGGTCTACTGTCTACCTCATTCAGCCGCTCATCCAGCCTTTCAGGTCGTCTGTCTACCTGGCCGCTGGGTGTCCCACGCTGCGTTTTCCATCCATACTAGGTAATATTATAAATGTTAAAGTAACACTGTCTGTCTGTTTGTTACCTTGACTACTCAACCGATCATTATGAAATTTTGTATACACATTGTCAGGGATAGAAAAAAAGATATAGGGTACCTCTAATCCAGAAAAGAACTACTGTTACCTAGGGATCATCAAAAACTAAAAATAGAACGCCTGGCAACACTAAAACAGCAATAAAGATCTCGGGCGTTATATTTTTTATTTTTCAAAGTAGATAAAGTTGCGTACAAATGCTAGTAAGTAATATATGTATGTATGTTATCCATATATGTTATGTTAATATATGTTACCTAAGTAATATATAATTATCGAAATTCGAAATTAATTTCGAAACGTTTTAAAATTATGCTGCGTGGTTTTTGTAAGGAGAGAATCACTTGGAATAAAATATTTGACATAGTTAAAAATTTATTTAAAAATAGTCTTGTGTTTATTAAATCATTAATGTTCACTCTGGTAGATTCATACATATTTTTATATTAGGTTTTTTTTATAATACAACTAGCGACCTGCCCCCGGCTTCGCCCGGGGAAGCCGTGCAATTTTTATATATAATGAACATTCCCCGTTTATCCCTCTTTCCATTAGTGAAAACCGAATTAAAATCGGTCTACCCGTTCACGCGCGATGCCGTGACCAAGGGAAATGGGGATTTATTTTTATATATAGAGATTTTTTATCATTGTAAAATGTAAGTCGATAAATTGGAAATTTTCTAATTGGAATACAATCATTGAGGTTCAAATTTAAAAAAAAGTCTTGAGAAATTAACGAAAATATTTATAGAATCTTACAAGTATAAAAAAGACTAAGTAAGTAAGTAAATTAAGTAAGTAAGTAAGTAACTAAGTAAATTATCCACCGCTATTTTTCAACACAAGATAAATACTATTTGCACTCACTCACACTTAAGTCGACGCAACAACAAGCCGGTGTAAGTATGATAATTGAAACAAAGAAATAAGTAATAATCTCTAAAAATAACAATCCAATAATCGTGGTGTATTCTGAACACAGCTCAATGTCCAACTAGAGGTATCAAGAAACAAGAGCTTGCAGGCTTTTACTTAATTCAGAAGCACAGCGGGTGTTCCCGAAATCATTGGCCGAGCACCGTGAAATATGGTTGGTGGACGATGATCGGTGATCACCCGGGGCCATGTCCTGCGTGTCTTGAATTCTTACTCTGTGTTATTCTGGTAACTTTTTAAATATAAGGTAAATTAGCATTTGCTTTTGTATCTATAGGAAGTATGGTATTTAACTGAATTATTATGTAGGTACTAGCTGAGCCCGCAATTTCGTACGCGTGGTACAGCGCGCAACTTTTTTGTTTGTAAACCGTTTGGAATGAAACAAACACTAAATATTACCGGAAGCTTGCTACAATGTATCAGTGAAAAGTGCATTCAAATCAGTTAAGTCGTTTCAGAGATTAGCGTGCACAAATGCACAGGCAAACAGACAAAAATTTAAAAAAATAATTTTTTTGACCTCGGTAACATAAGTACAACGTGAACAAATTGTTTTTTGAAAAAATATTTAATTTACAGACACGGCTCGTTTACGATTTTATTATACATACTTATGTATATTAGATAAGCATACCTAATAGGAAACTGGCGACTTTTCAATATATGTAATTTAATATTATGGTTTTAACAAAATCTTTATTATTTTTTCCAGTATAGGAGATGTGTTAAAAAATTCTAAAGTTTTCTGGAAGATTATTGCCTTTTTTTTAAATAAATAAATCCATCATTTAATCTATTTTGTGATAATAGTATAAGAATCAATAATTGTTCATTTAAAAATGCTATGGTTAAATAAATAATACAGCTATAATAAATTCGCATGAGTCACTATTTAAACAAAAACCGTGAAATTCGCAACGATTTCTTAAAAATTTATAATTTCATTTAATATTTCACTAAACGTTCGCCGATTCCTGCTAACACCCGTGACGACGCTTTTCTGTCGGCGTTTTGCGAAACAAAAATGTAATTGGTTCGAACACATTTATCACAGATACAAGTGACGTTTGAAGTAGCAAAACAAATTATGAGACCTTTTTAGTTTCACAAACTCCTTTAACATTTATAACCGGCAAGAAAAAGTTAATTAAGTTTTAATAGAATTCAAAACGGGAGTGGTTTTGGTAGCCAAAAATAGGCGGAGAAGTTATAAGGTTTAATTACTTTTTGGATGTTAATGACTTCGATTTTTTGTCCAGTTGCCGAATGCTTTGTGCTTCTGTAGGGGAAATGTAAACAATTAATTTGTGGTAAAAGACTTCTGTTCGGAGAAATTAGATTATGTTTAGTCTCACTGTTTTAACTCTCATGCCATTTATCATTTATACGATCACATATACTGTTAACACTATATTGAAATTATCAAAGCCAATAGTACAGAATGCCGGAGGTATGCTCAAGGTATGAATAATGAGAGTTGAACGAGCAGAATAAGGGGTAAGCTGATGTGTCAACAAACAAGTCTCGGAGAAGAAAAACCTTAGATTGATGCGAAAATTCCTAAGTAGCATAAAAAGTATTCTGGAAGTCGGTTTGCAGTTCAGAAGGAACATCTATAAAAACAAGCAGTGAAAATATACTGATGTCTCCCAGATAATAAGAGTTGTACAACGAAGATAATGTTTGCTTAGTAACTTCCAAATTAATGGAATTTAATTACAAAATTAATTAAATTAATTAAAAAACCTCAAAAACATTGCAGTTAGAAAACGTTTGGATAGTTTCCCTCGCACTACATTTCGCGAAATAAGCTGTTATTCTTGTAGTCCAACGGTTTTGTGTAATTTATTGCACTAATGCTTGGATTTATGTCAAGATTATGTGAAATTGTTTTCTTTTTAAGTTATAATCGGCAGACAGACTGACGGTCCACTTGATGGTAGGTGGCTACCGTCGCCTTTAACACAAGTAACGTCACAGGTGCTGCAAGTGAGCTACAACTACAGTATGATTAAGAATAAGGGACTGGAAAGGAAAATGGTCTCTGGCATCCCTTACTCACTTACCGAAACACAACAGCACACGTAGGTACTGTTATTTCACGGTGGTCTTCTGTAAGGGAGTGGTTACTGCCGCCAGACGGGTCGCCCAAATAACTGCGAAACGCAGTGTGCCCTGCCACTACTTTTCAGATTCAGACCAGAGCCAAATTTAAAAAGTTCATTTTCAAAATTGACCTTGCCGGTAATAGAACCCGGGAACACTAGAACAGAGCATAAAGGCAAGTACCCTAACCACTCATCCAACGGGCTCATCAACGGCTGTTTTTGAACATAGTGCTGTAATTCCCGTAAAAAAGCTTTTAATTAAAATAATATTATTAACTCCTAAACGTTTATTTACATCCTTTATCTAGCCTTGTTGAAAATATTATTATATACTCCATACATTAATCCATGTATATAAGAGGCGAAAGGTAGACGCCCTTAATAGTCATCACTGAACTGTCCATTGAAATGTAAATGTCAGTCAACAAACTTATTTGTTTACACAGGAGTTTAGGTAAAGCATTGTGACAATGCTTCGTAAATTTGCGTCCAAGTTTTTCTCAAATTGACTGGAATCTGATTTTATGACTCCATTCTTGCGACTCATTTATAAACATGTATGGACCGTGAGTTTAACCCTTTGATGGAGGTCGCAAAACCTCGAGCTTAATGATTTACAAGGCACAGCCGTCACATTTCTAACGAAGAGTGGTTAAAATTGTCCAAAAATATTTTATGGTTTACCGAAACGATGCGGCGCGACGAATCTTCTTAATCTCATTCTGTTCGTCGTATTGAATCATTTTTATTGATTTCGCGTTGGACAACGCGGCTTGTATGTGTGTGCCCTTAATAATGTCGGGTTTTAATTGCTTGATATAAATCATTATCGCTTGTTACGACCACCGTGTGATTTACTTACTGCATTGACACGTGCTCGTATCTCTTAAATCAAGCGTTGATCCAACTCGGACTAATAATTTCCATTGTCATTCCGTGAACATGATTTTATGGGAATTTTAATGAGGTGTTTCAGATTTTAAAATATTTTTTAAATTTATTACGAAGAAAAGTTATGCCTTTGTGCTGATATCTTAAATTGAGCTTGACCGTCTGTTAATGAAAAATAGTTTCCAATTTTTTTAAGAGGATGAAACGCAGTTGACTGCTCCCTTGGTTTTTTTTATGTTAAGGTCTTCTGTAAGGGGGTGGTTACTGCCGCCAGACGGGCTGCCCAAATGACTGCGAAACGCACTACTTTCCAAATCCAGACCAGAGCCAAAATTTGAAAAGTTGGTGGAACTATCGTCGTCTATGGATGCAATCAACGTACAAGAATAATGCCTACTTTGACATAGTTATTTATACCGTGCCTTGAAAGTACCTATTATGCGTCGCAATGGTTAATGTTTCAAATCATTTGAGGCGTCCATGGGAAGATAATTAATTCCCGCTTTTGTCTTGTGGATAACGTAAGCAGATTATACATTTGTTTACTATTTTTTATACATAGTTGTATACGTTTTTGTAAGATTTAATGTATAACTGTTTATTGTATTGAATCAAATAGAATTTAATGAAATAAAGTAAAATAAAAAAAGTTAATCTGTATACATTAGCATGTCCATCTAGAAATAAAGACAAATTGATGCTTAATATTAACAACCAAAAAATATAATTTTTTTTTAATTATTAAAAAAAAAAGTCTTCATGAAACTAAATTAGTTAAGTATACTATTTCGTAGTTCATTTAGTATCACATCAACGAACAGGTCGTTTTTCATTAAGATTGTTTGTCTCTGTCAATGATGAGGCAAAAAAGCTTGTAACTAGTGTTTGCTTCTCAATTTACAACTGACACTTTGGAACAAAGAAATTAATTGATGTAAGAAATGAAGGAAACTAATGAATGAATGAAAACAGAGTATGTTATTGTTACAGAGAGTCCATCGAAAGTGAAATCCATGCACAGTATTGTGAAATCTTTAATTTCCTGCATACCAGGACGAGAGTCGAATCGCTTGGAATATGGCTTTTCCGAGTCAAAATTCAACAAAAAATCCAGAAAGACAGCGGAGCTGGGATGACTTCAAATGTCATATTATTTATGATGATTTACTGCAGGGCTTTACAGACTCAGATATTGCTAAATTGAAAGCGCAAAAAAGTCAAGAGCGGGGTTCTGGGTCCATCACCAAATTTGGGCACCTTCCTCGACTACAATACCCTCCGTCTCGCGATCGGGCTTCGACTTGGCACGGTACCTCCGCCACACCTGTTCCTGTGGCAGGGATGTCGACCGGTTGGGACGTTACGGACTTTCCTTATTTCAAGGCACGCCAGCATAAATGACATCGTAACGAAATGAAATGTCAACGTATCCTCGATGCTTGAACCAAATGGCATCGTAGTGATGATGGCAATAGACCTGATGGACTGTCACTAGTCCATGGAGCATAGATCGACCGAAGCTCAGATTAGTAAAATAGAGGACCGAAGCTTAATTTTAAACACTATTGTAAATAATTAAGATCATTAATTACATTTTCTTTTGATAAAATTTTTATATATATTCATAATTATTCACATTGTACATATTTAAATTTTAATTATCGTTGGTCTTGTAAATAAAATGATTTTATTTAACACCACTTCAATCACCGGCGTCAATCAACAAATCGTCAACCTAAAACTGATTTATGTATGTCCATACTCTACTCCAAGCAAATTTTAAATGGCACCAAGCAATCAGAATTAGGAAAACATCAGAATACATTTGGAGCAAACCTGTGTATCGAAAGAACACTATTTTCTAATTCTCAACCGTTGCGAGACATAGTTAATTTCTTTAGTCATAATGGTCCATTCTAGCTTACTTAAGACGGGCCTCCGTCAGATTGAACAAATTTTTTACCAAAATGAGCGCAACCTAATGAATCCTTATCCTTAATCCTATTGTAAGTAGTCGGCAGCGCGTTTGCAGCAGCTTTGGCGTTGCTTGTGTTATAGGCGACGGTAGCCACCTACCATCAAGTGGGCCGTTAACCTGTCGATCTTAACATTGAAAAAAAATTAAGGTACAATATTGCAAAATAAATTTTTGTAACTTCTCGGAGATAATCGAACTGATTTAAAATTGGAAGGTTTTTCTTAAACATTGTGTAAAATATGAAAAAATCGTTTAAAACTTTAGTAGGTACAGAACTTAATTTTAATAATTAATAAGCTTAAAAAATAATGTAGTTATCGCTGAAATTTTTAATACTCTTTTATTAAAGCCTTTTTTGGGAGTAATTTACTGTTTTTGTTTTTCTCGGGAAATATAATTTATTATATAAATCTGCCCGATTCTAACTTTTTAAATATAGTCTACGAGTGTTATGCTCTGTATTTTTATCTAAGTTTTAATTTTACTCTAACAAGCCAAATTAGGCTACGAAAATAAAGTTTGTCTGTTTAGTTCTCGTCTTAAATTAAAAACCAACCATTATTCAAAATTATGTAGTTCGTATTGAGCGGATAAGTTCATGTTTTTAAAAAAAAATAATCCTAACATCTTTGGCTATAATACATGCACACAATACGGTATGAGGTCATTAAAATTATTTAATTTTAAAAGGTTATATCGAATAATGTCTAAATGAAGAAAAATTCTGACAAATAAATTATAAAACAATGGCAGGTAATCAGACCTAGTCCTCCTTACAGAAGACCACCGTGACTTACCAGCGCTGTCTTATGATTCGGTATTTCAGTGAACGAATAAGTGTTACCAGAACTCCTTCGACTATCCCAACTTTATCCCTTATCCTTTACCCTGTCGGAATCGATAGAGCAATTGCAACCCTGTTTTATTTAGCTTCTGTTAGTGGTCGATTACCACAGTCATCTATAAACCATAAAATCATCATAAAAATATTTCTTAGTTGTTCTCTCTGAAATATAGCCCATTCTGTACATTCTCTCGAGGGCAGTCAATCCTATCCATCAAAACTAGCTCTAAGCCATTTTCGTCTTCTTCGTGACTTCTGCTATTGCCTTACAATGTGTTTTATGTATGTTTACTTTTAATTAGCTGACAGAAAACATCAATTACAACCTTAGTTGGCTATTGGTTTCCATTTGAAGACAAATTGTTTGAGGTGATAGCGGAATGCGTGGGAAATTGTTTACCGCAACTTGAACTGTGATTAATCACGACTTTGGATAACTAAGAATATCCTGATAATATTATTGTATTATAGACAAATCTACTAATACTTTCGTATATAAAACCTAATAATTATTGATTGCTAAAAAATACGAAAGAAAAGAAAATAAACTCTCCTATTAGGATTGCAAGAGGAAAAGGTCTTAGGCAAGGCAAGGCTAAGGTCCGCGATTGGAGATATCTTTAATAATGTCAGACTCAGCGCTAAGTACGGCTGAGTCTAGCAGTAATAAACACCCCCTTATGCCATCATGAAAAATAAATAACAAGAATGTCTGGCGTTCCGAATGCCCTACACATTGACCGAGCTTCAATCGGTCAAATCTCACTCCAGGGCGACGTTATCCCAGGCGAGGACCAAATACCTCGGTGTTACGCTCGACCGAAGACTTACCTTCTGTCCCCACATGTGTCAGGGACACGCTATACAAAGTCAGACCAATCATGACGTACGCTAGCACTGTCTTTGCGCACGCTACTCCCACAAATATATTGGATATTTGTGGGAGTAGCCTCCAAATACTTCATAACAGATTCCTGCGGAGAGCCGTGGGCGCCTCATGGTACATCCGCAACGTCGATCTCCACCACGACCTTAACTTCTCCTCAATTGACAAGTGCATCAAGGACTTCGCCTTGAAGTACTACGACAAACTCTCACGCCCCCCCAACCCTCGAGTGGTCAGTTCTCTCATCTACACGCCCGATGCCAATAATGCTCTTTCTCGTTTCAGAAAAAGACCTCGACACATCCTGTTGGACCAGGATGACCCATCACTGCAGCATACGCGGTGCTTGCTGGTGATGACCATGACGTGCAGCTACCCTGCACTGCGAAAGAGGAGGAAGACCGCCGAGCCGCTTCTCACCCCCGAGGCGCGACACGGATACAGCGCCTGCGAGGGACCTCCCGGCCCGGGAGCCACTTGTACCGGCCGCGGCCAACGCCGTGGCTGTTGCAAGTGGCCCTCCAGGGCTAGCCAGTCCTTCATAGTTAAGTTTTTTTTATTTGTAAGGGCCGGGCGCTTCCTAAGTCCTTTATGGACTAGAACCATGCCCATCTCTCGAGAAGTGTTTTAGTGGGTAAAAATCCCACATAATCTCTATGGGCATTTGCACTGCGTGCGGCATTTGTTCATAAGGTCACTTTTGAAGATTTCTCCCCTCGTAAAAAATAAATAAATAAATAAAGGAATGTCTGCTGTTGTATTTCAAATCAATGAGTCTAGACCATGGCTCTACATAATTTCGTCCTGGACCTTCCTCTTATCTGTTAAATTCTTAAAGTTACTTTAATTACATACATTTAAAAGTAGGGTGTTTCTTTTACAATTGTTAAAGATACCTCCATTACAAATTAAATCAAAATTGGATGAGTGGTTTATCCGTAAAATTTAACTGACTTTCTACATTAGAATAAATAAATTTTATTCTAATGTATGAAATATAAAATAAATGGGACAATTACACAATAATTATAACAATAAGAAATAATAAGAATTTTTGATAAGACCTTAAGGCCGTTCCCTCTAACCACCAAAACTCAGAATTGGGCCTCATATACCCCGCTAAGCAGCACAGGTTCGTCGAGCACCATCGCTCAGCTATCACTGTCACAATACATTTTGTGAGTATGAATTAGGTATAATACATAAGCGTATCGTTTTAAAAATTTAATTTTGTGGTTTTTGATTTATTTGTAATTAATTATATATTCATAGTACTTAAATTCTAAACCTGCCAAAATGTTTTAACATCCATTATCGATATTTTGGAATTTTTTTTGAAAAGTTTCATAGAGAAAATACTAGCAAAATTTGTTTGATATTCCGTGTTAGAGGTTTCGTTAGGATTTAATTATATCGAGTGAAATATTATAAATCGTGTATCAAAGCTGTCTTTTTACAGATGTATGAGAATAGGCTCGACATAGGTTACACACTCATCCAAACATAACAAGGTCTCCTATAAGGGTTTGGTTAATGCCGTTAGATAAGTTGCTCATATTGTGACTGTGGAATGCGCAGTATGTTTTATCACTCCAAAAAAAAAAATGAAACAATGTGATTTTGACTTCGCATTGAAAATGTAATTAAGCCATGCGAGCCAAGACCACAGCTTGTAAATGTCTATATAAGATAATAATAATGATACACCATCACGCTTCTTCCAGTAAGTGTAGATATTGGCATGCAAAATGGCGCAGTAGTACGTCAAACAATAAATGTCGCACCCAAAGTACGTCAGTTTATGATCAGCTCTCTGTATGTGTAGTTCCACAGTTGTTGCATACATATATCTAATTAAATTCTGTCTCTTTTATAATTATATATAATTTATAAAAACAATTTTCACCTTTCCTGACAACATATTAATTCTGTTATATATCCTATCCAATGTTATACAGTACCTAATCATTTAAACGTATTTGTAGATAAATATATGCAATTCCTCATTGTCAACGCATTAGTTGAAAAGTGGTTAATGTCCGGAGGGCATTTCTAATAGTTTCATTCATAACCTAACCAAATTATTTGATGCCAACTTAATCTTTATTCTCAATGACGTAGGATCTCTTTTGCAGTTTGAGATTGTTCTGTTGAAGTGAGGGTCGGATCGTGCCCTAGCTATTTAAAATGATTCTCGGACGGTAGAGGCGAACTCAGCAGGGAGCACTCCCTTAATTGGGTCCGCAATATGTTATATCTTCGACACTGGTTATTGTTACACCATTTTGAATTGGCCACTAATCTCATGTTTATTATAAGTTTATATAAAACTAGCTGGCGCGTGCGACTTCGTCCGCGTTGAAAAATAAATAATATAACACCTGAGAAAATATATGAGTAATATGTATAACGGTGACTACTGACGACATTGGATGAGTGATTAGGGTGCTTGCCTTAACGCTCTGTTCTAGGGTTCCCGGGATCGATTCCCGGTAGGGTCAACTTTGAAAATTTGCTGTTTTGTTTCGGTAAGTGAAGTAAGGGATGCCAGAGCCTATTCCCTATCTCTTCCCAATCCCTTATCCTTAATCCTATTGTAGTCGGCAGCGCACTTGCAGCAGCTTTGGCTTGTGTTATAGGCGACGGTAGCTACCTACCATCAAGTGGACCGTCAGCTTGTCTGCCGATCTTAACATTAAAAAAAATAAGTGGCGCCACTACAATTTTTTATATTCTTACGTGATCCCTCGGGAACATTTTTTTATCTGGATGAATGAAACTCTATATCCTTTTCTATATTCCTGAAAACGTGTACGCAAAATTTCACGATGATCGATTAAGCAGTTCAAGCGTGAGAAGGTAACAGACAGAAAGACTTACTTTCACATTTATAATATTAGTATCGACGTAAAGTGCAACTGCATATGTATGTAATACATACATTATAAATATTTTTGTACATAACAAATAAATATTTACGTTATAGTAACTAGAAGTATTTAGTTTATATTAACTATATAAACAGAAGTACTTATATCGTTTTGAGATAAATCTCATATGGGAAGGTCAAAGTCTGTTTAAACTATACTTATAATCTATATCTATACTTATTACTTATAATACTCGTATACTATATACTAATATTATAAAGAGAAAAGATTTGTATGTTTGTAATGAATAAACTCAAAAACTAGCCTACAGATTTTAAAAATTCTTTCACCTATAGAAAGCTACATTATCAGCGAGTAACATAGGCTACTCATCCATCTCTGCCCTTTACCCCCTATCCATACAGAATTGTCGTTTACCACGAATAAACTCAAAAATGATTAAAAAATTAATGTCCATACGTGCGAAGTCGAGACGAGCTGCTAGTATTAAATAAAGGGAGAGTGGATTTTATAGGTAAGTTTTTCATGTGCAACGTAAACTCTGCAAGCAATCTAGTTGAAAAATTCATTAACTATATTTTTAATACTTTATTCCAGATAATCTTAGGCTATAATGATGCATACTTACTAACTTCCTAATTGCAGCCGAGGCGCGTCGGTCTAGTTTACATGTCTTTTTTTTTTCAATGTTAAGATCGGCAGACAGGCTGACGGTCCACTTGATGGTAGGTGGCTACCGTCGCTATAACAATAGCAACGCCAAAGGCTACAAGTGCGCTGTCGACTACAGTAGGATTAAGGATAAGGGATTAAGAGGGTATAGGGAAATGGGCTGTGGCAAGGAATAAGGGATGCCAGAGCCCATTTATATCCCTTCCTAATCACTTATCTTTAACCCTACGTAAGATCGGCAGGGCACTTGCAGTACCTTTGGCGTTGCTTGTTTTGATAGATGACAATGCCATCGAGTAGACCGTCAGTCTTCTGTCGACTTTAACATTTAAAAAATCCACTCAAAAATAAGAAGTGAATTTTTATAGACGCTTATGGGAACGAATTTGTGTTATTTTCGCTCTCGGCGTTTTGGCATATAGTGAAGGTGTGTATTAGTTATTTAAATGAGAATAAGAATATATCATAACAAAATTAGTTCTAGAGGTTCATAATGAACAATTATTTATAGAAATGATTAACTATATACTGTCGAAACTATTTAACAATAATGCTCTAAATTCCAAACAAGCCCATTATATTATCAGTACGTGATCCTTCTACGACGTGACCACATTTAAATTAGCTTATGTATTCAATTGGCATCATTCGATGTAATATTTATAGTTCAAGCTCAATCCCAGTGCGTTAAGTGCTTGACTGTAACTTACCGCAGTCTGTTACACGGTTAGGCAAGTTTCATAGTAATTCTTAAAACAGTAACATATTTTCTACTACTTATTTGATTTCGGATAACCTATGTTTTTAAGCAATATAGCCTATGTGATACTATTAGTCTTAGTTATTTTAAAGTAAAGACAAGAAGGTTTAGTAAAAAATAACTTAAATATAATTTTGGAGATAGCAGAAGAGAGGCAGATTATACATTTGATAGCGGTGGCTAATGTAAAGGTATCCGAATGAATTTTGTCTTAAAAAAATATCTAAAATGATATCAGCATCTGTAAAGTAATATCCTAGTGTTAAAGATCAATGATAATCAGTGGAGAATATTCACGATAAGTCATCAAAATTTAATTTTGTAATATACTGTCATATCACTGTGGTCTTTTGTAAAAGAGTAGCACGGTTTAATGTTTCAGGATGAAACTACATCCTGCCACTACGCTCTCTTTGCATGATAAAAATGATAGTTACAGTCCAACTGTTTTAAGATAAGCAGCGCACCTGCATTGCTCTGGTGTTGCTTTTGTCCTTAGGCCGGGTAACCACCTGCTATCAAGTGGACCGTCAGCTTGTCTGCCAACCTTATAATTTAAAGAAAGGCCAAATTGATATTACAGCAGTGCACTGTCTTATCCCCTCTTTATCATTTACCATTTATTCTATCTTATTCTGCAAAACGTTGGACGAACCTGTTGGATGAGCGCTTGCCTTTGCACTCTGTCTCAGGGATCAACTTTAGAAATGAATTTTCAAAGTCGGCTCTGTCTGGATTTGAAAAGTATTGGCAAAGTAACCTGCATTTAGCAGTCATTTGGGCAGTAACCAGGAGACCACTGTGAAATATTAGCATGTGTGCTGTTGTGTTTCGGTGACTGAGTAAGGGATGTCAGAACCCATTTTCTTAACCCCACTCCTAATCCCTATTCATAATCTTACTATGATAGGCACCGCACTTGTAGCCACCTACCATCAAGTGGAGCGTCAGTTTGTCTGTCGGGCTTATAACATAAAAAACCCTATGGTATAACTTAAGTTATTGAGCGATATTAGTTATCTAACACCAAGTGAACTGTCAGCCTACCTGCCATCTTTTAAAAAGATGAGCGTTGTCTTTTTTACTTATAATATTCGAATATTGTTGTTTCGATAACAATTTGTACACAAACGAAGCATTCATCTGCAGAGGCCTTTATTGCAATAAAGTACAACTAGCTAACAACCGTATTAAATGGATTGCCCGGTTGAGAATTTACATTTAGTAGCATATTTATGTGCGGACACGAACGGTTACGTGGCTGCGAACTGTTCTGAGTTATACGTACATTTGTCAACGACACTAGAGGAGTGCACTAATTATTTGTGTAGCATCTCGCCACAGGTGTTTTGCTAAGTGGAATGTTTGTTGGAAATTATGTGATGCTTCTCTCACTTCTATTTTCGTTTGGTTTGAAATTCGATTTTCGACGTTTTTAGTGGTCATTAAGCTCGCTTGCTTTTCTGCACCCTCTTATAGAAGACCGATGTGAAATAACTATTTACTGCCTTGCTTCATCCACATTTTATCACTTATCCTTTATTCAATTTCATGGGCTGATAGTTGTTCATTACATTAATATTAATTATATTCATGAAATAAAATTGGAGACACTAGCTCATGAAGAAAAGATAGTTATTTTATGGAGATAAGATATTAATAAGAATAATAAGAACTATAAGAATAATAATAAGAAGTATTAGGGTACACTAATAAGAACGAAGCTGCAGAGCCTGGTACATAAGTAGACGCAAAGTTGCCTATCTGTGTGTATTCTATAAGATGTAATTCGGAGAGTGTGCTCTGGAGCTGCATGCTGCATACCGCCTTCCCCTTTCTTCTATCGGACATGCAGACGTATGGCTGGTTACTATCTTCACCTTGTCTAAATCCCTCTAATTCGGACCAAGCTCTTTAAAACATCTTTATAATCAGCACTGCTAAGGATTGGAACTCCCCGTTTTATTTCCAAGCTCATACAACCCAAATCTTTTCAAGGTTCGAGTGAATAGGCATCTTCTGGGTAAGCTCGCTCCATATTCGGCCTCATCTTTCCTACATGGATAGATGCTGGCCAAGAGCAAACCCGTCTTTAATAATAAAATAATAATAATAATATTAAAGTGTAAAGTTCAAATTACTTTGTTTCAACGACGAAGTATTAAGGGATATCGGCCTATTCCTTTTATCCTATCAGATCCTATCAGTTGACTACCAACTGCTAAATCGATGTATTTTTTTAATAAAATGCAAATACGTGCAAAACGAAATCAATCCATTTTAAAGTATCTTCTAAATATATTAATTTGTACTACACCTTTTTATTAACAAATCAAATGATTTAATTTATAAATAGGTAAGTAAGTACTTGATTTATTATATTTATCACAGTGAATTCAAACAGAATTATTACAGCAACTCTCCATAACGTTTATTAGAATTATAGCTTCGGTCTTGAATTCTATTTATTAATGTTGGTGAGCTAATAATTGTAACTGGATTTAGCAAAAGACGTTTTGCTTTAAAACAATAAAATATTGAAATGAATTCAATCTAAAACAACTCTATAAATTATTTACGACTTGTAATTTATTATCATTTTGGTGTAGTTTCATTGTTCGCTTCATTTTTCACCGAGTCCAGTGCGGCAGGTTGATATTTTGCTGAGTTTTTATTTATTTTAGTAATATGCAACGTTCGGGGAAATTGTGAATCAGCCTAGATCCAGTGTAAACTCGAAATCCCTATTTTCTTGCCTCTTCACCTCGTGGGTGAAAGGTCTACATTGCGCCTCCAGGTCAATGGTATGGTTCAGAACTTTCCAGTGCAACTTTACTCAATATTGTAGGGCTTATTGGTTGCAGTGGACGAATTGGAAGAATTATATACATGAGAAGGATTATACGAGTATATACACAGCTTAGAAGTTGTTACGACATCGACAGACTCGGCAGCACACGCTAGTTCGAATTCCGGTTCGATTTGCGCCTATGTTTACTTTCGAGTCTTTTCAATTTTAAGTATAGATTAGAAATGAGAATCACTTATTTTAATAATAATAAAAAAAATACTTTGAAATCCATTTGTCTTGACTTTGAAGACATGTGAAATCCTGTCAATACGCAGTTGGCTAACAATTTAATGATGAAAAAGGACCCATACCTCCTAACGAAATATAAAATGAACATATTTAGACTGAACATAAATTCAGAACCTAATATAAATGTAACATATTTGGACTGATACAGATTACACTAATTTAGTAATAGCAAATCACACTGCGTTTTACATTCATAAGCTGAACAACTCGTCTGTCGGCAGTAACCACAATGAAATAGGTACCACTTGTGCTGTTTTTTCCAATGAATGCCAGAGCCCTTTCTCGTATGCTCTTCTTTTCCCTTACGCTTTACTCTGTAAAGAATATTAGCACACTTGCACTCTTGGTTTTTCTTGTTTATATAGGTGACGGTAGCCACTCGCCAACAAGTGAATAGTCAGACTGCTTACCATCGTTTAACCCAAAAAATGTTTTCACAAATAATTTTAACCGTGAATTTTCATTCACTTAATATCAGTCAATAAAATAATGTATCCCATTTATTCATATCTCCAAATCTTCCTTTAATCATAACACACGTGCGTCATACATAATTTTATTAAGTTAGTAGATATAGACTTCGATACATGAGTGGATGTATTCAAATTGATGATTGATTTGAACATGCCTTGTAACCTGTGATTGAATAGAGATACATAACATTAGTGTCGTAGTTTATTCCGTGGCAGATGTTAACCTACGACCCGGTGTCGACAGATGGTTGGTGTTTGGGCATTTTCGTTGTACACTGATTTGAATGGTTTGGCTGTGAATAAAAAATAAACAATTTTTATATCAATCTTTATTCCAAAACACCAGCGAACAGTGATTTAACTACAAAGTTTCAATACTACGACCTTGTAAGAACGGAACAACGCTATGTATACAACAAAAAGTTAATTCGCATCTCAACACTCTCCTCTCTCGGCATCCACGGATTTATACCATACTAGCTCTTGCCCGCGACTCCGTCCGCGTTGAAAAAGAATATAATAAACATAAGTAACATAACGCATGACATCTTTATCGCGGTGACAACGGTGGCGTCGAGAAGCATCATTTTTTATATTTTTAGACGATCCCTCGGGAACCTAACATTTTTCCAGGATAAAGTATCCTATATGTTAATCAAAACTGAAAATGGTAGAAGAGGGAAAAAGAATACTTTAGCAATATTTAATTACACTTTTTAATCGCGTAACGAAACAAAACCGAAATACTAGGAAATTTTAATATAAAAAAGACAAGCAATTTAAAATAAAAACAAACAGCCAAAAGACTATATATATAAAAACTATACTGCAATATAAAATGTAGGTGAATTAGCCGTTAACATAAGGTAATAAACTATATACGGATATGTGTGCTAAATTTCATCCAAATCTTTTCAGCTGTTTTTGCGTGAAAGAGTAGGTAACAAACACACATCCTCCCTAGGTGTTCTAGGACCTTGTTGTGGTGGGGGTTTAACCCTCGACAATCCGAGCAGTTGCAGGGGTCGGTGGTGTCACCGGCCTTCCCTTGGCTGATCGGATTGTCGCTATGCAACTAAGAAAGCTCCGAGCGAGCTCTGAACATCGGAGCTCGTGGCGGAGCAAACGTTGGGCCGCTCCAACTGACAGTCGGAGCTTCGCCAGTCACCGCTCGCTGGGCCGAGGATCAGTACTCGGCTCATGCGGGTGTTGGCCGGTGAGAGACGGCACCCCCGGTCCTTGTGCGTTGGACCGAGGTATGAGTCTCGGTTTTGCGCATGAGGATCGGCGTGGGTCGCCGCGGGTGGATTATCTCGGATGGCTCTGTCGCTCAGTTGTACTCGGGCAACGCACGCGAACACGGAGCTCTACGGCAGGCATGGACCGTCTGGCAGATTACCGCAATCGTGACTTTGTGGGGGGTGGTGAAGATCCGGTTGCAGGGTACCGGCCTAGTAACCACCCTCCGCAGTCGTCCGGAAGAGTGAACACCCGGCCTAGTAACTCTTCCGCGACGACAACACGAGGTGGAGCCCGTCTTACGGGCTGCCGCGATTGCTGTGGAAATGTCAGGTGGAAAACTGGAAATGAAGGTGGAACCATAACCAACCGTATACCCATATTGCCGTAGAGATGAGCTGCTACATGAGCAGGGGTTATCGAGAGTTCCAGGTGGAAACGGCCTCCGACTCTGCGGTAGATTGTGCCGCAGAGAACAGGTTATGGGATACTTCAGAGATGAAGCCCCACGCTGACTTTTCGCTGTCAAAGGTGAGTATGGGCGGCTTGTACCGCTTCGCCCGGGGGCGGCGGATATGGGGTCGTCCACCGTCTTCACAACACCGAGAAATGAGGGGAGGCGTGCTGTGTGTTTCCGGCAAGCTCTCCATGGTACGGGGTTAAACTTCGCGCCTAATCGAGGTGGAGCTTGTAAGTGTACGGGCCTCGTCTGGCGGGAGGAGGCAGATGAATGTTTCCACGATCCCTTATATAGACGTCCCACATACCCCAACGATATCCCCATGGTCGGTGGGGATCTGGTTGGCAGACTTCCCCACGCAAAAAAAAGGTAACAAACATACATTCTCACTAACTTTTGCATTCATAATATTATTATTATGATTTTTAGAGGTACGGTAATCGAAATAATATTAAGAGCCATTTCACAAAATCACGCTGCGCAAGTGTAGCTAAAGGCGCAGTACTAGTCAGTGCGCACGAATGCATCGGAATATAACTAAATAATGTAGTATTGTAAATTAAAAAACTATATTTTTTATTAGTATCCTGATTGGGCAAGATTCCAATTTCAGTTGGGGCATGTTTTCATTGGAAATAACGTTCAGTATAATTGTAAAATGTCAAGGTAAAATCGTAGAAATTTATACTTCATATCTATTTTTTTTTTTTGGTGTTCTAAACTAGGTATCAAAAATCTGTTTTATTATGTGTCAATGGATTTATATTTGTGACCAATGGGTATTTTTTTTCAGTTTCATTTAATAATTTTAACGGTACAAAAACGTCTCTGAACTTACCTCTGCGCGTGTTTTTGACAAAATTAGCCGTAGCATTTTGGCTACTACTCAAAAAATAGAATAATATTTCAAAATCTGTTTTATTAAATGTCAATACGAAGAATTGAGCTATTTGAAACAATACTTCAATATCATATATTTCTTTTATAGGTTGGAAAATTTAACACTCGAAATTGTATAAATCAAGCGAATTATGTAAAATGGCTCTTTAATATTCTGTAGTTACAGATCGAATGTACGAAAGTATTCAAGTAATAATAAGTAAAAATTGATAATAAATTATAGATTATATAAATTCCGATCACGGCTTTAACATGAAATGTATACGTATTTTGAAACATTACAACTGCCAGAAAGCTTCAAAAAAATTTAACATTAAAAAATGTTGGCGCAGTAGGAAAAACGCGGCCTATCATGTCTAGAGGTCCGATTTCGATCCCCTATCATGCCATGTACCAATGGGTTTTTTTCTAAAAACTTAAGTGCATTCACTGACTGCTCTCAAACAGTGAAGGAAAACATCGCGAGGAAACCTGCTTACGTCAAATAAGAAATTCTAAGGCGCATTCACCAACCCGCATTGGGCCAGCGTGGGGGACCATATAGCACCTACGCCCTTGTTGAGAGGATAGGCCTGCGCCCTTTGAGTGGGGATATAATAATATAATAAATAGGCTGTTGGTGATGATTATGATAGATATAATTAAAGAACTTATATTACCTATCAAACCAAATATTACTCTTTGAAATAAAAACGTAAGTAATATTTTTTTTTTTACCGTCGCCGTCGCCTATGACACAAGCAACGCCAAAGCTGCTGCAAGTGCGCTGCCAACTGCAGTAGGATTAAGGATAGGGGATTAGGAGTGGATAGGGAAATGGGCCCTGGCATCCCTCACTCACTCACCGAAACACAACAGCACACGTGCTGTTATTTCACGGTGGTCTTCTGTAAGGAGGTGGTTACTGCCGCCAGACGGGCTGCCCAAACGATTGCAATAATTGTTATAATTCAGTACCAATTCTAACGAAGAACTGGTATAGATTTTTTTCTCTGGCTCAAAGAGGATCGCCGCCAAAAGGTGGCAATTAGTGACAGGTGCTCCCCATTCTACAAATCACATAAATTCCACTTATAATGTGTAGAAAAAAAAGTTGTTGTTCAGCTCAAAGTTTATCCCAACACCCTTTGTCAATGTCAAATTCGCTACTATTTTTTGAATTCAACACGAAATACGGTGACATGTGGGAGTAACTGTAATATGAAGAGTCATGATGACCGAAACAAATTCGGGGTTGAAACGATTGCGAAGGTTTTTTCGATATGATAGAATGCATCGTTTTTGCTACTTTACCCACGCCCTTTTTTATGACATTTTGACTGAAATGACTGGCGACTTATCGTCTGTCGTTTCGTATGCTTTTCTTACAATAATTTAATAAACTGTTTCTTTTGTTGGAATTTCTTTATTCGGTTTTAATTTAGTTTCGATGTGATTTGTGAGAAAAAAAAAAAGAATATTTTTACCTGGTATATTTAGTTGGTTAATAAATTCAAGAGCATGCATGCCTCCGTTTCACACAGGATTTATTAAGCAATTTTTATCATTAATTAAATAAAGGACATTTGAAACAAATAAGTATTTTTTTAAGACTAGTGTAAGACTTTGTGCTGGTAGGAGTCAGTATCTACTTATTAGATACTGCATGGTAATTTGATCAAAAAATTGACTCGGATGACTGTTTTTTTTTTTCATTTCGCTTAAAATAATTGCTCGGTATCGTTTATAATATTAGTTGAGAGGTGCCTGTTGCATTTTCTGGAGACTAATTATGTCAGTAATATTGATATTACCCAATATGAATACCTATAAATTTCTATAAGGAAGATCCGAAATAAAGAGATCGTCGGAGAGACAAGGTGGTAGACTTAGTCCAAAGTAACAACTGAAATGATAATGGGCGGTTCGCCATTTATTTTGACGGTTCGCTATAATAATAGCTAAATTAGCGCGAAGTTGAATTTTACGTCTAACCATATAAAAAACAAAAAAAATGCAATCATGTCAGTTAGGAGGTATTGGTACTTCATCGTAGATATGACAATATGATCACAGTCGAAATTTCCTCGCAACGAGGTTGTGGTTAATTAAAAATGAGCGAAACAATAACATACAATATAATGGGGCATGATAATAATGGGGGGTGATGTTACCACTATTAAAAAACATAGGAGTTTGTTAGCTATTATTTAGTTGCACTTTAATCTGAATACCCCGTCTTTTTGAAAATCTGTCCTTTTGAAAACAAACCATTTTAACTTATTGTCAATTTCATTGACTTAAAAAAGTTAAATGCCAAAGTAAATTCAACTAAAAAGGCGTCCCTATTGTAAACATTATATCGTTTGAGAGTTTAGACGTTAATCGAATTTTAATAACAAGACAATAACAGTATTTTACTGTAACATTGTCTGCCCACGGATACATTTACAAGTGGCTTGTAACATAAACAAGTCGACGGCTCTACGCCTCTCTAATGGATTCTGTTGGACTATTCTTTCAATAGTAAAACTTACAATTTCTAGCGTTCTTCTATTCAGTGACCATGATTTGGTAATATTGAAGACAATGTTTGTTATAAAAATCTGTTTTTGGATGCTTAATTTCGTTAGTATTCCTGTATTTATTATTTATCAGCTGTGCCCGCGACTTCCTATGCGTTGAAAAATGAAAACATATGAGTTATAATGCCGATTTTGAGACGATCCCTTTTTTCAGGATAAGAAGTATCTTATATGCTCATCCAAGTAATAAACTATCTATGTGCCTAATTTCATCCAAATTCTTTCAGCCGTTTTTACGTTATTAAACTTTCGTATTTATTATATTATTAGGACTAGGATATTAGGATTTGTTCATATGTTTCAACATGGTTTTAGGAACAATAATAGGTAATTTTTTTTACTGAATTTTTTTTTTACTAGAAAAAACATGTCTAAGTTTATGTTTTCGTAAAATCGTCTCGATACGCATAGTAAATCCTAAAGTAAAGTCGTCTATAGCCTGTAGGGGGCTATAGTCGTCTATAGCCAAGATGTTGCAAGTGAGCTGGCAACCTTAGTAAGATTAAGGATAAGGGATTAGGAGGGGATAGCGAAATCGGCTCCTTATGAGAAATGGGATAGCCTTACCTTGGAGGATCGTCGGAGCTTGTATTCCTGGGGGACTTTAATGCCCACCATAGTGAATGGCTTTTCCCGTACCAGGAAACGGACCATGCTGGGAGAGAAGCACGCAAATTTGCACTAACACTAGATCTCACCCAACTGGTAAATGTTGCAACGCGAGTGCCTGATGTTGGACATTCACCCAACTGCCTCGACCTTCTGCTGTCAACTGATCCAGACCAGCATTCCGTATCGGTCTCGGCACCTCTAGGGACATCCGATCATTGTCTGGTGAAGTCCGTGTCGAACCGCTCTCCTCCTGATTATAGTCCCAGAGGCACGAGGAGAGTTTGGCGATATAAGTCAGCGGATTGGGATGAGATGAGGCTCTTCTTTGCATCTTATCCTTGGCGCCAATTATGCTTTTCTACGAGCGACACCTCGGTCTCTGCCGATGCGATTGCTGATGTGATACGGCAGGGAATGGAATATTTTATTCCATTCTCCGACATCCCGCTCGGTCTGAAAGCTCGGCCATGGTTCAATGCGGAGTGTGCACAAGCACAAGCCCGTAAAGAGTCTGCCTACAAGGCCTGGGTTCAGGCTCGTGACCGCAAAATTCGAGATCGAAGGGTTCGTTCTAAGAAGAGGGCATTCAATTCCGCTGCCAAGGAATGCAAAAGGGTAATCCGTAAGACTCGTTTCAACCATATTAGACGAATAGGGGCCAAGTTAGCAACATACCCTCCCGGTAGTAAGCAGTTCTGGTCCTTATCTAAATCCGTTGAAACCAACTTCTGTCGTCCGTTGCTTCCTTTGCTGAAACCAGACGACTCACTGGCTCACACTGCAATAGAGAAGGCTAATCTTATCGCCTCTCTGTTTGCCTGCAACTCACGCCTGGACACCAGCTCTCAACAGCCACCATCAATACCTCGTTGTGAATCTTCAATGCTGGAGGTCTCGATTCACAACAAAGAGGTTCGAAGAGCACTACGGAGTCTTGACGTGAACAAAGCTAGTGGACCTGATGGCATACCTGCAAGGGTCCTGAAGGAATGTGGTCCTGAATTGTCTCCTGTACTTACACGCCTGTACCGTCTCTCTCTCAGGACGAATACCGTTTCGGCATCTTGGAAGCTTGCCAATGTTCAGCCAGTGCCTAAAAAGGGTAGTCGTGCCGACCCCTGTAATTATCGACCAATCGCCATCACTTCTGTACTCTGTAAGGTTATGGAGAGAGTGCTGAATAGTAAGCTGCTGACATATCTTGATGCTAACGACCTGCTCAGTGATCGCCAATATGGATTTCGTCAGGGACGTTCAACCGGGGATCTTCTTGTATATGTCACGCACTACTGGGGTGAAGCCATCGAAAAACATGGCGAGGCTCTCGCTGTGTCACTCGACATATCAAAGGCCTTTGACAGGGTTTGGCATGCAAGTCTACTTGGCAAGCTTCCTAAATACGGCATCCCCTCCGGTCTTTGTGGCTGGATTTCTGATTTCCTGAATGAACGGCCAATTCGAGTAGTCATTGATGGCTGCTCCTCGGACCTCACGGCAATTGATGCCGGTGTTCCTCAGGGATCTGTTCTCTCTGCGACTCTTTTCCTGCTTCATATTAATGACTTACTTCTTCCAGGAGTAGTTGCATACGCAGATGACAGTACGGTCATGGAGAGATATTTGTCCGGCGCGGGGGCCGGTCGCGATGAGATTCGTTCGGCAATGGTTGAGCGAATTGACTCAACCTTAAATCTTGTGTCCCAATGGGGAGACAGGAATCTGGTTGATTTTAACGCCACCAAAACTCAGGCGTGTTTGTTCTCTGCAAAAAGGAGCCCTTTCGACTTGGCTCCAACTTTCCGAGGTGCATCCGCACCTGTGGCCAATGATCTTGAGCTTCTTGGCATGAGGTTGTGCTCAAATCTCAACTTCGGTTCTTCTATCGAGTCCAAGGCCCAAACAGCGGCCAAAAAGTTGGGCATCCTAAATAGAGTGAAGCGATGCTTTACATCTGGACAGCTCCTCTCTTTATACAAGGCACAAGTCCGATCCTGCATGGAGTATTGCTGTCACCTTTGGGATGGCTCAGCAAAATACCAACTTGCTGCACTCGACTCGGTGGATTGCAGAGCTAGAAGGCTCATTGGCGATGATACACTAATAAGAACTAAGCTGCAGAGCCTGGCATATAGACACAAAGTTGCCTGTCTGTGTGTATTCTATAAGATGTACTTCGGAGAGTGTGCTCGTGAGCTGCATGAGATCATACCGCCTTTCCCTTTCTTCTATCGGACATGTAGACGTACGGCTGGTTACCATCCTCACCTTGTCGATATCCCTCTAATTCGGACCAAGCGCTTTAAAACATCTTTTGTGATGCGCACTGCTAAGGATTGGAACTCCCTGCCGGCGTCTGTATTTCCGAGCTCATATAACCCAAATCTTTTCAAGGTTAGAGTGAATAGGCATCTTCTGGGTGAGCTCGCTCCATCTTCGGCCTCATCCTTCCTACATGGATAGATGCTGGTCAAGAGCAAACCCATCTATAATAAAAAAAAAAAGTATATGCATCAATTACCATATAAAATTTGCACCAAACACAATTAGGTCTAGCGGGCTTCTTGCCTGCTAGACTTAAGTGGCGTACACTTTCACGTAATATTTAGTAAATTACCTATATTAGAGTGAAAAAATGAATAGTGATCATTTTAATTAAAATTAAATACGAGATTAAACTGTACTTTCTATATCTCGAAAATGTGGTGAACATACCGTAAGTAATAAATGTTAAAAAAATGCCATACAAAATCGGAGCACGAAGCTTTGTATAGTCCACGTTAATGTTCTCAATTCTGTTTTGTTGATTTCTATAAAATATTGTAAATGAGACGGCTACCACTAAGAGAATGACCAAATATTATTTCTGGGTGTACGGGTGGACGAAAGTTCATCAACATTTTGTGTTTGAGAAATATTAGCAAAATAATTTTAGTGATTTTTTTTTTATTTTTAATTTATTTGATTTATCTAAGTTATACACTAGCAACTGATTAAGTAGATTACAGACAATAGTGATGTGTTTACAAGTCACGGCCGATACAGCAAGGCCGATTGCATAGAAAAATCCATTTATCAATTAAGAAATATTCAAGCTTCTTATATTATCAAAATTCAAATTGATTATTTATTGGAAATATAATTCAATTTTCAATAAACGAAAATTATTCAATTAAAGAATTAATTAATTAATTAAGAATTAATTATCTCTTATACCTGCTGTTAGAATTTTTCACAAGCATTATACAAAAATTTCAAAAGGCGAGGACGATGCTTCATAACAGACCTGTGGACCTTACTGGATAACTAGAAATTTATAAAATTTTCGTAATTGTCGAACTTTAACTTGGGTCGCATAATACTCTCTAGTTTTTCAACCAATATTCTAAAATTTTTCTTGGAATCTTTAAAGGTCTGGAATTCTGGAATTCTTAAAGTTGTCATTAAAACCAAACTCCTCTCGAAAGGCTATTATAAGGTTACTATTATTTAAGTGACAATGAAGCCTGGAATTAAAGCCTGGATTCGGAGCTCATACTATGTTTAGTATTGTATATGTACTTTGATTTAAGTATTAAGTGTATATAATTGTTGTAATTTTAATATTTTAAAGATGACAAAAAGAATAGTATCCTGAGTTTCTTTCGGGGTTTCTTCTCAGGATCGTCATCTTGGTTTTTTTCCGAAACCCTGGTAAATTTAACTGGTAAATTTAAATGACGATCATAAGAGTTTCTTGGAGAAACCTAATTGATAAATAAATATTTTGATTTTAATTTTTCTGTATCATGATCATCGGTACTCAAACTGGGGGCTTAAAACAAGGTCGCGCAACAATATTTTTCACAATTTCACTAAACCATACCTATTAATTATAAGCATTTTTTAATCACACATAAGCAAAAGCAGTTATCGTGATGGTTGTATTTGTTTGTAATTTCTTCACACGTGAAAGATAATGTTTCCGTATCATGAAAAACGATTCCATCCACGATATTTAGGGGGTCGCAAAATATTAATTTGATAAATGTTGAAAGGGTTGAGAAACACTGCTGTAGATTGCCACAACATATAGTAGCTATCTCTTTTTCGAAAGAGAATGTCAGTTTTTCAAACCATGAAAACCTTCAGTAATTCAATGACAGAAAATAATTGATTGGAGGTTTGTTGTTGTTTTTGTTGTGTTCCGTTCGTGAATATGAATACTGGAATGAACTCCTCTGTCCTCATAATATATTTCCAATGCTTTCTTAGCACTTCCTTCTCTTACAAGATCTACTCCATCTGGTGTTAGACAACTGTCAGCAGCATTTTCACTAAAAAGAAATAAAAGTAAATTAAAAAAGCAGTTAATTTTATTTCTTAAGATATTCAAAGGTCTTGTAAGTTTACGAACTGATTTACGATTCTATAAGGTAATTTAAAAATCAATTTAACCTCAGTATTGTATAGCAAGTAAATAAATAGTGAGTTTAATTTGAAAGCTAGCTTTTGCTCGCGTCTTCGTCAGCACCCCTTTTTCTTAGGTGTTCTGATCTCGATTGCTCATATATTTTTGTCAGTCATGGAATTTCTTATTCTTACTTTTAGATGATGCCTCAGCAACAGTACTTTTTTTCTGGATAAAAGGATTATGTTAGTTAGGATTTAATTTATATAAGTACTTAATGTAAATCCTATAAAGAGTTCAAAGTGATTTTAAGATTGAACGACAAGTTGTTATCTTGAACTTGTCTTCATTTTTTTACACTAGGCTGGGATTTTCCGTTGCTGTACATATTACGCAATATGAATCCAGAAAAATCGTATATCCTTTATATTTTATTCACGGCTGGAGCTCAACAGGTAAGCATGAATAAATTCTCTGACCGATGACAAAGCCGGCTCACAGTCGGAGTGCGTTTTTCATAAAGTGTCGGTTCAGTTAAACGTTTTTTATTTGGCCATTTGCTACCAACTGCGTTATATGAAAAATGGCTCGTAACATCGTACCCTTTTCTCGTGTTTTTTTTTTTTCTAAATAAATCATGTCATTAAATTTTAATAGTCACTGTAACGCAGGCGGGTTAGTTAAGTCCTTTGTTACATCGAGTATTCGAGGACCCTTTGATTTGATTGTTACTATTTAAGGCCATTGTGAACTTTTGATGGTTAACTCGAATAAATGCCGACTTAATTTCATTAATCGAAGCCTTTGTCAGAATTAAGATTTAATTGAGTCAAACATGCCTTTGTAAGCATTGTTGTGTTGAAAGCCTTCGTGTAACAATGTGAGGAATTCAAGTTATTTCAAACTTGTTTGATGATTTGAGGATTGTGTTGCTCCTAATTATAATATCATTTTTGATAGGTGTATGTTATTATTCAGAATAAAAGCCATGTTTCTATGCAAAGTTAAACGGACCTTAACTTTTTCTAAAATATCAAACGGTTTTGAATTTGATGTAGGTAGTTTTATATATCGTCTATACAACCCTTTTGGAAAGTTTATATAAAATAAAGAGTGTGGGACATAAAGTCCTTGCGGTATATGTTACTAAAATTATATATTAAATTATAAATATTAAACGAAAAAAAAATCCTTGTCTTGCAAAATGTTCATTTTGTCTATCGTAATTTTAAAAATAATAACTTGGTAGTCGATTCGCACAAATTTGATACGACTAACACTTTGACACTTGACTCACTTGGATGAGTGGTTAGGGTGCTTGCCTTAACGCTCTGTTCTAGGGTTCCCGGGTTCGATTCCTGGCAGGATCAACTTTGAAAATTGAACTTTTTAAATTTGCTTCTGGTCTGGATCTGGAAAATAGTGGCAGAGCACTCTGCTTTTCGCAGACATTTGGGCAGCAGCAGTTACTGGCGGCAGTAACCATCCCTTACAGAAGACCACCGTGAAATAATAGCAAATGTGCTGTTGTGTTTCGGTGAGTGAATAAGGGATGCCAGAGCCCATTTGCCTATCCAATCCCTTATCAATAATCCTACTATAGTCGGCAGCGCATTTGCAGCAGCTGTGGCGTTGCTTGTGTTATAGGCGACGCTAGCCATCAAGTGGACCATCAAGTGGACCGTCGTCGGCCTGTCTACCGATCTTAACACTAAAAAAAATGGTAATCGCAAAGCAATATTTATTCCTAAAAAATTCAACAAAGGTTCGGAACATACTGTTTACTATATCAAAATATACGTTGTTAATAAATCAATACCAAAATTCAAGATGCATCAAAAGATTTTAGTTTGATACCAAAAAGGTGTGGGGCGGGATGTGGCGGGATAGCCACGGGCAAGGCACGTTTGCGGTGAGGTAAGGCACGGAGGGAGATGCGCGGGCGAAGGGCATAGGTCACGCGAGCCGCGGTGTACCTAGTGAGGGACAATTATTTATCGATAAAAAAAATTATCGGTACAAAAACTGTGGATGAAATCTTCCCAACAACAATTTAGGAATATTATAATACTTTTAGTAAGCAAATTGTTCTTATAAAGACAATTATTATTTATTACAATGAAGTCTGTTAAGAGCAGTCTGTTCGCCACAAAATTTCATAAAAAATCAGTTTAATAAAAAGTAATTACATTAATATTGTTTATAAGAGTTTATTGTCAAAGTTGTATTGGTATGTGTTGAGTATATTCGATTGAAAAAAGTGGACTGAATTTTTTTATTGTTGGTACGTGCAATCAATGTAGGCGAGGAAAGGAAAGGAGCCAAGGTGTCGCCGCCTATCTCATGAATCACCATGTCCTTGGTCTTCCAGCGACGAAGGCTCGTCGCACACGACACTCTTCACACCTTGAAAACACTCGCGATGCGGAATGTCGCTAACACTTGGTTAATTACAAGCTCAATGCCTGATAATAAATGCATGAATAGATGGGCGGATGAGTCTGCGCGGTGCGAAGTTTTATCCAGACTTGATTTTGCGGACGAATAATTCAAATCTTGCGTGGCAAGATCGGCGGCGAGTCGCACGACGACGCCTTGTCGATACGATTTTTTCTTACGACTGGTTTTACGGCGGCGAATTATTTATCATTTAATTTTTGTTGACAATTGGCGTTAACATATTGCTTATATTATGAAATATTATTCTAGATGTCCATGTATATTTACACATATACACGTTTATTAAGATAAAATATGTCTCTAACACATTAAGGTTTCCGACAATCGATATCGATATTCTTATAATTTCTCCTGTACAGCACTTCGGACCACACCTTGCTTCACCTACTTCGTCATGGCGAATGTGTAATTTTAATTCACCTAGTCATATGAGGATAAATATTAATATGTTTATGTGGTATCTTTAAAATAGTTTTTGTTGTTTATGAAGTTAGAAAAACTGCAAAAAATTTTGAACATTCTGTTTAGACAAAAGCAAATCATGTAGTATTAGTTTTTATGAGCTTTTCAAATAATGTTTTATAATATTAGTTCTAAACGCAGGCTAAATCTTGTCAAAAAATGAAATAATACACTCACCGGCACGGAAATTTGGCCAACACAGAAATTTGCGATAGTTTGCATTTTAATACTTTTTCATCCCAGGGAAATGGGCTCTGGCATCCCTTACTCACTCACCGAAACACAACAGCACACGTGCTGATATTTCACGGTGGTTACTGCCGCCATACGGGCTGTCCAAATGACTGCGAAACGCGGTGTGCCCTGCCACTGCTTGTGTTATAGGCGACGGTGGCCACCTACCATCAAGTGGACCGTAGTCTGTAGTCGTTTATGGCATAAATAGAGAGTTTTAATAATAAAAAGAAACTCAATGTTTTATGTCGTTATTTTATGGGAGGTTACCGCCGCCAAATGTGTAATAACAAACGAAAGTGCTCTGCATGATCATCCAAGGTCTTAAACTGCCTTGCGAAATGAGGGCTAATTAAAAATAGGTACCTACAGTAAATAACAAATTTATCTTCTTAGTTGAGACCTACAACGACGAGGCGTTATTTATTCACGGTGTAAAATTTCAAAGCACCAGTGAATGAACAAGAAAAGGAAGAAGAATCGATTGTGAGCAACATCGATGCAATCTCGATGTTGAATCGATCAATGTGCCTCGATGCAGATGAACCGTATGCAAATAAGTTCGAGAAGGGAACAATGAAGGTTCCTGCTGATAATCTCAGTGTTTTACATATTTAGATTAAACATATAATCTTATTTACACTTCCCACCTCAGCACTACATATGAGTTTTATACTTAGACAGTAGGTATTTATGATTATAAGATTATAAATTCTCGTTATTACAAAAATTCTTACTAATATTTTAAATATAACAATTTGTCACCTTTTCACGACTAAAATAAAAAAAAAATTTTGGTCAAATTTAAGTAAGAGGTAGGCAGGCAGGTTGACGGCCCACTAAATGGCATATGAATGTGGCATATTATAAGAGGTAAAGTTTGTATTTTTATTTATTTATATGTAGGAGGTAATCTTCGAAACTATGTAATCATCCGATTTTAAAAATCTTTCACCAATAGTTAGATTAAAATTTTAGGATGAAAATAGGGTAAATATTCCACGCAAGTCGTGGGAACCAGCTATCTAAAAACTGTATGCAACGCTTGGCAATAAACTAGGTACTAGGTCAGCTCTAAACCAAGATTAAATTCAAAACCACTTTGTCACAACAATAAACCGCTGGTTAAATCAAGTACATAGTAAGACGTCGTGTTCTTTACTTATCTGTGTAGTTAACAATTGAATGATTTGCATTCAGACCAACAAGATTTGCACTACAAGTTAATTTGTAGAGTTCCCAAGTTATTATAGTAAACTTTTAAATTTGGCTCTGCTCTGGATCTAGCAAATAGTGGCAGGGCAAAGTAGTTCCCGGGTTCGATTCCCGGCTGGGTCAAATTTGAAAAAATGAACTTTTCAAATTTGACTCTGGTCTGGATCTGCAAAGAGTGTCAGGGCACTTCGCAGTCATTTGGGCAGCCCGTCTGGCGGCAGTAACCACCCCCTTACAGAAGATCACCGTGAAATAACAGCACGTGTGCTGTTGTGTTTCGGTGAGTGAGTAAGGGATGCCAGAGCCCATTTTCCATATTCGCTCTCAATTCCTTATTCATAATCTTACTGTGGTCGGCAGCGTACTTGCAGCCCCTATGGCATTGCCTGTGTTATAAGCGACGGTAGACCTTAAAATCTTAAGTATACATAAATGTATCAGATTTGTATCTAAAAACTACATCAAAACATATCGTTCTGTACTCCATTAAATCCAAAAAAAAAATTCTATCCCAGGGGTCAAGCTTTCAATTTTCAGTCAACTATAACAAGTTTCATTCAATTTTTTTGCAGCGAAAATTTAACAACAAAAAATTAGCGGTGTAGGTGTTGACTAGCTAAAATCTAGTCCGCTCATCGAACACTATCGGTTTGGTGGTTGTACCAATATTTGAATATATTAATAATTGCTAACGGTAAGTCTGTTTCATAATACCTACATTTTATTCCATAAAAGACTTCATATGATACAAATCGAAAGCTTAGACAAGTCCAAAAAGCATGCATACACAGGCGTTTTCCTATCATTGTAATATCTTACAGTGTGCTTGAGACATAGTACAACAGACTCGGTGGAAAGCCCTGGTCGAAAGATTCGAATAATTTCATAAGTAGATGAAAGAAGGGGGAGACAAACCCTAAATACTAAAAATATCCATTGTTTAATGAAGATGTTACAAGAAATGGACAAGACAATTGCTTTGAAAAAAATATATATTATACTTAAACATGTGAAGAACCAATTGTATTAATTAGAATTTTCGTTAAAGTAATAGAAACTCCACAAAAAAAGTTAGAACACAAGAACAATTTGACCTTTATTGAAAATTCTCTCGATAACGGCTTATTGCACGCATATGAATCCTGTACCTATTAATAAGTTAATATCAGATTAAAAAATTGTATTAATAAAAATTTTTTTTTGTGTAATGTTCTAATGGTAAAAACAAAAAAACACAATTTCTAGGTCTGTAGAATTATCTCCACCGCCAGCGAGTTCTATAGTAAATGTCATTTGCCTCAGTGAATCCCGTTTAATCGTACATAAAATCAGACTTTGCTACATATTTATACATGCATAACAATTACTCAAACACGTGATTAGATTCTCCCCGCGTTAGATGTACATATCTACAATATTTAAACAGCAATTATTTAAAAGGCTGTTAATAATATAACTAGAGCAATAGATATCATCGACAAAATAGCGCGCGCGCCGCTCGCGGCGAAACGCAACGAGCTGTCGACGCTTCGGTCGAATGTTTTTACACTCCACCAACAGAAATCTGTAACTGACATTTCAAAAATAAAGTACTTTTTTATTACAATAAAATGATTTATGTTATCACATTTCTACTGAACATAATTTTGTTATAGTTCCTTGAATATTGACTGATTGATTGAACGATATAGTAAATTAGATGTATATGGAAGGTGAAATTTTTTTTACTCATATTTACCCTTAGATAAAATCGAATCTGTATTTAGCAAAGCAGATTGTGCAGGCTATAACCGCCGAGAGAGCATTGACATTATAGTGTTCTCAGGTAGCGACCAAATTCAACGAGGTTTCACATTTTGAGTCTGAAAAAGTAGCCCTAAAACATAGTAAATTCTCAAACAATAATTTACCACAATTTTACCGAGTTAATTGCTTGAATACGAATTTACCTTCTAATTGCAAGTTTGCACTAAACATTTATAATGTTGAACTAAGCTACTATTTCAATTATATTAAGTTATGTAATTTAAAATAAAACGGGAGCAATTACGGGATTAAATTAGATTAAATTGGATTGGCGATTACAGTGCAAATAAAATCCATTCAATAGCATAAGCATGATTGCCAGCATTTAAGGTGGCGCTGTACAAGCATGGGAACTCAGTGATAGGTATTTGGGAGAATTTGTTGTCTCAACTTACTATAATGAACTGAACTGAATAACTGAAGACAGAATGCGACGCAATACATTCGCGCCACTTATTCAACTCGCGAAAATAATAAAACATTCTCCAGCAACTCCAATATTTTAGAAAAACCTTTACAGATGGTAGCTATTGACATCCCAATTTCAAATGTACATTATACTGTCAAAGAACAGCCTGCGAGACTTAAAAATAAATAAGTAAAAGCCAGGAAAAGAAGAAATTAATAAATTTTATTATAAAAAGGGAAGGGTGGAGTTAGTGAAAGGTGTGTGTGGGTGGTGTGGAGAGTTTACAGACTACAGTGGATGAATTAAGATAGAAAGTAAATTTGCTACGCTACCCCAAGTGGGTCTCCTGCAGAATACGTTAGTCAAAAGAGGCCCCGTAGGATAGCGGCCGGAACGGTGGTAGGCCGGCAGGAACAGCAGCCTGGAACGGTGGTAGGCCGGCAGCGGCCCTGTAGGATCAGCAGCCGGAACGGTAGTAGGCCGGCAGCGGCCCAGTAGGAACAGCGTCCGGAACGGTGGTAGGCCGGCAGCGGCCCAGTAGGAACAGCAGCCGGTACGGTGGTCGGCCGGCAGCGGCCCAGAAGGAACAGCAGCCGGAACGGTAGTAGACCGGCAGCGGCCGGTAAGAACAACAGCCGGAACGGTGGTAGACCGGCAGCGGCCCAGTAGGAACAGCAGCCGGTACGGTGGTAGGCCGGCAGCGGCCTATAGGAACAGCAGCCGGTACGGTGGTCGGCCGGCAGCGGCCTGTAGGAACAGCAGCCGGTACGGTAGTAGACTGGCAGCGGCCCAGTAGGAACAGCAGCACCAGATGAATAAGAGAACAGAGAAACGTGAAGTCGATGTTCACTGGAAGGTACTCGAGGTCAGATCAGACACAGTAGTAAATATATATATATATATACTATCAGCTTAGAAGCTGATTCTCTAATGACCTACTCATCGGCGATATCTATTAAGAAACCTCTGTAGAACGAACCCGTTATTTTGTAAGAAAATTTGGAATTTTGAATTTTTATATGTTAAAAAGTTTATACCTGAAAATCTGACGTCATGGTCTGAAAACGGATACAAATATACTACGGCAACGATGTAAATAAACATAAAAGAAATGTCACAAAAATACATTTTTGTGAATATTTAACAATTCGTTTGAAAATATAAGTAAATGTAATTAGTAATTTATAGAAAAGGAAAAAGGACATGTAATCACGTGGTACCCCTATGTCTAATACGTATATTTACAATAGAAAATGCAATTGGAGGTGAGCCATACAAACGAAAAACTCAAAGAAGAACCAGCAAATAATAAGTACTAATCCTGTAACTAATACAATAACTTCTTACAGGAATAAGCTTTCCTACGAAAGCATAGAAGGGTCAATTTTTAAAGAATTATGACATAAACAAGGTCAGAGAAAATGTTAATGAAAAACTCAAAGGTCAATAACAAAGGAAAGAGAAGAAGAGGTGGATTATTAACCTATTGTACTGTTAGTACCAATATTATAAGTGAATACTAAGTAGATATATAAATATTGATACGAATATTATAGTTAATATTATATATTCAACTACTGATAGGAATATTAATACTACAATACGTAGGATGTTTCCATTGAAAAACATTTCTAAATTTTAGTCAGTAATTAAAAGAATTCAACCCGCAAAAACGTCACAAATTCTGCATGTTTTAGAAATTAATTATACTAGATATATAATTAATTTCAGTTTTGTGTTGCAATGAAAACCTTCATATTATGTCCCAGATATGTCATGTTTTTTTATATATTGCTGTGACCTATAATTAATGAGTAATCATGGAATTACGTAGTATGGAATAAGTAAGCTATTCGAGTTGGAATGTGCCCTCTTAAACATCTTCACAAACTTTTTTTAGATTTATATTACTATTAGATAAGGTAGACTAAAAGTATCTCACAGCAAATTTTAATAATTTTAATAAATATAGTAAATTTACAGTAAATAATTTAAAATATTCATCAGTCCTAAATTTTTCTATCGAGAGCTCCTTTAATAGAATATTAAGGCAAATGATTATAAATTTAAATAGCCATATGGAGATAATTTTTTCTACACATGGTTATTTTCGTAAGGCTCCCTAGATATATTTTTAATAACGTACTCTAAGATAGAAGATCAGAAATAGAAAGATAGAAGATATAACATGGAATAAAATTGAACTGTCATATGAGGGATTTTAATATGGGACTAACAACAAACATTATTGGGGATTTATTTATTTATATGGGATTTGTAACTTGCAATGTGTATGATTACAAAATATTATTTACTTTTAATATTACTCAACTATTTAAATAAAAATTGATATTTATATTGGGACATAATTTATATTTAATATAATGTTTACTGGTTGAGTATATGGAAAATTATGTACATAAAAGTGCAATATTATCTAAAAATATATTAATACAGTATAAAAGTACCTGTTTAACATATACTATGTCCTATTAGTTGCACACCTAATACAGACTACACAATTTACTCTATGCATCTAATATATATGTAGCCTGTGTGTTGTGGCAACTCTCTCTGTGTGTCTGTTGTGTATTTTGAATGGAAGCAACTGGTGTAACGTTTAATGTGTTTATAAAATACTTGTTAAATTCGGCGCCAAGTGTGGTGAAGGTAAAGGCGGTACAATTCGGTGATGAGATTTGGCTGCCACCAACGAAGACCAAGATAAACGGACACAAAGGGCAAACCAAACAAGTGAATTCAGATGAGTTGCCATAGGGGAATAAATTGTGAATAGGGTTTATATTTCAATGTATGTACCAAACATAACAGTACCTATATATAAATAACCGCTTCAATAAATAAATCTTTTGAATCTGCATGGAACAAACAAATCAATTCTTCAAAATTAGGTAATCTAATAGTATGATATTATAATATAATATAAATAATAATAATTTATTTGCGATGATCATGGGTAACTGATACCAGAGATGAATTTAGTTATCTTGTTCCTTTATGACCAACCGATAAATATTCGGTGTACAAATCTTGACATCTTGAAACTCTCAATCTCGATTATTGAATTTTTGACTGATTAGTTTTCTTATAATACCATTCCTTTATGGACACATCGAACCCACACTATTATTTCATTATTATTATTTTGACTTTCATAATTTCTTAAATGTTAAGTCATGCTTTGCTTCTCGCCCTTATCTGAACTTACATTACTCACAATTTTTTTAAATTACCAAGTATTTTTTTAAACACTAGCAACTAAAATGATAAAATGTAATAGCTGCAGATACCTGTAAGTAAGTAGGTACTTAAATGTACTGCATGATCTAATTTAATGTGTAATTTTCACATACGTCTCTTTATCTGTAGACCCAGAGAGGCTTTGTAATGGCGTTACAATGGTGCAGTTTGTCGAACGCTTGACTCCGACCCTTGACTTATGTTGCCTATAAGTTCACACCAAAACACGCACGGCACTAACTCGTGGCGATGACAATTTGAAATTTATTGTATTTTTGTTCGCGCCGTTATTTGAATGCTTATTTGATGACACTTGGATTTTATTTACTGTCAGACTTTAAAGTGTATGTTAGAATACAAAAGCATATGAATATATTGCAATTAGTCTATGTATTCATATACATATATAAAAATATCACTTCCTAAGGAACACAGGTTAAGACACAGTCTTAGGTTGTTTTATTTTAAGTCTTTAATTAAAGGATGGCCTTAAAACGTGTCCTTTGTATAAAAATGGATCACTAAATCTGTCGCTAAGTGCAAAACTCGAGAACGGCTGTACCTATTCGCCATTATTTTTTTTCAAATATTCATTGAAGTTCATTTATTTCGAAAACAATTCCATAGTTATACAATTTTCTCACACTAGACTTAACCTATCTTATGAAATGAACATATTATTATGAAAAAACTAAATATACTAAATTTTAAAACGGCATTATATAGACGTTGTTAACAAACATAATTTCTACAATGTAAATGAATATTTACTTAAAAACTAAACGGTGAGCAAACTTTATAAAATTAATATTTTATAATATTTGGTCTACGAGTTATGGGAGAGGGGCTATGCTCGGAGTTACACTGCGAGATCGAAGATCCGTAGACGAACGAAAGTTACCGAAATAAGCCAGCAGATTAGTAAGTGGCAGTGGGCAGGACAAATAGTACGGAGAGCCGACGGTCGCTGGGGCTGGAAGATTCACGAATGGAGGCCACGGATCGGCAAACACAGCATAGGATGTCCACCCCCAAGGTGGACAGACGACCTGATAAGGACCGCGGGTCGACGGTGGATCTAGGCTGCTTCTGACCGGTCCCTTTGGTAGATAGGGGGGAGTCGTTTGTCCAGTAGTGGACGTCCTACGGCGATAATGATGATGATTTCTTAAATAAAAAATAACTTATTGTATGCCTATGGATTTTTTTAACAATTTACCGGACAGTGTTAACTTTTATTATTTAATTCTATAGGTCAGATGTACTTCGGAGAGTGTGCTCGAGAGCTGGATGAGATCATACCTCCTTCCCCTTTCTTCTATCGGACATGCAGACGTACGGCTGGTTACCATCCTCACCTTGTCGAAATCCCTCTAATTCGGACTTAAAACTCTTTAAAACATCTTTTATAATGCGCGCTGCTAAGGATTCGAACTCCCTGTCGGCGTCTGTATTTCCGAGCTCATCCAACCCAAATCTTTTCAAGGTTCGAGTGAATGGGCATCTTCTGGGTGAGCTCGCTCACCCAGAAGATGCCCATTCACTTATATAATATATATATATATATATAATTTTTCAAAATTATTCACATTTGCACTTCGGTTGATTATCTTGGAGAAATAACAGAATGTCAATTGGAATTTACCATATTCATGGCCATGGCAAATAATAATAACAATAATAGGCATTATTAATAATGATAGGATAACCAAGAGAAATAAGTGAGGATGGAATTAACAGGTTACAGGGTTATTAAAGTACATTAACAGATCTTGTGTAGTTGTGAGTGAATAAGAGATGTGGATTCCCTATTCCTCCACTTTGTTTCTTTTCCTTGATACGACCGGGTTCTTCAGCTCATTTGCATTCCTCTTGGTGTTGCTTGTATTTATATGCAACGGTAAACACTTTCTATCAAATAGAACGTCAGCTTGCCTGCCACCATTTCGGATAAAAAAAAAGCTAAGAATATTTTTTAACGTTAATTATAATACATATCAAAAAAATTGGCATTCTTTTTCTTTCATTCTTTAATAGCTGTTATTAGCTGTAACCAGCAGTTGCGATCGCAATTTCTGCATTTTTAGAGATGATCCTTCAATACACTCAAGTAACAAATTTTCACACTTAGGTATATACGTATAATATATGCAGAATGATGCTTGATGTATTTTATTTATTAAACTTTGGCTATTTTAATTTAAAAAAAGAAGTAAATACCATATTGAGTCATTGAAATGTCAATGTTTGAGTTATTATAGACAAATAAGGGAAATAAAAATTATGGCTTACATTTAATAATCACAAATTTTAAATGACGTAAATTATATTAATTCATAAGCTAGTAGCGTGTAAACACTGCTTAACTTTTGACGCGTGCTATAAGAGTATCAATAAGAAATCGAAGAAATTCTTTCATAGCAAGTAATATTCAGAATAGTATTCAAATATTTTATAAATTTAAACCTTGCGTTATGAGTGTTGTGGTCTATTTTAGTTTAAACTTGTGAGAATTTCTGAAGACGCTCATGCGTCTTACTGCGTTGGATTGCTTTTGAAAATAAAAAAGGACAGAAACGTTTGTTCTGTCATTCAATTTTAAGTTTTAACATAATGACCATAAAGTTTATGTTTCTTTAAAGTTTTCTAAGAAAGTTTGGATAATTTTTCTTTTATATAATATCGTGGGAAACGGTGCGTGCCCGCAGGCGTATCATGAGTCTCTTTAAGTGAATGGGACAATGGAAAAGTTGCAAGTGAACGAATTTCGATTAGGCCTTACCCAGAACTTTTTAAAATTACTTATTGCTCATTTAAGTGAATTATTTTCTTTAGTTATTTGTCTTATTTGTAATTAATAAATACGTTACCTTAATAAATAAATAAGTTATAACTTGACATATTATGATAAACGAGTAATTAAACTTAATAATGATATTACATTCGTTGTCCACTAATTCCTTACAGAGATCAAGTGACAATTTGCCAACGTGACGGCCAACGTCCAAATATTTTTTTTATTTCATAATCGTTATATACATTTTTTAAGTCATTTTAAATTATATGTGTATTAAAAAAACTGACTGATATATGTGTACTTACTCAAAAAATTAAAGGTTATATTTTTGAGCACTCTTTTACTTAAAAAATTAAACTTTATTTTTTTGTTGTCGTTGCTTTTATTAATTTTATGAAACATGTTTAAATCCCTTGTTTCATTTGGTTTCTCTCGTAGTCCCTCGAAGGAACTGCGGGTACAAATATTTTCGTGGTCCCCTTTGTCCCGTATAACCATAGAAATCTGATATAATTCAGTTTATGTGCGTATAACGATGCCAACATTCTGAAAAAAATAACTAGATTGTACTTTTAGCAAATTTACATCTGCCGACATTTTTGTCTCTCGCAGATTTTGAAATTTAGCTCTCATGCGCGCTTTTACACGTTAGCTGACTAATATGTAGTTTCATCGGCCGATGTATTAAGCTTCATGCGCGCCTAGCTTTAGTGACTAATCCTAGTGAACAGACGTATTGCATACTATCGGAGTTGGCCACACAGCAAGGGAACTTTTCAAGGAACCACTTTGGAACTCATCAAATCAACACCATAAAATTTACACTACCTATACACTCCACCTGGGTTACTTGTGTCTTTAGACAACGGTAACCATCTACCGTCAAGTGAACTGCCAGCCTGTCTGCCACCCTCAAATATTAAAAAAAACTTCTTATGACATTTTTGTTCTGTTCTCATCCTAAGACGGTGTGAAAGGGAATTGTGTATCACCATTGTGTATCTTGTACACAAGCGTAGCTCCTAGCTTAGGTATCTCTAAGCTTGGCACGTATAATGTGACCTTAATCTAAAGTTCTAGCTCAAGGAACCCTGAGTCAGATGTGCCTAAATCATAAGCCTAACCTTTTATTAACCTTTTATTTATAAGTAAATAAAATTTTATGTTAAATATTGCCACTATAAATAGGTACTTGGGTATATGTGAATATTGACCATGTTCACTTAATGTGCATTAGTTGTGTGCCGGGAACAATAAAGCGCCCAACGATGGGAGTACGCCATTCTAATCGCGGAGAAACGTGAAAAAATCCACCCACAAAGCGCGTGCTCGCCGCGGCGCATCACAAAAAAATTGATTATTTCATAAGGATTTGTATAGAGTTGTTAAAACCGGATAAATAATCACAGTTCTTATCGTATATATAAACAAAAAAAGATGAAAAAATTGAATCTACGACAATAAAGCGAAAATAATTTTTGTAGAATGGAACTATTTTTAAATGCCTTCTTTTTCAAATCGCCAATTCACATGGTATCACCTGTGGTATCACCATTCGTAAGTACACTAAATTTTAATAATGTCTTAACAAAATTTGTGTAATTTATTCATTTACTTGAGGCACATCCTGGACATGTTTAATCTATTATAATTAATGATTATCTTCAATTGACTGATTACACTGTGAACTATATGTGAATTAATTGAATTAAATTATCGTTTAATTTAAATATCACCATCTAAAGACAATGCTATTTTCTTGTACATGCAAGACCATTGATTGGTTGCAAAAATTTCTTAAAATTATTACCCTTCAGAACTTAGACACAGAATACCTAGGTGTTTAGACGTGAAAAATTGAATTCAATTATTGAATGCTATTCCTGCTTGGTGATAAAATTGACAGGCAATTTGATACTATTTCAAAAATTACTTTGAAGTTTTATCTCGTCTATACACAAGCTCGTTGAAAAATAAAAGGAAATACTTAGTACATGTCGACGTGTAGTTCAATTAATATTCAATTATTAACAATAATAATTCATTTAATTAGTAACAGCATGTTCACAAATAGTACAGAAGCCTATTTGTATTTTATTTAAAAAAATGTTATTTGTTAAGTTTGGATCTTCCAGTATCCATTACTTATTCATATCCATTTTAATTTCAAAAAAATTCAAAATTTCATTATGATCGGTTGAGTAGTTAGTTGAGTAGTTAACAGACCAGCAGACAGACAGACAGAGAGAGTTACGATCACATTAATAATATTAGTAAAGGTAAGTATGGATATGGATAACAATGGCCTTTTGATTTTTAGACCAATGCAAGTTTTGAATTGAACTTGACGGCCCCGGTGCAAAAAAATGTAACAGGATTTTAGACTATACAAGTAAATTATTGTATACAAAAGAGGAAAGAAAATTGTATCGTATAAATAGACTTATTTAATTTCAGACGAGCATGTGATGATTCGGATTCCAACCTGTCTCCCTCATCCACCTGAGGTGTGCACGCATACATGAGCTATGAGAAAGGCTGTACTTATGTTGGGCTTCTCTTTTTGACTGCAGCTGTGCTGATGGCTTAGTTAGAGCCTACTGGAGCCAGCGTCGAGTTTAAATTAATCTTCATGGATATTTATTCACATAAAAATACAATTTTATTTATTTATAGCCTTTTAGGTACTCAAAATCATGTTTTAATATTGTTTGTATGAAAATGCCGCCAAAACGCCATGATAGTTCATCTGAGAGCGCGTAACGTCATTTGTGGTCATATCATAACAAAACAGCTGCATTGGCATAAGACAATGATTGCCCACAAATGACGTCACGCACTGTGATTGGTGTTTCAGTATAGATTAAAAATATTGTAAATAATAAAATTTTATTTCTTCATTTAAAAATATTTAATTGAATTATATTAAATTATTATTCGATAAATAATCGTAAAAAATAATATATTTACTTTCTAAGTACATTTTAGATTTTAATCTGATTACTGTCCGATCCCCTATATTGTGATGTTATTCTACCAGATGTTAATTTTGTTTTATTTATTTAAATTCAGTGGTAATATTTATTGCATTTTAGTTAACATTAAACTGTACTTATTATGAAAATATATAATACAATATATAGTATAATAAAAAAAATTAAAATTAAGCATAACTATTTATAAAAATTGGCCACTCTATGTAGACACAAAAATTCGTTCAACAATAATCGACAATGTAAAACGAAATACGTCTGGTCAAATTTACTTGAAATTCTTTCTTTTTAAATTAAATAAACCGCGAAATATTTTCTCACGACTATTAAAGGGCCATTGGTCGCTGAATTAGTCATTTTTGTCCGTGTTGAGTTCAATACTTTTTAAATTTGAAATTATTGTGCTTACATTTCCGTTTCATAGTTGACAGGTTAAGGTCGAGTATATTAGTGACTTAATTTAGGGGTCTTAGGTTCAATTCTCAAATGATCCAATGATTTTCAAAACCACTTACTAAAACCTGTGTCGATTTGCCCGTAATCTGTGCTATCTTCAAATTCCACCTTTTAAATATCTTAAAAAATTCTTTACTTGATACATTTAATATAACTAATTGTCTAGTCAAATATCCCATGTGTAATGTGTAATATTTTGATTTATTTAACATATATTTTATTTGACCAAAACAAATATTTTACTTATGTAAAGGTCGTAGACAGGTTGATGGTCAACTTGGTGGTAGGTGACTACCGTCGCTTATTAAGACAAGCTATGCTATAAGTGCTGCAAGTACGGTGTCGACCTAAAAATGATTAAAGATAAGCGATTAGGAATGGAATTTGGCATCTCTTATTCACCCACCGTAAAACAACAGCACACATGCTGTTATTTCACGGTGGTATTCTGTAACGGGGTGTACTGCCACTAAACGTGATGCCCAATTTACAACTGCGAAATACAGTCAACAACTTAAATTGGCATTTCCGGGAATCGAACCTCTAAGTTGAAGCGCATTAGAGAAATGGCTCGTCATATAATTAATTCACGTTTGTTTTCATCATCATCATCATCATCACCTCAGCCGTAGGACGTCCACTGATGGATAAAGGCCTATCTCTGACTTTCCAAAAGAACCGATCAGAAGCAGCCTGGAACACCGTCAACCTGCGGCCCTTATCAGGTCGTCTGTCCACCTTGTGGGGGGATATCCTACGCTGCGCTTGTAGGTCTGTGGCCTCAACTCGAGAACCTTCCGGCCCCAGCGGCCGTCGGCCCTCCATACTATGTGTCCTGGCCACTGTCACTTCAACTTACTATTAATAATGAATTAATAATGTTTAATGAATTAAACAAAAAATATGCTTCATTTCATTTCATAGTTTTGGTTGAGCCGATGTGATTGTAAGATCAGCGCCATCTAGCGTATTTTTAGAGCATTGTTTAATTTTTTAAATACAACTATTTTCAAATGCTAGTAAGTACGCAAGGTTTGTTTTATAAAAACTCACACAAACGCCTAGAGGGAAACGATAGCTTTAAAAAGGCTTGCGTGCGAACACGGGTAGCTTACTAAGCACGCAACGAACCTAACTACGTACAAAGTGATTTAAACACAGTTTCCAATGACTAATGACCTTTATTATAGCAATCAATTTATTGAATATACCAATTGAGATCTCAACTGAATGGTAGCTTTATAAAGTGGCGACAAACACGCAATCCCGATTCCCTTTTTTTTGTTAAACGGGACTGTATTTCAATTTAAAAACTACTGCTTTCAATATACCTATATCTAGAATAATGGTCGAATGCATCAATTCAACGTGTTTTTTTTTTAATATTTTGTATCTACGCAACGGTTTGCGTGAGTTGTAACTGGCAATTTGAATTTAGAACACGGTGCCCGCCCAACGAGTAACGCCCATCGGTAGGTGCAGCATTATCTGATCGTGCTTATGTAAGTCTGATTATGCACTCTCTGACCCGCGTACTTGTACTTGTACGCGATGATACGTAGCAGATACGGCTCGTATGGGCCTTGTAGACAAATTGTTAATTAATATAGTTTAAGTGTTATTTTCAAATAAATACGTGATCTTTGAATTAAATAGTTAAAAAAACATTTCTTTTTAGTAAAAACCGCAGACTAATGGTCAGGTGTATGGTGGTAGTTTTATCGTCTAAGGACACTGCTGCTCTCTTGAAGAGCTTCTGCGGTTTAATGAATCACCATATCAATTTTATTTCATATTTAATCCATTGTTTTCCGCACCACAAATGTACGCTTAAGATTTATTATAATTTGTAAATAAATACGTAACAAACAATAATTTACAAAATAACTTTAAAAGAAAACAAGTAATTTACCTGAAAATAAAGAAACGACATTTAAGGCCTATTTATTCAATGTTACTATTTATTAATTTCCATAGTATACTTTTATGGTCAATAAAAAATATTATTTTAATAAATCATAACAATGGGTTCTGTCAACTCTCAAACATAAATTTCTTCTACAAAACTCGTTGGCTGCCTATCTTCTTCTAATAAATAAAACTCTCGTGTCACAGTGTTTGTAACAAAACTCCACCGAAACGGCTGACCCGATTTTTATTATTATTTTTTTTTTGCATATTTGGTAGGTATGAGAATAGGTCGTAAAGTGTTTTTCACCCTCCTACCCCCGCCCCGCATTTTTTAATTTTTTAAGAATATTCAAAATTTAACCGTCGTCGTTCCTTGACGTGAAGTGACGCGTCACTTTAACATATGGTTTGAAAATAAAATTGGACACGATATACGTGACGCCACAATCGTGTTACGGAATTATTTTCGGGTTTTGGCAGGACAACGTCTGCTGGGTCGCTAGTATTACCTACCTATATATTTCTGTGGAGTAATTATACTCCATAGACTGTTTACTAATATAATTAAAAATTTAAAAAATATACATAGTTTCATTACACATATTTCATTTTCTTACACTTATACACATTTTCAATAGGTAACTATTAATATTAAATAAACTCACCGTTAAAGAAGACCATCAAGAAAAAATAGCACGAATGCTATGTTTTGGTGAGTAGGTAATTGCGATAACTCTTACGCTTACCTTTTGGCCTATTTGCTTCTTGCCCCACTTGGAGTTCATAATTTGCCTGTCTGTTCTTCATGGATTGCAAAAAAATTTGAATTAATTCAAATTCGAATTTAGGATTGGTTATACGTAGGTATTATATAAGTGGCAGGATTCATATGTTTTATACAGAGCGGTTAACGACTTCGAACCATTTTCGGCTAGCACTTTCTAGAATATGAGAAAAAGAATGATTTTTTTTGTATTTTTCTTAAAAATAACGAAATCTTTTAATACCTAAGAGTATTATAATACTCTTATTTTATATTATAATAATTTATATTATAATTTATATAAAATTATAATAATTTTATAGTATTTTACATTAAAAAATACGTAAACAAAACTCCCTATCTGGTGTTTTGTATGAAAATCGATTGAGTAAGTTATTCGTATTCATTTAGTAAATATGTGACCATAATGACTGTCAATCGTGTCACGTACAGTCGCCGGCGTATAATTTGTACAATCGACGTGATGTGGCCACGTCCCAAGTTACGTTCCCATGGAAATAATCAACCTTGAACTCAAACATTAGAATAGCCCCAATCGTATTATAAACATAGGTAGATACATCAATTTGTTCTGTTAAATACCACGATCCCAATACTAAAGTTAATCCTTGTCAGTTTTAGGATTACTCATGTTTCAATGTGGTTAATTTCATCGAACTGTTTCTTACGCGGTATTCAACGAACTATTGAAGAACGATTTCGTTATTGTGTTATTTATATCACTATACTATATCGAGAAGCTCCAAATGGATTCAACATTCACATGACGACGTTTTTTTGACAAGTTTCTGCATATTTTTTAATTAATGTAATCACTATACTAATGACAAATTAGTGATACGTAGTGAAGTTAGTACTTGTAAAGAACTTAATAACAAAGTGTCTAATAGAGACAATAAGAATCGTTTTAGTGGACATTCTTAGTAAATAATCAACTTAGTAATTTAGGTTAAATTACAATCGCTCATTAGGTTTATGACTAGATTGTAATCCTAAAATGATTTAATTTCCCAAGTGCACCATTGAAAAAAAAACATATATTTTCAGACGTACTTGGGTTGTTTTATATTTTAAAATGGTAAAAAGGGGCTGATTTCGTAAGAAATAAAATATATATATTTGTCAAACGTTATATTGTGTCTTTTTTATTTAAATAATTATTTATAAAAAAATTATAAATTAAAGTCTGAATTTTATTACTTGGAATATTTTATAAAGAAGCTGAAAAAATTGTTAAAGAAATATGACAAACGTGGTATTAGTATTGTTACGAATACTCCATAATTAAGGCTTTTTTTTTATTTGGTAACAGGTATCTACGGTATGATTGGCGCTCAAGCTAAAAATTTCGCAGCGAGCTATGGAAGATGACTATGTTCGAAGTTCCTCTATTTAGAGGTCTAGAAGTATCAAAATTTAGAGGTCTATGACCTGAAATAAGTTGATCAAATAGAGAACTGACATACACATACTGAATAACAACAAGGTAATGGAGTATACGATATTTGATCAAGCTGCACTCACGAATTGCAATGACAACAATGCGCAAGGGTGCTATAAAAGCCGTTAGGTTTCTAGAGCATAAAATCTCTATACTGTGCTCTAAAAACCCATGGCGTTCATTAGATAAAGCCTTCATTCTGCACAAAATTCAAAACGACTGATAACGGTGATAAAATTCGAATTTTTTGTTCTGTACGCAACGAAGGACAGCATTACATTTCCAATTACATAATATTCTATGTGTTTTGCAAAGACAATCCTTCTTCGACCTAAAAAAATATAGGTACGGGTGTCTTAAACAACATTGCTACTCAACTACAGCGGTAGCAATCACAGTTAAATAACTAATCTCTGAGCCATTACACGGTTTCTGATGTCCTTAACTATGTTAATAAAGGAATTAATTTTGAACACCTTAAATACATACATATACCCATTATGAGTAGGTACAAATAGCTTACCATCGATTTCCCACCCGTATAATTCACTCCAATTTTTTTTTAGTATATTGTGGGTTTAAATCGATTTTCATAAAACGCCCCCGATATGGAAATTTTTGAAGAGTAAAATTAATACAAGCATTAACTAAAAAGCGTTACGTTATCTGTCACTTTGACATTTGTGCGACAGCTAACGCATGTATTTATGTTCCCTAATTCTATTCTCTGAGTTTATAAAAGCAAACCTCGAAATGTTGTATGAAAAGTACCTATAGGTACTCTGCGTTGATGAACCTGCCGGCGCAGCGACTTCCATCGTCGAAAAATTAACTTTTTGAACTTAACGTAGTGACATCTGTGTATACCGAACGTAACTAACATAACTTTTGTTGGAACACGTGACGTCAGAGTATGCAGAATGTAACTATATAATATAAAGTAATTAGCTATCCAGTTTTCTGTTGACACGAGGAAAATTTTATAATACATTTAACTTTATACGCGTAAAGGAATAAACTCCGGTCGTATAATATGTCAGAGCTAACACACATACTTTTTTATTTCTTACGAAATCGGCCCCTTTTTACTACTTATTTTAAAATATTTCATGAAATGCTGGTAAGAAACCTTTTATATTATTATTATTAATCACTATCGTTACTATTATTATAAACTATTATTAAATAATGGTATATGGTACACTGCATTCCGCAGTCAACAACTGGGCAGCCCGTTTGAAGGCAATTACCACCCTCTTACAAATGTCCGCTGTGAAAAACAGCATGTATGCTGTAGTGTTTTGTAAGGGACTCGAGAGCATATTTCCACTTGTCATATTTGCTCCGATCAATATTGTTACTGCATTAGCAACCGCCAGAGCAGGCTCGTAATAGTAGGCGGTGGTAGCCACCTGCTACCAAGTGAATGATCAACCTGTCTGCCAACCTCATCTGCCAAATTTTAGTTTTATTGGTGTTCATAATAGATAATCGATGAGTACCTAATATAAATATTTATATTATGTTCACTTAAAGATTCTCACTTAAGTGTTCACGTGTTCGCGATCTAACTAGATAGTGTTTAAATAGTAAATGCGTTGCTCAACTGATTACATACAAGATAAACCAATTCCGTTTGCTAGAATTAATGCTCGTGTATCTGATCTGCACTGGGCGTGAATCTTGTGAAATGTGGCTGAATTCCCCTTGTTACTGCGCGAAGCCGCTGTGACGGAAGCCATGTTTTATTATCTCTGAGCATTTAACTAACCGTGTACAAACTCGATTAGCTTATTATGGAAATTAAAACATTCACACCGAGAAATGCAAAATAACAAATGCTTTTGAAATTTTTTAAGTAGTATTTTCTATCACGAAGTATTCATACATTAGAATTATTACCTACTAGCGACCCGCCCTCGGCTTCGCCCGGAGTGCAATTTTTATATATATGAACATTCCCGTTTATTCCTCTTTCCATTAGTGAAAACCGAATCAAAATCGGTCCACCCGTTCAGGTGTGATGCCGTGACCAAGGGAAATGGAGATTCATTTTTATATAGAGAGATTTTATTTATTTATAAAATATTGTAAATAAACATATTATTTATAAACTAAATGCTAGTAACAAAAATGTTTTAAGAAATAAGAAAAAGAGGCGCGAACGAAGTCGCAGGCAAAAGGTAATAATAAATAATTAGGTATGCCTTATTTTTACAGATAGGTACTCGCTAGAGCGAATTCTTTAGAACAGAAGGGCCAAGCTCTATTGGGACCGGCCCATCATCACAGATTCTAGTGAATAGATCTAATATTATGCTGGTGGACCGAATGCAGTCATAGGTGTTTTTGGTGGAGGTCATACCGCACGACGATGATCTTGTGAAGAAAGAAATTGAGAAGAAGAGAAATTACCTCAATTTGGCTCACGAGATCTTTGACAAGCGGGTTGTTTTATCGTAATCATTCGTATCATTCGTAAATTTATCGTAATCACTCTTCCTGTTTTTAGTTAAGCCTGTTCAGTATTAACTCGAGAAGAAATTTTCATTTTTTCCTTTATTAGGCGAAGAACAATAAAAAAATAAAAATAAAAAATAAAAGCAAACCTCTGAAGACGATTGAAGTTTTTTTTTTTTTTTTTTTTTTTTCAATAAAACTTAGATAAGGTTCACTAAATAATTTTAAAAAATCGTTGTTGACAACAATCTGCTTATTATGAAAACATTCATGTTTGAATTTATACAAACCTGTCAAGGATTTTGTTAAGAATTGTTTTTTTTTTTTATTTATTCTCATAAGAAATTATAACTCACCATTTTATGGTCATTTTTTGATTTTTTTTTTGTCAAGCCTGGTCGGAGTGGTTATGGTCCTTAGTTCGATTTCCAACAGGACAAACCACGTTCACCTGTCATAAATTTGGCAGCCCATTTGGCGGCAGTAACCACCCTCTGTGAATGCGTAAAGGATGCCTGAGCCTATTTGCCTAATCCAGTCCTTATCCCTTAACCTTAATCTACTAAGGTCGGAAGCGCATATACAGCAACTGTGGCCTTGCTTGTCTTAATAGGTATCCACCTACCATCAAGTGGACTGCTTCCACGACCTTTACATTGAAAATATTTAACACAATTTTTACTTACATTGTATGTAAGTAAAAATAAGATACTTTATTTAAACAAAAAAAGTAGGCACTGGTTTTAATATAGGTAGATCGGAAGCAGATATCTTTGATTAGACCGACGTAGATTCGTCGACTGTATACATTTTTCTATTTAAGTACCTACATGAAATAAACTCATGATATTTCTCGAAAGACATTAGTGCTTTCGTAAATAAACTCTACTATAAACTACGCCTTACTGTCAATATCTACTCAATTTTTATTACTATTGCTCATAATAATTATAATGGGTTCTGCCCACCAACAACAGTTCGCGTGACTACCCTTTTGTAGATAAACATTCGTATAAAACAGTCGATAATCGCATAACTTTTGCCCTAATAAAATAGTGAGGTTTTGACTCATTTAAAAAGATGAGTCGGTAATATAACTTGATTCGAATTAGACTTAATTTATATTTTTAAAGTAAAAGTAATGTATTAAAATGCCAATAACTTGAATTTATAATGTTTTCTAAAAAGCTAAAAAGTTAAATTTATAGTTTCTGTTTATAGTGTTTTTAAGTGATATACAAATTGCTGTGAGATCTGTGATTTGATATTGATATATCACTATGATATAACGGTGCCCATAGGTAAACACATAATTAATTTCGAACATAGCTTCCATGTCGAAGGTTACTACATACCTTTTCAGTTTCATAGAAAGAGTTCTACAGTCTGCATATAATGAAATAATTAATTTGTGTACAAGAAATAATTAATTTGTTTTTTAAAATTCATTTGTCGTCTAACTGCCTCACTCAGAGATGTTCATTAAATTAGTACTAATTGGAATTTAACTACACAATAATTAATTAGCCGCGGATCCCAGGGACGAAAATAAATGCTTCGTTAGTTAATTACCAATTTAAGTAGGTAAGCGCGTATTAAGGTAGGACTGTGCGTTCTGTCGAAATGGATATCGATAACGTGCAGTGAAAAATATGTAAAAGTGTCCTCAGCGAGGTAACTCTGAGCGAAAAACGCAACACTACAATAAAATTCCTTTAATATTTGCCCCTGAAATAAACTGTCAGTTTGACACTAACGACGCGGCACTAAGACGCCATGAATCAGCAATGCACGCTCACTATAAATAAGGCACCATAACGTAATTGGTCGGTAAATATCCTTCCAAATGAGCATTAATGAGCGAGCCGGCCGCGTCTTCATTCTTCATTTGAAATATTTATGTGCGAGTGAAAATTTGAGTTTCAGGAATGCGATTCGAATTTTTTGATCGATTATTGTATTCATTGGACGCGTGTGACGATAAATTTGAATGGTGTGACAGAATTACAATTATCAATTTTTGTAGATTTTTTTTTAAATAAATGATATACAAATTAATATTTTAATCAAATTATGTAATTAAACTTTGATTAAAGAATTTTAAATCTTTTAGTTTTAAATGGTTTGCTACGAGAATTGAATTATCTAACTATTGCGCTCGCGGTATCGCAAAGTTTTAAATGTATTTTAAGCATGTTCAAATTTATAAAACAAGTTCATAACTGATAGTGATTTTTAAGGTAAATACACTGACTTAACTACCATATAGGAGTAGTTCAATACCATGGAATGACTTAAAATGTGAGGCTGATATGATAAAAATCCCGATTTAATATATTCTAATGCAAGAGTATACATATTACCAGAGAAATTAAATATTCAAGAAGGTTTTAGAATTAAAATCTATCTCACTTATAGTTGATTTAAGTAGGATTATCTGTAGTTGCTTTAAATGTTAGACAAATCAATATTTTCAAAGTTTTGCCTTGTTCATAAATAGCATCTCAAAAACCAAGGAAGTAACGGCTTCAAGTATCAAAAGTCGAAATCGAGCTTCAAATAGGTAAAATTCTTAATAAAATTACTTCAAGTTATTATAAAATACAAACATGAAGGCATCATTAAACGGTTATAATAATGATTTTTTGTGGTGGCATATTTTGACTTGGCTCATGTCCTCGGGCGAAACAGTAAATAATGATCCATGACCCACGTGTAAATTATGAAACGAAGGCATAATACAGCTTAGGAATAATATTTATAAAGAGTTGTTTGATAGAAATTATAGTTTTACTAAACCAGTAAAAAAATATTTCAGTATTATATTCAACGTATTACATTTCTCTTTTAAGATTTTTTTTTCCAAAGTCGAACTAGGAAAATTGCAGTGTCGTCAATAAATAAGATAAAAGCAAGATTATACACAGGAAGCAACGAAAATTGGTAAATGGGCAGATGGGCAGAACCTGGGATGACTGAGAACACAGTGTGTCCTATAGTTTTTGTTTATTATAGGTAATCATTTTCTATTTATTCTTAGTGTATGTTATTTTTTTCTACTACTAAGCCGGCTTCCTACGGATGCTTTATTTTCTACAAATTTATATACAAAAATCTGCCTCGTTTATCGTTATTTTTTTTAGCGAAAACTATATAAAAATCGGTCTAAAAGTAGTTAGCGGAGAAAGAGAATATTATAATATATATGTATAGAAGGTATGTATGGAATACATAATACTTTTCCCTTGCATTCATAAAGCGCTGCTGGGAATTCTTTAATGTTTTAAAGAATATTTTTTCTCTTATGTGTCTAATATCAGTTAAAGAATTAAAATCTGCATTAGATTAGAAAATAAGCTGCTTACCTATTCTTCATAAGCTTTAGTTAAATATTTGAATTATTGGCAATGATACCTAGTTAAATTTTCAAGGAGAGACCGAAATTACAGGAATTTTATTAAAGTTACCAAAATATTAATGGTTTACCTATATGAAAGTCTTTCCTCCTCTCCTCGTTTCCTCGTCGAGGTCCTTTCCTCCTTGTTTTTTGTCATAACTTATTCGATTTTTGGTATGCGATTTGTGCATTTTTTTAAAAAGTGTATTTGGTTATAGACATTTTTAACAAAAGGAATTGCAAGCACGCTCAGATTAAAGCATAAAGAAGAATAAAATGATAGGCAAATGAGCTCTCTAGCGCCTCGTATATCGTTTAGCAAATTAATTTTTAATAAATTTTTGATAGATTAATTGGTAAAAAAAAAACTTTTGCATCGGGAACTACTTTTCTTTTATCTTAACAATACAAAAAATAGTATTTTTATTTGATACTAGCTAAGCCCTCAACTTCGTACGCGTGGTATTCGGTAGAGCGCGTAACTTTTTTGTTTGTAAACCGATTGGAATGATACAAACACTAAATGTTACAGGAAGCTTGAAGATATTCAGTGAAAACCGCATTTAAATCGGTTAAGCCGATTGGCGTGCACAAACGCACAGACAAACAGACATTCAAATAAACAGATAAAAATTCTAAAAACTATTTGACCTCGGTAACATAAGTACGTGTAGAATTTTTTTTTTTTTTTGAAAAAATATTTAATTTACAAACACGGCTCGTTTGCGATTTTATTATAATTATGTATCCATATACATAAATGTATAGAATGGATGTGACGTTATAAGACCTAGTAGGTAAGCAAGATCATACCTCTAATGGAACCAGAGTAGCAGTAGTGAACGTGGGTTTCAAATTGATGTAAGTATATAAAACTTTTATTAAATAATAAATTATTTCCACACCTACCTTACGGTATTAGGAGCTTTTTAATATTCAAGAAGAAAACGTAATGTTTTACATGAGGTCGTTACCAGTTATGATGGATGGGGATCACACGATTCCAGTCGAATGAAGCCGATGAATTCCGAAGCATCACTTTAACACAGTATAATGTAAAGCAGTAAGTTGTTTCGATTACAAATTTCCAGTCTTCTTTTTAACATCGGAAAAATATTGATTTGTAAATGATTTGTAAAAATATTTATCTGTCTCGGTCTAACTACTGTATAAGACTTGCTAAGTATCCAATTATTGAAATTAGGCCATATTTTGCCACAATATAAAACAGAATAAAATTGGTTTCAAATTTCTAATTCAGTTTCAAATTTCATTTTCAGGCTAGAATATTCGAAATCGAGCTATTTTTGATTCAGTGATAAACAATTAAAAATTCTTGTTTTTGCTAAATATCCTTGATGATTTTACGGTCCAATACGATATTTAAAATTTCACTCGATAATATAAGATATCGAAAATGGGAAAATTTTGTTCGTTTTTCGAGTCGTAATTTAAATATATCAATCACACTTACTTACGAAAAAAAAGTCAAAAAATAAGTAACGATTTTTAAAGGAATATTTTACGGTTACTTTTATAATTTTTTCCAAGAGATATTGTTTAAAGAAAGTACCAAGCGCGCTCTTTGCTCAGTTTGCTTCAGTAGGCTGCCAGGCGTCTGTGTCGCTTTCGCTGGGTTCTCAATTTTTATCCATTGATTACTTTGATTACTGTGATAAATCAAAACAATATTTACTTTGAGTCATTACTACATTTTGAATTTTCCTTTAATATTATTAAAGCCCGTTGGATGAGTGGTTAGGGCGCTTGCTTTAACGATTTTTCTAGGATTCCTGGGTTCGATTCCCAAAATGTAATTGATTACACTATATCTAACTAAATATTAGTCGACTAATATTAAATACGGTTTTGAATATTAGTCGATTACTGTTATTGATTACACTATGAGATACTATAGTTCCGCCAACATTGCCCGAGGCGAAACAAGCCATCTCAGCTATTTTAGCTATTTAAATGAGTTGTCAATAATATCTTGCATGTAATTTAAAATTATATTGCGGGGTTAACTGGCATGTCTTGTTATATTCGAGCTTTATGTCGTGTTATCTAAAGTCGGTTACTTATTTTGGTTCGCAAGTAGGTATATCTATACTAATAATTATTATAAAGCTGAAGAGTTTGTTTGTTTGAACGCGCTAATCTTAGGAACTACTGGTTCAAATTGAAAAATTCTTTTTGTTTTGAATAGTCCATTTATCAAGGAAGGCTATAGACTATATGACATCACGCTACGATAAATAGTATTATATATAAGCAAGCAGTGTCCAGTACCGCGCGCCCCATACGCACGCCGCCGCCATATGTGCCGCAGCAAAGCATGGCGGAGTTCAGCTAGTACGTAATAATCGTAAATGAACCAATTTTACGTATTTTTAAACATTACAGATAATATACTACATCCAATAGGTCGTGATATAGACAAGTTCTTGTAGACTTTAATTAAATGAAACTTATCATGACTTTAATAACATTTACCAGAAAGACACCAGAAACTAGTTCGTTCTAAGTACCTATATGAATTTGGCAAAGTATTGAATATTCAATAAAGTTTCTTGTTGTTACGAAAATTGTTCTTTTGTACTGGAGTCGTGAAGACTCCAGTAGCATAACATGTCAAAGATATCTATTCACAAAACGAGCATTATTGTCGTAATTGGTCGTAACAGTATCATGATAGGAATAAAAAGAAAATCGCTGTAATCATAGACCCGGACACCTTATTACACCAAGTGCCGCCGAATGATGGAATGCAATAAAGTCGTGACAATCATCTAGAGGCTAAACATTAAAGTTTACCTTATAATAATCGCTGATGAGACCGCCTTAATGTCTACTACAGGCTTAGCTCGAAATGTCTTCAATAAACCCGCAAACCGTGAGAAAACGTCTGTCGGTTGAACAGTGACTCGATTTCATATGATATATTGCCTTAAACGTGCCATTTAGCGCTTACGCGTCCATTCTTAAGTATAGTGGAGCAAATTAGAAAAAAAAATGTAAACACAACATTGTACGAATTCAATAATTAGATTAAGTTCATAATGAGGGGGTAGGGCTCCTACGGCGACGGCGGGTCGCGCGCCAGACGCCGCCCCATGGCGCCCCAGGCGGGCCGTTTTTGACCCTATTTGTTTTAATTACCAACCAATGATCTTTAGGACAACACGGGCCCTTTTGTACTAGCCGAAAATTGACCTTAATTGGCGGTGAGCTGCAAAGAATCAAATTAATCGCGCCGATTAGCTTTGGGAAGGTAGATTCAATTTCACTGTATGATAATCTCCTGAAATTATTGCACAAGTTCTGCGAATTATCCATCAAATTAATAGAAATCCATTAATTAGTCTAGAATAATAAAGAAATTGGTGGCTGTAACCACCCCTTACAGAAGACCACCGTGAAATAACAGCATGTGTGGTGTTGTGTTTCGATGAGTTAGTATAATGGACGCCAGTGCCGATTTCCTTGGTTCCTCCTAATCCCTTATCCTTTATCCTACTAAGATCGGCAACGCATTTGTAGCATCTATGGCGTTGATTGGACCGTCACGTCGACCTGCTTGCCGAACTTTACGACAAAAAAATCTAAGAAAAGCAATGTATCTTTACAAACCAAATCCAACATAAACAAAATAGTTTAGAATTTGGTAAGCACCATAAAAAAAATCCTTCCTATCTATTAAAATAACTCGACTAAGTATTGTATTTAAAGAAGACAATTTCTCGAAACAGTTTAAGATCCCAGACAATGTTATTACGGCCTCAATTGACGTTCTTCAGGAATTCTTCGCATTTTATTCCCGATATTCTCAATATTACTACGTGCCCGATCGATTACCGAATAATTTGGTAAATGCTTGTAATCACCTCTGTGGCTTAGCATCGTTATTACTGTGAACGACCATTACTACCCCTCGAATTATGTTTTCACTCTTCTTTGGGAATTTAGAGAGAAGAAATAACTTTTGTTTTATGTGTATATATGTAAGTATATGTACGTACAATGGTTAAATGGATTGTGTAATTTTGTAGATATTGTAGGTATTATATTATTGATGCACATATTTCAATTTAGATACATCATGATTTCCCCAGTAAACTTCGCGATCAGTAATATATAATTAACAATTTAGTTAACCTGAGAAATATATATATATATATATATATATATATATATATATATATATATATATATATATATATATATATAGTTCTATTATAAAAATTGCCAAAACAAATATGAAGACACATTATGTTTTATGTACTTTATCGACAACTCTTCTCTCTCTTTTTTATGTTAACTTAAAAAAGACTTAACACTTGATGGTAGGTGGTTACCGTCGCCTATAACACAAGCAAGCTGCTGCAAGTGGGCTGCCGACTACAATAGGATTAAGGTTAAGAGATTAGGAGGGAATTGGGAAATGGGCTCTGGCATCCCTTACTCACTCACCGAAACACAACAGTACACGCGCTGTTATTTCACGGTGGTCTTCTGTAAGGGGGTTGTTACTGCCGCCAGACGGGCTACCCAAATGACTGCGAAACGCAATGTGCCTGCCACTACTTTCCAGATCCAGACCAGAGTCAAATTTGAAAAGTACATTTTTCAAAGTTGACCCTGCCGGGAATCGCACCCGGGGACCCTAGAACAGAGCGTTAAGGCAAGCACCCTAACCACTTATCCAACGGTCTCGAATAATTTATTCATCAAAAATATCAAGAAACCTCTTAAATTAACAGATTTAAATAAGGACTTAAAACAATTAAGTGTTATCATTAATAAAATCTGTGGTAGAACTGCCTATACACAAAATCCCACGGTCATAAAAGAAGTTAAAGGTGAGAACCCACATATCTAGCCTGAAGCAAACGGTAGATCCTCTGAAGCAGCCACAGCGGCCGCACATAATACTACAGACTATACACAACAAATCATTGATCTGGACACAGTACAATGAAACATAAAGGAAATGTGCTCCGATGCTGAAGGTTCCAAAATTATACGTAGACACGTATTGTGGTGTGTGTTAAGTATTTTGATGAGGTGGTTCAAGTCTGTACACGTCTGGTTGGCGCAAGAGGTCGCACGCAATCCAAGCATTCAGAGCACGTGGGAAAGACGCTCAACCGAGGCGGAGTGCCCGCAGGCAAGCCGCCACGGTTGACGATGGCTACGATAAATATATCTGACATTAGTGTAGGTACAGAGCAGCCAGATTAAAATTTATGTGGAAAATATCATGGAATGGATACTGTTTTTGAGGAATTAAGGTCGACTGGAATTGACTGAGCTTGTAACTTGCAAGCGTTTAACTCTTTGATTACATTTATTTTGTGTTTATTTGAATTTTTAAGTTATTATGTTTTGCCATAATGGTCAAGATATTTATTAAATAATCACCATTTTGTGTTAATTATTACTTTTATTAATTAAAACTATTTTCAGTTAAATATACATAATTCATTTTTAAATAAAGGTAAGTAAAAATACCTACTCATTTATGAATTGCTGCTAACTAAACAAATTGCAAAAATATTGTTTGTTTAGGTATAATATCTATTTGCCTTACTCTGTGCACTTTCCATGATTCAACTCAGCATCAAAATCGCCTTAGGGTAAATTCCCCAAAAAACTTGGTCCATGGGGTCAAATGTCGAACAATTTATAGCCTCCGCAGTAAGAGGGCCCAACCGTTTGGCTTTCGGCCTCCTTTGGGAATATCCGCAAACCTCTAATTAGGCGGATTATGAAAATATTCACAGGTGCGTGGTACATCCCTAATAAGCATCTTTGCTTGAGGCAAAAATCGTGCGTTACCTTCGTCTTAATGTTCTGGGTGTTATTGTAGCAGGTGATTTTTAGGCTTCACATTTTTTTGGTAGACGGTAATGTAACCAACCATGATTTTTACTGTTAATATTTTTTTAAAGATATACATCTACATTAGAATTAGAATATAATATAAGGTAGTTAACTTTAATAAATAGCGTTGTTTATTTTATATTACGAAATAAAATTTATTAAGAGTCAGAAATAAATATTTTAAACTATTGCATTAAGAGAATCGAGTTGTATACTTCTGAAATGTTACTAGTTATGAAATCATGCATAAGCAATAATTCTTCAAAAATTACAGATATAGCAAAATGCTGAATCTGTTATCTGTATCAGCATATACATTCCTCAATGCAAGATGGTATGGGTTATAGTCCACAAAATAAGCCTAACAATCGATTCGCAGGATCTTACATATGCTTCTAGTCTTCTAAATAACGCTTTCCTTCACTTTTAGAACAAGTGATCATTTTGACAAGCCCGTTGGATGAGTGGTTAGGGTGCTTGCCTTAATCCGGGTTCGATTCCCGGCAGGGTCAACTTTGAAAAAATTAACTTTTCAAATTTGGCGCTGGTCTGGATCTGCAAAGAGTGGCAGGGCACACTGCATTTGGGCAGCCCGTCTGACGGCAGTAACGACCCCCTTACATAAGATCATCGCGAAATAACAACACTTGTGCTCGGTTGTAACAACACTTGCACTTGTATTTCGGTGAGTGAGTAAGGAATACCAGAGCCCATTTTCCTATCCAATCCCTTATCCTTAATCCTACTGTAGTCGGATGCGCACTTGCAGCAGCTTTGGCGTTGCTTGTGTTTTAGGCGACGGTAGCCACCTACCATCAAGTGGACCGTCAGCTTGTCTGCCGATCTTAACATAAAAAAAATATTACTTATGCGTTATGCCGAAAACACTCTGGGACGCAGGTTTGACTAGGATTTGAATCTGTGATTCAAAATTCTAGATTTAGATTACTGGGTTATCGCTGCTAGTAGAAATATCACTACTAAATTACAGCTAGCAAAAAGTGAGACATTTAATGCAAATAGAAGGCTAGCGAGCGTAGAAAGATGTTGGAAGACAACGTAGCGTACAGTGAGTTTTTTTCTAAAATGCCGTTGTCATAAAAATATTTCCTGTATTTTACCCTTTTAAGGTACATTTAAGGGCTTCCACAGTTGTTATATGTGTGGAGTCGCATAATCTCGCACGTGTTCTTCACATTTACATCTTATCTCCAGCACAATGACTATAAACGGTAGTTAGGACCCATTTCAACTATCACAGTAATTTATCACATACATTAATTTAATGGGATTCTTAAGATTATTTCGGAGCATTCGTATGTTTGTTCGTAAGCTGCGAATGACACTTTAATAATAATTTTATTATTTACAAATATATTTAACAAAACATTACATTTACATTATGTTTTTATTTATTGCTGTTGTTATTATTACTTATAGCTTTTTCTTTCTTAATTTTGCATTTTTCAAACACCGATTCCGCGATCTTTTAGCCTAGACGGGTCTATAATAAAGGCTTCCTCTAGCTTATATTATAGGCTACATAAATCATAATATAAGCTTTCATGTTAATCATGCCATCACAAAATGAAATATGTATTACATTTTCTACAAAGAATAAATGCTTTTATCTTCTCTTTTACATTTAATGTATTTATAAATATAACTGTAGCTAGGTTTCTATATTTTCTTAAATCATATTTGATGTTCGTTATGGTTGTATGAAAATAAAAATAAAATCGTTTTATCGTTCTCTCTCTCTCTCTCTCTCTCTCTCTCTCTCTCTATTGTCTCTTTAGTCCTGAAGATTGACCGTCAACTCCCAAAACTTGTCTCTGTGCAGAGCCAACTGGAAATGGAACTGGATGTTACCCAACTACGACTTCCTCCTTCGCCCAGCGCATCTCTTCCCTTCCATCTTACTAAAGCTGAAGTGGACATCTGTCGTGTCTAAGCACGTGCCCAAGATATTCAAAGGTACACATCTTCGTCCGGGGCATATTGATACGTTGGAGAACGGTTTCAATTCGTTTCATTAAAATTCCATCAATGTATTACATCAGTAACACTCCCCTTAAAGAAGTCCATACGGTGCGCGACCTAGGAGTAATTTTGGATGCCAAGCTTACATTCATCCCACATATAGACACTGTAGCTAAAAAAGCTTCACAACTATCGGGCTTCATCAAACGAAACAGCCGAGAATTTATGAACGTGAACACGGTGATATATCTATATAAAACATTGGTTAGGAGTGTTTTAGAATACGCTTCTCCAATCTGGAACCCTACGTATCGGTCACATATAGCGAGGTTGGAGCGTATTCAACGCAGTTTTACAAGGTACTTGGCTCATAGAGATAATCAATGTTCCCCATCTCTGAATTACGAATCAAGATTACTACATTTTAAACTTCAGTCCTTAGAAAAACGTCGCGAGATTGCGGATGCAGTGACCTTGCATAAAATAGCCAATGGAATTATCTCGTCTCCTGACGTCTTAGGTCTCTTATCTGTGGCTGTGCCCCGTGCTGTGCCTAGATGTCCTATCACGAAGGTATTTTCATGTGACATGGTGCGTACAAACTTGGGCAGGTTCTCCCCGGTCAACCGTGTGATTTCCAATTTCCACTCTCTCCAGACTGCCATGGAATTGGATATATTTCATGACAGTTTGAATTGTTTTAAAAGGAAACTTTCAAAATTCAAAAGTATTGACTGATTGCGTTATCGATGACATTTTACTCAAGTGATGGGGGATTAAATTGCTTGACTTATATAATTTTATTATTTCACTGAATCGATTTTGGAACGAATTTTGCTTCTTATATGTATACATATGTGTTCTAAGTAGAAATAACATAACTATTATTAATTATGACATTTTTTTTCCAAATTTTTAACAGGGACAACATGACGTAATATAGCTGTAGATACCAGTAATTGGTACACAAATGTAAACGTGTCTACATAATTTATGAATGTGACTAGTGAGTTTTGATGTGCTGTTGGTGTCTCAATAAAATAAAATAAAAATAAAATAAAATAAAATAATTATTTCAAAAAAATTCGTGGTAGCTATTTGGAAAGTGGGTGAAATATATAATTCCAAATTTTTTCTAAACTTATTATGAAAAGAAAAGCAAGATGGTAGAATTATAGTAAAGTATGCATAAGTGCAGTGTTTGAGTTAGCGATATATTTAACATACGCTCTTCGATGTCCGTACCTCTTGAGGACGTCTGGCTTAATATAAAAGTCGTGAGCTCTTCAAACCGGCCTATCGCTAACAAAGGAACACATTACCAAGATTAAATTTTACCAAACAGTATAATTATCGTTAACCCACAATAATATTTGCCGATTCGTTCATATATTTTTTAACATAATAAAATACAATGAAATAACATATTTGCAACCGTAACACCCTAAACTCATTCATAAAATGGCACAAAAACAAGAGTTCACTCTCTTAATAATAATACAGAGCTCGCAAAAATGATTCCTGCAAACAGGCGCCATAATTTTTGACATGTCGAACATAAACACCTTCCATTTTATCAAAGATTATATTGTAGAAGCGATAACAATATTTTTCAGTTGAGAACAGTTTTATTTTTTAGATATTTGTAAAGTCATACTCTGATAAATAAGAGCACTTCTGCTGAAGAGAGAATGTCACAGGTAGTATTATAAAACTTTCTAGGAACGACTATTTCATAATCAGGTTTAATGATTTTACGGGTTAATAATCATCATTTTTTTAAATAATTTTTATTATTCCATAACTTGTAACTTTGTTGATATTATTACAAAAACAAATCATAATGTTAAATAGATAAACTGTTCAGAAAGTACCCTTCAAGCACAGTTCCGTGAATGCGCTGAAGGACTAATAGTCACACACACACACTTTTTAATGATATTTATCTTTTAACTTAACACTGGTCATATATATCATGAAACCCTGTAAGTGGCAATATAATTAGTAATATTGTCTGTATTGTATGTTATTTTATGTATTGTTGTAGGGTTTTTGTTCAAATAAAAATAAAAATAAAATGATTATGACGTAATTTAGAAGCTCTTTTCGATTCATTTTTAATATTGAAAGCTAAATATGTATGCATTTGCTGACTTTGTAAGTTCCTTTACATTTTAAAGTTTAATAGTAGTTTATAAAAAAAATTAACTACGAAACGATTAGAAGAAACTAATTACCTAAGACACTTGTCTTTCCAAGACAAAAACAGAAAAAAAAGCAAAGCCGAAAATTTAGTAAATAATCGTTAACAAATTTTTTACATTGTATATACATACGAGATAGTAAATTTAATTGAAAAGATAAACAATTTCAAAAAAATATTTCAAGAAATTCCAATTATTGGCCAAAAGACTGCTAAAATAACAAGCTCAAACTGTTCAAAACTCACAAAAAGCTAAACTGTCTTTGAGTAGTTTCTGCATAAATGAATAATCTTTGCAAATTTTACTGGTTAGCCCTGCCTATCTCGGGGGTCGTCAATTCTAAAAATGATGGCATAATGACCAGGTACCTATATTTGATTACTTTGTGGTTCTATGTGGTTGGACATTTGGTCAAATAGAAACGAAGCCGAACGCGGCACGGTGGCGCCAATAAATTAGTCATAATAATGACTAATATATTAATAAAAATAAAAAATAATAGTAACATTTTAATAAGAAGCGCTTTTTAAACTTTACATGACCGACCGACCAATATTTTTGCATGACCTAAAGAGTTGTTCCCTTACTCTTTAGGTTATGCAAAATTTGGTCGGTTTAGTTACCTATGCGCTAACTAAATCTACGTTTTTATTATATCTACCTATTTAATATTAATATATTTTTGTGCAAATTATTTTTTTTTTAATTAAAGATGGATTTGCTCTTGACCAGCATCTATCCATGTAGGAAGGATGAGGCCGACGATGGAGCGAGCTCACCCAGAAGATGCCTATTCACTCGAACCTTGAAAAGATTTGGATTGTATGAGTTCGGAAATACAGACACCGGCAGGGAGTTCCAATCCTTAGCAGTACGCATTATAAAAGATGTTTGGTCCAAATTAGAGGAATTTCGACAAGGTCAGGATGGTAACCAGCCGTACGTCTGCATGTCCGATAGAAGAAAGTGGAACGCGGTATGATCTCATCCAGCTCTCGAGCACACTCTCCGAAGTACATCTTATAGAATACACATCACAGACAGGCAACTTTGCGTCTATGTGTCAGGCTCTGCAGCTTAGTTCTTATTAGTGTAACATCGCCAATGAGCCTTTTAGCTCTGCGATCCACTGAGTCGAATGCGGCAAGTTGGTATTTTGCTGAGCCATCCCAATGATATACACAAACCTTCCTCGTTTATTAGTGAAATCCGTATCAAAATTCGGTAGGTGGTTTGAAACAAACAGAAGTGGAGCGGAGTCTATTTTATAATATTCGGTATGTTTAGATATAGTTATTACCTTCACTTTAACCTTAACTTCAACCTTTAACTATTATTATATCTGTAACAAGACTACAGAGACTCAGTGGAAACTTAATGGCTACCGTCGGTAGATGGATACCGATTTAAACTAAGTATATATACAGCTGACCTTAAATAAGGGATAGCAGAATGTTTGATGTGAGAACCCAAACATTTTACTTTTCTAAACTTGTTACTTACTCTTTACCATATCGGTTTACTTCAGTCCTGTTGCGACCCTTCCGGAATTGCCAGTTCTATAAGAGACAATCCATCTTACATCTACATCTTATATCTTGTATGCTTATACGTCACGGATAAGTATAAAACGGTATTCGGCATTATTTATAATTATTATTCTATTTATTTGTTACTTAGTTGTAATATAATTTAAAAAAAAAAACAATAATTGTTGTAACATAATAGTCTACCTAATAATTTATCTCCATATTTCAGTAATAGACTCATAAATCTTGCTTTCATGCCCATTATTACGACATTAAATTATCTCAGACCGTTGATTTTAACAATAAAAAGTGTATCTATAATTGACATTTCATTGCTGAATTATAGTGTTCCGAACGGAAGGCACGTATTTTGTTTCAAACTGCAGTTTCTACTGCAAAAATAGTCACAACAAAATAAATTCTCTATTCCCGTATCATTTTTTGGACGATTATAACCGCATTTGCTCACAATTTTAACATTTAATAACTGGTCTAAACTAAGCAACGCACATTTTGATCTTTTTCATAATTATATGGCTGTCGTTTTGACGTCGATTCCTTATTTTTTCGGTTACCTGGTTTTACTAAGAAGGCTTTGGAGGAAGGATTCTCGTACTTAATGAAATAATAGACTTTATTCTCTTAAAAAAATATACCTATTATAGACGCAATTCAGTAGTAAGATTAAAGTGCATTTTTAGAAGCAACTTTTCTGTGCAATTGATTTGTAAGCACGGAATTATTAAAAGATGCTTTTTGCAGTAAAGACAGTAACAACTGTAAAACTTATTATTACTATCGTAATTTACTTTTACTTTTACTGAGCAAGCTGTGAAACGCATGCTGCTTGCTTAAAAGGACTTGTAAAATGGTCGATATATAAATTCTTATTCTTATTATCTAAATAAGAAACGGGTATCAGAAACTGCAGTCATGATTTAGACGATTTTTATAATGTAGACCAAGATCGCTGAACCCATGACCTCAAGAGAGCGGCTGACTGTATGGAGGCGGAGAGCGAAAGACCGATTGTGACGACGTTCTATTAAAAATGTTATTTTTAAAAGTGAACGATTGTGGCGCTGAAGTTAGCCTCAGTTTTTATCTAAAGTGTGTGTTTTGGTTATTCTTTTTTCAAGTAAAGGCTATTAGACAAGCTGACGCTACACTTGATGGTAAGTGGCAAACAGTAGGTAAGTGGCAAATGTCACACAGAAGGATTAAAATTAGTGATTGGGAAAATATAGGGAAATAGGTTCTAGCATCCTCAACGATACACAACAGCACACATGCTGTTATTTCATTGTGATGTTCTGTAAGTGGGTGCTAACATAAACAACATACTTACCATCTTAATTTTAAGTTTCTATAATAGATAGGTTTAGATCCTACCATCTTAATTTTAAGGTTCCTATAATACCTATATTAATTTTGAAAACAAAAAATCAGGCTTTTATGTAACTTATACCTTAATTAAAATATTTTTTGAACGTCTGCTCTAATTTCATTACCCCTTAAGCTGTTCCTGTCTAACCTTACTCTTTTTCTTTGACGTGTTATAACACCGTTATACTAGAATAAAATATTGATACATTGGTTCCTATTTCAAAGACATACAGTTCACAATAACATATGAGTGCAGATGTATTTCAAGGTGATTTTGTTAGACGCCTCCGTGTCAATCTTTGAACAATATTTGACAGGGAACACGCCGACAAGGGTCATAATGTTGCTCTTTGTTAAAATAGAGCAAAATAGAAGATTATTTTGTTTCAATTGTGAAGTAATAACTGCTAAAGTTGTGAAGGAAGTGCTAAGAATTAGCGTTGGTAAATACCTAGTTGTTTGTTTGAAATGTTTATGTTACAAGTTACTCATCAAGTTGAGTGCCTGACGTCTTACGGATGAGAAGTTGATGAAAGAGCTGGGAGTTAGACGTAATCTCGCGCTCACCTCATACATTTTTAGATTTCTAAGTGGTAGAAGTATATAATAACGAATTATTAAATAATATCGGACCGTGTTTATCTGAAAGATTTGTATGGAGGAGACAGAAATGTTGCCATACCACATGCAAAGACCGATTTGCTTGGTGAGGCTCCTCTAACGCGAACGCTGAGCAATCTTAATAAAATGGCGCAACTAATTCACCTGTTCCATTGCACACTGAATTAATTCACTAATTGTGGGTTTATTTTTAGATCTTATAAAAATTAAGTTTATATTTGCTAAATTATAGTTTAATATATAATAGGATATTTACCAGATTTTAAGAAAATATCTCAAATTGTTAATTATACTATAACACATATGAGTTGTGGGTTTCCGGGATGATGGCCCAGGTCTGTTGGAAATTCTCGAGCGACACAAATCAGTCTCGCTCGAGAAGTCGAAAAGTGCAGAAGTGAAGTGCAGTGATGTGATGTACTTTTTCTTCTAACACGGACTACACCACTGAGGATGTCAACCGCAGTTGTTGACGAAACGTTTGGAAGAATTTCCAACAGACCTGGGCCATCATCCCGGAAACCCACAACTCATATGGATACCGGCCGAGAAAACCTACATTCTACTATTATACTATAATACACTTGTAATTTTATTCATTCTTTGTGAATTGCTTTACTCTCTATGAAAATTACAATCAAAGTTTAAATTAAAAATAAGACCGCCAAAACGCTAAGTCACGTGATATCACTTGTTTGCAAGCAAGTGACGTCACTTGCTTGCAAACAAATATTTAGCTGTCTCGTAGTACGCTCATGTACTGTACTAATACCACGCATCGACTGTAAACAAAGCAAATGACGCAACTCTATATGCCACCAATCGCGTGCGTTTTTAATCATGTGGTCAAACATGAAAATTTAATTATTTTAATAATGATTTCTTATGTAAATCGTACATATTTTTAAATACTGTGTTTGTTAATTTGGTTTAAAAAAATATTTACAGTTAGTCTAGTAACAATTTGTTTCATATTTTCATTATTGTCAAATACAGTATTAACCACATCGCAATGGGTACTCTTGCAAGGTTATGTGTATAATAATATTGTTATGACTAACTATGGAACGTTCTGAAAAAAGCGTTCGCGCCGGCTGAAAGTCTCGAACGTCCCACCCTATCGATGGTAGCCACGCCCCTTCCTGATTAGTGTCAAAGGAAATTGGTCCTTATGTTTACAACACAGAGTTTACATTTCAACAGAAATAGCATTCCCGAACTTTCAATGGTTTGTTTACAATCTTGTTTAACTTTTCTAGTGAATACGAAATACATCGAGGAGTTTGGCGTCAAGTATAAATAAGAGGTGCCCGATGAAGTGTGAGTGAGTTGTGCGACAACTAACGATAAAAAAGTGACTCTTAGGAGCTTTTGCGAAGATACCTGCGACAGTGAACCGGCGACACATTGACGACTTTTGGCAAGTTTAACGGTTTCATCAGACAAGTTTGGTGATTTTGGCAGTTATCTTGGTTTATGAAAATAATTCGTTCATTTCGCCCTTAGACGGAATTTTAACCAACCCTACACGTAACAATATTGAAATAAATATATCATAATCTGGGCATCCCATCTGGAAGCAGTGACCACACCCTCATTGAAGAACACCAATAAACGCGAGCACGAGTGAGCACGAGTTGTCTTTTCGTGAGTAGGTATACTCAATAAAAAATAAGGAATTCCAGAGCACATTTTTCTATCCCCCATACTCGTATATTTAAGTGGACCAACAGCCGGCCTGCCATCCTTTATCCTTTGACTAATCATATTTATCTGTGATAATGATTCCTACATTACTTTAAATTAAAAATCTAATCCGGTTTCAAAGAAAAGGACAAAAGAAACAGCATATATTTCTGTGGATACTGAATCCTGGTTAATATTTAAGAATTATTACGATCACTTAATCAAAATCAAATTCAAATACGAACTCATAAATCAGTAACGCGTGTGATTGATGAATTTAATGCCGGAATTGATGTCGACTTAAAAGATCTTAACATTTCCGCAACATTTAACACCGATTGAGGAAACACTTCACGCTCTTCAATTATAGAATCGATTGTAGGTAATCATAATGTTTCTCCCAAGAAGGTTAAATATAACAAATATTACCGTAACACTTTAGTGGTCGAGTCACGCACGCAAGATTAAAATGTTCGAATCGTCTGTAAACTTTAGGGGTGAGGATATAATCGTTAAATTATACCTAATTAATATTTATTTTCTCTTCTTAAACAATTCTTAGTCGATAGGTACCTACACTAAGATCCTTTTAGATTTTAAAATCATCCTTTTAGATTTTAGTATTTAAAGAATACTTTTAGATACTAAAATAAATTGAAATTTTCCGCAAAAATGAAGTGCAGAAAAGTAAATTTTACAGTACAGAGATTTTAAAGTTGAATTATCTAGGTCACTTAGTGAAATTAGCACCTTTGAGCTATTAGTTAATCCTAACCGGTACACGGGATGATTACCACATTTGAGCACAACAAAATTTATGTTACAAAGATAGATTTTGTGTATACTAACTCATTTTTTAAAAGAATAAAAAAAACTTAGGTGCCTTATTACACCAATTCCTGTCATCTCCTCATAGACGCGTTTTATGAAAAAAAATCCAATGAAAATAATCATATTTTTATAGTTAAACCTGAATGTTCCGGTGTTTTACAGATAAAAGTCTAATTTGGCCAAAAAATTACCAAAAATAAAATAAGTGCTTCGGAGCCCTACTAATTTGTCATAAAATTAACACAATGTTCAATATAAAATTAATACAATGTTCTAATTAAATATACAATTATTAATAGTAGCGAGGTACACCGCATTTAGCAGAAATTTGAATCTATCATTATATCTGGATAGAGTGAAAACACCCTATTACAGAAGATCACCAGTAAAATGAAAAGAAATGTACTGCTATGTTTCGGTAAGGTATGCTAGACCCCATTCCCATAATTCCCATATCCTCACCAGTCACTTCACCTTGGCCCTTATTCCTTATCCTACAAGGAGATACAAAAATAGCTATACTAAGTAAGTATATACTTACTTATAAATGCGAATTTTTTTAAGAAAGAAGGCTGCAACTTATAACTATAGGCGGATAAAGTTGCTGACAGAAGCTAACCTAAAGGAATAGAAGGCTAGCATTAAAGGAATAAATTTCAGCACACTTGAAATTTTACTGGAGATTATTTTTATCTTATAAGATTGGCATTTAATCTGACAGTCCACTTGATGGTAGGTAGTTACCGTCGCCTAAAGAGATAAATAACACCAGGACCAGGTGCGTTGCCGAACTTTGAAGAATTTGTTTACAGCTCGCTTGAAGCTCACATTGAAAGGTGGAACCATTTTTTTTTTATTTTCTTTGAAAAATCCTTACTTATGGATACCCGGCACTGTAGGGGAAGTTTATGCCGGACTTCATCGAACTATAACTCTTACCGGCTAAAACCAAACGACTTTATAGCGCGGCCGTAGATAACATTCACGACCCCCTACGTATGTCTAGTACGCTGGCCATCTCGGGGGACCTTACGACGAGCGGTAATCTCACCTAAGACTACCGCCCAGGTTCCGTACTAGGTGGAACCTAAGATGTAAGATGTCAGTAATCTGTCAGTCTGTCCGCCGCTCTTTACTCATTAAGAAGTGATATCCAAATGATTTATAAAGTCTGTATAAAATTAGCTATATTGTTTAACAAACTTACCTTTTGTATTTATCTTATAATGACATAGCATTTCATCGCTAGGTCGGGTGGGTGCGATTATCAACCTCTAATTGGTTGAAATGAAAGTGTATTATGTTCGTTGATATGTCATGATTGACAGCTGCCAATCAGGATCACGTGATCATAATGCCAGGTGGCGTGAAAAATAAACCAGGGAGGGATGATCTATCAATGAAATGCATTATGTCTATTTAGGTGACTAATGTTGCGTGAATTACTATGGAAGGTACTTGTAAATTTTGTCTGTAGCTACCAGGTAAAGAAATAGTTAATACATTATTGTGCATGTTAATGCAGTAAATAAGACTTAGCAAACCTTTATCTGTGGGAATACTTACAGTGATTTTGTATATTTTGAAAAAAAAAAGTAATTTTTATATTTATTTATATTATTTATTAGGTACACATACATTAATTCACGAAAATATAAAAGAAACATATTTTGAAATTAAAAATATTTGTATTAATTCCTTTGTTGTACGTCAAACTATTCTTTATCCCACTAAGTAGAGCCATAGTCTACTAACAATTTAAAAGTGGCGAGCCACAATTCGATCCACAGTCATTAAACTGTGTAGCCCATCTAGCACTATAACTATCTTCTTATAAGAGTTCACCAGTATAATAAAAAGTATCTTACTCGCTGATAATGTATAGCTTTCTATAGGTGAAAGAATTTTTAAAATCGTTCCAATAGTTTTTGAGTTCATTCATTACAAACATACATACATTCAAATCTATTCTCTTTATAATATTATAGTACAGATATAGATTATATCTTATCATTTGCAAAAAGACACAAAAAAGAATCGTTTCTTTATGTAAGTATATATTGTGGTAAACATTAGTCCACTTTTTGTCTACCTAAGTAGGTATGCAATAATCATTTCTGTTCAAGAACTACAAAAAAGATATTTTCTAACTAAGAAAGTGTTGTAAAACAGAGGAAATTCATAACGCTTCACAAATACCATGAGTAGGTACATTTAACAATACTTCCGCGACAAACCAAGAACTATCCAGAAAATTGAGAAATGGATAGCAAACGCAAATGGCGTAATGTGTGTGGAAGAAAAATGAACCTGTTTTTGCTTAAAAACTGTAAGGGTCATCTGTAAGGGGGTGGTTACTGCCGCCAGGCGGGCTGCCCAAATGACTGCGAAACACAGTGTGCCCTGCCACTACTTTCCATCAGACCACAACCAAATTTGAAAAGTTCATTTTTCAACGTTGACCCAGCCTAGAATAGAACCCGGGAACCCTAGAACAGAGCATTAAGGCAAGCACCCTAACCACTCATTCAACGGGCTCGTCAATACTTTAAAAAGGTGCAGGTGTTCATCACGGAATAAAATAAAATCCACATAAGTACAAATCCAAAAAGTTCGCTCGGCCATAAATCACACGATACAAAAAACTACCTCGTTTCAGACAACGAAACAACGCTTTAAGCTATAAATAAATCTCAATCAAAATAACAGTATAGAGCACAAATTATATTACCTAAAGTAGTAATAAATCTGAAAATAATTACCTAATTTCTTGTTGTGCTACTTCAGGTGGTCGTTACGTGGGTTATATGCCAAAGGGCAAATGTAATCTTCATTATGTTGACCACATCGCATGTTTACTATTTTGAAAACCACGCTGCCTTACATTTGGAACTCAATCTAGCTGAGGCTGCAGCCTCAAATAAAGGAATTTAGTGAACTTCCTTGAAATCAATTCCTATTACGTCATAAAATGAGGGCTGCTAAAGGAAATACAAGTCTCGTAAGTAAATCATCGACCGACAGATGAGGTATAAGATTTCTATTACAATACACGTTATAATACTAATAAATAACTATTATTAGTACTGTCCACACTGCAGTCATAAACAGGGTAGCCCGTCTAGCGGCAATAAACAGCTTCTCACAGAAGTCCACCGCGAACATGTGATGTGTTTTGGAGAGTGAGTAAGGTAGGTCAGAGCCCATTACTTTAACTCCTTATTTCTTATCTTTTATCCTATTTAGGTCGGCAACGCACACTTGGAACCCCTATTGCGTGGCCTATGTTAATAAGCGATGGGGGCCACCTATGTTCAACTGGAAAATAAATCTTATAACCCATAGGTTATTTTTTAGTATATTTTAGTATCACAATACTAAAACATTTATGAATTGGTTCAATTACTTTAAGAGATTGCATATAAAAAAATACTTATACTGTCACATTAGATCAAGTTTTTAGAATTAGTATTTACAACGGTCTAAATGATAAATATAGAGTTGATATCACTAGTGTGCTATCAGCCTAATGCCTGTCTTTTTTGTGAATGCTGAACACAGTATGTATACAACTACTAAATTAGACATACATTGATTACGATGTGAGTTAATTTTTAGTTTGAAAGTCAATAGGTATTGCAAATCATGTCCGAAGAAAAGGCTTTGTCTACGACCATTTACCAAATCGCTGATATATCTTAATAACTGGTTCCGAATTTTAAAAACGTTAATAACTATTCACTAGATGATGCCCACGACTTAAAAAAAATAAAAAGATATAAAAATAAATAAAAAATAAAACTGAGAAAAAGTAGCAAGCACCATTTAATAGAATTCTTCTACTATGAATGAATACGAGGCTCTGATTACAAGTAGGTACCTGTGACTAAATTGAATAGAACTGCCTGAATTAACATTAATAAATCAACGGGTTTAATATAAATCAAAGTAACGTCAAGTCAGTTACCGCCACTGACAGACAAAATCACTTGAAATATTACTATAAAGTTTTACAAAATTGGTCTCGAGTCCTAAATTGCTTTTAATTGGAGCAAAAGAAAGATAAAAACGATTATTGGTATCAATCTCGGAATAGTCATGGGAAATTTTTTGGTTGTTTCGCGATTTCTAAAGCGATTAGACCTCAATCAGACTGGATTTCTTGCAATTTTCATTGACTGGCAAATTGCTGAATCTCAAACATCAATCTGTAGAACAGATTAAGTGAAATTCAGATAATCGTTTCACAATTAGAAAAAAGGCAATTCGTGGCAAAGCGTGGATATGAAAGTGCCCAGTTTCAAATTACATAAGCTCTATGTACGTAATGCTTTCATGGTGACCGCTACCAAGCAACCAACCACCCACCACTTTGTCAACGACTTTACAATCCAATCACTTATCAAGTAGATGAAAATCTCATTGGATGTTTTTTATGTTTTTTAATATAGGGTAGATACACAGTAATTTTGAGTAACTTTAGGTGATTTTGAGTGAGTGCAGGGGTGTGTTGGATGGTTTGTGTGGTGTGTGTAACCGCCCCCTTCAGAAGAATAATATAATAGACAATTGTTCTGTTATATTATTCCTACTTCCATGTTACCCACATACAATTAAGCAGACCGTCAGCTTGCTAACTATTTAAAACATTCCTTTTTATGTAAAGACAAAAATCGTTTTAGTTAAACTTTACACTCTGTTCCAAGAAGAAAAAGCTTTCTACTTCTTTTTGAAGTCAGTTTCCTGGTCAGAATACTGAAAATAAATAAATTAAAGGGGAGATCAACCATAAAACTGAACTACTCCAAATGGAGTGAACTACTTAAATAGAACTAAATCTATTCTATTTAAAAATTATGTCGCCTCATGTGTAAAATATCTCTAAACTTGTGTAAAAGCGGGATTGGATTTTCCTTGTACCTAACTGTATTTATTTTTATTTTTATTTTTTTCCTTGTCCCAATTTTTCTTTTTGGATCATACATCAATGTTGCACTTCATGCGATTTTGATTAAATAGAAATGAAAAGTGTAAATATTGTTCATTTATTCTATTCATTTATTAACTAAATACACCATTAATTAGGGAACGGATCAGCACAAAGCATACCTATTTTGTTTTCTGCGTTGTTAGTTATTAGAGCCATAATTAACAATAAATTAAAAATATATAACAAACATAGATATCCACTGAAACAAAAGAAACACAGTTAGAAAAGTGTGTTTTAATGTGTAGGATGACCTGTGTATGGTTGATAACTGACGACTAGTCTTAACTGTGAAGTGGACTTAGAAAAAAACTATTGATTGAGTGAGAATTTTAGCCATAATTCTGTGCCTATGTTGACAAAAGGTAAGGTTAAATTAGAGAAATAAGTACAAAGAGCAAATTAATGTTACATATCAACTGTCTTTTTTGTTAATAATACAAAGAAAATAATTCTAAATTTGTTTTTCACTATTTAATTTTGTAAATATTTGTTACTAATTCTTGAGTTTGTTTCGTTATTATACACAAGACCCAATGAATAGGTATATTTGAAAATCGCCGTCACTACAAACTACATAATAAGTAGGTAACAAAAGAACGTTATAATTATAAACACATTATACCATAAATACTTACCTGTTTATAATAAATATCTTGAGAACACAAACTAAGTAAATACCTAATGAAAGAAAAATATACTGTTATGTAAATTCGTTTCAAACATGGATGTCTTAGCGACGATGACTTCCAGCGACATCGTGACGTGACCAATGACACTTTGTAATTCAACCGCCTACCGATAGATGGCGGGACCCGTCTCTCTTAACAGTTTACTAAGGAATTCAGTAATTTGTGTAGTTACAAATTGAGATACCATTTATTGTTAAATTTCTTGTGTAACAGTCATGATGTAAAGTTCATTCAATATGTTAATATCTCCATAAACGTGTATATAACATGAAGCATTAGAATCCTATATTAAAAGTAGATGTTAAAGGTTAGATTAGATACCTATATCAAAGTTAGATGTTGAACCTATGTTAAAGGTAGGTATAATTACCTATATAATTGGTAATAATATCTACCTAATCTATACTTCTATACTAACATTATAAAGAGAAAAAAATTGTAATTATGTATGTATGCATGTTTGTAACGCAAAAACTAGTGGACCGATTTAAAAAATTCTTTCACCTATAGAAAGCTACATTATCAGCGAGTAACATAGGCTACTCATATTTTATATACGCGGACGAAGTCACGTTCAAGAGCTAGTACCTTATAAGTTATTGATGTAGCGAAATCGCCATATTAGTGATGCACTAATGACCTTTCCTTATTTCTTTCGGATTGTCGTTGTGGGTTTCGTTATAATTAGTTATATTAAATACCAGCGGCCCGCCTACTATCTACTTCGCACGAATTTTTTTCTACAAATTATATATAAAAACCCTTCTCGTTTACTGCTCTTTCTACTAATGAAAACCACATTAAAATCCTTTCAGTAGTTTTTGAGATAATCGCGAACATACATAAACATACAGACGCGACGGGGAATTTTGTTTTATAAAGTACCTAGTAATGATTAATCCAATAATCTAAGTATAGTTATCAGTTCTTCATTGAAAGTTATATCAGGTATTTACAACATATTTATAAATATATAAGTACTTACTATTTGTAAATTTATAATATTGGCTTATTTGCGAGTGGAAACACTTTATATTTTTGGATTATTTGATATATTATCTAGGTATGTATTATGTAAAGATTTTTGTAATAAAAATGTATTCCCGATAAAGAGTTAGGTGTACGTAACAAGTAGACAATGTGTACCACTTTTATTTATTTAAATATGTAGACATATTTGAGTTGTATTATGTAAAATTAAGGCTTCACTTTACAAATAGATACTTAATTTATTATTGTGAAAAAAAAAAAACAAGTGTTTTTAAGGGAAATAAAACAAAGATATAATTTTTCAATCGCCATATTTTTATGTTTATTTATATTTATATTAATATGTTGAAGAGCAATACAAAAGCGCAATTTGTTATAAAATATAAACCAGTAATGTCTTTGTTGATTATTAAAAGTTATTTTAATAATGAGTAATTAACTCTATTTTTAAAGTTAACGAAAAAATTAAATGGATAAATTAAAACTTTTGAATTAAACGTAAACATATTCAACTTTATTCACCTAATTCTTGTGTGTTCTAAAAATTTTCACAAAGCATGCCCTTTTGCATTGCTCATCTGTATATGATAGCCTCGCAGATAGGAGTCTTAGCATTAATTAATTAAATTATTTACAGGAATGTACATAGAAACTATAAACTAAACTTATCTATATATAAATTTACAAAGGTACATTCAATTTGAACATGTTCAGAAAGTGTCATAGCCACTGAATTTGGAATGAACGAAGCTTAAAAACTAAAGGTAATACTTTTCGGTAACTTTAGTTAACAATAAACTAATCTAAAACTATCACAATAAATATATCTCTTCAAACGTAACATTGGTGATAAACTAAATATTCAGTCTTATTACAACAAAATAAATTCAGAAGCTACAAATACTGAATATGAGGTTTAGTTTAAATTTAAATTATTTTAATGCAGTTTAAAGTTTATTAAACTTTAAAGTGGGTGAATATGGGCTACAAAAAAAAAAGTTCTAAAACATGAAGTATCAGTCAAAAATATGGGTAGATCTTTGGCAAAATGAAAATCAAATCAATGATAATATAATGAGGAAATATTTTAACGTTTCATGATGTCTTCTATTGAAAACCCTAAGGTTTTCTTGGGCGATTCTATTGGTGACTGAGGAATTTGTTCTGGAAGTTGATTATATGGTTGAAACGATGCCGATGGCTTCTGAGATAGATCCAGCAAAGAGCTCTCCGCCGTCTGGCTTGTTGAAGAAACCTCTTGGCATCCCTCGAGATGTTCCAAATGCTGCTTGTTCGCTTCGCTGTGTGTTAATAAATGTGTTTTGAGATTGGACCGTTGGTTGAAACTCTTGTTGCATACGGGACATTTGTGCGGAGACTCCTCCATGTGCAAGATTTTGTGCACGGCCAGCGTCCGCGATTGACAGAAACCCTTTCCGCATTCTGTGCACTTGAACGGTTTCTCCTTTGAATGGATGTATCTAGAAAAATAGAAAAGAAATATGAGTTTTAATTACTTTCACTTACTTGACGGAGAGAGGAGAGAAGAAGATTACAATAAATAAACATCCAGCTGATCTCAATGGCTCAAATAAGGCGTTAAAATAATGAGCGTTTCGAATGAAAATTTTGGTGATTCTACATTATGGACACATTAGATGGGTAATGAATTAGAAAAAAAAGTTTGTCTCGTAAAAGCGAAGAAATATAAGGTGTAATTTGTTCGAAGGCGAAGCTCGAGATCGTAAAGAAAGAAACCGGTTATAAGAGAAGCGCGTGCGACCGCCGCGGCGCGACCTCACAAAAAGGTGTACGCTTTTTTTCTTTCTTTTAGTAAATCCTTATAAAACACACCTTATGCAAAATAATGCAAAATTGTCTAAATTCAGTTTTGGAATTAAAATATCACCTATCTTCTTTTTATTTTTTATCGATGGGTGTATGTATGTATTCCTAGGATGTAGTCACATCCTAGGAAGCCACACAATGGCTTGTGAAGATGTGAAGAATGCCTCTATCAAAAAAGTACTACAGTTTTTAAACGTGGTAGACATAGATAGAGAGCTTTAGTTCACGTGGCGATCACAATATTTCAGCAATGGACGAAGTGATACTGGTACTCTAGCAGATAGAAACAGCCACTAAGAAGATAAATAAGTAAAAATGTATGTAAGTTCCCTATGGACTCCAAAACTGCTGAACTGATTTTGCATACAGAAAAGTATAGGGCACCTTTTATCCAGAAAAAAGTACTGTTCCCGAGGGACGCGGACGAAGTCGCAGACAAAAGCTAATAAAACAAAATGAGAGTTCTTACCTGTGATCTCTCAAATGGTCCTGTCTTCTGAAAGCCTTTCCGCATATGTCGCAGGAGTAAGGTCGTTCGTCAGTGTGTGTCCTTTCATGGATTAGAAGGTTGTAGGACTTTGTGAATTGACGGTGGCAATATTTGCAGATGAACTGCTTTTTAGGTCTGGTGCCTGGAACGCCAGGCGCTCTTACAACTGGTGGACCTCTTCCTGGCATTCTTTGAGCCATTACCCCAGGATATCGTAAGGAGTGATGATACAACGCTGCGTTTCTTATCCACTGATTGACAATCATGGCGTGGTATGGCGCCGTTGGCGGTAGAGTAGCAACTTGAGCTTGCATGTAGGCTGACATGGGGTGTGTGTAATTCGGGACTGGTACTTTTTCGAAAGAAAAAGGTGGCCTAGGGTATGAGGGGTAAGGATGGGGTGCGGGGGCAGTCCAGCCGGGTTGATGGCGGGAGGTTACAACGGCCGGGGGTGTGTCGTCGGTGGGAGTGTGAGGTGGAGTTGGTAATGGAGGAGACGGCCGTTCAAGCTTCACTAGAGCCTCGACTGCTTCTATTGGGAAATCCGGGGGATAACCTGCAATAAAATTTACAAAATAAGTTGTTGTAGACAGGTAATAACTCATCGCAAATATGAATTTTCAGTCCGAAATCATGAATTTATTTTTTTAAAGTAACGGCGCGTGACTTTAAAATATCTGTCTCAACTAGCACCCATAGCGCAATAAAAACAATAACAGTGCATCGTAAAGTGTTTTATCAGTTTCATTTTATTGGTGACTAATTTAAGACGCTTTTACCTAACCATTATTTAAAATAATATTTTTATTAGGTATTTTAAAAAATATTCTAAAACACAAATAAAATTATTATAATTGTTTTAACGAAGAGTCTTCTATAATTTAAATTAACTCACTTTGTTCTGCTTCTAAATGTTCATCGTCTTCTTCTATATTGATGTCATCTGAACTGTCAACACTGTAAGGCTTGTCCTCCATATTCAAACTTTCCAATCATAAACCAAACACTAGGGCACTGTGTTCTTTATACACTTCGGCGTCACTGTGTCCGTTTGTGTCGTCACTACGAAACCGGTTTGTAACTGACAACCGGCTTGTGAGAGCTCGCGGAGCGTTATGAGTTTGTGTGCGTTTGACTGGCGAGGGTTTGCGTTGAAAGTGGTACGGGGTGTGGTGGGAGGGTGAGGGGACTGAAGTTTCATCAAAGTGGCCGGCGCGATCAGCGCCTGTGCTGGCTCCCGTAGCAGCAATGCGCCTCCCAAGAGGCGGAGCTTACCGCGCACTGCCTTCAGAATCGATCGGTGGTAATCGCGAATTGCTCGTTCTCGGTACACAACTTAATGTGACATGGTTTCAATTTGGAACCAACGTTGTCTCAGCTAGAACCCTGTAACAGTGGACCGTTGAGGACATGGGACATTCTGCTTTTGAGGGATTAATGCAAATTTTTTGGCGACACAAAGCGTTCAGCGTCCTTACTAAAGCTATTAGGTGAACGGATTGCTCTGTTAATTGCGTTTTGTACGCATGTCTTTGTGCTGACTTTGGTACGAGACCTTTGTTCGGCTTTCCTATTGCTGAGCATGCATTAAAATGCCGCTTTGATAGACAGGTACGTAATTGAGTATAAATTAATAATGACAGTGAAAGCTGATTCAAAAGTCATAGGACACACAATGATGAGTTTGTTAGAAACAGTTTGAATAGGTGCCTAGATAAGACAGCTGACGAATGTAATAACTACAAACACCTGATTAAAATATAAGATAATTATAACAAAAAATAACTAAGATAAAAAATTCAAATTTTATTTGGAATTTAAAAAAAAAACTTTTTTTAGGAACTATACTAGGTAGAAAAATTAATTATTTTCATTCAAAATTCAAAGGATCCAATCTCGGGGTGGTATCTACCTAATAATTCAGCTAATATAAGGTAATAAGGTATATGCATACCTATCACCTTTAGTTAGATATACCTATATTAATAAAATTATGTCCACTCCTGAGGTTCACACATCACACAGTCTTCTCCTCAAATTGAGGAGCTAAGATTTAGAGTCCACCACGCTATGTCACTGCTGATGGGTATCTCTTCACATGTTTTTCTAAACATTCTAACACACGCAGGTTCTTTTGCGATTTTTCCTTCACCATTAAGCACCATCATGAATCATGATTTTGCTAACCTTTAGATATGTGTTCTTGCTGTTTAAGCTATCGTAGCCACATCGTAGCTATAGCTATATATACAAGTATATCTAATCTTCAACAAATAGGTATAGCTATTGGTGGTAGATAAATAAGCAGACTGTGGTTTAATAATTATTAATAATCCCAAGAAAATTAGTGATCTAATAATAAAAGCCTCATGCCTTTAGTATTACCTACTCTCTCTAATTGTTCGTGGATTATTTGAATGCTTTTTCACGACAACTTAGATAAGAGGTACAATTAATTCAATTCACTGCTATTTTTAATGTAATTTTTGCTCTGCAAAAATACCTACTCGTCTATATATACATATATATGTATACCTTATGGCTTTATTATTATTTGTTTAACCTTAGATATCTGGTTAGTTTACTCCTAAGTCCTTCATAGATATTTATTCTTCAAATGCATTCAAATGGAGGTTAAAGAAAAAGAAATTATATAAAATTAAATTAATTTGGATGACTTCTTAGAAAGGAAAAATATTTATAAATAGGTATGAGTAACCACATTTATTTTAATTAAATTATTGTAGTTGTAGAGGTTTTAATGTATTAATAGTTATTCTCTTTGGTTTTAAAAAAAGAAAAAATATTGATGTGTGTGACATTAGGTGAAAAAGTTTAATTATACCTACTTACGTATTAATTTTTGCACACACTTAATTTCATTTCCTCCCTTAATATATTTTCCATATCCTATAAAACAAGAACAGTAGTGACAAATATTCAAATAACAAATTAGAAAAAAAAAATATGGCAGGAGCACAATATGGAAACAATAGGAACAATAGAAACAATAGGTATTAAGCGACAAATAGAATCTACCTAAAGACAATTGTAAATTTTAAAAGTTTGCTTGGGTGTAATTAATGACAATGGCAAAAAAATCACAAATATTTACCTTTCTACTTACCTACCTTAATGTGCGTCTATTGGTAACATTTCCGTTTAAAGCATTTAAAAAAGCAACATTTAATAAAGTTTCTTCTAAAGTATTTCATATTTTGACAATTATATAAATAGGTACTCGCTATTACCTAAATAAGTAGCTAAATCAATTAGTACTAATCATCCAGATATATTAAGAAACATTTATGGAGTTTCAAATACTTTTACAATGACTCATTATAATAAGTCAGTTATACTATCACAGTCGGTACCTATAATAAGTATTAACAATTTAGTAGTAGCAAGGCACACTGCGTTTCGCGATCATAAACTGGGACACCTGTCTGGTAGCATTAACCATATGTGCTGTTGTGTTTTTGTGTTCTGGCATTCCTTACTCAATGAATGAGTAAAAGATGCCAGAGTCCATTTACCTATCACCTGATTCCTTATCCTTCATTCTGCTTAGTTTGGCCGCGCACTCTCAGCACCAATGCCATTGCTTGTGATATAAGATGTTAGGAATGTACATTCCTATTATGTATATTATCCTTATTATGTCCATTAGGAAGGAATTGCGATGAAATATAGATTCGTTGCTAGAATAACAGTGTCCTGCTAAAACAAAAAAATCCTGAAAGGACAATTCACGAAGTGACTTTGATTGGCAAATAATGACAGTGAAAGTAAATAATGACAGTACCTGGAAGAGGAAGATGAAACAGACAGTTCTTATGAAGACTCCTCCGACAGCTTACCTATGATTGAGCTGAAAAATATTACTATTATGATACCTACCTGAAGGAGATACCTGCGCCCATAACCTAAAACAACCGGTGACTTTTCACAGACTGAACATATTTTTTATTTTAAAAAAATACCCGTACAATATTTGAATATCCGTCAATAAATGTGGCCAGTATAAAATTTCACAAGTATTTATTTTAATATTATTCTAACATATGACATAGTCCAAAGCATGATGGCAACCTTTCTCTAACACCATCAACAATACAGAAAGTTAAAGTAAAAGCAAAGTTAATCATTAAATCATTAACTTTAATAAATAAATGAATAAACGTGTACTTGGGAAATACAGAATTGGAAAAATCTGTAGTTAGTAAAAGTCTTAGGAGATTTCTCAATGTTAACAAAACATTCAAAGTTTTTACAAAAAACTTACTGATAATTTTTATATCTTTATAAATATTATAAATCTGTTATATCTTAATAAATATTATAAATATATAAATATTATAAATATTATAATATATTTTTTCTGTTTTCACTTTCACCAAAGACGAAAAAAAATTAACTTATTCTTAGGTATAGTAAACAAAAGATTTAACAAAAGATGGGTTTTTGGTGAGATAAGCGTCACTTTTCCGTGTCTACGCTAAAATGTCGGTAAGATGTAATGGTAGCTTTTGAATATTATTCCACGTACCTATGTTTATAATATATAGTAGATAGGTACCTTCTACAATACTTGAAACAAATGTGTCGTTGTTTCAATTTTGCTAAACAACATACGTGGCCACACCATTCAAACATGAGTACAAGCAAATATCAGGTGGTCGAACCGTCATATGACACGCGTCGGCGCCCTTTGTTAAATGATCAAACGCGCCGCTCAGCAAACACAAAACTACATTACACATAACATTATAAATTCAGAAAGTGTCGAGGTATTTTAAAAGCTATTTTTATTGCTCTACGTATGAATATGGCTTGTTGAAGCTATTGTAAGTTAAGGTCTTTTGTAATTGACACTAGAGCCGGCTGCGTTTTGCTATTAGACACCTCATTTAGTGGAGTCAAATCTCTTCTACTTTATTATGAACCATGGGTCAAATCTGTATGTTATGACTGGGCCAATTGATTTACAAATCAAAGTGTTGACATATTCTTTAATTTATGTTACTCGTGTAGAAGGTAGATATTAGTTTAAAGTGAGAGCACACTGCGTACAGCAGTCATAACTCAGCAGCCCATCGGGTAGCAGAATATGTCTCCTTACGGAAGACCACCATGAAATTTTAGTAAGGGTGGTGTGTTTTTCTATTAATGATACCCTACTAAGAAATTTCCAAGTCCGTTCCCAATTCAGAGTGAAAAACGTATCTCTTTGGTGTTGCTTGTCCAAGACTGTTAGCAGTCTAATTGTAGGATATATCATCAATTGAACTGTCAGACTGAACCTGCTGACAATGTGCCATAAAAAATGTCAAATCAAGCTTTTCACAGCTTTCATTTCGTTTTTATTTAAATAATAAGTAATAGAAAAAATATAATTAGGTAGGTGTACCGAAATACATGCACTGTTTACAAAGTATTATTGATAAAATACATAATGGCTACACAAATATATTGGAATCCACACGAACTTATTTAAAGATATGGTCAGTAAAACACTTATCAATTTACAGGTAAAAATACAATTTTATTCTAAGAAGAGGGTAATTTAATGAATTATTTAACATACAAATCAACTATATTAACTAGGTAGGTACTTACATCTAAATCTGGTTGATCGAATGTGGAAAAAATGTGCAATATAGGGCAAGTTTTGAAAATGGCTGTCGATATTATAGACTAAGATTATACGTAGAAGTTGACTGAATTTCGCAAATTTCTTTTATTTTAATACATTAGTTAGACGATGTGGCTCTCGGTTAACAGGAAAATTCTAAATGTACGAAGTGCTTCAAGAATTAGAATTTAACAAAAAAATCAGGTAATTACTACGAAAAAATACATTGGCATGAAACGTGGCGAATAATAGAAAAATCTTCATACTTCACACATCTTCACACTAATGCTAACAAGTTTTAGCAGCACAAACTCAAATATCGAAACTAGGTAACCAAACAAAACGCAAACTTTAAATATTTTAAGAGGCCTATGGTGATTTTGCAACGATTTCAGTCAATTTATTTTAGAGATTTTTCATAAAATAAACAGAGTTGAGTACTTTGTAATATGTCATTAGAAAGATTATTTCAATAGTAATGGAATAAATGAGCCACATTTTTGTTTTATTTCTGTAATTTCGATTTATCCATCATTTTCTAACATCCGTTTCCGAAAATTTGATGTTCGGGGACTCAATTTTTTTGCTGTTTTCAGTCGACATTGTAGTTTAAACTTAACGAAAAAAATACTGTGCATTGGCATAGAAGTCTTCTAAGGAATGAATGAAACAATTTTTTATTTTCGTACAAAATTTTCGAAAAATAAAATATAAAACGCAGTGCAATTTTCGAAAATATCCACCCAAAACTGATGATTTTTCTGAATAGGCTAAATGTTGTTTGCTAAAAATAAAAATACCACTGTAAACTTTACATCATGAACTACTTGTGTGCAAAAAATTAAATAAATAGATTTACAAAAAATACTAAAAAAAAATTTCGTAAAAACACGCAAATCTTGCAATATATTAGAAGACACATTCCCTAGCCGGTCAGTCCGCGCCAAGCGCTTCTAGAGGGAGGACGTATCGCTTTTCGTTGTGCGCCCACGTGACCACATCGAGCGATCGAACGGCGAACCGGGCAAACAATATAGCGCAACCAAAATGTTTTGACAGTTTTCTTTTTATATTTTTTTTGTTGTCTACTAAATATTGATGAAAACTATGTTTTTGTTTATAAAGTATAATTGCGATGTATATAGTATGTAATTTATATTTCAGATATTCGTTGTTTTTTCTTTATTACGAAGATAACTATATATCGAAGAAAAATAGAATAGAATTATAAGTAATCCAATATTTTATTGATCTAACAATGACGCGTGAGAGAAAAAGCAGTGCCTTTGGCATTGTGAAATGAAAAAAAAATTCATGAATTCAGAAGGTTGATTGATAGGTGCAAAAAAATATTTAATGGACATAATTTTTACTACCTTTAAGGATGATTTATATTACACCGGGCCGTGCCCCGTCCGGAGCCCGGTGAAGATGCTAGTATGCTTTTGTATGAACCAATTCATATTACACCGGGCCGTGTCCGTGCGCTCCAATCGCGAAATTTCAAAAAAATTATTTCTTTTCACCGTGCGCTCGGAGACAGCTTCGCGAGGCCCAATCGGGTATTAGTCTTTTTAGTGGTATCATTTAATGTATACTTAGTTTCTTTTTTAAATTGTTAAAATTATAAATTAATTAATTAATTAATTAACCCGAGGCTGACTGCTTCGAGGTATAATATTTTTTCAATAATAATAATAATAATAATTCATTTTATTTGCTTAAAACATAATATATGTATATTAATTTATTCCTGGTAGGTATAATATATTTCTGCTTAAATATTTTTTCAAAAAAGAATTTCAAAAATATCTCGGGAGCGGTGCGTCACAGACCCTGCGTGTTTGTGCTCATTTAAGAGGTCTTGGGGAGAGGAATTTTTCGGTGAAGACGAAATTTCGAAATTCGCATTTTTGGACTTTTTCAAAAATATCTCGGGAGCGGTGCGTCGCAGACCCCCCGTGTTGGTACTCATTTAAGAGGTCTCGGGGTGAGGAATTTTTTGTTCACGATGAAATTTCGAAATTCATATTTTCGTTGAAAAACAAAAAAAAAATCTGTTTAAAAACAAAAAAGTTACGCGTTGTTCCGAATACCACGCATACGAAGTCGCGGGCACAGCTAGTATATTAATATTAATACAAAATAGTATAATAGTACTTGGAAATGAAAGGCATGGGCAAGGCCCGGTGGCGGCCCGTCGGCGGCACGGTGACAAATAGCAAACCCGGTTGTTGACGAATGGACTGTATGAAATGAAATTATAATGATTTTACTAATAATATATATTTAAATTATACAATAAAACTGCTAAAGCAACTGACACGCAACTCTTCTTTTTTACAACTGACATATATATATATTTTATTATTGCTATTTGTGGCCACTAACCAACCAGTTGCCAACACCGGTCGTTGAGAAAAACACGGTGAGCGCCCGGCCCGGTGTAATATGTTTCATCCTTTACTTTTGGTCTGTCTGTCTGCAAACAAAACTGAACCAATTTTTCAGCCACTTCACGTAAGCCTAGCGATCTGAAACTTGGCCAACATAGACTAAGACTGCAGGTGGAACAAGAAAACAAATTATAAGCGCGAAAAAGCTACAAAACTTTTTCTTTTTTCAAGTCTTTATTCATTTTCAATTTGGAAAACACTTATGTCAAAAACTTCTTTTGATTTCTCGCTATTTCACATATTTTTTTCGTGTTTATTATCAAATTACAATATAAAATGGGGTGTTAAAGAAAATAGGATTGCAGCCTTACACAGAGTGGGTATGGAGCCGTCGGTCATATTCAAGACACTTCAGAAGCTTGGTATCAGCTGTATGTTCGTATATATCGTACTATCGACAGATATACTAACACTTCTTCTGTCGATGACCATAAAAGATTGGGACGGCCGCGTGCTGTTAGAACTACAAAGGCTGTTAATGCTGTTAAAGCCAGAATTCGCCGAAACCCCATAAGGAAATAAAAATCTTATCGCGAGAAATGAAGATTCCGGGTAGGACTCTGTCGCGTATATTAAAACAAAACCTGAAGCTCGGTGCTATTGTCGATATACAGGACATGCCCTAAATCAATCCCTACAGATAAAGAGAGTGACTCGATCAAAACGCCTTCTGTCCCGATACGACGATGAAAGACACAGAAATATCCTCGTTACTGAAGAAAACATTTCCACGATTGAAGAACACTACAACAAGCAAAATGACAAAATGTACGCTTTGTCATTGAACGCTTTGTCACCTCAACCCTATATGAACCAAAAAGAATTTTGAAAATCGGTTTACAATTGGCGAAGATATCACGTAACATACATACAAAAAAAGACATCAAAATTGAAAACCTCCTTATTTTTGGAAATTGGTTAAAAAAACCATGTATTTTCATTGTACAGAGCTCATGAGGAGGTCAAGTTATAGAGAATTAAATTCTCTAAAAGATCTACTGTGCCATTACAATAAAAAAATTATTACGGCTTTTACACCATTTTCAAGACGAGAAAAATTTTGAATTTTTTTTTAACATTGATTTATCTGACATTACTCATAAATCGCCAACGAGAAAAAAATTTGAAGCTTGGATTCAAGAACTAGAAACTTGAAGCTAAAATTTCCTTTTTTAATGAGCTCTATACGACCATTTTCTTGGAAGTTACAGCCTGTTGAAAATCACCTAAAAATTTGGAACTTTTTTTTATATCCTTTAATTGTTGCGTTTAGTGTAGAATAAAGACCTTTATCAAAGCTAAAGGTGGCCATTTTGAAAAGAATTTTTTTTTGCTGAGGCTTCAATAAATATGTATACGTAAGTTTAATTATGATTACCTTACTTCATAAAAAAATAAATGCATTTTCATTTGTAACAGAATTTATGGCTTTATTAGGTACCTTCCCTAATTTTATTAATAGTTTGGGATTTCCGGCATTATTATAAAATTTTCAAAAAATAATAAATAAACAATCACAATAAATAATAATAATGAATGAAATAATAGTAAACGATAAATAAAATAATAATAAATAATGAATTGGCTTTCTCTACGATTTTACTATTAGTGATTTACTTTTTCATACATATGTATCAGTAATGGAGGTACATACTCAAAAATATTTAATATTTAAACTAATATAAAGTAACTAACATTGTATAATTCTTAATAAATATAAGAGAAAAAAATATTGAAAAAAGACATTACTAATTTATTAATTACTATAAAAATATATGGAAAGGATCAAAACCGTTTACACCGACTCAACCGCTGTCCGTAGTTTAGTTCACGAAAGATCACATGGCGGCGCCACCGCCGCGCGTCAAATACCTATTGTCGAGCGGCGCGATATCACCTACGGGGCCTTAAACTAAAAATTATATCAAGGCTAAGACATCAATATTATTATTATAAATACGAAAATAATACTATCTGTAAGTAAGTAGGTACTTGTGTCTATTACATCTTCAGGGCTAAACTAGTGTAGTGGAAGAACATATAGGTGAAATTTTTAGGCTTCACCGAGCAAAAGCTAATTCGTCTTGTCATTATATCTGTAACTACGGACCCACCTCCGACTTCCCAACGAGTTGAAATTTTCGAAAATCCTTTCTTAGCGGATGCTAACGTTAGAAAATAAACCTATCTTCCAAATTTCAAAAAACAATTTTATGAGTATGGATTTAGACAATGTACCTATGTAATTTTTCTTTTTTTGAATTTGAAACTATAATATTCTACTTGCAAAAAGGACATTGTTTAATCAACCCAAGAAGTGCCGACGGGCGGCTGCCGGCGCCTAAATAGAAGAAAAAAAATGTTGTTTGTTAACATAAAAAATGTAATTCTTTTATTGTTTGTTTTTTTTTTTTCTTAAAAAAGCTAACAGGTTATGCTATAGTTTAGTGTCATAGAAAAACTTTTAAAGTATAAAAAATAATACAATGAAAACTAATTAGGTACATATAATATTTATACACATTGTACTTTGTTACCGACGTCAAAAAAATAGTTTTTAGAATTTTTGTCTGTTTGTCTGTACGTTTGTGCACGCTAATCTTAGAAACGGCTTAACCGATTTGAATGCGGTTTTCACTGATATAGCAAGCTTCCCGTAACATTTAGTGTTACGGGAATTAAGTTTCATTCCAATTAGTTAACAAACAAAAAAGCCACGCGTTATATCGAATACTACGCGTACGAAGTTGCGGGCTCAGCTAATAATAATATAAATATTTTAAATACAAACAATTTTATTGATAATAAAAAAATGTTTTCATTTTTGAATATTGTGGACTTTGACTAGGCCTTCGTGGCCTTCGAAATATTGTTATAATTAGGGTTCCGTACGTCCGTATAAAAAAACGGAACCCTTATAGGATCACTCGTGTGTATGTCTGTCCGTCCGTCACAGTCAATTATCTCGGAATCTACTAGACCGATTAAGTTGAAATTTGGTACACATATCAAATTTTGTGACCCAAACGCAGAGGTGTGACGTGAATAGAGAAATCTGTATATGGCAGGTCATTTTTGGGGGGAAGGTGGAAAATTAAAAAAAATTTTTTTCGAAAAATGCATCGTGTGACATATCAAGTGGAAGGTCTTGTTGTGAAGATCTTAAGTGTATTTTTTTGTAATTTTAAAATAAATAGTTTCCAAGGTATTTAAGAAAATTTAACGATTTCGTTTCTCCGAAGCTACTGAACCTAAAATTTTGAAAAAAAAATACAGAAATTAGTTTTCTACTTATAGATTATATGGAAAACCTATAAGAAGTCCATGATACTAAAATAACATGGTAAATCACTCAATGAACCCTCTTTACGCGAGTTCAACTCCCACTTGTTTTTCATTTTTTTTTTAATAATGAATTATATATCACCATAGTAATAAATAAAAATATATATTTTAAGTATAATGTCCTACCTAGGTACTTATATAAATATCAATGGTAAATTTAATGTACAGACACGGCTCGTTTACGATTATTCATAGTAGGTATATATTTGTGGGTAATTATATTGGTAGAATCCTACTTCCTACTAATAAAAAGGGGAAACTAGCCAAGGGGAACTAGGGAAAAGGGGAAATAGAGAATATATTCCTACATCATGGATGTTTGTTATAATCTTTCACGCAAAAGCAGCTTAACGATTTGGATGTTTGGCATATATATAGTTAATTATCTGATTTAAAACTTTCTATCCTGGAAAAATGTTAGTGCCCGAGGGATCATCTAAAAAGTCTGTCGCTGTTGCCCTGGCGTTGCCACTGTCGTCACAGGGATAAAGATATCAGACGTTATTTCATTTTTCATAATAGTCGCTGGCACCAGGTGGTATATAATAATAGCGACCCGCCCCCAGCTTAGCACCGAGGCAATTTTTTCTGTAAATTATATACCTACTTACGCTACTCTCAATATACTTATACAGTCTTAGGTTATATACACAAACCCTCCGCGTTTATCCCTCCTTCCTTTAATGAAAACCGTAGTTAGCGGATAAACAGACAGCGGACAGCAACTTGATATTAATTTTATATATAATATGTACAAATCTAGATGGTAGAAGCAAATCTCTTGTGCTTTCACAAGTTGTCAAACTTTTTGTTTTGCTGCTGTTAAAGTTTTGCTTGCTTTTAACTGCTGTTAAAAGAAAAAAAAAAAAAGAAAGTTACAAAGTTAAAATTCAAAAATTTTAATTTTATTATCTCTTTATTTGCTCTGCATTTACTCGTACAATACAAAGTGCAAGAAAGTAAATGTGACTTTAATATTCCTTATTTTGTTACGCCTAGCTAAACAAAGCGACGACTGCAAAAAATATTATTATTAAGGTCATATTGTTTACATTAATAAACAAAAGTCACAGACGTGCCGGTTCTGCCACTGTTTCCCTTTGAATTGTCGGCAGTACGTTTTAAATGTTTAGTCTACCTGCTTTTCGTAGGTACTTACTCCGTTTGTAAGAAGGACCTACCATGTATGTAATTTTGTGTCTGATTTATTTTGCACATTTCCTTGGGACGTACCCGTTGGACGAGTGGTTAGGGTGCTTGCCTTAACGCTCTGTTCTAGGGTTCCCGGGTTCGATTCCTGGCAGGGTCATCTTTGAAAAATGAACTTTTCAAATTTGGCTCTGGTCTGGATTTGGAAAATAGTGGCAGGGCACACTGCGTTTTCGCAGTCATTTGGGCAGCCCGTCTGGCGGCAGTAATCATCCCCTTACAGAAAACCACCGTGAAATAACAACACGTGTGCTGTCGTGTTTCGGTGAGTGAGTAAGGCTTGCCAGAGCCCATTTTCCCGTCTATCCACTCCTAATCCCTTATCCTTAATCCTACTGCAGTCGGCAGCGCACTTGCAGCAGCTTTGGCGTTGCTTGTGTTATGGGCGACGGTAGCCAGCTACCATCATGTGGACCGTCAGCCTGTCTTCCGATCTTAACATTAAAAAAAACCTAAAATATAGCAAAGTTTAAAGAATAATTTTTCGTTGTCAAAGTTCCAATTATACGTATAATTAGCCAATGATGTCCAAAACAGGGTTGAATAAGTAGGGGTTGAGTAAGTAGGTGCCTACAGGCTATAGCATTTACTTATAATAACAAAACATGAAATCGCTATTAATCACACACTCAACGCTTTGTTTCAACTTGTTACATGAACAAAATTTTGTGCAACATTGCGAGTGACAATTGCTTCACGCACAAGACAATAAGTACATTGTTCATTAGCTAATATCCTCTGATTCTCATTCTCTTTTTTAATTTACCTAATTCTACTAATTAGCCAGCACATTCAGTCTCAAAATCCGAAGAATTCGACATTTAATTTACACGGGAATCTTCGAGAAAATGGTGCAGTGGTGCTTTTAATTATTGTTCGATCGCATGTTGATCGACTCGGTAGATGCCGCAAGTAGGTATGCATGTAAATATGTAAGTGATGTACATACTTACTTGTGTGTACACTTGTCAGTTATACATAGATATAACTTATGTGTAACTGACAGAAATTTCCAGAAGAAAGACCTCACGCACCGCGGGTTATCTTTGACAAATACGCGGTCCTTTGACAGAGGCTAAGGTACTAGTCGCAGGACATAGCAGGACCATTTGAAAAGTTTACAATTACTTAATCATTAGAAAACAGGTAATTGGTTTAACAATTAAGGTGATGTCACCGGCCTTAGGCTTCGTTCTTCTGTAGTAGTAGTAGTACGCTAGTACTGTTATTTATTCTGTGGTAGTAGTAGGTACAGTACCTATTTTTAGTACTCATTTTTCATTTGAATCTTTCGCTTCCGTACGATCTTCGCGACGCAAAATAAAAACAACAGATAACATAAACAGAACAATTCACAAGTAGTCAAAGATATGGATTCCGAGTAATATAGGTGTAGATAATGGATAACACATCAATGACGCCGACGATTGATAATAGTGGATCAGAAGTGCCGACGTACATTACGGTAGCTGTTATAAATGAGCAATCGATAACATTTTTATTCCATTACCTTTGATGTCACCGATGATAAATGAGTTTGAAATTGCTGCTTGTTGCGTCGTTGTTCAACATGAAAAATAACTAATCTCTGCTAGCGTCTAATACCTACACCATAAACTGGAGAGCCCGTTCAGGCGGTAGTAACCATCCTTTTACAGAAGACAAACTTGAAATTACAGCTCCTGTCGTATTGGGTTCTTCGATGACTGTAATGATGACAGTAAATGATGTCAGGCACTATTCCCTTATCCCTTATATACCTACTATGAAAGCCGGCAGCGCACTTGGAACTTCTATGGTGTTGCTTCTGTTTAATTAACAGACGAAGATTTAGGTATTTTATTAATATTCTATTTTAAAAAAATTATTGCTTACTATGGCTTATATTATTAAAAGATTTATTAAGGTAAAAATGTGGCAATGACCATGTAATAGCTCGTAAAAGGAGATATCACGACATGAGCTTAATTTTTTGCAATAAAAATGCACTTTAGTGAGCTGTTTTTTTTTTTCACTAATCTCAAACATTTTCAAAAATATACCCAAAACTCCGTGAATTTTGTTTTACTCCGTAGGTATATCTAATGGTCTATATATACCTTATATTAGATATATATCTATATTATATTAGTATTAGATATATATTAGATATATATCTTATATATATCTAATACTTTTCTAACTTTTCTATGTTCTATGATTCTACCTCAAAAACCACGTTGCCTGGGAGCTTGTAAAGTAGACTATTGATATTGAAGCGTCATAGAGTCCATTAAAATTCATAATTCTTAAATAAAAACTCTTTTCCTTTTTTTTCCTCCCTGTCGGGGTTGCTGCAATTTGCCTGGCGCCATTTACACGTTCTGTAAAGTCAATTTACCTATTTACTAGAAAGTCCTTTGACTTTCTAGTAAATAAAACTCAACTATGTAATAGTTGAGTTTTTGGGAGAGAAACATAAGTAAATTCTTAAAAAAAAATCTAAAGATAATAATTACTGTAACCTGTGATTTGATAGTAGGTATAACAATTATGTCCTTAATAAAAAATTTGACCTACAAATGTATTATCAACGGTGTGGCGTTCAGCATAGCCTCAGTGGTGTTATCATGGTATAAAGACACCAATAAAAACAACAGTCCATGACAACTCTATTGTGACAGTTGTTATCGGAGCGGGCGTCGATCAACGGAGTCGACGGCGCGGCGGTGCAAGTATAAAGCTATGAGAGAATAATAAATAAAATATTTTAATTATTTTTTAATTCTTATGTGCTAAATGTCAGAGTAGTTTTCCCATGAGTATGAAATATTGTCGCACTATGTTCTGCAAACATTTAAACTAATAAGCTCGGCACTGCTACGGGCGCGTCTCGCCCTCCATGACGACCGCTGACCTAGCGACCCAAAGTCCGCTCAGAATTGGAACCACGTCCATTTTGAGGGAGTTTTAGTGGGTAAGAATCCCACATAACCCTATGCGTATTTGTATTGCACGCGACATATATTCATGACGTATCAGCTTTCTGGAGATTTTGCCCTTCGTAAAAACATAGCACTAAGTTACCGTCCGCTTACTTAGAACCACCGTGAAATAACAACTAGTGTATTCACGATAAGTGTTTACAGACCCCTAGCTCCTCACCTGGTTTCCTACTGATCATACTGCCAAGGTCGGCAGTGCATTTGCATCCCATTTGGTGTAGTTTCTATTACTGTGTAACGGTATTAGCCACCTACCATTAATTGAATTATCAAGGTTGTATAAGAAAACGCAAGCTAAATCCTAACCTAAAACTGTGTATAAATGTATCGACCTTAATTTAATTTCAAATTTCATTAGAATTATTTAAACACCTACTTAACAGGTAAAATTACTTAACAGGTTTTCCCGCTATCGCTTGTGGCTTGTAACAGCACTTATGATGAATAGCGGCGGCTAATGTGTTGCTGTTGTAACTTGTATAATGTAATGGATCCTTCAGTGTAATCAACGTATTATAGCCACAAGTGGTTTTCAGGTGATATCTACTGTTACAAATAAAGCCGAAACACACCTAACACGGTGACACGGTGTGTTTCGGCCTTGGTCTAAGAAATGTTGGCAAGACAAAATTATATACATAAAAGGTTCAAAAAGGTTTATTTACTCATTTCATTTTATTTTACAGTGTTTTTATTTCATTTGACGTAAAGGGGGACCTAAAAATCTATCAAATTAATATTTAAATTTAATTTTAATTTGAATTTGTAGATTATAAAGAAAAGAGAAAAGAATTCCAAAAAAAGAACGTTCTGTACTTTTAGGCATAAGATTAATAAGTAATGAGGTATTATTATATGTATATTATGGTTTTAGTAAATAATAAACGGTTCCAAAGCACTTCACTAGAGTTAAAATAGGTACAATTTTAATAATATTGCGTTATGGCAAACAACGAAATTTAAAATGTAAGTTGAAGTAAGGTAAATGATATTATTTAATTAGACACTGTTTGCTATAGCAAGAAAATCGTGTCCGTATTCATTACTAAGAGGCTCTGTCAGAACAGAACTAAAAATATAAATTACAAAGTTGAATTTATAAGGATTTTGTATGGATTTTGTAATGAACTTTATGTTTATAATTATGTATGAAGGAGAAACAATTTACTTGTTAAAGTGAGACAGATTCATTTTGATATATTCCGAAAAATAATTCATTTTAATTAATATCAGGGGAAAAAACCTATTCGGTAGAAATTGAATGCATATATCTACAAATAAACACACAGTCTGTCCACTTCGTGAGATCGAAAGTCACTCCGTAATCCTTACCAGCCGAGAAAATTACTACTATTATTAATTACTATTATCAAATTTATGCACTATTTATTTACTTGTCAACTTAAAAAAAAACTTGAAAGGTTTCATTCATAAGGAAAGACTATGGTAAATATTGACCTACGATTGCAACCAATAATACTGTGCAATTAATTTTTAAATTTAACTCTAAACTATTCGGTTTAAGAGTTATTTTTGTTTAAAATTTTAAATATGATTTTACAATAGGGATAGAATAAACAAAACCGTCACATAGAATGGTCTAACGCCACTTGAGACCACCCAAGAAGATGTTTTTGCAAGTCTCAAATAAGCAGCAGCCAGCTGTAAATTTTGTTGAAAACAACCTTTGTTTTGAATAATATTTATATACTTATCAAACTTTTACTTTCTTTATTAATGTTATATATTTATTCATATAATTTAATGATTCCAAAGTAAATAGCATTGAAAACGAAATATAAAACACATTTTACTAGACCGACGTCTGTAAAATCTTGAAAACATTTTAGATCCCAGAGTTCACTAATGTTTTAAATTTTGAAGTTTCTTCTGGCCTTGGTGTTGGTTTCAAATTTAGTTCATTGCATTCAAAGTTGCCATAAAGAAGTTGTACCTTAGTAATTAATTTCAGGCAATAACTGCTTATAATATAACTGCTTTTGAATAATCAAAAAGTAAATTATTTTAATAATATGTATAGTAGGATTGTATTAGACACAGTTTTTTTTTTGAGTTTTTGAGGAGATGTCATTACTTAAGAAATAAGTAGTTACTTACATGAAAATGTAGTGTAATTCAATGACTAAAATGTACATTAAAGGCTAATTAATTAAACACACGAAACCTGCACGGAACAGATAAAACACAAACAATTAGATATTAAATGTAGGTTTTTATTTTATTTTATTTTATTATAAATGGGTTTGCTCTTGGCCAGCATCTATCCATGTAGGAAAGACGAGGCCGACGACGGAGCGAGCTCACCCAGAAGAAGCCTAATTCACTCGAACCTTGAAAAGATTTGGGTTGTATGAGTTCGTCAGCAGTATTAAAACCTTAGTATTAAATTATTAAGCTTAGTATTATTACCAATCCTTAGTAGGCGTTAAAAGACGGTTGAAAATTCCACAATTTTGGTATTTCCTTTTAAATCATATAAAGAAACCTAAGTGCACTTGGAGAGCTTACAAAAGGCAATAAATCCTCTCTTTTTTTTCATTTCTTACAATATATTACAATTAAAGCACATCGATAAACCAAAATCCACAGTTACAATTGGAAACTTACAATTCGTTGCATTGAGAAGTGTGGCGACAAAACGCTCTCTCATCACATTGATACCTGATTACATGAGATTAATAGCAACATAATGTGACGCAATTTCATGCTATTCGCACTCCAATATGTTTCTAATCGATGCTACTCGAATACGCAGACCACACACCGTTTAAATTTACACTCATTTCATACAGAATCTAACATCGGTCCTTTATTATCATTTATGCCATTTGGAAACTTTATTTTTCTTTAACGTTTCTTTTATCTCATGCGCAGCTGATGTAGTAAAAAATATCTGGAAATAGTTATATTGTAATTTAAATTTTTAATCTGGCTGGTAATCAGTTATTACAGCTATAATATACTTGAGTATTTTTTTCGTATGAGAAAGTGGAGAAACCCCAATGACTTAAAAAAAGCTCGAATTCAATCATTACATTCATATAAACTCGGTGATTTGTTAAATTTCTTTTCATTATCTATGGATTTTTTCGTATACAGAACGTAATTCTGTACAGTATTTGCTTTTTTTTAATTTTTTTAAATTTATTACCCCACAAAATATTTTAAATTTGTTTAATTTTTTAAACAAATTTAAAGTTTCGCCTTTTGGTCGAGTTCGATTCACAGCAAGGCCAACTTTTGAAGCGTGCCGTGTTACAACGTTCCCGGGACCCCATCTACATATACCTACGGCCGCGCTGAATGTATGGTTTAGCCAGTAAGAGTCCGGCATAACCAGTCAGCAACCCCCACGTATCAATAAGGATTTCCCAAGGTAAAAAAAGTAAAAAAAATATAAAGACCAATTTAAAAAAATAGAGGCCAATTTTGAAATTATAATTCTCAAAGTTAGCTCTAGTCTACGTGTTTTAGTAGTGCCAGGACACACTGGGTTTTTCTAGTGATAAATCGGGGCGCCCCTTTAGTAGCAGTAACCACCTCCTTAGAGAAAGAAATAACAGCGCATTTGCAGTTGTATTTAAGTGAGTAAGTTTTAAAGAGTAAGGGATTACAGTGCATATTTCCCTATCCCCTTCCTAGTCCCTTGATATCCTTCATCCCACTAAATTTGGAACTCAATTGCGGCTTTTGTGGTGTTCGATGGTACCCACTTGCCATCAAATAGACCGTCAGCTGCCTGTTAATTAAAAAAAAATACCAAAGAAGTACCTGTGGAAGTACGTACACGAAAATGCTAAACCTGTAATGCTGAAGATACCCAAGCTGCAAAATTAAAAAATGTTCTGAATTACATGAGTGTGGATTGTAATTTCAATCTTTGGTGATGCGTGATTCAACTGTTCGTATATCTCACTTATTTTATTATATATTTTTAGTTCTATATATTATCATCTATTTTAGTTACAGTCAATTCGAAAATCCTACAAACTGCAGTAAGATCACGATGATCCCTCTCGTTACTACGAAAACGTCAATATTTGAATTGAAACCTTATTTTGTAATAAATAAGGATCTTTGTTCTATGTTCAGGGATGCTTAAATGTATCACGAATTGTATGCGCTAATGTTGGTACAATGTTTGTGTACAGAGGATCCCCTATTTGAACAACAAATTAGTTCCATTATACGCTTATAAACAAGGGACAAAGTTTCGTAGTAACTTTATTATGCAGGGTATGGTTACATGCTGCTCTTCTAATGCCGATATTCTTATTACCTCACGTATTGAATACTTATTCAAGTTTAATTAAAATTTTAGATTAAAGTTTAATATTTCCTAAGGCGATATTTAAGAAAGACTTTGTTACTCAAGAAAAACCTTAGAACAGTTTTCGAATAGAGTAGCTACCATAATGCCTAAGGATAAATTTTAATTGTAATTTATAGTTATTTTAGACTCCCTGCCTTCATGTGAAAAATATTCGGTTTTTGAGTTTCGAACTTTATATAGTTTTACTAACCTTCTAAAGTTTAAATTTTTATTTTCAAAAACAAGAATGCAATTTTTACAACATAATAAAGATTCAATTTTTTTTTCTATTTTTGCCAGACGAATAACAAGCCGGACCGAGTATACTGTCCCCACTTTCTGTACTATTTGCCGCCAAGTAGGTAATTTGTATTATTATTTTTCTTGTGAAAATAATTCATTTTAATGAATTTTAGAAAGTTGATGTTACATAACATAATTATTTATATTATAATGTAATTTATTATTTAAAAATTTGTTCTGTAAATATTACATAATTAAAATAAATAATTTACATCTAAAACTAAATGATCCTAAAACTAAATAAAACCTAAAAAATATGTAAAAAATTGGGCGCCCGCGGTATCTATTTAAAAATAGATAATAATAAAAGAAATTTAAATTACCTATGCCCTTTCTTTTTATGTTACATTCCAGTAAGTTAACATCTCCCATGATTAAACGATACGATAATTACATTTATATTAATGTTATTTATTTTGAAAATATCTCTTATCTTATAGTAAAGAGTAGGTAAAGATTAGCTGTGGGGTGATTCAACGATGATTCCAAATTTATTTATTAATGTACATATATGTCACATCATTATCAGCCGATGAGCGTTCAGTATTAGTCACCACAATCGCTCCTCCGCCCTCCGGATTCATCTACTCCCAGCTTTTCTCTTAGTCATCGGTCCAGCGATGGTCGGCCCAAATGGGTTTTCAACCGTAGTCTCCACTTCAGGACTCTTATATTCCAATGGCCATGCATTAGCTCTCTAATTTACGATGCTCTTTTTTATTGCAGAAGAGACGCTGACATACTTGAAGGACTAGGATGACATCATAGCAGCAACGCAACGTTTGCTGGTGTTGACCACGACGTCCAGCTCATCCGGTATCGAATAAGAATAGGAACATCGCTGCGTCTCTTCTCACCTTCGAGAGATCCTCTTACCGTTTGCACACCTTTCGTGGCTCGCGACGCGGTTGATTCGAGCGGTCCTCCTGCCTCCAGCTAGTCCCTCATAGTTAAGTAAGTTAAGTATTCCCCAAAGTGTTTTAATTATAATTAATGTCAATTTCATTTCTACCTCGTATGAAGTATCTTTGTAATGTCAAAAATAACTGTTTTTTAGTTTTTACAAAATAACCCACACTATCAGTGTAGGTTCTGGATACGGCAGTTATAATAAAAATCCAATTTTTAATTTTTTTGTCTGTTCCGGCTAATGTCTGATGTTATAAGGAGTAACTTAGGCTTCTTTTATTTTGGAAAAAAAAATTCTAAATATACATAAGCAGTGTCCAGTGGTCAGTGGTCGATTTCTGTTCATCTAAGCATGTCATAAAATTTGTTGGATTCCTACTTCAAGCAGAGGGTATCTTCTGAAACTAAAGTGATGGTAATCATGTTAAACTTTTTTTCACCAGCCTCCTTATTCTCCTAGCAATCTTTTCACTTGCCCAACAACCTCCTCTCTCAAGGAATTTTTCAATCGCAGACAGTTTCTGCCTATATTGGCTCGCACTACAGACGGTGATAATTGCTTAGGCTAACTTTATTTAACTTAATTTAAGTTTTTGTTTGTAAGAGCCGAACGCTTCACTCTCACCCAAATATACCGGATGTTTAGGCGAGCGTTTTCAAAGACTTCGCGGCCCAAAAACATTAAAACCAAGTTAAGTAAAATTTCTTGCCTTTCATTGATACTTTTGCCAAAAAGATCCTGTAACTACCTGTACAACTTATACGTTAAGTTATTTTTAATGCAGTGTCGCATTAAAATTTTTATTGTTTTGTATTTGCGCAAAATGAAACTGAACTCTGTACAATTGGGAACGGTACAAAAAATCTCCCTAATGCACAAAAAAGACAAACGGACGCATCGAAGCGGTGCCTTTTAAAAGGACCTTATAATAAAGAAGACAAAACTAACATCGTAAACATCTATTTTTCCTGCAATAAACTTATTTGTTCCTACCGTTGCAGTGCATTGTTAACTTCCGAATTGTAAAGTAATGTAGGCAATTAAAACTGGCGACTTGTTTCGTAGCAAATCGGATCGCCCCTTATTGCACCTTACTTTTTGCTAAAGAACTCAGTAGAAGTAGATAGGGAAGTGTAATATTTTAAATAGATTCAAATTAATGTTTTCAAGTATGTTAGTTATCCCGGAAATTAGCCTACACATAATTTTCCTTAGGGTTCCCTAGAGATTCTAAAACCTCTCAACCAACTTTGATGAAATATTCAGGCCATCTTCTTTTCAGGTGATCCTGTGAAGTTTAGTATCCTTATTAGTAGTTATTAGTAATTATAGTATTAGTAGCGTAGGCATCGAATATACCACAGACCTTGTGTTTTGTTTTCCCTACAAATTTACAACACTCACTTTTTTTTTCTATTTAAAAATAAAAGAGGAAATATTCAATAGCTTACAAAAATGTATGAGCAATAAAGATAGAATAAAAGGGGCGCGGACGAAATCGCGTGCTAAAGCTATTCTATACTTACATATAATAAAATCGTAAACGAGACGATTTTATTATACATTAAACGAGACTGTACATTAAATATTTTTTTAGAAAAACAATTTGTACTCGTTTTCGTGGCCAACTTTTGAAGCTGGATATCGTGGCGGGTTGTGGATGTCCCGCGCCCGGGATGTTACCGAGGCTTATGCTACCGAGGCAAAAAATAGTTTTTAGAATTTCTATCTGTTTGTCTGTGCGTTTATGCACATCTCTGAAACGGCTTAACCGATGTATTATAGCAAGCTTCCTGTAACATTAAGCGTTCGTTTCATTCTAATCGGTATACAAACAAAAAAGTTTTTGCTATACCGGATACCACGCGTACGAAGTTGCGGGCTCGACTAGTTATAAATAAAGTCGCAGCCAAGAGATTTTGATACGGTTTTCACAAATGGAAAGAGCGATAGCCGAGGAAGGTTTGCGTGCAGATAATAATTGCATTCGTGTGAAGCCGAGTGCTGGTCACTAGTATCATATAAGAATTGATTTGCCCAAGAAGACTACAGATCAAGGTGTTCCAACTAAACATAGATTACATAGATAATAAGCAGACGTAACATTGAAGTCGCCACGTATTAGAGTTTCGTTATTTCACTTTACTTATCACTCTAGTTATTGTTATTTTTTTCATTATTTTTTTATGTTAAGATCGGCAGACAGGCTGACGGTCCACTTGATAGTAGGTGGCTACCGTCGCCTATAACACAAACAACGCCAAAGCTGCTGCAAGTGCGCTGCCGACTACAATAGGATTAAGGATAAGGGATTAGGATTATTGTAGGTTCTAAAATAAAATACACGAGCAGCTTTCTTCAACAAACATTTTTATTGATTTTTTCGTTGACAATATACAGTATCCAGAGAAAGATTTCGCATTAAGTAGTGGTCTACTGTAAGTTATTCCCCATCCCCTTATCCTTTATGCTGTCAAGTTTGGCAGCCCCCCTGGCATTTCAAGAGATGGTAAGACTGGTTAAGTAAAATGACAAAATACTCTCCTATCGTTTAATTTAAAATCTCAGAATTTTTCTGAATATTAGTCGAATTGAGAAATCATTATTTTGTTAAAGGAGTTATTTTCATTCTATATATTAAGAACTCTATGGACACTGAGTCGATGTATTCAAGAAATTAAAGATACATTTATTGTGTTCTGATCAAGTGGGCAATATTTTATTTCATTGAAAAATAACGAAGAATTAAGTTATTGTTATAAGAACAAGTAAAAAAATAATATTATTGTGATACATTTTTAGCTAGCTGGATGAAAATTATTCGAGTAAGTAGGTACTAAAACTAGCAGTTTGTCAGTAATTTAAGAAATATCAATAGTAATAGTAAAAAAAATCAAATTGATTATTTAAAAAACATGTCACAGGACATATTTACATATAGTTTCAGCTACTACCATTAATTTCATTTACCTACTTACTTTTTTTTATTTGTTTTAATTTTCACCCTTAAATATTTATTATAGCAAGTAGTGATTAATTCCATCAAACATTACAAATAACATTTATTTTTAATAAATTTAGTTGTTGAATTATAAAAGTGAGAATAAAAATTTAATTATTTCAAATTTTTCTTATTATTTCAAAAAGTGACCTTTTAATACTTAGTGGAAAAGTAAGAAAGACAAAATGTTTGTTAACTATATTTACATTACAAAAATGCTACATGGTATACAAAGGGTTTATAAATCACTATACAATACTCTTGCCATATTACAAAAATTGATTCAACATTAAACTGTTTTGATGCCAAAACAGTTTAAATTTCTTATAGTTACAAAATGACTTCAATCGAGTGCGTTGGCTGTTTAAATTCTAAATGTAATTAAATAAAAAAAAACATTAATTGATAGAGTTTGTTTTGTCATTTTGTTAAATTATTCCCGCTATATCATGAGATTGAGAGGATAATTTGCGTTTTCACAAAACTAGATTAGTGCCATAAGAACTAGTCAAAACGAGTAAAGAGACAAAAGATATTTAAGCTATAATAACATTTAATTTATTAAAAACAATTGTTATTTTAATTCATTTAATTTCCCTCTTATAACTCAATTAGCATTCACTTAAACATTTCTGTCGTCTAAACTTACTGAAACACCATATAATTAAACTAAGTTAACTTTATCTTCGCCTTCTTAGATTAAATAATCATTATTTTATTAGGTACTTTTTAGATCACCTGGTGATAACCACCTAAACCTTCTTAGTATATAAAATTGATTTGATTGTAAACTCTTCATAAGTGATTTTATTGATTAACCTTCAACTCCAATTCATTGAGATTGATAATATTGTTATGAACACTGTAATACGACACATGTTTCTTTTTTCAAATTTTTCGAATTCACTTTTAGAATTTTTTTAGAACTTCGAATTTATTACAAATATTGTAATTATTCAAACTTGCACAAGTATGCCGTAGTTGTCAAACGATTGGTCAAACCTCGGTCAAACAATTGGAACTCCATCTACTGAAAGTAAGCCAAAGTGGAAATTCCTACACAAAATTTCTAATTATGATTTTACAATATTTCGGCTGTTTTTTTGGGGTCTTCCTATTTTTTCTAAGCCACTCCAGTATTGAGGGGAATAAAACAAATAATAAATGATTTTAATCGATATAAAGCATTTTTTTAGTTTTTGTGAGACTAATACACGATATTCTTTCCTAGGTTTCAAGCTAATACCTGTTTTTTTTTTTTCATTTTTTTTTATGTTAAGATCGGCAGACAGGCTACCTACTTGATGGTAGGTGGCTACCGTCGCCTATAACACAAGCAACACCACAGGTGCTGCAAGTGCGCTGCTGACTACAGTATAGGATTAAGGATAAGGGATTGGGAAGGGACAGGTAAATGGGCTCTGGCATCCTTCACTCACTCACCGAAACACAACAGCACACAAGCTGTTATTTCACGGTGGTCTTCTGTAAGGAGGTGGTTACTGCCGCCAGACGGTCTGCCCAAATGACTGCGGAACGCAGTGTGCCCTGTCACTACTTTCCAGATCCAGACCAGCGCCAAATTTCAAAAGTTCATTTTTCAAAGTTGACCCTGCAGAATCGAACCCGGGAACCCTAGAACAGAGCGTTAAGACAAGCACCCTAACCCCTCGGGCTCGTCAAGTTAACCTTAAAAATGTACAGTAGATAGAAGTTATATAGTTTCGCATCCTGACTAATATTATAACTGCGAAAGTGAGTGTTTGTTTGTTACATTATTTAATTGTACACGATGTCAGGGGTATAATATAGAAAAAGATATAGGTTACCTTTCATCCAGAAAAAAATAATACTATAATATTTTTGTTGTTGTTTCTCAGGAACGCGGATTAAGTCGCGGAATAAAGTTAGTAAGTATATGGCATGTACAAATTATAATTTAAAATAATTGCACGATTGTTTACAAATACATTAATAAGTATTACTAGACATAAAGAAAACGGTTAGTAAAAAAATATAAATAACAATATTTTTGGAGTAAGTTGCAAGACAACATAATTGATACTTATGTTTCCTAGGCCTATAATTATATAGGTAATCGTTTTTTATACGTGCCTATGTTACCTCACATTGGACACATACATATACCTATTAACAAATATACTAGAAAGTAACAGTTATGCACCTCTATGTTTGCCGAACAAAAAAAAAATTCTGTCGAAAAAAAAAGATTGTAATTTTACAGTGAAACTCACATTTTAAAATAAAGGATACCCGAACTAATTTCTTTTGTGTTAGCATTTACGGTCCTTCTGTATCGTGCATATGTTTACAAGTTTCTATTTAAGACGGTTACGCAACGGTGTAAGCGAGCTTTTTGGAGCTTTTGTCACAGTTTTATAACGGGTACTTTCATCCGTTACTCCAGTTATTGCTTTGAAGGTACCGCTCACTGATACCGTTTCTTTACAATACCCAAAGAAAGCTGTGTTCTAAGGAATCACTTATTATATGCAATTCCAGTTTGATATTACTACCTTAATAGAAAAAATATATATTAGCCAGACAAAATATAAGAGCAAAAATTTATTCAATCTTTATTGCTGTTTAGTTTTGCCAGGCCTTGGATTTTATTTTTATATGATGTGTATGTCTATACAAATTTTCAGGATGATCGGTTAAGGCGTAAAATGCATGTAAAATGTAACAGACAGAGTTATTTTCACATGTACATACATTCGTACATCTGCCTGGGGTACTAACGATGTTCTATAATTTGTGTATAGGTCATTCGTACTTACCGGTGGAGATGACGAGGACTGTGGTGGTGCCGATTGTGAAATCTAAGACAGGTGACATTGGTAATCAAAATAACTACAGGCCGATATCACTGGCTACCATTATTGCGAAGGTGCTTGACGGTTTGCTAAACACTCAGCTTGATAAGTATTTAAAAATTCATGATAACCAATTTGGTTTTAAATCGGGATTATCAACTGATACAGCTATCTTGAGTTTGAAGCAGACCGTCAAGTATTACACTGACCGAAGAACTTCAGTCTATGCATGTTTTCTAGACTTATCTAAGGCGTTTGATCTGGTTAGCTATGATTTACTGTGGCAAAAGTTAGGTAATATTGATATGCCTGACGAAGTTGTGAGAATTTTTAAATATTGGTATCGGAGTCAGATCAACGTTGTTGGATGGGTCAATGATTACTCAGAGCCATATAGGTTGGAGTTAGGCAAGGAGGGTTAACCTCGCCGAAGCTCTTTAATTTATATATAAATGAGTTAATACAGACGCTTAGCAACGCTCGTGTCGGCTATATAGCATTGACGGAATTTGCCTCAATAATATTAGCTATGCCGACGACATGGCGTTGTTGAGTACATCGGTATGTGGTCTATCTAGGCTGATCGGCATATGTGAAAAATATGCTCTCAGCCATGGCCTTACATATAATGTAAAAAAAAGTGAATGCATGGTCTTTCGGGTCGGAGGGAAATATCCTGATACTGTACCACCTATAAGATTGTATGGTATACCCTTGAATAGAGTGGACCAATTTAAATATCTGGGACATGTGGTGACCTCTGACCTGAGGGACAATGCGGACTTAGAGAGAGAGCGAAGGGCGCTGTCTGTAAGAGCAAATATGATAGTCAGTAGGTTTGCTCGTTGTTCGAGCGATGTTAAGATTTCTTTATTTAAAGCTTTTTGTACATCGTTCTACACGAGCAGCCTTTGGGTAGATTACTCGCGGAAACAGTACAGCGCCTTGCGTGTACAATATAATAATGCGTTTCGGATGTTGATGGGGCTGCCCCGGTTCTGTAGCGCGTCGGGAATGTTTGCAGATTGGCGTGTCGATTGTTTTTACGCCATCATGCGCAAACGGTGCACATCCCTCGTACGCAGGGTTCGGGTTGGCCCCGGCCACATCCTTCAAGCCTTGGCTGGGAGATTAGATGGGCAATACTTGAATCATTGTTCTATGATTCATGTATTGACCACCAAGTCATGATTTGTATATTGTTTAGTGTGTAAGATTTTATCTTATTATTATGTACATATTTTATTTAATTGGGTATCTTAATTTTAAATTTTATTGTTATTATTATGACCCTCGATGGTTGAAAATAAATAAATAAATAAAAATAAATAAATACAATATTAAAGTCGTGTTTAAATAAATTTAATTATTTCTTATTATGTCTTACTTCTAAAAACCGAGAATTATTAAAAAAAATAACAGAATCATACCTACTTAATAGTGGTGGACATACATATTTACATAAAGAAATATTTTTACTAGTGTGAAAACCCACGGGAGTAATGCACTAAGTTTTTATGGACAAATCGGTAGCCCGCTTTCCTCTTCATAAGCCACACACAAAACAAATCTAAGTTTGCGAAAAGCTCTTTTACTTAACTATATTACTTATATCAATATTTAAGTTAAAAGTTAATCCATGATTACCTATATCTAAATCGCGTAAATAACGATCTAACTCTACTTAAGGATGAAAAAACAAGATTATATTTATATAGAGAAGGTTATAAATAAAAAGGTTATAGAGGGTTATAGCCTATAAGATTGCATTTTCAATGTTTAGGTATAATTGTTGATTTGATGAGCAATACTTTAGATATTCGTGTTAGATCACATTGAAATTGCAAACAATCTTCAATACCTTGTAATCGTCAATGACGAAATTCGAATTGTGTATGAATTTTCCAATATACTTAATATATAGAATAAATAAAAAATAATGACCCTGTATGCGATCCCTGAAGAATTTCTGAGGTAATTTCCGGGAATCTTAAAATATAACCCTTTACTAAGAAACTGCTTGGGATCGGTAATTGACATATAATTTTATCCAGCGTAGTAGATCCCCGTGTATTCCAATAGTCCATAGCTTTTCAATGAGTACCTATGTCGTGGATAATTTTATCAAAAGCCTTTGAAAAATCGGAATACATCGGCTCGCTTTGAAATACGGCTTTATTGAGGAGAGGATGCCTTATTACAGATATTCGCCGGAACCAGTTTTTGAGAACAGCCGTGCCAAGCCCTACTGGGATCGGCCTATAATCACTGACAGGACTATTCTAGCGAATAGACCTGATATTGTGATAATGGACCGGGAGCAGTCGAGGGTGTTTTTTATTGGACATAACTATCCCGCATGATGACGGTCTCGTGAAGGCTGAAACCGAAAAGAAGAGGAAATACCACGACTTGGCCCACGAGATTGTTGACATGTGGGCTGTTGCGTCCAAAATGCAAAAACATATATTCAAGTCTTTTTAAAAGCAAAATTTATTGCAGCCTTTTTTGAAGACAATAGCGAAAAAAAGGCAATTAGCGAAAGGGTTGCCAAAAGGGTTGCCTTTGTAATTTCTAATTTTTAAACGTTTTATTACCGCGTCAAAATAACTTTATTTTGCCAATAGAAGCCGAAAAAGACATGTTTTAACTCAGTTTAAAAGAAATAATGATGGCTGCGACATCAGTTTTCAATAGAAACATAGCTTAATGTTTCCTTTTCTTTTTAAAAGAACAATAAAAATACTTTAGTACTTGTAGCGAACCGCCCTGGCTTCATTTACTATACATACAAACTTTCTTTGTTTATCGCCAAACGAACTAGTTAAATATAGATTCACGAATTGGTCTCATTTAAATAAATTATCTATGCTCAAGTTTTCGTTGGCAAGCGTTTACATTGTCCATGGATGTTCATGACACTGCTGGGTGTGTCAAAAGGGATTCTAAGATTGTAAAACAACATAATATAACTACTAATAAATTTGTGCAACCCTTTCGCAACCCTTTCATTTATGACTTCTGTCACAAAACGAAAGGATTGCAAAATGGGTAATTTTTACTATACTTTTTGTTGGTGAAAAAAATCCTTTACTTATCAACAATGCGATTTTTAAATGATTTTACAACCGAAGTATTTTTTTAAATTTTGCAAGCGAGTAATAAAGAGAAGGTGTATTATAATAACACAGGTATAGACCTATTAAATAGGGAGAAATCTTTTAAAAATATTCTACTACAGTCGCTCTGAACAGCGACCGGTTGCTCATCCCGAACCACTCGCGGAGGTTTTTAAGAGTGCTTGGTTAAAAACCTGGTCTTGGTTTTACAAGTTATTACTAAAGTTTATAAATTAAATTACTTATTTAGTTAAATGAAAATAGATTAGAGAGAAAATTGTACTAAACGGGATAAGAAGGGGTAGGTCAGTAGGTAATTTTAAAGCTAGGTAGTATTTACCAGCGTTGCCAGTTTTTTTTGCCAAGTCGGGATTTTGGAACATTTTTGAGTGAAAACAGCGGGATTCTCTCGTCGAAAGCGGGACATAGTAAAAAAAACGTATATAATCAGAAATTTTCAAATATTTATCCTTTTATTTGAATTAAAATTACGTTTACGTGACAATAGATAGCAAAAATAGCCATAGAAAATGTATTTTAATAAAAATGTAATATTTTAAATCAGATTTACCCTATCGTTAAATAGTTGAGTCTTATTCGTCTTCAGAATAAAAAAAAAAACAAAATCAAAAAAGTTTTATTCATTAGAAAAATACCACTGAGAGCTGATATTTACTCAACTGTCAGTGAACTAACGTAGTTTGCACCCTGTAATTGTGAGCTTCGCAAGTTCTGGGCTAATGGAAGCATTTCTTTCTGAATCAATAACTTATTATCGACTTTCCCAGCACTGTAACTAAAGTCACATTGAATCATAAGTTTGCTGCCATCACCTGGGTCCTAGATATTGTTATTGTACTGGGTTGTTTTTTGTTGAAGCAAAACCGCTCCATGCTATTTGTATATTTTCGTTTAAACATAACTAAAGTAGCTCGTATGATCAAGAAAATGATGCAGTTTACTTTCGGATAATGTATACAATAAAATAAAAATAGTTCTATGTTGACCTACAATTTTTAAATAATTAATACATTAATAGCTATTATTTTCAGTTGTATACATTCAATTACTTTCTGAATCAATAACTTATTATCGACTTTCCCAGCACTGTAACTAAAGTCACATTGAATCATAAGTTTGCTGCCATCACCTGGGTCCTAGATATTGTTATTGTACTGGGTTGTTTTTTGTTGAAGCAAAACCGCTCCATGCTATTTGTATATTTTCGTTTAAACATAACTAAAGTAGCTCGTATGATCAAGAAAATGATGCAGTTTACTTTCGGATAATGTATACAATAAAATAAAAATAGTTCTATGTTGACCTACAATTTTTAAATAATTAATACATTAATAGCTATTATTTTCAGTTGTATACATTCAATTACTTTCTGAATCAATAACTTATTATCGACTTTCCCAGCACTGTAACTAAAGTCACATTGAATCATAAGTTTGCTGCCATCACCTGGGTCCTAGATATTGTTATTGTACTGGGTTGTTTTTTGTTGAAGCAAAACCGCTCCATGCTATTTGTATATTTTCGTTTAAACATAACTAAAGTAGCTCGTATGATCAAGAAAATGATGCAGTTTACTTTCGGATAATGTATACAATAAAATAAAAATAGTTCTATGTTGACCTACAATTTTTAAATAATTAATACATTAATAGCTATTATTTTCAGTTGTATACATTCAAATCTATATCTAAGTATATACGTATAATCTCAGATTAGATATAATAAAATCGTAGATGAGCCACGTCTGTACGTTGAATAAATATTTTTTAAAAAACAATTTGTACACGTTGTACTTACTTTATCGAGCTCAAAAAAATAGTTTTTAGAATTTTTGTCTGTTTGTCTGTTTGTTTGTGCACGCTAATCTCTGAAACGGCTTAACCGATTTGAATGCGGTTTTCACTGATGTTTTATTTCAATTGGATTACAAACAAAAAAGTTACTCGTTATACCGAATACCACGCTTACGAAGTTGCGGGCACGGCTAGTAACAAATACATTTTCAAAAAATAGGATTACTTATATAATAATTAATGCAAATTGTGTAGATGTTTTAAAAAAATATTCCACTTAAAATAAGCTTTAAGGTCATACGTACCTCATTGTAAACAGTCTACAGTCCAAATTGTTTACGTAACACGTAACTTCATATCAAGCAATAACATTTGTCGCTCTCTGCTCACCGTAACTAAAACCGTTTTGTTGAAATTATATAAACAAACAATTGTTGAAAGAAACCGCTCCGTTCGTAACTAAAGCAGTATTGCATTTATTCAGAACTACTTTGAAATTTCATATGAATCCTTTCTTTGTGTAGTGTTTGACCATAAATTTACCCATTCAACGTCTAAGAACAATATAATACCAGTGAAAGGATAATTACACGTAAAAGTGAAATTTTAGTGAAGAAATTTCTATAGAAAGTATTTAGTTATGCTTATTCTGAAGGAGATAGTCACAAATTTACTTACTTTCTCTTGTTCATTATAAACCCTTTACAGAATAAATAAATGCCTTTAGAGTCCGTTTAAAATTTTAAACAAATAAACAATAGAAGCTGGCACCGAACTTAAACTTGGAACGTGACGTCAGTGTGATATTGATTTATAATTTTGACACGCTTCAATAATTTCTGTTTTGTTAATGGTAACAAAACGCATTCAAAGTGTAACTCGGTAGCAGAAACTTTCTCCAATATTGTATAAAGCTGTCATATTCTTTGGGTATTGTCAATTCTAATAAAACTAAATGTCTTGTTAACATTGCTGCGTATTCTTACTTTTACTTTACTTACTATGTTTAGGATTATCAGAAATCAGAATATATCGTATGGAACCAGAGATATATTAATAAGAGATCTCCTTATATCTCTGTATGGAACTCCATAATTTAATTGCTAAATGCAATAAACTAAATATAAAAACTTATTGATTTGATAGTTTAAGATCTAAGTTTAAGATACTTACTTATCACTAAGACTAAGTTTATAAGTATATTGAGAGTAGTTTAGATCAGCGACTTACCAAAAATAAATTAGATTTTCAGTATATCATGTATTTCACAATAATTTAAATGTTCAAGTAACATTTAGAAATATTTAATTAGACAAGTTGACAACCAGATTTTTTCCATAGTAATAACTAGCTGAGCCCGCAACTTCATACGCGTGATTCGAATGAAACATAAACCATACTCCGGCCATTATAAGAGTGCTGTTCTGACAGGTGTCAATACCATACATTTTCTGTATCGTTTATTCGGAAATGAACTTTATGCAATGGACATAAAGAAATGTCAAAAACGCATTCATAGAATGACCGTACTATAAATGTTACGGAAAACTTGGTACAATAGATCAGTGAAAATCGGTTAAGCCGTTTCAGAAATTTGCGTGCACAAACGCAATGACAAACAGACGAGAATTCTAAAATCAATTTTTTTACCTCGGTCACATAAGTACAATGCATACGAATTATTTTTTTGAAAAAAGCTTTAATGTACAGAGGCTCTAGTATGAGTTTACGATACTACACCAATACTACACTCGCTAGCGAGAACGTAAAACTTTTGTATGGGAAATCTTAAACTGTCAATGTCAAATTATCAATTTTCCATATAAATGTTTTACGCTCTCGCTAGCGAGTGTAGTATCGTAAACTCATGCTAGAGCCACAGACAGACACGGCTCGTTTACGATTTTATTATAATGTGTTAGATTACAAATTGTCTGGTCTCTGTACCTACTGTACAGTGTACGTGTCTGTACTAGGATTTTATCATCCAGTATGACAGGGATCCTTACTTCTTAAGTCCTTACTTTAAAATAAGCTTGTATATAATGTGTATAAATTATAAATCAAAACAAATTAAATTTACAATACAAAATAATCGTTAACTTAAATTTGCATAAATAAAAGCGAACAAAACTTACACCCCTCTCTTTCTCTCGCTCCCTATGTTTGTGGTGGGTGTGTATGTTAAGGTTTTTTTATTATTTTAAGGTCGACAGGCAAGATGATAGTCCACTTGCCGGTATGTGGCTACCGCCTATACACAAACAACGCCACAAACGCTGCGAGCACGCTGCAGTAGGATTAAAATAAGGAATAAGGTAATGGGCTCTGCCATCGCTTACTCTCTCACTGAAACGCAACAGCACATATGCTGAAATCTCACGGTGGTCTTCTGTAAGAAGATGGTTCCTGCCGCTAGACGGGCTGCCCAAATGTCTGCGAAACGCAGTACCTATGCCCTGCTACTTCTTGAGTTCCTAAGTGTTTTATTGCAATATTTATAAATGATTTTGAGTCGTTTAATTTCATTTTATAATTGCTAAACAAATAAACTAATAATTAATTATGTTTTACTGTTTTATAATAATATGCATAAATTATGCCATAAATAACTGAATTTGGTAATAGGTATGTTTTATTAGAAATATTTTTTAACAAGAATTTATTAAAAAAATAATTTCATAGTTCTCGTAAACATAATTTTATACCTATTATTTGATAATTTATCTGAATCTTTAATTGATATAACATAAACATTCTAATTCTTTTGCCTTTTGTACTTTTTTCTGGATAAAAGGTACCTACTCCTTTTCTGTACATACTCCTGACAACGTTTATGCAAAGCTTCACGATATCGGTCGATTAGTTAAGTACAGCGTTACAAACAAACAAACCCACTTTCGCATTTACAACTTTAGCATTCACCGACGAATTGTTGGGCACAAATTAGTAAAGCTGGTGTCCGTGACTTCGTTTATTCTTATTTAGGTATAAATTATCTGAAATAAAAATTTACAGAGAAAATAATATCTTTTACATTTTATGAAATTTTGTTTATCCGTTGCCAGTCACACGTAGTTTTTTATGTTTTTAGATGATTCCTCGGTAACGGTACATTTTTTTTGAATGAAATGTACCCTATGTTCTTTTCTGTACCCCTGACAAAGTGTACCTAGGCAAAATTTCATGATGACGTTTGAGTGAATAGGCATGAAAGCGTAACAAACAAACAATCTCACTTTCGTATTTATAGATTATACTCATTAGAACTATCTGTGTCCTTGCTCGGCTTCTAAATCCTATTACCTATAGTCTATAATCCTATAGCGTGATGATAAATAGCCTATTATCTTCCTCAATAATTAGACTATCAAATGCAAACAGAAATTGACCTTTATTGTACGAGTATTAGCTAAAATTTTTAGGATATGATTAGAAAATTCATTGTAAATACGAGTATACGAATGATTCATCACGCTATAATCCTATAGCGCGATGATAAATAGCCTATTATCTTCCTCAATAATTAGGCTATCAAATGCAAACAGTAATTGACCTTTATTGTAGGAGTATTAGCTAAAATTGTTAGGATATGATTAAAAAAATCATTGTAAATAGGTACGAGTATAAGAATGATTCATCACGCTATAATCCTATAGCGTGATGATAAATAGCCTATTACCTTCCTCAATAATTAGGCTACCATACGCAACAGAAATTGACCTTTATTATACGAGTATTAGCTAAAATTGCTAAGATATGATTAAAAAATTCATTGTAAATATGAGTATACGAATGATTCATCTAAGATATACCTACGGGCTTAGATATCTTATTAAGGCTTTTTTATAACTAAAGTAGTTATTTGGAAGCATGTCCATGTATCCCAAGTATGTGTGACCTTTAAAAAGCGAAAATTATGGCAACAAAGGAACCTTTCATTTACTGCGTTCACAAAAATAAAAGTGTTTCGTCGAAAGTAAAAACAGTTATTGACTACCAAAGGAGTTCGCTCCAATAATGTGCTCCACTTTTGAAGTATTTATTGGTTCCCATAAAATTTGAATAAAAAAAAACACACGCACCCTTAACTGTTGGCTGACAGACGATGACAAAATTGTATAACGGACTTTAAATTTGACATGACAACTTACAAATGTATGAGATTCTTAGAAATTGAAACCGAAATTTGGACAAACTGCGGCGTGACGCGTTCGAACAATCGCTAGTGGATATAAGCGTGCCTTCGTATTTTGACCATTACAATACACTATAGAATATTTCTTTACCAAAGTAATTATTGGTGGAATGGCTGTGTAACTGTAGCCTGGCAGGACATCGGGTTGCCACAATGTATGGAGAGTGCAGTGCCGTTTTGGTCAATACGTATTTAGTTCAGTGACAAATGATTCGACGTTTGTTTTGTCACAGAAAAGACACAGTGATTAGAAACGGTCGATAAAAGCGAACGTTATTTCTGATTGAATACAATTAACACTTCCAGTAACATACCTATTATTTATGTGAATAGGTGGGTGCCTATTAATTATGTAGGTACAAATTTACAAACAAAAAATATTAATACAAACTTTTGAATTCTCCAATAAGCCTTTTTTTAATGCTATTTTTTTTTTCAAAATTTATCGGAAATCCTAGCAAATAAATGACGTTTTCTGTTTATATTTTATTTATAAAACTGTAGCCATCTGGCATCAAATTAACCATCAGCCTGTGTTGCTACCGGGGCCTGTGTCTTATTTAAGGGATAGGCTATAGGAAATAGGAAATATGCAGGTACAAGTAGAAATATTGTAAGCATAAGAGCGTTTATTCGTGACGTCACTTTTTAAGCAGCAGGTACAGATAACAAATCAAGTAAATAATACTAATACTACTAAACTCGCTTATAATAAAAACATAGCATTCAAACTTCACGCAAACGCACTCGTGAATCCAAAAGAAAATACGATTTAAATTTTTTAAACTTATTTTAAAATGTTCAACGAGGGTATCACAGTAGCCACTCGTGTTACAGTAGAATTTGTGTTAAATAAAAAAAAAAACACTCAAAATATCTAATCTTCCATAGAATATGTCGTGCGACAAAAAATTGCGAACCACGTGTTGGCGCGATTTGACTAATGCGACTTCTGTACGGTCCGTTACCTACTCAATGTTTTGATATGAGGCCGACAAATTTCAACGAAATATTCAATGTGACAGGTTGATCCCATACGTGGTAAATAGCATGTGAAATTCGTTCTAGGATGAAAAAAAAATGCCTGTCTATTGGTTTCGTGAATTATCAATTAATATAGGTATTTATTTAAAAAAATCTACTGACGTCTGTATATTATTATCTCCATATAAGTAGGTATAATGTTGTATATTGTTTGTAAAAATCTTCAGAAAATAAACAAATTTAAGCAACAACTCCATTAATAGCTAATTGCTCTTCTTCTTCAGTAGCTGCTTTCATATGGAATTTAAACACTATTAGTTCAGTACCTAGTTTTGTCAATAAAATGTAGTCTATATAAGTTACAGGGCTATTTATGTTTTTATACAGGGCACTCTATTTTTATGTTTTATGTTAACTAATAAAGTACCTACTTATATTATTTCTGAAAAAAAAAAAACCTAAAAATAGATGTAGACTCGAACTACATTTTTATGCTGTAAATATCTCTACTAACATAGTTTTTAAGTAATTGTATCACTATCAATATAATATAAACGATAAGTTACTTACATTACATTAGCATCTAAATCTATGATATCAGTTAATACAAATAATAACTGATGAATATACAAAATTAGTAAATAATTACCATCATAAATATATGAAAAGCATATTCCCAACATTCTTTACCACTAATATGAAGTGTATTACTTTAATTAAACATAATTAAATTCAAAGGCCATTAAATCGATTTACAATTTGATATTATTCAACGTATTCAACTGAACAGTTATACGAGTATTGTGCCGAATGTTGATAGAATCAACATTATTGTGCCCGTGGCATTCTTATACAATCTAACTATAATCAAGGAATTGTATTATATATAATTAATTTTTAATTTTCAGTTATTTTTATGGCTATAAACGCAAAATAAATTAGCTATGAAAACTGTTGAAGCTTGAAAAACTGTTGAAAAAACAGGGAAAGTAATTTTTGAAATTTTCAGCAACCATTTCAAATTAAATGGTTTAGTTAGGAACTGGGCTATCATTAATGAACCAAAGTCCACCAGCGGAACAAGAATAAACCAATTAAACTTATATATCAGATGTAAACATATCATTATAATAACAGTAAAGTGATTCAGAGCAATCAGTGTAACGCGATCAGTGGGCGTATGGCGGACTGCCTGACGATATGTCATCGCATCTGGCTCCCTTATCAGCCACAGAGCTGCCGCCCTGCAGAGAACGTTCAAATAATGACCTTACTGCCTCATTATGATCAGTATCACGTGGGATAAGTATGAGACGACAAATGAGTTCTATGGAAGCGAATCCATACTAATATTATAAACTTAACGTACATAACCCTGTCTGTTTGTCTTTCAAGTATCTACAGCTAACCTACTGAACCTATAGTCCAAGATCCCAGGGCCCCCAGACGTTACTTATTTTCTCATAAATAATAGACACGGGATAAAGTAGTGTTCGTAGACACTGTGAGTGTGTGCATACGTGCTAGCTTGGGTCGACGGCCAATTCATGCGTACCAGGCGCTAAACATTCATGAATATAGTCCTCACTTTTCTTAAAGTCTCAGGGCTGATTTTTACATATATTTTAGATAATATTGCTAGTAACTAATAATAATTATTGCCAGACACTTTCTGTCGGCGCTTACCCTTTACAGACCCTTTGATGCTCCAAAAAATAATAATAATGAATTTTTACTTATAATCTCAATTTTGATTTTTTTATAGGACATTTAGGAAACTGTTTATAAACTTTTGGTCAGCAGCCAGACCAACTGGAAGGGCCAAACATCCCCCCAGACACACATAAAGTGTCGTTATTATACCTGAGTTAGTCAAACTAAATAATACAATAAATCTAAGTTTCTTTAACCTATGTTTTATTTTTTATCATTGAATAGAATTGAATACTAAGATTTAAAAAAATCATGTTTATTAAATTATAAAATTACACAAAGCTATATATTTTTCTCTTGGCATTTTTTGGAGTAGGTTTTTCAAAATTTAAAATACGGAGAGATTCTTCGAGTACACCTTTTACACCACCACTAGCACGTTTTGCTGCTTCTTGACATAGCTAGTACGTGTAATATAAAATTATTTGCCACTTTTGCGGAGGGCAGGGTAATATACGCACCCATACTAACAATTTACTCACACTGGTACTTGTTCACACTGGCATACTGTACCTACATGATGACGACGAGATAGAGAGCTATATGCGATTACTGTATGTTCGAAGGAGTACAGGAGTACTCCACTCCTGTGACAGATTTCACTTGCTCGCATGGAACATACACCACCTTTTTATAAACTTGATATTTAGTAACATTTTTTACAACATAAAACTGTACAATTCGGCATTTTATTGTTAGAAGTTGGCCACATATTGTAAGATTTTTCTATCAGATTTCTGATTAGGAAGTAAGTATAGGAATAGAAAGAGATCGATAAACATAGATATCTCTCTCACACTAACCTCGCGCTTAACATATAACGACACTTTATGTGTGTCTGGGGGGATGTTTGGCCCTTCCAGTTGGTCTGGCTGCTGATCAAAAGTTTATAAACAGTTTCCTAAATGTCCTATAAAAAAATCAAAATTGAGACTATAAGTAAAAATTCATTTTTTTTTTTTTTTTTGGAGCATCAAAGGGTCTGTAAAGGGTAAGCGCCGACAGAAAGTGTCTGGCAATAATTATTATTAGTTACTAGCAATATTATCTAAAATATATGTAAAAATCAGCCCTGAGACTTTAAGAAAAGTGAGGACTATATTCATGAATGTTTAGCGCCTGGTACGCATGAATTGGCCGTCGACCCAAGCTAGCACGTATGCACACACTCACAGTGTCTACGAACACTACTTTATCCCGTGTCTATTATTTATGAGAAAATAAGTAACGTCTGGGGGCCCTGGGATCTTGCTCTACTAGGGGGATAAGTAGTTTAGACCCTCAGATCATAGAGACGTGGTTCTAAGTTCTGATTTGAACTTCAGAAATTTTTTAACTTACCCAGAGACCGCAGTTGCACCTAGTCCAAATATACATTACATACCTAGTCAGGTCACAAGTTCTGTCTGTCACGTAATTAAATCTTTTTATTTTAGAATGCTGATGGCCACAAAAATATTTATTGAATTCGAATTTCGAATATTTTAAAACAAAAACGTATACTGTATCGAATTTGATTTATTTTTAAATATGGAGGGGACCCTTAAAGAAGACCGAGGTGCGGTTATCGCGCTGCATCAGTGCGGGTTTTCGCCAAATCAATTTTTCGAACTACTGAAACATCTGAATATAACCAAAAGAAGTAGCACGCGGAAAAAAAAACGCTGTGAATTTCTATTTTCGGATGATTTTTTTTTATCATGGAGGAGAGCTTATAATGAACAAAATGATAAGGTGTACGCCCACAACAGTGATGAAGAGAGCAGCCGCATACCGCGTGTCCACATCGCTATTGTTGACGCCATGGTTCGGGCTAAACTGAGGTACTTATATTTTTGTTTTAGTAAGTTCCGTTTGGTTTATAAATGGTTACTATATATAAAACCAAACATGTCTCAATTATTTCACAATAAAATGACGGAACTTATGACCCGACTAGGTACCTACATACGCTACTGGTACAATAATTCATTCTATGTAATTATAAATGAATATTGTTAAAACTTAGCTTAAAATCAATTTAATAAGCTTCTAATATATTCATATTTTTGGTTTCAAAAGTACCTATGTTCTTAATAAAATTATTTTATAAATCTCACTATATATTCTATAATTATATCATATCAGATTAGTTTTATACTCGCAATACAAACTAAAGTTTTATACTTACTTAAAATTTATAAGTATTCTAATTTAAGGGAATTTTGTACCTATTTCTACCTATTTGAGAAATAAATATAATTCTAATCTTAAAAACAATAATTTACCATACGCATTGTAACTGCTACTACTATACATTCCCTTTAAATTTATATTAACTATTGATTAAAATTATTACTTGAGTACAATAAATTGACAAAAATCAATAAATTATATTTGGTAGGTATATTTTAAATAACATTCATTCTATGTAAAAAAAAGATATCGAACCTGTACGTTCTAAATTATAGATTTATTTAATATATGGAATTTTAAAAAAATGGGTAACATGTTTGTTTCACTTTTTTAATTAACTCTTTTTTAACAAAAGTAACCTCAATTTACCTATTACTTATGCTTCTTTTGAAGTCGAATATCGAATTAAATACAAAGATAAAATATATAGGTAATATAGATAATAATTAACATAGATTAAAGGATTATAATAAGGTTCAATTTCAAAAAATTAAGAACAAAGACAATGTTTCTAAATTTAACCGTATCTAGGAAATATAACTTTGTAAGTGGTAAAAATAACCACTCAAAAGCAGCTCGAAAGCAAACACCTATTTTGTGAACATTTTCACTCCTTATCATCTTACTTTTCGAAAGAGCTATGAAATAATGAAGAGGGTTGCTTCGTGAAAGATAATTCAGCAAGATAGACCGCTTAAAAGGTTTTGTAGCCGTGCTACATATGGAGGATTTGTTGATAAATTTTTCATTATAGAAGGTAGGTGAACGGTCCAATCGATAATAAATAGGTATTTTGGTATTGCGTACTACGCAAACAATGTCAGGGAGAACCCAATAGGATAGGGGGTAAGTAAGTTCTGGCATTAGGGACCCACGCACTGAAACACCACAGCAAATGTAGGTACCATAAAAGCAAAAGCAAAAATCTTTTTTCTTCTTCTATGATTTAAGTTTATAACATAAAAACAATTTAGCAGGATTTATTTTTAAGCAATTTTTTTAGCGCTAAAGCGGCTACTTTTATAGATCACTTACCTCCCGTAAAACATTTGAGTGTGTTTTATCTAAAATCGTAAGTAAGTTACAGAAGATAAATGCGACGAAATGTTTGACATGTGTTAAAAAATTTAAAAAGAAATTTTAAGTAGTCCATGCAGGCAAGACGATTTCAAGTGGCTATTTTTTTAAAGTCATAAGTGCTAATAATTTAATGCGTTACAACTGTAGATCTGTCTTAAGATAAAAGCACGTGTGCTGTTGTGTTTCGGTGAGTGAGTAAGGGATGCCAGAGCCCTAATCCCTTTTCCTTAATCCTACAGCAGTCGGCAGCGCACTTACAGCAGCTTTGGCGTTGCTTGTGTTATAGGCGACGGTAGCCACTTACCATCAAGTGGACCGTCAGCCTGTCTGACGCCCTTAACATAAAAAAAAAACACCGATTTCATACTGTTCTTGGCATTAAAATTATGTTCATGCACTTTGTTTTATTTTGTTAAAAAAATACCAACTTTATTGCTTTGGAAGCGAAAATAAACTAAAAAATAATAATGTTATTTTTTTATCATAGCGCTTTTGCATTCTTGGGAATTACTAAAAATAATAACGTCCATATTATAACAGAATATTCATACGTTACTAACCTAGTTAGATACTCATATACCTACATATCTGTCAGGGATCTTCCAAGAGGAACTTGTCAAAAATTGTTTCATTGTTCCTATTCTAGATACATTTATTTTTGTGTCATAAGTAGAAATGTCGTGAATTTTTATTAAATAATATTTGATGTGTTATTTGAGTTAAAACAGTAAATTGATGAGACATTTCTTTCATTTTTTAAATTTTGTAATTGTTTAGGTATTCAGTTTTTAAGAAAAGAACATAGGTTACCTTTAGGTATCATCTTAAATATAAATAAAAAAATTCAACGCCTGTCATATATAGGTATATGGGCAATAAGAATTGAATACCTAAATTTTTTAACACGTAAGAATGTTTTAACTACCTAAAGGGACGTGGACAAATTCGTGGGCAAAAGCTAGTAAAATTCCTGTTGATTTCCAACTGAATGTTCGATGTATATCGCAACTGCTAGACGGTTTTAAAATGTTTTGTTTTTTATATCTTATCATATCGTCGTCATTGATATGGTAACTAGAAGCGATCGGTAGGAGTACTACACATAAAACCCATTAGATACATTATATTTAAGTCATCGATACGCGTAATAATTGATGCACTGAAAAATAACGCAAATCGGAATTTTCCGCTTACTTTCCGCTTTTATAAAGAATGATTTATTCTTTAATTTTTCGCATTACTAATACAATTATGAACTATATTTTACGCTAAGTTTATTACGAAGTTAAAAAGTACCTAGTCTATGTTATTGTCCAGGGTGTCACGGAATCATCGCACACTATTTCGACATCGCACATTCGCACATCAACAGCTCCATGCAGTTCTAGGCGAAGCCACAACATCTAGATCTCTCACAAAATCATCTAGTTCATATACCAGAAAAGAGTTTCGTCTACCAACATAAACTTCAAGAGTTACACCTTAATCACAACAAAATATCTAACGTACCGAGTGCAACTTTCCAAGGATTGAATTCGCTGGCTGTATTGAATCTAAAGCTGAACTTCCTGGAAGAACTCACAGACGGCGTGTTTTCTACTCTGCCAAGATTAGAAGAACTAAACCTCGGTCAAAATAGAATATCAAGGATTGAACCGAAGGCTTTCGCTGGACTCTCAGCACTTGCTTATTAGGAAGCTTCGCTGAATTACATATAGTGTCCCTAACCACGCAATGCGTCATCTAGTTTAATAATGGATAACTAAAATTCTAAACTTATTACCGGGATAAACATAAAAATCAAGGAGGTTAATCTTTCTGAGTGCGAAGTTTGTTTGAGTAACAAGCAACTAAATATCTTCACATTTTGTATTACCTATTCTTAAATAAGAGACCCATTATAGGTATATATTTCGATAAAAATTTAAATTAATATATTTTAAGCCTCGAAGAAGAATATAGGCAAGCACGCGAAGCCTCAGATTATCTAGTTCTTTAAAAAAGCTTTGTGTATGATCTCTCATCAATCATCACTATATTTAAATTTATTAGCACTAATTATTAACGTATAATAAGTAATACTAATTGAATGTAGCAATATATATCTCTTATTAATAGCTCCACAAGTAGCTAAAATATTTAGATGTTTGTACTCAATTGTACTCATAGCCTTTGATAAATCTTATATTAGATTAATCTTAAATAAATCTTGGCGCATGGTTAAATCATTTTCTAGATCAAGATACAAAGTCTTTGCATCTTGTATTCTATGTTTCTGTGATGCATTTTTGGTTCATAAATTACATCTGCATTTATTCAAAAATGGACACGATTTTATTTAAAATTGATGCGACTGGGAATGGGCGAGAAATCTAATGGGTGAAAAATCTAAAAGTTGATGGGAAATCGATGACTATGAGAAATTAGGAAAACTGGTCAACAGGTCTTACGGCAATAACCACCCCCTGATAGAAAACAATCCTGAAATACTGTTGGTGTCCTGTTATGTTTCAATTTATTTTATTTTTTACTAGCTTTCGTTATTAAACTTCACAGGACATTCAACTTTTACTTTCATTTACTTTCAACTTCTACCGGACATGCAAACGTACGGCTGGTTACCATCCTCAACCTTGTCGAAATCCCTCTAATTCGGATGAAGCGCTTTAAAACATCATTTATAATGTGCCATACAACCAAAATGTATTCCGAGCTCTGTATTTCCGAGCTCATACAACCAAAATCTTTTCAAGGTTCGAGTAAATAGGTATCTTCTGGGTGAGCTCGCTCCATCGTCGGCCTCACCTTTCCTACATGGATAGATGCTGGCCAAGAGCAAACCCATCTTAAAAAAATAAAAAATAAAAACAGGATCATCCGCCAGGCTAATCTGAAGATTACCTGAAATTTTCATCAAAATCGGTTAAGAAATTTTTATAAATAAAGATTTATTTATTCGGTACACTAACATCCATTTTAAATTATAATGGCAAATTATAATGATCTTAAATAAGTTTATTCTTATGATTTATACAAGTACTTTTAGAATTTTGTACAATTTTAGAAAGTACGATATAATCACTAATTACTAGCAATGCGTGAGCAAAAATGCTAAAAGCGTATTCCCGTATCCTCCATCTTGGCCCTTAACGTTTATTTATCCTTTCCGAATAAAATCGGCAGAGCCTTTGCACCATTCCTGTTATCATACTGCTAAATAAAATTAGCTTGTTAATCAGTACCACTTTTTCTGTCAAACTGGTTCTTCTCTTTAAAAACAAAAATCGATTCAAACCATTTTCTGTGCATGAAAGGAATCTATATTCAAAACACCTGTCATTTTATGATAAAACGTAATACTATTTACGATGCTCTATAACAAAGTGCATGCACATGCTTCTGTTATCTAAAACATGGCTGCAATAAAATGCATTATAAAATTTTGTCATCTGTCCTCCGTTTAGGGGTAAAAAATGGTTTATAAAATACGTAAAAGGGTTTTACGACGGAACCCAAACCGTTCTGCGAATTTAAAGAACCCATAAATTAAGTTTAGGTGTAACCATTAAAGTCAATCAAATTAACGCTGGTACAAATTCTCACAAAGTTACCTTTGCAGTCAGTGGGAGAGATCACATAAGTAGATTGACGATAATTTTATTTCTTCAGCAGAAATGTAACTTTGGATTTAAAGATGCATTGACAAAACATGCTTAGCATGTCCAATATCCTGTTGTACGTTCACCCAGAAGAGTAAAAAATGACTTGTGGTGAATTTCAGGTTTTTAAATAAAAATATATGTACCTATGTACCCACTTATTTCATTATTTATTTCTGGATTCCCCAAAACTCTTTTCAAACCTATTGGGTTTAATAAAATTAAAAGCTATTAGACGCATTTGAACAAAATTAAATATTACACCATAAATAATTTAATAAGTTTAATAAATCATTTTAGCTTAATGACCTGGCGTTTAGACCACTTTCGGCTAAGCAAATCCAGCTCGATACACAGCTAGACACAGTCTGCATCCCGCCTGACGGCGTCCTTTAAAAAGCCTACAATGAAGTAACTGCATATTGCTGCTGTGTTTCTGTCAGAGCGTGCGGGATATAAGAAATATGCCAGAGCCAGCCAAAGCCCATTCCCCAATCTCCTATGTCATTTTCCTTTTATCCCTTATACTTTATCATTATACCAGACTGTTTGTGTTAATAGGAGACAGAGACAGACAGATACCTATACTTACCATCAGGTGGAACGTCAGTGTGTCTACCTCTCTCTCTATTATTAGAAACATCAAAAGTATGGGTGATGTAATCGCCGGATAAGGTGTTTGTTTTGGTAGTTATTTATAACAAGTACCATTAATATTTAACCCTTCATTGCCTAGAAATTGATATTATTAGGTTGTTTCTTTCTTTTACCAAAAGGATAAATAATTAGTATCAAAAAAAGTGACTATTTTCAAAACGAACGGTAAAAATATTTTACTGAACTCTTGGTGACTTTTGTTCTCACAGTCCTTTATACTGACAAACTGTGACATAGAATTAAAATAAAACATACTAAACATTTAATAAACTCTGTTTAATATTTTGTTACACTGCAATAAACTGCAAACAAAACAATGCAAATTGCAAAACACTGCATGGAGAAGCGCCCGGCCCTTACAAATAAAAGAACTTAAACTAAATGAGGGACCGGCTAACCCTACAGAAATTTGGCCGCGGCCGGGACAAGTGGTCTTCGGGCCAGGAGGTCCCGTGCAGGTGCCGTATCCTGGTCGCGCCTCGGAGGTGAGAAGCGGCGCGGCGGTCTTCCTCTTCTTTCGCGGTGTCGAGGTAGCTGCACGTCGTTGTCATCATCAGTAAGCACCGCGTTTGCTGCAGTGATGGGGTCATTCTGGCCCAACAGGATGTGTCGAGGTCTTCTTCTGAAACGAGAAAGAGTATTATTAGCATCGAGGGTGTAGATGAGAGAACTGACCACTAGAGGGTTGGGGTGGCGAGGGAGTTTGTCGTAGTACTTCAAGGCGAAGTCCTTGATGCACTTGACAATTGAGGGGAGGTTAAGGTCGTGGTGGAGGTCGACGTTGCGGATGTACCATGGGGCGCCCACGGCTCTCCGCAAGAATCGGTTTTGGATAATATTGAGGGATTCGATATGGGTGGGAGCAGCGTGCGCAAAGATAACACTAGCGTACGTCATGATCGGTCTGAAAACATATTGTACCTATGTAGGCCGCTGTTGCCATAATAATTCATGTACCTAAATTCGTCAATCGAATAAAATTACTGGGCATTTTTTTTGTAAGATTTGCTTTTTAATTTTACTTTTACCCAACGAACGATCGAATAAACAAACAAGCAAACTAACTAATAAATAAAAATAATATCATAATCATATAACACTTAATAATGGAAAAACTATGTAGTAGTTTTGTTTTCCAAGCTAGGTACATATTTTTATTTATTTTTCATTTACCTCAATTTTTATTTATTTTTACTGATTTTTACATCCTTTCACTACGCAATCGACATTTTCATTAGTAAATATTTTAATTTATTATTACGTCAAGCTCCACTGATGTTGCTCAACTAAGTAATTAGGCGAGGCATTTTGATTTCATTTGTATACATGTAACCTTCTATATATACGACGAAGCATAGTTTTACTGACTCTATTTATAGTTCTTATTTAATCTGAGCTGCCGACCCTGTAATCATAAAAGCTAAGGGTAAATACGTGATACAAGACTGAGCTCTAAGCACAAGAGAATACGTGCTATTATTCCCTGGTATTCTTATCTAAAAGTTGTTACTACCTCAAGACCTACGAAAGTTATGAAAATCTAAGTCTAAGTTCTTCTTCATACACATGCATAATTGGAGATCTTTAACATAAGACAAGACTGTCGACTGTCTTGCATGTGGTTAATAATGTGGTTAATAATAAGCAACAAGAATTTCTTAGAAATAAAACATAGAAATAAAAAATAAAAAACACCTTTATTCCGTCCAGGACCGCTGTAAACAAAGGTAATATAGTCGCAAGTAGATTATTGTCCGCAATTGTGTACATTGTTCGCTGTTAATGTGTCTACGTTAATGGATAGACCGTCTGTCCGTCTGTTTGTGTTAAACAAATACATGTTGCATTTTACGCCTGTTACAGCTTTGTATGCCAGGGACGCCTTAGCTTTGAATCTCTCTGATCACTGTTACTTCATTACATGTCGATACTGAATATTGTGACTTTCGGTAGAATATATTCAATAAATTTTTGAATACAATATATTTATATTATTGAATATAATTTTCTAAAAGGCAGCTTATTCCTCAATATTTTGCTTTTTTAATAAATTCTTATAGACCATTTATAGACCTTTTAATTCTGTAAAGTTGATGCTCTTATTGGTCTAGTAACTAGAAGAAGGACTTACTGTTCCGCAGTCGTAAACTGGGAGCGTCTGGTAGCAATATGCACATTATTTTAAATATTTTTATGTGATAGGTTATATTATCGTTACATAACTGTAACGAGGTTATATTATCGTACATAAGGAAATATTTGGCGTCGAAAAAAAAAATTAGTAACAAAAAAAAATTAAAAACTAACAGTTAGGGGCAAATTAAACACCTTTGTCGCGCTTGTGGTGACGTCACAGTCGACAATATCAATCAAATAAAACAACTACGCGCTAGTTGACACTGTCAACAATTATTATTGTTGTTTTTTAATAGTTTAATAGTTCGTCTATGTAAAGCTCGTGCGTGACTGTGAAAGCCACGTGGCATCCTCAAGTAACATTAAAAGCGAGAGTTAAAAAAATGCTCTTCTAAGAATGGCAAATTTTAAAAACCTTATTGTTAGTTCACTGTTGCTATTTTACCTCAGCACTAATCATTTGTGTTCGTTCTTTAGAGTTGCACAATTTGTAAAAAAATCAAGTAAAAAGATGGCTTTGTAATTTAAAAAAAGGAACCTTCAAGATTTCGAAAATTAGTATAACATACAATTTCTATTGAACAAAGTGGCATACATAAAATTTCAAAAAAAAAATGTAAGGTGTCACAAAATGTTTATAATGTTAGTTTTAAACTCGGTTTTAGTATTATATTAATTATTGAATTTATAATTTCAATTAATAACTATAATAAATACCAATAAAAGGTATCTTATGGTGTACGTATAATCTAATTTGTGTAAAAAAATGTATCAAATTTTATTAAACTGTTGACATTCCACGAGAAATACATTTATGGAATACACATCGAAATAACTTTTGTTATATAGAGTTATAAAAGCAAAGAAAATTAAAAAAAATGAATGGATTTTAGGAATTTGCTGAAAAGAATGGAGACAGATTAAAAAACCAAAGTATGACCTAGATACTGCACTTTTAAGTAGATTTTAAATGCTTAAAAGTTATCGATTAAGCAAACGGTACAACTTACAGCACTTTGTTGTCTATAGTAAGCAACACAACAATACACACATTCGTTTTACGACGACTTTTTACAGATTTTAGTAAGAAGTCACACTTTTGTGACCTTCCGAAAATATTGTTTCCATACAATTCCTCTTGTTTTCTTCATTCATTTTGATCGTTTTATGACAGCGGCGCGTGGAAGACGTGCGACACCTAACGGACGACGACTTTTAAAAGGAACTTTAAAAGGAATCTCACATAGCGGAGTTTTTTTTTCCTTGGCAATTTTAATAATGTCGAGTCAACAAAATATTGTGCCAAAATCTTGTTCTGTTTGCATAAATTTCCTTCAAATCGAAACCTGCGGAATGAAAACAAAAATTTTGATTCCATTTTCACGATGGAAACTTTAAATCTAAGTAGTAAAATAAATATGAAATACAATTGGAGATATTTTTGAATGATATTCGCGCGCGATATAGTAATTTTTAATTGTTTTTACTCTTATATACACTAATAAGAACTAAGCTGCAGAGCCTGGCACATAGACACAAAGTTGTCTGTCTGTGTGTATTCCATAAAATGTAATTCGGAGAGTGTGCTCGAGAGCTGCACGAGATCATACCGCCTTCCCTTTTCTTCTATCGGACATGCAGACGGCTGGTTACCATCCTCATCTTGTCGAAATTCCTCTAATTTGGACCAAGCGCTTTAAAACTTCTTTTATAATGAGCACTGCTAAGGATTGGAACTCCCTGCCGGCTTTTGTATTTCCGAGCTCATACAACCCAAGTCTTTTTAAGGTTCGAGTGAATAGGTATCTTCTGGGTGAGCTCGCTCCATCGTCGGCCTACTGGTCAAGAGCAAATTTTGCAAATGCTGTGGTCTTTAATAATAAAAAAAAGATTAAGAAAACATATTTTTTTCCAATCTGTGAGTTGTCAGATTTTTGTATGATTTTTGCTCTATAGAGAAAATTACATAAAATCGGGAGGTTTATGGGCAATTCAAATCTACCTAAGCATACTTAATATACAAAAAAATTGTAAGTAATCACAAAAAGCATTAATTTACTGCCAATTTCTATTACCTAAATAACAAATAAGTAAGTATTCTTTAAAATATAAAATGGTATATACATATGTATAGGTACCTAATTATAAAAAATTCTAAATAACATATAGGTACATATTATAGGACAAAGTCGCTTCTTTCTTTCTTTCTATATATGTTTTTACTATAGGCGACGGTAGCCACTTATCTGCCGATCTTAACATAAAAAAAACTATGTTAATTAATCAAAAATATAAAAAATATATATTTAACGATTTGCGAACGCCTGCTTAGCTTGTGTTGGCTAAATCTTACTTTTCCTTCGACATTTAATATTATATATGTTACAGTTAAAACCAGTTTTTAGATAGAACGCGTTTTCCCTAGTTAGAACTAGTTTTTACTAAGTGCCTTTGTTAAAACTAGAATTAACTAATACTCAAAATTTAATATCAGTTAAAACTAGTTCTTACTAGACAAAACGCGTTTAAGGTAATTAATATTTGTGGAATACGAAGATGTTCCGAATACTAATTTACCTTTGAGAACTGTTGCTAAGGAAGCAGCCATAGGAACAGGCCAAGGATTTATGCGCTGCGTATGCAAGAAAGTATGTATGTCAAAAAGGTGTCTCTGCAAGAAAAATTGTTACCCTTGTAACTCAAAATGCCACAATAGTTTGTCTTGCAATAACAAGTAGATCCTCATCCTTTTTTAATTTTAAGTTTTTGATTACTTTTTATTGTATGTTATGTTAACCAATGTTTCTTTTTAAATTTTATGGTTGTGTTCAGTTGACTTGTTTGATTTTTTTTTTTACTTTTAATTAATATTGTCACCTTGGCAACTGCTTTAAGTGGATATTCCCTAAAACTAAAATATTCCTTTAGTGTAAGATTATTATTTTACTAGGTACATGACTCTCTGTGTCCTAGATCTTTTAATAA